>CM068497.1:5728834-7178834 GCA_034769265.1 Remorina albescens | reverse complement strand
ACTCTATCCTTTGTGATCAGGCCACAGTTTCATTGACCAATTATGTTATTGAAAGTTTTTGCAAACAGGATGGAAAATGTCAGCATATTTCCGAGCACTCTCTGCTGTTATCTAGCACACTGACCTTCAGAGATTGTGCTCCCATGGATCTTAAACATCCTAAATCTGTTGATTAAATGTTACAACAGTTTTAAGTTTTCTATTTCTGAGACAATTGTCATCATATACAACCCAGAACAATCGCTGTGCCTTAATTTTTTGGTTACACACTGTTGACATTAAGACTACTTTTCTCCAGATTCTTTGGTTGTGGTCTTCCATTCCCAGCAAAGCTCGAAGGCTGCAGAGTCCTGGACCTCGGCAGTGGCTCTGGCAGAGACTGTTATGCCTTCAGTAAACTTGTTGGACCAAGTGGCCATGTGACAGGAATTGATATGACAGAGGAGCTGGTAATTACATGTGTTTTTATCACTTTGACAGGTCATTTTTGCATTATTTAGCCTACCTATTTTAAAGGAGACATTTTACCTATTTTATTTCTTTAGCTCACTGCATCTCGTCAGTTTATTGAGTATCATCAGAAGAAGTTCGGCTATGAGGAACCTAATGTCACCTTTGTCCAGGGGTACATGGAGAAGCTTGGTGAAGCTGGCATACAGAATGACTCAATGGATGTTGTGCTGTAGGTTTAAAACGTTGTTAAGTCTGCACAAGATCTGCTAGTGGACCTAAGTGCCCGTTATTGTGAGAGCTGTGACGAATCAATCACCCTAACAGTTTTTTCCATCTAATCTATTTAGATCCAACTGTGTAATCTGTTTGTGCCCTGATAAAAGAGCAGTGCTTCAGGAAGCCTACAATGTCCTAAAGGTTCGTGTGAAGAATTTCTGATAACTACATTAATGTTATAAATAATCATCAAAACATCATCTATCACTTTTTTTTTTGTACAGGAAGGAGGAGAATTGTACTTCAGTGACATGTATGCCAGCAAAGTTATCCCTGACCACATGAAGCAAGATGCAGTGCTGTGGGGTAAAACAACACTCTATTTTCATCCAAAATTCTTTGTATAAGACATGATTACCTCATAGAAACCCTACATTTCTGATGCATAGTATGTATTGGCTTGGATGTTTCTCTTTTTGGTTTTAGGTGAAGGAATGGGTGGTTCTCTGTTTTGGCAGGATTTAATTTCTTTGGCCCACAGCATAGGCTTCAGCACTCCACAGCTAGTTTCAGCAAGCCACATTGTGGTACACAACAGTGAGCTCAAGGCAAAAGCAGGTAAAAGAACAAGGGATGAAATTTAGTGGAAACTTTTAGTGTAAATAATGTTGTATATGATCAGCTTTCATTCATCTTCTTCAATTTGCAGGTGACATTAGCTACGCTTCAGGCACCTACCGGCTTTTTAAGCTGCCCAGGAGCCCCGTCATGTCTGAGGCAACAGTGACCTACAAAGGAACTGTGACAGATTTCCAAGATCAGCTGGACTTTGATTCATCACACAGTTTCAAGGTATAATAAAATTGACCCTACAGGCCAGTACTAAATTGCTGATCAGTGTTTACATAAGAGTCTTTTCTAACCTTTGGAACATTGTTCTAACAATATCTGTATTTATTCACAGCAGAAACAGTCTTATGTTATTAGATTAGGTTAATCTTTATTTTTGGGCTCTGCAGAAAGATGTCACAGTTGAGGTAAATGGAGAGATGGCAGTGATCCTTCAGAGTTCACGTTTCTTCCCCGATTTCGAAATTCAGATGTCGGACAAACCAGTGGCCAAGTTGGAGTCAACACGACAGGTAGCTGATATTCTGTATTTACCAGCTAAAATACTTTAGCTTTGCATGACTCATTTCAAGCTGCAACCAGATGGGAGTGCACTGACCACCAGTTGAGCACTTTTTGTATGCAACAATCAATTTAAATGATCTGAAATTATTTATTTTAACTGTACAGCCTTTAATATTTAAATAAGTCTTCATAGCAGTTGTTCATCTTAAGTTTTGAGAACTGAAAATTAGTTTGAAATATACTCCTCTTCTTTATTAACAGAGTAACCTTTGATTCTTTTTTCTTTTTTTTTGTTAGTACTGCCACCTCAACCCATTTCGGTTGGCTGACAAACTGGGATCTTCCGTGAAACAATGCTCCAAAACAAACAAATAAAAGATGTAGCTGAATACAGAGAAAGCAGTTTTAAAGACTGAGAAGAATTGTACAAATCATTTTGTAATATTTTTAAGATTTAAACGTTTACTACCAAGTAGATATTTGTATGTGATAGAATATCAAATAGCTGTTTTCCTAGATAATCACATAGTGAGTAATGGTAATATTATACTCAAAGTGTTAATGGCGTCCCAATAAAATGACTTCATTGACAAAGTAATTAAACTTTCTCTGCAGTGGATGATAATTTATTCGACAGAAAACAGAACAAATTGGGAACTGCAGTTAATAACAGTAAATATAATGACTCACTAATGATATTCAATAATCACCATTTCTGGACAAACTGTCTTTGACCCTTTGAAATGTACATGTCAGTCAAAGCAAAGAAGAAATTTAATTGCCAAAAGTTATCTACAGTTAAGCAGTGGTTCAAAACCTGCACCCACAGGCTGATAGCAGTAATTATGATTTGGATAGTCACTGCTGTAGAAAACGCTAAATTAACTTATTATTGTTAATAAGTTTTTTTGGCCATTCTCAGTTCCCAGATTACTCACTGGGCACGCAAAGCCCAAATTCAATAAAAGGGTGCCTGCTGCTATGGCAGTTCTCTCAGTAACAACAGATGCCTAGCTTTCAGGCAGCCTGAGGCGGTGAATGGAGCAATCCAGTTTGGCACCTTTTAATAAAAAAAGGAACAAGGAACAGATAGAGGCATCGTCCATTGGCAATAGGAGGTTTTAGCTGTGGAGAGAGCAAACCTCTGGTCACATCTGCAACCAGCTCAGGTCATCGGCTCTAAAGAAAAAAGAAAAAAGTGAAGGAATGAACTTTCAGTAAAGAGCACTGTGCAGGTTTTGAGTCTCACTCTGTGGGATATGATGTGTCCATGTAAAATAATATATATATGTCCATGTAAAATATCTATATATATAGCAGAGCCATGAGCTCTCTATATATATATATATATATATATATATATAGTTAATATTTTTAGAACTAGCCAGATGTTTCCATTTTGAATATTAATTGGGTGAATTCACAAAAAGAAAACTCCAACTGAATGCTGATCTTGGTCCTTATCAATCAGGTGTGTAAATGAGCAACATTTGCCAACAAGTCGTCCAACTTAAAAAGTCATGACATGTCAGTGTTGCAATCTCAATTTGTTTGTCTTGCCCTTTTGTGGCCAGAAATGTGGTAATGTTGATGTAATAGTTAAAGCTCAACTCACTCAAGTAAAAGAATGACACTAAGTCCCTAATGACATATTACTAGTAGTCCAGTTTATGTAAATGTAGGATGTCACTCACTGAGCCTCCATCTTTTTTAAAATCCGGCCTGTGGCCATGAGCTCTGCTAGATGAGCAACAGCAGGATCGAACATGAGGCTCGCCGCAGCTACCACCACATCATTCCTGTTGTCAAAGAAGAAATGCAAGTTGAACATAAATGCCATGAATTCATGGTCGGCGGTATCAGCAGTGATCCCATAGCTACTCACTTAATGTAAAATGCCAAGAATTTTCTCTCTTCTACTTTTCCTTTGAATATAATTTCTGTGTATCCCTCTCCATAGCCTACAGTAAGGAAATGAGAGGAAAATCAACACAGCAATGGCTTGATTTCTCTATAAATAATCTAAAAAGAGTAAATTCATACCTGTAATAATATAATGCAATATAATACCTGTGTATCTGATACTCTTCCCAAGCAACACTGTCCAGAAGAAAGGAACAGACTCAATTTTGGTTGGTTTCTTTAGCATGTTCAAGGCAGCAACTCTTCCTGAGACAACGAAAAAAGAAATCAGAATCATAAATGTCAAACCCAAACACATTTTTATTATTATTATTATTTTTGGGGGGGGTTTTGCAGGAGAAAAATTTGTAAAATAGAAAATACAGCCTTTGTTTCTTTGAATCCACCCTCTTACCTTGAGCTTGTGACATTTGCCAATGACCAATGTTGACTCTTTGGTCTCCACGAATGGCCAGAGGGAAGGAGGCTACATCTCCAGCGCTGAAAATATCTGCTATATTGGTCCTCATGAACTGATACAAAAAGATAAAGGAGTGTACTGATAGAGCTTCATGTTTGGGTATACAAAAACATGTATATGGCATACAGACATCATTAGCTCAGTCACTTGGAAGCAGCTCCTTTACCATATTTATGTTTCACCATCACATAATGGCTACATACATGCTTCAGTGGCTGTATGAGTTTTACAGTGATTACATTTTCGGCTATAGTCTGTTTTCTATTGACTGTGTTACCTTGTCAACTATCACAGCTTTCTTTGAATCCAGCTCCACCTCGCTTTCTGACAAGAAGTCCGAATTGTGGATTACACCTGAAAAAGAAAATCTTTATGTTTGACTAATGCAGAACAGCACAGTGTGAATGTAAAAGACTATATTAGTAATTTATATTGATGAGATGCTCTGATCCTCAACAAAGCAGCAACAGTCCAAATATTAAAAATGTTCAGGTTAAAATATTACAAAGCTTGACTTGTGTTTTGTGACATGAATGAATAGTTAACTTTATATCCCAACACCTTAGAGTAACATTACCAATTCCAGCAATCACTACATCAGCCTCCACAACTGTGCCACTGTTTAGTACGACCTGTTTCACCTGGAAAAAATGTTTTGTAGTTATTATTAACTATTGTCTGACAGCAGCTATGATAATAGAAAAAGGATTGTTACCTTGCCATTCTCCCCTTTAATCTCAGTGACTCCATCATTCATGTAAAACTTCACATTATGTTCTTCCAAAATCTTAAGGGGGAAAAAACATGCCTTAAAATTGACCTTATAAAAGCTAAAAAAAAAATAATAATAATAATAATACATTATTTTCCTCATAAGTACTTACTTGCATTGTCATTTTGCCAATCTCTGGGCCCAGAGTCCGCTCATATGGATATTTGGTACTGCCGATCAAGACTACACTGGCAGCTTTGTCTGATAAGAAGGATGCTACCTCCATACCTATTGTGTTTAATAATTGTAAAAATTACAAATATTTACATTGAATTTTTAATAATAGGAGAGATCACTATGACTGAGGCAATGACTCCCTTCTTACTGAACATCATGTTATCCCCATAAACAAGACAAGAACAAACAACTATATGCTCATGTTTGCTAAGAGGAACAATACCAATTTCATTAAGCATTGTAAAGAAATCTAATTTGATTACCTATGAAGGAGGCCCCAATGACAACAACCTTCTGGCCCAGAGAGGAATTGTAAATTTCTTTGGCATCTGCATAACTCTCCAGTAACTTTACTCCCTGTAGGTCACAACCCGGACAACTGAGTGGCCGTGCCCTGTGGACAAAATATGGACATTTATTTTGCTGCTGTTTTTCATGGCCTTTTGTTTTGCTTTTGTAGCTGAAATACTTGATAAACAGGATGATGCTAACCTACAGCCGGTTGAGATAAGGAGTTGGTCGTAATGCTGCAAATTGCCATCATTCAGCTTCAGCAGCTTCTCAGCTGTGTTGACTGACACCACCTGCAATACATAACAGATTACACAAGACCAAAGAGAAAAGTAGTTTTTTCTTTCCCACAAACATGCTGAGAGTGCAAATGAGAGTATAAATAGATTGTCCTTTTTGCTTCTTACCTCCTTCTGTGTCCACACCTCGATTCCATGTTGTTGATAAAATTCACTTGATCGGAGGAGGATGCTGCTGCTATCCAGATTCATTGCCTGAGAAGAGGCAATGCCCTTTACTTAAAACTTGCACCTAAATATAGGGTGATTAAAACTTAGCAGTAGAAAGTAACACAGATTAGCCCTCCATTGTGCTCAAGTTCTTACTTTACTCAGTTTGGGCTTGTCAAATGGAGGAAGCATGTCTTTGGTGATCATGATGATTCGTCCTTGATAGCAGTTCTGTCTAAGTGTCTCAGCACATACGAGAGAGGCGGGGCCTGAAAAAATTTAATTCTTAATTGAGTAATTTTTCAAAGAATACATTACTCCAGAGATGGAGCTTAAGGAAACATGGAAGCGCTAGACCATCAAACTTACTTCATTTCTAAACCTTAATCTCTTTATTCATTTTATTGAAAAAAGACAAAAACTCTTAAGTATGTTCTTATGTAAGTTGATTACTCAACCTAAACTCGATCAACACTGTATCAAACAGTGTTGTTCCTTCAAGGTGTTAATCATTTCAAAGAAAACTATGTTGGACTGCTAACCTGGGGCCTCAAAGTAAAAGTTCCTGTATTTATGCTATTTATATTATACTTACCCCCTCCTATTAGCACAATAGTATGATTGATGTCTGGTACCATACTGCACATCTCCTTCACTCGTTTGGTCAGACTGAGAGACTGAGGGAAACACACGAACAAAGGACTGATTGAAAAAGTGTACTTTAACATAAAATACAAGGAAACAATGTGGTAAGTTTAAGTGTTTTTAACGGGCTATTTCTTACTTTTGTGTTGATGGAAATGTACACCTTGCCATCTTCAACTTTAACCTATTAAGTGAAAAAAGATTAGAGGATCACTCATCAAAGTTCAGAATCATATATGCAGAAGTAAAATGTTTAAAATGGCATTCACTCTTAAAACAAGAAAAAGGACGGGAGTGTTGGTGTTTTTCTGTAACTTTGTTCTTGTATTTGGACTGAACTTGATAGACATGTCGATGTGTTACTCTATATTTGGCACTGAAGTGGATGCACACAGTGATTTTGCTACAAGTGTGACAAATCTTTTGCATGAGGCAATCTGAAGACCATAATCTGATGAAACATCCAGTGCAAATCCATCACATACAAGTAATGAAACAGACAGTTTTCAACCACCTAGCGTGCATGTGTTCTATGTATGCTAGTAGCTGAAAGCCCACACACAAAGAAAAAACTACATTATACTCACATGAGCAGATGACTACACATCTTATGTTACTTTAGGACATTATCTTTTTAAAAAAGTAAACTTCATCTGTTTTACATATTTACAGACCTATAAACTTTTACTATTTCAAAGTACATGGAACATATAAGCTGTTAGCACAAGTGACTACATTTTATATCTCATCTGTATTCTTTCCTGTTTAAGAGCAGTGAAGTTTACTTTGTGCTGATCTCTTTCACCTTATAGCTGGGCAGAGAGTCTAGACCTGGATACTCTTCGATATCTCCAGTTCTGACATTAAAGCAAGCACCGTGAAAGGGACATCTGACTCTGTCACCAACCAATGCTCCTGGATCATCAGAGGACATGCAGTTAATACGATTCAGGTTCAATGCAAAACATTTCATCGTATTATTCATTCAGATATTAGCATGTAGAGAAGATGGCTTACCTTTGATAAGAGGAGCATTGTAATGAGAGCACTGGCTTCCAACAGCACTGTACTGACCGTGGGTACGGACCAGCAACACCTTCTGGCCCCCTACAGTTACTTCCTTCATCCTAGATGACCACACAATACAATTAAGTAAGCATTATAAAAGTATTAACCTACTGGTTTTTTTTAGCGGGAGGAAACCTCGTGACTTACTGCCCATCTTTCAGTTGATCCTCCTGGCATACCAGTTCAGTCACCTCCTCCTGATCTTCACTGTGACCTGGTTGTTCACACCGATCCATCATGTACTGTAGCTACAAAACTTAGATATCTTGAGAAACCTGTCGAAACGTGGGAAAAAAAAAAAACCTGTCTGGTTGGCTGGCTGATTTGAATAACTTTAAATGGTAGAAGAGACTCAGCAATGAACAAACACATTCATTCTACAGCATTGAAGTGATCTCAAACACACAGCCATGAAGTCCTGAAGAACTATCTTCAATAACAAGAAGGTCAAAAAGAACAAGGAGCCCTGATCTGAGCATCATGGAGTCAGTCTGGGACTCCACGATGAGAGAGAAGAAACTGAGACAGACTAAACCCCCAAACTAAATCCATGTGAGAACCATTACAAGTTTTTGTTTTTCGTTTTTTTTTTTTTTTTGCTCTAATATATCATAAATGGTCAACCAAACCTCTAAATACTAAATATCTACCGGACACAGAGCTATGATTAAAAGCTTTAATGCTCCCATTAAATAACAGCATTAACTCATTTTACAGAACAAAAATCCAAACCTACAGCAGCTGTTGTTTTTGTAACCGGTCTCCACAGTCTTAACGTGACAAATGGCGAGGACAGACAATATATAAAAAATAAAATAAATAAAGAAACACTTGTATGTTGTCTAGTATTCCTCCATACTACAGACATGACTAAAGCAGTCATGTATCAGCTCACCTGCTGTCTTCCACCAGAGGACGGTCAGGACACGATATGTCCTCCTGAAGTCCTGCGGAGACAAACAGATGTTTGACTCTGCGCTTCATTGCTGATGTGCGATTCCTGAATGAATCGTTCAAAAGTCCGGAGTCATCCTACGGACTCGTGAATCACGAACTATCATCTGTTAACTCGTTCACTGACTCAACCCCGCTAACGTTAGCTACCCGCTAAGAGGCGACCAGACAATTGCGTCACTATTGTGCGACTGTGACTGCAGTTAATCACTGTGGGATCAGGCCTGTGGGAGAAGCAGCAGCTCTGTCTGGTCCTCTCGTGAGAGGAGTCAAACTCTAACTCTAATCAGTGTTCCTATTTCCAGTCTTTCAGGTCTGAAAGAGGGATGTTTGAACATCCGATAGGTCCACTACACATAAATAAATAAACATGATTTGTACAGGCCTAGGTATGACTTAATGAAGCCTGAGCCGCTCGTTACTGACCATCCAAGGTCTTCTGTTATCTGTGTTTCCAGCAATATCAGCAGAAACCCACAGCTGTGTCGGAAAGAGTTGGCTGTGCCTCTCCTTCAAGGAGATTTAGTACAATAACTGGGCCACTGTGATGCTGGGCCGTATACTGACCTCTTGCTGAGTCATCCTTACAGTAGAGAGTAAAAATTCAATGTAAATAAACTATATAAAATGATTAAATCCAGCACCACTATAAGCAGCTACCATCCTTTGGTCAAAAAAAAAAAAAATTATATATATATATATATATATATATATATATATATAATCAACTTTTGCTTATTATTGTTATTATTATTATATATACTGTTTAAGATTGATGCAATGGCTCAATGCATGTATAAAAAATGTAAATAAAATTAAAAAAGGATCCAGATCATTAATGTGTTGCTGAATTTAACTTTAACTTTATGTAGTGCTGAACACATTCCAGATTTTCAATCAATAAAGTCTAACCCTCACCCTAACCTTTATCTTAAAATAATAATTTATTTGTTTTCTGTACTTTTTTACTATAAATATGTATCTCTAAACTAGGCAAAATCATAAAATGGCTGCATGAATCCTACCACCCCTCGTGGTAACTTGTTCAGAGTCAAACTCGTGATTCGTGAGAACTCCGGTGAAAGGAAATTATTCACTATATCAATCAATCAAACAAACTTTTTTTATGAAGCACTTTTCGAAAAAAGAACAGTGTTTCAAAAAGTGCTTTATACAGTAAAAAAATAAAAATAATCAAGCACTATATCAGGCCACATCACCATCCACACACACACACACACATCCACTCACTCATAGAGACAATCAGATTACAACAGGACACTATTTTTCCTTGCAAAGGTAATTAGTGCACTAAATATCAAAATGTCCTTGAAGTTAATAGTTTTCCTGTTTCTGATGGGTGGTTTTAACAGTATAAAATCAGTGGGGACTGGGTGGAGCTTGTGTGCGCACTGACTCAGCGATCCCAAATGGCTCAAATGGCCGATTCACTTCGGTGAGTGATTCATATAAACTCGACTCGGTGGAAGCAATCGAGTTTCTCTTACTATTGTACGTTGGAACAAAACCGCCCGCGTGACAACCAGGCGGAGTCGCGTGCTCCCTCGCGACTTCCTCCCACCGCTGACGGTCACGTGAGCGACGATGACTAGGACTAACAGACTTTATTTATTTGTAGAATAAATAAAAAATATTTCAGAATAGTTTATAGTAAAATTTTAATTAGTTTTTTCCCATCATAAAAAATCTAAACCAGATTTGAGAAAACACAATAATCATAATCACAGTAATAATAAATAAAGTCTAACCCTCACCCTAACCTTTATCTTAACTAATAATTTATTTGTTTTCTCTGCCTTTTTACTATTAATATATATCTTTAAATTAACCAAAGTCATAAAATGTTTCCTTACTAAAAACTGAGAGTGATGATGATAGCTTTTCCTCAGTTCCAGTTTTTATTTATTGAATTTGGTGATTATTGTGTGTGGGGAAAATATTGTTTTTTGCTTTTATAATGTGACGCACTTTGTGTTAATTTTTTGTATGAAAGGTGCTATATAAATAAAGTTTGATTGATTGATAAAATGAATGTAATGGAGTAAAAGTACACACAATATTTCTTCAATTTCAATGAGTGTAATGTAGTAGAAGTATACAGTGGTGAAAAATTACTGTGAAAATGAAAATGTAATGAAAAATTACTCTAAATTCTCAACTAAGGATCTTTATATATATATTATACAAGACATTTCATGAAGGAAATAAGCGCTCAACAGGTGCTGTAGTGCACTGTACCAGTGCTACATGGCCCTTAACCAGATTGTGGAACTGTGTCATTCATGTCCAAGCCCAGGCTCTGGCTTGAATAAGGGCGTGCTGCTTTGGTCATTTCACTGAATGAAACAACATTGAAAAAGGAACATGTTCTTCAAATTCTGACATCCAATTCAGATATAAAAAATAACTGTGTTTAAAAACCTGGTTTAGGTGCAAAACTGCTTTTCATAATTTGCGTCTACCTTTGACTGTACTTTCTTGCGCATTTTAGATTTTTCCCGAGCCATAATTAGTTTAAGTTTTTAAATTTAGGATTAACAAAACTACCAATCTGACTATAATTGTAGAGATAGATAGTTTTTAATGCCCAGTGATACAGACACATATTTGTTGACACAAGAAAACTACTAAATGAAAAAAGCGTGAATGCAGAATATAGATCCTTCAGTACATATATTTTGTATATATGTATATGAATATGTATATATTTTGTATATGTATATATGTATATATGTATGGGTACTAAATAGACTAAACAGGCCAAAGAGCAAACTATGTGTTTTAAATCTGTGATTGGAAGTATGAATTCCGACAGTGTTGAACGCCACACAACATGTGAAACGTGCTCTTGGCCACGCCCCTTTATAGTAGGGCGGGAGAGGCTGTTGTTTGGTTTCTGCCCGCGTCAAAAAGTTACACAAGCTAGGGGGAGATGTTTTACTGCAGGTCTGTTTCACAACAGTAACTGAAGATTAGTGTCAGGCAGTCACACCTTAGCCCACAGAGCTTCATCCAGAGAAAAAAAAACATTAACTATCTGCCCGGGTTCGGGGTATTTAAAAAAAAAACACTTGACAGTCGCGTTCACGCCTCCTCCGTCTGGACAACAACCGTGAGGGAAACTATCTTTTCTCCGTCGTTTTAAGGCTGCCCTTCGGTGTTCATGAGGACCGCACAAACACACGCACCGACTCAAACAACACATATCCCGCAGTCGTCCGTCCTTCCGGGGTCACAGCTTTAGGTCGAGTCCGCACGCCTCGCACATCGCGGACACGAGTGGGGCCGTGAAGTGGTCACCTTCTGCAGAAAACATTTCAGCGATGGAGTTGAACTCGGTGCTTCTAACGACAGGCGGCTCCGTCTGCTTCTTCAGGCTGGTCAACACCGGGGTCAGTAAACTGCCCATGCCTGACACTGCCTGCAGGAATGCATGGAAATGGAGAAATATAGCCACATCCTTTGTGCACAGCTTCATCACCGCGATATGGGCCGTGCTTTGGTAAGTGGAACCTAATTACAGCACATTTACTGGCTTAAATATCCTAAACATGTGTTTATTAATGGATATTGGAGTTTGGCGCTGTTGTGTTCAAATTTTAATAATAATGATAAAAAAAATTACTCCTCCTGATGTCTGACTTGACTTAGTTTTTTTTTTTTTCATAAGCTGAGGTTGAATGTTAAGATACAGTTTAATGTTAAGATACAGTGGGAATTGTGGCCTAAAAATATTATTCAAATAAGTTTTAAATAAGAAAAGAAAAAAGTTTTATCTAATCTATTGTTTTAATCTTTTCAGCTTTTTCCTTCACCCACAGATGGCCGAAGATTTGATAGAAACTCACTCTGTGTTTTCTCATGCATTGGTGTCCTTTTCAATTGGTGAGTAGCACCTGAGCAGTTTTCACTGCTCATTTGGAAATTTGGTCCTTATCTGAAAGGGCCAGGTCATTGGGGGAAGTAACAAAATCCATATCAGCAGAATGGCTTTGGTGTCAAGACAATTTTTGGCATGAGCAGTTTATGTAGCTCATGCAAAACATTTTATTTTATTAAAGATGTCAAAACATAAAGTATATTATTCAGATTATGGATGAACTCCACCCTTATATGTTGGTGCGTTCAATCACATCATTGGCATACTTAATATTCATTATATTTTACTAATAAATGTAAATATTAGGCAAATTTGCTCATGAAATCGCCCACAAAATTGGTTTCCCTTGGGTTCACTTTACCTGTTGATATTTTTTCCCCATCTGGAATCCATAATGTAGGCTACAGCTTACTGTTTATAAGCCATTTTAGAGGCTATTACTATGACATGAAAGAGATTTTCTTGCTTCTATTATTATATCGGATTTATTGGATCTGTGTGGGGTGCCAAGGACTCCCCAAAAATTCCCAGGATATTTGGCATTCTTTAAGGAAGCCCAGCCCGGGGAGCTGGCGCAATGAGGAGCAATGCCAGTATGTGAAGATCAATGGGAGGCTTTATGATCAGTCCCAGGCACCAGGCATGACCATGTACAGTCGTGTGACATCACCAAGACAACAATTGCGCAAAAAGTCAGTTGATAAGTGAAAGCTGTCCTCATCAGATACAAACACAAGAAGATCGCTTCTTCCAAACCCTCCTACCAGGAATGTGGCATGATTTTTCTGAGGCCTCAGCAAGTTTTGAAAGGAGCCTTGTAGACCAGATTTGTGGATTCAGCCCAGTGTGGGATACCACACTGCAGACCTCGCAGTGACATGCCATAAATGATTGTCTGCTTCCTGAATGAAAGCATTGTTTAGTCCAAGAACAATACTATTGATGTCAGTGTCCATGAATAACTAGTGTAAGGAGCAATTCATAAAAGTATCCATAATTCTATGCATGCCAAGTTTTGACAGACCGCTAAAACAAAACATGCTGCGGTAACTCAGTTCAAGTATCAGAGTAAGTCAGGTGTTCTCTTAACCACCAGAGTCATGACGTTTGCATGTGTCAGCCTAAAACCTGGTTGTCTGAATAACTGGTTTAAGAAAGGAATTCCGTGTTCATGGAAACATGTTGGTGAGTTTCATTCCAGAAGATCTGTAATGGGCATAAGTAAATGTGTCACTTGCATCGCTAGAAACATGCTTTTTCTTGGTTGCACAGTTGCTTATGTAGAGCAGCTGGTTATTGCACAAGTGTTGAAGTATTACTCATCATGGCATTGTGGCAGCATATAAAGAGAAATAATAAGCTCAACAAAAAAAAAAGCAAGATTGTTTTTTCCATTGCATGTACCAATACATAATTTTTAAAATTTTCCACCTAAGCATTTTGAACGCTGAATGATAGTAATTGTAATGAGCGAATATTATTAAATCACAAGAGCAACACATACTCCCCGACACAAATTCAACCTGTTTCTATATTAAAAATTCTCTTGTTGAAAAGACTGCGTTGGGAGGGAGTTGTCAATTGTCAAGTGCTCTAATGGAGCAAAGTAATCACACAGATTAAATTGTGAAAATGACCCAATCAAATTCTTTTTTGGAAACCCTGTTATGTTTATTTGGGCTTTGGCTGGTAGCAAATACATTTATGGTGAGACAAATCCAAACATGTAATCATATTGAGAAAAGGGTCCTCATATTTGTGGAATAATGGGCTTAATTCCAAGCTCACCAAAGCCCTGAGCTCCAGTGCACTTCCCCATCCTCCATCTTCCATCCTCCATCGTCAACACTTCATTATTTTTGCAGTGTTCTGTAAAGCCGTTGCCATGGATACGGCTGGTGGCAGGGAAGGGCTGGGGGTGGTGGATATGAATAGCCCCTCTCCAGGAGACATCTTGGTTGCCGTCGCTGTTGTCATGGAAGCACAATACTGACACTTGATGAACTTGAGACTGCTCTTGTCAACAGAATCTTTTGTGTTTTGGTAGAATAATGAATTGCTGGACCTTCACACAACCTTCGCATCAAATTTGGACAAATGATGTCTGTCTCTACAGGTTACTTCATCTATGACTTCTTTGACATGGTGCTGAACCAGAAGCTGAGCCAGTCCTGGGAGCTCCTCTTTCATCACATTGTGGTAGGTCCTTATGCTATGAAAGTATTTTCCACGTTAAAAATGAGATTTGAACCAAGATTTTATGTTTTGACCAAAGTTGTTTTACTTTGGCCCCCATTGACAGATTATATAACCCTAAAATCCATGTAAGATCTCTTCTTGCTGTGCCATTCACCCTTATGAATTCAATGCACAGCGACAGACTAGGAAAATAGGGCACCAAAACCCAAACACACCCGTCACAAGTCCAGACATGGGTAAGACAAAATACTTGTTTTTCTTGCTTAGAGACAAAGAACAAGTGAGAGAAGATCAAATAGACAACCATTCAAGTATGACAACCCCCCCCCCCCCCCCCCCGTCAAGCGTTCCTACCTTCTTTCATGCCCTGAGAAAGAGAAACTCCACCCCACTCCTTTCGTCTTTTGCCATCCACTTAATCCCATAGCAGCTTCTAATGGACTTAGTCATCTTCATGATATGGTGAGCCTCATGGGAGATATTTTCCTGAGGGAAGAACAGGTGAGATAAGTTAACCCTTCCCCCAATTCTGTTTATAATCACTATGGATGATGAAGATGCAGTACAGGACTGCATCCTGAATGAATATTTGCTGCCTATGCTTCTGGCTATGTGAACTACATCAAGGATGATGCTGATCTTTGCCAAGCTCTTGCTTTTGTTGTTGAAGTGTATTAAATACCTCACAAGGCTTGCTTGATTATGTGTTCTGCTGTCGATTTGTACCATGGAACACATATGTTGGACAGTTTACATGAAAGTGCATTTGCTATTTAATTCAATAATGTTTTCATCCTGAAGTTGCTGCAAATTTATCTTTAGAATTTGGAAATCAGTACACATGGTTCTGTTGCATGGAGAAATATGCTCTAATCCAGAAAACATGTAAAGTGTACAATTTATTGGTTACTACTAAACTCTAAGATTGCACCTTATCTATAAACTGGTACATACAGTCTATATACAAATAAATCTGTGTAGCCTTGTGGACACAGTCATGATGAAAATCACGGGGCATTTGAAGTGTGTGCTGTTAGATGTTTTTCCATAAACTCATGGGTTTCCATGTGACAAATCAGCATGACAGATCACATGCATTATTTGTGTGTAATCAAATTATACAACAAAGGTGCAGATTGGAGAACTGTTGCAAGATTTCCTCCCTTGTATGTAGGAGAATCCCATTTTTCCATCAGGCACAGCAGGCCCTGAATGTCACACCATACAGTAGATTGTACCCTTTAGCTAAATGCAAAATATAAAACTTGGTACGTCTTTGAATTTGTCACTCATCAAATGCGACCTATTATGCTCATTTCCAGCTGTATTTTTTTGACTGACTGACAGACTGATTTGCAGTCTCCCCATTGGCTCTTCATTAAATTACTCAATCAGGTTCTACTACCTAATGCATGACTGGATTGCCTATGGGTGCCAACTGTGGGCTTAGGGTTACACCTCTTGCAATGTGCAGTCAGGCAGCGGGTAAGCAGAAAACATTTTCAATTCACTTAGCCAAACAGCAAATTTTCATTTCATGCACCCTTCTTACTAAAGGGAACAGGCTAATAACAAAAAAACATCACGCCAGTCGAGAGAGTCAGAGAGTGGAAAGTTTCTCTGAAATTTTTCCCTGGTCAATCAGGTTGTTTCGGTGGTGGTAATGCTCTGTTGCTGTTAGTGCTGGAACCAGTTCTAGCACTATCTGTTTCCTTGCTCATGACCAATCTGACCAGAGTTTGATACAGTTAGCTGTTTCCCCCTTTTTTTTCAGAAAGTCTTGTTGTTGTTGTTTTTTCCCCACTCTGCTTCCTGGTAGTCTAATGAATGGGTACTTTGGCCAGAGCAGCTGGCATCAGATTGTCACTAAAGTGTGGGAGGGGTAGAGATTCCTTTCTCATTCACATGGCTCTTTGTGCTGCTCTACTGGCTAACACTTTATTTTTAACTCCTCGTCTCCCCATTGTAGCATCATTAACATATTCCTTTCAGTGGTAGACACTCACATTTTCATGTGCCCTTCTAAAAGGCCATCCTCTTTCATCTCCTTTTTATTCTTGTCCTTTCCAGTTTTTTTGGTGTTTTTAATGCAGTTATTACAAATTAGGTCATTTTGTTCATTTTGTTTGAAGTTTATGAAGGCTAGAGTGAGACAGCCATGTCAGGGCTTGATTTGATAACCCAAATACACCAGTCATTTGTAGTCTCAGGAGGTCTCCCAGTGGGCAGCCACTGAAGCAGGCTGGACCAGCTTGTCATACAGTAAGGAGAAGAGGATTGAAAACAGAAACTCATTTGAGTTGATGACATTGATTTATTTAGATTTTTAAGTCCAGTACATGGGTAAGTTAATGCGTGATAGCCCGGCAAACGTGACCATATATAGTATAGTATACTGTACGCTGTATATTTTTCTGCACGTAAAGCATTTACAAGTTACTGAACAGACACACATTGCATGTGTGTAGGGAAATCAATCACTGACACAGTTTCAATGGTTTTCCTTTCCCTACACATTGCATGTGTGTAGGGAAAGGAAAACCATTGAAACTGTGTCAGTGATTGATGACATTAGCAGTCTTTTATGGTTAACTGACATACTGACAGATGTGAATCATAAAAGCTGCACTACATTCATGATTTTCCGGTAACGTCTGACAACAATTGCCGAGTGTACAACTAAATGTTGAATGTCACAGTTGTAGTCAGGGTTTAAATTTTCAGTTGCCAAAAGTCTTTGCGTCACTTGCCCAACCCTTTCAAACTCATGTTATTTGTCTCGCTCCATTTTTCTCCTCTGCTGTGATGCTCTGCTTTGACACCTTTTTCCTTCTTTGTGTTTGTCCGGTTGCTATACCCAGCCGAGGGGAAAACATTATTATTATTATGATAAATGTTATTATTACTATTATAGTTTAAGTCTTTTATTTTGTGCTCTGTTATGAGGCTTCCCTCTTCTGCACTAGCATATAGATCAACAGCATGTGGTAGAACATACGTTTTGTTGATCCCTGTCGTGGTTGTCCAGGAAAAATAACAAAGTCAAATATTCCATGGAAAAGATTTTCTTCCTTCATATTAACTGAAGTGGAAAGCACAGCTTCTTACTTCTGTCTGAGACACATGTCGGCCCTGTCATAAACCCTCACGCCTAATGAGGTCCTGTCAGCCACAACCCTACATTTCCTTTGGAAAACAGGAAGTCCTGATAATTCTGCCTCTCTTATTTTGTGATTAAAAATTCCATTCCAAACTTTTGACTGGTAGTGTACGCAGTAAATCATATTTGCCTAATTATTTTCTACCTCCTTGCGCTGACCTTCTCCAGTTCAATCCCAGAAATATATTTTTCCTCTGGGTTCATCTTGCGCCAACCTCAGAAATGAATGGAATTTGTCTCAGCTTAACAGGCTTGAAAACAGATCCTTGTGGAGGGGTTGTGAATCTGTCCCACACAGCCAACAGGGATTGCCACTTTTGGAAGAAGGAACATACTGTGTTTGGTTTTTGGCTGTATTTTAACTGGAATACCACGGATCTCCACACTTTCAGCTGTGTACTACATGATTATTCTGGATATCTGCTACTGCCTTTTGCTCTCTCAGTTCCTTTTTCTTTGACTCTACTCCTCCCGCTAACTGCAGACTGTCTAAGAAACACAAGCTGCCCAATTAAAAACAACTAATATGATCCTGTGTCATCCATCCAGAGTTATCTTAAGGTTTGATGGCTACCATTGTTGAGGAAGCATTGTTCATACAAACAAATCTGAAGCTCATTAGATCTATTTCACGTGTGTACTCTAACGGTTCATCTTTTCTATTTATATTACTAAGATGGCTCGTGTCTGTTATATACTTTCATTTATAAAACAGTCTGGGCCTCTTGATATTTCATAGCAGCAAATGATCTAGTATGTATGGTATGTTCTGCAGTCTGACAACCTGTGTACCCTTCTGACTTATCCATCGTTGTGATAAACCAGTTGAAACAAGTGTTACTTTTTAAAATCTCCAGTGTGACCATCATCCCTCCATCCAGGCCCTTAAAAGTATTTATCTATTTTCTACCATGACCTGCCACCTTAATTATAGTGGATCCCTCAGTTAGCTGAGTGAAAAAGATACAGCGACAGTAACATT
The DNA here is from genome assembly GCA_034769265.1 of Remorina albescens. Taxonomy (NCBI): domain Eukaryota; kingdom Metazoa; phylum Chordata; class Actinopteri; order Carangiformes; family Echeneidae; genus Remorina; species Remorina albescens. Next base: position 7,160,050 of record CM068497.1, on the reverse strand, counting down.
GTTCTGCAATCTGTGGTGGAGCGAAGCACAGAGGAATGTGTCTGAGTTTTGGCAGGTAAACATCATGGTGTGTGTGTATGTTCTCAGCTGTCTCATAGCTGGGGAACCCCAGGAGGTACCCCCCCCTTTCTGTGGAAATACAGGCAGAAGGACAGACATCTGGTCTCCACATGAACATCAGACTCCCAAGAGACGCGCATGGAAGAAACCCTTTTTTCCTGCGAGGGCTTCTGCAGAAATTTGTGACCCCCCCCCCCCCCACGTTTCTGCGCTGCAGCTTTAATCCATATACCACGCAAACTGCTGTGTTACCAACCCCCCTGCCCCTTCCCTTGTGCAGTGTCCCCCTACACAAGCTACTCTGCAGCTTGTACCACCCCCTCACATGGATACAAACCATTGAGAGTCTCTGTGTACTAGTAGTATATGTTCTTTTTGTATGTTATTTTTTCTGGTGGTTCTCTTTCATTCTTAGATGTAAACGGATAGAAAAAGTTCACTCATCTAATGTAAAGGTGACAAACAGCCAAACCCATACTGCTGTGGGAGCAGGTCCCATCCCTTCTTAGCAGAGCTTGCTTTTGTAAAGGAGCCTGAAGCGATACTGTCTTCAGCTCACATGTCTACAGAAAAGTGAAACCTACATATGCCATGCTAACCAAAGAAGCTGGCGACTGGAAAAAGTGCTAAAAAGGTGGTGGTGGTTTGTTCACAGTTGGCTGTATTGAACGTAGAAGCATCCATCCATTATCAGCTTAATAATATGGAGGGAGTTGACAATACCTGTTGCTCCTGAAAAGCAAGGAACTGAGCACCTACTGGCTTAGAACCACAGAACAAACTTGGTTGAAATCCTGCTGCTGTAAGAATACCAGAGTACTGACGTATGTTTTCAAAACAGTGTGGGTGGGTATGCAAGCATGGGAGAGTACAGTGGAGAGCAACCTCACAATGAATATTTGTAGTTCTATGAATGAATAGAAAGTGGACTTTTAAAGATTTTGCTCATTGCATCCAGTGCTAAGATCATTTCTGGATCTCTCATTTGTGATAAAATTGTAATGCCATTTAGCAGCAGGTTGGCAAGTAGCTCATTCAGCTTTGTCTGAAGGCAACAAAATATCTGCCCTCTAAAACATTTAAAGTGAAGAAACTGAGGAATATTTTATATCTAATTTTTTTAATCTTCACCAAAGCTGAAATGCTAAAATGAAATTTAGTGATTTTGCTGTTCCATGGAACTATTTCTTGGCCAAACACAGTCACTTCCAGAGCCAGGCAAGCTGTTTTCCAAATACACCAAAAAGTGTATTTCTCCAAATGTGAAACTGCTCCCTAAAAGATTTGTAAGTAATATTCCATATTGGAGGGATGTGTTGAAATATCACTATTGTAACACTTAAAAGTATTTTGTATTTCTAGCCAAAGTTAAACAATGCAGTTTCATATAACACTGAAAATGTTAAATCCTCAGACCTCCATAGCTTTTTGGTACATCCTGGTCCTTATGTACATTAACGTGCATTGCAAAAATTGTCTTTCGTCTTCCTTTAGCCACTGAGAAGTGAGATAAATGGCTAAGACATCTAGTAAACTCAAAACACAACTCCTCCCTTCACAAACTGTGCCTGAATCCAAGAATTTATTGTGAGTCACTTAAACACACCTTTTGAATTAAAGAGCCCACATTCTCAGTATTTGAAATAGAAGACACACCCTTACACATTAAGGCCCAGGCAATGCTAACGGCAACTTCTAATTAGATGTCTGTGACAGCGAGGCCTGGATTTTTCCTGCTTGGTCAGCTGACAAGAGTTAACACAAGTTGCATGATATTTGTCATGACCTCCATCATTCGGTGTGCGTGTGTGTGTGTGTGTGTGTGTATGTGTTTATGATAATCACTGTCTTGTGTCCAAGCTGAACATCCTTCCTTCCATTTTCTCTCACAGACTTTAGGGCTTTATAACTTCTCGTTGAGCCCATGTTGGTCTGTTAGTGCCCTCCCGATGAGCTTCACTACTCCCTCTGATCCCTTTATGACATGCATTACCTGCCCCATAATGTATTTTTAATACGTTATTGTCATGATGCAGTTTTGTGAGGGAGTATATATTTCTACATGGAAATTTTGAGCCCCAAATAATAATTAAGTCTCACGCACCATGATAATTAGATAGAAATTCAAATGTAAAAGATTCAGCTGCTGTTCTTCTGGGTCACACGTGCATCTCTGAGGCAGAGTTAATGAACAAGATCACTGAAACACGCTCATTAGCACTCACAGATCATGAGTACCAGTCATTTTTAATAATTTTTGTCCAGCTATGTGTCATTGATTATTGAGGTCTACTACCACTTCTCAGTTGGTACTGTTTCTGTAGTTAGTTGTTTGGCTCGATGGTCTCTGTTCCTACCCAAACAAGCCCAGATCCTCCATAACTGACATAATTCAGATAACTGTCTGATAGTTGTGCAGTTTTCATATGCTATCTTTTGTTTCAATTAATAAATAATGTATTACCCTTTATTTAATGTTGAAGTCTTTTTTTAATGTCCCAACCTTATTATATTTTACTAATACTTTCAGGGACAAAATACCAGTTTATATTTTAATTACTTAAAGCAGCCCCCCCCCCCCAAAATGCAACCAAGCGATTAATTAAAGATCTCAGGCCAGAAAAAAAAAAACAGCTCTTCCCCACAGGCAACATGTTCACAGTAATTTTATCATCATATTCATTTCACTGAAAGCTATGGATAAAAACCAAATAATCATGTTGCAACATGATGACAGCCTCCTTTGTCATGTGAAAAATGTCTCTGGTTTTCCTCTTCTGGTAGTTTTTACACACACATTCACACACCGTTACAACTAAGTAATATTTGGGATGCATTTAATCATTATTTGACATGTAATAGTGTGAATGTGTTCTGTCATGTCGGTGTGAGTCATTGAGAGTTTTCTTTCTTCCTCAAACGAGTTTGTGTATTTGTCGTTGTTTCTTGTAGTTCTGAGTTTTTGGGGCTGACTTGAACTGTACCCATCAAACCTGCTAGTATTGAACTTTACATCCAGCTATTTAGGGCACATCTGCCCAACGCCTTTGACTCCTGCTAGAATGAGGCTCTATCCAGAGACACACCATGTCTTTTGTAGTGCGTAACAGCACTGCAAAAACAGCAAAGACATCCAAGAAAAATAAAATAGTAAAGATGCAAAAGCATTGCCATTTTTCATGAGGTAAAAAAGATGCAGTCCGACTTCAAAACAGCTTGCTGCCCTTTTGCCTCTTGGCGTTTTGCTTTTGGCTTTATTTGCCCCTGTGTCAATATACCCTCTGAATACTGATTACCATATTGGCTCATTTTAAAAAGCACAAACATTTCATTATTTGCCATCTTTACACAAACCTTTTTATCACGTGAACTTTACCCTATTCCCTGCCTCTCCTGTGGCCGGTGTGATTATTTCCTCTGATGTGAAGAAAAGTAAATACCAGAGCCTCTTTCGTATCAGGTTCACTCATGCCCCCCCCCCCCAAAAGTAGGACAAGATGGTCCCTAACCAGGTTGTAAAGAACATTTGATTGAGCCCACAGGGAGCACATGTAGGAAACAAACACCCACATCACCTTGTTTTTCTGCCCTTTGCTTAGATTTTACACTGATGTCTACAACAGTAAAGGTTAATGTATATTAGACGAGTCCAAAGGTTAAATACTGCTAATTTCGCTTGCTTCCCTCCCATTTAAAACCTAAACTACCTACCTCAGTGAACATATATCAACTGGCCACTCTATAACAACTTGTTAACTTTATATATAACAGGCTGCAAGACAACGTTTTGTTTTTTTTTTTAAAGATAATTAAGATGTTGAGATTTATTATTCACTGATAAACACAGAAACCTTACTCGGCCAAATGTTCACACCATAGTGTCCATCAGTGGGTTTTCTGGTTTTTGGGGGTCATATGCATTGTCTGTCTGTTTAACTCTCTCTAGCGATGACCACATCATGATGACATGATGTGGTGACATTTGTTTTTGCCCTCTTGACATTTGCTGTTATAACTTTGAAAACCACTAGTCAGATGTGATGTGTATAAATAGGACTGTGAGCTTTTCTGCTAACAGTGTTTGTCCCAAGATTAGCTAACTGTCATTGGCTGATAGGGCATGACACCAGACTAATAAAAACAGAGTTCACCACAATAAAACTAGATCCACGTGAAAGAGGAGCACAGTAATATCAAGTGTTGAGGAAACCTCAGGAAACGTGACATAATGTCCTAAATGAATTAAAGTTTGATATGATTCAGTTTAATCAAGTCAAATAATCTATAGACGACCCATCCTGCGCTGTTAAATTTATCTTATCTGCAGAAATATTTGAGATAACATTTTACCACTGTACTGGGGACAAATGTGTGTTTTCAATTAGGTCCAAATAAGATATTTCTAATTCAGGCTTGCTATATGTGATACACTCTCAGTTTCTCTAGATTTTAACTGTATTTCATCAAGTTTGTCCTCTGTTTTGTTATCTTCCCAGATCAAAGTAGACTTCAGCTTAACAATATCAGGTTGATGTGGCTCAAGCTGGAGATCAGTATTTGTGTGTAGATAAGTGTTGACAACACATGTGTAAGAACACATACGTGTTAAAAGGCTGACTTTATTGTGCTTTTAAATGACCCATCCATACTTTTGTGGGCTTCGTTTTTCCAAGTCATACGACTTATGACTATTTGGTGCAACATCTTCTGCTAGCAACATAAAAAATAAAAATGAATTGCCATATTCTGAAACTCTTGCAGAGGTGAGTGTTCACCTTTCCAATAGATATACAACTGCAACCATTGATGTGAATGGTGAGTTATGAAACACCTTATTTATGCAGATGATTCACTTACCTTGCACCTGTCCTGCTTTAAAAAAAAAAAATTCATGGGAGAGTGAAACTGCAGCTTGATCTCACACATGCATTAGTGCGTCTGTGTGTGGCTTTCTGTTGGTGTTGCTCAACACAATACTTTTACTGTCGTCATTGAAATTAGTCACCAGCTTTGTCTGTCATCGCTAATATTAACCGAGAACAAGTGAAGAGTGTGGTTTGTACTGTGATGACTTATGATGTGTGTGTGTGTGTGTGTGTGTGTGTGTTTCAGTTAAATCTTAAATCATTGTTGTTTCAAGGCCCAGCCGCAGAATTTGCAGGGGTATGAGCAGTGGTCTGTCTGGGCAGCAGCTTTGTCCATATTAAGACATTTCAGTGAATATTTGCCTGTGTTGGTTAAATGCCACCACAAACCATTCGGTGAACAAACCTGTTGAACCTTAAAGTGGACAGGGTTGGTGCTGCTGACCCACCTCACATGGCTTGTTTTCTAATCTACCACAAAATGTCACATGACACCCTGTGACTTAATACAAAACAACACATCCACAAAAACAAGATGTTTCCCTGCATGAGCTGTGTCTGATGGAAGAGGTCACTCTCCCCCACTGCTGTCTACCACGACCTGCATTAACTAACTGAAGACTTGACTTTCCGTGGGCGGCTCTCCATTTGTGCTGCTCCTCTTTCACAATTTTCCCTTCACTGCCACCATCCACTTGTCATTAGTAAACATGGCAGCACACAGCAGGTAACAAGTCTGAACTCTGTGGGGCCCCCAGCTGCACTATGAGTGTGCTCTGACTTTGAATGGAGCTGTTGAAATGTCAATGAGCGCCAGCTCCTGTGGAGAGTTGGCTGATCAGCTTGTTGCATTATAAACACGTTTAATCGTCCAGAATTTACACCTGCAACACAGCTGCTGTGAGTTTGTTCACAGCGTTTACTTCTGTCACAACATATCAGACACTGTACGTAATCTTTCCTCCCCAACTCCCCCAGTGTCACAGCAACAAACAGGATTTGTTGAATCATGTTGCTGCCACCTTGTGGAGTTTATCGCTTCATTACGTCAGATTACATCATTCAGCGCTACAAGGCACAGATGGCTGATGGGAGTTTGAGTCTTGATGGTCATGATGGATAAAAGTCTGGAAATCACTTCCTACCAAGTTTATTTTCATTCCCCTCTTAAAGCTAAGAGAGATGCACTCAAATCGTGCAACTAGCATGAATATCAAAATTAAAAACTTGTATTTTCCTGAGTCACTCAGAAATTATGTTTTTATGAGTGACTTAGTTTAGCTGTAAAATCGAGTACAATAGTAGAGTTATAAATAAAACGGAAGCGATCAGACAGTTTGCTCTAAACTTTCTAGATATTTTCGTGACAGAAGTAATATCTCATTTTGTGTGTTGCTTTTTCCTTAAAATGTATTACACATACTAATGCATTGCAGAGTTATTTTGGCCTTTGTGTTTTTATCAATCACATTTAATTCGGGTATGAAATATTGTTTTCAAACACTGTTTCAAACAATGTATTGTAACATTCCTCCTCCCTATCTTTTTCTCTTTGTCTTCTCCGGTAGGTGATCACTTGCTTTGGTCTCTCTGTGCTGTCATGTCGCTATGTGGGCTTTGCCGTGGTGGCCTTGTTGGTGGAAATCAACTCGGTGTTCCTCCACCTCAGACAGATGTTGCGTATGGCCAACATTGCCACAGGTACGCTGTACCGGGTCAACAGCATGATCAACCTGGGCACGTATGTGGTCTTCCGCATCAACACGCTGGCCTGGATGACCCGCTGGCTGGTGCTCAACAGAGACAAAGTGCCCCTCCTAGCTTACACACTGGGCAGTGTTGGCATGGCCATCATGACGGCCATGAATATCGTCCTTTTTTATCGGCTGCTCAGGAGCGACTTTTTGAAGAGCAGCACCCGGGAGACCAAGAAAGACAAGGAGATGTAGTTGGAAGAGGAGACGCAAGAAGGATTTACATTCAAAAACGTACTCATTGCTGTAAGTTATCACTCTGTGGCTCAGATTTGGTGATATCTGGCCTTTATTTAGTTTGGAGACAGGACAAACTTTCCATCAGGTATGACCACACAAGGTGTAACCTGTGGGCCTCATTCCAAACACAAATCCAACACATCTGAGAGCTGAGAGCTCCTTCTGCCAACCACTTGTAGTTTTTTGAGAGTTTTGGCGTCTGTGCTCAGGTGCGTCTTTCATCATTAAGTGCCATTAGTGGCTCTCCAGCGATAGATTGAGGATTTTTCATATGAACAATGCAAGGCCTCTTAAAACAACCAAAAGCCTGATTGTTTTAGTTAAATCTCCTCTAAAATGTAGCTTATGGTAAATGATTTCGCACTGTTTGTAAAACAAACTATATATACACTATATATATAGTATACAATATACATACATTATGTTGAGGGTTATCTCATAATCTGACATAAAGTTTATTTACCACTGACAAAAAAATAAATGAGAACCCTTCTGTTGTGTAACACTAACACTACGCAGGTGAATATATCTTTTTTTTTTTCTTTTGCCAAATGTGCTCAACTAAAAACCGTCTGCTACCTCACAGAGCTTCAAATAATTTTTTGTATCTTTCTAAAACAAGCTTTACTGTCAGTGTTTGGCGAGTTGTTTTTCATACAAGAGGAAAAACATTAGGGCAAACATAGCAAGAAAGGTTTTGCAGTAAATCCAACAAAAACTGACCAGATGATGAAAAAATACTAAATACTAAAATAAAACAAACCTGAAACAGTGAAGATACACATGATATTTAGCAGCTTAACAATTACAGTCATTTTATGTCTTGTCATATCATTAAAATCATTCAGGAAAAAGACTTGCCAAAGCCGAAGAAAGCAGCAAATCAGCCCTGGTGGCTTCTACCCTCATTGCATTTATATAGTATGACCCTAAAAATAAAAAAAAAACCTTGTGCCCCTGCTGAACTGTCCTCTAATGTTTCATCAGTAGATCTTGGAAGAGCAAAACCAATTTGAGCAAATTCCATTTTGAGTGTCTCATGGATCAATAGAAAAATTAAAACAGAAGAAAGATTGCCAGTAGCCATCACTGGTCTTTGTCGGAGGTTGCTGCTTTAGTGAGTAAATTTGAACTCTGTAAGATGACAGGAGACGAGACCAAGCAAAATGACCGTAGATAGTTCTTTTTTACCAACTAACATAAATACTTTCATGATATGTGTTTATTAGTATCCAACAATGGTGTAAATTCTTCAGGAGGAGATTGTCGACAGGCAGGAATTATTATTATTCATGTGGCCTATAGAGGACAGCAAACTTTATAACGTCACCTCAGCCACCGAGGTGACGTTATAAAGTTTCTATTGTACCATCTTTTTAGATCTGTGCCTTCCTGCCTTTGATTTGAAGTTGCCAATTGTGTCTGAATTGCGTCAATCCAGAATGTTGGTCCACACAAGGCTACTTTCAGAGCTGTCTACTCTGCCAATTCACCTCAACATCACAAGCCTTTCATGGCATGAAAATATTTGACACCATTCATATTTTCTGTTGTCACTTTTTTGTGTATGTTCATTGCCTGAGAGGTTTAATTGTGTTTTTTTTTTTAATTTATTTGTACTTAAAATTAATTGGATTAAAGATGGAATGAACACATTCTTCAATGAATTCCCCTGTTGTGAAAAATTTGATAATATTGAAAAAGACTGTGGAAGTTATATTGTTGTGGAACATTTTTGCCACTTTGGGTCATGATTTTTTTTGGGGGGTTGTGGTTGACTGGATGGTTTTGCCAACTGAAAATGTCTAGACAAAGTTTTTATAAGCTTGATACTTATTAAAGTGATTAAAGTCCTAAAATGTATTGAGTTGAAGTTTAAAACAATAAATTAAACCCAAAATGTAAATTCAGAATCGGCTATAAACACTCAAAGGGCAGTTTATTTTGAACACCACCTGAATCCTTCCTTCATTAAGATTCTAATGTCTAGTTTGTATTGACATTGTTGTATAAAGGAGCTGACTCAACTTAATGAGCATCTTGGAGGATGAAAACCTGTATTTCTATTATTTGGTCCAGTCCATTTATATGAATGAGAAGAGGATGAATAACAGAAACACCTGTCTGAAAAAAATAATACGGCTATAATAATGCATACCTTTAAATCAACATCTATGTAATTCCAAAATAAAATTGAACATTATAAGCTTCAGTAAGGCGCTTTATTGTTGAAATGCCACATTAAACTTTATTTATTTCAGCCCAGTGTGACATATAAAGTGCCAGATGTGTGTTTGTAATGCATTAAATGACACAAATTTCACTGCACTAAACAAACAGCACTGTTTGGGAGGAAATCAGTACATCATGAATTACTGTTGCTGGGGCTGATTCCCAGTTTCCCCTGCCTTGAGTTTTTATTGTGAATGGAGATGAGCTTTTTTTTCTTTTTTAAAAAAATCCAAATTCATGAATTTTTGGGCAGCTTTGTGGTGGTAGTAGTGAAGACAACTTATGACTGTTGAAGTTTTGTCTGACAAACAATGATATTTGTAAATGTGTTGTTTGAGGTTGAGTATATGATTTTGACATTATGTGAATGATATCATACTTGTTGATGTTGCTGTATGCTTTTAGAGATTTGGTAAAACGTAACAGCCCAAGTCACGAGGCTTCCCGTAGAAATATTCAAATGGCAACGAGGTACATTTGTGCTAAAATATGCTACTTCACTGCAGTTCTCACACATTATATGGGTTGTGGGTTGTGGACACAAAGAAAGTAACTTAAATAAAATAACAGTTATGAACTCCTCACTGTGCAGTCACATATTAATCATACGCAGTTAATATGGTGGTGGGAAGCAAAATTCTTCATCACCTTTTAGTAGTTTGATTAACAGAAAAAAGAAAATCAGCATCGCATTGTTTATCACAACAAACTCCCAAGATCTGTTTTATTTCCTTATTTGTTCATGTATAGACCTCTCTTTGTGTGGTAATAGGTGAAATATTGAGCATTATTAATAGTTAAAATGAAATGAATAATGCTTGATACTGTGCAGCTTGTCAATGACTGATAAGCCTTCTTTAAGGGGAAAAACCTGGAATGATTTAGCATCCAAGAAAAACTGAGGTTCCGAAAATAAAATCTACTGTCTCTGAGAATCCAACTCATGTTTCAAAGGACTTTGTCTTAAAGTGTAAATTTAACAGTTTTATATTTCCATGTACTGCCAGAGATTGTTTTGTAATTAAAATGCTCATTTGTTTGTTTATATAATAACAAAAGTTGTTTAACGTGAAAATAAAGATCAATGAAATTGGTGTTGTTTCTCCTTTTACTGCCCATCACGACCCCGCTCCAAGGCCACGATGAAAAGAGTGAAATGTACACTGCACTTGAAAAACCAAACAGGAAGTGAATGTATTAGTAAAATGTATGAGAACACACTCTGTAGATAAGTGATGTTAGTGAGTGGATGAGAGAAAGGGAAGTGTGTGATGTAACAAAGAGGTTTACAGCTAAACCAAACAAAAGAAACTATGTGGTGCAACAGGGAGACACAATGAGTGACAACAGCTGATCGTAAACTCATTCTGGGTAATCTCAGTCTTTTAGTGATTGTGATCATTTACAAATGCTGCAATAATTTTTTTTAATTATTCTCCAGCACAGTACTTTAATGCACTTTGTCTTTTCTGCCATGAGTTGAATATGTTTTAGGTTTTGTTTTTTTATAGAAAAACAACCCAGTGCAACTTATATTTTTATCACCTAGTAGAGTAGCCTACAGCACATTATTGAAAGTGTAACTCTTCAGCACCCTTAAACACCTAGTAAAATTCTGAATTCATTTTAATTATAGCATTTATTGCTACCTTTGATTAATCTCTTAAAGCATTTATTTTTTAGATTTCTATCAAAAATATGTTGATAAAATGGGTTCAAATATTTATGGTCGTTGTTGATGCAGTTGTTTGATGGCTTTTTTACATAATCTTTTTGTGAAATGCAAGATCATGTTTTTCAATCTGTATGTCTAAGCAGTTTTCTGTGAGCAGTGTGTGTGGACTTCGGTGGGACCATTCTGAACCTTCAACCTTTTTAGGTTTGCTTCATATTTCTCCTGTGATGTCTTTGACTTAGTGTCAGCTGAGGACTTTCCCTCAGCAGCTTCCCCTTTTTGAATGAAAAACCGGCAGGGCTTCTAACCGGCCCAGATGAGGTCCGCGGTCCGCAGTATGAGAACCACTGCAGCAGCCCGGGCCTGCCTCTGTCCATGGTGCTGAACTTAGACCTGTCAAATCCCGGTGCATTTAGTCCCACAGTAAACAATAAAACAGCTGGACTAGATCTGTAGAAAGCTTAAATACAAAAAAAAAAAAAAGAAAGTTTTCTGATCCCACATATTAACTTCCATCCTTAATTCCAAGTCAACCATCAGAGTGTGATGTTTTTCTTTGTGCTCCCACCAGCTCGGTATTGATCCTCCTCCGCTCGGCCGATCAGGGCTGCTCCCTCCAATCAGCTCTCGTGCTGACTCCGTCGTACGATCTTCTCGCGTGTTCTGGTCACGATGGCTTGTTTTTCAGCCTCTTCCAGCTCGGCCGTCCAAAGAGGCGGCTCGGCGTCTCAGTCGGTGTTGGAAATGAAGTGCGCACTTTCCGTCTCCGCCGCTCTGAAAGCCTCCTCCTCCTCCTCCTCCTCCTAAGGATGCCCGACGCGGATGTTGCGGCAGTCCGGAGCGGTTCGGCCGGGGGACGGCGGTGCCAGGCGTCCTGGTGGTTTTGCATTTGCACGCAGCCGTCCAGCCTCCTCTTCTTCCTCCTCTAATCAAACGGCGTCACATGCAGCCGAGACGCACTTTAACGCCTCAGAAAAGATGTCTGTGGGTGAATGCCGCAGCCGACAGGATTTGGAGCAGCGCTGGAGACCAACATGCCCGGATCAGAGGACGATTTTATAACGCTTGCAAACCGTATTTCTTAAATTTTGTGACTTAACATCAATCTAAAGGTAAGCCCAGACACTTACATGTATTATTATTGTTGTTGTTGTTGTTGTTGTTATTATTATATACAGGTTTAGTTATGGATTTAGCTGCATCTTTCCAGAACTTGTATGGTTTCTACCGTTTTTGTTGATTTCTCTATTCATCAGTGCCTTATTTATACCTCCCACATGACCTCAATATTTAACTTGCACTCCCCTCTCCCCGTAGCTGACATCAGCAGTGTTAACAATGGGAGAAAGTGTCATTAAGCAGCTGCAGTCCAAGCTTTATAGTGTCATATGAAGTTTAAATATTTAGTTTCTTAAAAGGAGACCGGATTGAATATTGGTGGAGTGAACAAAACCCATTATGCCCATCTCTGTGATCCCCTCCCTCTGTGTCTCCAGCCTCGGCCATGGGGGATGAAAGCAGCCTGTCTCGGCAGAGAGAGAGTGTGGAGAGGAGCATGGTGTTCCTCAGGCAGGAGCACCTCACTCTACTCCATGGGCTCCACCTGGAGATCCTCTCCCTGCAGAAACGATGCTCAGGTGAAAGGCACACTGCTGCTATTGTTACCTTCTATGTGTGTGTTAGAGAGAGAGAGGCAGTTAGAGGAACTTTCATTTGACTAATTGCAAATATAGTATTAGTGGTTAAATAATTTATCAATACTTTCGAGCATAAGAGCACCGGGAGTATGGATTTTTGAATAAGTGGTTAATCAATTATTAGTTTAATATGATCTGTAAAAGAAAAAGATATATTCTCCCATCACATGTCCAAAATAACATCTCAAAACAATTTTCTATCATACATAAGGAAAAGCAGCAAATCCCTTTGTGGATGATCATGTTTGGGATTTGTTCCTGAAAAATGATTAGAATAGAGGCCAAAAAATGAGCAATTGTTCCAGCTCTAATGAGTTCACATTTAAGCAATGACTTCGGTTGATCTTCTTCTAGTGTTCATTCTTTTTAGCTTCATAAGTCCCTCATTAATCAGCATCAGACAATTTTACTGATCCCACTGCCCTCAGAGAGGAGATTTATTAAGCTTTTTAATTACAGGCTCGATGAATTATTGCAAAGAAGACAGTTCATGACCTTTTTTACTGAAGGCTTTACACTCTAATATTATCCATTTAGCCTCCATATGGATATTCTGATGATTTTTTCTCTTTAAAGCACTTTTATTATGATTCCTCGACTGCATGACCAATATTTAAATTTTAATTGTGGGTGGGGAGCAAGCTCCTCTTATGACTTTGTGTTTGGTTATAATCTGCAGTCCGGTTGTTGTCATTTTTTATTTGAAATAGATCCCATGTGCATGCGTTCCTTATTGTTCACTAATGTGTGTCAGCTCCATCAGTCAATGCCAGACAGGGACCACATGGTGAGGTCATACTACAGTTCCTGTAGATTGCATCATTTCCTGTTAGGGGCCTAATGGATATGTCATCCATATAATCAAGCAAGCAAGTGCGATGACCACACACATACAACTATCACTGTATGTGTGAGGACTTACTGTTTAATTCTCTGGAGGCTTTTCTTCTGGTTTACCGCTGAAGCAACAAGCTACGCTACAACACAATGCTGCATTCACAAAAATGAAGAATGGAAAAAACAGCCGTTATTCTGACATGACAGATGAACAGCTGAATAGTCTGGTTTTATTGTTAAGTGTGTCAGTTTGGCTTAAGTGGAACCAAAGACAAACAGTGTGTATCTTACTTAAGGAGCATTTTCAGCTCTTCTGTCTTCAGTTTGTTGACATGTCTGTAATTCTCCTCTGCAAGCTGAAGATGCAGATGAAATCTACAAGTTTGAGGCTGACATGAACAGCTTTTCTGACTGAAATTACAGTTTAATGAATCAAAGTTACATGAACATGATGTTAACATGCTCATATAGTTACTCTTAAACCAAATCAATCACAATAAAGTAAAATCACAACAAAGACATTAGTTTTAAATGGGAAGGAGTTCCCTTATGTGCCGGGGTAACCAGATTTTTATATCTACAGTGAATACATTGACACGCACAGACACACACACACACACACAACAAATCCATTTAAACATGTCTATAATGCTATGGTTAATCCAGAGATCCCATAGCCATAGTAATCCATATGAAGGGGATTGTGGTTAAACACACAGAGAGGGGAAGAGCGAGGGGGAGGGTTTGTGTGAGTTTGTGTGTGTGAGCATGACAGAGAAAGATGGCGCAGAGCCAATGTGACCATTTCTGTTAAAAACTACCCCCTCCCACCCATCACTTCGTAGCTCTGCAGCACAGTCACATCTAGTGAGCAAAGCTCTGTGTGTGTGTGTGTGTGGGTGTGGGTGTGATTTTGATAGGAAACAAGGATGAGATTGTTGATAGTTTTTTTTTTTTTTGTTTTGTTCGAAGGAGTCCAGGAAAACAAAGAAATGTGTGGCTAAACCTTCAGAAAGTGTGTAGTTTCCATGAAGAAAATGTTTCAATCAATAATGATGTCGCCAGTGAGAGTCTCCACATTTCCTTCGAGGCAAAAGAAATGTTCCTTCCTCGAAGCTTATTAACACAAACACATCTTCGTCCTGAAGTAGCTGGAGGGATTCATCTGCTCATTAGTTTTTATCTGCCATCACACAGCCTTTCAGAGTTTTCTGTGGGATTTTATAAACAGGGACATTAATTGGCCACATTCACTAAAAAAAACTCAAAACCATTTACTCTTTCTGCTTTAAAGCTCCTAATGCTTTCGTGCCGAGTAGAAAGTCATTTCTTTTAAGGCAAAGTAACATCAAATGGCGATTACACACACTCAGAGTTCAGTAGGTTAAGGGTTAGACTTTAAAATGCAAAGAAAAGGAATTGCAAGCTCTTAAGAAATGTAATAAGGATTCTAATAGTAAGTATAACTGTCAGTGTTTGTCTATAAATAGCCTATTTTTTGTTGATGTGGAAGACCTCGAAGGTTGAATCTGACATTTCTGCTTTCGGTTTTTAAAATGTACTCACTGGAACAGCTACAACAGAAATAGATTTATTCATAGATGTACAAACTATAGTTAATTGTCTTTCCACAAATAAGTATCTACAAAACGCTGCCAATTAAAAATCCAGTAAAAGTTTGGCATCTGATGATTTGACAGGAGGTATAATATGTATAACTTCAGTCAGCTTTTGGATCGTTCCTTGCTGGAGGAAGATCCGGCAGTGAAGTAGATGCTGATAGGGCCGTTCAGTCTGCAGGTGTTATATGTGTTTGCTGCCAGCTGGCTGATGTGTAGAGTGTGAGGATACCGCAAGGTTGAGCTGACTGTGGTGCTTTGTACATTAACTCTGCCTTTGAATCATGTTTTTCTTTGTTGTTCTGAACTCTAATCAGCATAAAGGCGCTTAACCTTCTGTCCCCTTGAACAAGCTAAATCTATTTTTTTCCCCTCAGATATAATTTGTTTATTGTGCGTCAGAAATCAATTATCTGTGCATGTGTGTGTGTGTCCCTGTGTATGTTTGCCCTTCAAGATCATTCAAGGTTGAGTTGTGAAACAAAAACCTTAAATGTTCAGAAACGCTGTTGGAGATAAGTCTGACCAAGACAGCAGTACTCACACGCTGCATGTTCAAATGTGCTGACTGCCTCATTGTCATTTTTTGAGTGTTTCCTCGAGAAATATTTCTTTCCGGTGGCTCCCTGCTGTTAAATGAACTACATAAACGCTTCTGGCAGTTGTGAATGAGGATAATAACTACAAAATTAAAGCCTTGCACATTTGGCTGTCACAGTTCAATACTTCACAAGCAATCAAGCAGTCTGTCTTTCTGAAGCTGCTCGTCTTTATTACCCCTTCCTTCCTTGCTGCCTTTCTTCCTCCTCCCTCATCACGCCCTCTTTCTCTCTCTCGTCTTCCCAGCTACATGGGTGGGCATGTTGTGGTGACTGCAGAGAGGAAGAGCAAGGGTGTGACAGAGAGTAAGAAAGGGAGAAAAGCTACAGATAACCTACATGTGCTCTTCTCGATCAATTTGAAAGAGCACATGTTGGTCTTTTTTAAGGGTTTTCTCATAAAATGCAAATATATTCTTAATGAGAGTAGAAAAATCCAATGATATTAAAATATCCGCAGTTTAAAACCAAAAATCTTCACTTAGCTCGGAAACTTAAATTTTGATTGAAGACAAAAACAAGATTCAGTAAACACCAGTGAATACAAAAAGGACTTTGGCACTAATAACTGAGTGACATAGACTCTTCTGATACATTATCTTCCCCAAAACACACCCTATTAGCTGCTGCTTTGCCAGAATATTAGACATAATCCACCCAGGACCTAAAAATGGTTGTGCACTAGATATCAGGTCACGTAATATTTGGATAATCTGAATCATGTTGGTGGGGTGTCTCACAGTAACACAGTTTAAAAGCTGTCACTGTTTCCCGCACAGCTAAGAAAACATGCCTTTGATTAAACAACAGAAAAGCTGCTGAGGGTCCTGCTCCGTTGGTTGTATGGATGCTCAACCCACCCAGTAACGCAAGACATAAGATCCATCTAAACTATGACACAACACAGTAAAACACACAAAAGAATAACCTAGAGAACAAAATCTGATATCATTCACAAATGACCTTTATAATTCAACAGTGAGCGGAAGGTCACAGTTTCAAACTGAAGCTTTGTGTTTAAATGACTGTCAAATGTTGTGTAAGGGTTTTTAGTTTGCTGCTAGTTTGCACTGCCCTTCAAACCAAATTGCAAACCCAGTAGTTTTTATTTAAGTGACTATTGATTTCAGTGAGGACTGCTAATGAAGCATATATGTCTTAATGAAGTTACAGTAAAGACAGTTTTTCTCCGGACTCTGATGAGTACTGTAACAGGACATCGCTGGCCCAGTCTCTGGTGCACATACTTTGTTCTAAAGTTTCAGATTTAGCTTCATAAATTATGTATGGTGAAAGTGTGCTGCAAACTGCATCAAGCATCTGCGATGTTAACCAGCACCAGCAAACCAAAAGTGTCAGTATATGACTTTTAATAGGACATTTCTTTGTTTATGCGCTAACAGTATGACTTCATGTTGTATGCATACACCTGTCTGACTCTTTGTTGTATTTTCTGTTTTTCAGAATTGACAAAGGATCTGAAGGTACAGCCTCCAGGCAGAAGCCAAATAGGTATCCGTAACAGCTCATAATGAATTATAATGATTTAATTCTTTTGGACCTCTGATGTCTGATTTGGAGAAACAAAGACAGACACATGTCTACATCTCTCAGGGCTAGTTTGGCTTTGCCACAGCCAACCTCAACCCCTAAGTAGACCATCTCTACCCATCCATATCTGCCTCCCTCTGTCCTCCCCCTACCATAAAGGACGGATCCCTGTCAGCTCCCATCCTACTTTTTCTCATTCCTGCCCCCCCCCCCATCGTTTTCCTCATCTCTTCACCTGCAACCTGAAAGAAGTGTCTGACAAACCGTGCACAGCTAAGACCATGTGTGTTATCAGTTCTTTTCACAAATTGATGTAACATTTCCTGTTTGAAAAGAATTGGTCACGGCTTTATGGGGGCAACAGATTCGCCGTGAAGAAATAAACCCAGCTGCAAAGGCAACACGTCTTGACATATTTGGCTCATAGCTTACGTCTGCAGGACCATTGGTGGTGTCTGGATGCAGGGATAGGCACCATTTTGTCACAGCGAATTAGAGACAGTCCACAGATTCAGGAGTCAAAAGGCTGTTTGTCTGTGTGTGCTTGTACAGAGTGACGGGGGGGCTGTTCGGCTCCACTACTCAACCATTATACCCCATCTCCTTTTGTTGGACAGGTTATCCCCCAATCCATCAGTACAGACAAGCCCTTTGTTCTTATCCCACCCCCCACAAATTGATTCATCTTCTTTTTCCTTTCCTGCTCTCATTTTTCCTTGAAGTCCCCACGGGGGTGTCCACTTTCTGCCGTTGCTGAGATGGAAAGAGAGACCCTGAGTCAGGGCAAGAGAGAGGAATAGGTGGCAAGAGTGAACCATTGAGAGGTAGAAAGGAGTGCGATTAAGGGAAAAGATAAGGCGGTGTGAGGCAGTCAGCTGCACAGACAGGAAGGCAGGGGATACTGAAGGAAATAAAAATCACATTAGGTCATCTATAGTTAGCATATGAGCTCAACCTGGGCGTGGTGATGGAAGACATACAATCTGAAACTGATCACTTCTCAGAGGATCAATGCATTCGAGACAGCAAAGAAATGTAGAGACAGATGAAAGTTGTGTAGTGGAAGACATTATATGAGAAGTACTAAAGACTATTATTGAGAAGGTTATGAATGAAATAAGCTATTACAATAAAGCCTAATGTGGATTTCACTTATAGGACTTGCTCGAGCAGCAGACAGCCTATTTCTACGGGCAGAGGCATTAGGGCCTCTGTGGATATAATCTGCCTCCAGGTCCAGCTCAGTCAGCCCTGAGGTAGCTGCACTGACTCAGGGCTTCTCCTCTGGGGACTGTAGATGAGAATTGGCTGATGATATGATAACATTTGATTTAATGTTGTTTCTCTATAGTGTAAAAAAAACTGTAGTACATTTTTAACTGTGATTTCCTTAGAAGATAGAAGTAAATTAAATGTTTATTAATTACTTTCCCTTGATATGAAAATCAAGTCACCAGAAGACTGAACAAATAAAATATTAGATAGCACAACTCAATGCTACAGAATAACATCTGGATAGCATCTAATAATCCTCATTTAGTCCTGTTCATTATTTTCATATCTATTAGAGATAACACAAAGGCCACACTCAGATGTGCATATAAATGCAAAATGCATACAGTGTCTATGTTAATGCATACACATTTATTAAACTCTGTGTATGCTGTTGATGGTTTTTATGTGTTTGTCCTTGTTTTCTCGCTGCGGAAACAGCATTCAGATACGAGCAACTTATTTTGTGAATTGTTGGGTTAAAGTTTTACATTTCCTCTCTGATAGAGTTACAAGAAGAGGAGGAGCTCCTGCAGGCCCGCTGTCTGGACATGGAGAACCGCCTGGCGGAGCAGGATTGCACCTTAGGAGAGCTTCGTAAGGAGCTTAGTCACAAAGGGGCTTTGGTGGGTGCCCTCAGGGCCAATCTAAAAGAAAAGGAGCGGCATTTCCTGGAGGAGCTCAAGCGGCGAAGCCACTGTTCGACCATCCTCAACACCGAACTGCAGAAACAAACCGAAGCAGCAGCATACCTCTCCTTCCAGCTGCACGCTGCCAGGCAGAAACTGCACCATCAGCGGATGCAGCAGAGGCAGGGACTCCTCGCCAGAGCCAACAATCAGGGGCCACATTACGGCGCTGAGCTGAACTCAGTTCCTCCACAGATGTCATCAGGAGCCTCCCCTTCCTCTCCTGTGGTGAAACCCAAGCGTAAGAGCACCGGGGCATCTTTGAGAGTGGAGCGTGCCCGGGAGTGTGTGCCCATAGAGAGAGTGATGGGCCCGGCAGAGCCCACTGCCATGCCAGACCCTGCGCTTTTCCTCCATCCTCGAAGGCACAGAGCTCGCTCTAGGCACACTGTGGCAGATCGACAGGCTCCACTGGGCATGGAGAAGGAGGCTAAGGAAGAAGGAGGCGGGGAGGGGCCGATAGAGCCTCAGGATGAAGCAGCCAGACTGGTGTCTTCGGCCACAATGCCCCCTGCTGCTGAGACGAAGGCAGATTAGCGACCCGTGCTTTTACCAAGTGTGTTTGCTGTATGATGATCTTCTGTCAGACTGTTAATACTCTTAACTATTGTTCTGCACCTTGAGTGACTTGGTACTCAGACTGGGTTTAACTGTTTAATTAGATTACACTTACTATAGAAACTTTTTTTAAAATGGACTTTGATATAACCATAAACCTACAAAGCAGGATTCAGTGTCACTTTAAGTCAGTCTTAAATCAAATTATAATGTGTTTACACAAGTGTCATGTTCTCTATTTGCTGTGGGGCCTTATTTCAAAGCAACCCCTTTTAGATTTATGGTGAGGGTGAGTTTAACTGCAAGAGCAGCAATTTCAGGTCGGCTAGTACAAAACAAAGATGTTCAAGGCCAACCATAAATCTGCCCAAGTGGCCAAATTTTTGGGGGGCCAATTGAAACTATCTGTGTGGCGGGCACGTCTCCTACGAGTCCTCCCTGTAAAAAGTGATTGATCGAAGGAGATATGTTATTCAGTTATTCTATTATTTTTCTATTTTTTGACCACCAAACATCACTTTTAAGGTCACACACAACATACTTTGATTGACCCTAAGAATTACTGAAGATAATGCCATGGGGAATCATTTCCATGCTGGTCAACAGCTGACACACAATTTTAAATCACTGGGGAAATTATTATCAACAATAGACCCTTTGCACAGGAGACATTTGGAGGCATGCAGTTGTTCATCTTGACAGTAACGATGATCTCTTTCCCTTTAACTCTCAGTTATACTTGACTTTTTGAGTCGGGCCAAAATGTCTGATTTGCAAAATTTATTTAAGAAAATTTTAGTTTCAGTTGAGAAGAAATATTAAAAGTGGATCATTATTTGAGGGTTAGGTGTTAGCCAACCTCCATATTTCCGTAAGTGTCCATAATATAATCCAGTATCAATATAAAGTCTCTGCTCTTCATTGATTCAGTCAATCTTTTTTAAACTTAATTTAAAACAATAAATTCACATCATACATATCATAGAGAATATACACACAGACACACACACACACACACACACACACACACAGTCTCTTTCTCACTTTCACAATTGATTTTTTCTAATTATTTTGCAATTACACTGCACCTATTAGGTAGCGAATATATCTGTCATTTACTATTTGTGAAAGATAGAAACAGAAGGTCAGTGGAGTCGGAAACATGCAAACATTACTTCCTGGGCTAAAAGGCCTAAGTGTGCAGCTATTCCTCTGTAGTGGCTTCTTGGTATAAACAGACCACATTCAGGTGATAGTCAGTTCAGGCTCATTGGACCATGTGCTTTACTCATGTGGTGTTTGTGTGCCTGAACAATGAAATTACACCTTCATTGACTTTACACTCATGTAGCTCAGACTTTTTCCTCTAACTGCTTACATGTATCACAGCAGATTATGTTTGAAGTCCTCCCTTTTAATGGGGGAGTAAGGAACTCGCAGAATTTAATACATTTCTTTGCTTTAGTCTTTTGTCCTTTTGTTTCAAGAACACACTCGTGAGATACTGGACGTTTGCATATATGAGTTTATTGTATGTAATGTCACACCTCAGTTATATTAGATTTAAAGATATTTTGTTGGAGCTGATAAACACTTGAGCCAAGACTTAGCTGATCATCAGTAACTGCAGTCAGCATCTTTGACACGAGCCTTCCTGTGTGACTGAATTGAATTGTGATTAGTTACTGCAAGGCTTTTTTCACCTTGTACAGCTACTGGGTAAAAGTTTGAGACCATGTTTTAGTAGTAAATGTTAAAGCAATATATCGCTATATTTATATATTATTAGTAGGTCGTGTCAACTTTAAGTACACTGGAGGTGTTAAAATAGATTTGATGATTGTTTAACTTTGTAATTTGTAATTGTTGAGTTCAGTATGTTTTGCTTAATATTTTTCTGAAATGTCTTCACAGATTTGAATTTAAAAAGTTTTGTTGATTGTCACTGAATCTTTATATGATTAATTATGTTACAGTTTATAGGAGGTGTGTTCAAGTGTAGGTGAATCAAGGACATGCTTTATGTGCAGCAGCATAAAGTAAATTGGCATATCATTATGCGGCATGGGATTGTGTAGATGAGGAACCTTTTCTTCTCTTTAGCAAAAATGCAAATGTGACAAGGGTTTTTAGTCACATCTCAGCTGGGAAGCCATCAGCATAACTGTATGCACTACTACGCTACTCTTCCTCAAATTTTGTGAGACAGCAGGGGACATAAGTACGAAGCTGTCTTATTTATGTATTTATATATTTATTTCATTGTTTTTTGTTTTTTCAAAACTTAGACTGTTAGACTGTATGACTTCATCACTCCACTTGTCACACCATTAAAACAGTAGGTAGGGTAAACTCTATACACTTTCCTTTCATTTAACATTTTAGACAATTTATTCTCATTTATTCTCTATATTATGTAAACTCTTGGAAAAATCATCTAAATACTGGCTGCTGTATGCAATCTTTGCCGCAGTTTGTACATCTCAAAGTCTGATGACTTGTTTATCTGCTTTGATGAAAAACTGCTAATGAGGCAGAGAGGCCCGCCACAAGAATTAGCATGTGGATGAATGGTGTGATGCCTTAATGATGATGCCTTTTCATAAATATTTCAGCTAAAGGGAATAAATCCTCGCTGCCTGATTTGGTTTTTCTACTTTTCAAAGCACATCAAACATCAGTCAAGCATAGCAGGAAATCTGATCATTTACTGACACCCACAGAGAATGTCTTCCGTCTGCTGTAATAAATATATTCTCATAATGTAATGTTCACAAATTTCAGAAGCAGCATCATCTGCCATTAGTTTGTTGTCCTTGTTAAGGTCGAATCAATTTATTTAGCATCTTACAGACACATTTAAGTGGACAGTGTGAGGCACCATAAAGCATCTTGTTTGACATGTGGGCTCTAGCAATAATGCTGCGTGGTGACGAACACGAAAAGCAGAGAGGTGTTGCTCTGGGGTTTGGTATGGTTTTGGTCCATCGGCAAGCATAAGCTATGGACTTATTACCGCTTATACTGTGTTTGCTTACTTTAGTGATCTACTATACACATACCAGTAATAAAATGAAGGATTATCTAGTTTTCTGTCTGCTTGTTATTTAAACAGAGAATAGGTTTAGCTGATTTCTGCTCCTTTGGATCATTTATCTTGGATGTTGTCACACTTGACTTTGATACATGATAAATTTGAAGCCTGTGTGGTTGTCACTTTGTTAATACACAAGACCAATAGATATGGATATTATAAAAATTGTAATGGCATTTTAGGCTAATACATACCATACATTGTGAAAATATGGTGTTCACTGAGATCTTTCCTCTTTTATATTAAATTTCAACTGGAAATTTATATCAATATGAATAATATAATATTATTCAGGCCAGTTAAATGTGTATAATTTGCCACTGGATCCAACAGTCTAGCTGTCAGGTGGTTCTGTTGCCTTCATCTCTGCAGCAGATCATGAGAGGTGTGTAGAGCTTTATGGGTTTATAGATGGTGAAGGGTTGTAAATCTACTACATCTTTCAGAATCTGCTTCAGGGATAAAGGCACCAGAACTGCCTAACCTTTGGCTCAGACCTTGGATTACATTGTCTCTTGTTTCAAGCCTTCTTCAATACAACACCACAATTTTTTTTAATGATCCCATTTAGAGGTAAGTAGACCCAAAAGCAGAATTTGTATTACAGCTTGGCTACTTTTTATCGACAGACTGTACCACACAATTAGGATGGAGAGCAAATGTTAAAGCATCTAGAAGGAGTTATGATTGAAGGAACAGTGGAATAAAGAATATTTGAACCAGAGAACAACACATATAGTGGGATAAAATCTGCAGCTATTCAACCTAATTCTAATTAGCATTAATTAGGGAACACACTGTATCCTTTTATTTTATTCATTGAACATGTACAAATTTAAATATATAACTGTATGGCTTAGGTTTTGTGCAAGGACACATTTTACACATTTTACATTTGAAAATCTGTTCTTCACCAGCACCAACATTCATTCATTCATTCATTTTCCACCACTTATTCATCAAGATCACAGGCAGCACCAACATTTAGTAACATAATAAACAACCCTTCTACTAATTCTAATTGTGTTTTGCCTCTTCCACAACCAACTGCACGAATAAAGCTGAAGTTGAAGAAAATTTTGGAGCGTATAAAATATATATATTTTTTGAAAACATTTTTTTTTTTTTTAATTAAACACGAAAATAGGTTATAATTGTATTATTTAAAAGCCCATTACAAGCGGAAATAGGGACGCCGTTCAGTCTGAGTTTAACACGTCAGCTGTGTCTGCCGGACACATTTGGCCGGTGCACAGATCGCACTTCCTGTCCGCTCGGTGTCGATGTTCACCAATGTGACTGCTCGACCGGTACAAACTCTCCGTCGTTTGGTTTCTTTCTCAAGCTGTCGCCTCTTAAATCAACGTGGAATGAGTCTCCTTTATTTGTCGCTGTCTCTGTAATCCGGCTGGGTTTTTTTTGTGTGTTTGTGTGTGTTTTGTGTTTATTTTTTCTCATGTTGTCGTCATCATCAGGTACGCATGAGTTCATCCACTTCCCTGTCTGTCTCATCCCACTTCTCATCGCCTACGTGTCCTACTGTGATTTCATTCGATGTGAATTGAAACGTATATGTTGTCCTTTTTTATTCATGGATGTATACTTAAAATCACAAAAACATAAACGTAACCAATCAAACAAACGTCAGACTTGGTCGTTTGAAGGTGGCAGCTGTTAACCAAAGTTGCCATTCATTAAATTATCTGCTCCATCGTTAGCTTCAGTTTCTTTTCTGTCAGGGTCTGATGGAGCCTGTCAGTGTGGATGGTTTGCATTTATTTACATGGACCGTAAAAGCTCATTTTCAATTCAACACGGTCCTCTGGCTCACCTTCCAACCCATTAATGTTTTTCATTCATTTACTTCTTTACTTAAACGTTTTCATACGTGTCTATGCAACAAAAAAAAAAACAAAAACAACAGCAAAAAAACACCAACATGAGTGGAATAACATTTACTGATTAACTCTTTTCTTTTGCATGTTCCTAATAAATAAACCTGCATCTCCTGCTTTGTTCTGCAATTTACATCATCTCTTTGTTGTTGCTATGAGCAACAAACTTGCAAATATGTGTTTGTAATTTATGTGTTGTTTCCTTTATGGGCCTGCTTTCTTAAAAAAAAAAAAAAAAAAAGGTTTTTAATCTCAGTGGGATTCAAATGATTAAAAATATTCACAGCTGTTTCAGAGGCTCATAATTAATCAGCTGTCTTTTTAGTTGCTTCATCAGATGTGTCTCGTCTTTTTCTCCAGATTTGCTGAGGGCACAGCAGATTTGATGCCCACTGCTCCAACATGGAGCCCTCAGACGTGGTCTCACACAAGAACCGGCGGCAGAGGAAGCTGGTGGGTGCCACCCTCCTTAATGAGAGCATGCAGTACATGGATAACGGAGAGATGAGTGGCAGTGAGGTGGAGGAGGACGAAGCGGGGGGTCTCATCAGAAGGGCGGATTCAGAGAGCGGGAGGGACAGAGTCCAGCCTGGGATCCGCGGAGAGTTGGGCAACGTGTCGCTTCTCTTATTTCTCTATGTGCTACAAGGGATTCCTCTTGGACTGGCTGGCAGCATCCCTCTGATCTTACAGAGCAAGAACGTCAGCTACAAAGACCAAGCCTTCTTCAGCTTTGTCTTCTGGCCCTTTAGCCTCAAGCTTTTGTGGGCACCGCTGGTGGATGCTCTTTATTTCAGCAGGTTTGGCAGACGGTAAGAAAGACACATACATTGTCTGGGTTCATGTTTTGGTCTATATGGATATTTTTCCCTGCCCTTCTTTTTCTGTGCACTTTTGCTGATAATCTCCACCCTTCCCTCCTTTTCTGTAGAAAGTCATGGTTGGTGCCCACACAATACCTGCTGGGCCTCTTCATGCTCTACCTTTCCTTAACAGTCAATTCATTACTACAGAGCGAGGGAAGCCCAAAAGTTGTAACACTTACCGCAGTCTTCTTCACGCTTGCCTTCCTGGCAGCCACACAGGTAGGCGATCATTGTCTGTGACATATGAAGAAAAATAAAGGCGTTTTAGTAGACAGTTTATTTTCCCATATTAACTTGCCTTTTCTTTCTTGTTTCTAAGGATATAGCTGTGGATGGCTGGGCCCTAACCATGTTGTCCAGAGAAAATGTGGGTTATGCATCTACATGCAACTCCGTAGGCCAGACAGCTGGGTACTTCCTGGGAAATGTGCTCTTCCTGGCACTGGAGTCTGCTGATTTCTGCAACAAATACCTCAGAGTAGAGCCCAAGGAAACAGGCATCGTTACCTTGTCAGGTATTTTCTATTCTTGACCCATTAGTTTAAAAAGACAAATAATAAAATATGTGATAGAGCCCAAGGTAATTCCGCAGGTGAGGTGAAATAAAGTCTATTTAACTTTCTGTTGCCCTGTTGCAGACTTCCTGTTTTTTTGGGGGATGGTGTTCATGGTTTCAACAACACTGGTAGCCATTTTTAAAAGTGAAAATGAGCATGGCAAAGGAAAGCGCAAAGTCCAGGAGGAGACACATTGTGTTGTGGAAACCTACAAGTTGCTGTTTTCTATCATCAAAATGCCCACAGTCTTCACCTTTTGTGTGCTGCTCCTCACTGCTAAAGTATGTGAGCATATCTTGAGAAATATAATGCTTTATATATTGCCCTTCTTTGTCTGCTGCCTGACACTTAGAGGTCCTGTGTGAATTAAACATTTTCGCTGTGTCGCCGCTGTGTGTGTATTTCAGATTGGTTTCTCTGCAGCAGATGCAGTGACAGGTCTGAAGCTGGTCGAGGCAGGAGTTCCCAAAGCACAGCTGGCATTGTTGGCTGTGCCTATGGTGCCTCTGCAGATTCTTCTACCAGTAGTTATCAGTAAATACACAGCAGGGCCTCGACCTCTGGATGTCTTCTACAAGGCCTTTCCTTTTAGGTTGTAACACACACATCCAAAAAAAAAAAAAACAACAAAAAAACCCAACAAAAAAAATGCAGATACATATTCCCATGCATTCTATAGATTCAGTAAACTAAAACTTTTCTGTGTTTTCAGGTTGCTTATAGGCCTGGAATATGCTCTGGTGGTGTGGTGGACCCCCAGTGTAAAACAAGAAGGCGGCTTCCCTGTTTACTACTACACTGTAGTGCTGCTAAGCTACGCAGTGCATCAGGTTTGGCATTTCTGTTATTTACTATTGTTTCATCCTGTTTTATTATTTCCTTCATATAATCCAGTCCCTGATATAGTGACACGTGGCACCGAACTGTTGCTGCACAAAGTCAGCTGAGTATTGAGTGACATTTCATATTAGGAGAAAGACAAATGTAAATAATAAATGTATGATGCTTGAATTTACCTGTTTCTGTCTGAGGGTCCTGGATGCTTGCTCACTTAGTGGAAGTCTTGAATAAAACAAAGCATCAGAGCATCATTAATATTACTGCATTTCCTTCTATGACAAGACACCATGTCTGCTGTGACTGTGCTGTTTTGGTGTTGTTAATATTTATATAAATTCAAACAATACACAGAAACAAAATGTTTTCTGTATAATACCAGGTAGGTAAATTAAAATAAAAGCAGCAGTGGATGTTTGGTCACTAAGTTTTTAGGTGATATAACTTACAACCCAGTTTTAAGTAGGTCACCAAATATTGAAAGTATTTCCTTTGTCCTCCCCTCTTCCAAAAACTGCCCATAGCTGTCATTGAGCAGCAGAGGAATACATGAAATATCAGGGACATTAATAATTGATAAATGATAATTGAATATCCAAATAATAGCATTGATGTTACATGTGAAGCAGTTCCGTTTTCAATTTTTGCCATTAAGTCATGAGGAGAAATATAAAAAGTGGTACCTGTTACCTGTTTTGTTTTTTTTTTTACCCCAGGTGGCGTTGTACAGTATGTATGTGGCCTGCATGGCCTTTCATGCCAAAGTGAGTGACCCTGTGATTGGCGGGACCTACATGACCCTGCTGAACACAGTCACTAATCTGGGAGGGAACTGGCCATCTACGGTGGCTCTGTGGATGGTTGACCCACTGACCTATAAGGAATGCCAGGGGGCTGTCGGACAGAGCTGTGACTCTCCAGCAGAGGCAGGGGTAAGTGAGCAGGGGTAGGGTAAACCATGACTGTCCGTAAGCTCTCATCTAGAAAGTTTAACCGCGTTCGTCGTTCTTCCCGCCTCTCCTTTCCAGCTGTGTGTTAGAGAAGGTGGAGCTTGCGTAACGACGCTGGATGGCTACTACGTGGAGTCCGTGGTGTGTGTTGTAATCGGTTTGGCCTGGTGGGTTTGGTTAGGAAAGAAAATGAAGCGACTGCAGCAAGAGAGTCCCGCTGCGTGGAGGTGCAGAATAAATGAGTGACAGCAGTCCGTCATCAGCACCACAGACTACTTCTTGCACTGGACCTTTACATATCAACCTCCAAACAAAAGAACCGAAAGCTAGATGCTGGTCATACTGTAATTCCATCCTCATCCATCCGGTTTAGTTCAACTGGCTGTAACTGCTCTGTTTAGAAAAACACCCGCTCTCATGCTTTCTCACCTCTTTCATATTGACATACAAATCTGAAAAAATGTTGTTGTAACAGTGTCTCACTCAAAACTGAAGCAGCCACTCAGACTGACTTCGTCCCTGCTGCTTAAAGTAACTTCACTGAACCAGCAAATACCTTTTTTTGCGCTGATCACCTGAGTTTGTTACTTTTAGTCATCCAAAGAAAAACAGCAGAAAAAATATGTTTAGAAAACCATGTAAAGCGGTTTTAGGAACATCAACAGTCATATTTATCTCCCAGGCAGCTAGATGTTTATTCTGTACTAAAGCACACTAAAGTGAGCAGAAAGGTGAAACAGATACTCATCTGATCGAGCTGTGCTAGAATGTCGCCACATTCCTCTGTGGGTAACATTCCTGCTGGGACCTTCACGTTTGAGCTAAAAGTAAATGTGCGGTGTCTTTACTCCACTGCCTCACTTTGGAATTTAGGCCAAAGAAAAGTGCTTGCTTATAAAATAGATTTTTTGGGCCATGTTTGTCAACCTTTCTGGTCAAACTCAACCCATCAAATAACGGAACCATCTTTATTTTTTATTATTATTTTAATGATTTTTTTGTCCTGTAAATTTCTTTGTGCCTTTTTTAGCTTGTCGAGGTCATTTGGCTCTGAAGACACCCAGAAACAAGAAGTCAAAGCTGGTAGTTGTAACAGTCATCGCAGGAATATTATAGTGAAGATACACCTGTGGGAATATGCAGCAATTTAATGGAGCCAAGAATTCAAAAACATGCCTGTTTTTACTACTTCAGCTATTTCATTACTTCAGATATTTGATAGATGCTTTTTTTTTTAAATTGTGATAGATTTGGAAGCACATTCCTTATGAAGAATTTACTTTGCACAGTGATTTATAGATATTCCATAACCCTCACCAATGAACTGAGATAGTTTTTTTTTTTTTTTTTTGGTCTGAAGCAATATATTATTTTTCCTTACGTCTGATATGCTTTACCCATATCACCAAATTTAGATCTTTTACAGTAATATTGGACAGTGCAGCGCTGAAGTGTTTGCTTCTTGGTTATCAAGGTCGGGTTTGTAACAACTTTTGCAAAGTTGTATCTTCTAATTTGATTTTACTCTGAGCAAATGGTGTTGCATATTATATTTATGCATATTTATATTTTCTACTCTGAGTCCCAGTAGGTCAGGCAGCCTCTTCCAATAGTTCAGATGCACTTACTGTTGTGATACATTGTATGTGAAAGGCCAGTGTCATGTATACTAATTATGAATGCAACAAATTTCTACAGAGATAATATACATAAAATCTGCAAAGATCTCTGGTGTGACTTTCCCACCAGCCATCATTACAGCTGGCAGAAGTTAATCTGCTTGGTAGTTATGAAGCTCCACAGAGAAGCGTTGAAGAAAATACATGAGATTTCTTGCACAAAAATTAAATCAGATCCTAGAAAAGCAGGCTTGGGATAAACTGGCTCTGCTTAGATTTTGAATTTTGTACATTGAACTGAACATTAGAGTATTTTCTTGAAAACCAGCATTTAAAATTCAAATCCTCCATCATTTATCCTAGTTCCTGATTTTTTTAAAATTTTTTATTATGATTTTTGTTTCTTCCGCTGCTGTTATGTTTATTTGGCTTTTCACGTTCATCAGTGCCAGTTTGTCACTGTAATAGGACAACGTTTCATCCTGAGGGTGTCTTTACCAGTAATATGTTTTTTGGAAAATGTTATAGTATATAGATTGATCAGATGCACTGGTTTGTTATCATTCCTAGATTTTGATTTCATATATGTCAACTAAATTAGCTTTCAGGTGGGAGTGAACTGCTGTTATTTCAGCTACCAATAATTGTACGTTTTTAATTTATCGCGCAATGTTACCGCATAAAGGTTTAATTGAACTTGAATTTTGCACAATTTCTGAATCCTAATCCCCATCATAAGGAAATGAACAAAACACTGACTGTATTGAGAGGAACTTAAATACACTTGCAGCACATGATGAACTTTGACATTCATAGGATGCAACATCCAAATCTGAAACAAATCTTATATGTAATTAAAAAGAAAGCATTTGTGAGTTCTGTGGGATTTTTTTTTCTTAATCTTAAATTGCAGATAATTATCAACACACACAAAAGACACAAAGCCCTATTTTTTGGCATTTTATTAGAATTTTCCTTGCTTTCCAGGAATCCTAAAATTTACCTCCTAAACAAGTAAATGCTGATGTAAGAGGCTGTAAATGTTGCCCCAAGTTTTTGGAGCATTAAACCCCACAACTGCAGACATTGTCCAGATCAACTGGTGCTCCAGTCTCCCATTCTGAATTCACACCAGGAGTCAGAGGGGGTGTGATGCTCCTGTGTGGCCAGAGGGTGGGGGTGTGGGGGTTGTGTGTGGTTGGGGTTAACCACACAAAGCAGCACCATGATCAGTTTTGGGTGGGTTTTGATGCAAAAGTGAGTCACACTTCTGTTGCATCAAGCAGATTTATGGTCTGGTGATGCGTCAATTTAATCCAGTGATACATCCCGTGATGAAGTATGCCTGAAGAGCAGATAATTGAAGTATGGATCCCACATCAGATAAGTAATTGCACAAGTCATCCACAACACTAATGCTCAAAAGAAATGTAAAAGGTCAACATGTTTTTTCTTTCTTTAATTTAGGCTCTCTGATTCATCACTGATGTACAGCGCAGTTAATGCAACCGTTGTGTAAAAGTATCAAAACTGCTTGTCCGCTGCTCACTGATGATTTCTTTGATCATGTACCCAATTCATATCATTTAATTTACAGCCAGGAAGCACTTAAGTCTGAGAAACAATACTGTCAAGATCTCCCAATGGAAGCAATTTCCTCAGTGGCATTCATTCAAATAGCACAGAGCACTTGTACAGCCGACTGGCAGCTTTACAACCACATGAATGCTGCGTGATACATTATCGCCTTTGATTTCACAATCATGCAAAGGCTTTAGGTCTGGGAAAGATTTCAAGTCCTGGTAGTCCATTTCAGAACGAGGGTGTATGGGGCAGGGAAGTGTCAGAAGACCAACGTCCTTGAGACCTGAGATGTCGGGTTAGACGTGATGATAGCAATGTTTTGGGTAGCTCTTAACTGCGGCACGCCCGAGTTCCAGACCCACGCACAAACTCCTGCTCATGACAGTACATGTAGTGTGCGGATGTGCAATTTTTGATTTTCATTGTCTCTAGCATCCATATCTATTTGCTTTGTTTGTTTCTTAAAAAACATCAATAAGGGGGGAAAAAAGTCATGAATTAAACTCTCCTAAAGAGGCGCAGTGGGTCATAGGTTCATACGTAGATGTTCAGGTCGTTTGGCCACGACAGGATAAGCTTGCTGCTTCATCTGAGCCAGGTTGACACCGGCAGGCTGACGGATGGGAAGAGGGGCCGAGGCCTCAGAGCTGGATGTAACATCCATCTGTTCAGAGGTGGGCACTTCCATGGCCTGGTCCTGAGGAGACCGGAGGACACTTGGTCCTCCGCTGGTGAGGAGGGGGCTCCGGGGCCAGCAGTCCCCCCCTGAGAATTTGACTGGACTGAAAAGAAATAGGGGAGGCAGATGGTGTATTACAAGGTTTTCTAAAACAAGCAAAAGTTTGAACTTGGTCACGCAGGTGGGTTCACTTACCTGAGAGGTGTTCTTGGGCTGCCCATGATCCGTCGAGGTGAACGGATTTTTGGCTCGAATGAGAATTTCTCCTTGATGTTTTCCAGGACTGATGGGGCAACATATGTGAAACCCTACACACGGTCATATTTTAGGGGGGAATCTGTTAGTGTTTTCGATTAGAATAACATTTCATCAAAAACTATTTTTTTGGTATGTGATGGTGCTGCAGCCTTTAATTGTGTTTATAAAACATTGAAGTGGATGTGTTTAATGATGAAGAGACTGGAGAAAATATAAACGTATTGGCAGAAGTTACCAGGAAGGCTTGATTTGCACTTTCACTGAGGGTTGAGTCATCGGGGCTGTCGACAGGCGTCTGACTGGTGAATTTTGAGTCAAACTGACTCACATCTTCGGCTGATTGCTGTAAAGACAAGAGAAGAAGCAAACAAATGTGAAGAGCAGAAACATGAGCATAAAGATGGCCAGATCTGAAACAAGAGATGGCCTGGGATCAATTACTGAAACTCAAGTAGGCAGATCGATGCTCAATGGACTAAGTCAGCATCAATTGTGAATTGACAAAGATGAAATATCAGCATTTAACGTTCTCAAATGTTCCACCTGAGATTATTAGTATATATATTAGAATATTAGTAACGATTTCAGAAATCTTCTCTTCTGATACTTACCAGGAAAGGTTTGAAGGGAGGCTCCACTTTCCGAGCCAGTAAATCCTCCCAGTTGATGAGTCGAAAGAAGGGATGAGCCTGAGAAAAGGGCCATAAATTGGGAAATTTTTAGCTCTGGGGAAACATCATCAAGCTGCCATTCATTCACAAATTCATTTGATTTTTTCCCCTGTTAACTTCAAAGCTCAATAAGTTTCTGGTGCTTCAAGCTTGTGTGTTGTTCCAGGCCGAGTCATATCACACTTTCTCACCTGGACCTCTGTGGCGTCTCCTGCTCCGGCACCCAACCGCGATGAGGCATTTCTCTTCAACAACTGTACAACCAGCAGTCAAACATCAGATTAAAAACTCCACATTTATTTTTGCTATAATAATATGAGCTGCAGAACAAGCAGCAAATACCCGTTTGAGTAGATCTCTAGCTTCTTGTGTGAGGTAAGGCGGGAGACTGAGTTTACACTTGAGGATCTTGTCAATGGTCTTTTTTCGGTTTTCACCGGTGAATGGTGGCTACAGTTGGAAATGAGAGAACAGAGTTACTCACATCTTTAAAACAATGATTGGTATTTCATACCAGGGCATTAATAAGAGTGGAAAAAAAGCATTTTAGTATTACAACTTTTGTAACTGACCGCTCCTGTGAGCATGTCGTACATCAGAGCACCCAGACTCCACCAGTCAACTGCTCTGTTGTGTCCACTTCTCATCAAGATCTCTGGAGCCCTACAACATTGCAAGTGTACATCATTGATGAGCATGAAAGGGGGCGAGCATGTGATGATAAATAAGAAACTGTGTGTAAGAAAGATGGTCCTGATGTGACTGAGGGACAAAAATAAGGGGTTTGACTTACATGTATTCAATGGTACCACAGAACGTGTGTGTGACGGTGCCGTCATGAATGGACTCTTTACACAGCCCAAAGTCTGTCAGCTTTACGTGCCCTGGAAAGAAATCATCATATTTATAATGGTGGTGGATACATTCATCTGCCTCAATTCACAATGACCCCAAATCTAAATGGTTACAAATGATAACTACTGTGTGTTTATGGCTACAGTACATTTGGAGAGTAACATTTTAATCAGCCAATAAAAACACATTGAAGAATGTTTAGAGGTCCACAATGCTATTAAGTTTTCGTTCATTTCTCAAAAAGCACACTCGTATACAAACACACACCTTGGCTGTTGAGCATGATGTTCTCAGGCTTTAGGTCTCTGTAGATGATGCCCTTCTGGTGCAGGTGACCCAGAGCCATGGAGATCTCAGCCAGGTAGAAACTAAACAAAAATTCATAACATAAATATTACACATTCATTTTCTATTATAAAACCGGTAGCTCAAATCAAGCGATCAGATTGGCTCATAGGTGTTGTATAATGAGCACATTCGACAGCTGTCCCGTTGTTATGACATACAAATCACAGCCATTTCATAAGAGGGTACCACTGATAGTCCTGCCAAGAAATTGCACAGTATCACACGATGTGTTACATTGCGGTTTCAGCTAAATGATGATATTATAATAAAAAGCTCACCAAGCTGTGTCTTCCATAAAGATGCCCTCCCGCTCCAGCTGCATGAAAAGTTCTCCTCCTGCACAGGTTAACATTTGTTTATGCTCTATACATGGGCACAGTCTAATTATTCAAGAACATTTTAATTCTTGTCTAACCTAGGTTGACTTAGTCATTATGAGTCATTACACTATAATTGATATTATTTAATTAATATTTCTACAGAACGTGGGCATTTGAACTGTATGTGTATGTTCTTGTACTGACCACTCAGGTACTCGAGGATGAGATACAGCTTTCCTCCTGTCTGGAAGGCGTAGATAAGGTCAACAATGAATGGATGTTTCACCTCCTCCAGGATATTCCTTTCTGCCTTGGTGTGGGCCGTGTCTTTGGCATTGCGTACAATCATAGCCTGGTGCCCCCAGCCCAAAGAAAAATATATTATAATTAGTCAGGAAGAGGGGGACAGAGGAGTACATCTCCATGGTGTTTAAATCAAGGCACATGTGAAATGTCCCAAACAAAATTTTCCTGTCAATAAATCATTGTCTTTATTTAGCATGATGATAAAACCCCAAACTAGGTGTGGGAAGGCAGAAGGCACTACTCCATCCAAGACTGCAAACTCCATAACCTCTTTACCATGCTTTTAGCCTTTTCCTTTTGCGGGCTGAGCTAAGAGCTGTCACTCTGAAGCCCAAATGCTAGTCTGAATATATGTTGTTATGAGAATTTTGGACAAGTCAGGACAGATTTCTTTCTCAAAGATGCTTCACAAATACAGGATGTGGGCTCTGTTCTAATACTACAGTCCTTCACAACTGAAACTACAGGATGAAATGAGATGGGCCTTCAAAGTGTCACAAGGGTCATGACAACCAATCAAGCAGAAGCATTGTTGTTATCAAGCAGTACCTAATGGGCTGAGGCAGAGTGGTTTAAGTGCCAAAGCTGCAGCAGAGCAGCACAGATGGCAACCTACCAACTAGCAGTGAAATTTTACCCCACCTCTGGCTTCAAGGACATTAAATATTTGCAGACAGAAGCACAATAATGTTTATTTGTAATAACAAGCCTACAATTATGTTCATGGAATACATAGTGAGAGCAACTGTACATCACTCTGGGTGGTGCAACGTGAATGGGATTGTGAATGTGAGGTACCTTTTTTAAAACTTTCATGGCAAAGATTTTGCCTGATGCAGCACCGACAACTTTTCGAACTTGGAAAACCTGCACAGAGAGAAGAGTCATCTGCAAGTCTGGAGTGACTTAACTCAAATGACTCAGCCGGTCACAATACAGAGGTAAAATAATAAGTGTGTGTACATGTAGGAGTGTGAGCTGCTGTGTCTGAAGTACCTTTCCATATCCACCTTTCCCCAATACCCTCAGCAGCTCAAAGCACTCCGGTCTAATATTCTCCGTCCCCTGATTGACATTGTCCTCCGATATCTCAATCTTCTCACACTCGTCCATGTTGCTGCAGAGATATATTCAATGAGTTCATACTTGTTTCTCAATTAACCACAGCATAAAATCATTGATGAACATCCTGAATACTCACAACTCAAATCCAGTGCACTGATCCATGATATCACCGATTTGGACCTGGAAGTAACAACAACAAAATCCCAAGTCATCAAGTGTGCATTTGTTTGTTTCCTTCCATCTTCCATT
Source organism: Remorina albescens (assembly GCA_034769265.1). Lineage (NCBI taxonomy): Eukaryota > Metazoa > Chordata > Actinopteri > Carangiformes > Echeneidae > Remorina > Remorina albescens. The sequence goes on along the minus strand of CM068497.1, from coordinate 7,124,249 downwards.
AGGGAAATTTAGGAATTTTATTTTAAATGTTGCATATAAATATTTAGTCTTCTTAACTACTAAGATAGTAGAGAATTAACAAGACTTTACATGCTATAACAAAATAATTATTGTATTAAGTGCTGAAATAATTAATTAAAATTACTGTTGTTTTTTTTTTTCCTCTATGCAAAAACAACATCAGTTGTGTTCTTCTTCCAGCTTTAAGGTTTCCTCAGTTAAACGTCAACAGTAACTGAACATTTTGGGGTTTTGGATTTGTTGGCTGGACAAAAGTCAATCAATAACATCAATTTGGACGCAGGAAAATCTAAAGGACATTTTTAATAGAAAAAATTATGTTGAGGAATTAATGATTGCTCTTTCAGCTTGGCAACAGGTGAAGCTGAAACATCGGCCTGTTTACACAAAAGCTGTGATGTGATACCGACAAACAGGATGTCACAGTTGCCCAATCCATGTTTTATAAAGATGGTGCAAGGTTGAAGTACATGCACATCCTGTATATGTTCGTGAACGGGGATTCCCACAGCTCTGATTGTTACCAGTGATCTGACAGCAGGTGAAGACACCTGCAGTTTGTCACGTGTATAAATTGTTACTTGAATCTTTTTCTTTTATTTATTTATTTTTTAAAAGTTGACTGCTGCTGTTTGTGTGTTTTGATTTGGGGTTTTTTTTTTTTTTTTTTTCTGCTTCAGAAACGAGCAGGCTCCAGCTTTCAGACCACACAGTCCCACTTTGGTCACGGTCTTGCCAAAATAAACTGTTGCACACCGAGCCACATATATCACTGCAGCACCTTTGGCCAAGTATGGCTGCGCTTGCTCAACTCCAGCATGACAGCGATGTTTGCTAAACGTGACAGCGACGGCAAGCCGCACGTTTCGGCGCCGACTTCGGCTACAAGAGCAAATTAAAAAGCAGAGCAAATGACGGCTGCGTCTTTATCGCTGCCATCGGTCCTGGCCTGGCCGCCCCCCGCTGGAGGAAAGGCCCCGGGAGCTCCGGCTGCAGAGCAGGCCTGCGGTGGGTGGTAAGCTACCGGGCTAACAGCTAGCTGCCGTGCAGACCAGAGTTTCTGCTCCAACAACTCCGCCACTTCAGCGCCTCAACGCTTAAAGTACCTCCTCGTTCTCGTCGTCGGAGACATTTTCCTCCGGCTGGTCCAAATCAATGTCAAACACTCCGGCCATGGCAGCGCTCGGCTCGTCTCACTCTGTCACACAGACCGCAGGAATAACAGGCGTCCCCCCACCTCATGGACAAATACACACCGCCGCCATAACCGGCTACTACACGGAGCATGCGCACTGAGCAGTTCAACAGAGGGGCGGGAGGCGGGGCTTTTATTTTGACAGGAACAGTAATTGCTCTCTCACACACCGACATGAACCGCCACTGATCACTGTTATTATTTCTGAGATGTCACACCGGATTTTAGATTTCAGAGGCTATTAGATCGACATTCAATCTAACGTCAAAGTAGAATCATGTCAAGATCAAATTTTTTTTTTAATCCTAAAAACCCTAAGTTATCATAATTTTATTTAGATAGATAGAAAAATACTTTATTTATCACAAGGGAAATTCACCGGTCTGTTGCTCACTCACATACATTAATCGTACAACAAAGAAAGAATAAGACATACTGACATAAAACACAAGGAAGATAAATAGTCAAGAACGAAAGTAGCGCAAAACGGCATGAATATATAAAAAAAAATGGCACAAAAATTAGCTTCTACAAGGGGAGAAGTTTAGAAAAAAAAAGGAGCACCTTCCCATCATCCCCCTCCACCATCATGACATCTCTCCCCTCTCAGTTTAAGCATGAATCAAAAATGTGTCGGAGTACACTTTAATCTACAGGATGTCCTCCAGCTTCCATGTTGTAACCTTTGACCCTGCGTTGAATCATACTGTGATAAAACGATTTAAACACCAGCCAACAACTTTCATATCAATATCCTGTTTATCACTTAAAATGTCAAGCAGAGGGTGGAACGGTGGGATGTTGGTTAGTGCTGTTACCTCACAGCAAGGATACTCTGAGTTCGATTCCCAGGCCAGTCCAGAGACACGCATGTTGTGTCTAAATTGCCTGCAGGCATGAATGTGAGTGTGAATGGTTGTTTATTCCCGTATATCTTCCCATGTATTCATCCCAATAACAAAATAAAAAAAAAAAAAAATCACTAATAATTACACTGAATGTCTTACTGCAATTACATCAACAATAATAAAGACGATGATAATAGTAGTAGCCCATACTTTCAGGCCACCATTTGGTCTTTAAAAACAGTATGTGACCAATTTATAAACAGTTTGTGTAGACAATGTAGTAATGCGTCTGCAAGCATCAGCAACATTTGTAAAACAGATAATAAATCACAATATAACGTAGTTAGTTCAATGCAAAATTCGGCAATTTCTGATAAACGCTGTACATTAACAGATGTAAATCTCATAACATCTAAAAGTACAGTAGTTTAAAGTAACTCAAAATATTTCCAGCCACCCACTTTATAGGAATGTGAATTATATTTTGAAAACCCCTGGGAGAGCTACCCGGAAGTTCCGGTCTACCTTTTCATGTGGCGGCAGCACAAACAACTTTTCTGAACACAACAAACCGCTGTCATGACAGCTGATCCTCAGGACGGGCGTTTTCCCGGCGGATTTCAGAGAGTTTGCTATGAACATCTGTAAAATCACATCCAGGTGCAGATGTCGGTGGTGACGGTCCAGCTCGGTCAGTGCGGGAACCAGATCGGTCCGGATCTGTTCGGCATCCTCAGCAGCGACGCTCAGGACGGACCGCAGAGAAGCTACAGAGCCGCCAGCCGGGAGCGGTTCTTCCACAGGACCGCACATGGAGGTAAACTGTCTGTTACAGGCTGCGTTTATCTGGACCGAAGTAAACAGATCAGATGTGGAGTCTGTATTCACCTCTGTGAAGTCAGCCACCACTGACATACAGCGAGTGAGAGTAAAACTGTATTAAAAAAATATTATAAAAGTACAATAATGAATATATTCAAACAATGGTCATGCAAACTTTTGCTTTATGGTGATTTTCCTGAAATGAGGAGTCAATTTCATTGGGCTGGAAATGTGACAAAAGGCTGTATTAATAGTGTCAGAGGTATAAATAATAGATTTAAACTGTTTATATCTTTTTTTTTGTTGTTGTTCATTGAAAACACCAAGTCCAAAATTATTCATACCCATTGACATTGTTGCCAGTTGTTTATATTCCAGTGTGTACCATGTTTGTATGTGCTCTCCAGATTTGGTAGCCAGGGCTGTGCTGATAGACATGGAGCCTAAAGTGATAAAGCAGAGCATGGCCAAAGCTGCCACCTCAGGGAGATGGAGGTATGGAGACGCTTCACACTTCAGCCAGAAGCAGGGCTCTGGAAATAACTGGGCCAATGGGTAAGAAGGTTTTTTGTCCCCCACATTGGCTGTCTTTATATTGGTCAGCCTCGGCTCAAACCAAACATAGACCACAGATTTGGATCTGTTAACCTGCACACTAAGTACATACCTGACCATAGAATAAGGAGTTGGTTAGTGAGCAATAAAGTGTACATTAGTGGAATTGTGTTATCAAAATAATATTTCCAAATTCATTTATACACAAATTATGGAAAACATCATCCCATGTTTGGGGGGAATCAGCTCCTAACATGCTTCTTCTTTCCCTCAGTTATTGTGTCCATGGTCCTCTTCACAGAGAGGTAGTGGAAGAGCTGGTGAGGCGAGAGGTGGAGCGCTGTGACAGATTGGCCGGCCTCATGGCCATGATGAGTGTGGCCGGGGGAACTGGGTCTGGGGTTGGTACCTATATTACTCAGTGTCTCAGAGACACCTACGCAAAGTCTTTCATCCTCAACCACCTCACCTGGCCATACAGGACTGGAGAGGTAATGAAGCATGTTGGAAGCACCAGCTGACGGCTATGTCTTGGTGGTAGTGCAGAGCTCCTCAAAGCTTCTTTCTGTCTTTTCAGGTGATTGTCCAGAACTACAACTCAGTGCTGACATTGGCTCATCTTTACCAGCTGTCAGACGCCATCTTGGTGCATGAGAACGACATGGTGCACAAGATCTGCAGTCAGCTGCTCAACATCGAACACATCTCTTTTAGTGACGTCAACAGGGTCATCGCTCACCAGATGGGCAGTGTGCTTCAGCCAAGTCTCAGTGCTGACTCCCATGGAGACTACAGCAGAAATCCTCTGGGTGAGAGAGGCCAGGATGCAAACACACAAACACAAAGTTTTCTGCATGGCCTGGTTTCAGGGGATGAAAGAAGAGCAGTTCACACAGCGATAATCTCAGAATAGGTGTTTTCAACCTTTCCTAATGCACTGAAGCACTGGATGATCCAACTGTACTGGAAAGCAGATCTTCAACACGTTGGCAAACAAAACTTTGTAGAGGTTAACTCCGACAAACACTCATTGACACTGCTGTTATATTTATAAAGTCTATTTTGCAACTGTGAAACATCCAGTGTGGTACAGTACTAGTCATAAATATTAATTTAGGGGGTACTCATCATTAATGTAAAAAATGCATATTTATCACCTTATCATGAAATCTTCCTGACACCATTGGTTAACGAGTTAAGGAAAACACCTTAACACTTCCTTATGTTTCTGTCTCTCAGGTGAGTTGGTGAGCACCCTTGCATGTCACCCAGAGTACAAGCTGCTCAGTGTCTGCACTATTCCTCAGATGCCCAGTTCCTCCATAGCCTACAGCACATTCAGCTGGCCAGGGCTGCTCAAACATCTGCGACAGATGCTCATTTCCAACAGCAAAATGGAGGAAGGCAAGCTTTTTCTAACTCTAATTTATGGCTTTTGCAGTTTATTTATTTTTTTAGATAACATTCAGTATTATGGCTTGTTATTACGTGGATATGTCTTGTTCTGTGCCAGGTATAGACTGGCAGGTGCGTCCACATGTGGCCTCCGAGAGGCCCAGGAGCCTCACAGGAACCAGCTTTAACGTCTCTCTGGCCAACCTGCTCATACTGAGGGGGAAAGATGTCTTTAGCGCAGAAACTGGTCAGAGCTGTTTGAAACATATTAATTTTTATCAAACTGAGTTGTTAAGATTTTTATCTCTTCAGGTTGTGCCAATAATGGATGTGACCTATGTATCATTCCACAGGTGGATTTGAGGACCCAGCCCTGTACACCTCCTGGCTCTCATCAAAAGACGCTTTTAACACGTGGAAATGCCCAGTCCCTTTTAATAAGTATGAAAAATCTGCAACGCTGGTAAGCAACAGTCAGGCTCTGCTCAGACCTCTGGATACCATGGTGGGGAAAGCCTGGAACATGTTTGCCTCAAGGTGAGTACCACATCTAAAAATCTGAAAATTTTTGAGGGAATATTTATATAGATGGCATCTTCCTAGTAACCAGTCCCTAGCTGTTTTGTATTTGGATCAAATGTTTGATTCATTCTTTCCTCTCTTACAGGGCTTATATCCATCAGTACATTAAGTTTGGGATCTCAGAGGAGGACTTTCTAGAAAGCTTCACATCTCTTGAGCAGGTCATCGCTAGCTACACTCAATTGTGCTAGCAATGGGGGAAAAACCAAAGAAGCACTACCTCTCCTTGGACTCAATGTAGACAATATCATAAATGGGATGTAAATGAAATTGTTTAACAGAATTTGCTCTTCACTGGAAGCTAATGGACAGGTAACCCTTACACTAAAGGCTCCTCAAAGAAAAATGTGATTACATTAAATCATATTAATATGGACTTTGAAATGTTTTGTCAGCTTCTGTTTCCAAGCTAAAGCATGACTCTATACTGACTGAATTTGTAACATGTATGTTAGATGAAGTCTTCAATAATTTCAGTATCTGCAATTGAGTATCTCCATCTACTGAGGAGGCTCATCTAAAGTCATGTACAGCTCCAGAATACCTTCGAAATGGACCTCATGTTTGGGTCAACTGGTAATGTGATAGCTTGAAATTGTGAAAGTGCATGAAGTAGCTACTAAGCATAGCAGCAGTGCAGAGAGAAAAGTGACAACAGCATCTGATAACATAAGTTTAACGCTTTTATTGTTCCTTATTTATACATTTCACTTCATTTCCAGAGGTGCGATGAATGGCATAAAATTAGTGGTTCTAAAGGAAAGACAGATGATTGCATCCACAGATGGACTCAACATGAACAGGGCAGCACAAGTGAGATGTTAAAGACCCACAACTTCAGCCAGCCTACAGACCACTGTTGCCATGCTAACATAACAGCCAACACCAGTCTGATAAGCTAGCTGATGAGGTGGGGAAATGTGTGCACTACGGAGAGCTTATCCACAGGCTGCCTGACAGGAGTCAGCGAGGTGGTGAATGAATGAAAACCCAAATAAACAGAATAGGTGAAATTAGCAGCAACTATTAAGGATGTAATGCAATTTTAATCTTGGAATCACAACAGGAAATCTGAGAGCCAAGTTGTTCACTTACCTTAAAGATGATCATATCTAAGAGAAAATTATGCATGAGCTTTGTCACAAGGGTTAAAAAGAACCCAAAACATAAAATAGTTGCAACAATCCCAAGTTTTTCAGGTTGGATAAAGTTAGTTCACTCCTACAAGAGAATACAAAGAATGACAGACTCAGACTTGGAAACCAGTGCCACGATTTACACGTTTTATATATGATCTGATCCAAGGTAAGGTTCAACCTAAATGTACAGAATAGAAATGGGCTTGGTTAGCTGGGAGTACAATGTTACTTTATAAATGATATCACCTTTGAGTTTTGGTTCAAGTTGACTTGTGTCCACACAGACCATTAGAATAGAAATACATATGCGCATACTGTCAAAAAGATATCAAGATATTTACACAATGTGCAAACCATCAATACCACAATGCTTTAAGTTGATATTGCTTTTCTCCCCCCACCATTTTAAAATGACATAAGTCAAATTGGTCTTACTGTTTAACAGGACAAATACAAGAGGATTACTCAACCCTGAAAAGAAAAGACCATCCATCGTAGTTATCTTGGCAGCACACTTTACAAACAAATCAAGATCCAGCCATACATAAATGTTACAAAATTAAATAATCAAGTCTACCAGTCAAAACTATTCAAAGGAAGTTGGGCCTTCCCATCTTGCATAAGGCATAGCATCTGATGGGTACTGCCTGTACACAGCAGTTACAACCAAACCGCTGCTTTACTTCTGAGGTCAATGAATGGGTTAATTTAACATTTAATTAGCATGTTAAGATCAACAGTAGAACCAATCGCACTACACACATCTAGAGAGCGAGATGAAAGGAAGAACTCCAAAAACCAAATGAGGGACAAACGGTAAACAGTAACATACATCCTAAAAAGCATACACACCAACATATAGTGCCTGGTTGTTGTTGGTTTTTTTTTTTTTTTTCTTTTTTTGAGCATTCAGCGTCTTTGAGAATGGATGAAGGTGAGGTTTGTTGTTAAGTTGTGGGTGGCTGGGGCTGAGTGCAGCGCTCTCAGCAGCAACAAAAAACACAGTCGTTGACTAGACGTTTGTACCATTTTTGTCTGGTGATCACTTGGTTTTCTCCTCTGAGGGCTTCAGCTGCTGCTGCCGCCGCTTGGCATAGCTCTGAGCCATGGAGTTGATGATGGAGATGACGAAGTAGGCAACCATGACTAGCACCACTTTCTCAAACACCCACGACAACCAATTCTCATCCTGGAGAAAATTAGGAGTGATAATAGTTACCATTATTAAAACACAGTGGAGTATTGCACATATAAATCCAGGTATGACCATGAAAAAGTGAATATCCTGCACTGTGATCCTGCATTTATGGCAGGCGTATTGCTACATGGTAAAATGAAAAGCATAAAAGCAAACAAACAAAAAAAAAAAAAAACACTTAAAGGGTTTAAGGTATTTAACCCACACATGAAATAAGACACATAATCAGATTGTTTCTAAGACAGTTTGGTACAGAAGTAAAAAACTAAATTGTGTTGTCATTACATAGTTTGATCACCAGAGAGCACTGACAAGTTCACTTTCCAGATGTAAAATGTCTACTGATGTTATATAATTACATTATATATATATAAAATTTACGTTATATGTAAACCTAAGATTGGTCAATGTAGCTTTGACTGACTCTGATATCAGTCTCAAAACCCAATAATCAGTTGGGGTATACTCCACAGTACAAAAGAGTACAACAAAAATGTCGCGGGCTTTGATCTTATGAATCATTTGCAGTGTATGAATTATAACATGTAGCTTTTACTCTTGGCAATTGATCACCACTAAAGCTCACATTTTGGAAGAAGTCAATTGTAAAGTAATTTATGGGTCTTACCGCTTGTGCACTTCCTCCAGCATGGTGCAGTTTGCTCCTCTGGGCTTCCAGGTACTGACTGAACGGCTTCTGGAGTGATGTTCCTACTTTGGGCACAGACCTGGCATCGCATCCCCACATATATCCACACAGCCATGCGGAATTGGCAAACAAAAGCAATGAGAGAAAGAGAGGACAGAACAGTAAATCACTTACCCTTTAAGCACCCTTCCTTTGACGTAGAGCCCAAAACTGAAACCTCAGTCTTACAGTAATTATTCCCTACAATAGCTTCAAAGAGCCCTTCATGAAGTTTTCTCTTTCCCTTAACAGTAGCAATAGTCAATCTGTTGAGGGCCCATCCTACTTGTAGGCCTCATGTCAGAGCTGATGTCTTCTCTACTTGTTCCTGTGAACAGCAGCAAGCAGAGAGGAATGAGGCAGGAACTGTTCCTCCCTCCTTTTATACAGCTTAGCTCTCTATAGGCGCTTGTGTCAGCCCCTTCAACCAGGAAGTGAGTCGACATGATGTCATCACCTTTACCACCATTGCTGCCTTTGGGTGGAAAGACCTCTAATAAGGGTGTGCTTGTGTCCTTATTTGGCAGTGTGGATCAGCTCAACAGGGGTCCAATCATAATGATTACCATTTATCAGTTCATGTCATACAGAGGCATTGATGCCGTAGTTTTACCATTTGGTCAGCAACAATCTCTACATGACTCCAAAGTTATCATTAGCATGACAAGAAAAACATACTGTACACGCTAACACAACCTTCCCACTGCAGAAATACAATTCTGTCTAGACTTGACAAAGCAAAAAAAAAAAAAGAAAGAAAGAGGGATAATTTACTAAACAAACACGGAAAGGGGACTGGGTAATTGTTGATTTCAAATAAACCTAAACTAGTTTTGGCTGACTCATTCTTGCTATCTCTCATACTTTACATGCAAACACACAGCAGCTAGTTAAAAAAAAAAGACAAAAACATCCTGCATCAGCAATGAAGCATCATCACAGCGAGTCAGAGAACAATCTGAACTTCATGGGAAAAAACCTTGAACGTCATTTTAAATTAGAGGGAAACAGATTCAGATCTAAATATGATCAAAGTTCCTCTAAGTCAGGAGGCATTTAACAGCCAGTAAATGAATGAACTAAACAATTCATATGAATAAATAGTATCCCACTCATTAAAATAGACTGAGATCTGATTAAAGTCTTGAGTGGCTTTCTTAACATTTACCCTTTGATATAAGAGTAGTTACTATCTTTTTTCAATCTTAGAATCTTCAATTGACAGTCAATATTTGAAGTATTGCATCTGATTCCCACAAAAATTAAAAGCAAATTCATCAATCAGTGACAGAAAGTATTTTATATGTACGTTTCTGTTCCCTGCCTAACTCAGGGAATTCTCTCAAACAAAGCTGAACTTTGTGAGTCAGATCTACATGTTCAGATGAGACTTCACATGCCTGACCACCGATGCTGCAGAGATGGATTGCATTATAGCACCTTTGTGTGGAAAAATGAAGAACACATACACAAGCTCCCCCACACAGGATATCCAATCAGTGGTCAGATGAATTTGAAAATGTTTAGAAATGCATTACCAGCAGAAAGACAATGACTCAATAGAGTATATGCTTAATACAGTCTCTCAAACAGGCAGTACAAAATCAGACAAGACTTACCCAATGAGCGACACGATTTGCTCCACTATGTGCATACTGAAAGTGATGATAACAAATAGTTTCTGTAGAAAAACAAGAAAATAATTGAAGAAGCTTAAATAAAAAAAAACAACACCACTACTTTCATCATAGAGAGAGGCACTAAGATATTTGAAGTTTTAAAGAGTAAAGAAGTCTATAAGGCATGATAATATAGAGACACATTTTAATTTCCCACAGCTGTGGGAAATTGAGGCAACATCTGCAACTGTCCACATACAACACAAATTATGAAACTCAAATATGGCAGTAAATTAAATATGGGTCTGCGAGGGCTTTGTGGTTTCCCCCACCCCAGGTTGGTGCTTTTGCTAACCACAATTTTTTTTTCTAGTCCTGAAAACGATCAGCTTGAAACAGTATGACACATGGTCCCCTGGACAAAATCAGACAGGATATGACACGTGATGTCCAAGAGACTCAAGGTACAAAAGAAAAAAGGACTAGCAGAGGCCCCCATCCCCTCCTCTGCTCAATTTCCTCCTCCCAGGGCCACCTTCTCATGTTCACCCTACATCCTCCATAACCCCCTGCTGTCTGACGGCCAATGTATCAGAAAGGTCTCAGGGTGAGATCACCAGCTGGTACCACCGGGAGATGGACTGGTTTATTTAGTGTAAGACTCTAAGCAACTCACCCACAGACACAGATGGACTCCCTCAGACTAGGCTTATATTAGTCACTGAGTTAGCAGACTCAACAACACTCTCCGTAATTAACATGGGGTTTTGGTTTTTTTTTTTGGTTCTAGTGGATTAAAAAAAAAAATCCAAACTCTTGTCAAAGACTTCTTAAAAACCTCCCTCCTTTGATGTTAACTGTTTCTATGATCTGGGTGCCGCCAACAGCTCAAAAGAGAATAAGGAATCCCCAGAGGAACAGAGTACCGCCAGAAAGAGTTAAACAGAAGTGCACAATTAAGAGTTTCTCACAACCTAACCCATGATCTAAGCACTACTTTTCATTTCTCCCACACATTTTGAGGTCGTGGGGACTGTGAGTCAGTCAGCTATTTTGCCTTTAAGTATATTTTTTGATATGCTTTATTACTTTGCGGACAGGTCTTGATGACATGAAACAGAAGATGAGTAATATTCAAAGTCAAGAAATTGAAACTATGTTGTATGTGCCTGTAATGGGATGAGTTAAGAATGAAAAAAAGAATACATAGTGGAATTTATTGTGATCCTTTCTGGCTAATCTCTAACCACTCTGATAAACCCCTTTGGTTTAGCTGCCAACCTGTATATGCATCTTGATGATGGCTTTCCCGATTAGAGTTGCTCCAAAGAAGGTCCAGAAGGGAACCAGGAAATGACCACAGGTTATTCCGGCCAGGTCAAAGAGAGGATTAGGGATCTTAAAAACAAAAACATTAGACAGTTTTACTGATTCATATAACATCAACATATAGATTATCACACATCGCTGACTTAACTACAATGTAAATTTACTTCACTTGTAGCAAATGCAAAGTGAAATGTGTAGTGTCATGAGGAGTGATAAATATGAAGTAAAATTGTTTGGATTATGCATGTCACATATAAGGTGCAGAGATGCTTTGAACAAAACCCCACAAATTTCAACTTACTGAGGCACAGGCCATGATCCCAAAGAATCCAACTTTCTGCACCATATGTTGGACTCCCAGTTTGGCTCGTGTGACAAAATCCTGCAAAAATATTTGTAAAAACAACAGTTTTATTATGCAATGCCACATATTACTTTATATTTAAAGACTTTATAAAAGTTTTACTGGTACACAATGCGTAAAGTTTAACGACCCATGGCTTTTTACATGTCCCCTACAACACAAATTTCACATACACAGCTTAAAGAATCATAACTTTTTTTTGGGGGGGGGGGGGGTCTAAAAATAAGGAAGCACTGGTTCTGGCAGATGCAAATCAAACAGTGATGTTATTACACAGAATGAGAGCCGTGTGGTTAAATACCAACTATTTCTGAGCAGTGCAAGATTTGTTTTTCTGCTTTGGTGGCATTACCAAAAAAAAAAAAAAGGAGTGTGCTAGAATAGTGCAGGAGGATCTTTTCAACCCTGTGGGGGTAAAATGTCTGTGGTTACATAAGGTAGATCACAGCCAATGCAGGGGGGAATTTAGAGGGAGTTTCAAAAACTCGTATCTCATCAAAATCAACTTTGGAAGCAATCTTAAATTTCTAATTATCTTTTGGTTTTAGTCACTTCAAACCTATCTTCTAATTTATCTTTAATTCAGTGTTTTGTGTCTTCATGTAGATACCCCTGCCCCAAAAATAAAAAACCCTGATGATTCTTTTTCATGTATCTCATCTCATCTCATTTTTTATTCAGTAAAGGTTGATAAAATTACCAATACATATCTCTGTGATATACTTCTTTTTTTGTTTTAAAAATAAACACATTATGTGTGACAGTCAATGCCATGAGTTGATTAGATCTTAAAAGTATATGTGAATAAATTCCCATGAAATTCCCACAGACACATGCTGAAGTTAACCTCCTCAATCTATTCATTTGAGAACCAATGAAGTGAGAATATGTGATGGAGACAATAGATATAACTCATCATTTCTGCTCTGCTGACTCAGTATCTGATCTCAGTAGTCTCCAGTCATGTGAACTTAGTTCCTGACAGAACTGTCTGTCATTCAAATTAGAGGCCAGTGAAAAGAGAGAAGGGGTGAGGCGAAGCCTGAGGGAAGATTAAAGGGGGGGCAGGGCTCAGGGTGACTCACTCACGAATAGACAAATTTACTGGAAGCGTGAGAGGGAGGGGCTTCAATGAAGTCACATGGCACTTAAGGACCAATCGCTGGGCAGTGGCTCCATGGTCAGTTGTACAATATGAAGTTAAATCAGATAAGACCATAACATATTGGGAGGAAACATCAAAGCGAAGATGGAAATAAACAGGACAAGAGACACTTCCATACTCTCTACAGCTGATCTGTGTTAGCAATTGAAGACATGAGGCAGAATCTAAGCGACCTTTAGTCATAAATATGTAAAATTTTAAGGATTAAAAAAAAAAAAAATCTCAATCTTTTGCTTGTGCTCTTTAAAAATTCGTCTAAATGAAGTCAAAAATCACACATTGTATCACCTTTTCTGACCTAAAATCAAGCACACTACGTTGAAAGGGGTTAATACTTAAATCTTTAACAAAAATACTCTGTATAAATGTACTATAATCTACTGCATAAATGTGCCTGTCTCAATGAAAAAATTACTATAGGATGAGAAAGTCAATGTGTGCAACTCTGACCTGAGCACCTTCTGCCTTTTCCAGCATCTCCTCAAACTCCTCATATTCATCGTCATCTGGATCAGCTCCTGATTGACGAGCTGCTCTGGCCATGAAGTATGGAGGCAGCTCGCCAATGGCGGTACCTGCACCCTAGACATGCACAACTTAAAATATTACATGTCAGCATTCGCTGAATTATTTCCCACATTCACATGCTGCCAACTTCTTATTGGATTTGATAAGTCCAAAATTTTCTCTGCCAAATAATGCAATGCTTTGACTCTGTACAACAAGATGAACTGTTATATGGGCTGTATTCCTGATTTGTTTACTGGTGTTTCCTGTTGATCTTGTTACTGATCCTTACAGGTTGCTCACAGTAGCAAGGTATCCATTGTTTGTTTTTTCTTCTCATCAGTTTAATGCAAATATTTTCACTAAAACCTAATATAGAACTTTCCTTCAGATGTTTGTGTCCATTTTTATGTTCGGCATTTGAGCCAGCCACAACACTGTAAAAGTGTTGAAATGGTTATGTTTTTTGTAGTCTGGCAGCCACACAAGCGTGTTGAAATGGTGACAGAGTCAAAAAAATTCCAGCTCTTACAATGCCACCTACTGATGGCACAGTCAAACATTCTTGCCCTTCTTTACAGTTTATTGAATTGTTTCTTCAGTCAAAATACTACTTACCCACATGAAGGCCTCCAGGCGGACCTTCGACATGATTGAGAAGAGGGAGATGCTGCCTTCCACCGCCTCTCCTTCAGGACAGACAATCTGGTCTGGGTATGGAGGCTCTGGAAAGTCTGTGGAGCCACACTCATATGCAGCCAGGGTTACTGATGCAATGTGAGGACCCTAATATAGAGACGGGAGAAAATGATAGGATTCTTTAATGAAATGAAAACCCCTGGGCCCCACAGGCAGACACATGCACTTCATTCAGTCTCTGTCATGTAACACTTGAAGATGTGTGCCTTCATATGATTGTAAACGTGACAAATACTGTAGCTCGCTGACACTAAAGCAGTGGGATTCACTACAGTGGTACATTACAATTATGATCCTGAGTCTTGTTGAATATTCTCAGCCCCAGCAGGCACTTTAAATGGAGACCAGTTTAAATATTGCCAGTTGAACTTAAGCTCCTGTTTCATGATTAAACATGGCTTATGTGTGTGCTAACAGAAGCATCTGTCCACAGGTACAGACACACCAACGGGAGCTGAGTCACAGTCTCTGTAACAGTCAGGGGCATCATCACTTATCACAGAGAAGATGCCCAGTGGGGGCAAAACACCTGGCTTAAATAACAGTTGGCCCACCTGTAACTACAACACACCTATTATATTATGTCTCTGTAAGGTGATACAGGCAAAAGGTAGATGGACAGGACACAATTAGTGTGTGCTGACTGAAAATGCTCCCCCACAGACTGAGTGTGAACGCACAGGAGGCCTCTTTAGTTTACACAACAAAGTCTCTTTCAAACCAAACAGGACTTAACTCAACAGCATTTCTTCATGACATGACAAGTCAGCGTTAACCCCCCCCCAAAAAAAAAAAAAAAATTCCTATGCAGTGAGTCAGATTTTGTAACCAAATTCTGATAAACTCATCTGGCAGGTGATGCAGTGGATCCAGCTGCAAGGCTCTTTGTTCACCCAAGTCAACAGAACAGGGGTCTTCAAATGTAGGGTGAATGAACCACGGGAATCATCATGTATCCATCAAATTTATCTTTTCATTGAGTTTATTTAAGAAAAAGATTATTCAGGAAAAACACTGTCAGTGGACCTGTGATGGTACAAATTCAATGCACAACATGAAACTGCTGGATGGAACAAACAACATACTGACGTGTTCTCTGGTCAAGTCTAAGCAGTAAGGGGTCTAAATATGGTGAGGAGGGTCGTGCAACGTGGAGGGTGGTTGGTTAATTCAAGTGATCTGTCTTTTAAGTAGCATGAATGAGCTCTTAGTAACCCGCTGTGAAACTGTGACCCAAGGATGGCGCAAGAAGGAAGTCCTTGAGTGCGCTTCCTTGTGTCTGCCACCAAAGATGAATGGTGTCATAATTTTGACTTTGTGGTGGCATGAAGTTAACATCATTAAAAACAATCCACTAGGCATCATTAAAAAAAAAAAAACTCTCACTCTGGCCAGCTGTGCTCCTGATGGATGGACAAACCCATGCCTCAATCATCTGTAGCTCCCATCACAAGGGGAAAATAAATAAACTTTAAATAGTTGGTGATGCGATCTAATGGGTAATTGAAAAATCAGGGATTTAAATGTAAGTTATATGAGCATGCCTACTTTAATTACAATATTATGACTATCATCCAGTACTTAGGCCCATCAACAACTTGTAAAATACCACAATGAAGTATAAGATCATACTGGTCATTGAATCCCGTTTCCCAGAGGGCAATGATCTCATCGTCTCTGTGGGGCTAACTACTAATGCTTGAGGCTTGAGGTAAATTCACAGTGTAACTCTGCTGGATCTACATGTGGATTTTTTTCCGCTCAGCATTATCATGGGGAGTTTCCTCCCCATGGCTGACATCAACACTGAGTAAGCAGTAGTGATACGGATAGCTTCACTATGAACATGAACTGTTTGGTCAACAGGAAATAGTCTCTTTATGAGTAGAAGGCTAAAATCATCAAAATAAAGCTAATTTTACTTTACTGTGGAAAAATTTCAGTTGATCAGAAGAATTCAGGGATGCTTTGAGCTGACCTGTGGATGGAACTGATCGGGACGGTTGCACAAAGGGGACATTGGGAGCTTGACAGATTGTGACTCCATATATCAACTTATATGGACAGCACCATTCCCACCAAGAGGTATACTGCTTCCTAAACATTACATCCCAGATAAATATCCAAATAAGAGGTCATCTGGATAACATACTTTTATCAAGAGACTAGAAGACAACGAAGCACTGATATACATAAAATAGAGCTGAATAAGATAAAGGACACCCGATTTGGTGACAGGAACTGCTAACTTTTGTCAGCTGATAGGAGATGCAAAAGAGAGGAACTGGAAAAAGACAAGTGTAGGGATCCAGGTTCTCTACGGGTTAGAGTCCTCAAGATGTTCAAAAGCAGCGTCCCAGAGGTACAGCCCCTGCTCCGGACAGTGATCCCATCTTGGTTCAATTAATAGCGCAAAACTGATGGCTATTCAGAGTATTACATTCAAGCTGTTAAGGCCAATAGAATCTTCCCACTTCCACTGGCAAAAATAAGAGTATTCGTTTTCCAAATTTCATAATAATAAGATTAGAAAAGATAAAAAAAAAAAAAAAAAAAGAACTATGTCGCTAAAAGCAGTTTAAAGAATCATTATCTTAGATCTGCGATAGGTTTTTATTTTTTATTCCAGACAAAATATTTTTGATGACAATATCAGTCTTTTTAAGTGTGTTGTGGTTGAATGAGCATCAAAAATTTATAGAGATGGAAGTTGTAAAAATAAATAAAACATTTTTGAAAAATGGTGTCTTAAAATTGGCTCAACTGCCAACAGGAAAAGCTGGTGATTATAAAAAAAATGAGAGAAACTGTTTTAACTGATGCCAGGTTGTTCCATATGTGGGATATTATGGTGTCTACTCACACAGAGTACAAAGTATCCTCAGAGAAGAGAGGGAATGAAGTCACACCACATCTGTGTTTTCATACACTCAGCCACACAAGTGTACATAGGTCCATGTGTATGTTATAAGAAACCACTGATATTTCATTACTGTTGGACATGTTAAATAAAGAAGCACATAATCCTAAAAAAACTACACAAGCAAACACATAGCAGGCTGTAAAGCATTAAGGTAAGGAGTACGCACGAGCGCTGAAAAACAGGAAGGTTAGTTATATCTTTTCCCATTATTACATTATAATGGAAATATCTGACTCAGCTGAGCCACATCTGTTCAAGTTCAGCCAGACAGAAGCCACATCATCAGCCGAAATGAGATTATGGTAGAGAATTTCTCCCTCTCTTATTTTGCTCAATTCTTCTTTTTACCACAACCACCAAAAATGACACGTATTTTGGTGACTCAATCATACTGTCATTTTGTGACTGACTGTCAGGGAAAGATGACACTGCTCCTGGTAAGCATTGGACAGACGTGACAAAACTGAATGAGTCAAAGAAAATGGAGTTTGACGCCATCCTCTGGGCAATTACAGGAGTAGACATTTATGAACTTTGCAGACATGCAAAAGCAAGGATATCGTGTCGCTAACCAGGCCATGATGTTCATCGGTTTCTCTTTATGTCCATTATGATGCTTCCCTCACTATTGAATTATGGGCTGCATGTGTGCAGCTCAGTCAGTTTTCCGGTGTAATGGAATTGCTGTAATAGGCACCATCATGAATAAGACATGGGTGCGAGTAGATCTGATTGTGGTCAAGTAAAGCTGTAGATGTATTCATTGTGTCTGTTTTGTACAGCTCCAGTACTTTTATGCACTTGGAGAGTGCGCAGGTGGAATTATTTCATCATTCACAGAAATATATTGTAACTCTTTTATGGTTTTACAATTAAACACCAAACATTTGCAACAACATATGCCCAGGTCTATTTAGAATTTATCTACAGTAGTTAAGTAGCTTTACCTCTTAAAAATGTGTTAGTTTAGCTTTGTCCTCACCTAAATTGCTGATTTTAAAATGGAGGATTTCTTCACTGTCACAGCTTCGTCCAAAGTGAGGTGGTTTTCACCTTTATCACTGCCTTGTCATAAACCCTTCTGGGACTGCAGCATTTTTTCATGCAGTGCAACCCACCATTTTCTTTCATATTTGTGAGGATTTAGACTTTACATGGAATGAAAATATCTTTTCATTTTGCATTTAAAAGAAATTCATTCTGACAAGGAATAAAAGTGTATACTGTTTGTATGAAGGCACATCTTCTGCAGTAATCCAAATTAAGGACATTTTTGTGAGTAAACATTTTCTTACCAGATAGAGAAGAAAGGTATGCAGGCCAGTCCCAAGGCCTACTGAGGAGAGGATCCCAAGGCCTACCCAGTAGACACACCATAGAAACTTCATCTCCAGGTACTGAACATACTGCAGGAAAAGAAATCAGCCAAACACATCAGAAGAGGAAGAAAACAATGAACGGTGAATAAATTCTCAGAATTTTAAACTGTTGTCTTTAATTCTTTTCAAACAACAGTAACAGTTTGTCATTTATCTAATGTAGTTTGATTTTTTGTTTTGTTTTGTTTTTAAAAATCAAAAACAAGAGCAGCATGTATCACAGCACATTTGTGTGCACAATTACCATTCATATTGATGACAGTGAAATATATAATGGAGAAACTAAATGAATAAAGATGAATGAAAGCATAGACATATGTGAAATATATTGACAATTAAGACTCAACTGTATGCTATATAATAACACTGTCCTAGATAGACGATGGAGCATTGTGCTATACTATTAATTACTATACATTGTACTAAAGAACTACTGATGCTGTCATATACTTAAAGCAAAATGAACTATTTAAAAATGTTTCGTTCAAATCATCTTGTTTTAGAGGGGAAAGTACTACAAATTGGTTTATCATAAAATGAAACTTTAACTGAGCTGTGACGCATCAATGCAGAGGAATTTCAAAATGACTTTCAGCCGACTGGTTGTATGGTCAAGGGTTACTTGACAACAGTGCAGATCTCATTATGTATTTCTGCTCTAGTCTTAGTGGGAAAAAGAATGACTTATCATTAACCTTTAAACAGTTTGATGATAAAGCAAAGCTGTCGATTATTAACATTACAAATAACAAATCACTCCAGCCTTACTTGCTGGTGTCTTCCCTCAGTGTAGTAGGCGATGGAGAAAACACAACATAACAGCAAAAATAAGAACACTGCACCCTGTCGCTGCCAAAGCCTGAACAGGAGAAAAAAAAAGTCAATTATGAAACAAGTCGAAAATATTATAAAACATAATACATTCTGTTGAATGCAAACTGATGGGCTTGACATTATAAGTGACCTATGGCATTTGAATGCATTTTCCTGATAAATATAAATGGCCTAGACTTTTCTGTAGGGTGAAACATGTTCTCTAAAAGCTTTCCAATTTCAGCTTCTGGGGGACATACATTTTTTTTTATGTACAAATGTTTCAGTCAGCACATATATATATATATGACAAAAAAATCACTTGTACATGAAATCATAGAAGAGCATAGTGTGCACAAACAAAAGGTGCACTTGAAAAACCAGTTTAACTCCTTACTCAAGCGTCCACTCCTTTAGCTTGAGAATGGTCTCCAAGAAGAAGTAATGTAATGTGGTGGCAGGCCTCCTCCATAACACCAGAGACAGACGCTCCTCTTTATCTCTCTGTCTCCTCTCCCTTATTGACAAGTCTGAAGTACAGAGATAAATGCAATCACCCTGACATAATGAAACACTTGAAAGGGCAACATCAATTATTACATCCTGTTGAATTGATGATGGTTTATACATGACAATCTGTACATCAGCAAGTCCTATTCTGTTCTTGTTTTCTGTAAGCAACGTTGCCTGGACCTTTAAAAATGAAAGCAATCTTAAGCGAATCAGCTTTTTATGACTTATTCAAAACATGTGGTGGGAGTTATCGTTCTGTGTCATCGGAGATTGCACAATCCCAACTTCTCAGGAACACTTCAGAGATGACTTGTGTTGCAGTCCTCCCAAACTAACCTGCAGACTTGCCATTCTGTTTGTCTTTTGGTCCTGTGCGTTTCTGAGGCTGTTCACAGCTCGCTCCATTGGCTTCCATGTCAATCACCGATTACCAGGTTAGACAGTCTAGGACGAAAGAGACATGAGGACAAGTTGGTGAGCGGTTTCACAGTGTCCTCACTGCTGGTGTTTAACTTCTTAATGACAGAGAGGAAAACTATAGACACTGTGAGACTCCTGCTCAGTTACAAAGTCCTAAAGTTGATGCATGTAGATATTACATATAATAATGCAACCATCGCGTCAACACGCCGGCTAACTGACATTCAAATAACTTGATTAATTTGGAGAAGAAAATATTACGTAAAGCGGGAAAGCGAATACACAATATATTTTTACACCAATTTCTTCGCGACACTAACACGTCGGATTAACTTGATTAAACGTCGTCGTGTTGGTCAGTCAGTAACAAGAAAACATGCCAGCTGCGAGCACATCATCCTCCACATGCTAACCGGTTAGCCAACATGCTAATTGCTAAACTAGGGACGTTGGCAGACTCTACATCAAAATAAAAGGCTTGTAAAATCAATAAGGGGTCGCCTTACTTTTGTAGATTTATGTAAAGCTGTTTCTTCCTGCCGTGTCGGTATACTAACGAATAAACATGTACAATACAAAGGGGAAACCGGACGATGTTTGTAAAATCAGATGACAGCCGTACCTCTTTCCTGTCCTCTTCACCCGGAAACAACCGAGGGACGTGTCAAAGTAAAACCAGGTTTCAATTCAGTTCAGGTTTCGGCTTTGGATTTTTGGTTTTTAGCTTTATATGTAGAAAGATTCACTCGTATAAGCCTGAAATTGAGACATTGCGCAAATATATCACTTTTGTACAGCTAGTATGCTTTGTCTTAAAAAGAAAAGACTTGTATTGTGAAATTGATTTGGAGACACGTTTCCGTAAGTCCCGGTTCGTGCTCCAATCGGAGGTTGCCAGATTTTCCAACAAAATGCAAATTGCAACATCACTTCATTTTGCCTTCGTTGTAATATGTTTACAACTTTATGGGACTCAACCCACATGCATAGAAAATATAAATAGTGTGTGGTTGGGAGGTATATTTGCCTCAAAACAGTAATTAGTGTCAGTTATCCCGATTTATTTCCTAAAACTGTCTCTCAGTTACAGTGTTTGCTCTCATATCCATGAAGGCTCAGGATAAAACTGTGAAACTGGAAACATGATTTAAGGATCACACTCACATTATTGAACCAGAAAACACAATGCAATGCCACAGACTGTCCATGCTGAAGGCTATTATGATTTTCAAACAGTGAGCAACAAACTCAATTTATTCAGCTTGGCACTGGTTTAGCAACAGAAATTCCTCCAAACCCAAGTGTTGCCTCATTCGTCACATTGGGCCTCCGACAGTCACACAATTCGCACATGTAATGTTAAATATAGCCTCTGGAGGTTCAGTGCCTCTTTAACACATTGGACCAGGGGCAAATTTTGCACCCTTAAGAAAATCACACAAGATTATTTCTTTGTTTTATTACAATCCTGGATAAAGCCCAAATTAACATTTTAAGAGTTGTGTTTCTACACACACACACACAAACTATACTTGTGTATGCCACAAAGTATTTTATTCACATTACTTTATTTTTGAATTGACCAAACTTTTCTGAACATGGACAGTTCGTCATTCAGTGTTACCAAAATGAATGATACATATATTCTAAAACACTTTTTATATACCAACCTAACAGTCTGTAACAGGTGGATTCAAACTACAGTCAAATATTGACCAAGAAAATGTTTTTAAATTGCTCTTTTTAAACAGCTAGCACACATTATGTTAAAGTGCCCCAAAACAAATGAATACATGTTTTACTGTAATTTTACAGTAAAGATGATTTAAACAAAATTAAACATGAGAGTAAAAAACGAACAAACAAACAAAAAACAAAAAAAATAATAAAACAACCAAACAAGAAACAACAATGTGCCACAGTTGCCCTACAAATGCTACACATATGCAGATCAACCCACACAGGAAACTAGTCAGCCAAATCAAAGTTTTTCTTTGGCTGAGGGAGACATTGCAGCTTATAAGGTCTCAGGCAAGGTTGCTAACAAGGACTATAGGCACTGGTTTAGCAGATGGCTTCTTCTATTCCTGGACATCTACCTAAGCATGTAGACATATACTTCGCTGTTGCCTGTATTATGTTTCATTCATCATAGTGAAGTGAAGACAAGAACTTGTCCACATCCAAGTCATGGGGAAAGCAATCGATAAGTTTCTTCCTCTCCTGCAGATTTAAAGCAAAAGTCACATTACAATATGCATATCAAAAATCTACTGCATTTAATACCACAGATGAGACAGTCTAACACTGCATTTAAATAAAACCCACAGACGCCAAAGGGCAGGTGATCTGATAAAACAAGTTTCTGGTCGATGGGTGTTGAACTCAACCATCTCAGCCTCATGTGTCTGTGATGTTCATCATAAGCAAAGACAAATTAGTGTTCGCAAATTAAAGAGACAGTTCAGCTGCTTAGGTTTTTTTGAGTGGGACAAAAATATAACAAAGATTGTCCTGATGGTGGCACCAGAGTGAAGGCCCTGCTGTCACCTAAATCCATCTATCCATCCTCTAAACTCCTTATACTGCTCAGGGTCATGGAAGACACACTGGACAGCCTGCCAATTATTACAGGGTCAACACAGAAACAGTCAGCTTGTCAGCCTCACTCCAAATCACAAAGTCTGAGCTCGACTTTTGTCATTCTGCACTGTTTTGTCATACATGGGGTATCATTATTAAAATGTTTAGGAGACCACATCCCTACCGGTTTGCCTTGTAGAGCTTCAAGCAAAGCATTTAAAACATGTTTTAAATGTTAATGTTAATGAAAGAAAGAAATTTGGGTTATAGATAAAATAGCCAATATGAGGATGTAATCTTGCACATTGTGAAATTGTAATTCATGTAAATTCACATTATCAATAACAAGTTTTTACATTTTGAAGTATCAACAGATACCTGTGCTATACTCACCCGGTCTTTCTTTTTGCTGGGAGATCTTTTTGAATCTTTCTTTGCAGGCGGGCTGGTTGCGGGGGAAGACTGTTTGCGTTTCCTAGAGTTCTTAGAGCTTGCGGGTGACTTTTCTCCGACTCCATCCTGACGCAAACTGTTCTTGAGCGGAGTTCCTGTCCTGGCGATGGCTGCACGTGAAAGAATCATGAGTGTGTGAGCGGCCATGTTAATGCTGTTTTCACTGCCTGCCTCACTGGCAGGGCTGCACGTGGGTGCGTCAGGGGTATTTGGAAGCAGGGGACGCTTAGGTGTGCCTTCTCCATTTTTACCCTTTTTCTGTTGGTAAGGAGTCTTACAGTCTGTAGATTCCTCCTGGTTACCCCCAGTCCCAGGGGTACAGGGTAGACTAAGGTCTGAACTGCCTGCTCCAGGCCTCTTGACTGGGGTGGAAGGAGAGTTCAGTCCTTGGATGTCCTGAAGCATCTCAGCTGCCTGTTTGGCCAGAGAGCTGGTCTTTGAGGGGACTTTTGTCCCATTGGATTGAGAATTGGATGCCGGTTGTGTGACAGCTGGGGGGCTAAAATCTTTTGATGCTGAAGATGAAGGTGCATACTGCTGTTGCTGTTCTTGCATGCTACCTTTGATTTCATTTTCCTTGTTAGCTGTCACATTTGGCATCTCCTGAGAGGGAGCCCTCTTTTCCGTACGGCCCTCACGAGATTTTGCAGGAACTTTTTCTGCCAGTTCTTTCTTGTTGCTCTCTTCTTTCTCCTTTCTAGTTCCTGATATCAATGCAGACTCAGTTGACAGTCTACAGCTATCACTAGCCATTTCTTCATCATTACACTTATGATCGTGTTTCCTATCAGTAGATTCTGATTTCCTGCCTGATTCTGACTTTTTATAAGTCTCAGGCTGTGAAGATTCAGCCCCGCTGGTGCCTGCACTTTGAGAGTCTTGTTTATGGAAGTTATGATCTTGCTTGCGAGAGTTCTTTTTAACAGGTTCTTTTTGGGGCTGTTGTCGAGGAACAGACTTTTCAGCCTCTTTGACAAAGCCTCTTGTAGCCCTTGGATCTGCAGAGCATCTGACAATATCCACCCTCCTCTTGGGTTTGTTGCCACCCAAGATAGCAGGCTTTGTTCTGAAGGGTGGCTGAGTATTAGCCTTCTCGGGCTGCTGGGCAGATTGTGATCTAGATGTATTTGCAGCTGAGAGTGAGATTGTTTGTGGTTGAGCCTCTGTAGAAGACTCAAAACATAAAATTCTCCTGTGACTGGAACCATTTGCTGCATCCTGCTGGCCGGTGTTTTCAGTTGACAGTGATTTTATTACTTTACCAACCAGATTTTCTTCAGTGCCTAAAGATATGAGTAATAAAGTTATAGAAGTACATCAGCACCACCACAACATTAAGCACAACAACACTGAGAACATCCTTTGGTAACGTTACGTAAGCGGATCTTAAATCAGGGATTATTGCTCTGAGTTAGCCTGTCACTTACCAGCAGTTGTAGACTGTTTCATTGCCACTGTGGGAGGTTTGGGCTTGACCATTTCAGACTGTTGTATTGGCACTGGGTTTGGTATCGCAACAAGCTGCAAGTATAACAATGTTAACAACTATTAATGCTCTGCACATTGATACAAAGTCTAAAGTCAGTGGGGGCTTCATATCCATTACTCAATACACTATATTATTAGGATAAACTATTCATTCCATTTACTAAAAAGAAATATGCTCAACAAAATAAATAATTTATACACCTGCCAATTAAAGGAGTTGTTTAGATATATTTTGACATTATGGTGGTAGGTCAGCTGACAGCATTTGGCTGACCTTTTGACTACTACCATACTAATTGCAGACTGTTATATTACCTGATTGGACACCATCTGGACATTTCCCAGGGTATTTTGGCCCATAACAGAAATAGGAAGCACCACAGGCTTAACAGGTGATGGTAAGATGAGTGCTGGCCCTGCACAAAAAGAACAGAGATTTACAAAAACAAAACAAATAAACAGACAATAGAAAATGAGACTATACTTAAAATAATGGCTTGATAAACTGCAGACAATGAGCTAAAAAGACCCTCTTAACACTAGGGACATCAAAGATCCCCACACCAGGGGCAATACACAGTATGTGCTCATGGTGTTTCATTATTAAACCAGTGGACATCTTGTTGTTGGTAGGCTATTTACTGGTTGTTTGTCTCTTACCAGTGGAGTAGCCTTGAGTACGAGTTGATGTTGTCACCCCAAACTGGTTGGCGGGCAAAGGCTGTCCTTTTGAGACACCGGCCGGCAGTATCACCTGTCTGGTTTGAGCATCTGTATTTTGGGGTTCAGTCACGAGAAAATAGCTGGCAGTGGCAGTGGCAGTGGCTCCTTGGAGAGCAGGATTTGCGGTTTCCAGGGGTAGTTGAATTATGTAGCTTTGCTGGGCCTGTGATGTCCCTGTTAATGGAGATGCAACTAATGCCCCAGCCTTACTGCTGAGAGGACTAGCATATGCCTCAGAGCTTTGCAAGCCATTAACTGCCTGTGCCACCTCATCCAAGTTGGCTTTTGGGGTGCTAGGGACACTAGGGGACTTAGCTGGAGAAGAAAGATAGATGGTTGGTATTTTGTCACCAGAAATGCTGGAAACTGCCTGACTCAAGGCAACATCATTGGAAGATTCCTCATCCTGGTTATCGCTGATGATGATTTTCAAAGAAACTATATTACTGGAATCTGCTGGAGCCTTGTTTGGGCCGCTGGGCTTGGTGGATGAAGGATTGGATGCTGCTGCAGATGAGGCACATGAGGAGGGGGATGCAGGGGAGGCAGGTGTGGATGAGGCAGGGGTAGCTGTAAGAGTTGCAGAGGCAGAAGTAGATATGGGTGAGCCAGGTATTGATGTGGATGGTGCAACGGCGGAAGCTGCTGGTGAAGCAGTCACTGTTGTAACCGTCATACTTGAAGAAGTAGATGATGAGGAGGCAGATTCAATTACGGAGTGAGTAAACATTGGTTGAGTGTCTCCACCACTAGAAACTTGCATATAAGAAAGGTCAGCAGTTGGAGTTGGAGTGTTGTTCAGTTCAGCTTGTATTGAAGACAAAAAAGTCGGTTGATTACTCAGAGCTGAAGAGGGGGCTGTAGCAGGTTGTTCTGTAGATCCTTGTGCCTGTTTTTTGTTCACACTACAGGCTGATGTTGCTGTCGGTGGAGCAAATACAGCAGAGTCTCTTGTTGAGGAAATTGTGCTTGATTCACACAGGACATTATTGGCGGAGGTGCTGTCCTTTGTGGTCAGCTCCAGAGTGTCCATACTGTCTGAAGGAGGAGGAGGAGTATTCAACGGTTCATCGATGTCCATTGGCGTTACACCAACACTGGTAGTGAAAAGTGAGGTTCTCTCTTTTTTGTTGGAGTTTCCTGCCACAGATGACACACTTTGATGCTCCCCGTGACTCACCAACAATTTGGGTGTACTGTTTTCTATTCTGGATGCCCTACCGCTGGGAGCAAGAACTGTTTTCTTTAACAAGATGGGAACAGTAGACTTCCTGTTCTTACGATCCTGTCCAGCTCTCATCTTCACTGGCAAAATGGTTGTATCCGAAATATTAGAATCTCTCTGTGTAGCTCCTGGAAAATAAAATAGAAGACAGTTTGTTGATAAATTTATATAATGTGTTTTCGAAAAATTCTATCTTTAATAAGAACAAGTTTATCTAGCTCTTGACGATTAATGTAATTACAATTATAATTTTGAATCTATCTGAAATTTTCATTCAACTTTAAATTAAAAACTTGACATCTGGGAGAATGACTAAAACAAACAAAAGTGACATCTGTGCTTTTTTTTTCTCTTAAAAGAGCACTGCTGGATTATAAGAATACCTGAATCATCACTCTGAAGGGGTCGGATTATAGATGAAGGTCCAGCAGGTTCAGCCTCTTCTGGACTGCTGCTAATATCTCCATCCCCTGTGTCTCCATCAGGGAATTTGGATTTATCTGCAAACAAATTACTTTTAAAAATATGTGTAAATTGGCTTTAAATTTTGCTTTCATATGCAACTAAAAAGGACTGTGATTAAAGAGTCAATGCAACAAACAAACATTTAAAAAAGTAGACTGTACTTACTGTAATCAAAAAGGTCAAAGAGGGCCTGAAAAGCAGGGTCAGACTCGGTCTGCTCCAAAATGTCATGGATTGCATCATCACTCATATGGATTTCCCCCTGTGTTAGAAGATAATGTCAGGAAGTAATAGAACAAGTAAACTTATAAAGTGGCCATGAAAAATGCTGCTGAGGAAGATTTTTTTAAGGGGAAAAAAGAAATAAAGAAAATATGTTGTTATCATTCTGGTATTTTGAGTTGGTCAGCACCTGTAATCCTAGAATTTCATCAATAGACTGGTCTGCCTCCACTGTAGTTGAAGAGGCCTTTGATGTTTGAGGCACAGGCTCACTAACATTAGGGATGAAACAGAGTAAAATATTATCATGCTTACAATAATGTCATACCTTTGATTCCCACTGATAAAAATCATAAAGCATCCATTATAAAAATTTAACATGATTACAGTTAGGAACCACAGTGTTTCAACTCAGCACTCACTTGGCAAGGATTTTGTTGATGTTTTCTGCAAGCTTCTCTTGTAATGATCTGTCCCCCAGTATCTTGTCACGTGCATTTTGTATTACAAGTTGCTGTAGAGAGTGTTATATTTAATGACGTCACTAAGTGTATGATTCATTAATCTGTAAACGATAAATGCTTTGAGGAAAGGACCACTATGTAAAATATAATTAAATGCAAAATATCAAAAATGACAACACAGAGTGTCTTACAAAGCTGACAAAAAACAGGAAATTCTGCACACATCCATGGCATAATACGGAGCAAGATCTTTTTTGAGTGAAAGCCTTATTTGTTTGTTGAAAATTCCTCAGTGTTAAAGAAACACAACACTACACATACAGATCTGCTTACAGGAAAATTTTCATCAACAACCTCTTCTGCCTGGGGCTCTGCATTGACAATACTGACAGTTGCGGCAGATCTGCCGGGGCCACTGGACCCATTCAGAGCACCACTCCTCTTCCGGGGGGTGTCCCTAAAGCAGCAAAAAAATATTATAAAGCTAACAGCCAACATGCACAAAGCTTGGACACAATAGGTTGAGCACGACATAATACAAAATGATATAATGTTAAGTGATATTCAAAAAACGAATTTAACACCTATGTAATTAGCACTTTTTGGATTTTGACTTTAGCAGATTGATACATGGATTAAAATGTTGAGCCTCAAATTTCAGAAGGCCCAGTAGGGCAGAAAACTTGTTATTAGACCTCTAAATTTAAGGAGTGGTTGACAAACAATGAGCCTCCTTACCATTTCCGTCGTCCTGGAGACATTGGACCTGGATTCAACCGTTGTTCAGACACAGTAATCTGTACCGGTGTATCCCCTGTAACAGACACACAACAGACATTGGTAAAAACAGCAAATGTAGCTTTGCTAATTCGTTCATAGAACTATGGAAAATTGTGAACCTTTGATAAACTTCAAAGAAAGTGTATTTTCTCATACTGACTGGGGGTATTTAGTAATCGGTTGCCATCGTGGATCTGCTGGTGCATGCCGCCACTGCCAGGAGCTACTCTTGTATTTAGAGCAGCGTAGCTCACAGGAGTGGAGTGGCCAAGCATGCTGTGTGAGGTGTGCACAGGATTTATGATGGAGCTTGTTTCAGAACAGACAACAGCACTGGTTGTAGCCACTGTCAGGACTCGTTGTCTAGCCATGTTTGCCACTCCAATGCGTGAACGCGCTGAAATTGATACATAATTGTATTAGTAAGACTTTATTTGCCAATTTTAGAGGTAATTTAATGTTGCAATTATCATAATAAGCTTCTGATTATCTAAGTCATTGTCTAAGTAATCAGATCTTATCAATGTGTATAGATTCAACTACATTTCCACACGTAAGAAGCCTAAATGTCCACTGAGGATTAATAAAGTATTCAGATTCTGATGGCCCCAAAACAGAAAATTCTTAATGGTAGGGTGAAATCCACTAAGTGGATGTTAAATTGGATGAATACCGTCATATACTGTAAATCTTGCACATGCACATTACTGGTTGGATATGAAACAGAGAATAATACGAAAAACTAATTGTACACTTACTTCTCTGACATGCTGAAACAGCTGGCGAATTCTGTAATGACCTAAAGAAAGATATAGAGGAGTAATGCAACAATATTACTGATAAAGATGCTGGCCCCAAGACAGCTATTTACAGAAAGATGCAGGAGATTGTGGAGACTCTAATGTAAGCTGAAGACAATTACTTGATTTGGTTGAGTGTAAAATCCAGCTTTTTCCACAATGAAGTCATCACTACAGGTACCTCGTGAGAAGATTCTGTTGAAAAATGCATTTTGCAAACAGCACAAACATTATAATGTATATTTACATATTATAAGCGTTACAGTTTGTGAAAGAAGCAATGGCAGATAATGTCACCTTTTGTTTTGGCCGCCACATACTCGTTTAAGATGGTAGTTAGGCTTTTCCCAAAGACAGACTGTGTGGACATAAAGAATGAATCATACAAACATGCAAACATAGAACTATTTACAGCATACGAGAAGACTGATCACAGAGGAAGACAAGCTTACAAATACACAAGCAGGAATGGTCCCATCTCCTATTGTGTACTCGGCATATTCCTTCAGGTTGGAGCTCTCCTGAATGAAAGCTTGGCTTGTAGCGGACAATCCTTCTTCTTGTAGATAACCTGGAGAATCGGCCATAAAAAACCTCAAACTCCCATCGAGTAATTATCCTAAATATGTTTGAGCCACCTATTTTACAGTTAGGAGTCATTATTAGGTCATGGCGCGATCACTTCACACCGTCTGACCAAAAAACTACGAGCAGCTAAGTGGTAAAAATAAAAACAGACGAATAATAATAACAACTCCAAATCGGATATGTTGTGGACATAAGACAGTGACAGCATTATGAAAGGTACTACAGGAAAACTGTTTGGAGAAAAAGCTACAAATGCACCACAGCTGGAAGTTAGCTACACGAAAATACAACCCGTTAACAACAACATTAGCTAATTGTAGCTTGTGTATCTGACAGCAGTGTGAGCTAACACATCTGGTCTACCACATTGGATCAATGAATGAATACATGTTCTTTCTCGAGTCTTTACATTATGCAGATTTCAAGTGAATGCAAGAAAAAAAAAAAAGCCAAAGCTTTGCTAGTTTCCATCAGGCTCACCCAAAACAAGCCGAGCGACGTCGGACGGCAGCAACATGATTAGTTATCGGTTGTTACGACGTGAACGTGATGAAGAATTAGCTACATGCTGAAGAGAAAACTTCCGAAAATGTGATACGTGGGGAAAAAACAACGATACGTGTAAAAAATAAATAAATAAATAAATAACCGTCCCTGGTTTCACCGTGAAGCAAACGTCCGGAGGGGACTGACGGTGACTCAAAAGGCGGGGAACTCAAGAAGTTATAACCCGGAAGTATTAAAATAAAATAAAAACCAAATGGCGTCTTGGTAGTTGTAGTCCAACTTAAAACACCGAGCGCCGCTACAACCTATACGGTTTTATATTCACTTGTGGGAATTAAATGGATTGAGCTCCATTTGTGCAGGTGCTCTGTCGTTGAAATATGCCCGTCTGGGCAGGGGGTTTATTTTAATGTTAACACTGAAGCTACCGGACTCGGTCAACAGCGGACCTGGCCTGGATATGATGAAGTTCCTTCACCGCTGCTGTCCGAGGCGGCAAGTTCCTGTTTGGGGGGGGCATGTATGGTTTGTTAGCGTGTTAGCGCACGTCAAGATGGAAAAGTTGTCAGAGGAGACATAACAGCAGATTGGCCCTGTACTGTAGCTCCCCGGCGGAGCTGCATATCCGGCAGCTCCATTATACGGATCATCTGAGGACGTCTGACTGTTTGAATGGGCGTTTGTGCAACCGTCACTGCAAGTGTGGTGATGTTGTGTTGCTGAAGTTGCATAGGAGAGAGGAGAGGTAATGTTTTTGCTATATACTGTAAACATGAAATAATGAGTAACTGTAAACATCCTGTGTCAATGTCCACCAGTCTGCTCTACGTTGATGAGAGCTGCGCCCTGATCGCAGTGGAGCACCATGAGTCTGCCTCTTCTGCTGCTCTGCTGCAAGGGGCTGGACAGTGACAAAGCCACAGAGAGGAAGGTAATCACATGTGTATAAACAATGACATTTCATGTGTTGCAGCAGCCTTTCTTAGCACTCACTGCAGACCAAGATTGAACCAAGAAGCACAGCGCAAATTCTTTGTCTCATTCATGCCTCCAGAAAGAAGCCGAGCAGTTCAAACGGCTCCTTCGAAATCCAGATGTCGTGCAGGAGTTGGATCGAAGCTCGGGATTTAAGTCTAAAGCCTCAAAGGAACTCACATGGGATGGTGTTTTCAGGTAGAATGCATGATTGCATCATGTGCATGTACCAGTGAATGCATAAAAGGTTATCTGATGTAAATGAATTCACGTATGTGTCTTGGCAATCTCTACTTACCTTACCTTAATGTGTCCAATCATCAAATGGAAATAGTATTTAATTTCTACAGCACAAATTACCTAGTAATTGTGCTCATGCTAATTGTGTACTTTATCAAGCCTTATTTGATCCTTGATGTTCAACTATTTATCATAAAAAATGTTAAATGAATGTATCCTGTACTGGATTTCTCACACTGATTTCACCTTTCTCAGATTTCTGCAGCGCTATGTCCAGAAGGAGACGGGAAGCATGAAGTCAAGTAAATCTGTGACAGCGACATCGCTGGCCACACGGAAGAAGAAGATGGCTGAAATATGCAGTTTGATCAAATATTTCATTCGCCAGGCAAACAAACGTAAGGTTACTGAGTTGGTGAGCTCCAGTAAGAGCTTAGAGTTTAGTGGACACATTCACACAACAATTTTGGCCAAAATGGTTTGTGTTATGTCAAAGTAAGGGATATTTTTGAACAAATCTTGGTATCATATTTTTCTTTACTGCAACAACAGGAAAAAAAAAACAAAACAATCTGTTTGTTTTAATGTATGTACTGCAATTTAAATGTATGACTCTGTACAGGCGGGCCTCTTCTAAAGTGCAGTGAGCTGCTGAGACACGTGATGGAGGTGCTGAAGGACTCATACAGCCGTTCAGTTTGTGGAGAAGATTATAGCAGTCTCCTTGTAAAGGACATCCTCTCTGTCCGCAAGTACTGGTGTGACATCACTCCAGAGCAGTGGCAGAGTCAGTGGGCCGTTTTTCTTTATGATTAATGTCTAAAAGACAGGTCATCCAGATTGGCAGCACATAGTTATATAACTGTATGATTTTTGGAATACTTGCTCACTGAGTCAGTTTCGTGCTGTTAAACACTATTTATTTTGTGACCCATAGGTCTCTTGGACTTGTATTGTGTCTTATTCAACTCTTCATCCAAATCGATCAATCATGTTTTGGTGAGCAGAGTCATCCACATTGTGGTGCAGGGCTGCTGCACGCAGACTGATGGATTTAACAACACTCTGTTCAGCTTCTTCTCTGAAACACTTCTTAATGCCAGGTGAAACCTTTTACCATCATTTTATAATCAACACATGTGCTAATCCCTCCCTCTTAAACTGAAGTTATATTCTATTATATCACCTTATACACTGTGTGTTTTACTTTACCAACATCCTTTGATGCTGTTAGGCAAGAGAAGTACTTGACTGTTTTGGAGCACCTCATATCGGCTCTCAACATATTCCTGAGAAGCGCGGCCATGAACTGTAGGATGAGGGTGTGTCAGCTGGGAGAGGAGCTTCTGCCTTCTATACTACAAATCTGGGCTGATAAGAGACCCAGTGCTGCTCTCAAAGAGGAGATTGTGGAGTTCTTCAACCTGCAGATTTGTGTTCACCACCCTAAAGGAGCCAAGACTCAGGACGCAGGTTAAGTGACTGTTCCTTTTTGTTTTTAAAATGTTTTGAGGAGGAATACAAGACTGAAATAGAAATTTCACCAATCGTAATCTTCAAATATCTTAAGATAATTGTAAACATTTTTACCATTGAAATACATGGAACCTTTTTCTTTCTAATTCTAAACAAGCCACAGGGGAGTATAGTAATAGACTTCTAAATTGCAATATAACCCACTTGCACATTGTTTCAGTAAACATCCAATAAGTATTTGCCCACCCCCCTTTAAACACTAGGTGCTCATGCTGATGACTGGACTCGTTGGCGGAGTCACCTGTACAACCTGTATGACACTTTGGTCAGAGAAATCAGTCATATAGGCAGCAGAGGAAAGTACGTCACAGGAAGGAGACACATAGCCGTAAAAGACAATCTCATCCAGCTCACAGCTGACATCTGTCATCAGGTAATACAGATTAGGTCTCAAGCGTGCATGAAACGTTTCAACTTAGCTTTAAGTAAGTATGAGATGATGTTTCGACAACATGATGTGCTGTAGCTTCTTATGTTTCCTCCATGTTGTAGCTTTTTACTGATGACAAAGACCCCCATATCTTAGAGGTGACGCAGATGGGCAGTCCAACCCCTGGAGGAGCCAGCAAGCGACGCCGCATCGAACTGGGCTGGAACGTCCTCCGGGATCACATGCAGCTTCAGCAAACTGACTTTGATATTATACCATGGTATGAAAATCACGGCACCATCAACATAACACAATCTGAAGGTAAACTGTTGTTTCTCTGATCATGTAAAGAGTCCAGACTTATTTAATTTTCTCCACTCAGGTTGCAGGTCACAGAAGTGCTCACTTCCAAGTACCCATCAATGGTGCCTGGTCATGAGCTGGTCTCACTGCTGTCAGTGTTGTGCCAGCTCCTGGCAGAGCAGCGGAGAGGAGAGAGGGGGTCATATGTATTGCGTTCTCTGAGGGAGTTGGCCCGGTGTCAGGCTCGCTACCCAAAGAAGACCCAGATCCACAGGTCGGAGTTGGGCCGGCTTTGGGGTCGGGTGTGGGCCTTGGCATTGCGAGGGGTCAGCTCACCGCAGACAGAGGCCCCCAGCCTGGATCTGTTGGCCTCCATTGTCCACGGCGGTCTGATTAATATGGACAGAGAGTTCTGGAAGCTTTTCTCTGGATCAGCATGCAAATTATCCCAGTAAGTTTTTATTTTTTCCTCATCATACAATGTTAGATCAACACAGGTCTTTGTTAATAGTGAAAATTTACTATTACAATGAAATTGTCTATCTTATTGTGTACATGGAGTTCCCATCACTATTTTTTCACTCTATCCACAGGAGTGCTGCTGTCTGTCTCTCCCAGGCCCTGCTTAAGTGTCCAGTTCCTAAGAGTCTCATCCTGAACTCAGGCTGGGACTATGCAGCAACAGAAGGCTCTGGGTCTCCAATCCTGAAGGAGACTCTCATAGCTTGGCTGCTGATGAGTGATCAGAGTGATGAGATGGAGGAAAGCTTGAGACCTCACCCCATCATTTTCAGGTTTTCACTGTATTACCTGTCCAAGTTTTGCCCTAGCTCCAAACATCTTTTAACTCTACTATTTGAGAAGGTCATCAAAAATGAAAAGTTACACATTGGTGTTTTTCAGGGGATGAGGGAAAATTTACTTTTTTTATTTTGGGAAGATTAATATTTATAACCTAATGTCTTTATTTGATTTTATTCACAGAGACTTTCCCTACAGTCTAATAGCAGGCATCCTAGTGTCCTTGACCTTGAAGGACACCAGAGCTGGTCTGAAGTTTCTGGTGGGTTCTGAGGGACCTAAGAGGTGAGGCAACTCCCCATCCCTCATTTCGCCGCTATGTCTTTATACATAAATCCCCTTACAGTAGATTTTTGCCATCATTATTGATACAAAGCCAGTTGATACTTTGACACATTGGCTTCAGTGTCTCTTCGTCTTCTCTGTATTTATTTCTATCGAATCTTTCTTTTTTCAGTGCCTTTTTTCAAGCACAAAGGTCATCTGATGCCAAAGATGACCTGGAGGATATCGAGAGGCTGTACTTGCAGTTCAGCTTTAACATACATCCCCCAGAGGTCGGAGCGGCCGAGGAGTCAGTGAAGCCACCTTCACCTGATGGCCAATTCACTGCTGTTTCCGCCCTAAGGAATAAGTTGGAGCTGTCCCTGATTTCTGTGGCTGACAACCTACTCAACTGCTACTCTCCGGATGTGAGTGGAAATGAACAGACCTGTGTAGATGTGTCGGTGTAGTCAACACATGCAGATATTTATTCTGATTGGCCCTCCGCAGTCTCCATCCACCCCTCCAGAGTGTCTGGTACGCTGTTTGAGTCTGCTGACTGGTGTCCTAGCAGGATTCATTTCCACTGGTGTTCTACCTGAAGAGGAGGTGTATGGCTCAAAGCTCCTTGTGAAAGCAAAGGTTTACCTTAACACTTATCTAGATTCATCAAATGTGACCATACATTAGTCATTTCTGTTTATAAAATTTATATTGGTGTAAATTTATATTACATAACATGTAAATGTCAAATATTACAATGCAATACAATCTATAATTAAAATATGAGTCTATGTTATTTGTCTTAAGGCCCTGGCCCAGGATTTCAGTGGGTTTGTTTCTAGTGTGAAAGTAAAGATGACAGAGGAGGGAATCATGCAAACACTAAAGTCTGTCATGAATATCTGCACAGAATCAGCCAGCAGGAAAAACAAGGTATGAAAAATGCTTCATCATCACAGCTCACTTTATCGACACAAGGTTAAAGTCAGTATTTCAATGATTTAGCCATAAGACAATTTGGTCTGTTTTCTTCAGCAGGATAGAGTTTGTCCCATGTCCTCGAGTCTGTTCATGATGATACTACCTGGCAGTCTCATTAATGAACTAGCAGAGATCTGCAAACTTTTGGTAAGTTGATCTCCAGTAGCATGTCAGTAGATTCAGAATGTTTGTCATCTGAATATAAAAATGTGAGAATGTATTACTTCCCTGTCTCTTCAGCTAAGCAGTGTTTCTAAGAGAGTCAGTGTGGATGAAGAGGACCATCTGGATGATGACAGGGATGGGACCAGGACTCAGCAAGGGGGTGATATTGACCTGTTTGAGGATGGTGAAGAGGCTCACAGCAGCAGCAGCAATGGGACACACACACTGAAGGCAGACAACACTGATGCTTCTTGTGGGCCAGGTAAGACAGGATTTCTTGCTGTTTAAATTGTGTGTATAGAACCTTATCAGCTACACGAATCATACAGTTTTTTGTAAAACAAAACCAAAAAACTGTGACTTCAGCAATTCAAAAAATCTGCAGTAAATAAGAGGGTGCTTCTTCTTTACAGAAAAATGCAATTTTGGACTCACTTATAACAATAGCAAAAGCGAAAACTCCATCATATGAGATTCACCAAAGCCATCTTAGATTAAGTTGGTTATCATCTGTCTGTAACTCATAACTCATTGTTCTGTCCTCCCCCAGGAGCAAAAAGCCTGTTAGCAGAGGATCATCTGGGCCAGCAGGACATGGCTCTCCTCGCTATTTTGGAGTTCCTGTGTGAGTGCAGTTCTTTCAAACACGTCCAAGGTCTGCTTTTCAAACCACAGGATGTGCAGCGCCGGCTGCTGCTACTGTTGGAGCAGATTGACTTAAGCAAAGCCCTGCATCTTAACATGGTCAGTACCAGCTGGTGTGGACAGTCATGGTTATGTTGCAGCTATAGGTCACTAATATTTGGTTTTGTTGCAGTATCTTATCCTGCTGAAGAAGCTTCCTGCGGAGGACTCACTCTCTCCAGAGGAATTTGATTCGTTGCTCTGTCCTCTGGGGTAAGGACACATCTCTGCTACATGAATATCTTGTTAAAGATT
Source organism: Remorina albescens (assembly GCA_034769265.1). Lineage (NCBI taxonomy): Eukaryota > Metazoa > Chordata > Actinopteri > Carangiformes > Echeneidae > Remorina > Remorina albescens. Next base: position 7,087,200 of record CM068497.1, on the reverse strand, counting down.
GAGCTCTTGTGTGAATAATCAAGCGTTTCTGTTCTTCCGTGCTTGCAGGGACCTGTGTAGTCAGTATCGTCAGGACCAAGAAATCTGTGCTACAGTGCTGCTGGGTTTGTTACCCTCCATCAGGAGCCTGGGGAAAACTCATCACATGCCTGAGGAAATGAGACATGTTCATGGATCATTGCTACAAGTGCTTTCTGGATTCTGGTGAATACCATGAAAATGCAGAGTAAAATGAAGCCTCTGCTTATCACAAGAAGCACTCAGTTTGGAGGATGAATGTGAACTTGCCTCTTTATTTTCTGAACCACATGCTAATATGCTTATAACTGTCATACTTAATATCTGCCTATAGTTTTTCTTTATGATGAAATTTTTCTGTTTCTTTAGTTTCCTGAGCCAAACGGGGAAGTGCATATCAACTGTGCGGGGCAACTTGGTGCGATGTCTGGTTGCTTTGCTTGAGGTAAGATCCCACATCATGTCTGCAGCAAATGTAAAATGTTAAGATTTGCCTTTCATGTTGCACTCATGACTTATATGCTTTGTCTTTCAACAAAAAATCTATGGACAAATCTTTCGACCTCTTCTGTTTCTCTAGATTCTTTCCAATGACCTTATTATTCTGTTAGTGCATATGTTTGCCATCTCTCCCTTCTGACAGGCTGACCCGTGTTGCGAGTGGGCAGTCCTAAATATCAGGGTGGCTAAAGGATCAGGCAATGAAGAACACTCGGTGTCAGTCATCCTTTCATCTCACCTCGCAGATACGCACCACCAAGTCCGGATGCTGGTAGCCATGTCAGTGGAGAGGTAACAATTATTTTAGATTATTATTAATTACATTAAACCTAAACAATAAAAGATAAGACAAGGGATCAATATTTAATATATTAAGTGGATAATCAGTTTCATTGTCACCATTATTCTATTTTGTATTCAGGCTGTTTCTGGAGATGAGACCAGATCATCCTAATAAAAGGAAGATGCTGTCCCTTAAACACCAGCGGGCTGCTTTTGAAAATGTTTACCTGAAGGCTCAGGAGGGGATGACGCTTCCAGTGAGTTCATTAATTGTTGCCACAAATAGGCAAAAGTCTATTCTAATTTATTATTTTTCATTTACAGCCTCTGTTTGACTTTCTTGATATTTTCTCCATGATCACACACAGAGGACCAGCTCTCGAGAGGACCAGCGGGATGAGGCATTCAACCGCAAAGCTACCCTGTTGAAGAGTTTGTCTGTGGTGCTGTGTTGTAGCCCAGTGTGTGAAAAACAGTCTCTGTTTGCACTGTTCCAGTCGTACAAGGAGAACAATATTGAGGAACAGCTCATTAAAAAGGTAGCAATGGACAATTTTACATGTCACTCTTTACCTCGATATCAGTGATGATAATATACAGAAACGTGAACTTTTTTTTGCTTGTGTTTTCCTCACAGATGTTGTGCAGTGTATCCAGAGCGCTGGGATACAGGAGTGTAAAAACATTTGTCAGCTCTCACCTGTACTACTTAGTGGCAGAGTGGCTCGAACAGAGACAATCTGATGATCATTACACTCTTGGATATTTCCCGTACGCTCTCTTAGACCACGACACAGTCAAAGATTTCTATCAGTGAGGAAACAAACTCATCATTTCCTTTTATTTCATGCCATAGCTCCAATTTGTGGTGGTGTTTTTTTTTTTGGTGCTGTCCTTTCAGTGTACATTTTTCCACAAAAGAAAATTAACCCATCCTACATTGTATGATTTCTGTCATGCCAATGATGTCAAAGCCCCAGTGAACCAAGGGTTAATGTACGAGCACCTGGTTTTAACATCCCTGCTGCTGTCTTGTGTCCCGTTGCAGCTCTTCCTATCAGGTATTGATCCCTCACTTGGTTTTCCTGGACGACTTTGAGCAGGTAAAGTCTATCGGTCGATATCTGGAGAAGGACTGGAAAAAGCTGCTGGCCAACTGCTTCCCCAAGATCATGGTCAACATCCTGCCGTACTTTGCCCTGCGTGGTCAGGATTCCCAGGTTGCTCAGAAGAGAGAGAAGGCCCATAGAGTGTATGACCTGCTCAAAGATGACAACTATCTGGGCAAACAGGTAACCACCAGCCCAAGTCTACTGGACATCAGGGGAGTTTCATGCAGCTTTTCTAATCTGACCACATTCGGGCAATTTCAACAACAAAAATGATAACAGTAGAAAGACACAACAGTGAAAACAACAACTAGATTCAGCTACTCCTGGCAGTAAAGGTTATTACTAAGATCAAGTGTGGACATACAGCACACAAGTGTAAAACAAACTAACAAATAGGGACCTTTTGTGCAGTTGTTTTCAGGAAAGTTATCCAGAAACCAAATAGCAAATTTACTTGTCTTACTCATGTTTGTGTCTGCAGCAAATTGACAGCCTGATCCACACTAACCTAGCAGATATTGTTGTGGAGCTGCTAATGACTTTATACGAAGGAGGTGGAGCTGAAGGAGACAGAGGGGACCTGAATCGCTTTATAGGGTAATAGCAGTTAAGATTTACCATAATTATTTTCTTGTGTTGCTTAATTGTATTGACTTATGCACTCAATCGTTTTACAATTAAAATGCCAGCTTGATATTAAAGGTAGTCTTTCTCTCAATTAATTTACATTTAAAAGAAAATGTGCAACTAAATGAATGTTTTATGGTTGTCAGGGAGCTGGACCCTGTACCAAACCCACCGTACTTCAACTCCTATGTCATTAAAGCTACACTGGATTACCTCAGCAAATGCCATAGTGCCAGCCATAAATCACTGGTGGCCATTCTGTCAAAAACTCCGGTAAGGTGTTTCAGTGGGTTTGCTTTGTTATTATGTCAGTGGAACTTCTTGTCTTGTTTTTTTGCTCTGTGTAATAATTTCGTAACCAGCATCTATTTTTGCACCGTAGATTTCTATCCAAAGGATCCTGCTGGCAGTGTGTGAAAGAGCAGCAGAAACGACCAATGGCTATGAACGTCATCGTATCCTCCTCATGTATCACCTGTTTGTCAACCTGCTGCTCAAAGAGGTGAAGCACGGTCTGGGAGGAGCCTGGGCTTTCGTCCTCAGAGACATCATCTACACACTCATACACCATCTCAACAGGTTAGTTCACGCACACACAGGTGTAATGATATTCACATTTAATCTATCATCATGTTATCATATCTCTCGCAACGTGAATTGCAAAGTTGAATCAGTTTGGGTTCCTCCCCTCCTGCAGACCAGTTCAATGTGATGAGGTCTCTACCCGAAGCCTCTTTCTGTGCGTCGACCTATTGACCTCTGTGTGTCAGGCAGTGCTACAGTTCTGTGACGACGCTCTAGACTGCCACCTACAGGTTATTGTTGGGACTCTGACAGCTCAGTTGACCAACCGGCCTGTTATCTCAGAGCAGGTAAGTAACAGATTTAATTTGCGCTTATAGACCTAATGCAACTTGTGGCATATTAAAATATTTATTAAGCATCCTCTATGGAATTTGTAAAGAAACCCATCAAAAAATATTTGTGCATATGTCACTAGAGCCACTCAAGTAAGATGTAATGTATTAGACAGAGATCCACTTATTTGCACTATGAATTTTGTAAAGAAGCATTTTTCTTAATTTGGAATAACTTTAGGAACTATTCAGTTTTTACAATAGCCATTAACCTGCAACAAAAAAAAAAATCACATTTAAATTGAGAATTTATAGAATTTGTGACTTGTGAATGGACCAGTTGCTACAGTACTATCCATCATTAAACAGGCCTTGTCTTTCCTTTTAATTGCTTATGAGCCACACATTTCCACTCCTTTCTGGCTCTCCAGGTGCTCAGTCTGTTGCAGTTTCTCGTGATAGAGAACCAACAGAAGTTAAAAGGAGCCATCAGCAGGTTGGAGCCTTTTCCCGACCTCCCTGCGTTCAGAGAGCTGCGGACCGTTCAGCACCGGCTCAAATACAACAGTGGGCCCTTTACACTGCGACAGGTAACAACAGATGGCGTGTCACTCCTGTTATTTATATCATATCTTTTTGCTGCAAATAGGTACAAAAAAAATTCTGTATAAAGATCATGTTGGTAATTTGAGCTGAACACATACTTGATAGCACCCCAAATTTCAAATATTTGAAGTCATGTGTCAATTAATTTATGGTGATGGAGATAAATAATTTCAGAATGTTAAGGAGGGATCTAAGTATTACCTGTGTATTAATATTGTTGACAATAACAATTTCATTCATTATTGAAAAGAACAATCTAACATTTCATTGCACACCTACTTCCATTTTCCCTCTCTACAGGAGATAGTCCACTTCCTGTCTGTGTCATCCTGCGACTCCTTACCTCTGACCAGGCTGGAGGGCCTAAAGGACCTGACCAGACAGCTGCATGACAAGGGACAGATCAGAGAGCTGCTCAAAGAGTGCCATGGTATGATGCTGGATTAGGGAAATGTTGAGTGTCTATTGAACCGCTTTGAAACACTGTCTGTCTTTGTACCCCTTGCAGCTGATCCCAGTGACAGTGTTCTGGTGAAGCTGGTTCTCAGTCTGCTGCAGCTCTCTAAGCTCGCAGTCAACCACCCTGGAGGAGCTGACATACTTGGTATAAAATCATATAACTTCTACATCAACAGTATGCTGTTTTCTTGGTCAATTTTGGACAGATTCATTAGTTTCAATCTTAAAAAGTAAAAACAAACCTTTTTTTTTCTGCAGAGGCAGTAGGGAGCTGTCTAGGAGAACTCGGTCCAGTAGATTTGACCACCATTGCCCTGCTCCATGGCAGAGAGCCCCTCTATGAAAAGGCAGCGTCTCTCTTCACCTCAACAGAGTCCCAGTGTCTTTACATCATTCTCAACTGCATGAATGACTCACTCACTCACCAGCGGTAAGTGGTGAGGTGGTGAATCCTAAACCTCATCATTCAGTGTGCGCGTGCGCAGGAGCAGGGCAGGGTGAGTGGTTTGTACTGATGTTGACTTTGCTCTGTGCTCTGATTGTGTGTCAGTATTGAGGTGCGACGGGCAGCAGCTCAGTGTGTGAAGAACATCCTGGCCTGTCAGTCTGGGATCAGCTTCTGGGAGCAATACAAAGACCACAGAGACCCTATGCTGGCCTACCTTAACCCCTTTAGAAAGGCCAAAAGCCAGGTGGGTTTGCCGTGCATGTCTATAGCTTTTAACGACAGGTCTGAAAAACTGAACAGAAATATAACTACCTAAATTTTCCTCTGTTAGTGAAATTAGTGCATCTTTGACTGTAATGTCTGACTTTATCAGGTGCCTGAAGTGAGTGCTGAGGAGAGAGTCGAGGCCAGGGAGAAGCTGAAGAGTCAGGAGTTTTGGATTCCTCAGTTGGGGGGACATAAAGCCTGGCTGAGGGCTCTGTGCACCGCCCTGCTCGACAGTGGAGGAGTCAAGAGTGAGGCTCTGCTGCTGTCACGACCATTGTGTTTGGTGAGCATGTGGAAGTACCTGAAGGACTTTCATAAATGAACTCTTTGTCAATCAATCCAGTCAATCCAGTAACATTATGGACAGAGTAGGAGGGATGAATGTGGGTCCATGTTTATCTATGTCATGGATTGCGCGGTGCCTTAGAGCATTCTTTTCATCAAGTACTTCAGGTCAACTAGTCTCAAACCTGAGCTCCACGTCTTACTCCACCTTACCTGTATCTGTCTGCAGGTGAAGGTGGCCTGCTGTCAGAGGTTGCTGCCTCTCATCATCCACTCCATCCTCCTGGATGACTCTGATGGTTCATGGAGGGAGCTGCTCTCATCCCACATCCAGGACTTCTTCAGTTTCTTTGCCAGAAATGCTCAAGCCTCCAGTCGGTCTGCAACACCTCACAACTCTGACTCTGGTAAAACTGTGACTCCACTTAGCTTGTAATAACAATGATAAATTGTGTCCTCTTCACCTGCTTATTCCTGTTCACTCACTGAGATTATCCTGAATATTTCACATACTATCTGTTGGTTCAACAGAGAAAGACAGCGTGACCAGTTTAAAGTCTTTGAAGTGCTTCGACAGTAACTTTATGATACATTAAATGCACATTTAAACATTTACATACAGAATATAGTAGACTCGCCATCATAATTAGTTTGACAGCAATGCAGATCTTTGTTGATCCTGAAAACAGCATGGTCTAATACAATATGCGTCAAGTTTTATTTTATCAGCACGCACATGATGACACAGACTTAACCTCATTTATCTTTTACATTATCCGAAAACATTTTTTTATTACATTTTTTTTTTTTTGAGTCTTCATTCAATTTTATAAAAGTACTCTCAATCATTCTTCCTTTTTTGCAATTCACCTATACACACTTAAACCCTTTTTGTGAAAAATTCTTACATATCTGATTAATGGTTTTGTATATATGATTATTATCCATTTACTTATTAAACATTATATTACACCCTCAGATAAGAAATAAAAATAAACAGTTGTTAGTTTTTGCTGTTGGTAAAAAAAAAAAAATCTACTTTTTCACAGAGTCTGATGCTGCCAGCCTAGGCATACATGACAAGAGCTCTCTGCGTACCATGCTGACAGTTATTGACTATTTGAGACACCAGCAGAGAGCACTGGATACTAAAAGGTTTGTAATTTTACTGTAATGTCACTGTATGTTTTGTGTTTATACTGCTGTACATGCTTGTGATGTAGTGTGCGTGTGGTGTCTGTAAAATTCATTTTGTATGACTCTTCCAGTAAGTCAGAATGCACAGTGTGTAGCTCAAACTTCTGGTTGCAACTGAACTACCTGGAGGTAGCCAAAGCTGCTCAGTCCTGTGCAGCTCACTTTACCGCTTTGCTGTATACTGAGATCTACGTCGATAAGATCAAAGCTAACATGGAGGAGAGTCGCAGGTATGCAAGACGTTTAAACACCTGTCGATGTTAATTGTCTAAAATCTCCTTTATTTTGACACAACATTTACTAAATTTGCAGAACCAAGTCCAGAGCTACATATAAGCTTAGTTTTGAGGAGCACAGCCAGAACTTCACCATCTTGAGCCTGACAGAGAAAAGTATGGAAGACACCAACATCAGTCTGCAGGTTAGTTCATGTCACGTCAGATTTTGCATAAATTATCAGATTTTCTCCATTAACAATGTGAAGAAGTTAATGTGATTTAAAGTGATAATGTGACTTTGATTACATTTTCCAAACATGCAACAGCACAAACAACCATAACATAGCTTGTAGTCTAAGGCATAGATAATACTATTAATTGCTTCCACTCATTTGCTCCTTTTTATAATCTGTTTGAAGGAGCTTCTTATTGAGGTGTATCGAAGCATCGGAGAACCTGATAGTCTGTATGGCTGTGGCGGGGAGACAATGACCAGCCTGCTGACTAGGTGAAAATCAGACCTGTAGCTTTAGTTTAGTTTAGATTTTTTTTTTTTTTTTTTGAAAAGCTTGTGAGAAAGCAGTCTCAAATTCAGTTACATGTAGTAGACTCAAATGCACAGACTTAGTTTTGTTCTATTAAATCAAAGGATTCGAACCTATGAGCACGAGGCCATGTGGGGGAAGGCCCTGACCTCGTACGACCTTCACTCCGCTCTGCCTGAGGCCACCCGACAAGTGGGAATCGTGGTGGTAAGACAATAGACAGCAAATCTTCTTCTTATCCTTTCGGCTTTTCCCTTCAGGGGTCGCCACAGCGAATCAGTTGCCTCCATCTAAGCCTGTCTTCTGCATCCTCTTCTCTCACGCCAACCACCTTCATGTCCTCTTTCACTACATCTATAAACCTCCTCTTAGGTCTTCCTCTAGGCCTCCTGCCTGGCAGTTCAAAACTCAGCATCCTTCTACCAATATATTCACTATCTCTCCTCTGGACATGTCCGAACCATCTCAGTCTGGCCTCTCTGACTTTATCTCCAAAACCCCTAACATGTGCTGTCCCTCTGATGTACTCATTCCTGACCCTATCCAACCTGGTCACTCCCAAAGAGAACCTCAGCATCTTCATCTCTGCTACCTCCAGCTCTGCCTCCTGTCTTTTCCTCAGTGACACTGTCTCTAGACCAAACAACATCGCTGGTCTCACCACAGTTTTGTACACCTTTCCTTTCATCTTAGCTGAAACTCTCCTATCACACATAACACCTGACACTTTTCTCCACCCGTTCCAGCCTGCCTGCACACGCTTCTTCACCTCTTTTCCACACTCTCCATTGCTCTGGACTGTTGACCCTAAGTACTTAAAATCCTCCACCTTCTTTATCTCTTCTCCCTGTAACCTCACCCTTCCACTTGGGTCCCTCTCATTCACACACATATACTCCGTCTTGCTGCGGCTAACCTTCATTCCTCTCCTTTCCAGGGCAAACCTCCACCACTCTAGCTTCTCCTCCACCTGTTCCCTGCTCTCACTACAGATCACAATGTCATCTGCAAACATCATAGTCCATGGAGATTCCTGTCTAACCTCGTCTGTCAGCCTGTCCATCACCATAGCAAACAAGAAGGGGCTCAGAGCTGATCCCTGATGCAGTCCCACCTCCACCTTGAACTCCTCTGTCACACCTACAGCACACCTCACCACTGTCTTACAGTCCTCATACATGTCCTGCACCGCTCTAACATACTTCTCTGCCACTCCAGACTTCCTCATACAATACCACAGTTCCTCTCTGGGCACCCTGTCATAAGCTTTCTCCAGATCTACAAAGACACAATGCAACTCCCTCTGACCTTCTCTGTACTTCTCTATCAACATCCTCAAAGCAAATACTGCATCTGTAGTACTCTTTTTTGGCATGAAACCATACTGCTGCTCACAAATGCTCACTTCTGCCCTTAGTCTAGCTTCAACTACTCTTTCCCATAACTTCATTGTATGGCTCATCAGCTTTATTCCTCTGTAGTTGCTACAACTCTGTACATCTCCCTTGTTCTTAAAAATGGGCACCAGCACACTTCTCCTCCATTCCTCAGGCATCTTCTCACTATCTAAGATCCTGTTGAACAACCCAGTCAGAAACTCTACTGCTACCTCTCCTAGACACTTCCAGACCTCCACAGGTATATCATCAGGACCGAGTGCTTTTCCACTCTTCATCCTCTTCAGTGCCCTCCTCACTTCATCCTTACTAATCTTTGCTACTTCCTGGTCCACAACAGTCACCTCTTCTACTCTTCGTTCTCTCTCATTTTCCTCATTCATTAGTTCTTCAAAGTACTCTTTCCATCTTCCCATCACACTACTGGCATCTGTCAATACACTTTCATCTCTATCCTTAATCACCCTAACCGCCTGCACGTCCTTCCCATCTCTGTCTCTCTGCCTTGCCAACCTGTATAGATCAGTCTCTCCCTCCTTACTGTCCAACCTAGCATACAAGTCATCGTAAGCCCTTTGTTTGGCCTTTGCCACCTCTACTTTCACCTTACGCTGCATCTCCCTGTATTCCTGTCTACTCTCTTCAGTCCTCTCAGTGTCCCACTTCTTCTTAGCTAACCTCTTTCTCTGTATACACTCCTGTACCTCCTCATTCCACCACCAAGTCTCCTTATCCACTTTCCTTCCAGATGACACACCAAATACTCTCCTACCTGTCTCCCTGATCACATTAGCTGTAGTTGTCCAGTCAACTGGAAGCACCTCCTGGCCATCCAGAGCCTGTCTCAACTCCTTCCTAAAAATCATACAACACTCTTCCTTTTTCAGCTTCCACCATTTAGTCCTCTGCTCTGTCTTTGCCCTCTTCATCTTCCTCACCACCAGAGTCATCCTACACACCACCATCCTATGCTGTCTGGCTACACTCTCACCTACCACTACTTTGCAGTCACTGATCTCCTTCAGATTACACCGTCTACACAAGATGTAGTCTACCTGTGTACTCCTACCTCCACTCTTATAAGTCACCCTATGTTCCTGCCTCTTCTGGAAGAAAGTATTCACTACAGCCATTTCCATCCTTTTTGCAAAGTCAACCACCATCTGTCCTTCTGCGTTCCTCTCCTGGATACCAAACCTGCCCATCACCTCCTCATCATCTCTGTTTCCTGCACCAACGTGTCCATTGAAGTCTGCACCAATGACAACTCTCTCACTTCTAGGGATGCTCTGCATCACTTCATCAAGGTCCAACCAGAATTTCTCCTTCTCCTCCAGCTCACATCCTACCTGTGGAGCATACCCACTAACAACATTGAACATTACACCTTCGATTTCTAGCTTCAGACTCATTACTCTATCTGATACTCTTTTAACCTCCAGAACATTCCTAACAAACTCCTCCTTCAAGATAACTCCTACTCCATTTCTCTTCCTATCTACACCATGATAGAACAACTTGAACCCTGCTCCTAAACTTCTAGCCTTGCTACCTTTCCACCTGGTCTCCTGGACACACAGTATGTCTACCTTCCTCCTCTGCATCATGTCAACCAACTCTCTACCTTTCCCTGTCATAGTTCCAACATTCAAAGTCCCTACTCTCAGTCCTAGACTCTTGCCGTTCCTTTTCTCTCTCTTCCTACGAAAACACCTTCCTCCTCTCCTTCTTCGACTTCTTCGACGAACAGTAGTCCAATTTCCACCGGTACCCTGTACGTGAACAGCACCGATGGCGGTCGTTGTTAACCCGGGCCTCGACCGATCCGGTATGGAAGTCATTGATTCGATTCGCATGTTTGATTTGGCAAAAGTTTTACGTCGGATGCCCTTCCTGACACAACCCTCTGTATTTATCCGGGCTTGGGACCGGCACAATAAGGCACTGGCTTGTACCCCCTTGCGGCTGCATTACAATAGACAGCAAATACATGTCAAATAATATGGCTCCTGCATGCTGTAAATTATATGCATTAATCTCCTTCCCAACAGGGCCTGCAAAACTTTGGTCTGAGCAGCATCCTCGCGACCTACATGAGGGGTCTGGAGAGTGAAGAGATGGAGTGGGGGGCTGAGCTAAGAGACCTCCGCTTCCAGGTTGCTTGGAGGAATACCCAGTGGGACTGTGAGCTGCCGGAGAGGTGAGAGGAGGCCCATACGTAACCACACAGATGTCGAGGGCAGTATTTTCTACACAAATTACAACTATAATGCATCAGGGAGAAAGCAATATCTCATTTACTTTTTTGTCTTCAAATATATATCGATTGCACTAGGAGTGACAAATCCACAGCGGGCTTCCATGAATCAGTGTTTTGTTCACTGCAAGCACTGAGGGATAAAGAGTTCTCTGTTTTTGATGAAATGCTGAAACAGGCCAGGTATGATAGACATTTAAAGTTTCTTCAACTCTAAAGTCTTTTACTCTTAATTCTGCAGTGGCAAAATCATGCAGCCGTGTATGTGCATGTGTTTCCACAGGGCCACAGAGGTGGAGGAGCTATGCAGAGGCAGCTTGGAGGCGGTCTCATCTCTCTACCCAGCTCTCAGGAACCTGCAGACCATCAAGGAGCTGGACAGTATGAAGAAGCTTTTCTCTAGGTGATGACAGCAGCACAGTAACAAAAACAAGGATGAATCTACAAGCTTTAGCACACCCAGTTAATGTTTCTGTTTACTTTAAATCAGACCCTTCTCAGATGAAATGCTGAGGAATGTTTGCAGCCAGTGGTGGCAGCAGTCTCAGCTGCTCGCTGACACTGACTTTGCTTTGGTGGAGCCCATTCTAGCCGTTCGCTCTGTGGTTCAGCACACCCTGATGTCCAGAGTGGGAAACACAGACAGTTCCCAAGATATCAGCTCTGTGTTCACTGATCACCTGATGGAACTGTGCAGGCTGGCTCGCAAGGCTGGGAATACACAGGTAGTGTCTGAGTGTGTGTGTGTGTGTGTGTGTGTGTGTGTGTCAGGTCAGATGTAAGACTATGTAAAATTTTATTTTCCAAGGGACTATGGGGAAAAAAAAGTGGTTCACCACAAGCTACAATATTGTGGTTTCTGTCCAGCGAGCAGAGCAAGCGGTCTTCCAGATCAAACTGCATGGTGACAGAGGGTCCTGGACATCGTCACCCGTTTTATGGCAACTGGAGGAGGCCCAGGTGTTCTGGGCAAAGGGAGAGCAGGGTTTGGCTTTGGGCCTGCTGAGACAGATGATACACAACTTGGAGAAAGAGGTCAGACACAAACATACAGATTCAAGTCAAACTTTGACATTATAATTTTATCAAATGAAACCTGAAGTCTCCTGTTGGATGACTCTCTTTGGTTTGTGTTGTGTTGATTAGGTGGATTTCAATCCTGCTCTGACTTCAGTGTACTCTGAGTGCCTCAGGCTGTGTGGTAATTGGCTAGCTGAGACCTGCTTGGAAAGTCCAGCAGTCATTCTGGAGAAGTACCTGGAAAGAGTAAGAAGACATTTATGGCAAAGCCAGTTCTGTAAATAAAACCAAATATCACGAATACAGCTGCAAAGATTTAGGACCAAATAGTTTTGCTGCAGAAAAAAACACTCAGGTAGTACAGAACAAACTTCTGGAGGTTTCCCAAGTGACCTAGCAATCGATTTTTAAAACCTGTTTTATTCAGAAATCTGAAATATCTCAAAAAGTGTAATATATGCTAATTGATGAAACTCTCTAACGCCCTCTGTTGAACTCATATTAGTGCCTATATAACAGGCCTCCCGCTGAGAATCGAAAGAGTTATTATCCCTTGGCCAGGCAATGTCTCACATGCACACACATAAATAAATGAAACATCTCCAGATGAAGACAAATTAATAACTATAACTTGTGCAAGTTTACAACAGATTATATAGACAAATTTAAGTTATTCATGTTGTATTTTGTATATATAAGTGAGTGTGCCGTTGCACATCCCCACCTAAACTACAGAATTATAACATCAGTCTCGTGATTGTTTTTTTTTTTTTTTTTACATGTACTTGTCCTTCAAGACCTCTGTTTTTGAAAAGTTCATATTTGGCCTTTTTTCCTGAACGTGATCTCATTGTAAAAAATGTTCAACTTCCATTTGTTAGAGAAGTTATCGTCTGTAAAAAGTCTGTCCTGTGCCGGCCCCTCAGGCAGTGGAGCTGATTGAGGGGGAATCAGGAGTGCAGGACTCCCGATTGCTGAGTCAGCGGACTGAGGCCTTCCTGTCTCTGGCCCGGTTCTCCGATGCTCAGTATCAGAGCATCGACAAATACATGAACTCCTCTGAGTATGAGAACAAGCGAGCGCTGCTGGAGAAAGCAAAACAGGAAGTGGACTTGATTGAGGAGCGTAAAGTGACCAACAGGTCCCACCTTTCTTCACTTTTGAAACACATTTTCTAAAACTAATTTAGGGCAAATATGCATCCTTGTTACTCCCTTCACTCATCACTCTGCTTCGTGCAGGTACACAATAAAGGTGAAAAAAGAGGTGAAACTGGATGAGGATGCCTTGTCCAACCTGCAGTCAGACAGACAGCGCTTCTTGTGCAAAGCGGTGGAAAATTACATCCAGTGTCTGGATCTGGGTGAGGAGCATGACACCTGGGTGTTCCGCTTGGCTTCCCTGTGGTTGGAGAATCATGATGTTAAGGCTGTAAATGACATGATGAAGGTTAGGTCAAATACCTACACGTCTCATATTTATCTAGACTAGTATTTTAGGTGTAAAGTTAAAAGCACACACACAGTACTTAGAATAATTTTGATTGAAAACAATGTGGTTAAGTGTCAGATAAATTGTTTTAATGTATCTTTCAGAAAGGGGTGAAGCAGATACCCTCCTACAAGTTTTTGCCCCTCATGTATCAACTTGCTGCACGCATGGGAACCAAGATGGCAACTGGCATCGCGGAGGATACAGGGTTCCACAATGTCCTCAATGAGGTAACACACACTTGTTCGAGCAGAATAAAAGCAGTAATTATAGCTGCATAGCTATAAGTCCACTTAACGTCTCAGAAATCTGACTTTGTAGAAATACAAAAGTAGTATATTTATCATTTTCATTTTCTCTTCTCATAGCTGATCTGCAGAGCGTCTCTGGATCACCCTCATCATACACTCTTCATTATCTTCGCCCTGGTGAACGCAAACAAAGATGAGAACTTCTGCAGGACCCGGCTGTCGAAGAGCGCTCCAAGACAGCCGTCACCATTTGATCTGGTGAGTCATTTCTTAGATATTTCTTAGATTTTTATTTTATTTTTTTTATTTTTTTTATTTTTTTTTTTGAGGCTGTGTGGCTCCTAAACTGCAAATGCACAGGGGACAATGAAAATACATCACAGCGTTCTGGAATATAAAAGCAACACTTTAAATATTCGCCACCTTTCAAAATAAACAGTTTTGTCTATAAAAGACACTACATAAATACAAATGTATTTAAAATTCTCCCAGATAAAATTTTGACATTAATAATGTTAAGTTTTGGTTTGACAAAAAAATAAATACACCCTCATACTTCTTCCACCTTTCCACATTACTCCTTTGTAGAGCCAGCACTTTTTTTTTTTTTTTTTTTCCTATGTTTCATGTTTCTCATGCAGGAACGTTCAGAAGTTGCACGAAAGATCATTACTACAATCAGGAAAAAGAAAAGCGAGATGATCCGAGGGATTGAACGTCTGTGTGAAGCCTACGTTACTCTGGCTTATATGGACGCGAGCAAGCACAAGACTGAGAAGAGTAAGTCGAAAATTGTGTCACATGCTGTTTTCAGTGCAAAATCTGGGAGTGTTCATGAACAATAATAATATTTTGGAATTACTGACATGAAAAGTTGGTGTGACCTTTCTTTTTTAGAGGCAATTCCCATCCCTGCTGATCAGCCCCTCATGCAAATTAAAGACCTGGATGAGGTTGTCATTCCCACAATGGAGGTCAAGGTGAAAAATCATTTTTCAGTATCCCTAAAAATCTTTGTTTGGATGAAAGTGAGAAGGTAGTAGTTGCAGAAAGTGCTTATATCTGCACAGTAGCAGATCAGCAGCTGCTGGGCGCTGAATTAAAAGAGAAGTTGGATATGATTTAATTGTGCCATCGGATTTCAGTTTCCTAAAAATGTTACAGTGATGACAGGGATTTCAGCTCATAAACCAGATACATTTTCTGTCTAATCTTTTAGACTGAACTATTTAACACTTAACAGTAGCTTTACAAGTGCTGTACAATATTAAGACGTTTCTTTGTGTAATAGGTGGACCCAACTGGTTGCTATGACAACCTGGTGACTGTCAGGTCCTTCTTGCCTCAGTATCGCCTGGCCGGAGGAGTCAACCTGCCCAAAATCATCGATTGTGTCGGCTCTGATGGCAAAAGCAGGAGACAGCTGGTCAAGGTAAGTGTGTGTGTGTGTTTTTATCTCCAGTCTTATGTGTGTCTCTAAGCATGTGTTTGTTGCAAACATGTGTTCTCGATTAAACAGACCACATTTCTTTGAAGGTGTCAGGTGTGATTAAAGTCTGACAAGCCTGACGGGAACCTGATCTCTTTGAACTACAGTTCTTTTCCTTTTCAGTTTGACTTTTGTTAATAATTAATCCTGTTTTTGTACCAGGACAAGTGTGGTTTGTTGGATTTACAAACATTCTGTCACACCTTTATAATTAGGACATTCCTCTGGGAAGTGTGTGTGTGCGTGTGTGATCATGTTTGTCTTGAGTATGTTGTGTTCTGAGTGAAACTTAAAACACAACACACTTTCTTGATGCAGTGACTGTGAATAATAAATAAATTAAAAAAAGACATAGCAGACTAATTTCTATTTTAAGGTTCAGGTTTGTCTGTCTTGCAGTTGTCCAGTCATAAATATACATCAGTGATATTTTGCAGGTCTGATATATTAAAGGGAAACTGTTTATTAATTCCAATATAGATGTGAAAAACAGGCATCTTATCATAGTATGAGGAACTTTTCTTGTACTTCATGATTCTATAAAAAAAATGTAATTGCCAAAAAATCATGATATGTAAATGAGAAATTCAGCTGAGCCTCCAAATTAGCTTCTCAATGGTCCTGAGTGCTTTAGTATACTATCCTATATGTTCTCCAGTGACTTTTGCCCTCTCTGTGTGAACAGGGTCAGGATGACCTGCGGCAGGACGCGGTGATGCAGCAGGTCTTCAGCATGTGCTCCATGCTGCTGCAGCGCAACACAGACACTCGGAAGAGGAAACTCTACATCAGACGATACAAGGTTCCACACATTATTTTCATTTTCCATTTAAAACACCAAATCATAACTGTGTTATACCAATGTGTATTATAATTACAAAGTAAATACTCAATTTCAATTTTGGTCTTAGGTGGTGCCATTCTCACAGCGTAGCGGCGTGTTAGAGTGGTGCACAGGCACTGTTCCCATTGGGGAGTTTCTGGTGGATCCCAATAAAGGAGCCCACAAACGCTTCCAACCCCAGGACTGGGCCAACTTGTTCTGCCGCAGGAAGATGCAGGTACTGCTCTGTGCAATAATACTGTAGAATTAGTTTCCAACAAACCACAGGAGTTTTTACAACTGCAGGCCCATCAGCATCAGGAAATTCTAGCATACTAGTAACTTTCCCAGTTAATCCCATTATGCCATTGCAGGAGGCTCATCAACTTGGAAATGATGAGAAGCTCCAGGCTTACACAGAGGTGTGCAAGAACTTCAGGCCAGTGTTCAGATATTTCTGCATGGAGCGATTCCTGGATCCAGCAGTGTGGATGGAGAAACGTCTGGCTTACACCCGCAGCGTGGCCACCTCCTCAATTGGTACTACCTTACTTTCCTGCCATCCCCCTACAAAATCTTTCTTCCATTTTTGAGTAGAAATTAAAAAAAAAAGTTAATTGTGTAAAAGAGAATTCTCGAAGGAAACTTAGTCCCAATTTTTAAATCTTTTTGAAACAAATAGTATTTAGAAGTGGCTGAACCTCACTGATGAAGTGATTTTCTCTATACAGGCTCAAATTTTGTTGGAGACACTGAAATATTCACTAGCCTCTCTCTGTTGTGCTTGCAGTTGGTTACATCGTAGGTTTGGGCGATAGACACATCCAGAACATCCTGATTGATGAGCAGACTGCTGAACTGGTGCACATTGATTTAGGTGCAGTTTGCTGTCCTTACATCCATTTATAGTAACTCAGCAACGTGCTCACTCCTGCCTTTGTTTTCACCTTTTATACCTTATTCTTCAGGTGTGGCCTTTGAGCAGGGGAAGATCCTCCCCACACCCGAGACTGTGCCCTTCAGACTCTCCAGAGACATTGTGGATGGAATGGGCATCACTGGAGTGGAGGGAGTTTTCAGGAGGTAAGAATTTTTCATGAATTACTCATCAATCAAGACTAATCAGAAATAAAGCTTGAGAGTGTTTTTCACCATCTTAGTTGTCTTTTTTTTTATCTCGTAGCCTGCAATAGTAAATACTATATTTATAGTTTAACAGTAACAGTAACAATATTCATATCATTAATCAGGGGAAATCAGATTTAAAACCTTTTGGTTTATGTTTACCTTACAGAGATGAAATCTAACTAAACAGCTGAATTAAGGCTAATTAATATACACCCCTCCCCAATTTCTCTGATCAGATGTTGTGAGAAGACCATGGAGGTGATGAGGAGTTCTCAGGAAGCTCTGCTGACCATCGTAGAGGTGCAAGCATGAGACAAACCCCCACACACAAAAGTAGAAAGGCAAAGGCAATGTGTTTATTGCCTTTGCATGTTGCTGTATACTTATGTGTTGGTTTACATGTGAAACAGGTGCTGCTCTACGACCCCTTGTTTGACTGGACCATGAGCCCTCTAAAGGCCTTCTACTTGCAGCACGATGAGCAGCAGGAGCTCAATGCAACACTGAGCTCCACTATGGGAGGAGACGTCCTCGTCAACCACCGTAAAGCCAGGTGATCTTGTGCCCTGTTGCTCTTATAAAGCAAAGTTGGATGTTTGTAGCACTGGTTCAATCTTTACCAAAGCTCTGTCTTATCTCTGCATGCTCTTCCTCTTGCAGTGATAGTCAGAGCTTCAACAAGGTGGCCAAGCGGGTGCTGCTGCGACTGCAGGAGAAACTGAAGGGAGTGGAGGAGGGCACAGTGCTGAGTGTTGGGGGGCAGGTCAACCTGCTCATCCAACAAGCCATGGACCCCAAAAACCTCAGCAAACTTTTTCCTGGCTGGCAGGCCTGGGTTTAGAAAAGAGAGAAGGCAGAAATACACAGGAAGGATCCCTGTAGAGCCAGTGGCTCTACTGACACTCCTGAATGAATTCACACCCTGCTTTTCTAAACCACCACAGATGTCAGCACCCCTCCCCCCGACCCAACCCCAACCCCAACCCCAAAGAATGCTTCCCTCCAGTAACTGTTAAAAGTACCAGTGTGGTGACACACATGGAGAAAAGAGGATAGGTCACTTTCCAAATAACCTCAGTATATAAACAGTTAATTTCTGTTCAAAAGTTTCAGAAAGAACAGAATTCAATCAACTCTTTATCGTCCTTTCGAATCTTCGCTCTCTCCAAAGCTTTGCACTTTAAATTCAAAATCTGTCAATTTGAAAATCAAGCAAAAGCATGAAGGTCCATCCATCCATTTGTTTTGCTGTGAAATGAAAATCAATTTAGTTGATGAGTCTTGTCCTAATTTGTTCTCTGTACAGGTAAAACTCATTTTGTCTTTTTTACTCAGTTGGACCATTTTTATACCTTTCAATAAACTGCACTTGTTATACCATTATGTTTCCTTATCGAGCAGAGTTAAGGCTTGCTGTTTGTTTGCACTTAGAGTTAATTTCATTTTAGTGTATGATCGGTCTTATGTTAATCTGAAAGATTTATAGATGATTTATAAAGCATTTAGAAATGTGTAATGGGTTTTCACCTTTTAATTCAGTAATATCTTTAATTTCGTTATCAGGTTTTTAGTTAAATTTGTCTCTTGGTTTAAATCAAACTTGTCTTCTGCTTTATCGTTAATTTATTACACATTATTTACTAATTGTTGGTCACTCATTAACTCAAATGTTGATGCCTAAAGTGTTTGCTTGTGTATACATGGGGTAGTGTTGTAGCTTTCCATTGCCGACTCAATCTAAAGGTGCTCATTCACCACACTGACAGTTCGGCAGATAACACCTGTTGGATGTTTAGACTTCCTTATTGTGTTGGGTGTGTGCTCATGAGGAAACTTCAAACTGATGCCGATGAAGTGTGAGGAATGAGCACTCGGAGGTCTGTGTGAGCTCTTTATTTGATCAGTGTGGTGTGAGAATGATGACACAGAATGAGGCCAATGTGAGAGGAGATGACAGATCTGAATTGTGTTCCAGGCAGCAGCACTAAAATTTTTCTCCTATAGCTTCAATTATTCTTGGAGTGGATTCGCATGCAAGATCCGGCCTTTAAATTCCATCAGGAAGACGTTTTTCTACTCCATCCATCTGTAAATGAAAGATATTGTTGGTTAAACAGAAAATGACCACCAATCTGGTAAGTGAGTAACTTCTATTAAATACCAGTTAAGTTGAAATGATTTATGTTAAATTTGTATTTGAAATGTTTTACATTTACATTTACAGTTTTACTTTACAGGACATGCACTCAGGTTCTAGTTTCATCCACAATGATGGAATGAAGAAGCTTCCTTCACCCAGCCGGTCAGATGTGAAGCCCCAGTACGTTCACCATGTGGCCCCAAACCCTCAGCCTGAGATCAACCTCTCCGTCCCCAAACATAAAGGTTGAGCATCATCTTTTTCTATACAGTGAGAAAATAGGGTTGAAGTGATTTTTATAAAATATGATTAGTTTTGCCAGTTTTGTTTGTTATCACAATTCCCCTGAACAAAAACCACCTCTCTGGAATCATAGCTAAATACTTCAGTTTAAATTCCCTTTATTTGTCCCACAATGGGAGGAAACCACACAGCAGAATAGTAAGAGAGTACTATAATAATGTTAAGTCATGTCAAAGACAGTGAGAGAGAAATGTAGTTTTAATGTAACCCTGTTTCACACCACAGTAGTTCTTGTGTTTTTGTGATCTGTTTCATTTCTGGAATTAGAGGTTAAAAAAAAAACTAAAAAAAAAACTGCACACTGTGAAATATAATAATAAGAGAGAAGAAAACGTCCCTTCATCAGTGGATTGTTGTCAGCCTCAGTGAGTGTTGTTGTGTTGTTGTTGTCAGATTTTAAACGGAGGTGTGTTAAGTTCACTGTGACCGCTGTGATCTGTCTGCTGCTCCTGCTGCTGCTGGTCGGGATCCTCTTGGCTTATTACTGTGAGTGACTCATCTCTGTTGTTCAGTGACAGTCACAAAACACACAAAAATAAAAACACATCGTATATCCACAATAACACGACACACTCCTGCCCGTTGTTAAGTCTCCTCGGCCTGTGTGCGGGGGGTGCGCTGCGGGGATGGGAGCTGCGTGCGGGAGTCTCAGTGGTGTGATGGAGCCGCGGACTGTCCGGCTGCTCAGGACGAAGCTCACTGCGGTAAACACACCCATCATGGACCATACACAGCACAAACACTAAACTTTACCTTCAGAAAAAAGAAAACACAAGTTGTAAACTAACTGAAGATTACATCCGTGCCTACATTTGTTAGCTTTGATTGGTTTTTTTTTTGTTTTTTTTCCTGTGTATCACTGTACACACAGCTGTTTATGATCCATTTTGGGTTTTGTAAAAATGTTGATAGATTTCAGGACTTATATGTCACAAATAAGGACGTTTTTTTGATGCGAGATAACAGACTGAAGTGAGAAATTTGACAGGGTGAAAGTTTTCGATTTATTTCTCATCGATATCCATTTTTAATAAATACAGAAAAAGTAGTTCCTCCTGTCTGCCATTCAACAGACATAAAACTAGCTGCATTTCCTCTCTTGGGTTATTTCCCTTCTTATATTTGCTCCTGTCTGTCGTGACTCCACTGTGTCGTTTTTTGTTTGTTTGTTTACGTTTCCAATGTTAAGTATTTGTTAGCTTAGCGCGTTTTTTTTTTTTTTTGTCTGTGTTACCATAATATGAGTCGCAGAGTGATACGTGTCTGTGAACAGTCATTTGACGTCATAGCTGTGGATTGTGCTCATTATATGAAAACACCTGTGAGCCAATCAGATTGCTCCATTTCAGCTTCCTGTTTTATAGTGGACATGTGAGCTGCTTCCCTCTTTGGCTCCTTTCCATTGACTGTGTTTGGTGTTGTGCTCAGTGAGGCTTCATGGATCCAGCTCTCTCCTCCAAGTCTACTGGACTGAGACCAGAACCTGGAGGACCGTTTGTTCTCACGGCTGGACCAGGCAGCAGGGCAGAGCCAGCTGTCAGACTGTGGGATACAGCAGGTGAGGCACTCGCAGAAAAACACTGCTGTCTGACGGATCCGGGTCTCCCATTGAAGTTGTTCTTACCGTGATGTGATCTGACAGGGGGACATATTTTAAATCTGGCCAGCACAAGACTGGAGACTCTGAGGATGGATTCCTAAAAGTGAAGTCTGATCTCAACCCGGAGTCTTTCATACTGCAACAGCTCGAGCCCAGGTGAAGGAACTGGTAATGATAAAACCCATGTGAAAAGGATAATATTGGATCAAAAGTCAACTAATTTCTGTCACTTGGTTGTCATCTGCAGCAAAACCTGCCCCAACAACAATGTGGTGACATTGCATTGCACTGGTACGCTGTTAAAGTTTGATTTATTCTTTTAAATATTCAAAGAAGGATGTTATTATAGTTTCCTATAATATGTCGTATTCTATTATTTATTTCTTTATTTTGTCTTCAACAGCCATTAGGTTAGAAATGACAACGGATTGTGTTGATAATAATCCACTGCTGAAGGCTTTGATATCTATAAAACAAATATCTGAGACAAAGATTGTGAGAACATTCATGTCTTTTTGTTGCTTGTGGGTTTCTGTGGTGTTCTTCGTGTCTGACATGATGTGTTCCTTTGATGCGAACAAGGTAGATGAGAAAATGAGGAAAAAAGGCTCAACGTTTGAAGCTTTCATTTTTCCTGGTTTGAAATATTTATTTAGTTTTTCGTCATGAAGGGAACTATTATATGATTCAGTTCAGACTGTATTAACCAGCACACGTGACAGTGGTTTGACCTTATTTGTCGACATGAGAGTATGTTTATTTACACTTTAACAGAATTTCTGCCTCTTTCGAACCAGCTTGTAAAGTCCCATTTAAAGTGAAACGAATCATCTCTAACAGCTGTTTTGTCCTCAGATTGTGGGAGGGGGGTGAACTCCAGCAGGGTCTCCAGGGGTCAGCTGGCATCCCTTGGGTCCTGGCCTTGGCAGGTCAGCCTGCAGGTTGGGGGCTCCCACCGCTGTGGAGGAGCCATCATCTCCCCCTATTGGATAGTGACCGCAGCACACTGTGTGGCCTGGTAAGGTCTCACTCACCACACATCTTCTCAAAGCAGTGGTTGTGGCCCCCTCCAGCCTCAATCTACTGTCTGCTGCTTCTTTTCCAACAAGGGCCTCCAGTCCTGCTGGCTGGACTGTGTATGCTGGGATAGTGGATTCATCCACAGGTACTCTGTTTAGCCCGGCTTACTCTGTGAGTTACATTATAGTCCATGAAGGCTTCAGGAGCCTCACCCGCCAGGATGACATTGCTCTGATGAGGCTCGCCAAACCTTTTGATTTCCCAGGTGCTTATACAAACAACCTTTACACACACAGGGATGCAAACACATTTAGCATGCGAACAGCAGAAAACACACACATTTTTCTTGGCGCTCAGTTTTTAAGTTAACGCAACTAAGATCAGTATAACCAGAGATGCTCTTGTGTAGTTTGTATAATAAAACATAACACATATAGTCCTGTAATAAATCATATACACATTTATATTTATATGTCAAGTCCCAGTCCAGAGTTTGTATGTGGGGCTGTGGGACTGACTAACTAACACCAAGACACCTTTTTAAACGTCCTGGAGAATTAAAGATTTTCCTTTTGCAGACTGATTGACGGCAGACGTCTGTTTTTCTCTGGCAGCCTCCGGTCATATCAGACCTGTGTGTCTCCCCAACGTTGGCCTGAACTTCACTGCTCCTCAGAAAGCCTGGATAACACAATTCACTCGCGCAGCAAATGGAGGTGAGACAGTTATGGTTCCATGTGATTATGTGGTGTGAATAAAACTAACATCTTACCACACTGGGGTGTTTTTGGTGCTAACACTGGATGGAGCTAGAGTTTATATCTTTGTAATTCTCCAGTCATTTGGCTTGTTTTGCCTGCTAACACGAACCAACATTACTTGGTGTGAAAAAATGATATTTTTGTCATTTGTTCTTCTGACAGATTCTTCACACCTGATGGAGGCTCAGGTCTCACTTATAGATACTGAAGAGTGTAACAGCTCCATGGCCTACAATGGTCGGATATCACGGCACATGATATGTGCCAGAGATATTCAGACAGGAATGGGCACGTGTCACGTAAGACAAACATTCAGTGTTAAACGATCAAACTTAATTGTTAATGACATGATGAACTGCCACATTTTATCAAGTGTCATGAAGTGTTTGTTAGTTGTATAGTGGAACACCAAACAGCTGCTGTGTCACTGCCACCCAACTGGGCCACTGCCTTCAGGGTCATTGTGTGAAGTACTGTAAATACAGCCATTACATGGAGAATCAAGTGATCAGTCAGTACAATGTACTAAAAGAAATCAGTGTTCACATAAGCACCAACAAAGTGCCCTTTTGATAGCAAATTATATTCTTTGGTTTAAGTCAGTTGTTTGTGTAAAGACAGATTGGCGGTCAATCTGTGAAAAGAATTCAAAATGTTTTCATGCTCTTTTGCAACTTGCTTTGAGGTAAAGTCAAACAAAACCTGCCCTATGTTCTTAATCTGGTTAAATAAACAGTTTAACACATCATTGGTAAAGTTGAGTCATCAATTCATGAAAGACCTTAAATGCTCCTCAAGCTGGATGAATAACGTTTAGTGTTTGACCAAACAAGACACTGTTACGATTGTGAAGGCCTCGATGTGTAAATCCTGATCGGTTATTTGTAACTTGTGGAGTCTGCGGTTCATTCAAGTTCACCAAGTTTTGTGCTGAACTCATTTTCAGGCTGACAGCGGCGGCCCTTTGGTGTCTCTGACAGATGGGCTGTGGTGGCTCCGAGGGGACAGTGTGTGGGGGGGACCCTGCAGAGAGCAGAACAAACCAGGTGTCTATGGTAACGTCACCTATTTTCTGGACTGGATCTACCGTCAGATGAAGGTAGAAACTCACCAAAGTCAAACCATTTACAGATGATGTTTGGTCTTTGATAATGCAACAGGCCATGTACAATAACTCTTAAAAAAGCTTCTATTGAATGCTCTTGAATTGAAATAATTTGTATGTGATTATACAAATGATTCTTTGCTTTCCATCTGGTACTGCAGCTTAACTGAGGCTGGATGTAACAATAATACGTTTGAATCAAAGCAGGGCCTTGAATCAAATCAGGATTTTAAGTCTTGTGTGAGCTTCATCTTGATAATCTTAGATTAAATTATTAAATCACTGAATGAATGACAGAAAACTAGTAAACTGCATTTTGAATGATTGCGAACTTGTTCAAGCTTTCATATCCTAATCAGTGATTTTTTGCATTTGTAGTTTTAATGTTAAAATGTATGTTATTTTCTTTAGAATAAGAAAAACCAAAAGGTTTACAGATTGGGAAATGTTTGTCACATGCAACAAAAACAAACATATCTGTTTTTCTGTTTACAGAAATATCAAGTTGATGAATGACAAGATCCACTATCTGAGAACTTTTTTCAAACAGTGTCTTTTCAGAAATGATCACTAATGTAGACTTTTGTTCAAATTAATGCAATGTTTTCATGCTATCCCTTTAAAACAGACTTTTTGTGTATTTTATTTTTGCACATTTCTTTTATTTTAGCCTGTATAAAAATGATTGTAATTAATAGTGAAGTTTGAGCCAATAAATGAAGGTACCATATAGCAACACAAGATGTCAGTCACAAACCATGTCCAGCTTTTTCCGACTGACTCTAAAAATGTGGTTTTGTTCCGAGTAACCTTTCATAAAATAATATTTTCATTGATTTAGAGTGATTTCCATCTAATTTGATCACAAGTTATTTTATTACAGAACAAATACAATTTTGGCACTGAAAAAAAAAAAGACATTTATAAATAAGCAAATATTCAAAGAATTAACTGTACCTACAATTTGACAATTTTTTTCAACTTAAAATTTTTGGAAAAATCAGACAGAAACATGTCAGTGCAGCTTGAGGCATGAATAAGAGCCAAAAGGTGATAGTGTCATTTTAATTGTGCAGCACTTGGTGGTGTCAGCATACTTCATGTTCGCCATCAGTGACTTCCACATGTGAAACCATCACTGGTGTCAAGAGGCTATAAAACGCAATATAATAACTTCATTGCTAAGAGGCCACTGAGCTTCAACTAGACAGCTAAGAGTTGATGCACGTGTTTCCAAAGTGTCAGTTTCAAAAATTATTTGGCCTCTAATGAAATCTTTGATTTATCCAAAATGTGAAATATAAATATGTACCCTTGAAAAACCAGTGTTTAAAAAGGAAAGAAAAAAAAGAACAACCTACAATCACATTCAAAGAAATTCAAATATCAACGTGGAGATATACAGAATTAGTAAAATGACATTAATCCAACAAACTGCATAAAAGAATTATTGATCTTTAAACTTTATATTATACTTTTGATTCAATTAAGGAAAGAAAAAGTGCAATTCAGCAGAGTAAGTCTCAGAACCGTGGTGAAGCTGTATTAGCAGTGAACTGAGACTTAAGCACACCACAGGCAGTGTAAACATGTGTATTATTCTTCCTACTAAACAGTTGAGCAACTTTTCCCCTTAAATTCAATAGACAGAGATCAATTTGATTGACTATGAAAGCACATTAAAAGGGGTTCAATGTTTTAAGAAACAGACTAGAAATTAAATCAGTAACATTTTAACTGTTCCACAGTGGTTGTTGGCGCACCCACAGTCCAGTGATATTGTATAAGGAGGAAACTCCCCTCTTAGATATATTCTTTTACTACTCTGTGTCAGTGCTGGAGTGGCGGTCTTCGGTGGGTGTAAGGATTTATCTTGTAGTAAAGTGTTACAGTGTTTGGTTCACCTTTCTGTTTGGTTTGTTTTAGTGCTTTCCTACATTTCCCAAAATACCTTTGGACACCCATTAAGAGCTGAAGCCTGATCTTGATTTATGTTCTCTCAAACTTTGATTGGTTTCAGTTTTTTGCACAGTATAATTCTGGCAGTCCACTGTGAGTCTTTCTAGCTGAGAATAAGTAAGTCATACCAATTATTAAAAACCGCCCTTTAGTTAAATGACTGTAGCAACTTTTAACCTCTTCTTCTTCTTCTTCTTCAATGCGGGATGTGTCTTTCCAAGTCACAGTGCCTACATGAATCATTGGCGAGAGTAAGAAAGGTCAACAGGAACTTTATATACATCAAAAGCTGTTTTTAAGAAGTGTTTTTTTAGGGTGGATTTTCCCTTTAAGAGGCAGCTGATGTGGTTGTGTCTACCTCTGTGGGCCAAACTGATGACTGCAGTCTAGAGTCAGTCAGGCATTCAGAGCCGAGTGTCACTGTATCGTTCAGGCTGAACGTCACCCCTTTCTCCACCGCCATGTGTTGGCTCAGATCACCGTCTCCCTGCTTGTTCGTCCTTTTTCCCCACCCGTTTACTCTCAGTCACTTGATACGGTGGCGGACCAGTGAAGACTCGTCGGTTATCTCCCCAGAGTAGTACCTGCTACGGCAGGGAAGGACCAGCAGGAGCAACAGGATGATGAGGACCAGAGCGCAGATCGCCATCAAGGTGTAAGAGATGACCCAAATTATATGCTCCTTCAGTATCCCACCAGAACAGTTGGCTGCCACGTCTGCTGCTGAGAAGGGTCCTGCGATCTCTGACAGAGCTACTCCGCCGCTCACTGCAGAGCAACACAGGACAGGTACATGTTGACTTGCATTACATTTTAGATAAAAAGTAAAATATGAAGTGCTTGGATCCCAAAGTTTTGAAATTATCAACCAATCAGAAAATAATGGACAAAATTAACCTCATGCCCCCCCCCAAAAAGAAACAAACACACACACACAAAAAAAAACAAAAAAAACAGCACTACAATTGTGATGATAATAATAACATGATAATAAGCTAGCACTCCTACTGTCACAGGCCTGCATCCTTAACCTTCAGCCTACATCTGTTTGCTTAATACAAAAGTGACCTTTGTTCTTCGGGGAGAGAGGACGCATTGTTTACATAGAACCTCAGGGAGAAGCATGGTTTAATGTTAAACCTTTGCATTCATGATGAGCGGGATGTTCAGCCTTAATATCTCAGCCTCAAGGTATTATTAATCAGTACATTGCATTGTTTGCTTTTCTACAAGTTATCAATTAATTAATCAGTTAGCACTTTATTGACTTCTAGATATCAACAAATGGCGATTTATCTTTTACCAGACATAATTTGACTATCATTATTATTGGCATTTGCTTATAACTATAAAATTAATAACTGATTTGGCTCTTGTGATGAATAGTGAGTATTCATTTTCTAGTTGTGTGTGTTTGTATGCAGCTCTGTACATCATAAAGACATGAATATAGGAGCAGAAATTTGAAGTCATACAATTTGCCATGATGATGGTATGTGATGGTCTTGTTAAAGCAATACCTGCACAGTTGCTTAATGCAAAGCCCAGTCTCTTCTGGGCGCGGTCAAAAATGACATAGAAGCCCTCCATAACAGTAGCACCGATCACCAGTCCATTAGATGACGAAGACAATCCGAAACGGAAGCAGTCCAGAGTGCCATCAACATCTGTGATTGGCTGGATGTAGAGCTGCAAAACAACATACAGATAAACAGAAGCTAATCAGGGCTGGTAAGTGTTTGTACACCTAAAGTTGACAGAGAAGAAGCGGAGATGGGTTCATGTCTATGCGTATCTCAGTACCTGAGGCAGGATGGTGATACGGAAGGACTGACTGCTGTTTGTGGCTCTCAGGTAGATGGACAGCTTGGGGAAAAACCTCCACGGGGACTCTCCCTTCATCCAGCATGCAAGCTTGGTGCCATCCCAGAACCCAGAAGAAAAATCCTGGATCTGAACCACAGTGAAGGAAGGACAGTAAAAGACAGAGACAGAAGCAGACAAAAAGGCCGAAGACAAACAGAGAAACAGAAGGTCAGTACAACACCAAAACTGGTTTTCTTTTATTTTTCCACTGGGGATTAATCTGCAAGGATATGGATATATTAATTTGAAAATGTTGCTTCCAGGCTCAAATTAACCTTCAATACTGTTTACGTGTATCTGTAAAAGGTGAGAATGTGTAAAGTAGAAAAAAATAAAAAAGAAACAAACAAACAAAAAACTAAAGCATGGGCACACACACAAACACACACGCATATTTTTATGACAGGAAAACTACTCCTTCCTCTCAAAGCAACTACGTCCTTGAACAGTGAGTGCGCACTATCTTCCTCTGCATCTCTTTGCTCTGACAACACGTTTCATCATTGTCTGTGGAGAGACGGCAGCGTACCAGAGAACTGCGTGTGATGGCTTCTACCACTGCATTGAAGACGTTGACAGGAAGTCGCAGCAGTGTCGTCCCACTGTCAACTATAGCTTTATCCATGTTATACTGAAAGAAAGGGAGAATGAGTGTAGTGCAGTAGGGTTTCTCTCAGTTCAACACACTCCTACGGAAGACCTTGAAAAAACAAAAGAATATGAAGTGAGGAAGTTCTTTGACAGCCAGACAAGTTGGATTACATTCTCTTGCACGACTGTGGGTCCTGTTTCATTTCCATGTTGTGATTTTTATACTATCAGCTCTTTCTGAATGATTCCAACTTAGATATAATTTTTGGAATAACAAGAGCAGTTGTTAAGCAGTTTGAGATAAGAAACACAAGCATTTGAAGTTTACCTCTCTGCAGTCCAGATCCAGATTCTGGTCACCAACCTCCAGTTTCAAAACCTCCACTTGATAGTACCATTCCTCTACAATGGGGGTATACCACACTGAGCCCTGAAACAGAGTTGGCTCAATCCCTCCCATGATCTGAGGAGGAACAAAAATATTGTGACCACAGCAACACATCAAATACCCAACAAGAGTAGGCTTCACTTAATGGTTTATCCCTCAACACTTTGGCTTAATATGTAGACTCACACAGGTACAGGCGCGCACACACACTAATCCATCTGTCTGTATCAGTGGGTCATGTGATGGAGATACAGGGAGCAAGTCTCTGAGGCCGTTCATAGAACAATGACAGACCTGCTCTCAGCAGGATACTGTCTTAGCTTAATTAGTTGCACTCTAACTAGACTGGGCCTCCAATGGAGAAACCATGTTGATGATGAAGATACCAGCTATTATGCTTCTAAAATGCATCAAGCAGCTCTGTGCTCCAGATGATGCAGCAAGAATACTGACAGGATTTAAGATTAGACTGGGAGGCAGAGCTTTCAGATAACAGGATCAACTCTTGTAGAAACAGTTCCCAGTTTAGCTCTCTTGGAGGTTTCTTTCTGTTAAATAGCTGTTTTTTTTCTTTGCTTCTCCCTAAGTGTTTCTTCATTGGAGAAACTGCAGGGTTTCTCTCTATCTATCTGTTGGATTTTGACCTTTCCCTGTAAAATGCCTTGAGATGATGCATCTTGTGAATTGGAACTATATGAATAACATTGAAATGAATTAAAAAGGTGATCCTGCTTCACGGCAAATTTTACAACCAAATCTTCGTTGATATATTTATTTTTTCAAATCTCCCCAGAAAGCCTGCCAGACTACTCACAAGACTGCCTCCCGCAGGGTCTGCAGTACTGCTGGCTGAGAGTCCAGCACCACACATCTGGAGGGAAAAGATGTTGGGAATTCTCAGCTGTTGCACCACAGAGTTGAAGAAAGGCTCCACGGATGAGTCAGGCTGATAGAGAGAGGATATGTGGAATCAGTAAATCGTGTTAATCGGCTTGAACTTTGGGCTTTTTAGTTTACATTTTGAGTATTTGGTTTATGTGGTTGCCCACATTACCTCAAAAGGAAATTTTATTGGTCAATATTGAGTTAATGGTTCAATTTCAAATTCTGCAGAAATGCTCTTTACATTAATAATGAGTCTATAGGAAGAAGTAGTCTTTATAACAATGAATTTTTTATGAGAGAAAAAGAATAAACAAAATACAACAGAAAGCAATGCATATTGGTAATAGAATAGAATGAAAAAATGCCAAAATGTCACAAAAACGAAAGTTTCACTCATAACAATGCTTTGTTAATGCTGGCTGGACAATCAAACTCTATATATTTAAAATTAGTATTTCTTTAATTAATATTGCGAAAGAACTCTTTAAAACAAAACTGACCAAAGTTACATTTATTCCACAAATACAATGTGAATGACTGTATGGATAAGTACAAGACAGTGGTATGACCCATGAGAAAAAGATGTTCTCTCTCACAGCCCTAAGGCAAACCAAACCTGAACACTCAGGAGACACCAGCGGCACAAAGTGGTCAGTATGAGCGTGTCTGCTTCTCAGTCACTGGCTTTTGGTCTCACAAGTTAGTGTATTAGCACAGAATAAAGGAGTGTATTGTGCCAGTATACACTGAAGTCATTCCTGTCCCATTGGTATTAATTATCACGTTAAAAAATCTGACCCTGGCAGAGACGTTTAGGTCTCATGCCTCTGTCACATGTAACATATCCAACGAAAAACAAACAAACACATAAAAAAAAAAAAAAAATACAGCAAATGAAAAGGGAGGGAGGGGGGTGGAAAAAACAACAAAAAAAACAACACACGTCATGCCGTCATCACGTGCAAAGCCCATGACTATGCTTACATAAGAGCTTTGTCTGAAAAGTCATTCACTACTGTAAAAGAGGTTTAAGACAGTAGGAGGTTTTGTAGATTAGCTTGAGACTAGCTTTAAAAAAAAAAAAAAGTATTTTTTTTTTTCCTTTCTGTTCATGCCCTATTTGTCGTGGGCCACAGGATGACTGTTTCTTCTTATTGATATTATCTAAATGGAATTGTTTTTAAGAGTGTGAATCTGTTTTTTTAACTGATTGGACAATTTAAGATTTAAGGAAGTATACAACATTTAAGATGATCCCTCACCCGTGCCAGCATCGGATAGGCAAGGCCCAAGATGCCCTGCCAGTTGACCCCAGGAAGGAAGAAGCCATCAGATGACATGATGGCAGCTATGTTGACGACGATGGTTCCATTTGGGCCTTCGGGGATGACGACACGGTCAATGCCCAGTTCGCCTTCCCAGTTGCCTTGGGTGTACCTGACAGCAACAGTCCGCCCAACTAACTGGTAGGTACTTGAGCTAAGCAGGAAGGAGCAAAGTGGGAATTGTTACAAATAAAGACCACGACAGTAATTAGGAGCTACCTTAGATAGAGTATATAAATGTAAGACAGACAAAAACTCTGAGAGGACAGACTCAGCACTTAAAAACAAAACAAAAGCTTTTAGAATTATGTCATTCGTGATTATGTAGTTTTTGAGTATATACACACCTATGCTATGAAAATCTATTCTTTCTTTTAGAAATTTGATATATTTCATCAATCAATTCACCCTCTGTGATTGATGAGACAATGTGGGTGACAGAGAAGAGAGAAGAAAACTCAAAATGAGTGTCACATTTCCAAGCGTTTGCACATCAGGTTACACAAAGTGCTCCAGCCACTTACAGTGCAGTGTTGAAGTAGTGAGTAATGAATGGGTGTTGAGCCGCAGCCACAGCAAAGTTACTGCTACCCGTATCCACCAGGATGTTTAGCTGAAAAACAGAAGAAAGAGTTTGCTTTAACGATCGTTACACTCATTCCAACAACCCCATCCCACCTCAGAACATCCTGAGGCAGAATGTATGCACTGATTTGGGATGCTTTAAACTTAAAAAAAGAAGAAAAAAAAAACTAAACCAAACAACAAATACATTTTACATTTATTCTGTACTAATAATTAGAGGAGGAGAAAATATAGCGAGAAACAAGACATTTTATTACAGTGCTTTATATTGGAAGTCTTGACTACATAAAAAGTAAATAGCGGAGGAATTTCATATGAAGGCCAGTGAGGCCAAAAACATGAATCTGATATAAACCAATTCTTAACTGGAGCAAAATGGTGTAAAAATATTTGTCATTGAGCATACATTACTTTGCACCCCTGATATAATTACCCTCTAATGTGTGATCTACGAGTCTAACATAATAGCCTCTGGCTACTGACATGACTATATGACCCACCAGCCACTCTGTTATGTGTCATGTGCACAGTGAGGACAGGCTAACAGCAGTTGAGATAATATTGTCTTCCAGGCATCAGTTGAACAAAAGAGAAGTAATTAGCCACTAGCTTTCTGTCACCTCCATAGCTGAGCAGTAGCCACATTAACCAATACTTACTATATGGCGTTCCTCGCCATAAAACTGACAATCTACACAGTCACCTGATGACTCAGCACCAAAGCGGCCTTTACATTGGCTTTCCAATGATGTCGCATGATACAACCTATGACGTGTTCAGCATGCTAGGTTACACAGCGACAATCTGTTGAGCCAAAAATCCATCGTCATTTCTCCATGACTGCCTTTGATTCTGACAGACCGGAGCAGCAGGAAGTGGATTTCTTTGTATGTAATATAATCCTACAAGAAAACAAGTCACATGAAAAAAGAAACAAACAAAGAAAAAAAAAAAAAAACAAAACTTCCTCATACTTTGCTTTAAGCTCACACACCTATTACACAGGTCTGACTTCATGCTGCTCATTACTGTGTGGCATTTTTACTCCAAACCAAAAAGAAATGTATCATAATTAATTCCTTATAGCCAACAACCCACCATCAGGCTAATGTGTGCAAAAAGTCATTAAGAAACAATGCCGTTATTATTGACTGGATATTTCCAACCAGTTCAGTTGGGCAAGGGAAAGCCCCCATGGCCTGTCTGCAGGAGGTGGGCTTATCTGTTCCTCCTTATTGTAATAGCCCCAGTCCCATCACGGGGACTGCACCATCTAAAACACCTTGTCTCACAAATGGCATCAGTCCAGCCAAAAAGGCTACAATGGAAAATAGTGTAACCTTATGGTGAAGGGGGGGCAGGGGCATTTCCTTACTCCCCACACTATCTGCTCCAGCCACACTATCCTCCCTCAGCTCAGCCACTGAGCCTCAGGCAAATCTCTTCCCCTGCTGCTGCAGCAGCCTGCCGTTGAGCTTTCAGTATCTAATTGGCAGCGGCTCCATGGCAGCAACGTACATCTGCTACCTGTTTGTACCAATTAGCAGATGTGAGTCTCTCCAGTCGACACCTCAGCTTGGCTGTGCCACATGCTAACAGATGTGGTAATTAGTGGCTCATTTGAATTGTGCCTCATTTAACACCACAGCCCTGTAATCACATCATCATTTGGTTGAAATAACACTGATAGACTAACTCAATAGTATTGTGTTATGGGCCATTTTGGCACAGCACAACCAATCTGAACCAAAGTGGATGGGGCTCTCTTGGCATCAATATAAAGGTTTCACTGTTAACTGTGGACAGATGTGTAAAGGCTGCACTATCAAGATCGCAAAGCCAGAAAGCGTAACTATTTCCTTTATCCATATTGTGATTTAGAACTCTTATTGCCACGCTATAAGATAATTGGTAATCAGCATTTCTGATTCAGTTTTTTCCCTCTCATCTCATATTCGAAATATCAGGCAGCAACAAATTTTCTAATTGTACATTTAAAAATAGTAGAAAATTTGACATAAATGATGCCAACACATGTGAAGACATTTTTCCACAAAAGCATCATCAAGATCCAACATTTAAAGTGGAACATTTTCTCCCTCTATATATACGCTGCTCAAAAAAATAAAGGGAACACTAAAATAACACATCCTAGATCTGAATGAATGAAATATTCTTATTAAATACTTTGTTCTTTACATAGTTGAATGTGCTGACAACAAAATCACAAAAAAATTATCAATGGAAATCAAATTTATTAACCCATGGAGGTCTGAATTTGGAGTCACACTCAAAATTAAAGTGGAAAAACACACTACAGGCTGATCCAACTTTGATGTAATGTCCTTAAAACAAGTCAAAATGAGGCTCAGTAGTGTGTGTGGCCTCCACATGCCCATATGACCTCCCTACAACGCCTGGGCATGCTCCTGATGAGGTGGCGTATGGTCTCCTGAGGGATCTCCTCCCAGACCTGGACTAAAGCATCCACTAACTCCTGGACAGTCTGTGGTGCAACGTGGCGTTGGTGGATGGAGCGAGACATGATGTCCCAGATGTGCTCAATTGGATTCAGGTGTGGGGAACGGGCGGGCCAGTCCATAGTATCAATGCCTTCGTCTTGCAGGAACTGCTGACACACTCCAGCCACATGAGGTCTAGCATTGTCTTGCATTAGGAGGAACCCAGGGCCAACCGCACCAGCATATGGTCTCACAATGGGTCTGAGGATCTCATCTCTGTACCTAATGGCAGTCAGGCTACCTCTGGCGAGCACATGGAGGGCTGTGTGGCCCCCCAAAGAAATGCCACCCCACACCATTACTGACCCACTGCAAAACCGGTCATGCTGGAGGATGTTGCAGGCAGCAGAACGTTCTCCACGGCGTCTCCAGACTCTGTCATGTCTGTCACATGTGCTCAGTGTGAACCTGCTTTCATCTATGAAGAGCACAGGTCACCAGTGGCGAATTTGCCAATTTTGGTGTTCTCTGGCAAATGCCAAACGTCCTGCACGGTGTTGGGCTGTAAGCACAACCCCCACCTGTGGACGTCGGGCCCTCATACCACCCTCATGGAGTCTGTTTCTGACCGTTTGAGCAGACACATGCACATTTGTGGCCTGCTGGAGGTCATTTTGCAGGGCTCTGGCAGTGCTCCTCCTGTTCCTCCTTGCACAAAGGCGGAGGTAGCGGTCCTGCTGCTGGGTTGTTGCCCTCCTCCGGCCTCCTCCACATCTCCTGATGTACTGGCCTGTCTCCTGGTAGCGCCTCCATGCTCTGGACACTACGCTGACAGACACAGCAAACCTTCTTGCCACAGCTCGCATTGATGTGCCATCCTGGATGAGCTGCACTACCTGAGCCACTTATGTGGGTTGTAGACTCCGTCTCATGCTACCACTAGAGTGAAAGCACCACCAGCATTCAAAAGTGACCAAAACATCAGCCAGAAAGCATAGGAACTGAGAAGTGGTCTGTGGTCACCACCTGCATAACCACTCCTTTATTGGGGGTGTCTTGCTAATTGCCTATAATTTCCACCTGTTGTGTATTTCATTTGCACAACAGCATGTGAAATTGATTGTCAATCAGTGTTGCTTCCTAAGTGGACAGTTTGATTTCACAGAAGTGTGACTGACTTGGAGTTACATTGTGTTGTTTAAGTGTTCCCTTTATTTTTTTGAGCAGTGTATATATAAAATATACACTTTTTCCACTGTACAGTCATCCATAATGGATATTTTCTGTATATAGTATCTCTGTTTTTCTTAGATTTGTAATTATATTTCATTTTATTTTGTTTCGATTCTGTCTGTACATAGCTGTGGTAACGAGCAAACGACCCCAAATGGGATCAATAAAGTCTCATCTTTTCTTATCTTCAGAAAACAATGTTTTCAAATTACTCTTTTCTTCTCCCCCAAGCCCCCTCAGTCTGTGGAGAGAGCACATCACCTGACACAAATCTGAAACATCCCATTTTCACAGCTGTCATGCTGTCAGCTGCTGTAAAAACACAGATTTATCTAATGATGATGGTAATGATACTTGATAAATACTCTCATCCATAGGTGAACTGGTTTGGGGTTCCTGCTATTGTGCATGCTGCCTCCCTCCTGGGAGACTTAAAAGAACTGACTGGTCTGGTGTCATTAGTTGGACTATGTGCTTCTCCTTCTAAGGAATGTTCAAATGTCAGCTCTGAAATGGTGCTTTAGGTATCAACGAGAGTGAATGACTGAGTCTCCTGAGGATTAACCTTGAATGTGTCAGAGAATAATAATATCTGTTTTCTGATGATGATCTACATTACCTGAGTATCTTCAAAATGTTCCTTAAACTAACATCCAACCTGGAGAATTTCCTTCTTATATTGAGCACCTTTCCCTTAAGTGAAACCTTGGATTGTTAAGTTCTGTGGAAACTTTTCAGCAACATTATCTTATCAGAAGTTGACACAGGGAACTGACATGGGCAGGCAAGGCAACACTGATAAGCCTCTGTGAAACTGAGAAACTGAACTGTGCCACCAAATGGTCTTGAAATCTCAGATCTGTTTAAATTGAGAAGCCCAGGAACAACAGGTCAATGAGATACTAATGAGATAAGTCACCTTTGGTTTAAGCTCTTTTTCAAACACGATTCTTTTTCAAACATGATTCATTAAAACATGACGGGAGAGTGTAGCCTTAAACCTACAACACCCTGAAGCATCATGTATTTTTAATAGTGATGGAACAATCCCTCTTCCAAACTCTTGCGGGACCATTTAGTCCTCCTTAATCATTAATATGATCTTGTTAGGCACTTTACATAAAGAGCACCATGAAATGATGGCAGTAAATTACGCTGGCATAATTCAGTGCAACCATAAGAAAATAATCAGCAGATATGCAGAGCTTGTGCTCTTCTGTACAGTTCTGGTGCTGCTCTTTGCTCCCTGAGCCTGGTAATCTCTGTCAGCTGCTTTGTAAGAAACACTGGTCCTCACAGGCAGCATCATGTGAGGGGGCATGTGAGTGGGCCTTCAGTCTACCTACAGACCCCATGGCTGTGCAGACTTGAGCCAGCTGCTGCAACCATACAGCTGTGATACAGTCCTGCTATGATGTATTCAGAAAAACCTGAGACTAAACAGCTGATCATCCTTCAAGAGAATTGTGATAGTGAAGTTTGGCAGATTTATCGTGCATTTTGTCCCCTGTTGTCAATCTAATTATTATTACACATCACATCAGATCTTACATATGCAGAAAGACAGACAGAGACAGAGAGAGAGAGAGGGAGACAGACAGACGGAGAGAACGAGAGAGAGACAGACAGACAGAGAGAGAGAGAGAGAGAGAGAGACAGACAGACAGACAGAGAGAGAGAGAGAGAGAGAGACAGACAGACAGACAGACAGTCAGTCAGACAGAGAGAGAGAGAGAGAGACAGAGAGCGAGAGAGAGACAGTCAGACAGACAGGGTCCTGGGGTGCAACAATTACATCAAACTCACTCTCACATTGTGGGTCACATGGTGAACGGACCGGTGATTGTTCACTCACACACACACACACACACACACACACACACACACCAGATCAGAGCTACACTGTATGACCAAGTGTAAGGCTGCACAATCCACTGACTAAAAAGGAAAGTTAAGGAGTGGACAGACAGAAACTAAAGCAGCAGGTTTGACTTGCACGTCAAGTCCACATACATAACAAAACACAAAACTCATCCGTCTGTTTGTTTCGAAACCTTTTTCACAAACGGTACAGATATCAAACCAACAAACACGACAGCGTTTTTAGGATACATTACCATTTGACCGGGGGTGCCGATTGACATTTCAATGTAGTATCCTCTTCCGGAGTCTCCCTCCAAGTTCTGCACCATGTCCAGAAAGTTCACAGTCCCAGTTGGGTCAGAGGCCAGAGAGAGGCCGTTTCCATCCGACATTAACGCAACTCTTCGGACAGGAGCCAAAGCTACATCCGAGGAAACGTTGAATTTCCCTGTGTATATTTTCAGAGGGATAGAAAAGTAACACTTGGACACGTCGAAGTATAAACTAAAAGTAAATGCCCACATCGAAATCCAAGTAGCGTATGCCATATTGATGATAGTTTTTCTTTCTTTTTTAAAAAACAGAGACAGCAGGGAAAGTCTCGGGGGCTGGGAGGGGGAATACTCCGACTCCTTGTTCAAAGTTCACTCCTTAAGTTTTCAGTTTAGCCATCATGGAAACGCCAGCACTGCGGTAGCTGCCATCATGGAAACGCTGCTTCTTCGCCGCCGAGAAAAAGTTAAACATACCGACTCAGAAACATGGTGTATCAGAGGCTGAGAAAAAAGTGTTGTTTATCTGCACGTCAAGAAACTTTTCCAGGATGTTTCACCTCCATCCACACCTCCAACGCCGTCAAACTACCCAAACCGGAAAACAACACTTCCGGTTCCACACCTTCAAATTAAAGGGTACGGTAACGGTTATTGTCCAACAAAAACAGAATAAGTTATTTTATCATCTTATAGTATGAAAAACGTACTACTTACATTTCATTTCAATCGCAACATCTGAAATTGGTGAGATTTAGTTATGTTCCAGTAGTCGTTTTCGTTAAAATCGAATCCAATCATATTTTATTATGAAATGCGATCCGTTAGTGTTGATGTGGCCCTTTCCGGCAGCGTGCAGCAAAACCTTACACTCTGCAGCATGGATTGATGGGAAGACGCCTAGCACCCAACGCTGGAGGGTGTGTATCTTTTCTTTTATGGGTGTGTAAAAACTTCACATCCTTCCACAGTTTTTGCTTAGTTTATTCTGCCCGCATTTACAGTGCAAATGCAGTTTCCACACTTTGCCTCATTGCCTTTGGTTGCCTTGCGTGTGAAGTCTAACTCATTCAACGTCCTCTGTCATAGTGCAAAAAGAATTTCCTCATGCTTGTAAAAATGTTTGTGCTCTTGTCCTTGTATGAAGACGTTTGATATTCATTATTAGGCCTGCAGTATTTAATGCCATATCCACAAGACATGAAGTTTGTAATCCTTTAGATATCTTTCTTTAATGCTAATTCCAAACAATTTACGCACTAAATTGTGCTTTTGTGATCATTTCTTATACTTTTTGAACACCTAAATAAAGTCTAATTTTATTTATGGTACACCCCCCACACACAGTAGAACCTGATTTCAAATGTCAAAATGCTCTATTTTAGACTTTAATGAACTACATAAACTAATTATGACAAGAATTAATGGATGAAAGACTGTGTGTTGAATCCTAATGTAGAGCTATTTTAAAGAGCCCTTTTATTCATAGTGAAATTCTGTCAACACCTCAAGGTTAAAAAAGTTCACAAAAGATTTAAGTCATCCATTTATTGTGCCAATCAGCATCAATGCACACAGTAATCACTTGCATGCAAGTTCAATTTGTCACACTGACAGCACAGAGGAATGGGAGGAAGAGCTTAATAGTAAGGCAAGATCAATATCACAGGCCTTCTCCATGCTGCCTGTTTCACACAGAGACGACCTCTGTCTAGCTCTGAGTTCCTCATGAGTCCACAGTTACAGTGTCACATGTTCACTCCTCTTCCCCTCTCATTGAGGTTGATCACAATATTGTGATGACAGACTGTGACCACTGCAATTCATCTTTCCGGTGTATTACTTATCATGCACTGGGTCTTGTGAATGACCCATTTAAGCACAATCCCTGTTTCTTTTTCCCTGTGACTTTGGGACACTTATCAGTCAAAGGCTTTTCAAGATATCAAGTGAATATTGTTGATTCGATTGATCAAACAAAGTTAATATAACAGCCCTTTAGAGGTTTACTTAGTCAGATTTAAAGTAGTGATCATAATAATTTTTAATAAAACAAAGGGCTATTGTTTACTGCAGCTGACCCAAAACGACTTGTCCTACCAATGTGAAAAATATCACAATTTCCCCAAAACAACTTTCATCCACTTTTCCAGCAATTATAATGGTTATATTTCAATGCTTATGCTTGTTTCCCTCGACTGAATGATTGCCATGGGCCCATACAGCTTCCTTCTGCAATGTCACTTTTGTCCACAACAAGGCACTCTACACCCTTCCTGTGCCTTTAATTCGATGTGCTGATGCCGTGGCATCATTTGTGTGTGAGTAAATTAGACAGTTTAGGAAAGTCAGTGTTCCTACATTTGGCTGTGCAAAGATACTTACTATTTAATCCTCCCAGCTCTGATAATTACAGCTAAATGAGAGAGGCAGAGTGTGCTCAACATCATCACATATTCACCCACTGCTCTTTTGCCTTAACAACGAGCACACAAACATGCACACACATCCACCTACATTACAGATATAAGCGCCAGATCTTTAGGATTTTTGCTTTGTGGTTGCTCATTGTATGCATTGGTTAGAGCTTGTTTGTATTATTTAACAGCCGCACTATTATTTGATTTTGAAGCTGCTAAGTGAGTTTATAGTTATTGATGCAATGTCTGGTTTTATCTCTGATAAAGAAATAAGAACAGTACTGAGATCTGTTCTTTTTACAGGGCACATCATACAAAATCAGCAGGAAAACAATAATATCAGTACACCTGGAAGAAAGACCAGAGATTCCTGACACTACTAGCAAAATATGACAAAAAAAATTAAATAGTATTTTGAAAGCTCATTCTATATTCATCCTCACTACATTTTCAGAATATATGTTATACCGCAACCCGGAAACGGATAAGCGGTTGAAGATAAATAAATGAATGAATGAATATATTATATACACAATATTATTTTATGGATTTTTAAAATTCAATTCAACATGAGTTAGGTCAACCATAGAAAGAAATAATGCAGAAAGTGGACTGCTGCCTTTTGAGTGACCCCAACTCTTACCCTTTTTTAGCATCACGCTGGGCTGTGGTAAGCAACCCCACAGACAGCCCAATCACTGTAAATCTATAATGCTGATAGGAGATTTGCTGAATCTGTTAGCATTTCCCTGTGATATCGGATGCAGTGTAATTACAGCACAGGCACTGCAGAGCTGGATGGGCGCAAATGGGGATTGCAGTAGAGCAGGTCTTAATGATCAGGCCACATTTCTCACACAAATCTCATTGTGATATCCACTCTACCACAGTTTTATTAGCAGAGTGGCTGGTGTCAATTAGCGTTACACTCTTTTTATTCAGTTATTTAAATGATTAAAATGCTGCTTGCTTTATGAATGCACTGAGTTAAAAGGATTGCTATTTACTATTTTAATGAAAACCTCATGTTTATTCTTCACCAGTTTTCCCTCAGCATAGCATGGATTGACATGTAGTTTGCCTGTTCTCCATAACAAGCTTCTTCTGTGTCTCCCTCTGCCAGATCTGTCAACCCCATAACAAGGTGTACATATTCACAGCTGCTGCTTGCAGAAGACCAGACCAAATGAGGAGAGCCTGGATAAGATGAGAGGGACGAGCCAGACAACAGGTGCATGGGTAAAACACTGCTCATTCACTGGTACCACACCGTGAGTTTCCAGTCATATAAAAGACAGCTGGTTTTGATTTGTTTATTATTTTTTTAGATCAGTGACTTTATGGCAACTCTCGCTGCTCAGACACATTGGAGTATGACTAAGGATGGCTCATGCTAGTCTCACGGGCTATTCACACTTACTCTTTCACTCATGGTGGTAGCTTTGCGTCTATGCTCTGTATTTGTGTCTGGTTGTTCATTCATCAGAAGAGCATTAGTGCCACGCAGATGAGTCACAGAGGCTAGCATCTAAACAGGCCATGGTGGGAATCAGAAACCCTGCCACCCTTGCTGCTCCTTGCCTCAAGGCACTACTCATACCCTCACCAGTCTTACACGAATATGCACGCACACATGCACGTGCCTTCTGTGTTTGTTCAAATACCACAGATCCCACTTGATGTGTTGGGCACCACGGAGCAGATGTTGCTGTAGTAGCAGGAGAGGGGTGCCAGACTGAGGTTATTGTAACTGAGATATTGTTTGTCAGTGTAGTTAGAGCTATGCTCTGTACTGGGATCATTTTAATGAAGTGGTCCTTATTATTATTTATTCTCAAACATAAGAATTGCACTTCTTTTTTTTTTTTTTTTCAACCAGACAATATTCATCTGCATCTGTAAGAAGCTAATTCAGCCAAGTTTGAGGTCTTATTCTATACACAAAGTTGAATAATGTCTTCACTATTGTTGTGGTTTTCCAGTTGGAGTTTGAAGCCATTCGGGCATTTATGTTTTGACTTTCTTTTAAGATTCTTGGCATATTATGGGCTGCCTGTGTTAATATACAGGTGAACAGACAGGTGGAGCAGGTGTTATTCTGTGTCACAGGCCTCCTGTGACTCCCAGAGGTTATATCAGGTGCAACGCCCGGAGTTTGTTTCTTCATTAGGATGGGCATCTCCAAGGCGATAGCCAATTAGAGAAGCTGAACCTGGCTGTTAGGGGTGGATAGAGATCAGAAATAGCTAATTTCTCACAAGCAAATCACTTTCACAACTACATCATATTTGTGAATATCATTGCAGAGGCAAGCCTCAGTAATTCTGTTATTTTCTCATTCAAACTAAGCACCTTTTCTCACACCCTACCATCTTTCTTTTTCCCCACAGCTGGCAGAGCAGAAATTCCACTCTGAAGTAATATTCTCATGAAGGCTCACCGCACCGACTCACCTTGCGGTATGGTATTGAGTCTCCTTTGCGCTTGACTGTGTCCCTCTGTTCTTACAGCTATCTATCAGTTTCATAGCATGCAATCTGCATCCTTCCAACCTCCCACTACCCGCCCACCAGCGCTGTATCTGTTGTGCTCCGCATGTGTGTACAGTGCACACAAGAGCATTGTGTTTTTGCAGAATGTTCAAGTTTGTACATGTACCCCTCCCCTCTCCCCTTTAAAACAAAACAGAGGGGAGCTCCTGGGCAGATAACACCCACTGCAGTGCTGCCCTGGCAGGGGTAGGAGAGCATGGAGGGTGCTTGCCCCCTGGGTAGATGCTACTCAGAGAGGGGGAGATAAGGGCTGTGAGGGTGGTAGTTTGGTTGTAGGAAGGACTGAACGAAGGCAGGCGGGGAGGAGGCTGAGAGGTGGAGGAGGGGGGCTTCTTCATACATTTTTATGACCACATAGATAAGGTCAGTAGTGTGCCATCGTTACTAGGCAACACTGCGACCCTGAGTTGGATTGAGTTGTGAAGCTGAGAAGTCAGATATTCTTATTACAACAGCCCTGCTTTGGTTCTGCTATGTGCATTTGTTAACAAGCAGC
Organism: Remorina albescens; assembly: GCA_034769265.1. Classification (NCBI taxonomy): domain Eukaryota; kingdom Metazoa; phylum Chordata; class Actinopteri; order Carangiformes; family Echeneidae; genus Remorina; species Remorina albescens. The sequence goes on along the minus strand of CM068497.1, from coordinate 7,044,096 downwards.
CTGTCTCCCTGTGCCATTCTGAGAGTCAAGGCTGAAAGACTGCTTTAACTGGACGATTAACTGTGGCACTGAAATAATTAGAAGGCCATTGATTGGGTTATTACATTGTTACAGCCATGTTTGTGATATACCGATATCCGCGCCCATTCAGATACGTGATGATTGTAATAGTGATGAAAAATGATGGTGGGGTGTTTGATTATATATTTTTAATGATCCAGCTCATGTGGGGATACACTAGACTGTGGGTGTATTGATTTTTCCAGTTTTCAAGCAGAGAATGGAGGAGATGGAGACCAGGCGCATATGCAGCCAGAGTACAAATCACCAAACCCACCCCATTCTCTCCCTCCCTTTACTTACTCTCTACACCTTCTCTCCCTTTCCTTCTCTGCTACTACTTTCTCCATCCCTTCTTTTCCATCACCCTCTCAGCTCTCCATCCTCACTTCCTCATTTCTGCCACTCCTACACCAGCTATTCATTATGTTTTTTTTCTCCCCCCTCTCTCCTCCTTTTGCTCGCTGCCCTGCCTCTCCTCCTCTCTCCTCCCATTTCTGTCCCCTTCAGCGTCCTAGTTTAGCACGTCAAGGTTGGCTACAGATATGCTCCTCTGTGCCTTGGGGCTAACCAATGGGAAACTGGCTGGGGTTGCTGTAGCTGGCTGGGGTGTTGGTATCATGAATTGAGAGGGAGATGGGAAAAGGTTACTGTAGTACATGTGTTGTGGTCCAATCTGTTATTCTCTTATAAGCTAATACAGAAAATGTGATTTTGTATTTCACCGTCTTACCTAGGAGACCCTGTAATATCTGTTCATAGGGTTAGTTATTTTATGTTAGACCAGAATGAATAATTTGGAGGAACAGATCAGCCAGTTACTTTGGCTTATTCTTAGCATGAAGTCAGAGAAATTTTCTTGTTCCACACAAACAAACCAGCGCGACAAGTAATATCATTTGTAAATATACGAGAGCGGTATTGATGCTCTTATTTATTTATTTTTTGCAAAAAAATTAATGAGTGTATTTCTGTAAATTATGAACTATGATTAACAGTTAAGATTACATTACATTTACTCATTTGGCTCAGTTACTCATTTTATCTCAGAATTTAACACAGACAACATTTCATTTGATAAAATCAATTTATAAAGCATTCAAATATTTAATCCTTGCCATCTGACAGTTCCTACCAGTGCATGCCTAACTCTGCTTTAAGTGCACATTTGATGTGGGTGGCCCTCAACAAAAAGGTAATCAAGTCACTCTCCTTTTGTCCTTTGGCCTTTTGTCTTTGTGGTGACCTCCACAGAAACACATCTCCTCTTTAGTATTTTATCATGAGTCCCTATGGCATGTCTCCTTTTTAAATCCTGATGTCTTTTGCGTAGTTGGCACATTCCCAAGTTCCTAATTTAAAGAGCGTGCATGTGTCCTGATGCTGATTGACCTGCAGGTGCCTTTTCATCCCACAGGGACCAGTAGAGGGTAAGAGTGCACCACTCAGAACTCTGTGTAGGAGCCACATCACCCCGGCCCTACCAACATGTAACCTTATACTCCCTTCTATCAGGAGCCACGAGTGCATCTTGTCTCCTATCAGTGTCATTGTCATTTGAAAACAGAGGGATCATTATACTGGCGCTGAGAATGTTTCTATTCTGAGTTAATGGATCGCATAGTGTAAAGGCAACCTGATCCTCCTTTGGGTGATGAAGGAGCGCGCTGAGGGCTGACATTTTGCTGATGATAGGCCAGTCTGTGTTTTGTTGTAAGAGACACTGGGCTTCACAGGAGTTGTCAAAACAAGAGGCCCCATCCTGAGGGATTACCCAGCCTGTCTGCACACACGCCAGGGACCGGGTCGGCCAGAGGGACACTAAGAGGCGGGGGGACTCTTGAGTGAACGAACGTGTGCGGTGTGTGAGAGTGCCTTGCAGAGGAGGCATAACTGAAGGAGAACTTACTCCATCTTCCCATCATCAGTAGTATTTGCACTTTACAGTGCTAAATACAGGGGTTGTATGTAGACCACATGAGTAACAGGTTTCAGTAAAACAAATCAAAAGAAACACTTCCTTTAATGTACACAAGATGTAATCATCATTGCCGTTGCAGTGCACTATGAATTGTTACCTACCTGATCTTAATTCATTAGTTAGACAATTAATATTAGGATGAAAAGTGGAGAAGGCACAGCACCAGAGTTTTACACATTTTTACTTATGTTACTTTTGCGTTCACTTAAGGGAAAAGAAATGGCCAGAACCATTATTAGTGAATTTCTATTTTTGCTAAGTTAGGTCGTCCTTATACTTTTGTCCATCTTGACTATTTGTAAAGATAACAGCTTACTCATCACCTTTGTTGTTGAGATGTGGTCATTAACACTTAAAACAATGCAATGCACAAACAATGCTGAGTTGATTAAGGTGCACTGGGGAGGATAGGCTTTCTGCAGCTTTCTGGAAACTTCACTCATCACCTCCAATACTAGTCCAGTTGACAGTAAACAAAAAAAAAAAGTAGTCCCGTGGAAATCTGTTCTACAGAAATGAACAAGTGGAGAATTCAAACATTGGAAACGATTCATGTACCAACTATCTAATATGTAATTTTTTTGATTGGCTCTGTCTTTTTCTACACTCATTCATACTTTTGAAGACTTAATTTTTATACATATTTTTGAAAGTAAATACCTAAACTATATATTGTCAAGGTAAAAATATCCATAAACTCTAAATTTGATTTGACACAGATTGAGGAAAGTTTTCTGGTACTGTGACATAGAGGAAAACACAAGAAACTTAGTGCTGCAGGTTCAGCATATCATTTTACTTCATGTTGAATTTCAGCTTCTTCTTCACAGACTACCACTGAAATCTTCCTTTAATTCACCTACTCTCATCCCATCTGTCAACATGATCCTGTTCCCATATAAAAATTTTTTAAAGAAATAAATGAGTAAGATCATGACCTTTTCCTGCATTCATAAGACGACGTACAGTCATCAATAACTCTTAAAATGACTGATTTAACAATTCAGACAACATGCATTGTAGATCTTTGCTAATAAATTGAAATAATGTAAGTTACGGTGGTGTAACTGCTGCCTCAACTTTTATTAATAACTCTAACCTTATTCTATCGCCCGTGATGAAGTTGGCAGTTCAAGTAAAGAGCACTGCGTACAATGCCCAAGCCTGTGTATGTATTACAGTCTGAGGAGTCACGACCTTGGGTAAGCAGTGCTCATGAGTAGTCTCATGTGCTCTAGTTCCCTCCTTGTGTGCACACAGACATGGTGGCACATGTAAACACACAACCCCACACAGACACACATGCATGACCACACAGCAAGGCCAGGACTGTCTGTGGGCCTCATTGTCATGTTTGCTTACCACTGTTTAGGCATCATGCCTGGGGGGCTAAAATGACCCCCCCGCATGCACACAGTAAACTCCAACCCACCAAACACCTTCTTTGCTTGTATTCAAAGCAGGAATGTTAATTTGCTTCATAATGTTTTGTGTCTATATCATATTACATTATGAAAACATTTTAGGCCACATATTGATGTTTAATTCATCAGCTGTTGTTGTAAAACCCACACTGACCGGACCAGTTGCACCACAATATTTCTCCTCATATATAATTAAAAAACATTGGGAGCTTCAGCTTTGACTGTCATTTGTAATTTGTAATAACCGACTTTTGCTGTTTAAGGAAGTTACTATAGGCTTTGATGTTATAAAAACACGTGTCACCACTGAATGCCTACATGCTTACTTTACTGAATAAATTAGCCCATCTGGTCACAAGGTCATGGCTCTTGTCTTTAGGGAAAATCAAAGTATTGTCTCTCAGATCCCAAGTAGCCTGTTCCGTCGTACAGCTGTCTGTGTGGTGTAAGTGATAAACACTAGCACCTGTTTTCCATGAGGATGGAAGAGCCTGTGTGCCACCAACAGAAAAACTTGATCTGTATATATTGCCACACTCAGCTAAATGTGATCTTTGTGTATCTCCAAAATTACAGCTGAGCGCTCTCTGATATTGAGCTGTGCTGTAATAACTAAGAGTTGTTGTCTCTGGCATTCTCATATGCATATTAAATGGTACCTCAGTGAATGTGGTATTAAAAGCTTTCATCAGAGAGTTGGGTATTTTTGAATACAGGCAATTATTTTTTAATTACAGTTTTTAAAGTGAAAGGGCAATTAGTCATCACAAGCCAATGTTAGACATCATATTATGGAGATCAAATATGAGTCTTACCTCAACCATTGTACTTAATCAGCCCCAATTATCTCTCTCTCTCTCTCTCTCTCTATATATATATATAAAATATATGTGTATATACAAGAGGACTTACCACAGACATACCTGCTGTCCTTTGGTCGTTGTAAGGTCTTTCGGTCGTTGTTGATGTTACTATTTGTGCTTGTTTGCTGTCAAACACACATTATGAAACCGTGCTTGCACTGGGAAACTCCCACGTGTAGCATGTGTGCGGGCACAGAGGCGTGAGTGTGTATATACTGTACACACAATACATAACCCATCCCCATTCAAACGTCACCCTGACCTATGCTCTGAGGTGGAGATCAGCTCTCTTCTCTGCTTACCTGACACCTGATTTGATTGTTCCATCTCCGTCAGAATTAAGATTTTTTTTATTTCATTCCACACAAACAAATATAACCTTTTGATTTGAATGATGTTATTTATTCAATTTCTTTTCCCACATTTTTAATTTTGGCTTCTCATAAAATCCTGTTTGCTGAGCTAGATTATGCCAATGCCTCATTTCCCCTAAAATGTCAGATAGCATCCTCTAACGCCATGGATCCCCTTCTCCCCCTGTTCTTTGAACCCGCAGTGGGATCATCATTTTTCACTCCCTTTTTTTGTTTGTCTTTGCAGGCTGTTGATGTCACCTTCAGTGATGGGGGCAAAAATGTTTATCATTTAACATTGCTGAAGGCTAGACCAAGGAAACCTACACGAAACACTGGTCTGGTTTATTACCTGTATGTAAGTAGGCTTTTTTGTGGCATCATACAGACATGCAGTCTTTGAAGTTGGCAGTGGAAGCAAATTAAAAATACAGAGGTGCCACTGAGCAAGGCACTTTGAGCAAGCTTTGTAATGTCACTTTGTGGCATATAGCAAAGTCCACTAAAGAAATGCTGAGAGGCAGAATTTGCATCTTGTGAGGGAACAGAAAGGTCCAATCTATTGGCAGTGAAGCTAGTATTGTATCCTCCTCCTTAAATGATCAGAATTTGCGGCTGCTAGTCAACTTATTTGCTCATCCATGCCAAGAATCCAGAGCTGAAATGCCAGCACGATGCTCCTAATCCACTATAAATTACAGGCAGGATCTCCAACCCACTGCCCTGATTCACCCCTGTTTCCTCCTCAGGGCCACAGAGACTTTGACTTGTTTTAGTTTATCTTAGCGCTTATGGAGAAAAGTAAGTGAAATGATCCTCTTAAGTAAACTTACATTTCTGTGAAACAATAATACATGAAGAGGACATTGAAATTTTATACACGTCAAACCAAACTAACAGGAAATAAACAGGAAAAAGGAGAGTCTTATGACAGTGGTCTGGTACAGAGTTAAACAAATGCCGAACAGTGTTTGCTGCACTGGACTGGCTAGAGGAGAGACAGGCAGACAAGAGCATAGATACTGAAGAGCAACATGTTCTGGAAGAAACTAGACAATAGCAAAATGGCCCGAGCAAAAAAATCTCTGCATATTGCAGAGGCATGCCTTTATCCTTCCAAACCTAAGCCAAGGAAACTGGGCTACTGACACCTCAGTGACAAATAGATACACAGCTACAACCATTTACATCACCAAGGAAAATTGCTGTATATTATTATTTCAGTATTTTATATTTATTTTCTTCTGCACATGTTCAGAATTGTAAAGATCCTTCCCTCACTCCTGATATAAGGAGAGAAAATGAGTATCCTGGGGTGAATAAACAGGATTTCACTTTCAGTATATTCTGTCATGTGGGACAGAGAATGAGATGCAGACTGCCCTGCTGGTTATATCACATTCAGTGTAACCCCGCTCTGTGGACAGGCCCACAGGCTTCCAAAGTCTGCTACAGCTACACCCTTGACTTCAAGGCAAGCATTAAAATGGAGGGGTGGTGGTGCTGCTAGTAGTGGGTGCATGATGGGTTTGAGGGAGGCGGTATGGAGCATGTTTGTGTGTGTGCTTGCCTCTGGGGTGGGGGATGCTTTAGTTTAATCCTCTATTTTTCTTCAACCACTGACAAAACGTTTTCAGTCTGTTTTCTCTTCATGCAATTACCAAACCAATTAAATTAGTTTAGAATTGTCATATAATTCAATACGTTTTCCCTCCACATGCGTGCACTCAAGTGAACACAAAACGTGCGTCATTGGACGTCCTTGTACCTCTCCAATACCACAGAAAATTCTCCCCTGGTCTTAATAGATATAACCTATTGACTTAATTCAAGTCAGATCTGGGTTATCATGCGTTGCACTGAGTGCACCTGCACGCCGGCAGACAGCGCTTTCTGCTCCAGCCGGTACATTTCCGTGCGTAAAAATGTTATCCTAGGTGCGTCAGGTGCAGCTCATTTCCTTAATGCAAATACGCCCCCCCCCCCTTCACACACACACCGCCTGCTCTCACACTCTCACCTCCACTCCTACCTTGCCCACAGGACCGACTGGTAGCCGCCTCTGCTCCTTTAAGGCAATGAGGAATTAAAGCGTCTGAAGGGGCAGGCGAGAGGGTTATTCTGTGCAATGCTCAGAGAGTCAGTGTGGTGCGATTAGAGAGCGGCAGCGGGGAAGATGCGCTTGCTCGCCTCTTGCTGGACGCACAGAGGCGATGAAGATGATCTGACTTTGGAGTCTCAGAAAAAACCCTGTTTTTCATTCTTATTCTACCACCCTCTCCCCCCTTGTTTGCTTCTTTGCTCTTTTAGTTATTTTAATTTTCTAAAATCTTAACCTTCCTCCCCCCCTCCCCTCCCACCTCCCCTCCCCACCTCCAAGGATGATCCAGTCAGCCTTTAATTTAGAAAATCGGAGCTTCTGACATTTTTCATTCTTTTTTCTTTTTTTTTCTTTTCTTTTTTTTTAAGATTTAGTTTAGCCACTTTATTCATTTTTTTTTTTACATTTCAGGATCCGCTCTGACTCAGCATCACACACACCTGGGCTTCACCCCTTCAGCATCCTTTTGAATAACAGGGAGAAGCAGCAAGACGCGGAGCAGAGGAGGAGAGTCTGAGCACAGCCCTCTCCAAGACAATCAGAGCCTCATTTATGTTCCAGGCGCAAAGAGAGGGCTAGGAAAAAAAAATAGTGTAACGAAAAAGTAAAAAGGAGATATTAAAAGTAGAGACTTGGACCGGTTTGCTTCAAGACTGTGGCAAATGTTTAACCTTACCCCAAGCGCACAGAACAGAGACCCAGGGAGGCACCGGTCGGAGGGAGAAGAGAAAGCATAGCTTGGGGGGGATTGAACGGAGCAGGGCATGTGGATATTGGCTTTTATCTTTTCCCAGAGCATCTTGAATGGTAAGTTTCACCGGCTCATCCTTTTTTTTTTTTTTTTTTTTTTTTGTGTGTGTGTGTGTGTGTGTGTGTATGTTGGTGGGTGTGTGTGCTCATTACCTATTGCAGAAAGGCAAATGACTGGTGGACAGCTAAGTGACTGGAGAGGGAGGACGGAGGTCACCTGTGACCCATATGAAATGGATTTTATCTGGTTGTCAAAAGGCTGACACCCATTGATAGAGGGAGAGAGGCGGGTGAGGCATGAATTGACTTTTAAATCCTTCAAGCTCTCATAAAAACCATTAGACACATCTCTGGCCTTCACATATACATGCTGAGCCGGATGAAATTATTTGGGCAAATTACGTTTGTTTGGGCCTGTGTTGATTGTGTTGGTTAAAATGTGATTTTGTAGTTTCAACTTTTAATTAATGTTTAATTTTCATCTGATTAATTTGGTTTGTTTTCGTTTTTATTTGACACCTAATGACACTTATTCTGTCACAACCCTGCTCCAATGTGGCCCTTAGTAATAAGTGACGTATTTGATATAATGGACATTTGGTTTAACCCCTTCCCCCTCCCCCCACAGTGAGCATATTTTTCAAGTTCAAATTGGCTTAAATGCCAAATATTATAGGTTGAAACCATCAATTGATACCATTCTATATTATTTTTATTATATATAATTCTTGTTATATTTTCTGAAACGTATTTGAAGTAAAATATTCAGTTGCATTTATGGCTCTCTGAATGTTTCCAGCTTCTCTCTGTCCACACAACTCAATTTCATTAACAATAGAATAACATTTTTAATAAAAGAATGAACATTAATACAAAATGTTTACGTTGAAAGTTAATAAATGTAGAAAAAAAAATTAAATGTTAATGAGACCTGTCCCACAGAGGTCACATTTTGTTCAGGAAATACACAAGTACTTTGCAAATACACACAAAAATTGCTGAATAAATTCCCCATTTAAATAGTTGATAACCTCATTCTTCATTCAAACAGATAAATTTGGTTTGTGCGTCTTGTCTGTGCTTTCATGTACACATGTGTGTTTGCGTGAGTTTGTGTGCACCACTGCACACATGCATGCGGCTGTCAACGTGCAAGCATATTTGTGTGCTCATATAGTGTATCCATAATCAATTGCAGAAAATTGATACAGTTTATTGCATTCACTTATTGGCCAGAGCCCCTTCTACAGGGAGGGATTATGGCTGACTGGGTGTGTACGAAAACGGGGAAGAAAAAGAGATAGTCGAAGAAAGCGAGGGAGACGGAAAGAAAATGGAAACATAGCTATAAGAAAACACGTCGAGGTGACAAGATGGGGAGTGTTCACATACTGAAACAAAATCAAGCCCACGGTCAGTTGGTTTTGTATCAGAGGGTTAAGAAAGCCTGAATTCACAAAACAAAAAATGAAGGAAGTAGTAACTTACAGGTATGAATCTGTTTGACCACATCATGGAGCTCTCATACAATATGGAGTGTCCCCAAAATTGTTTTTCCCTTTTGACCAGGATGATAAAATAAGGCTTCGAAATGGATTTTTGTTTCTGTGCCGTCGCGGTTTCAGTGCTGAGGCAACCCTCAGTCTGTACGGTTTATTGACATTGACTATAAAATGGTATCTCCCTAAGCCCAGCTTGTGCTGAAACTCATAAAGGAACAATAAGGAGTCCTCATTAATCATAATCGTCTGACACTGACATTAGATCAACTGCCATGCAAGATTGTGTCCGTTTATTGCATAAGGGATTATTGAGGAGGCCTGGCAAACAACTGATAGGGATTAAGCAGTAGATGGCGTTGAGCGCAGACATTAGACTTTTTGTGTTCTTCATTTGCAGTGAAATACATTTTGTTTTGAAGAACGTGCTTTACTTGCTCTCGGCATTGTCATTTTTATTTGATTTCTTTGTGACTGTAAAGGAGCCCGGCTATAAGATTCGTCCTCTGTGGCTGGATGTTTTGTCGATTATCATGAAAATGAGTTGTTCATCTGCTGAGCAGGCGTTGTCAGAATGAATGAATGAATGAATGACCTTGTAGATATAAGCCAGCACAGCTATTGGATTCCAGACAATTCTTCCTGCTTTAGAGTTAGGCCTATCACATGCTCACTGGCCTGTCTCTATGGTAACCTGCGTAATGGGTGTCAGGGGCTGCGTCCAGAAACATTCACTCATTCACTCTTCACTGTATGGGGTAGAAAAACTAGATGGTGTGTTGTTATCTTGTGGCATAAAAAAAACAAAAAAAACCAACAACAATAAAAAAAAACCCCAAATTGACAAAGACTCCAATGCTGGTTGTTGAGGTTTTTTTGTTTTGTTTTTCTTTGGATGGGGGGGCCACTGTAGAAGGTATGAGAATGCCTCAAAGATAAATCGGACACAACTACAAAATGGCAGACCCAGGAAATAGTGGCCCCATATATAGCAAATGATCCTAGACATCCAATTGGGATTTTGTCTCCTGTCACACACTGATCTGACCTAGAAGTACTTGATTAGGAGTTAATCACATCCTGTCATATTACTGTGTCTTCAGGTGATAAGTGGGCTGATGGCGAACAAGCCGTTCACTGACTTCAGGGTCCTTATTTTGTGTTATTTTCACTTCACCTTACTAATGTCAGCTTTATGAGCCCAGTAACAGATTTTTGAAAAAGGAAAAAAAAGGCACACCTTTGTTCATAGAACGCTAAATTTCTAAATGTATATTTAAGGAAAGAAAAGACAGTCCCCATCTGAAACTATATCTTTTGCATATATTACACACGTGAAAATTTAAGATATTCAATGTGATACAGGCAAGTTCACGTCTTATATAAAAAAGCATGCATTTCCTATTTCCTGTTCCGATCCAAGTGGAATCTATAAATTCAGTCATCAATACAGGCGAGGAAATATATTAAATATTTCTGCCTGAAAGCTGCCTCTAGGCAAAACCATAGCCAGCTAAACTGGCCTATTCAAATTCTCACAGCAAAGCTGTAATAAGACAGGGCTTCTTTCATGGTAGACTGCACTGGTTTGTAGAAATACACACAGCTTAACCCGACGCCTGTAACTTACAAGAGACTTAACTCATTTGTCTTAAAAAAAAATGAACATTTGCAGACAGATCAAGAGATCACATAATCAAATTTTGATTTCAATTAGCTGTGACCTTTCCTGGGGGTAAACGCAGATCCACTTTGAAATAAAGAAGCTCTTCCAGACCATCTAGCCCAGTGTAGCTTACGGTGCAGTAAATAGCTGCCAACATCAGTTAGCCTGCCAATTTTGCATGACCCCATATTATTAGCAACCTGAAACTGTGTATGAAAACGTTAAAGGGACTGGCGTGGATCGACGGATTGAACTTGGCTGTGAGTAGAAAGGGGGAACTGGTGTTTGCATTGCAATAAATCTACATGAAAGCAATGAAGGTTGAGCACTGATGAGAGTCCCATATGCTGGTGGGGATGCTCCGGCCTGTGTAAAAACGTCCAAAGCTCCGCAGCCTCCCAGTGACCACAGTTGCTGTGCACAAAGCTGAGGACTGAAACCTGACCAGCCTTACAGCTGCACTCGCAGCCATTAGTCTGTTTACTAATTACCAATTAGGGTTTGACTGCAGAAGTGGTATCACCACTCATGAAATTAAATTACCCCATGAAAACACGGAGCATACAGTGAAGTGATAGATCATCTTGTACAATCTTACTCTGATATGAATATATAATAGGCTAAATTAAGTTTACAAACCCACTTAGCTCGCGCTCACTTGTGCGAGCTAAAAGAGGGATTGTTGGGTTACATTTTGAACTCTGTGTGTGATTCTGGTTGAAAGGACTGCTAATGTTGGGTAATGGATATCCTGATATGCGATCATAATAGATATCCCGTAGTTCACACATCCTAACTGCATAATGAGGGCTACTTTACTGTCCTGTACTTCCTTGAGCCTGTCTAGCTGTCTAATTATGTGCAAGCTTTTGGTGACTGTTGCTTGTGTATTTGTGTATAAATGTATGTATGTTGTGCTGCGTCTCACCCAATGTGAAATCTAATTACCGATCACACTGTGTCTGTCTGGATTCCAGTGACTCAGAGGTGTAATTGTGCAAGCCCGCGTGTAAATGTCTTCTGCATTAAAATGTTAACGATATCATTTAGCATTTGCAGGGAAGAGCAGAAAACCCTCAGCACCCAGATGTAGGTGTTTGATCATGCGTGCAAAGTGGGGTTGTAGTAATTCACTGAGCACCTGTCAAAGTGACATGTTATATTACTGTGCTGCGCTGCACAGGTACTTCAGCAGAGGAACTGGTGTAAAAGGTTTATTTGACAGTTTAAAACAGTCGAAGTCATGAAAGAGGCACTTCTGCTCTCCTTTGTAGAAGTGCTTCTTTCAAGACTTGGTTTCAAAGATTTTAGAAAGAAGAACTCAGGAGTTTTGAAACTGCAAGATCTTGACCTGCAACTTTTTGAACAACAGCCCCTCAACTTCTTCCATGACCAGAAAGTCAAGATGTTGAGCCTAGAGCTGATCCAGCTAAGAGTCAGACGGTAACCTTGCATACCAACCGTCCTCCATCTAATATTAATCTTGAGGTGCCAGTGCTTGTTTGCTTTTTCCAACACCTGCAAATATATGTTGTATTCTGAGACAATAAATTTTCAATCTTAAATTGAGAACATGTGTACAGGTAGACATATTGTGGAGATAGCTGCGCTGGTCTGAACAACATCTGTCATAGGTGACAGTCATATTTTGTTTCACACTGTATATTTTGTCATATCACTCAAGCAGAGCTGGGCAACTATAAAAGAGGAAACAGCTATTTCACATCAGCCTCCCTGGTGGCCGAATCATCTGAGCGACGTCTGCAGGTGTGTTGGTGTAAATGCACCATGACCTGAACTAGAGTTTATAAAAGCTGTTAATTAATGCCTAAGATAATATGAACTCATCTTTCACTGGCATATTTTATTTATTTTCTCGCATCTATTACTTTGCTCACATTAAGTCAGGGCACTTTCAGCACATGGTTAAGGGAAAGAGCTTGTTCATGTTTTAATAATAATAAAAGCAACACTTAAAAGAGATCTAGGCTAACTACATACGGGATTTAAAATGCAAACCGCGGTCCCTGGTGTCCACGTCCACAGGTTTTAAGATCACCATCCTCTGCTTAGCAACTACAAATAAATTTGGCAGGGCACCTGAATGTAGTGCTACATTCATCCACTGCTGCTGAACAAAATCTAATCAGCAGCGATGTTCCCACTGAAAATATAAACACCATATCAGCTTGTATTGACAGCATTGGCGATATCCGTGAGATGTACATGACCAATAGTTTGGACAAATTTGTATTTTACCTAGCGATTGAAATAGTCTAAAATCAAAGCCATAGAGAGTTGGCACATGCCCACAAGAGCCTTGGGTCCGTGCAGTTTACCCTGGGCTCTGTGTATGTGTGTATTGGAGACAATAAACTCGGCCTGCAGTGCTTGTGGTGTGAGAGCCCCACAAAAGCTTTTGTTCATTGTGGAAGACAGGTGGAAGGGGTGTGATGAGTTTGCTATCCATCACCCACCAAGACAAACATTCACACTGGACCTCATAAATACTGCCTCTTAATCCAGTCCTCCACATACCAGGGCCAGGCTTTGAACTCACCACATGCTGACGCCCGAGGCTGAATTGATCCCCACAACTCTGGCCACGGCATGATGCATGATGTGCCTGATGTATTGTGGCTCACTAACGTATCTACTACTAGGTGTCCTCTCTCTCTGTTTCGCTGCCTTTGAGCTATGCTTTCTCCTTTCATATTTCATGGATTTTTGAGGCTAACCTTTATTTTTTGTTCTGAACAAATGTCACACTGGGTGTCTCTTTGACCTTTTTTGCACTTTTCCAACCACGCCATCTTGGCTGTGTATTTGAAATCCCCATCTAAACCAGATTACCCAAGTTTGCATTTCCAGGAGATATTTCACCATCATGTCTGCCCATGTGTCTGATGCGCCACAGTCCGAATATTAAAGTAGGCTAAGGGATAATGGTGGAAGCAGAGCTGGATAGACAGAGTGACAGAAAGACGAATGGGTCCAGCTTGGTTTCTTGACAGTGCTCTTTATTTTTAAACCTGGCACAGATGCTAAGATTTAAGACCAAGTTAGTGGCAGTTATTTTTAGCAGGCCATTTCTAAAGCGCTGTCATCTTGTTGGAGTTGAGGTAAGGTGTATAAAAATGTGTTCATGTTTGTGTGTGTGTGTGTGTGTGTGTGTGTGTGTGTGTGTATGTGAAATGTGCTTTATTTGTGTATTTGCTGGTGTGTGTGTATGCAAATGCAAGCTCCAACACATAGGCCTGTGTTTTACAAAGTGTGTGTCCTTGTGTGCATGTGTGCTTTGTGTGTGTGTGTTCAATTGGGGGAGCTGGGTGGGTGGGTTAGGGTGTGACATGGCGTGGAGCCACAGGAGTCTGATTTATGCCCTTCCAACCACTCATCGATCCCCCCCGGCCCGACATGAGACTGAGTGCACTGTCAATAATCTTAGCACTTTGTGGTATTCCTAGAATTCCCAGACCTCCGCCGCTCAGACCAAGGTGTGATGCTGCAGTAAGCCATCTTGTCCAAGATCAAATAAGAGGGCACAAGACCTGGCAGCAATGCATTTGATTGCAGGGTAGTCTAGCAGTTAATAGATCATTCTGCAGTGGAAGAGCTGTTGATGGAAATGGAGAATTGGATGTATTGTTCATACAAAGGGAGGTAATTTGGACAGACCCGGCTTGGGTCCCTGGAAGCATGTAGCTGTTTATGTGTTGCTAAGTGTCCCCGTAGACTGTTGCCAGGATGAAGTCTATTATGTGTTGCTCTGTGTCTCTCTATCTAGACCATCCATCCCCACAAGTGATTATGCTAATTAATGTTTGATCAAATGATTAAATTAAAACTCGATTCATCCAAAGTACTAAATGCTCAGAATACATTTGTGTCTGCTTGTCTGCCTGTCCCCTGATATCCCAGTCACTGGAGGAAGAGGATGACCGGAGAGGAAAGGAAAGAGTGTTTAGAGAAATACCTCTTTTTTTTTTTCTTTTTGTCAAAATTCAGGCAAGGGGCACATAGAGAAGGAGGGTTGTAATAAAGCAAGCCAGGGGGCTGAGGGAAAGAGTGGGAGAGAAGCAGAGAAATGAGGAAAAGGAAAGAATAAGGACGTCTGTATTTGTGTGTGTGTGGGGGGGTGGGGGGTGATGGTGGGGTGGTGCTGAAAGGAGCCGTGCTGTGGTCCCCTAAGTGTTGAATAAACATGCTTGGTTTAGGGAAATGGCTGTGATAAATGTTTAATATGATAAGTCCATAAAGACGGTCAAATGAGTCTGGAGTATTAAAATGAGCATGGCACGCAGCAGCAGCAGCTTTAAAGGAGGAGGAGGACGGGGGGGGGGGGGGGATAATGGCAGGCAGAGCTAACACGATGAGAGCAGCCAGCTGCTGTGACATCAACATTAACACACTCCACCAGCTGCTGGTCACAGACGTTTTGTGGACAAAACAGGGACAGTAGTGTAGATTCAGAGGTCTGCCATGGCTCTTTAGCAACATTATTACTAGTGCAACATTAACAGCGAAAGCGGCATATTTGTGTGGCACTCGTACTTTACAAGTATTGAAAGCTACACGGATGTATATATATATATGCAAGGAGAACTGCCCGGATTGGCACATGACGCCTCACAACATCTTTACACCAAGATCAACTTTTGACCGACAACATATAAAAATAATCAATGTTGCAACCCAATCTTCTCATCGCAATTAGAGTATAATTAACGTTTGTCATGGTTATATTTAGGCCCTTACAGATGAGAGCTCAGGTCAGAGACAAGATTATCTTAGTTAATGTACATATACATGTCAGCTGTAGTTTGAAATGATTAATTTTTACAAATTGAGAGAAGAATAGACATGGAATGTATTTTGTTTTCATGAATTCAGGCATTGTCTGTGGCACATAAGCATTTCGGGAAATTAATTTTGACTACCAGTTCAGAACGGTGTGCCATGGCAGGTTCAAGTAACAGAAGTGAAAAAAGATTCTTGAGGGGCCAAAGTCGGTCAGTGTTGGGTCATTCTCTTCAGCCGCCTCTCACATCACAGCTTGTGTATACAGATGCTTCCACGGACACTGAAATCTCCATTGATATTGTGTTATTATAGCTGGCTATGCACGTGGACAGCAGCAATGTAAGCACATCAACAGTGGCCCTTTTGAATCCCCGTATCCTTAATTTTTGGTGACATAATAAGGTTGGTTTGTCCAGTTGTGCGACGGCTACTTGTCAGACTGAGATAAGGCCTCTGCCAACAAAACTCTCTACAAAAAGAAGCCTTCCATTTAATCACATTATCACGAGAAACAACATATGCTGACCATTAGTTTAGTCTGGAGTTTATTAGATTAAATCCATTCAGGTCTCATTGAGACATATTTAAGTATAATCGTGTTCAGACTCCATAACTGCAAACTATCACAGAGCTAACTGAAATATATCATTAATTAAAGAATCTGGTGTATCTTATTGTTACCATTCAGTGTGTGTTGTAAGTTAGTTACAGAATCATATGCGAATGTTTTAACATCTATCTGCTCATCCCAAGAACCGGACAACTCATTCATGGCTGTGTTGACAAGAGTTTTACTGCATAAATGAGACCATGAGTGGGCAGCAACTCTTGTTTCTAGTGCCTATTGTTGACTGGGATATCGTTTTTAAAATAACTATTCAAAGTTTTGTCCATTCAGTAGTAGATGACAATTATATTTACCCTGCATTCATCCTCATCCCACACCGTTTGGGTTTGACAATCATTCTGCGTTATTGTCTAGTCAGTTTTTAGTGGGGGTGTGACCATTTCGGATTTCACACATTACATTTGACAACAAACTCCAATATCCCCATCAGTTTGTTTAATATGACTTCACCAAATACATTTTGATCTCACATATGGAATAAATTGCCTTTGTGGTTTCCATGATAGCCGTCATACACATATCAGTTAAATTTTTCTAAAGCTTCTCTTTGGCAGTATCTGTGAGACTTTACGTGGCAACCCATCAATGTTGCACCTCATTTGAATAAATCATCTATAAAAATATTTTTTCAAATACATTTGCCTAGGCCCGTTCGTCAAAAGGATTAGCATTAGCTTTCTATAAATACATAGTTTTTGTTAATTAGGTTGAGGAGAGGCAGCATCAGGCAGAGCTGCTCTCCTCAGCTCTTTGTAGAATTAGAGAAATATTTTAATTAATAGGTAAGATTTCAGGTGTTGAAAATTGAAATAATCTGCAATAAATTTCCCATAATTGGAGTCAACACCCTCCTCATTGTAAACATCCAGTGAATTTTTGTGACACTTAAAATATAATCTCTATTTTATTCACTTTATTACAGACACAGGATTCCCTTCGCCTTCTATTGCGGCTTCTTACATTAAATAACAATATTAGATTTTGTGGAAGTTTTTATGCATCATCAGCAGCACCAGAGGGAGCTGCTATAGTTTGCTACAGTGTGATCCCTTGTCAGATCCTCTCTCATGCACTCATCATCACCATCAGCAGGAGCAGCAACATAATTTAGTCATCAATGCATTTATCGCTCGGTTTTACTAACTGAGAAACAGTCCGGGGTCCCTGGCTACCCCCTGATGACAGAGGCAGCCCCCCTGGCCCATTTAAACCATGAAAATAGACTGTGGAGGAGGAGGCTCATCTGCTGTTGGGGGGCTTCATTTTAGTGCTGCCCGCCTCTCCCAGACATCAGAGGACAGATCTGTCGGTGCAGATCAGCAGCCTGTGTACAGCCAGCCCTTTCTACTGTCACAGCACTGCTTAATATTCATGAGAGCAAATTGCAAGACACTCATTTAACTTTGTGCATGGTGTATTGCCTCTGGGCAGATCAGATCTGTGGGAATGCTTACTCACACCGGACTGTGTGGCAGCCGGTGGCTGCTGCTTGCCTGTCTCAGAACTTTGAGCTACTGTACGATAGCTGTAGGTTCGTGGACTTTGATACACAGAAAGATTTAAATAGGAGACACTACAGCTCTACCCTGTATTTGAATTTTGGGTCAGATTGAGGTCAGAATCTTATTTTTAGTAGCTGTTAACACAAACTGGTTGCATACCTTAGCACTGCATACATTTTACCAAAGAGGAATTTGTTAAGGAGGAAAATTGCTCTCTGCTGACTGTGATTCTTGAATTTGAGCAAGCCAGGTATGATCTCCACGGCCCAGGCAGACTTACCCTGAGGGCACAGAGCAGAGAGCTGCTTTAATTACCCAGGGTTCTTGCTGTCACATTGTCACCGTGAAGCGCCAGTGCCATGCTGCCGCACAGTGCTGAGCTCTTGCCTCACACATACACCGTGGCGGCTATGACAACTCAGACAATGGCTTTTCTCGCTCAACAAATCCAACACAAGTGCCTTCTGAAATATGGGAAGCTGAATCAATCCCCACTGTTTCTATGATCATCTTTTGGCCTCCACTTGTTTGCTCTCTGCTGTTCTTTCTTCTTCCCATGTCAGAAAGTGTTCATGGAAAAAAAGAAAAAAAAAATTCAGAGGCTGAATGAAAGACAGAATATGTAACTATGAAGTGAGAGTTAAATAGGTTTTAACCTGTTTCCTGTGTGGGAATGGGTCCATTCACTTAACGCTGTTGGCACATAGGATAGGATGGTGAAGATCGCACCATCTTTACATGACTCATTCAGGCGCCTGAGTGGCAGCTCCTATAAAGATCTGTGGAAATGTTGGAAATGTGATCGTGTGGAAACTCAGCAGACAGTCAGTAAGATAATTCATTTATACCTGCTGTTTACTCCCATTGGCATTGATTGCACATTTACTTAAATGAAGCGCCCCAGTGGCTCCGAAATCACACCGTCATGGTGGGTTACACCCTGTCAACTGATCAGCTCCATTGTGTGAAGGATCACAGTCCTGTGATGATGCTGAACCACAGAGTTGTTTCTCATATTGTACAGTAACTCCACGGGAGCAATACTGCGGCAGCTTCCTTAGACCACATGCTAAATAACACAGAAGATTTTAATACGTATGAAAACAGTTCAGCAGAGCTAATACAAAATACAAGAAAATCTACCATATTCTGAAACCATTTCTGTTGTCACAATATGTATTTCAAGAAAAGGATTATATTGAAAATTGTTGTCTACAAAAAGAGTACGAATGATTACCAAAAAAAAAAAAAAGTGCCATGGATGTTGGACTACGACAGTGTTTGGTTTATTTACTTCAATATTAAACATGATCTGGTGCTGCAGCTTCATGCCATAAAATTTTGATTTACACATATTTCATTCACTGTTGTTGAGGTTAAAGGCTAAAAACTACAGATGCTTCTGCTAGAAGTTGGCTGATCATGGACAACTGAATATTGTAGCAGATATAGGAAGCAATACATTGGTAAACATATTGCAACCGTTTAGCAGCTAAATTGGCAGATGTTTCCCTTTATTATACGACAGAGACCAAGTC
This sequence comes from Remorina albescens, assembly GCA_034769265.1. Classification (NCBI taxonomy): domain Eukaryota; kingdom Metazoa; phylum Chordata; class Actinopteri; order Carangiformes; family Echeneidae; genus Remorina; species Remorina albescens. The sequence goes on along the minus strand of CM068497.1, from coordinate 7,024,928 downwards.
AGAGCTAAAAGAGGAGTAAATATTGGACCCAGATTCAGTGTTACTTGGTAACAAATGAAAAACAAATGGTTGTCACATCAATTTAAAAAGTCATAATCTAATATATCAATGTTGTCAACGTGTGAGTCCTGAAGTCTTGACACTCACCTATTCACTGAAAAACTTGTAAAACAGCAGCAGTCCACCGCATGTAAAAGGCCTAAAAATGGTAAAAATTAAAAGTTATTACCATTGTAATCATTTTTACAGTGTCCTTCATCAGCTGTAATCTATGTTAACTTTCTTAGATATGCCACCTAACCCTATGACAAAAGGCCCAGGAAAAAAAAAAACCCAGCAAACCACTCAGAAAGATTAAATGGGGAAAAAAATGCATTGGTACTCTTTTTCTGGTTCAGAAACAGAAATAGTTTAAATGCAACAGCTCTTTTCCTTATTCCCACCTCCCTGAAGCTATCCCTTTGGCAAAAAAAAAAAAAAAATCCTAGTCAATTATAGATGCATATTATGCATTATTGAATAGTGTCATTTATTTCACCTTTACGGTTGAGCTCATGAAAAATTATGCCAATTACTGATTTCCTCTCGGGCAATGTAGTAAATGGTTGGGGCCCCGAGGCCGTTTGTTGGGGCATGACATGGTGCTCTTTGTGAGGTCTGAAGGGATGATGTACCTGCATCAGTGGACCATTTGTGGTCTGGCTCCTAAGCTTAGTCAATTAGGAAAACGAGTCGAGCAGTGATACGCACCCTTCCATTTCTTTTTTCTTTTTTCTTTTTTTTTTTTTAATTAAATCAATCTCACTATCACTCAGCCAGTCTAAATTGAGTTGCTCTCACATACTTTTCATATGTGAAATAGCCGAATATCAAAACAGCCATGACATAAATCCTAATCCAATTTCTCCGATGCTTGCACGGAATAGAAGCTTTCCAAGCAACCGCACACTTCTTTGATCTACTTCTCTCCAGACATTTGCTATTGTAGCTCTGTAACTTTCAAAGTATCAATTAACTAAGTACCTAAATGGCATTTTCTGAAAATTTTGATATGCGCCTGTTATTTCTGCCATCCCCACCTTTTTTTTCTGTAAATAGGGAGAAATTATTATCTTGTTTCAGTGTGTATAAATGACCGATAGTCCTCTCCTTGTCACTAATCTTCAACACTGTCTATGAACAGGTGAGGTTTTGTACCCACCTACCTCCTCACCCCCTCATGGCCCCAGTCTGTATTATCAACAGAGCACTGTGAAGATTGATACTCCCTGTGCCAGCTGGAAAAAAAAAAGAGAACAAATCAGAATTTAATATGACTTTGATGTATTATTTGTTGGCCGGTGCCACAGACCCAGTGAAAACCCAGCACCCTATCCCATCGCATTTTAACAGATTCAAATTGCCTAAAACTTTTTGATGTAAGAGACTGCACAGGATACCGGAGTTCCTCTGCTGAGAGCACACAGTGTCTACTGTGTCTCCTGTGTTTCTTTACATTCTACCTTACTCATTCAATTAGAGAATCAATATTTCAGTGTATTGCAGTGTACAGTGTACTTGAATTTCACAGAGTCTGTCTTGCAAACATAAAGCATACCATAAATATTTCTCCTTTAAACAAGGATGAGGGTCAAATCAACCCTTTAAGGAAGAAGAAAGAAAGTCATATATTCAAATCATATCGAAGCAATATCAGAATAATTCACAAATGTAGTTTGACCCCAAATTGTAAAACTATTCAAATGGATGGATGGACAGACAGACAGACCAAATTTGATTTGTCAGTATTTGTCATTTTTATGAAAAAACTGAAATGCATGCTGTCTAATAAACATTGGCTGTTTACAGTTTTCTATCCAGTGACTGAGCACCTAACACAGAAATATGTGCAGTGACAGAGGTGCATTGTTAGTTATCACCTTGTACAATTGAAGTAACAAACAGTTCTGTACAGCAGTGAGTTGGGAATGTGCATTGTTAGCATTTATAGATGAAATCAGCATTCATACAGAAATAGAGGGCATTGGCAGGTAAACAAATGCTGGATTCAGTCATCAGTATGTATTTGCTTCTCGCAGGCTCCCCAACAGGCAACGTCCCAGCTCTAATGTTGGAGAAGATTGTTCCAGTACCAAATTTTCTAAAATATCATCCTATATTTTATCATCCGCATTTTATAATTATGTACCAGCAGCACAAATGATTATTTGTAGTGTTTGCCAGACTTTGTATTCCAGTGTCCATTTTTATGCTGGCTGAAACTCACTGTATCAGTCAGACCCGGTGCCTCGACACTGTGTGCAGCCACTGACCATGCTGTAGTGTCTGCAGGCTGCAGACTATGTACTCAGTATCTGCCAAAGAAGGTTATTTTTTCATTTACTTCTCACTGGGATTCTCAGACAACAGCAGGATATATCCGGATCATTGGCTACGAATTAAATTTTTTCTTTTAAGTCTGGGTTATGTTTCACATCTATATTGTCCTTTGTGTTTTTGACCTATTTGCCTGGCCACCCAATAATGTTAGCTTGTTACTGCACTGAAATGTCTGTAAAACTGCATTTATGGGACAAGCAAACATTTGCCTGAGATGTGATAGCTCACATTTCCAGCATCTAAAAGTAGATACCCTATTCAAAATACATTTAGTGGGACACCAGTGCTAATAACTACCGACTCTAACCTTAGCTATTATAGACATGAAGCATGAAGCATAAACATGAAGCAACAGCAGCAGCCTTACATGTGTTTTCACCTATTTCTCTTTATCATTATTGTTATATCTATTCGGGCAGACTAATTTAACCCGTATTTATCATATTATACTGTATGTGCATATCTGCTAATTCACAGGAATGAGGAGGAATGAGGCACACAAAAATACCCGATGAGCTTAAAGAAACCATGTAAATTTTCTGTGTTACATGTTTTCATAGCCATTTTACACTCTTTCACAGTAACGATAATGATGTGCCGGGCATCAGTTATTGGACTTGTTTTCTATTCTTATCACTGGTAATGTGGATGAACATTTTGCACAGTTAACATCTATATCTGAAGTGTTCAAATATATTTACCAATGCATATACACAGAGAGTGCAGGCGTATTTGGATTTGAGAAAGGTTGCAATTGGCCAGTGCTCCAATATGTCAACAAAGTCTGGTAGAAAAAAAAATGCTGCAATATTGATCTTTAGTGTGCTAATAATTTTGAATAAGTATTCGTCATTAACAACAAATGCGGTTGGGCGGGTAGATGTACATGAGCAAGTCATTGGACTGTCTCATTGATGGGTGAGAGCTGCTGGAGCAGAGAAATGCACAGAATCATCTGCAATTTGAAACCTTGTTAGGAATTTATGAAGTGCTAAAATGTTTTCTCCCCTGGGAGGTTCCTAGCCAGCTGCCAGTGCCACTGTAAGCCATTTAAAGCCTCTGGGCTCATCACCAGGCTGAGATGGCAGGCTAGATACACATGCACCAATAGGCCCACCGTACATACAGTAGTTTTTGCTTGGAATACAAAAATTCAGATTCTCTTTCATAATTACAGAACCTGAGATAGCAAACATCTGCTGGCTTCTTCAGTCAGAAATCAAGCATCTGTTAGCTACTCTGAAGCTAAATGTTCCGACACAGACATTTGTTACCCTCATCCCGTCCCCCAGAGAATGCTCCTGCACAAGCTGCATTTAACGTCATTCTCTTGACTGTTATGTTGACTTAAATTCAATCTTTGATATGATCAAAGTAGCTGACCTTATTTCATAATTGATAGTAGTTTTTGTTAATTTAATGTTTCCAAAGTCCCAGCGATAGGAATACAGTGCTGAATCCAACATGAATGATCATGTTGCATAAATAGAAACATTCCCAGTGAAAGACTGAGGAATACTAATTTGTGCTCTCTAATGTCATCTCAATGCCTTTGGGTAAGATTGAATTTGAGGACTACATTTCAGGTGTTGCTTCAAGTTATCCAGATGAATGTGATTATGAATGGTTGTTAACAATATAAACTGTGCAAATATTATAAAGGCATATGTCTTTTATCATCTCTCTTGCAGTTTTCAGTGAGGACCTACATTCCAGCTTATACTTTGTCAATGCATCTCTGCAAGAGGTAGTATTTGCCAGCACCACAGGGACCTCAGTGCCCTGTCCTGCTGGGGGTGCGCCGCCCGCCTCGCTGCGCTGGTATCTGGCTACCGGCGAGGAGATCTACGATGTCCCTGGCATCCGTCACGTCCATCCAAATGGAACCCTCCAGATCTTCAACTTCCTGCCATCCAGCTTCAGCAAGCTGATCCACGACAACACATACTACTGCACTGCCGAGAACCCTTCTGGCAAGATCAGGAGTCAGGATGTCCACATCAAAGCTGGTGAGTCCGTCAACGAGAAGTTAGCGGAGCAGGGCTACTTCTAGTGAGGAGAGTGGTAAAAGATGTTGTACCAGTAGTGGTTGTGGTGAGAGATAAAATTTGTGTCAGCTGCATCAGTTGAAGAAGGTATGAAAATCATAGTTACAGTAAACGCAGGAGTAGTTGTTGTAATAGCTCACTAGGTCAAACACTTGAAAGAAAAATGAATGTGAGTGTATGAATTGGTTTTACAAGTAAATTAACTGCTTGTTTGAAAAATCTTTTCATTACCCTGTAACATATCAGCATGTTTGAATCTTTTTGATATGCAAACTTCATCTATGGACCCAAATCTAAACACTCACCCAAAATAAAACCAAGAATACAAAAACAAATCTGATTTCTTTTAATTAAATTTATCGTTTGTTTTGCTTCTTTATTAGTGTCACGTGAACCCTATACGGTCAGAGTGGCTGACCAGAAGGCTATGAGAGGCAGTGTAGCCGTCTTCAAGTGCATTATCCCTGCTTCTGTCGAGGCCTACGTCACTGTTGTATCATGGGAGAAAGACACAGTTTCACTCAGCTCAGGTAAGATGAGAAATACATTTGGAACTTGGAGTCCCGAAATGTTTTTTTTAACCCGAAAAGCTTTGTGTTGAAGCGGCAGCTACACAAATAAACCGAGCTTAATGGTGAAATGCCAAAAGAAATCAGTCATTAAAGATCCCAAAGTAAAGCCATTTGGTTGGCCACATTTGTGAGATTAAATGTTTGATGGAGAAAGACGTGTGCCTTCTTCTTTCCTTTTTTTTTTACTCTTTATCTGAGCCCCCTCCCCGCTCTGCTCTGCTCTGTGCTCTTTGGACACTATGTTCTGTTTCACTGTGAGTCATCTTCTTACCTGTTTACTGTTGTAGTCTGCTGTTACTGGGCTCTGCGGCTCTGTACAGGCCTGTCCACTCAGTAGCCAGAGGATGTTGACTTTTCTTGAGTTGAGCCTCCCTCTCCTAGACACACTTCACCTCAGCCAACTCCATTTTGGGTTCAGCAAGGGGTAAAGTAGAACAGTTTACATAGCATCATTGACCTAGTTACCCTCCTTGTCTGAATCCAGTGGCGCAGCATGATAACGCAAGACACACCAGAATGTGCTGTGGGTTGGATTTTTACTCAAGTTAAATGGGATGCTTATCTCTTTGATTGCTCCATGTACTGCCCGCTGGCTGATTTTGCTTCATACTGGCGCGTTTAGGGACCTGTAAGTGAGCACTTGATGTCATTTGACTGAGGGCAGAATCTGGGACGGTGTTTTGGTGGCATTTTAAATGTGTCTGCTCAAGCATGAAGATGTGTCTTCTGATCCATGCCAATGACTCATTTACTCGATGTTACTCAAGCTGCTTGCTGCGAGCTGCCAGTTGAGGAGCATTGCCCAACATCACAGAGAGCAGGCAAATACGCAGCATGCAGGTGTGATTAGGTTCTGTAAATGAAATGAATCATGTAGACAAGACTCTGGGAGGATTTTTATCTCACCTGTGGTTGTAAAACTCGTCTATTATGAAGATGAAATGCTAGAAGATACATCTCCAGCAGAAAGTTGGTCAAATTAATCAAAATTTAAGCTATGCAATAAATTGCCAAAAGGTGTTGGGTGTAATATGAATTTTAAATATACATGTCATCTTTTTAAAATCAGCTCTTGTACTCTCTACTAGGACAGCTTTCCTTTTATCTCCAGCAGGTCTGACAGCCTATGGAATATGCAGTGAAGTTTTGATGCATTATATTGTATGCTCTGTGTTCTTTTGAGTTCTTTTGCAGGCATTCAAAAGAACAACGATATTGGATTGTCCGTGTTTACTCCATTAAGTATTGCAGCAGGCGAGTGCTGTCAAAAGCATGAGCACACGGTCAAAATCACTGCTGCTCCGTGATAAATATTTGATGGTAGATTCTGATGCATGAGCGGATTCACTTCGCACTGTTATGGAGAGGGTATGTTTACTCTAGGTGCGAGGGTTAGCGGGATGTGTGTGCGAGTGTGTTTGTGCTTGAACGAAAAGCCCCAACAGGGCCTGACAATGGCAACCGGGTGCAGCTTGACCCACCCTAGTTTTCCTCCTCCCATAGCCCCTCTCTTCTGTTCTTTTTCTTTTCTTTTTTTTTCATGAAAGAAGACTTGGTCTCAGTGGACACAAAACAAAGCTATCCCGCAGCCACACTGAATTATTAATCTCAGGTTTTTGTTTGGAATGGTAACATCAGGCACACTTTCCTACCATCATATTGTACATCAAACTCTGAGCAGTCGAGGCTTCAGATATTTCTCTTACCGGAGACACAAAATAACCAGGAGGAGAGATCGTCGGTAGTTCGGTAATAAGAAGTTTGGATAATGATGCCACTTCATTGTTTACTTAGTTAATACTGGCCAACATAAACCACATCACACTGAAGATTGTAAATTGGCAACAATTGTTTGATATCGTCTGACGTGTTTTTAGATCCAGAAACTTGCATCTAGAGAGAAAACTGGCTTAAATCGTGGCTGCAAAATCTTTGAATTTCTAGTGATCCACATTAGGGTCAAAAATAGATGCATAATTACAGACTAGGGCCTGTCTTAATTAATCAGCTGTGATTGAAAAGTTAATTACAATATGAATTACCTCTCAGAATGAGGACTGCTTAGTAGTCATTTGAAGCAGCCTGTTTTCAATGTGAATGAACACGACGCAGGCTCACTGGGTGCTAATGTTGCCACTAACATACCATTAACCCGTCATGAATTTTAAAATGGATCTCGCAGCACGCGCTTTCAAATGCCTGGCTCCAATCGCCTCCTCGCTGCTTTTGAGAAACAATTGACAGAGTTAATAGAGAGATGAAAGAGGCCAAAAAAAAAAAAAAAAGTAAGTAGAAGAGGTAGGGGAGGAGTGGAGTTGTGTCCTACTGTGTTGCTGCCAGGATTTTATATGGTAGACCTTTATTTAATACATATGCATGCCTCAGTTGTTACATGGATCTTTGTGCGTCAACGCACACGTTTATATGTATTTAGTGTCTTTCTTTTGATAGCCAGATAGACACGCTCCTATGTTTTGTGTGTCGAGTGGCCATGCTTTTTGAAAACGAAGGAGCTGGGACGGTTGTGTGTTTTTTGTACTTTTCCATCGACGTACTGTTTTGTCTCTCATCTTTCATTATATGAGGGAGCATAATAAGCTGGGTGGCCTTGGTTGCAGACAAGAGCATCTGCAAAGCCACTGCTCAGATGCTGAGTGAGCTGCAAACAACATGTTGTTAATGAGACTTAGCAATCGCCTTTAAGATACACACACGTGTATGTAGGGCAACTAGAGGATAAATTCTGTGTCTGCTCACAGCCGCTTTTCAGATGTAGTAGTTTGAATCTTCCTAATTCACAGTATTAGTTGTAAGCTATCAGCTAAAGGCTGGAGAAATTTTTTTTCTGTATCCAACATGTATAATAATGTGTATACATCTTCCACTTTCTATATCTTTTACAGATACAGAAGCAACCTTTGCTTAAATTCAACACAGTCTCTGTAGCAAATTGTATGCGCAGTGATACAATAAGAGCTTTACGTGTGTGCGTCGACACTGGCATGCATTTAAATCTAAAGTCTAAATCATTTAGAGAAAATAATTTATAAAAGGGTGAGTCATAATTAAACCAAAGATCATTTAGACACATTTTATTTAAATGAGGCATTATTAAGATAAATACATCTCAATTATACATTTAAGTTATTATCATAATTTATTTATTTATAAAAAGTATCTCTTGCACTTTCATGTGATTCATTAATTGATGAAAGACCTGTTGCAAACTTTTCTGGAGCTTATTGATTTATCTGCAATTTGAAAGCATTTTAACAAATAATTTTTAGCCAAAGGTGTAGCATGTAAACGTAGAAATCATCTGGGTTTTGAGCTGTTCTTCAGAAAACGGATCTTTTGAATCCATCACCCTGGGTATTGTGATAGGTGCATTTAGTTTGCTTCTGTAGAGTAAGAAATATATATATATACAAAAAATCAGTTCATCAACAATGAGGCCCCACATATTTCAGAGAACCCACAATTTAATTCATTTTGTAAATGTCAAATAACAACTGGGCAAATGTAACAAGACTGCCAAGACTAAGGCAGCATCGCACCAACTTCATCCAGTAGGAAGCCTGACGTGGCAACAGATAAGGAAGTGCAGGCCAGATAGACAGCCTGTATAACACCCCAGGAGGGGACAGGGAAAAGAGGGGAAAGGTAAGGAGAGGTGAAGTACAAGGGGGAGAAAAAAGGAGGGAAGAAAGGAAGAATGAGATAGAGAAGTCTCCTCTGCCTCAGAGAGATAGGGTGTCCTGCTTGAGACAAACGTGCAGGCCTTTCATCTTTTCAGGCTGGAGATTAGACAAGAGATGGCGGATGGGAAGCTTTGTTCGGCCTTAAGACACCGACTCAGTGAGAGGCTAGTGGAGAGGCATGACTCCATGAGTCCTGACACTCAACGATCTAAACTGTAAAACAAACAAACAAAAAAGATTTTATTTGTGGTCAGACATACATTTAATTTATTCCATTTACCATCACTTTGGATTATGAGAAATTATAATAATTGAAATGTTTATTACTTTTGAACATTTTCAAGACAAAAATATTCAAAGTTTAATTCAGAAAATAATCTGGAGATTGATTGATCATAAAAAGGAGCCTGAGATTGTTTAGTCAGTTGATTTTATATGTGAGCAATTTCATAATGGGTTTTCCAGAGAATTTAATTTAATTTGATCTTATGTTTTTGTGTATACAGTACATAGGATTCCTTTTTTTGTGATGGAGCTTTCAAACAACATCATCAGATGCTGATATTGTTCATGTTAGACTTATTTGAAACAAAACGGAGCCTCTTCTTCCCTATTCCACTTTTCACTCTCTCCTTTAACTTTGTTTCCCTCCTTTATTTTCTTAGACTTTCTCTTCTCTTCTCTTCTATAAACCTCCACTTCTCCACTATTGGCCTTCTCTCCTCTCGTTCTCATCTCATTGCATAATTTGTTTGGCATGGCGCCCCAGTCAATTTTCTCCCGTGTGGAAAATGCATGTTTTGTTTTTTTTTATTTCCTTTATGCAAATGAGCCCATCCAATACTCATGGCATCAGTAAAAAAAAGCTCTACTTACATTTTTCAGTCACATTCACATCGGCCGCCTCCCAACTGTGCGTTTAGCATTTAAGTGATGAAAGTGCCTTGGCACTCTTGCATTCTGCTCACTCCTCTCTCATGGGTTCTTGTGAGTGCTTATAGAAGCTAATTAAACAGTTTGCGTGCTAATAGAATCACAGTCTTAACCAGCCAGTTGTTCGAATGTGAAGGATGTGTTCAAAGGGGCAACTGTAGCTGTTTGGTTTACAGGATCAATGCTCAGCAGGAATTTATCATGCCAGTGATGTGCCACCACCTCCATTTTTCACTGAGATTGACACTGAGGGCACCGAGAGGCAGGCGGAGACGGGGCTGTAAATTCAACACACCCAAAGTCAGGCCAACCTTGGAGAGAGGGCACTGTCGCAGAAATGAGCTCGGGAGGAAAGAAGATGCAAAGAAATGTGTAGGAACGGAGAGGCATATTAGAGGCGAGAGAGTGAGAAGAGAGGTGGGGAAACAAGGGAACAAGAAGGAGATTTAAAAGGTAGAGAGGAGGAGGGTGGGTGAGGCCTTTTCTTTGGTAAATACGGGACAGACACATGATCCTTTCCCTGTATCTTCTCTTACTTTCCTTTCTTGCTCCCTCCTCCTTCAGTCTTCCTCTCTTTCCGATTCTCCATCTCTCTACAGTTTTCTATCTGTCTTTCTCACAAAAATGTGGTTTGTTGATCTCGTTGTTGGGGGAGCTGGAAAATGGGTCACGGCTCAAGTAGGAGCGCATGATCCCTGCATGTAAGCACATATCAATTCAGAGGAGGCTCCAGATAAACATGTATATGTGCGTGGAAATATACCATCTATGCATCGGTCTGAGTTTGTGTGTTTTGGCGCATGGATGTGTTTCTTTTTCTTTTTGTTTTTTTTTTCTTTTTGCATGCTACTCCACCCATCCTGCAGTGAAGTCCTATGAAAACAATACAGCCCATCATTTTGCCCCCCTGCCCCCTCCTCCCACACAGATCAGCAGTTAGTGAAATGCTGACCCTTGTCTTTCGCTGCACCCCTTTTCCCAGTCCACTCACACACAGCTGCTTGAAAACGGAGGGAGAAAAGGTGCTTATGGTTTCCGTAGTATGTGTCTCTACAAAGGTGATTTTATCTTCATTGAATTGTACAGTCAATACATGTGAACGAACGTGTGCAATGTGTGATGCTGCCAAGTAGGAAGTGTTTGGGCTTGGGGTTGGCTGCTGTTCTAAGAAAAAGGAAAAAAAAAAAAAAGAAGGAGCAAAGAAAAAAAAAATCAATAGTTGTGTGCATTAATCACGCGGCTGCCACAGAGAATTATGGGAACATGAGCTGAAGGATGCATTTTGTGCATTTGCAACATATGAGTGTTTCATGAAGGGGAGTTTGGGGAATTGGAAAAAGACAAGACAAGACCCTTTTAGTGAGAAGCGAGGTTAGTGCAGAGATAGTTGGGGGTTGTTTTCTTTATGTGCTGTATGAACAGTGTGTCTGACTGTTGCTTTTTGGAGAAGACTTCACCTGTTGTCTTTTCTAAAGATCACTTCAAGACCGCATTCATCCAGTGTTGATGTTACAGCTTTTTAAATGGCTGTGATTACATTATTACTTAAAACTTTGATAGCATGTTGTGTTTTTAGGACGAAATTTTTTGGTCTTTTTTAAATTTGTTTCACATCTTCCTCCGGCTATAAGGATTTCCATTTTGAAAGTAGAAAACCTTGCGCTCCTCTGACTTTCTGTTTGAGCTGGCGCTGTTTGAAGTCTCCATCTTAGCTGTGGTGAAGGCTTGAGGACGTGATACATATTTGATAAGGATCAATAGCAGGGCTACTGAGACAGAGATGTAGGGAAATCGATCTTGGACTGAGCTTCCCAAAAGCATCTTAAACCTAAGGTCATCTTCAGAGTGTCCATCTGGCTCAGACTTGTAGTTTGTGCTGAAATACAATGCAAATTTTCATTCTCGCTCACTTTCACATTCTCTTTCATGTGTAGAAAAACTGAGTAGTGGAAATACCAGAAGAAGGTCAGTTCTCTCCTCTCAAATTAACTTGATGGTTTATCTAATGTTTCTGCATTATCTGAAGCCATCTACTGATATTATAATCACTACACACATAAAACAATAAAGCAATCTGTTTAGTGACGGGAGACTGAACAGCAGACAACATTTTGGCACGGTGGCTGCGATTCCCAGCTGATACTCCATACGGATACACAAAATCAACAACTGGTGAAGCGGGCACTCTTCCATCAGTGTTTAATAATAAACACTAGCAATATGGCAGCCATTAGGCTGTTTAGGCAGGGAATGATTAGGGTGGTGATGGCTCGGCGCATTGGGAGACTGAACATGCTCTCATCTTTAATAGGCAATTTGGCTTTCTGTGATGGGGATGCCCCTTTGTTTTCAACTTGGATTGAAGACAGAGGCTTAAATCAGCACTGTTTTGATAGAGTGTGCTGTTATTATAGCACAAGAACCGGGTTTACAGTAATGTCCTGCGTTTTCACAGCACATGTATCATATAGCTGTCACATTTATGAAATCCATTTAGACAAAGATTATCCATTTTACTGTATCGCCGAGCTCGCTTAGTTTGTTGGAGACATTACTGTACTATATATATTTATAGTACAGTACAGTAATAGGCTAATGAAATGATTTGCTCATAGAAAAGTTAGCGTGTGTCGAGTTGAGGGAAGCTCAGTTAGTGGAACGGGTCCATCCTGCCAGAGCTTATGGATTACTGTAGAACAACACTGTTGAAAATGGACTGGAACCAGGCCAGAGGCAGCCTGGCATCAAGCCAGGACACGGATTAGTAATAAGCATGGTGTGAGCTAATTACAGCCGGAACAAGCAATTAATTTCTGTTTATAAACTCTCCTGGCTGTGGGTTGACTATGGATGCGTAGGTGCAAACTCCCTGCGTCCATTTCTGTGTGTGCGTGTATTAGTGACAGGTGGTGTGGTTCGTCTGTCCATATGTTCCCCAGCTGAAGCACTCGGGGAAGCAGAGACATACTGGTGTGCTCAATTACATCCCATAATGCAACAGTGTCTGATCCCATCTTAAAAGTGACTGATTAGAGTAAAAAAGGCACTTAATAACTCAAATCACTCGGCTGACCTAATACGGATTTTTCACTCCATTTTTTCCCCATCTAATCAAGGATTAATACATGGTCTTATTCTGCTGCCAGGGTGGCAAATCTGGAGAAATACTGTAAATCACATTGAGCCTCCTTAAACTTTCACACAGAGCCTTGGTGCCTGTGGCCCCATGCTGAGTATCTGTGACACTGATTAGACATGATCACGGTCATAGGGAACCTGCTGGACACAAGTCAGACTCTGATTTGCCTATGCCAAAAAAAAAAAGAAAAAAAAGATGGTTTTTATGAGCTGGGATTGCAGAATTTTCATGATGGTAAAAGTACATAGTAATGTAATGTCAATAAGTATTTTTCTATTATTCTATTACTATATAATATAATTATAATGGTGTGAACCAGTAGTTCATCTGGATTGAGATGAGCTCTTGTTGATTGTTATGTCCCCTCAGAAATTGTACTCACATCACTGGTCTTTCTATGTGAAAACCACTCATACGACCGCCGAGCTATATGAGGTGGCTGAAATCACAATTACAGTATTTAAGAAAATTTTTCCTTTTTTGATATAAGACAGTACACGTGAGCATAATAACATATAAAATCGTCAAATCCATCAAAGCGCTGCACACTCTCACTGCATCATATCAGTTTCAGTTGACTTCTCATGTGATTTTGACAAACTGTTCCCCAAATTGAATCCCTCAGTAGCAAATGACCAGCTGGCTTCACTGCAAGGTGACCCTCAATCTTTTTTCTTGATGTATGAGGCATCAAGCCTCATTATTTTTCTTCAAGGCTTGTTTTCTCTCCTCTTGCCTCTTCTTTGGCATGAGCCTTGAGAACACACATGCACACAAACACACAATCTCAGTATACTTGCAGCCTGTCTTTGACCTCACCTTGCCATTGTACAGCCAACAACTAAGATCCAAACAACACCCAAAGTCCCTTCAGGCTGCTGCTAAGTGGCTGTGGTGAAAACAAGGGGAGCTGGATGGGCGACAGGCAGTCAGTTGCTGTCATAACCTCACTGTCTGTTAGTTGATCAGAGCTGTGTGTTCATGTCAATGTGCGTGTGTGTGTGCTAGGCTTTATGTTTGATACATTTGCAGTCACATTGTTATGTTATTTAATTGCAAGCATATAAGCCAGGTCCTGCAGCCTGTCTATGTCTTATTCTTAAATGTAAGTGGATGTGTCACGAAGAAACGTGAAAGGAATGATTTTGCCAGTTGAGCTTTCATTTGCGGTAGTGACATCACAAGGTGACAACCGCGAGCAGAGTGGCCTTTTTGACAGACGCAGCCTGCAATCTTCACATCAGCGTAGGAGTTGAACAAGCCAATCAGAGCCGAGCGCCCATCACCGCACACGCTTATCACCTGCATACAGCTGCTGTTGCCCCTCTGAGGGAGCGAGTGGAGAGGGTGGAGGGAAGAGAAAAGAAAGAGCACAGATGAATGGTGCGCCTGAGACAGAGGGTGATTTGTGTTTGTGCTGTAGCACATTCATGCTCCAATCTTTCTTTCATGCACTTTCAGAGTTGTGCATTTGAAGACATATTTTGCTGGAAACTATAATCCACATTTGTCATTTAAGGCAAATGAAAAGAAAAATCACAGTTTGTTCTGATTAGTGCTGCATCAGCCTTGAAATAGTTAATATGTTATTCAGGATGGAAATGTGCTTTGTAGCCCTTGTGAAATGAGAAGGGAAAGATGGAGAGGGAGAGATAAGCTCAATCTGAATTGATTTTCCTGTTACTTTCGGCTGTACTTGAGTTTCCATAGCAACGTGGTCAGGTTCTCTCGGCCTCCTAGGGCAAGTGTAATTGTTGTCTGGTTCTCCCGGCCAAACTCTCCATCTCTCTCTCTCTTACCCTCCTTTCTTTCCTCTGTCTATTTTCTCTTAACAATGGAAATGTGGGCTAGATGAGATTCTTCATGGACTTTTGCAGCAGACTGAGACAGTACTGAGCAGTTTCACGAGCCAGCCCAGGTTGAAAAAGAACTGCAGACCTTCATGTTTACCATAAATGGGCATTATTGATAAAGTTTATTTTAATCCAACCAATTGGACTGAAAAAATAAGGCACAATTATAGAGGACGTAGCTTTGTCTTCTTTATTCAAGTTTTAATTATGATTATGATTATAATTATTATTATTATTATTAAATTCCACAATCAGTAAATTAGTTGTTCGGCCTTTATGATGGGCTGCTCAAATAGCAAGCTATCCAAATATTGGTACATCCAGCCAGTTTATTATAATTTAAGACAAGATAATATGCTTCTGTTATTTAATGATGCTGGCTATTCATTACTATATTAATATTTAGAGTGTTTCTTGGAGACCTATACTAAAAAATGACTGCAGTCACAAAATAAAATGTTGCTGTTGTTCCAGGGCGAATTTCAAAGCACAGCATCTGCTGAATCACATGAAACAGCCAAATTCTCATAAAACGCCATGCGCATATTGTCCCGGAAAATCCAAATGAGCAAATGTAATGACGAAGACGGGGACAATATTAAGTTGAGGATGTGAAAAATGGTCTCAGGCACATGATCATTTCAGAAGTCACAGACAGAGCTTATTAGATCAAAGATAATGATACTGCAGAAATCTGTTTTAGTTTCAATAAACTTGGATTGCAGAAGTTGGAAGATAATCAATGAAAAAGCGCTGCATCACAACTTTTGCAGGGATTGGATTGTAAGCACAAAATATGTTAGGAAGAACTGATTTTAAATGAGGCCTCCTGGCTGACACAGAGACAGAGAAAGGCAGAAGGAAGACGAGAAGGACAGAATAATCCTAAATTGAGTTTGGTTCACATACAAATAGATCTGGTGGACCCCCCCCACACTTTTTCTTCTTATTAATTTGAATTAGATATTTCCCTCTGTCTCTCTGTCTCTCTCTCTGACTCCAGTTATACACTACTGTGCACATAACAAAGCATTCACAGCTGTTCGGAGTCTAAACAGAGGCCTTGCCTGCTCATCAAGAAGAGACAGAATTGGTTCTCTGGCCTGCTGATCTAGAAACATTTCCATTATGGCTTTCAGGTCATTACAGAAAAAAAATGGTCAAAAGAATCCAGGTGAGACAGTCTAGATCAGCACCATGACTAATTTAATGTCCGGGTTAGGATGAAGGTTCCTGAGGAATAACTGAGAGGAAAAAGTATATTAAAAAAAACAACACAATATACTTGTTCATAACAAAATGAAATTTGAATATTCAGAATATTAATAATACTCAAATAATAAGAAAATATGGAAAGATATTTTTCTAACCTGAGAGGAGGTTTTTATCCAAAAATTGTTCTATTTGTTAATTTCGCAGAATCGGGATGTCAGTCACTTGCTCAAAATGTAAAATGTAAACGTATTCTGTGCCGTATTTCAAAGGAGCTCCTGTATCTGCGATAGCCTTGGACCTGTCCCAATCTGCTCTGTGTTTTCTTGCTCCAGATCAATGCTAATTAATACACATCTCCCTCAGGGACAGTGGGGCGGCTGTGCAGACAATCAGGAAGGGCCGTCATGGGCTGCATTTAATCTGGTCTATATATAGGAAATAAAACCTTAAGAAATATCTACAGACAGGAAATAACTTCAACTCATGTATTTACCATAGCAGAGAGAGAGAGTCAAGCAGAGATATCGGAGCTCTCAGTCATAAACTGAGGTTCATTCATGGGGGCCAAATAAATAATCTGTCTTTGTCTAATGGTGTTCTTGCATTCTAATTGGTTAGGTGGGAGGGGGGGAGTACCCTGTCTAATCATGTGCTGTAATGAAAATCCAGTTCAGATGAAGTTCAGCCAGTCACTTCTTTCACAGGCATTTCCAATGAAACACCTGAATGCAGCAGTGCAGACATACTGTACATCTGTCACCACCTCTGTATTCAGCCGGATGATGCAGACTACAGTATAAATATGTGAGACCAGCTGGTTTGGTGCTTGTTTTGTTTACTCTCCTGCTTTCTCTTCCCTCTCCATCTCCCTCTGAAATACACTGTTGAAATAAGTGAAAAAAAGAAAATGGGAGACATGTTTTTGTGCATGCCTGGCGGACAGATAGGCTCTGCATAACTAGCAGTTTCCTCTGAAGTAGGGAGAAATCTATTTGCTTGTAGAAGCTGCTTGCATAATCCTTTAGTTACACTTGCCAGCTGTGAGCAAAGATACGGCGCTGTGGGATTTGGCATGAATATCATTGGGAGGACAAAGAAATGAAACTGATAAGTGTTTGTGCACAAGGTCCTTTGCATAATCCAGGATAACCCATAATCTGAGTTCTTTAAAATCCTGCCCAAATAGATGTGGTGAGGAGCCATTAATGAGAACATACTGTTTGGAAAATTTGGTTCACCCAAAAATAACTCCAGCATTTGAGCCACTCTGACATAAGAAACCGGGCTTGATTTACTTTTGCATGTTAATTTTGACCATTAAATTTTGACTCAAAGATTCGCTGCTAGACAACCGATGGCAAAATTAATTTCAGAGAGAAGCCTTTAGTGAGAAATGTACTCATGGTCATACAGTGCAGTGCAGTCTGGCCTTGTTTTGCTTGACATCCATATGAAAGGATTTTATTTTTTCCAAAACACCTCCCTCCCTCTCTCTCTCTCTCTCTCTCCCTCTCTTTCTCAGCTGCATATCCTTCTTTCCTTTTCCCTCAGTCAACAGTGTGCACTGCAATAACGAAAAAAACACATCACTCCACAGCTTTCAATACATCTGTCCTTTCTCTCCCCACCTCTCAGTGTGGTTGTTTGCTCAGCCTCCTCTGCCCTGGCGCCTGCATTTTCTACTTCTCTCAGTGTGTTATTGGATGCTAATAGATAGCTGCTGAAAGCATGAAATACCAGCATAGTACCATGTGTGGATGCCATATTGTGTAATGAACTGAACTATCATGTCTACAACTCCAAAAGAATGTAATGAAACAACAAGCATGGATATTGACATATATTTACAATCCAAAACTTAGATCCACCTCATCCCCAAAAAATACAGGATAGTGAATAGACAACATATTGGTTAAAATGTCTTCTAGCTCCTTTTTCACATCTTGTCTGTGGTCTCGAGCCATTTCTTCCCATTGAAAAGATTAAAAACTGAATGAATCTCAAATATATTGTTTTATTCGTTGATTGATTTTTAAAGGCCAAGAAATTACTAATTAACAGATGGGAAGTGTAGACTTTAGAAAACTGTGGCGAATGGTTCTTTTGTTCAGGACTATTTTCAGGAGTAACTCGAGTTTGTTGCACTCTTGAGTATTTACAACAGCAGGGTGGTGTATGTGGGAGTGAGTTTAAATAGTTTTTGGACAAAAATGGAGCTGTAAGCCGCAGGAATAAGAAACATCACATTTGTTTCCACGGGCAATACTTAGTAGGATAGACTCATAGTTGGTTTCAATGCTTTCATGCGATTCATGGGAAGCATTGTTATTCCTAAATTTGCTCAGCCCTAAATTGTAATTGCACTTGTCCCTACTGTACTTACTATAACTATTAAGAAACTGTAGACATAAAAAAAGCAGACAATAAGGCTGTGTGGATGTTAGTTTTCCTAATTTTAACAGCATGGCTGCCATGATTGTCTTTGGCCTGCGTTTACAACATGTCTCTAATGCCCAAATAGCATTAACATTTCATTATCCAGGGGAAACAATAGAAATGTACCAGAAAGGATAGTCTCCGCATCCAGGAGAGCTGAAATATTGATGTAGTTGTGGGGTAAATGGCCCTAAATCTGAGCGAAAGGGTGACAATGGGAGCTATGAGGACAGCGAGCAAGGCAAAGAGTGGAAGACATCTCTTGTATAGCCGGACTGTCAGGGCTTTGGGTGCATAATCAATGAAGTGTAGTGTGTGTGTTGTATCTGAGGCGTCAAGTCAGCTTCAGAGAGGCCAATCCTATTTTTAAGGGGTCTGTTGCTATGCTCTTTGAGAAGATCTCCTGCAGCCTGAAAAAGACAGGGAGGATCCACTCAGGGGTCGTATCACACCTCCACAGTGGACGGAAAGAAAAAGAGCTGTTGAAATAAGGGGAGCTGCCTCCGCTAGGTGACACATTCAATTGATTATTGATGATTTGATCCATTATACACTCAAAGGAACGTGTTGACACCAGCAGAAATAGAGTCTGTACTTATTCATTTCTTTTTAGGCAGAGCTGTGAATGCAGTGAGACACATGCTATCTGGCAAAATAAGAGGTGCACATGAGGAGTGTCTTTTAACTATTTATGAGCTATTTCATTTACAATTTAATTATTTACTCACAAAATTCCAAATTAAAGGACAAACTTATTCAACTCGTATGTTAAAATGATATCAAAGCAACACAAATTCACACTATTAAACTAAGTGAAGTCATTTGATCAAAACACTAAATGCCAGACCATCAATGTTGTTGGTCCTTGTTAGCTTTGTATTAAAATAGAGATAAGGTTGTTTTTTTTTTTTTTTTGTGGTTAATTTGCAGAGACATTGGTGCTTATGTGAACAAAGTTACTGTACAGACAAGATTACTGTTCCAAAACAACTCAGTCATATTATCTCTGGGCCGTGTTGTCTGTGTTGTCTTGTCCAGATGTTGTCTATTAGATGTCAGATTAGGAGGGCTGGTGTTGGATTAGCCAATCCAGAGCCAGAATCATTTTAGATTAAATTATAGTATATGGACATCTGGGTCGCTGCAATGGCTCTGCTCAAGCAAAATAACATTAAGTCAGTGTTACACAGCTAGACACTACACAGACTGTAATCAGCAGCCAGGCAAAAGGGGGATGACAGCATTAGGACAGAGATGGATGAAAAATCCTCCGCTTTTACAACTTCCCAATTACAGTACACCGACAGACTTAACAAAAGCAGTGGTGCTCTTAAATGTCTGTATAAAGTCAAAATTACAAGGCAAACAGGAGATGTGTGTGTGTGTGTGTGTGTAGAGAAGGTGATCAGGCCTCTAGTGCAGACAGCCCTGTCTGCTAATAATAATGGTTATTTTCTCCTCCACTCTCTGCCTCTCTCTCTCTCTTTGCTCAGCATTTGTGCCCAAGCCTCCTGGCAGATAGATGTGCAGAGATTACACCTTCTAATTGGTGCTAGCGGCTGTGGGCCGGTGTAGTTCAATGTAGTTTAGTGCTGTGTAGACTGGTTTTTATGTAGTGAGGATTTGTAATAACGATGATAATGACTTTAGAACGGTATGTTTATATGGCAGTGGAGTGTACTAGAGCACATAAAGTATGAGTAGATGCGATCAGGAGAGACTCAACTGAATGGATAATTGTTCCCATTAGTCATTATTTTCCCACCATTTCAACTTAAACTGAATGTTGAGTACTAAATCTCTCATTTTTAGAGACAATATTTGTAAGCTATGTTGGTGTCTTTCTTCCTGAAGAAATGATTATATCATATAATAATCATACATTATACATAATATATTTATTGTCATGACTGGTGGTCAATTTTTTTTAAAGTACCAGGATGATCTGTTGATGATCTAACATATCTCTAAGCGAGGGATCATTCCCTTCCATGTGAGCTTTAAAATGTGTACTCAGTGTTTTTCTGTATTTTTTCAGGTCTCTTTAATTTTGATACGTTTTTATAGAAATGTCACATGTGCTGAGCAGCATCTGTTACAGTTACAAACATAAATTTGCTACTGAATACTCCTTTTCCTCAGTTTTCTGTGCTGTAAATTCTATTTATATGTATATGGTGTCTGATTAGCTTACAAACATTTCAGTTTGTACCAAAACATACATAGATTTGTTTCCCAGCTCTTTGTAGCACACAAACTGTAGGTCAACACAAACGTTGGATCCCTCACTTAAGCTCTTGCCTCTGTGTCTTTTTTTTTTAAAGCTTGAGTGATATACTTTGCATGTGAATGATTCAAGCTGAACAAATACCTGACACAGCCCATATGATGAATGATGAATTTGTTAATGTGTGACATTATTAGAGGTGACAGTGTGATCTGGTCTCCAGATGATGATGCAGTAGGCCTTGCGATGGGAAAGCGATCATTGGAGGCCGTTCTGTCTCTCCACCAGTCTGGAGAAAACCATCTGAAAATGAAATATGATATGTCATTTTTTTTGTGCATGTGTGTGTGTTTGCTACACATTTTGCAAAGGGCTCTGCAATGCCTGTGTGCAGGAAAATGACGCCTGCCTGCACACATATGCACACAGTGTGTCTGGCTGTATGTCATTTGTGCATACAGTATATGTGTGACAGTCCGTCTCTCCCAGTGAAAGTGTATCTATGCGAGTGTATGATTCTAGTTGCATTTGTCACTCTTTTTTCCGGGGGTGCATGTGTGTCATGTCTGATTAAAGTTAACCCCTGTGAGGCTGCTGGTGCACCCTTCCTCTCTATCTCCCATCCCCCTTGTGTGTCTCCTTCCCTTCTCCCTCCACTCCTCCACACTTCTGTCACTCCATCCCTGTTCTCCTTCCTCCTGGCACTCTGACAGCACAGGAGAATATGCTCCCTCAAGGTCCCACCCTCCCTTTCTGGCTCCCGCGGGTGCCGTTTCCTTGGAAACAGTGTCAGAGTTGACTGGGTGGGTGCAGATAGATGGCTGCCCTTTATCGGACTACACCACTGGTCCATTAAAATCAGGCAGACTAGACCTGGTTGCACACCAGCACCCCTCTTTTCTCACCCTGAATGGACCGTTCCACCTGACACGCGTGAATATTAGCTCGACCCAGGCTGAGGGTGTGTGCTCTTTTTTTTTTTTTCTATGAGTATATTGAATGTCAGTATTTATTACCGCTTGTGTGCATTGTGTGTGTGTGTGTGTGTGTGTGTGTGTGTGTGCGCGCGAATGCATGTGTGTGTGTCTGACTGATGTGCAATATCTCCCGTTGAATTGGACGTGTTTAGGAAGAAATATTGTGCAAGTGTCTTCCTCTCTGTGTCCTTGGGAGAGAAACAAAATGGAGACTGGTCTTTTCCTCGCTTTCTATCTCTCCTCTCAAGATGATGTGGAAAAGAAATTCAGGTCCCTCCACATCTATAGCTTTGGTGAGACTGAATTTGATCAATCATTTTAAACTTTACACTCCCAGATATGTGGCTGTAGTAATTGGCTGTTAAATTATTTAAATACAAACAGCTGCAATTGGTGTTGAGGCCACACATCAGCAGGGAACATGAACAAACCAAGCCTGATGCTCAGTTTCTTAATTTAAAAAGGGGCTGATGTAAACACCTCAATGTTGGATATGGCTGTAATTGCTGGCAATATTAAAGCAATCTAACACATGGTAGATATTGAAAAATACATATTGTATGAGTTTTACTTGAGTGTGAACATGGCAGTGATTTAACTGATTTAACACAGTCTTAACACACTCAGACACAGTGAATGCTTTATGTTTACATGAACAGATAGTTGTGGGCTGTGTCTGTTACAGTGTAGTTAATTCCTTATATAAAAAAAATCATTCCTTTTTAAGCCATAGTGAATAAAACTGTTATAGATTAAATTACAAAGGTGGCATTATTATGAGAGAACACAGCATCATATTAATGTTAGCTTTTAACTTTTACAGCTGAAAAGCTGAATTGAGTATAAAGCAAGTGAAATATGACATGACAGCATGTCAGTAAACTAACTAAAACAATAACAGGAGAATTATATCAATCTATTAATTAGTGATTGTCATTCTTTTCATATATTTCTCAGGTCTTTGTGAGTGATTTATTCAGGCAGGAGTGAAACACAGGTAGGACAGAAAGGTTGCCTATTTTTACAGCACTGTTTTTGAGTTTCAAGAAGACGCAAAGACACAGCATGACTCAAATGTACCAATGTTTCAGCAATGAATGGGAAGTGTGGGTTTTATTTTTTAAATATATATATATATATATATATATATATATATATATATATATATCATTTATTATCCATGTCATTTGTAGAACCCTGCTGTAAAGTTACTCAGCCTTAAAAAATGGTTCAGTCCAAAACTGCGTCCTGCAGTCAAAACAGGTACTTCTTTGAGCTGTGGTTTTCAGCCATGTTTTTTGATAGTAACATGTATGGCAAAAAATAATCAGTCAAAGGTTTTGGGGGCTTGCCAACTGTTTTGCCTGGCATTGGCACAATCCCAGAAAAACTCTAATGTTCGATCAACTGTACCAGGCAGGAAGGTGTAAAGTTCGAACACGCTCATATAGTTTTGCTGTGTAGTTCTAAAATGTGCTGAGACGGCGGAATTTTTTAAGAAAATAAAGTTGGTGCGAGCGTCTTTTTCAAGCTATCCTCTGTATTTTCAGAGAACCTCACCTGGGAGCCTAGAAATGTACCTGAGGTATTTAACCATTTCCACAGATTCAACATGTTGACCATCAAGGGAAACAGACTCCATTTTCACATTTTGTTTTATGGGGGAAAAAAAATAAATAAAAAAATTCTTTGGTCTTGGACACATTGATTTGCAGCTGACTGATGGGGCTGGTATGTTTTAGTGTTGGCAAGAGGCAGCTTCATCTGAGGGGTGTAATTGGGATGAACTAAGACCAGATCATCAGCATGGTTCATTTTCTTACTGAGCTTAAACTATAAAAACAATTTTCGCAAAGTTATCGCATTATGAAATGTGATTATGTTGCTAGCAAACATTTTTGACTCTTCCTTAGTAGCTATTTTAACCAATATTTTGCATTTGAGCTTAGCCAGATGTTATTTTTGGCTAAAGATTAGACTTAGACACCAACTCCTAATTGCTTGGGTTGTCTAAATTTTAATATGTTTTTTTGTTATGCTTTTTTCCACCAACATGCTTTTTTTTTGGTCAACTGATCTAACCTGCAGAACACAATTGTGTATATTCATTAAATATGCAGTAGTGGTAACTCACTTAAACATCCTTGTAGTGGGCTAAAGTCTGTCAGCAGCCACACACACACACACACACACACACACACACACACAGTATTATGTATTTAAAGTAATTACCTCAGGCCTGATCCAGACTGAGTTTAGTAGCATGTGATAATCCATGTAGGCAGCATATGGGAGGAGGGGAATTAGAAGTCCTGAAGAAAATAAAGAAATTAAAGTGTCCTGGTGTCTGTCTGCAGGTCTGTAAAAGGGAATATTAGGCCAAGAGTGTGCTATTAGGAATTTGTGTTTATCTATGAGTACATATATCCATGTGTGTGTCGGAGGAGTGGGATGATTTGTGGTGGTCTGGAACTCTGATGGGAGATTTTCTACATTCCTGTTTGAATGATTGGGTGTATGTTCTGCACTGAGGATGAAGGAAGAGTTGCAGTATGTTGCACGCCAAATAGATGAGTATCAGACAGATGGTGTAATTAATGACATCACTGGAAACAGAGCGGGTTGCCTTATGCTGTAAAAAGGGTCACCATAATATCATCAGAGGAAGCCTTAGCCTCTTGATAATGAGTGGATAAAAAAAAAATCAGCACTACATTGTCAGAATCACATACTAATTTGGATAACCTCTCCCACAGAGACTTTGTAAATTGATTGAACTGCCACAGAGTCTGTACTTTCGACAAATTCTCATCCAATTTCACCTCCTGTTTTTTGGCACCAGGGTATCTTTTCCTGGTTGATTTGCATCAATAAACCTCAGTAAGCAAGGCATTGTAATGCCTAATTGGGCGGTAATGAGCTGTCGCATTATGCAGAGTGCTGAGGTTCAAGCTTATTAGTTGCTTGGTTGCCCATAACATTTTCCTGTCTTCCCTCCGCTACTTCAGTGTTGCACGATTGTCAATGCAATCTCCCCTTCTCTCTCACCTCCTTTTCTGCCTCTCTACTGCATCCCTATTCTTCTTAACCCCCCCATCCGCCCTCTCATCCCACCCACACACCCACCCTCTCATCCCACCCACACCCCCTGCTCTAAAAATAGTCACCTATTATTCAGGAGGCCAGGGCCACGGACAGCGAGGCAGCAATCAGCATGGCGGCCAAGCACATCAAGAGCCACAATAGCTGTCATTTTGCGAACGCTAGCTAATATAATTCTCTTTACATTACTCTGAGCCCTGCTGGAGTGAACAGAGGGTTATATTGCAGGCTAATCTGAATTAGAGCTGCCCTACTTTTTTTTTCTAAGTTAATACAATTATATGAAGTCTGAGTAAGTATTTGTTTAGCAAAAAAAACTCATAAATCCAATATTTTGTTTCCTGTCTAGTCTTTTTCTTCTTTGGAGGTGGCTGTTTATAGTGTTGTCCACTTTGAAGACAGATGAAGGAAGTTCTCTGTTTGGCTCCAGTAAACTCTGACTAACTACAGTACTTACAGAACATTATCAGGATCAGCACCTTGGCATCACTTGTTAATCTTCATGACCTCCAGGTGTCCTTGGAAAGTGATGCTCGGACATATAGTCCACATCAGCTCCTCTGCATCAGAGCAAAGGGATGATCGTTGGTAAACTGACTGCTGAAAGCAGCACTACCCTGAGAATGCAAGGTTTAGATGACGAACTGAGCCAAACTGTAATATTAAACTTAAGTTAGAAAGTCGTGCATAAGCCTACTGTTGAATGATGTCGCATGGGCCCCTTGTCACTCGAGAGGCGGTTTAAAATCGATATGGTTTGCTGAATCTGACATAAATGTGCGTTGTACTTCAGCACATGTATGTGCACAAGGAAATGCCACATTTTCTATAATATAAGAAACTTTTCACTCAGATTGGACATTTGAATCAGACAGTGCTGACATTACCTGGATGAAAAGCAAGGTGCTTTTTTTAGTTTGGTTTAGTAGTCCAGTCAAACATTTTCAAACCCAGGAGACACCAGCAAGCAAATGGACATTTTTCCAATAGCCTGCTGCCTCATGGGGTCTATGTTTGTGTGTAAGGGCAGCGGTGGAGGGGGTGAAGGTTGGTAGGACTGTGTGAAACATTTTCATCTTGCAATCTGAATGCAGTAAGGAAGAAAAACGTGCCCCGAGGCAACTGTTGACATTGCGATCAGAGCAGCTCTGTGCTGAGGCCCTCCTCTGTATTGTTATAATGTATTTATGTAACTCTGCTAAACCGTGAGACCTGTTCCACATTCATCTACATAAAGCAGCACTGAATTGCCTTGAGGTGGAAATAGACACACACACACACACAAACACACAGATGAGATCATTAAGCAAAAACCTCCCATTGCTACCCCCCAACCGTTCAACACACCCTGCATTCACTGTTGATTTTCCTGCTCACTTGTCATTTGTGATTGCCAAAAAGCAAGGCACCAGATGCTATTCTGTTTGTAAGTGCACCCCCCCCTTTAAATACACACATCACACACACATGCACATATACACACCTACACTCATGAACACTCATATTCAGACACACATGCAAGCACATACTACAGACACAATTTCCCTGTCTCAGTCAAAGACAACGACAAAGTGCAATTCCCCTTAGCAAACGACTCTCAGATGATGAAAGTGAACATTTTCTGCCTCTTATTTTTGATGTGCAGCATGGATGTGATCAGAGAGGCTTCACATTTCCACTCTCCTCTCTCTCTTTCTCTTTCTCAGCATTATGCAGTCTGTTATATCCCCCCCTGCTGTAACGGGAAACACTCACACTAGATAGGAGCAAACAGTTCCCAGCTGCTTGCTAATTCTTGATCTGTTAGTCTGGCTAGCAGGTGTTTTCCAGGAAAATGGTGACTTTCATCTCCAGTGTTAATGGAGGGTCAACCAGGACCTCCTCCCATCCTTTCCTTGTTAATGTTTTATATGATTTAGGTGAAACAGAGGATAATTTAAGCAATATCGTTGGCCTTTCTGTCTTTATTCCTGATTGACAGTTTCTGTGGGCTGAATATTTTCCCATGTTGTCACAATCTAAAATGAGCTATAAAGAAACATCTGCCTGTGTGAGACTTGACTGTCATTATCCTTCATGAACTGGTGGTTCATCATTATAATACTGACTGGCTGGCTGACAGCAATCACTGATCAACATATTGACTCTAATTGACTGTCTGGCTGGCCATCTAAATGACTGACTTCAGTGGAGATTTACCAACTGGCTGGCTGACCGGCTTACTAACAAACAAAGCCACAAGGCCGGCTCACTAACTCACTAACTAACTGACTGACTTGCTAAATTCCTGACTCTCTGATGACTGACTGATTGACTTGCTGTCTGCAGATTGACTAACTGACGGCCAGCCTGACTCCTCTGTCAGCAGATGATACGTTGTGATCCTTGTGGAAAGGGGAGCCCTCTGTCCTGATATCACCACCAACACTGTCTGACTGACGGACGCATTTCCATTTTTACCCGTTAACTCTGATATGGGAAGAAAGAAAATGATGAGTTATGAGAAAAAAGGCCAGTCAGTGATAGAGTATGTATATGCATGAGACCATGGATTCCAGTTTTTCAAATGGAAGAGAGACCAACTATCCAGTCTGGTTCAGCTTTAGTGACTAAGTTCTATCTATCTTGTTGCATTTGTCTATAATGTGCAATCAGCGTAGAATGGATCCTGAGCAAGTCGCTGATATTGAGCTGCTGCCTGATTTGCACATTCAATTTCCAGGCTTGGAATATTTTTGAAGCCTCCTCTCTCCTTTGCATCTGTCTCTCATGCCTGAAATTGACATACATTTCTACCCAAATTCATTAGGGTCAGAGAATTTACTACACGTTGTTGATGTCTTATTTACATTTTTGTTTATAATATTTGATAATACTATGCTCAAACATTTAAAGAGTCCAAACTTACACTTATGTATTGAGATTATGGGAAGAAACCAAAATGCACAGATGCAATAAAATCCAACTACTGTTTCCCAGTGAACTCAAATTGTATGGGAGGGATGTGATTGATTTTCAGAACATTGAAAAGAAAAGGTAAGGAGGCAAACAAGATGACAGTAGTAAGTCTCTGACACTCTGATTGGGCTCCCATTTCATACATATACAGAACATATGCTTGTGTGAGTGTAATTATGAGGGAATGTAACCTGGAGTGTGTGTATCTGTGTGTGTGTGTGTGTGTAGTGACTCATAAACCACGGCAATGCAGGCCGTCTGTGACAGCTGCTACATAATCAGATTACTACTGCTACAATTTGAGCATGTGTGTGTGCATGTGTGTTAATGTGAGGTCATTTGGCCTGGTGTTCAGTATTGGGGGTCCTGTCATCAAATGTGAGGAGAACACAATCATCTTTTGATTTTCTTACCACCTCTGTGACTTGGGTGCCTTAGGCCCAACGACAGGGTCACTGCCCCTTTGTGTTTGCTTGTGTGTGTGTGTGTGTGTGTGTGTTCATATATGTGTATAATGTATATGTGTAGCTGCAGGTGGGTTCACTGAAGCTATCTGAACCAGAACAGCAGAACTTAAAAGTAACTGTAGTATGTCAGTGTGTCACACAAGCTGTGCTTTTACATATTCTGCTCCATTTAATGTGGGCACAGCAACCCTCTCATCTTTTCCTTTTATCTTTCGTTTTTCATATTCCTCCTCTCACTCTCCAACTCTTGTTGAATCCTCTGAAGCTAATTAATGTTGAAAAGGACATTTTTTAGCAAGTTCTCCAAATGCTTTTTGGCTGTCCTTTGGGGCCATCTTGTTACATCCAGATTCTCATTTCTGATGCATTAATTTTATTTTATTATTATTTTTTTTTAAGTTTTGTCCTTTCAGCAGCATAATTTCTTTTTCCTGCTGAGTTGATGCATGTATGTATCCAGATTTAATGTACAAGCTCATACAATTCAATTCTTTTGATTATTTCTTCCTTGTAAAACTTGTGAAAGATTGTTACCACCAGTGCATTGCGAATGTTGATGAAGCACTGGCACAGGATATCAAAATCAAATACCAACTACCTTTTTAGTTGCCTCGTCTGACCTAGAATACACCCTGCTGTCGCAAACGGAAAGTGGACCACTGACCTCAGTCAAACTATATTTCTAGGCCAGCTGGTTGCCTCTCTGTGTATTACTCATGTGTATTATGTCCACCACAAGGGCATTTTGTCACCTCCCAGCTGGTCTTCAGAGACTTGCAGAGCTGTGTGGCATTGGAAAGGTCGTCCACACCACAGGAGGCAGCATCCACACTGCAGACTCCCCACGCCGCTGTTTGCTCCGTCTCTTCAAACATTTTGCGTGGATCCTCTTTTATTTATTTATTTTCCCTGTGTTTTCCATGTGAGTTTTCACAAGTGAGGGGACTGTCGAGGTCAGAGGTCGGTGTCACAGTCTCGAGGCTGCAATGACGTTTCCTCTTCTTTATTCCTGTCCCTGATCAATAAGCAGAGACGCAGAGGGAGTCGGACAGACAGAGAGGAAGGATTGCATGGAATGTCCTCAACTTCCTCATTATCTCCTTGGCTGCTTATGCCCTCATGTAGAGCTGGTTCTCTCTGCTTCATTACTGTAAGGACTATCTTAAGGGAGGAATGGCAGTCTTCCAGTTGGCTCTATCAACCTGTCAATCATTCTGGTCTAATCTTAGCTCTGCCTCTCAGTGCTGCCCATCATTTCCTGGCACAGTGGCGCAATGAGCAGATTCTCTATGTCTAATTCCCCTGAAATAGATAAGGACTTTAATGGTGGGCCTACTCAATTATGCAATGATGTTTTGTTTTCTTGTACCATGTTGTTTGCTGTGATGCTCCATACTACACCCCTCTGTACTGTCCTGTTTTCTTTTCTCTTCTCATCCCTTCTTTTCTTCTCTTCCCTGAAAACACAAAGTGCATCATCTTAACTGACATTATCTTTGCATCAGTAAAGAGGATGTCTGTTATCTTTCCCACTTTCATGACTTTATTGAGCATGGAGAATCAGCGTAAAATAGAAATATACACTGTACAATCTATGATAATGAATACTGGGGGATTACTCTTTGTAATCACACATACACATCTGCACATACATATAAACACAAGCGCACAGAAACCTCTCTGCCATTCTGCCCGTCATTCCCTGCTGTTGTCACAGTAACCATCTTACCTTTCCTTTACACTCCCGCCCTAATGAAACCACTGGAGGACAGAGGGAGGGAGAGCAGCAAGGGGGTGGGGGGGATGCAGACAGAGAAAAGCAGAGATATATCACAGAGGCGATAGGCAGCATGGAGAATTGCCATTGTTTTGCAGCTGCTCTTTGCAAACCAGAAACCTTCTTTGGATCCTTCTAGAAACAAACAAACAACAACAACAACAACAAAAAAAAAACACTGCCCTTCCAGCCACATGTAATCATTCCAGTCTGTGCTCATGACCACACTCCAGGTTCTCTCTCCTGCTGGGACATTTCCATATAAATCCAATAACATTATCATTAATAGATAATTACCCTGCACTGCATGATTTGTTACCGCAAACACAGATTAAAATTCAATTAAAGGTAAAAGTGTGCATGGGTGCTGCCTGTTCTGCTTTGCTGAGTAGCTCCATTTAAACCCAATAAATCACGTTCGGTTATTATATCTAATGTAGGCTACGTATGTCATGTCATGAGAGTGAAAATATGCATTCAGTTAATGGGAGCAAAATTAAAATAACTGTGATCCCAGTCACACATCAATGATGACAAACAAATATGGATACAGCGTATAGATATGAGGAGAGAGAGAACACGGCAGAGCAGACCATCAGTAAGATGTTAACATCTGTTCCTTTATGTACTTTTAAAGTCTCCTTCTGCCGCAGCACCATAAAAGGCCTAAACGAAGTGAACGAGGCCCCTGGGCTCAACACAGATTGGCAATTACACACCTCAACATTTCAGGAGACCTTTAGTGGTTCAGACCTGAGAATTTCATCAGGGAAAACAAATCTGCCAAAAGTTAATATACCGAACCTCTTAGATTGGAGTGTATGCAACAGGTTAAAACACTGGACAGTGTGTGTTTGTGCAAAGTCTTATCAAGCAGATGATGTGAGTCTTCATCTGAGGGCTAACGCTGAGGTGCCTATACATATTTTTTGATGTTTCATTGGCTGTCAATATTGATTATCCCCACGTCAGCCATTTGCTTGTGGCTGTAATTGTTTGTGTCACTGCCAAGCCTCTCTCTGGGATGGTCATTAGCAGAGTTTCTTCATCAGTCAGATAGTTTCACATCCAACCTGAACAATGTTTGGGGCTTGAGTAGCATTTAAAGGCCTCTCAGGCACACGGCCCAAACCCGCTGGCGTTTTCACTTGCAGTGGCTGATTAGACTCCTTCTCAGGACAGGACTGCCACCTATTCTTAATGTCTCAGATGTCTTCATGTAAATCCTCTCTCTACTGGCCTACTTGGATCTGAGCATAAGCTTGAGTAATCAGTCAGGATAAAATGAAAATACTAGTCTGGGGGTGTGGTGCCTTTTTGTGTTGAGGTTAGTTTCTCTTCCTTAAGAACTGGTCCCACCAGGAAGTGGCAAAGCAAAGTTCATCCATGCATCCTTGGCTTGGTGACATAGTTAGTACTCGTAGGGCTGTTTGGTGAACCAGTATAGTTGGAGAGGGGACTACTAACAGGCTTCCTGACCTAAATGTGCTTGTGCTGGAGCATGCTGCCTTCATAGTAATTCACTTTGATTGCTATTGAGACAATAAGTTAACCATGCAGTTTACTAAGGTATTAAGTGAAACACTTTCTCAGAACTTTCTTTTGAATATGCCTCTTCACTGGAGCAGTTTATGTTCAGGGAAAGTGATGCACACTTTCTGTTTCAGACACTCCATTCTCACTTCCTTCAAATGTCTCTACTGTACATAAGGTTTGTTGTTGGTCCGCCGTACAAATCTGCATGTCACCAAAGTTAAGTCTTATGCAAAAGATTTGGATGGATTTACTTCTCAAAGGTTCTCAGTTTTAAATGCTGCTCTGAATTGTTGAACTGTTTTGTTGGAACAGCAGTGACCCAACAAGGTTGTTTGTTCTCTGGGACAGTGACTACAGTCTCTAGAACAGGCAAATCATGTTTGCTCCAAAGTCTTTGTTTCTGTGCTCGTGATCAGCAGATCAAATAAAAAGTCATGCAGATGCAGCTTAGAAGCTTCCTGACATTTCTATTGGCTTTCTGTGTTACACTTCCAAATTAGAGTGTAGCACCAAGCTTGGAAGATGCACTAAACACATGGTACTTAAATTTACTCCATCAATAATCACATTCATTTCTTAGTTGTCATAATAGCCTGCACTACATTATATTTTATCTCACAGTCTTACAGTATGTTACAGACACATTTGTCAGCAGCAAAAATGATTTGTTTCTTCCCCTCCTCAACGACAGTCTAATTGGCAAATGGTCTCTGAAATGTACAAACAACTACACACACACACACACACACACCACCAGCTCACACATTCACATCATCAGTGTGATGAATGATGACTACCCTGACATTGCTTTAACCATTACCATCCCCACTCTGTGATACTGTTCGTTCCCAGTCAACTTCCCTTGTCAATATTTACTGTCATCTGCCTCGGCAGTTTCATCTGCAGCCTTTGCTGTGCTCTCAATTCTCACCGTCAACTTAATTAGTCACATCTCTTGGTTTAATTACATCAAGTGGAAGGAAGTTGCAATCTCAAGTAGATCAAATTAAGCCTTATGCAAATCCTGGAGTGTCTCGTTTGTCGGTCTCTGTGGCAACAATGTCTCTGTCTCCCTTATTTCTGCCAGGAGGAGTTACGTGACGCTTGTCATAAGTCGCTAAATGAAATCTTACACTGGAAATCACCCCTGTTAGACTGGTTAAGCGCTTGACTAGCTGTTTAACTTTCCAGTGAGCCGTGACTAATCTCCATTTTTTGTCTGTGCGTGTGTGTGTGCATTTATATATATATAATCCTGGTGAAGTTTTCGGTCTGAATATGCACCAACCCACACTGGGACTAATGAACTCCCAGGAGGTTCCCTTAGGTTCAGACTTTCTTTTTTAGAGTTAAGACTTGAATGTGATGTTGGGACTTGGTGCGGGTAACGTTCACTTGATGTGTTTGGAAATTAGAATGATGAGAGTGAACCAAAACATGAACCTAAACAATTAACTGAAGGATGCTAAACTTTTAAGATTAATGACTATTAATGGATATAGGTTGTTGCTACTGGAGTAAGAGACCGCAGTAATGTGTGGCCAACATCTACACCACAAACACAAAGGGGCACACATCTACACACTCATGAGTTCAGTGTAGATAAAAAGCCAGAATCTGATAGAACTGAGTCAACTGTTAGAATGTGAGTGGCATAGTTTTCCTCAGGACACTAAAACTTCAACAGAGTCCTGAATCTGTCACACCACTTCTCACCCCTGTGTGTGACACTGTGGTTGCAACAAGCCAGTGTAACATGACCTTGCTTCATGTACACTATCCTAAAAAGGAGCGTTTAATTAATATGCCTTGGCCAAAGAAAACCGTGACCTTGTGCTGGGTGGATTTCTCTCACCAGTCCCATCCACTTTGTCATTAAAATTCCAGCCAGAGTCTCCTTTCTGCCTTATGATGCCCCTGCCCATCCTCTCTTCCTGCTCTCTCCTCTCCCCATCCTTTTGTCCTCCCACCACACTTGAGAAATGCAAAAATGTAGGGCTACAGATAGAGCGCACACATAGCCAAGACTGACAGTTATGAGGGGATAAGTGGATTTAGGAAGGGCAGTTGCTATGAAGATCAGTCCTAGCCGTCGTCAGTGTTTTTCTGTACGCCATCTTAAAAGTTTTCAAGTGAAAAGGACATTTATAACCATTTTCCAAATAATTACATTTCTGAATTTCTTAGATCCAATAATCTCTGATAAGATTTCACACGAGGCCCTGGGACAATGTGATGCTATGACTTTAGGAACAGAAATCAAAACACAGAGGCACCTATGTACTGTCGGCACTAATTATCCTGGATTACATTTAATTTACTTTGGTAATACAGAACCTAAAGTATGCCATGGACATGATTAGTAAATTTACACATCATGTAGGGGTCTGTAATCTGTTATACATGCTTTGCATTATCAGGGAAATTTCATTTATTCTTCATTCATTTATAGAGGAAAGTGTTTTTTGTTTTGGTGACTGTTTTTTGCGCTCCTGTAATCCCATCCCATAAAACAATTGGCCGTTGTTAATTTGGTAACTTGGATTATCTCCAAACATTAAATAGTGCATTATAGGACCAGCTGTGCAATACACATTAGGGGGTCTTCTGTATTTTCTGTGTATCACACATATTGATGTGTTGAAGGGTAAAACCCATCCATTGATTTTGTATAGCTGAACAATGGCAACAACAACAATCTTAGACATCACAGTGATAGGAGTTACAATCTTAAGATACAAAAAAATAACCATACATATAAAGTATATAAGGTTTTTTTACAGGACAGTGCAAATCATTTCAATAGTACTGCAATACATTTACATCAATATTTCTATATTTAGGGAGATAAAATAGACTTTTTCTTTTTTTTTTCTTTCAGTGATACAACACCATTATGTTGTTTTTTTCATGGATAAGTTTAGCTTTTCGTGTGGTTTATGTAGAAAAAGGACTAACTTTATAGGGTTTATAATGAATGAATCAATTGTCTATACAGACTGATACAAATTAGTTTTTTCCATGTTGCTTTGTACTTTCTAACAATCACCAGTGCATTAAGGAGTAATTAAGACAGCATAAGTCTTCCATATTAAGTAACATTATGTTTTATAGTTTGGACTGAAGTAAAATCCTTTTCTCCTTGTGTATTAGTGGAATCCCTGGTTGACACTTAATGTTTCAAATTACAGATCAAATAGAGGTAATTTGTGTCACAATCTGGTGTCAGTGACGGGCTGCATCTGTCTGAACCCACTCTGAGTATTCAGATGAGCCAGGAGGGGCAGAGGGGAGCTACACAAGAAAGGAGGAAGGGAGGTAAGCAGAGGAAGAGGAGGGAGAGAGTATGATGCTTTCTCAGACTGCTGGTGATGTGCAGCTGTCTAAGAGGTTGGATTATTCTGTACAGTCTGCCCTTTGAGGTAGAGGTGAGGTGGAGAGGAAAAGAGTTTGAGAAAGAGAAGTAAATAGAAATGGAGGTTGAAATACGGACAGAGAAGGAAGCGGATGAAGACTGTGAGATTTGGGCAGGCAAATACAAGGAAAGCAGCAGAGAACACAAGAGAAATATGTAAGTTACTGAGATGAAGGTAGAAAGAGAAAGAAACAGGAACGGGGGGGAACGATCAGGACAAACGTCAGAAACAGACATCAGACAGGAGGGATAGAAAATCATCAAATCAACCCAGCAGAAGATTATGTGTAAAAATTTCCTTCAGTTTATTCATCATTGGGTTGCTTGTTACAGAAAATGTGGGTTTTTCACCAGGATATTACCAAGACCTTACTTCTGTAATAGCCATCGAATCAATCTGGAAGCAGCAGTCAACCACATTGAGGTCCATTCACAAGCCAGTTAGTCACTTTGTGCACCAAAAATCTATGTTTTAATGATAAACTTCATTGAGGCACCTCAATTGTGAATACAAATATGCACATGCTTTTCCGGTCTCCTTCTGCTCTATATGCAAAGTTGTGTTGTCTTTGAAACCTGCGTGTCAGTAACGTTGTACAAAACGTCTTCCTTAGAAACTCCAATTAAAGCACACATCTTCATGAAGCTTCATTCTGAGCGTTGGTGCTTCGTCCTGTCACTGGGAAATTTTCCTGCTTTTGTTGTCAGTTAAAGGGATTTTTATAGTGATCAAAGTGAACATGATATCCTCCTCTCACTCAGAATATAATAGAGGAGTGTGCAATACCAGCACCAGCTGGAGAACAGTAGCAGATGCTGCCAGAGAATGGGAACAGTAGCTGACTGGCTGGCAGGCTGTTATAATAATCAGACCGTCTTCTGCCCATGTGCTCCCCTCAGAGTGAACTAATATAGTTTTTGCTGGATAATGATATCGAGACGCAAGCTCACATTCCTTCGTAATTGATCCTGCCGGCTACCGCCGCACACTAACGAGCTAAACGAGGAGGAAAACCCTCCTAGCAACTGGAGGGTGAGAGAGGTAGACAGACAGAGAGAGGGAGAAGGAGAGAGTGGAGGGATGGTTTCGACAAGCAAATAAATGCATGCGAGTCAAACTAACGTAAAAGAGGGAGAAAAGCTTCTAATACAAAGACACAGAGATTTTGATTCGTTACTATGACGGCGGCATGCTGTAAGGAGATCAAAGCAGGTAGTCTAAAATGGTTGAAGAGTGCAGGAGCTGCTTGAGTATTCACTTTCTTTTTTCTCTCTATTCCAGAGAGAACAAGCACAGAGAGAAAGAGAGAGCAGTGCGGACAGAGCAACAGTGCACGCTGCCTCTTTCATCTTTGACAACATCCACTGGGGGATTGGGCTATTGTGAATTTGGAGTGAAATATTTCAAAGGGGGCGTTGGAGTAAAGCTGGGGCTGGGCTCCTTGGCTGGGCTCAGGCTGTGTTTCAGAGAGATGAAACACACCTGGTTCCCAGGCCCCGCGTCCGATTAGAGGTTTTGTAGCCGATGCCACGGGCACTCCCTGATTAATCTGGTCTTTATTTAATGACTGACTGATAGAAGCAGATAACAATGCTCAAACTAATTCCTAGCTGGCCTTTTGTTTTGAAATGAACTTGTCTCTGTCATCCCTTTTTGTCTCGGTTCAGCCTTTAATATTTGTCCGCGTTATTTGTTTTCAGATCCGGTGAAGACCAATTTATGTTGATTGGACTTTTGATGAACTGATCTCAGTGTCAAAGGCTGCATCCTGTACATTTAGCCTCATTAGTTTTGACAGATGTTGAGCACATAGTAATGAGGTGCCTTTACAGACAGATGCAGTAAACAGTACACATGGTCTTGTAATATTTTGGTACTGCAGAGCAAAATTATAAAACTTTCTCTCTCTCTTCCTCTGCCTTCCTCCTCTGGATACAGGTAAGCAATACTGATATTATAAAGGGGTAAATTTTTAATTTGGTGTCTACAGAATAGGCCAATATCTTTACCGGTGGTTCTGCTGTGGCTTTTGATCAATATCTCTCAGATATACTCTGCTCATACTGTAGCAAATGAGGGGAAAGAGACAAACGAGCTAAACTCAGCAAAACATAAACAATGCCCATTTAAAAACAGTGGGCGCAGGAGAAAAGCTCTGTCTGTGTGTATGTATGTATATGTGTTTGTGTGTTTTCCTCTGCGTGTCTGTGTGTGTGTTTGGAAGCAATTGTGTGCACGCGCTTACTGTTGTCTGCCGAAACGGAGATGGAAGCTGCTGAATATTCATGGTGTCTGTACTCGGTTGGGGCCGAGAGATAAGACGTTTATGTGGTGGCAGCCAGAGAGGGAAAGAGTGTGTCTGTATGTGTGTGTGTGTGTGTGTGTGTGTGTGTGTGTGTGAGAGAGAATGAGGGTGGGAGGATGGGGTGGTGGGGGAGAGGCCAATGGGTGCGGCAGAGATGTGTCGACATCAGTGGTTTAATGGTTTGAATCTAACTTGGGTCAATTAAAAGGCATGCCGCGTGCACCGGGGTGGGCTCCCATTCATTTCGGGGGAAATTGAGGTTGAAATGAGCCATTGTCGGGCCACGTGGCCACTGTGCATACTGAGCGGCAGGCCTGCAGTGACTCTCCAAAACAGTGGATAGAGGACAGAAGAGAGCCTTTCACAGTGGACAAGGAGAGACTCTGTTTGCTTTGAGAAGGAGAGGAAGGAGGGAGGAAGGGATGCACAGAGCGAGCGATGGAAACAGATGCAGAGCGACAGAGGGAAAGGGGAAGAAGTAAGGAGAGAATGACAAGAGGCCTGAGAGGAAGGCACAGCAAGAATGACAAGTATATAAGAAAATAAGAGAGAGGCCTAGGTGGTGAAAAGGGAGGGGGGTATATAAGATGTAGGAGACAGAGAGAAAGAGAAAGAAGCAAACAATGTGCGCTGATATCAACTGAACAGCGGAATGAAAGAGCCATATGGATGCATAGATCCAGAGTTTGACAGCGCTGTGTGGCTGACTGGTACAGTAGCTCTTGCCCTCCTGACACCAGCTGGACAGCATACTGTGGAAGTGCTGACTGAGCCCTAAGCATGCACACACGTACATATGCACGCACACACAAACGCACACAGAAAAACGCCTGCCAAGACATTGCCTGAAAATTGTACATCACAGCATATCAAGCAAATGTGTGTGTGCGTACGTGTGTCAGCGCTTGTGCACATGTGTATATGTCGCAAACAAAGAGCTAACAGATGCCCCATCAGATCCCATAGCCGGGTAGCACAATTCTTGTCCGTGCTGTCACTCCGTATCCTCGGCAATTCACACCATCGTTCTCTTGTCGCGCTCCCAAATGAGCGTATATTTGCGATGATAGCAAGCTCATTGTCAAATAAAGCAACCCAACATTTTTTCATCAGCGTGAGACCTCAGCGTCCAGATCCAGAATTGAGCTGCCAGAGGCGATTATGTCAAAACACTGTCCAATCGAGAAAGAGATCTACACTGCATGGAGTGTATCACTTCCTGTATGCCCCTCCAACCCCCCACCCACCCTGTCCGCCAGTGTTATCGGATGATGGTTTGTATCCCTTTGAGGCTCAGAGCTATGGCGGCTGTGGAAAGAGTCTACATGCGACCTTTGCTTAATGTCAGACGTCACAGGCTTTTATGTCACCCCCGGATGACAACGTGACATGACAGGAATCTTTAGTGACTTTTTGTTCCTCCTTCACAGAGGAATACAGGGCCTCATCAAGGATATGTAAGAGCAGTGGGGCAACATTAATTATCCTTGTGACTGATTTTGAAGGAAAAGGGGCACAAGTAGCAATAGTTGTCTGTGCTCACCCCAGAGATCACAGACGGGGAGGGTGATTTGCTCTCCATCAAAAACCTGCATTGATTTTCTTCGCCTTGATTCGCATCTCTTTCACGGAAACGTCAGTCCGTCTGATAGCGGAGAGAGAAGAGCCCTCCATTATTAAAGTAGCAGAGCCTTTGAATGTGTTTGGTGAACAAAATGGAAACCACAAGGTCTACTGAGATGCACACACACACAAACTGCATCAATATTTCAAACTTGAAAAACTTTTGATGAAGAGACAGCGGGCAGGAGGAGGAGTTGCAGCAAAGGTGGACATGAGTTTAGAGCTGAACCATACTTTGCCATTTTTCAAATTCAAAGTACACCACTTATATGGATGGATCTTTAATGAAACCTTTTCAAGTAGCAGGGTTAATTGCTGTTGTTACATTCCTGATGAAATTAGCTAATTTAGCTTAGCTGTCAGTGGAATGAAAGAACTATTTTCTCATAGAGCAATTTCTGCGTGACAATCACCGATGGCTTGATCGAACAACTAGTGCTGTACAAACCTGGCATGCTTTACCGGGTTGTTCTCCAACATCCCTGTGATGGAATATGGCCAGCTGTGTGCTTTGTCTCATTTGCTTTAACTAGTAAACAAACAGTTAAAATTTCTATCATGTTTTGACGCATATACAGTGAATTAGGGTAGAAAATAGAGAAAAACATGAAACTGTCCACCTTCTGTGTGTTATGTGTATACAGTAGGCCTATCTGTGTACGACATAGACTTCCTGTTGTACACTGATGTCCCTCAGGCTACATGTTGTGTTGCTGTTGTGAAATCCTGAACATGGCATGTCATCTGTTTCCTCCAGCTCTGATACTTCGGCCCCTGTTTTCTGTTCTGTCTTCTTTTCTTACTTTCTGTCTTGTCTCCCTCCCTCTGTAAACGCTTTTATTAAATTCTGCATACAAGCAAAGTAATACTCGCTCCCCCCATGTGCCCCTGCCTCCTGGCATCCCAGTGACCTGCTTTCTCGGGCAAATGAGGGCCTGAGGCAAGTCTGTAATGTGGAGTAAGTTTTTACGCGCTTCATTGAGTCATTTCCCATAAAGAACAGCAGGGCTGCATCGTGAAATGGATTTTCTCATTGCATCTGTTGCTTAATATTGAAGCATAGATGTGATGATTTTGCTGGAGGCCATATCTGTCAGTAGGGTGATGTAGAGTTACATTTGTTATGTGATCTTGGCATTTACTGTAGGCCAGATTTTACCCCAAATCTTTATCGGGATATTGAAAAACATGAATGTTAATGAATGATTTTATATCTTTTTATTTCATCCAAGAATGAATATTTATAAATTAAAGAAGAAGAAAAAAAGCTACTACATATAATTTGTATCAGTGCTGTGACTTATTCTGATAAAACTACATTCTAGCTCACGCAACTTCTATTATAATAAATATAATGAATATAATATAATATATTATTTTATCTGTAACATAATAATTGTTATTAGCACATCTTAGAAGGGTTTGTTTGCTTTGATTTTTTACATGCTGACCTTTTCCGAAAGCTTTTAAAAGGTCAAACATCAATAACACTGTGTTCTCCAATCTCATCTTAATTTACGACAAATGCTATTAATATTTTCAGTAGCATGTCTTTTCTCAGTGAAACAATCAATAGATCGATTGATATACTGTTCTTGTACTTAATGCACTTTATGGCACTTTCTGGTAAAGCTCTAGAGGAAGGGAAACCCATCACAACTTATAATTCTATATTGTTTAGCGATTTCTTGTTTTATGGAGACCAGGGTGAATGATTTATCCACCTACCAGCTATCTGACACAGGACAGCATCTTACTCACCGTAGACTCAAGCTATTTTCCATCATTGTCTTTTGTTAATATGGATTTGAAAGTAATGGAAGAATGCATCAGCAATTGTGTTGTACTGTATATTGCCTGCAATTGACCCACAGCTTGATACAGGAGATATTTGAGCAGAGTATGTGAACAGATCGATGGCATTGTGGTATTGTTGTACCTTGGGGCAGACTCTCAGGGTGTGACGTTTGTGTTCGTGTGTGTGTGTGTGTGTGTGTGTGTGTGTGTGTGTGTATGTGTGTAAAGACCAAGATGTCTACACACTGAATCCCTTCTTGCTGACAGGTCTGCTCAATGGACATGTTTTTGTGAAGTCTGAAGGAGAGAGGGCTCCGAACTTTACAGGGAGGGAATACTAATGAACAAAAAGCATGCCATTTATGTTGGGGAGCTGCATCCACCAACAGTTCAAAATGAGTAAAATACTGTCGGACATGGGCTGAGATATTTCATTTATTTTCACATTTATTTCATACTGTCCGATTTTTTCAGTGAAAGTGAATTTTGACTTTTCACAACGGTTAATACACATTAACGACTTAGACTTTGACTTCAATTGAAAGGTAACAATTTTCAGAAAAATCATTTATTTGTTATTGCTTATGTTTGCAGTTTCCACGAAGGAATCATGTACTTGAGGTAACCATGAGATGAAAGCCAGAACACATAATCATCATATGGAAGACAGTGCTCAATTATCAGTTCATTGTTGACTCAGTTGTTGATCTTATTTAGTTTTACCCGTTAGTTTAAAATAAATATACCATGAGGCAATAAATTGACAATAGGAGAACTTGCTCTTGTTCCCCGGCTGATTGCCTTGGTGCTCGATACGTTTGTCATCTCAGACAGAATTTGGGAACAAACACGTGTTCAACCAGGACTGAAATTTGGATTAGATGATTTTGCACATGTACAGACTGTAACGGGCCTAAAGGATTGAGAACAATAGAGCAACAGTGGTTCTCATCCAACTAAGAGAAAAATGTGAGCACTTTGGTCTAAAGCACACAGCTTAGGCTTTCATACAGTCGTAAAATGCTCACTGTATTAGCAAACACTCCACTAAAAAATACAATTGTGGTTAGAAGCTTAGATCTCCCTGAGGTAGGCTGGCTTACTCTGCACAGCTACATCTTGTATAAATGTGGATATCTTTCAGAAAAATACTTAGTGAAATGGATTATGGGTCACAATCCTGGCATTAGTTGTCTCCTCAGTAACGAGCGTGGCTTGAAGTCCTGTCTCGTTAGTGCATTATTTCTTCTCCTTTTTTTTTTAACCCGTGTTGCCCTGCACCCCTGCAGAATTTATATAATGACAGTGTTTCAGTCGTGTCAGTGTAAAACTAAGGTTTGTGAGTGTCCACTAGTCTACGTCTCAGTGGGTGGCAGTTCTGAGTCATGGCACTAATGTACATTAGCTTCTGGACAAAACTTATACTTCCTTATTGTTTGTTGCTGATATGTTTGCTTTTGTTTTTTTGGATGTTTTATATATAGTGAGTATCTGTGTGTAACAACGCAGCACATCCAGGTGTCGTCTGTCTTTATTATATTGTGTATGTGTATATCCGTATGTCTCAGTCTAGTGTGCTTTTGCCGGTGCAGAGCAACCCAAGGAATCGATTATTGAGGGGGCCTGACAGCCCTGCTCTCCGGATGCAGTAGAATACATACTGTAGCAAAGGAGCGCCATCAGTTGCCCTGACAACACCAGCGCCTGTCAACACCTCCGTCTTAATAGTGACAAATTGTACTTATTACATCAACGTTAATTCCCCCCGATCTCCCTCAGATGAAGATACTTAGCCCCGCGCTGATCAAATTGTGTCAGCATAATTACTGGGAACAGAACCCTATTAAAAACCAGGGCCTCAGACGCACTGTCCAGACTCATCCACAGGCCTATCACTCAACATGCATCTCTGCGTAGGAAGTAAGGAGGGGTACAGGGTGGAGGGAGGCAGAGAGGAAGATGGCGAAATCGGGGGTGTGAAGTGAGGGAGCATGTTATTGGAGGAGAATTCAGACTTTCTTAAACGAAAACTTCAACTGGAATTAGAAGCAATGAACGGATATAACAGCCCGAAATAGCAGTAATTACTTACAAAATGGCAAATATTGTCTGTGTCAACAATCTTTGTGAAGAGAGTGAAGATGTCATAGAGAATATTGGGTGATTGCCATGTAAGACAAAGTTACTAATATAAGTATATTGAGGATAAGAAGCTGTTTGCGACCATGTTTTAAAAGGTGGTAATTTGTCAGTATTGTGTTGTACAGTTTGTGTTTTGCAGGCTCTCTTTGGTATTTGCTCGCATTCTTGGACTTGGACAATACATTTTGCAAATGTGTTGTTAATTGATCTATGAGCAGAACGTGCAGAAACTCGACTAGAAAGCTTTATACTTAATGATGTAAATATACCCAAACTAGGATTCTCCTTTCCCCCCAGAGCGAGAGGAAATTGTTGTTTGATAAAACAATTTCATTTATCTTGGGGAGCTGTTGGGCAGGGGAGTTTTATTGGGATGTCAGATGGGGAAACATTGGGCCCCCTGGGGAAAAAAATCAGTAAATGTGGACTGTACAAAAAAAACAAAAAAAAAAAACCAACAACAAATGATTAAAACTTGAAATTTCAGTAAAGCTTCAGCCTAGTTTTACAATAACTGCAATTACCATAAGCAATTTTCACAGCTCTATAGATATGGATTTAGCATTGCCAGTAGCTCAACAGTGAATTAAGTCTCTCTCTTTCTCAGTGTGCTGGGTCCTGAATGGTGCTGGAATGGAATTCACAAATTAGTGTCGTCTGATGGAAATGTGCTAATTGCTGTTGTTAAGCTGGTGCAATAATTAGGTTATGATGACAGACTGCTACACATGTTGCATGCACGCACATGCACACACACACACACACACACATGCAACAGAGCAGCCCAAAGCCGACATCCTCTCTCCACCATGGAAATAGAAGTTAGATTTAATTACTCATTTTACTATCCATCTGTGAGTATTATTTTCCAGACAGAGTCATACACACAGTGCATCACCTGATAATAGTTTCTCCTGCTATGGGTAAGAGAGATGCTATTTTTAAAATTATAGTATGCTCTAATCTAGTAGCACTAAGTAAATGGGTAGCTTGCTAGTCACAGTTCGGCAGTGGAAATATATACATGCTAAGCAAATGGTGACAAAACAAGGAGCAGGAGGATAAAAGTTAATGTAACATGCGCTGGGATCTTTATCCGGCTTGAGATTTCTTTTTTCTCCAGATAAACCATGGTGGGAATGGACTAACTTGGACATACCCTTTAAATAGCATGCCACACCGCAGTATCAGAACTTAAATATTTCTCACCAATCCTGTGTCAGTCTGCCTGCTGACCAACAGTATGTGTCTTCCTTTTCACGGTCTGCTGTGTTGAATAGCCACAGACATCCCAAATAGGCTCCAGCAGCAATGAATCTTATAAACAGATATAATTATACATACACAGTATCATCCACCTTCAATTAAAATTGGTGTGAAAAAAATAAGTAATTGATGGCTTTAAATTAGAAAAACATGCACATTTGGAATTTATGAAACCACTGGGAGATGAGAAAACCTACATAAAAATAAAATGTACATTAAATTGTCCACCAGTGTCTGAAGCTGTGGGATGTAGTGGAGGTAATACCTTCTATTATACCTTGATGATTCATAATTTTCTCTCTCGCTTGTTTTCTCTCTTAACCGTTTGGGTGTTAGATAACCTTGCTTTAATCATCAGTGATATTAAATGTAATGTTCTTTCCCATTTTGTGCATTCTAGGTGTAAATGTTATTCAATGCACTTTGATAAGAAAAAAGCATGTGGAAGCAGGTCCAGAGAAGAAAAAAGAAAGCCCCACCTAGTTTGGACTTTGGACTATCGCCTCAGATAACATCATGT
Source organism: Remorina albescens (assembly GCA_034769265.1). NCBI lineage: Eukaryota > Metazoa > Chordata > Actinopteri > Carangiformes > Echeneidae > Remorina > Remorina albescens. The sequence goes on along the minus strand of CM068497.1, from coordinate 6,980,539 downwards.
CTGTCCTGCTGCCTGACTGAGAAACCACCTCAAATTTGTGCTGTTGTTATGATGCCGCTGTCTTGATGTTCTGCGATGCACAGACCTGCATAGCAACATGCTGTTTAATGGCTCTGGGCTTCAGCAGGATCACTAACCGCATCAAAGACATCAACAACCCCCAGACTCTTTAACCTCAGAGACCTGACTCTTCTTTTCAGCAGTTTTGTGATGTGTGTGTGTGTGCAAGGGCATGCCTGCAGCAAAGCTCAGCAAGCTACTGTACACTAATGTAAAATTAATCCTCTCTCCATGTATCTTCGTAGGAGGCTGTTCTCCTGTCGTGACTTTAACCTCCTATTCACACAGGTGTAGCGTTGCTTTACTATTAGCTGCACCATTATAGTATAATCTTGTTTATATCCCTGAACCAATAGAAAACCTCTGTGTAGCCTGTGGCCGTGGACGCCATATTCAGTCTGGTGTTGTTATTGGCAGCATGCATTGCAGGGCTATCATCTATAAGTATAATTCCTCATTTTACACTCATTTCCCAAATTCAGTGTGTGTGTTCAGTAGTGTGTGGCAGTATTAACAAAACTATATTTAAAGGGTTTGAGAAGATCTTCCACATTACGAAACAGTTATAGCAATAATATCCAATTTGGTACACCTCAATGTGTATTTATGTACTAATAATTTTACATAAAAACATTTTTCAACATCCCCAAATATATTAATTCAACTTCTAATTGAAAAAACTAAGAAAATGAAACCTCTCTCATCAACTGGATTTTTTTTTTTTGAGAAAGTCTTTCTCAGTTGTTTATTACTGTTAATAATTCTTTATTGTCAATGATAATGCGATTTTGCTGCCACAGAATCAGTAAAGAGTGAAGCAATCTGACCAGAGATAGCAAATAGTCCCCATGATTTATTAAAATCGCATCTTTCACTTGTTCGGTTGTTTATTAAATATGAATTGTTCATCACATGGCAGTTGGACATTTTTTGCATGGATTACAATGCATCAATTATTTATGTTGAAAGAAAATACATTTTTAAAACAATGGCGGTGTAACACTGCTGTATCCACTGCAGTCACTGCATTTCACTCCTCCTGCCCTTTTTTCTTTTATATAACTTTTTCTTTTTTGGAAATACGTTTGGAAAAAATAAAGAAAGAAACATATTTTTGTAAGACTGAGCTGTGTTATTTTAACAGATCAAATGGAAGAGGCTCATGGCTCTGAATGGTGATTTGTTGTAGCTGTAGCATCAGGGAGTGATGTAAAGCAAAGACAATACAATCCATTCATACTTGCTGTTGATGCTCCAGTTGTTTTTACACATTCGGTAACTCAACAGAAATTTGGGGGGCTGTTTAAATATACAATGATACAACACTCTTTCTTTCTTTCTTTCTTTCTGTTTTTGATACAAACAGCCACCAATGGCAACAATCACATATCTCACATTTCTACTAAAATATAAAAAGTGTCAACATATCTTTACATACAATGCGCCCTTAAGTTAACATTTTACAATGATGAATTTTATTGTTACGCCATATTTTTTATTTTGCTTTCCCTTTTGATTTCTTTTGCAATGCTTTATTTGCTGTAAGATTCATTTCATACTTCTTTCGCAGCATTCCTTGAATTAATCTATTATATGAACAGCAGTAATTTCAATATCTAGAGGAGTTTTATATTATTCAACTAAAGCTGAGTACACACAACAAGATTTTTTGCCAGATTTTACCCATCATCCCCAAAGTCTGAACCCATCTGCACTAGTTTGATGGCAGTCGGCACAAAAATCTGTCAGTGTGTGAGGGGAACAGACCCGACAGACCTCAGTCACGGTCAATCAAACCTGTTTGAATTTTTTGACCCGGATCTGGATGCAGTCAGGTAGTGTAGACTGATAATCGACCCAAGTGCCAGCAGCCAATGAAAAAGAGACAGGAAACAGCATCAGAAGACAACAGGAAGTAGTGGGAATATCAAAACAATGGTGGCAAATGGAGAGGGAGAGAGATTGGCGTCCATGTTTGTTTACTTCTTCCTCTAGTTTTATTGTTTACCCGTTAAACTGTCGCCCGAGTTTGCACGAGAATTTGATGCGTTCAGTTGGCCTTCGTAAATCATGTAGTCTGATCCCTAATCAGGCGTGCAACCCCCAGTCTTTTCGAAAGTTGTCTCATGTGTCCCCAGCATCAGTGTTTAAATATAGCTTTGGGGTCAATATAGGTCAGCATCCAGGTAAATGTAGGTGTTTACTGGAGGTGGGTGTTTGAGACTGCAGGATTTCATTGCGGTGTACCGACACAGCCAAACACTATTTTAACATTCAGGACACAGAGGGAGAGACAGAGGGGGGGAGAAAAAGGGAGACCAAGCAGTGGGAAGAGAAAAGAAGCAGGAGAGGAAGTAGAATGAGCCAAACAGGAACACAGAGGTTTTTGAGGCTGAATAAGAGACAGAGAGTCTCTTAGCATTCCAGCTCTGATGCCAAAACTTTCACTGAACCAAGGATGCCTTCTTCACTGGGGCTTCAATGGCAGCTCTTTCATTTACTTGTATCTCCAAAATCTATTCACACAGCAGGTGCATTGAGAGAAAGAGATTTTTATAGGTGACTTTTACACGTGCTGAAGGCTTGTCCTGATTTCAATAGCATTAGCCTGGCTATTTGCAAACTAATCTGCCTTTTCATTTGCCCGGTCGTAGTTTGCCCCATATTGTACAGCCCCAGAGCCGTTGGAAGTTGCAACCTATTGTATCTACAGGATGTGCAGAAATGTGGGATTGAGAGCATCTGATGACGTTTGCTTAAAATGGAGCCAGGCCCTTTCCTTCAATTTAAACTGCAAGAAACCTTGCCCAGAGATGATCACAGTTTTGGGGTCACTGACATGTAAATATCAGTGTCTTAAAAGTAAAATTCAACATTTTGCCCTTAGCTGAGCTTAACACAAACCCTTAAACGAGATTTACTATGTCCAAAGGTGAAAAAAAGCAAAAAATCCTCTCAAAAACTTCATGAATTAACATATTTCATTTGGTATAAAATGACACATCTACACACCCCAATGTGTAAAAGGCACCAAATCACAGTTTTCACTGGGCAGTCATGTGAAAGATTTCTTCTTGTCTTGGTTGGAAGTACCAGACAAGGGAAGACTGCAATAAATTACCGCTCCAAGCCAAGAAATACATAGTAACCTGACTAACTGGTGCTGTAAATTACCCACTGATAAATTGAGCCCCGGCACAGAGAGGAAGCTTGTTATTGCAAGTCACTATAACAAGAAAACATGTCATTGAGGTTTGACTTTGATTCCCAGTCCCTTTTCATTTCACCAAAAGTACTGTTACTAACTCATCAGGTTTGACTTGTGTCATGTTGCTCTTCCATGACTGTGCTGTGGCATCACAGTTGTCCACTGATTTAAAGAGTGTTGCAGTAGTTTGACCGTTAGCATGTCTTTTATTGATTTCAGAGTCATTGTGTTAATTAAATGGATCCTGGAGAGAGCCACGGTGTCTGCAGTCACCTACTGGTCTGCTATGTGCACTAACATGGTGGTTACAGCGTGGGGTTCAGTACTGTTTGTTATAACACATCTTTTTGGAACTGTGTTTTTAAGTAAATACTAATCTAAACATCCGGACAGTCTGATAGATTAACTGTAGTTTTTTTTGTTTTTTTGGGGGGGGGGGGGTTGGATCTGCAGAATAGTCCTGGTACTCATTACAGTTTCTCTGCATGTAGCCGCGGAGCCCTGAGGAGCTCTGCGTTGGAGAGTTCAGCCCTGCAATCTGACCTCAATCAGCTCAGATTAAAGCTGTGATCTGATGTCTGGCCCCCTGTGCCCTGTTTCACGATGCAACGTAGCCCCGACTCTGAGCAGGCAGAAAATTAGTTTGAGAATTCAACATTCACCCCTCTGATATTACCACCGCAGCAGTGAGTGCAGCGTTTCCTCTCTAATGCTCCTGTAGTTGTGTATCGTGGTCTGTGGAAAGATAAAACCGTAGTAGTGCGAGGGTCCATCACTTTCGAATTCATTGAGAAAAACGACGGAGGCTGTCTATCCAGGTTAGCAGCACGCCAAGTCCATTTAAAGTAATATTTGAACTGTAAAATAATTGGATAAGTGCTGCATTTTGTGCAGGTACAGTGTTCAGAAACCATGATAGACAGCTATCTGTTTTTAATTTTAATATAATGTCTGAAGTGACTCAGGAGAGTCGAAGTGGGCCAAAGAAGTTACCACACAGGCGTAGAACATTCATAAGACCATTTATCATCGCTCCATCTCTGCTGACCCGACTAGAAGTGGGTCCCTCCTCAGTGTATGACTCACGGTGTACTGAGAGCCAGTCCCCCCCTCCTCTTCAAACAATAACTACTCACTCAGAGTTTTTACAGTCATGTTATAATCTGAAATGAGTTATACTTTGTACGCAGAAAGAAAATACATATGAGATTGTGTGGACACATTTGACAGAATTTACAGACATTTAAGGTATCATGTAGAGTTTTTGACCACTGGAACCAATGAGCTTCTGTCATTTCTTTTACAAGTAGGTCCATTTTTTAATATACGACATCTACAAGACATAAATTCTCTTTTTCAGGCGGGAAAAAAAAAAAACCAGAACAAAAAACAGATTTTGCATTCTCCCTTCGAATAAAACCAGTAGTAGTTTATCACTAATTCATCCTAGATACTGAGTTGCAGATTGTCAGCTAAGATGTGACCAGCTCGGCTCTCATTTAAATCACACAGAGCTGCGGAGCGTCTGTTTGCAGCATGGATGCTGTGACACTAGCTCATCTGTACATCAAGGCTTATTTAGGCTGCTGAGAGTGAGAGCCTGCTGTTCGTATTAGATTCTGTCTCTTTCAAAGTGGGGATGATTAGATAAAGTGTTTTTGGTGGAGTGAAGCACTTTTTCACTTTACAGTAGCAGTGCCTGAATAAATGGAAGCCAGTGTTTAAGAGGACATCGCACATAATTTCTTCCTTGACACTGATTTTGTGCAAAGGAATTACTCATAAATGCTGATGTACTGAGCGAGTTAAAAACAATGCAGAGAAATTAAAGGCAAGCAGTGGGCAAAGAAGAAATACAAGACAATACAATTCAAAACAATAGCTCTCATTTTGTATCCCCTCCCCACTGGAACGTCCCCTTTGCCTGTACTTCAGTCTGTCATAACACAATAACTGAGCTCTGACGTCTTAAAAGGCATTGCAGGAGCATAGAGGTGCTTGAAGAGAAAATTGCAGCATCTCACAGCGGCTGGAGTGAAATAGCATTTTGTCTCACTCAAGATGGATTCCACAGCGAGATTTCAGAGGACCAGTACAGAATCAAAATGGAGAAGCCAGATGGGAGGAGAGAAAAAAGGGAACGAGGCAGTGTGAGTGTGTGGAGTGGACAGCTTCTGAGGAGATGTCTGAATTTTGTTTTTGCTGCAGCGTGGTAATATGTCGTCTCCAGGGATTTCACCTTCTTCACATTTTTATTTATTGCTGAAATATTTCCAGTCTTTTCTCTCTTTTTTTTTATAGTAATCAAAAAAAGCCACATGTGACCAGTAGCAAAAAATAGGTTAATATTGTATGCAAAAAAAAAGGGAAGCATTTATTACTGAATTATGCTGAAATGCAAAACCATGCAAGAGCTTAAGTGAAATAAAAAATAAACTTCTCTGTTTGAGCTAAAAGGCAAAAACGTTGGGGTTTGTTTTGGGGTTGGTTTTTTTTTTCTTCTTTTTTTCATCTGGCCTCCTCAACCTCTGAGAGGATTTCCTCCCACCAATCGTCTCGCATACTGACATGCATGCATGGCTGCCGGCATCCCCACACACACACACATAATATTACACGCAGTCACACCCTTCCTCCCTCCCTCTCTTTATAGATTCCACTTGCTGGTTGCCCATCTAACAGCTCTGTATGTAAACCAGTGAAACCCCTTCAGGACATCAAATCCATGGAATCTGTTGTCGGTCCTATCTAGGTCAATGCCTACAATAGCGGTGCAATTTTTTTTTTATGTATGCCCCCCCATTTTGTTCTCCCCACAAGGTTGATTTTTCTTTGCATGTATAAAATGTAAGCATATTAAAAAATGCTTTGCATCTTTCATTGAAATTGGTCTCAAATTGAATATTAGAACATGCAGATTTTAATCATAGTGTAACATATTATATCTGGGTTAGTAGGTTTTACACTAATAGCTTTGGATTGTGTAACCATTAAAACAGCTCTGCTTGTAGCCCAACAACATCAAATGTGGAGACAACAGCACAATTATATTGTGACATACAGCTCTTTTCTCTTGGATCTACAGGGGATAATGGATAATGTTATGTCACCGAAGGGAAGTGGCATCTAATTTGTTAACCTATATAGAAAGGAGAAACCTTGGTACCTGCTTGTCTATGCTTTTTTTTTAAATAATATTTTAAAACATCTATTTGGACAGCCATTCTCACCCACAGCAGTGAATATTAAAACTCCACCGATCGAATTAAAATTGACAGAAATATGTGAAATTAGTTTCAGATTTTGGCAGACCACCCACTGTTTTTTATCATATATTTTAAAAAAACAACAACAAAAAACAAAACATACTATACATGCTTTACATTCTGTTTTAAAGAAAAATCACAGCAGACCCCACAGCCTCCTTCGTTCAACTTAAATGAATTACCCACCACTAATCTGCTTTAGCAGCTCCCACACAGCCCCAGTTCGCTCTACTTTTGGATAAATCGCTGATATGACTGCCTTCAGACATGGGCTGCAATCAAAATCAAATACACAGTGCAATTTTTTATTTAATTAAATTTTTTATTTTTTTTTGCTAATCTAAGCAGTCAAAAAATAATGTGAAAATGTAACTGTAAACAGCCAGAGAAGTTAGATGTGGAGTATTACATTGTCAGACCTTCATAACAAGCCACTTTCTGTCATTCGCTCTGGTACTGTATAATTTGCAAAACACATCTTAACACACGTGTATTTCCCAAGCTTGATGATCTATCACAAGAAGTACATGGCCTTAATTTGTTTTTGTCTTAGTTTCCCTCATCATCGTTATTACTTAGTGCCAAGTCTTCACATTATTACACACATTATGTTCCATTCTCCTGACTGTCAGTCAAATGACACACATATACACGCTCACCTGCAAGAAGAAGTAGAAACCCCTTCCAGGAAATAATCTCTAATCAAACATGGCACCTTACAAACTTTATTGTCACATCCAAGATGCCTTCTTCTATTAGATTAGCGAGCAGGTAATTTAAAAGAAGGAAAATATTTGTCATGTGATATAATGACATATAAATATTTTTGCTGCCAATATTTTCCACTTGGTTTTTGTATTTACACGAACAGCGTATGACAAAATCAGAAGGGAGAGATGCTAAGGCGATGAACACTTTTTAATGTCCCCACCTCCAATGTGTGTGTCAGTATTTTCCTTAACCCCATAATGGGGGTGTACATTGTTTTTCTTCTTGACCCTGTCGATATTCCCCAGAGCTGTCACAGGACTCTTTCTCCTTCGGTCTCAAAGGCTTCCTTTGCTGCCTCTGCTTCAGCATGCCCACCACTGCACAGTGAAGACAATCTCCTGTAAATTGCTTTTTCGATCAGTTTTGACATCAATCTGCTCCCATGGGAATGTGGGCATTCATGTGATGGCAGAGAGGAAGGTTTCATTCCTTATGGATGTTGACAAGCCCACTCAGCCTGGTTTGATCTGCAGAATTAACATAATATTACTGTGCATACAGAACGGGCTGTGACAGCCAAAGAGGGATTGGCTTTTGTATTCCAGACATTGCCGCCAGTGTGGTTTCCACAATAGCAATAAGTCAGAGACAACACAAACTGTTATAGGTCAAAGATTAGATTTTTGAAATTTATAGATGTGGAATTTGTGTACTGAACCAACTTACTGTATTACTTGAAGTATTTGTGAGTTAACCCTGGTACATATCTTTCTTTACTTGAAATATCTTCTATTGTTGCTTATTCACATTAGACAAATTATTACTTATTCATTTTGCTCCAGAGAATTCAGTCATCTCATGTAGAAATATGAAATAACTTCGAAAAGTTTTTTTTTTCTGTGAAACTTGAGCTTTTAGAGCAGCACCTGACAAAGAAATCCTTCTTTCAGTTGCGCTACAGTGAATAAATTCTTTATTCTGGAGAAATAGTTTTTGATATTCACATAACCACAAGTCTGGCCTTTCATCTGTTTCCACTTGTTCTTGTCATCTGCTTCAGGACAAAGATATCTCATCACATCCACGGGAGCCTTGTATATTCTGGACGTCCTGCCTGAGGATGGGCTGAATAACTATCGCTGCACCACGCGCCACCGCTACACGGGCGAGACGCGCCAGAGCAACAGCGCACGTCTCATTGTGTCAGGTCAGTAATGCTTTCGAACTGGAAACAGTTCATCTGCGGAAACCATCACTTCTTCTATACTGACAGAATATTTAAGCTGAAACACATGAGCCAAATGGTGCAATAGTGCAAACAACATGGATATTTAGGACCTGCCCTGTGTCATCATTACACATAATTTAAAATTCACAAATAAAAGGAGAATGTGTTGGTAGCAAACATCACATCATGCAGAATAATGGCTGCTCTTTAACAGACTTGCATGTATTTGCAGGATGGTGTAAAGAGATCATATTCAGGGTAAAAGCCACACCTACTGTCTGTTAAATCAAGTTCCCAGTGAGTCCTGTCCTGCATCAGATTTTGCAGTCTGTCTTTGGGCCAGTCAATAATGAAGCAATGACATTATATTGTATATTATATGCTGCAGTACAGTTGGATCTTCATACATAACGGACTGACTGACAGACCAGAATTAAGTTGTAGTATCTTTTCCATTTTCTTTTCCACTATAAAATCCTGTCTGAAATTCGAGGAACTTAGTCTGTTTCTCTCTGCTCTGCCTCACATAAGAAAATATATAGTTTATAGAACTGAATCTTGACCTCAAGAATCAATATTGGATTATACTATCAAGCTCCTGGCAACACTTGGCACTAATTACCACTAAATTCTCTGCTCCTTACAGACCCCACCAATGCTGAGCCAGGCATCTTGGATGGGTTTGACCACCGTGAGGTGATGATTAATCATCGGGTGGAGCTGCCCTGCAAGGCTTCAGGCTACCCAACGCCCAAATACCGCTGGCTCAAGGACAACAGCCCTTTGGAGCCAGACAGCCGTTTCCGCCAGACTGTGACGGGGCTGCTGATAGAGAGCACACAGCCCAGTGACTCCGGGACGTATGTTTGTGAAGTTTGGAACAGTTATGGAAATGCTGAGGTCATGGGGGGCTTGTACGTCAAACGTAAGTCTTCACCTTACCTCAGATGCACCTCACCACATCACCCAAGTCAACCAAATCAAGTAACCACAAGACAGACACATCTACACTTAGAGTTCATTTAAACTGGTGAACGTTGTTGACATTTTACATTTATATATTAGTTGTCCTCTGCTATGTATTTCATTCCAGACTTTAACAGATTTCATATACTTGAATTTATTCAAATAAAAAATAATTTCTGTAATTTTTTATACATTATTTAGAGCCCTTGAAGGCAGTGGTCAGCCCTCGGAAGGTGAAAGGCAGCGTGGGTAGCAAGGTGTCTCTGTCCTGTAGCGTGAGTGGCTCGGACGAGTATGAGCTGTCGTGGTACCGCAACGGAGAGATAATCTACCCTGGAAACAATGTTCGTTTCACTGGGCTCAACCGGGAGAACCTCATCATGGAGGGAATGTCGAAGAGTGACGGAGGAGCCTACCAGTGCTTCGCCAGGAAGGGCAAGATGTCTGCGCAGGACTTTGTACAAGTCATCCTTGAAGGTAAAATGTGTCCATGTCATTTGTAGGGTGGAGCACGCACACAAATGCTGACCAGAAGCTACGCTGTGGTAGCTGTCTTATGCATAATCAATGAGTTAGCACAGACAGGCTCAGGCCTTGAAGATCAATACTGGGTTTAGGTGTTAATGGCATCCTGCTGTGGCTCTCAGCTCTAGTCTGCCATTAGTATGATCATCCCAGACTTCACAAACACATACAAAAACACATGCACACACACTCTTGCATTGCAATAGCTTACCTTGGCAGCGTTGCTCAGGCAACTGTCTCCTGTGGCCAGGGAGCTGTAAAAAGAAGATATTGATAATCTATAATCATGTGGAACAGACCTAGATTATCAGAGAGCAGCAGCAGAAGCAGCAGGCAGACACAGACATTTCAAAAGCCAACCGGCCTCTGCGTCTGTGAGGAAAGCTCCTGAATCTCAGTTCATTATGAAATCTACATGTTTAGTGGCTCTGGCAAAGTGTCTTAAGACCAAATTAAACATAAACCACAAAATGGTGAAGTCTTGAAAAATCACATTATGTTTAATTTACTTGACTGGTTTTATAACTATTATCCCTGAAAAGAGAAAGATACACAGCTGAGAGCAAAGAGTGAAACACTCACAAATCCTGTTGGAAGCAACAACAGCAAGTACACGAAATAGGACTGCCATGTAAACCTGCTGTAAATTGGTCCTTAGGCCGATGATCACCTGCACCATGTGGTCTCATTTTAATTCATTCACCGCTGTGTTTCTGTCCCCTACCATGTTCCACCTTCTCCTCCACCACAGATGGTACGCCAAAGATCTTGTCCTCCTTCAGCGAGAAGGTGGTGAACCCAAATGAGCCCGTCTTCCTGGTCTGCAATGTCAAGGGCACGCCGCCTCCCAGGTGCACCTGGTCGCTGGACGACGACCCCGTCATAAAAGACAGCCATCATCACCTGGGCCACTACGAAACCCACGAGGGCCACATGGTCAGCCAGCTGAACGTGACACACACCCAGGTGCAGGACGGTGGGGTGTACCGGTGCACATGCAGCAACTCGGCCGGGGTCGTGTACCACCAGGCTCGAATAAACGTAAGAGGTGCTTGTCAAATCAGCTCCTCCAAGAACAACAATACACATACTTGTCTTTATGTGTGTGTGTGTGTGTGTGTGTGTGTGTGTCTGTCTGTCTGTCTGTCTCTCTGCCCAGCTAGCTGTCTGGCATCGGCAGAACAAGTGCGCTGGTTATTGCTTTTTTTTTCCTCTGCCATTGTTGCTCAATCATTTTTAGTCATAGAATTAAATTTTTGATCACATTTACATTTATTTTGAGGTTGTTTTCCAGTTATAGAGTTGACCTCCATTTTTTCTGTTCGATTTTATATATTATTTTCTCTTTCGCTGGTCTTCGTATGATTTTGCAGCTTCGTCATCTTCTTTTCAAATTACTACTGTGCTTTTCCTACGTGCCTGTATTTTTAGTCCAAATGAATTATCCTGGTTTGCTGCACACAAGCATATCTGGATCTCTGGTTCCAAAATGGGCTGGTTTGTAAACAGCCAGAAGAAAAATATTTTTCTTTTAGTTGCATGAATAAATGTAACTGTGGTTTGCTTGTGTATGTGTGTGTATGTATGTTCATGGGTGTCTGGATCTGCGTGTATTTACTCAAGCAGCCAATTCAGCTCTTCACGATCAGATGTTAAAGCGATTACCCTGTTTCAATTTTATGAGATGCAGGATGTGAAACAGTTGAGTGGGTGAGCAGCTACAGCATAGTTATAAGTATCAGTGTTATTTAAACACTGTTTTCCTTCAGGTGGTTTGCAAACTTTAATCTCTACTCAGAGTTAAGCTGAAGATCTTCTGGTTAAACAAACCACAAAAGCTTAAAGCAGCAGATTCACTAGTATTTGCAGATACCATATGTGAAGTTGAGAGATAAAAGAGAGAAATGTTCTCTGTTTCCCAAGAGCTGATGATATTTGTCAAGTCATGAGTCTAAATTGTGCCATTTCATTTACAAGAACAACACAAATAGAATAATTCCACTCCACAAATCACACCTGTGATTTTATGTCAGCGCCACCATCTGTGAAACGTCTTTGTATAAGTCTCCTTTCTTATTCTCTGTCACTTTTTAGGCCGCGCCAGTATTCGTCCAATGAAAAACATCACAGCCATTGCTGGACGGGATGCCTTTGTTCACTGCCGCGTGATTGGCTATCCTTACTACTCCATAAAATGGTACAAAAACTCGGCCCTGCTCCCATTTAACCACCGACAACGAGCCTTTGAGAACAACGGCACACTGAAGCTGAGCAATGTTCAGCAGGTGGACGCTGGCGAGTATAACTGTAAGGTGATGGTGCAACCCAACAAGATGGACTCTCAGAGTGTCCATGTTCGTGTGAGAGGTAAATCCCATTAAATTTTCTGCAAAAATGTCAGAAGCTGTCAATTTAATTTCCATTGCATTTTGAGCATGATCTTTAAAAACTTGCTGGAAATATTTTTTTTTTTTAATGTACTGCTGAAGATGAATATTTAAACTTTTTTTTTTTCCATTGTTTATTCTAGTTCACAGCTTGAGATAGACACATATATATATATTAGTTTACAGATTATTTACATCAAATTTCATTGCTACATTTCTCATTATAAATTGGTGACTCAAAGAAGTAACTGCAAGTTTGTTTGTCTTTTAAATTCAAAAGCAACACCCAGCTGCCATTACCTTTATATTTATATATATGTATGCTGGGTGTCTCATTGTGTTTGAGGTCTTTATGCTAAGCTAACAGAGCCTCTCATTGAATGTTTCTCGTGAGAGCAAATAAGCATATTTCTCGATATGCTGTCCCAATTTTGTCTTTGCGTTATTTGTTGATGAAGAAAACTCAGTGGTTTCTATATTTTTTGTTCTAATTAAGCTCAATTCGACAGAAACTTTAAACCGGGAAATGCAAGGCTCATTCTGATGCACCCCCTGCCTGCATGTGTATCTCAACAGGGCCTCACTGGAAAACCCCATAATTACTCAGATGAAATACACGCGCTCACACACAGAAAGATAGATGTGCATATAAATAGATCTCACCAGACTAAATTAATCTACCTGATATTCCTCAGTACATCAGTGTAGCTTACGATGACTGCATCAGTGATATTAAAGAGCTGAGTGACTGATCTCAATTGAGATCTCACAGCCTGTAATAGGTAATACCAAAAAGAGCTTCCCCATTATGTCCCATTTTCCTGCCTCCGTGCAGTATGTTAGATTGTTGTCACTGTATTACCCTTTCCATGGAGCGAGGGAAGTAGAGGGTGAGAGAGAGTGAGAACGAAAAGAGAGATGATATAAAGCAACACATCCCAGTGGTGCTATGGTGAGTGAGTGCATTTGTTAATTTACCCTGCTCATGCTTAAAATGCGGAAGTGTCTTTGGGGATCCCTGGAGTCCATTATCTCCACTTTGTTGTGAATTAAATAAGCTGCTAAAGTGCTGCTTATTTCACAGTTATTTGAACTCACTGGACACTCAAATACAGATGACTTGTGTGATGACTGGAGATTTCCCAGAGACTACAGGGCAGGCAATTTGAATATATCTTATTGTAAAACTGTGTGATTGTATTACGCAGCTAGACATTGAACGCTTGTTTTTTCTGGGTACGAGCTCTCGTTGCAATTAGGATTTTTTATAAATGGATTAAATGTGATTGAAATTGAGTGTCAGTTGTGGAAATATTTAGATTGTTAGATTAATAGATGACCATTGATTGGCATACCGAAAGTGTTCAGGTTCTGTCAGATTTATTTATTTTTTTCTCAAAGTTGTTTCTCAGTGTCTGTGCAAACTTGCATCTTCTTTTTTGAGAGAACAAAATGTTCCTGTCTGAGAATGATGGGGACTTATTGCAGGATTCTTTTCTATTCAGGTATTCTATATTCCTTCAGTGACCTCTTATAAAGGAGATGGTTAGATGGTTGTAGGAGTATTCTGAAAAAAGGACACAGTACCCATCACAAAATCCAGGGAATTAAGATGGTCTTTGAAACTCAAGCCTGAAATCACGCTTAATCCTTGTCTCTCTTTCCTTCTTTCCTCTTATGTCTCTAGTCCCTCCTTACATCCAACCATTCGAGTTCCAGCGTTTCACCATCGGTCAGCGTGTCTTCATCCCCTGTGTGGTCATGTCAGGTGACCGGCCGCTGGACATCACGTGGCAGAAAGATGGACGGCCAATCCCAGCCAGCCTGGGCGTGACAGTGGACAACATCGACTTCACCAGCTCACTGCGAATCTCCAACCTGACACCCGACCACAACGGCAACTACACTTGCATTGCCCGCAACGAGGCTGCTGCCGTGGAGCACCAGAGTCAGCTCATCGTTAGAGGTGAGTAAGCAGAGAGGAACAGACTGAATGTCGGTACCTGTTGAGCAGATGACTACAATCCATATTATGTCAAATGACTTTCATTTCAATCAATCTCAAATGCTCTACTGTACTTACTCAAATTAAAATCTGGCATAGTCCTTGACTGCATGCTGGTGCTCCACATAAACCACTCGATTTCATGCATACCACTTGTGTCCGTGTTTGTGTCTCGGTACAGTTCCCCCTCAATTTGTGGTTCAGCCTGAGGATCAGGATGGGATCTATGGGAAAACTGTGACTCTCAACTGCTCCGCTGAAGGCTACCCACCGCCCACCATTGTATGGGAGCACTCCAAAGGTAAAATAAGCAGAAAGCGTCTTACCCGCCTCAAGTGGTGCTTCCAGCTGTAATAGTGAAGCATGATCATAAATTAAAAACAAATCCCATTTTTGAATTCAAACTCACAAAATAAGAGAACAGTCACCAGGATGAAGCTGGAAACGACCATTTTCTGTATGTAGCATGCCAACCATTATTTGCTGTAATTAACCTCAGATTGAGTTGGCAGAATGTATTAATAAACACCATGTTTGTCTCTCCCATGACAAACTGCAATCACATAACTGTTTTTAGTTTGTCAATTACCATGTAAACACAGCGTTAGAAGTATTGTAATGATCATTAGTAACCATAGTAACAATAAATGGATTCAGTCATTTACAGAATCGTGACCTTGAGCCTTGATTAAATTTCTTGTCCAAAATGTAAAGCAGTGTTTTCTGGCTCCTAAAGCTCTGAACTGTCCGTCTGAGTAATGATCAAAATTAACATCCACTCAGACCAACTGCACCTGGAATGCTTATGTCTAATCAAATGGAAGGATATTTTTGTTACACAGTGTAAAATATTAACCTAAAACAAGAAAAGGGCATTAACATTTTCAGTCAATAGCAGGAGTCTATCATTTAAGAATTATTTTGCCACCTACAGTACAGCATTGTGCGCAGCTAGCTGAGCCACACCTTAGATTGTGTGCTGTGTCTGAAGGCGAGTGCTGTACACAGCTAATACAGCAGTAGTATTGTTTTTAAAGTGAATGGCTTCTATTTGCTTTATCCACAGCCAGCATTTACAGTTTGTGTAAATTGCGTACATGCACACACACACACACAGCCATCTGCAATGAAAACACTGGCTGGGGGCTTACAGGGTTTCCAGCTGCATCCTTAGAGCAAGACAGACAATTAAAAAAAAAAAAAAACACGTACAAAAAGACAGATATACGGAGTCACACAGAGCAGAGCGGACAGACAGGCAGGAAGGCAGCAGGTGAGTTCAGGCACTTGAGCAGGGGCAGATGAAGAGGGGCCCCAGGTGTTTGCTTCATCATCCGTATAACCAGGGATGAAAGCTTCAGCAACAGAAGGACAACAACCAATCAGGAGTACTGCATGTGTGTGTGTGTGTGTGTGTACGTGTACTCTGCCCCATGATCAAAGGAATGAAAGAATCTGATTTGTGCTTTTTTTGTTGTTTTTGTTTGTTTGTTTCATTTTACCCTTTGATGCGATTTGTGTGTGCAGACGTGTGTGTGTGTGTGTGTGTGAGTCAAGCAGGACTCATGCCTAATGAGCACTGTCTGGCCAGTCCTGATCAGTATGGAGAGACCAGGCTTAGCTGTGTGTTTGTGTGTGTGTGTGTGTGTGTGTGTGTGTGTCAACTAACTTGTAGTCCCTGAAACAAGCTTTTCCAATCCAGAGGAAAACACCAGATGGTTCACTTGGCCTTGTGGGGTTTTTTTTCACGTTGGTCACATATATTTACTTCATATCTTCCATGTTTCCTTTTGGCATGTTAGTAGAATGGCAGTGGACATCCCCTTGGAAAAAATGTATCCAGGATAGGTGTCTCTGGAAACCAACATTTCATTAGTTGTAAACCAGAGTGCAGTTTGTCTAGAGAATGACTATCTGGCATGCTTTTACTGCAACAGAAGTAGCTTAGAGCCAGATGAGTGTCTCTGGGAGATATGGAACAGTAAGTAAAGGTCATCTGCTATTAGCATAACGACTCGCACTGTTTGGATATGCAAGATCCATAATTCAAGGAAGAACACATTTCGCTCTCTCGCCCTCCCTCTTCGAGCCAGGGGAGCAGGAACAAAGTCACCACTTGACCCTTTGCTTGCCACGGCCACTTGACTGCATTTTAATTAAAAAGCAAAAACCCACAGCTCACTAAATGGCCTAATCTCTACACGCTAACTTGAACACGAGCTAATGCAACGTCCGCCTCAGTTCACACGTGTTTAATACTACATGAGCATGGTGGAATACAGTGCTTTCATTACGATAAGAGAAGACGGATCTAAAGACGGTAGATTTACAATTCAGTGTCAGTGACATTTCCTGCAGCCATTGCAGAATTGTTTAACAATAGGAAAAGAGACATTACTTAATTTTCTGTTAACAAAGACAGATATTTAATTACATGCAGGCAGCAAGCAAGAATATGTCAAAGACGCGAAGTTCAATTATTTTAACAGTGCTTTGGTGATGGACTTCGAACGTCATTCCTACTGGACTTGTGAGAAATGTGGGTAGATATGTGCAAAGTGTTGCTCTGCTTGCTCTCAAACTGGACCAATCCATGCCTTTAGGAAGAGTCTGTTCTCGACTTAGATCACATCAAAATGTGTTTTAAGGCCATATATGTGTGTGTGTGTGCACGCGTTCTCCTGGATCCTAATTCAACAAGCACAAATGCAAAGAATAAACCCAGAGAGCTAATATAAGGGAATGAAGAGTCAGAAAAAATCCTTGTCTAGCTGCAGCAAACAAACTTTGAATCTCGCTGGCCAACTGAAGGCCAGCAGCCATGCTAGGCCCGTTGTTCCCCTGCAACAATCTGCTGTCTTGTTAAACATGGGCATTATGCCTCTTATGACTGAATCAGCTTGGTCCGCTTCACTCAGCTCAGCAGCTGTTTGGTGGTTTAAGGATTTAGGTCTGGTGTTAAAGAAACATGTTTACAATCCTCTGTAAAACTGACAGGCTTTGTTATCAGATCGGCAAACGCAGAGACATGTCTAAATGAATGCACACACACACACACAGACCACAGTGGTAAACTAGAGGTCATCTTGTTTGAGTGTTATGCGTTGTTTTCTCCACTGAATTTGACATAAATGTAGGCATGTTTGCATATTTCCACATACAAACTGTATAAATTTGTATGTATATATGAACTTTATAAACAGCCGGATATTATATCTTAATGTTTTTTTCCCCTCATTATTTAAATACACTGTGGCTCCGTCTCTCACTCTTCTTTTGTCGTTTCTCTCCCTTCTTTCCCCAGGTGCGGGTGTCCCCCAGTTTCAGCCCATCCTTCTGAACAGCGGCTCTCGCATCCAGCTGCTGAGCAACGGTTCGCTGCTGATCAAACATGTATTGGAGGATGACAGCGGCTTCTACCTGTGTAAGGTCAGCAACGACGTGGGAGCTGATGTCAGCAAGTCCATGTACCTCACCGTCAAAAGTAAGAGTCTGCGTCAATAGCAGCTGATGGGCAGCAATCAGTGTTTATTTTAGCAGATGTGAAAGAGGGATATCCAGATGTAACAAAACACACACTGAAATTGTCACGATCATGTTTTGCCGTTCAGTAAATGTGAAGATGTACAACAAAAGATGAAAAGGGAGGATGACTAAAACTTGGCACTTGTAGATCTGTTGCAGTAGTTTAGACTCATTCCTGTGCCCTCTGTAACACTGAAGGACCCGGAGTTACAGTATCGAGTGGTTTTCCGTACAAACCCCCCTGCAGACAGCTCATGCTCTCCTTCCTTCCACTGAGTGTATTTGTGCGTGTCCATGTGCACACTGTTCAGTGTCACCAACTACAGGTCTCCTGCGTATGGTGAGCATTAGCCCGTAGCTACCCTACAGAGCTACAAGCGGTCAGTGCCTCCTCATTTTCATGGTCCTTGAGTGGGGCTTATTTTCCCTTCACCGCTGTTATCAAACTGGAGCGCGAGGAGTCCTGCTGATGGGCAGTCCTCTTTATTTTCTGTCACTCTTTCTTCTGTCACCTAACCAGCCCAAAGTCTGGTATGTGTACACCCCAAGTTTGAAAAAGATGTAGTTCTGTGTTTACTGTCATCAATACTGTAATCAAAGCTACTGTTGCATATGAGAATATGAATTCAATTACCTGGCGCACACTCTGAGTTTGAACTTGTAATATGAATCTGATTTGGTACAACAGTAGAAGTCAGAAGTCTTCACAAAGTAACCTTAACCTCTAACCTCTCTGTAGGAGGGCAGCCAAATTTTTTTTTTGCTGTAGAACCCCCCCCCCCTTTGGGTTTTTTTTTTTTTTTTTCTTTTTAATCATTAACATCAGCGGCATGTCTCGGATATTCAGATGTCGCTGTAATTAAGCCTCACAGTGTACAAGGCTTCAAAGCACCGCTGTGTGAAGCTGTCAGCACTACAGCAGCAGGCTCTGAGACCAACATGCTCTTTGTGTTTTCGTAGGTCAGCTTGTAGCACCCAGTTGCTACAGTATGCAGCAAGTTGACCTTGGCTGTACTAACCTTTTTTTTGCCTCCATTTTCTGCCATGTAGAGAACAAACTCTGTGGCTGTCTACAGGGGACTCAACTCTCAGTTGCATATCAAACTCTGCATTTATTAATATAAACATATATCTCTGCGCAATTTGTTGAAACTAAAGAAGCTCACGATCTCTTTTGTCATATGACGAAAAATACGGGTAATAAATTGGAGCTCATTTGTTCATGACATACTCGTGCCTTATCTACTGGACTCCATCATATCAATATGACTCTTTGAGAGTCAAAGAGATGGCCTACCATAAACGGGTTACAGTGAGATGATATAGATCGGTAATCCAATCAGGGCTCTTGTTGCATCGAACTACAATGCAGCTCTTCTTCCCTTCCATCCTCTCTCATCAAATGCGTGTTTTTTTTTTTTTTTTTCTCCAATACGTCCCTGAGGGTAAACAATACCAGAAATGTAAATGTCTTGTGTGTGTGTAAATGACGTGTGTGAGCCCAATCAAACCTGGTGTTGTGACCGCGGTGTATACGAACAGTTTAAGATCACTTAAGATTAAGAAGATAAGTTAAATGTTAAGATTTATTTCACTCACACTGTTCACGCCCCTGTGTGTGTGTGTGTGTGTTTGGATAATGTGAGCAGCTAAGTACTTTGTACAAGAGATAGAGTTACCCACCAGATGTATCCTGCTTTTGCTTTATGCTTCATTTTCATTCAGCTTCAGTGCTGAATAATGTAAAACAGTAGTTTAATTAACCCTATAAAGCCTGACCAGAGAAATAATGGACAGAAAATTTAATTTTTTTTCAATCTGACGTCTTTATTTGGACCTTTAACAAAATGTACAAAAAAAAAAAAAAAAAAAGCATATTTGCCTTTTTGTTTATATCATATTTATTACATCGGGCATTACACCCAATTCAGGCAATAACAAAAACTTTTCTCCTTGGTCATCTATAACATCTGTATCTTTATATCCGCATCTTTATTTTTTCCAAACAGCTGCCTTTTTCAATCTCTTTTTCTTTTATTTTGCCGAGGGGATGGTCTCATAAATGTATGTATCAAATATGATACGTACGGCGTTATAGGGTTAACATGAACTGGAATATGATAACATCATTTTCAGTTTTTTATTATTTAGATCCAATTTTTTTGTTGTTGTATGAGTCAGTTTTCATAGACATAATTTTTTTCTTACCCTCAAGTTGATGATGGTTATTAAAACAACCAAATGAAATAATAAATGGTTTTTAATTAACGACTATAGTTTTCAGTTTGTTTTTGGTTATTTGTGTTCAGAGAAATTCGGAGAAAGTGCTCCGTTTTTTTTTGGGGGGGGGGGGGGGGGGGGGCGGTTCACAAATTTCCACTAGGTAACTGGTTGAGTGGTTTGGTTACATGTACTAATCTCCAGAAAGCTATACAGACACCGCTCAAACATACGGTAGGTAGAATATTACTTTGATATGCTTCAGTAAAAATGCCTACATTACATCATTAGAATCACATGAGCTGTGGGTCCGATTTTCTTCTTCCACTCTGACCATTTACTATTGTATTATTTCTCTTACAGTGTCATTTAAAACTTCTCAGTCATTTTTGATTCAGTTAACATTGACATTGTCATGTTCGTAGGTAGAATAATTCACATCACAGGATGTAATGCTACGTTCTTTGGACCTGTGATAATTCTCTCTGCTGCCTTTGGCTGCTCAGACATTCAATGCAGGCTCAGGTGCACGCCTGTCAGTCACCAGCCGATCACATTTCATGGCCTTTAAACCCCAAACTGTACTCTTACACTCCAGATGCTTTCTGTAAAAGTGTACTTATTTGCATGAGTGGTTTGAAAAAGGGAGGCCATTACTGTTGCTTGAGTTCAACAAAGCCATCGTCTCTGTAGCTGTTTGTGCATAATTATGCATTTCTCTACATTTTTAAACAGCGATTTGTTTGTTATCATATGTATTATAAGTACATTTTATTTAGTCTGATTTTGTGTTGCTCTGAATGGTGTATCATGTACTTTCTGCTTTCTTGCAGCATGATCCTATGCTTGTGTGTGCATTTGTGTGTACGTGTGTTATTAGATGCTGGAAGTCCTGAGTGCATTTCTGCTTCATTTAAATCCGTCAATACTTCAATTAGAAGCCGTCTAAAGGGCACAAGGGAAGAGCAGTCTGCATGTTTCTTGGCTTTATTTGCACTCTTGCTCTGTCTTTGTTTCTTCCAACCATAAGGTTGGAAGTTCACTTTCACTACATGCTGAGTCGTAGGCCTGAATGGGGCTGCAGTAAGAGAGATGCTCACCAGTTAGAAAGGTGGTTTTTTATTTACCCCCGACAAAACTAAGAACAAAAATGAATGGATTAAATAGTATGTCAAACCGATTTAATATCTCTGCTTTGCTTTTTACTCTGTGCTGCTGTGACAGTTGCATTTTCCTCTCTATTGGCCAAATAAAAGTATTTGAATTTGAGTAACCCAAGCTCCACACGTTTGCACGCTGAGCTAAGTAATCTGTCACTTTAAACCAAGTTAGCGGGAAAACTTAAGGGGGAACGTTGTATTCAAGCATTATTGGAGTCACTGTTAACTCAGTTAGCTATTTCCTGAAATCTGCTGGTGACAGTGTTTGTTTTGACTCTGCATAATTGATAGTCTCAGAAACAAGAAGCTGCTTTTCGCTATCTCTGGAATTACTTGTTTAAAAACAGCTAAAAAAAATATTCTAAACTGGTAAATGAGCTACAGTTATTGTAGAACTGTAAAGTACATTTAGGGCTGTAGAGAATTGGAAACTTGACTAACATACCAGCATATTTGGCACCTACTTAAAAATGTTTCATCGCCAGTCATACCAGATAGTATTCATCTCGTAAATTGCACGGCCAGTTGTTTTCATTCTATTCCTATTTGAAGTGCTTTAGTTGCTTCTAACCTAATTTAACTTGGTGTTGAAAAGTTCCAGTTTCTGTAATAAACTGGTCTGTGAAGCCGTGGTTGATACAAATCACGCTTATTGTTGTATTATATGCAGCATTTAGCCTGTTTACTTCCCTCTGAAGACAAATCTGGGAAAGAATAAAACCTTTTCCACACTGCTCAGTGACAAAAAGTCCACCTTTTTTGCTCCAAGTCATACCTCCCTCTGTTTCTCCCTGCACCTTGCTCTCTTTGTTCCCTCTTTCTCCTCCCTCTCTTTTTTGTTCTCCCTTGTCTCCCCTATTCCCACTCACACTTTCTCCTCTACCCACCCTTGTTTTATTACCAGGCCCCTGTAATATCACTGGATATTAAAAAATATACATCAACCCAGCAATTATGGGCTATCAAAAAGAATAGGTTTAGCCTGGGGCCGTGCAAGCGCTGCACGGTAGATGCATAGAGATGAGATGAGATGAGATGAGGAAGCAGGTGAGTAGCCTCACCTCAGCTTGGACCACTGAAGCGCTGTCGAACATTTTAGATACTGCTGTCTGCTTCACATGCCTCATTCATACTGTAGACACACACGCACACACACGCACAGGGTCACAGAAAGATTGAGACCTGTTAAAGCGCACTCAAATGTGCTCATACATGTATAATCTTATACTAGAAAATACTGTGCACACACCTACATGCACAAGCATGTGTTTATGTGTATGAATGGTGAATCTTCTGATGCATCCATGATTTCATGCAGAAGCTTGCACACACACCCGCAAACAAACAAAGCCTCGTGGTTTGTCAATGTGTCCCCTTTTCTCTGGGTCTTTGAATGGGCAAACACAAGCTTCATCAATGCTAACTTGCACTGCCAAGACCACAGATTTAGATAGAAAAAAGCCCGTTAAGGAGCAATAACATTTAGAGAAGGGGCTGAGGAGACTCTTTTAACAGGACTCACTTAAAATTCATAGTTGCTATGCAAAATAAATCAGCGATTTCCTACGCGGGCTCAGTGGGAAAGGGGATGATGGTGTGGGGAGCGAAGGGGAGGGCCGAGCTGCGAGTGAATGAGAAATGAGGTTTAAACGTCGGTAGTCCCAAGTCTGACACATTCCATCATGTCGGGGCTGGGTGGGGCTTGAGGGTGCACGCACTCTCACGCTCACACACACACACACACACTCTCATGCGGGTACTAAGGCCAACATGCACAACCATACATGCACACAAACACATGCAAGCAGTTCCCCCTTTTGATTTTTGTTGGCTTCTTCAAAGGAGGAAATGTACTGTGAGGGGGAAAAAAAATAATCTGAGAATCATGTTGAAGGAGTCTGTGTGTATTTTTGTTTAGTTATTTGTGTGCAGAGACTAGAGGGATTTGTGTTTGTGTGCGCTTGTTAACGCACTTGATTTTCAATTTACAGTGTACAAATCAGAGCCTCACTGATACAGCAGCATGGGTGAAATCATAGGCAAATACAAGCTTCACAGATATACTAGTAACAACAAAAAGATATTTCCAAGGCAAGATTAAGATAAAACACTGTAATCACACAAAGTGTTGGATGGACTGGCAAAAAATACTGAATAGACATTCGTGGTGTCCCCTGACTTTGCATCTAGAAAAATTTGGTGCACATCAGGACAATTAAAGCAATGTTGGGGAAAATTGACATTCACATGAGAACTATGTAATAAATGATTCATCATAAGTTTAAGGGCTTTAATTGATTTGTGATGCTTTAACCTTCCTGTCAATCCCAATGCAAACAAACCCCCCCCCATTCCGGTGCCTGTGTGGCACCAAAACAAATGACTAAATTAGTAGATTAGTTATCTACTAAGATATCTATCTACTCTTTCTCTTTGTGCCAGGGGAGTGGGTGTTTGTGTGGGGAGATGTGTGTACCTAAACCCTCGCTGTGTGGCATTGCCTCACTTTTTGCATGCATGTTCATGCCCCTGATTTTTAATCGCACCAATCTGTCTCCACTTGCATACAGTACACATTTGCTAGACCAGTATCTCTATATTTGTTTTTATTTGTGTATCTCTGAGTGTGGGTGTGTGTGTGTTTTGTTGTTCGTGCATGTCTCTAGATGTTCGAATGCAAGTCTGTCTGTGTGAGACAGCAGCACGACCAGCGGACTTGTCTGCTGTGTATGAATAATCAAAGTGGTCTCTCTCATCATTAAATCATCACTGTCCTGGTGGGAGCCTGAAGAGGGAGATGGAGTGAGAGAGCGAAGGAGAGAGAGAGGGATCATAGCTAGCGCTGCAGGGGTACATGCTCTCTCTCTCCTCCATCGTGTAGCGTGGCTGAGATGTGTCATGAGCACAAGTCTTTTCTGCTCTCCATACTCGCCCACTTAGCTTCCCAAGACACAGCCTCTTTCATACACACTTTCATACATATGCACTCACAGTAAAACACTCATACACATGCACACGGACACATTATTCAGGAGTGTGCAGACATTCACACAGTAACTTGAGCACACACGTTGCATCTTGGAGGAGAGGGCCTCCAACCGTTAGTGCTGGTATCTGACACATGTAGCTGCCATTACTGTGCTTTCCACTGACACATTGTTCACTGCAACATGTTTAACCCTGCAAAAAAAACAAAAAAAAACCACAGAATGGATATGTAGTCTGAAAAACTGGCCCATCTAATGTAAATGATGATAAAACAATTAGTCTCTAACAGAAAATGTATATCTATCTGAAGGTTCTGCAATCAATACTATATATAAATAATGCAACTCATTCCAAAGTGCGTGTGTGAAATTGTCAGAGAATCGCCTGACTCTGCAGTTCTTAAGCTCTGCGGAGAATTTTAGCATCTTTCAGCTGATTGTTTTCTATATTGTTTTAGTTCAGTCTCAACAGGAAGCTGTTTTCAGTGGAAAAAGCTCTAAAAACTCACTGTACACTATCGGCCAAACATTAATCTACATACAGAGTGAGCAGCTAGCTGGTGAACATAGTGGAGCATTTAACAGCTGAAGAAATAAACAATTCCCTGATGAGCTGGAGGAAATAAAATCTGAGTGAATATTATGTTGGCATTTATCAGGTAGACACAAATGACATCAAATAAGTAATAACGTTTCCCTGTGAATAAGAAACTCTCCGCTTACACATTTGCCATATCAACATAATTCCACTGCCCCCAAGCAGCCAAAACATCAGTCAATGCAGGCTTATTCAATTTATCGTAAAAGAAAAAAAGGTAAGCTCGCGATGAAACGAATATCCTGAAGTATTGGACTGTAGGTTTTTCTCTTCTCTGGGTGATTAATGTTTTTACGTTGTATTCTAACAATTTATACATAAAACACAAAGTGGGGACATAAAATTATTATAATTTTTTTTTTAATCAGAAAAACCAATCAGCAGAATAAATGATAATGAAACTTATCACTTTGCTACAGAAGTAATGGGCTCCATGTGTGAAGCTTTGAATGGATATCCATGATCATTTTCTTGCATAAATTTCATTACACTTCGGCTCTCATTCACATTACCTGCATTACAGAATCTGTAAAAATAATTAAGATGGTGCCTATAAAGTCCATACTGATAAAGATTAGCATATTCATTCATTCTGCCCAGAACCGCAAAAGTTATTATGGTATAATCCAATTCAGAGCTTCGCACTTTATAGATCATTATGCTGTGAATAGCACCTGAAAGTCTGTGAGAGTATTATAATCAGAAGATGGATTCATGGAACTAGAGAGAAAAGGACAGAATAAAAGAAAATGAGTATCAGAATAGCGTGAGTAAGAGTACAGACTTAGTAGTCTGGATGAGAGACGTACAAAACATAATCACTTTGCTGAATGACACACACACACACACACACACACAGACAGGCTGTTCATAATAGGCCTGGTGTGTGGTTACGGCATAGAGCCAGACCGGCTCCATGCTGAGACCGATGGGAGTTCAGTAAAGAGTCACTACTTTCTTCTTCTGTTCCTCCGTTTCATCCTCAGATAGCAGCGAGTTTCCATTCACTGTTATCAAAGCAGGTACAGAGTTACCAAGAAGCTCTGTTATCAAGTCATGCGGGTCTCTCGTAGACTCAAACATGACTTCCCTGGAGGGTTTGAATAGTTCTCATAATTGTCAGAGCAAAATATTTTCTCTAACAGGTTTCCTCAAGATAGGACTGATTTACAGAGAATGCACAAATGCCGCATCTTTATACAAATCATATCTGCATAAAATGGAAAAAAAAAATGTATGTCTGCGTTTTAATTATTTTCCCCTCTTCTCTCCATTCTCACCTTCCCTACTTTCCCTGCCCTTTCCATCACTCATCCAGTCCCAGCCATGATCACCTCCTACCCCAACACCACTCTGGCCACACAGGGCGAAGAAAAGAGGATGAGCTGTATAGCTCATGGAGAGAAGCCCATCATGGTGCGCTGGGAGAAAGAAGAACGCATCATCAACCCCGAGACCAGCCGATACGTGGTCACCGTCAAAGAAGTGGCAGACGAAGTCATCTCTACGCTGGTGGTGGGTCCTCACTTTCACTTTACATCAAATGTTCTTTGAATCTAATTTTGGAGGAGAGCAGCAGACTTGAGTCACTTCTCTCTGTTCAGAGAGAAGGAAAGCAGAGCAAGAGGAAGACTGCGGGAGGAAGGGGGGAGACAAAATTACTCAGATTGAAATACATTCACGAAATATTCAAGTGGAGCATGAAATATTAAAGCGCTACCTTCTGGTTAAATTTAATGGTGATTTAAACACCGTATGAATGAGTACACGTGTAGTGGATTATTGTAAGATTGCAAGGAATATGTGCCTTGAGATAATTGAGTAGTTAAGTGTCCCACAGGGTTTAGGAAGGAGGTTCATTGCTTTTGCTGCTATATCTCTAGTAAAAGGATGAAAAGTATGGACTTGAGTACACTGGCTGTCCTCCCTCATAGAGAATTACATGGGATGATACAAAGTTTTAACATTTCTGATGGGGAGTCTCATTCTTTGACCGGCTGAAAGATGTTGCATGTGGTGTGTGTCTCTGTAGATTATGCCTACAGTTCGTGAGGACTCAGGGTTCTTCTCCTGTCATGCTATCAACTCCTTCGGCGAGGACAGAGGCATCATACAGCTGACAGTGCAAGGTAAGCCCGCTCGCACTTCAAACTGAGCTCAGCCCACGGTGGGAGCTTCTTTTTCAGTTGATAATTTCGCAAGACAAAATCCACTCTGGGATCAGTAAAGCTTTCCGTCATTTATTATTTAAGTCATCCATTTATTAATTTAATTGTTGTACAGTGGGACTCCTGCTCTTTGTAGAATTATTCATGAAATCTCACCGGGAAAATCAGATATGGAAAAAAAACCGATACATCTGTCTGGTCTGCCTTCCATCCAGTGGTATTTCAGGGCTAGTACTCCAGAGTCCGGCTCTCCCTCTCTCTCTGTCTGTTTCTCACACCCTCTGCTGTGTCCACATGTTGCCTCAGAACCACCAGACCCTCCAGAGGTGGAGATCCGGGAGGTTAAAGATCGCACTATCGCTCTCCGCTGGACTATGGGATTCGATGGCAACAGCCCCATCACAGGATATGATATAGAGTGCAAGAACAAATCAGGTAGACACAAATTCTGAAAAACACTGAAACAAGAAATAAGAAACGTTCTTATCAGGTGCTGACAATCTATCGTCGTTTCTTGCAGCCTCTTGGCTATCAGCCCAGGTAACCAAAGATGTGTCACCGCAGCTTAACCAGGCCACTATTATTGACCTTCACCCTTCCTCCACTTACAACATCCGCATGGTCGCCAAGAACATCATCGGCAATAGCAACCCCAGCAATGAGCTCACTATTACTACGGATGAAGCAGGTTAGTGAGCTCCTCTTGAGCGTGATACTAAGTCCTGTGGAAAGCCTCCCGCCTCGCTATTTTACATGAGAGGGTATAATTACTTTTGACTAATTTGATTTCTAGGAGGGCAAGAAGTCAAACTGAGCAAGTGATATACATATTCCAAACTATAAATAAAAATTAAGTGAATTCCTTGGATCTAGTGTCCATTACTTCCTGGTCCTCAAACCTGTTCTTTCAAAATTATTTTATGGTTGTTTTAAATAGAAGCCATCATGTTTTATATCCAGGGAAACACACCAGTTCAATTCTTGCTATTAGTCTGCTCTATCAGTCTTCACTTATCTTCTATTGCTCATACTGATCCCCCCACAGGCATACCTGTCGTTAAATTGGCCCATTTTACTGGATTCATTGCTAAAATAAAGTCATAAACTTCCAATTAGATAAAACATGTATCATTTGTAACATAATTTTAAAGGTTAAAGTGGATGATAACACATTTTCTTGTTGGATTTTTTATTTTTTTTCCCAAGAAATTATTGCTAAGCTGAGGTTGAAACTGTAAAGTCCATAAACGAGCAAGAGCATGAGATAAAAATGTATTCTTAACTCAACAGCACCATCTTGTGAAATTTAGAGAGACAAAACACAAGTTGCTTTGTGGTAGATCATCTCCAATTTAAATACAGGCGTGCAGTAATAGTGAATGATGTGCTTCATTACAGCTCCTGATGGCCCGCCGCAAGATGTCACTCTGGAGCCCACCTCCCCACAGAGCATCAAAGTATCATGGAAGGTACAGTCCCCATGTTTTATATGATGGTTTTTTTTTTTTGTTTGTTTGTTTTTTTTAGCTGTCAATAGCAACCATACGTGTGTAAGATAATGACAATTTCAACCAATAATAAATAAAAGATATTTGCAGCCAAATAAATGTGATTAAAAATGGCAACCTTAGGTCACGAGTTATGAGGCCTTCGAACCACTTTCCCATTTTGCAGCCTCCTCAGAAGCAGCTGCAAAACGGTGTGATCCGCGGTTACCAGGTGGGCTACAGGGAGTACAGCCCCGGCGGGAGCCACCAGTTCACCATCATCAGTGTGGACACAACAGGAGACACCACGGAGAGCATCGTGCTGGACAACCTGAAGAAATTTACTCAGTACAGTGTGGTGGTGCAGGCTGCAAACAGGGCAGGCACAGGGCCGTCCTCCCAGCAGGTCGTCACCAAAACTCTTGAGGACGGTAAGCAGAGGATGAGGATTGATTTGATATATCATGCATCACACACATTTGTTGAAGTCCATTTCTCAGTTAAAGTGGCTTTATATTCTTATTGCAATTTACTGTATTCTGAGGCAGATTTGACCACACACACACAAAACACACCCTGGCCTTTTAGACACATTATTGTGAAAAGGCTACCATCTACTGGACATGATTTTTAACTACATCATATGATTAACTTCATCTTATTCCCCCGGCCGAAACCTCATTTTTGTGTCTCTAAAAACAACCCCTGATTCATCCAAAAATAATACGTTGAACTGTCTTGTTTTCGATGATATTGTTATTTTTGTTCTTTATTTTTAAATGATATCCTCCATTAGATCAATCTGCATCATGAAAATACCAAATGTCTTATTTGCAATAATCATTAGGGAGTTTCAGTATGTCGCTTTCATCATTTATGAAACATTATGCAACTTTTGATTGTACAAAAAGGATTCTTTCACTACTGAAGAAAATCTGTGTAACTGATATTTTATTGTTCATATGTCTAAACATAGCTTTTTGTGTACTTTGGATATTGTTTACATGAAGGTACTTGGCCTAACAATTCCTTGTACTGCCACTTAAAAACCTTCAACTCCATTACATTTTCTCCTGTTGTGTCTTGGTAGTGCCATCGCGGCCTCCTGAAAACGTGCTGGCTGTGGCCAAGTCTCCAGAGGTCATCTCACTGTCCTGGATGCCGCTGCCCAGAGAGGCTCTCAATGGAAACCTGCAGGGCTACAGAGTCATCTACTGGGCCAACCTGCCTGATGGAGGTATCAACATCTTCACATTCAAACACTAATATGAACACTGACATGATTCATCGATCAGTGCAGCCTAATTACCATTTAATTCAATAATGAAAAGTTACCTGATTTGTCTTTCATTTTGTCTTTTGTTTTCCATTGCTTGTTGCTATGGTTCATCCACTAGGGGAGGCTGTGGTATTGTCATGCTGTTGTGTGCTGTTGTGCATGTTACAGAGGTTGTGTAATCTAAATAATTGAAGATATGTTGTGTGTGTGTGCGTATTTTCTTCTTTCATGAAATGTTTTCCAGAATTTTTAGATGTACTCAGCTATTTCCTGATTATTGACCAACAGCAGCTGACCTTAGTGAGACAGTTGTAACTCAGTCATTACTCTGTGCACTGCAGATTTCAACCATCCGAACTCACAGTGTGATTTTCAAACCCAACTCATTTTCACTTTAAACATAATTTTTTAATCTCAGGTAGTGTAACAGTATCTCTCTAAAAGGTATGAACTGATTTTCATCATTCAACATTAATTATATGGTTTGCATACATATTTTTTTTTTTTTACCAAATTACAATATGAGAGAATTTTCTAATGCTGATCAACAATAAATATACAAAGTCTGCATTGCACAGAGGGAGTATTTGTGGCTGTGTTTTTCCCTTGAATGTATACCATGCTTTATAGCAGTGATCCAGCCTGCAGTCTGGCTTGTCCCCATCAATAATTCACAATGCAATAACTCCAGCCAGGCCCGTTGCCTCAGCCTTGAGTGACTGGACACAAAAAGGGTGGAGGCAAGGAGAGCAAAAATTGGAGCTAAATGAAAAGTGGAATCCCATAATGCCACTTTTATTGGATCCGGACACATAAAGCAGACCAGTGCTAGACACACATTATCTATACTATATAACTGAAACATTTTTGGGTGATTCTCTCAGAAGACTTGAAAAAAATTAGCTTTTGGATAAAATTAGATGAGAAATTAAGATTTGCAGTGAACGGTACCTAAAGGGAACTTGAGGCAACATTGAGCAAAAATTCAAATCAATAAAAATCATAGGAGACCAGAATTGCCATTTCTTTATGATGCTAAATGAATTGCTGTCGGTATTAGTGTATATATTTATCTACATAAGCTGCACCATATCATTACAGTGTGCCTAATTTTTGTAACATGACTCTCCTCTTGGGTCAGAACTGGGAGATATCAGGAATGTGACCACGAATCAGCCGTCCCTGGAGCTGGATGGCTTAGAGAAGTACACCAACTACAGCATTCAGGTCTTAGCCTTCACCAACGCTGGAGACGGTGTCCGGAGTGAGCAGATCTACGTGCGCACAAAAGAAGATGGTACAAGAAACATAATCACATTTCCACCATTCAATGCAGTTCAGTTGCCAAAGAAAAAACACTGAGCTAAAACTGAACAGTGAAGTCAAGATAAGAACATTTTGTCATGATCTCATCGAAATTGTAAAACTTATTTTTAATCAGCGGTGCTTTTCTTCACCAAACCACATTACACATTGTATGTTTATTTGCCCCTGAATACAAACTTGTTTTCTTCTTCCTTAGTTCCTGGTCCTCCAGCGGGGGTGAAGGCTGCAGCCTCCAGCAGTTCAGTGGTGTTTGTCTCCTGGCTGCCTCCATTCAAACTCAATGGCATCATCAGGAAATACATCGTTTTCTGCTCTAACCTGCATCCGATGGTAATAGCATTTGTATTCCACAAGACTGTCAAGATTTGTCTGAGCCGGTCAAAGAATTTTGAGGTTTGATAACATAAATATTTAAACATGGTGCATTCGCAGCAGTTAAGCTTAAATCTGCACTTTAAGGCCTCCATATGATCGTCTGGGTTAAACCAGGTATATGAAAGAGGGCAGTTCTGCATTTCTGTACTCTGAACAAAGATATTGCCCAATGATACATTAATCTTTCCCCTTTCTCCACTTTACAGGTGATGAGTGAGTTTGAGGCGTCTCCAGATGCATATTTCTATCGGATCCCAAACTTGGCTCGGAACAGACAGTACAGTATCTGGGTGGTGGCTGTGACTGCTGCTGGTCACGGCAACAACAGTGAGAAAATTACAGTGGAGCCTCTAGCCAAAGGTGCATCATCATATCTAAGATGGGCTTATAATTTCTGCTAATAAATCTGATTTGATTTGATTTTGATTTAGGTCAGGTGACCTTGGGTGACCTGAAAGGTGCCATGTAAATTAAATGTTTTGGGGTTTTTTTTCATATAAACATTGTTTTTGTACTATTCATAATTATTTAAAGTGTGATTAAATATTACCAAGTTTTTTGTAGAATTTCCAAGACACATCACTGCTCAACTGAATCTTAATAATACAAGGACATTGTTTTTGATAAAGATGGATA
This sequence comes from Remorina albescens, assembly GCA_034769265.1. Taxonomy (NCBI): domain Eukaryota; kingdom Metazoa; phylum Chordata; class Actinopteri; order Carangiformes; family Echeneidae; genus Remorina; species Remorina albescens. The sequence goes on along the minus strand of CM068497.1, from coordinate 6,948,422 downwards.
AAAAAAAATTATTCATTAACCTAAATTTGTGGGCAATCTATGGAGGGCACTCCTTTAACCAAAAATATAGAGAGACAACAAAGAAATATGCCTCATACACTAATGAATGATGCATATTTTTTTCAAGGAGATATTTCATGAATTTGTAACCTTGTGCCTAAATCATCATCTATTAGCAGCACCCAATAAGTCACATGTTTGTGTGGTTGTGTTATTTTTAGCTCCAGCCAGGATTTTGACCTTCAATGGAACCGTCACCACTCCCTGGATGAAAGATATTGTTTTACCATGCAAGGCTGTTGGAGACCCTCCCCCGGCCATCAAGTGGCTCAAAGGAAAGTAAGTTACACCCACAAAAACAAGTGCTGCTGCTCAGTACAGCTGGGATGGTGCACTTTCAGCCATACCATAAAAACACAGCAAATTGTTTTCACCTGCAGAAATATGCCAACTTCTTTTCTCTTTTTCTCCAGCACAAATGGGACTCCTACCCCCGTGCTGGTGGACGGTCGCCGAAGTGTCCACGGCAATGGCAGCTTCATCATTCGCACGGTGAAAGCAGAGGATTCTGGCAACTATAGCTGTGTGGCCAGCAACAACTGGGGGTCTGATGAGATCACACTTAACCTGCAAGTCCAAGGCAAGTTGTCATACTACTAAAGATACTAGAGACTTAATGGTTACACAAAACCAGACTCAAAATCTCAATGAGATTCCCATAGCTTTTAAACTATATCACGATCAAATCCTGCATTTTTTCTGAGGAAGCTGCGATTTAAGGAAAAAATGCTTCATATTAGTGTTTTATGTTTTTTATTAAGAATGGCTCACAGAGACCAGACCAATAATTGACGCCACCTTACATGTACTGCTTACAATGATGTTTTCTGCCTTAATGGAGTTAACACTTAAAACACCACAGTGGTGAACAGAGTGATCTGTCAGCTCAGCACAGTAAGCACAGTCAAATTAACACAAGTCATTTACTATTTGTGTTTTCAGCCTGAGCAGCTCCCAGGTTATGTAATAAATGGCCTTCTATTTTCGTTCTTCTTGGCTACCAGCATAACTCTGTACGCACAACCATGCAATGAAATTTTTGTGTCTCATATCCACAGTTCCTCCTGACCAGCCTCGCCTCACAGTTACCAAGACGACCACCACATCGATCACATTGTCATGGATACCTGGAGACAACGGAGGGAGCTCGATCAGAGGTGAGCGCGACAGACACACTCACAAACATACAACAAATGAGTTCGTAACACCACAGCGAACACTTTCATCCCAGCTATAGGTGACATACACGTGGACAAATACGTTTCAACTACATGCATTACCCTTCATATAGAAACAATCACCTCCTCTCACCTACCTATGATAAACAATGTCACACCCTCCTTCAGTCTGGTCTAACATGTCTGTTCTTGTCCCTGTTTCTCATTATGTGCCAGTGAGGTTGAATACCCGAGTCCTGAAGTGTAGATTAAAAAGCAGCAGGGAATATTAGGTCTGTTTAAGTGGGAGATTAAAGCGCTCCATCTTAAAGAAAGCACAATCAGAGTGAGACTATTTGTGGCGATTTATCATTGCTTCTAATCACGGAGCTCCTTTCTTTGGAGTTGTAGTCACCATAAAAGCTGTTCATGATTGCTTCTCTGTGATATTTGTTTTGCTTCCTTGCTCAGGGCCATCATCCATCACAGAAATACACACACTTCATTTTACAATTGTATATTTTTAACAAGACTGGTGGTGTGCTGTGGGCATGGCAGCGCTGTCAGTCTGCTCTCAGACTGTCACCACAACACATTTGCCCAGACAGCTATGAATGGATAACTATTGGCTAAACCTCCAATGAAACAAATATTAATGGTGGCCAGAGGATGAATTTATTCATCTTAATGACGATAATGAGTTCTGGCTTTTCATTTAGTGCTCCTACTGACAGGTCTAATCTTAACTAATGACCATAGTCCTGTTAGCAACAGTAAAAGATAATGAGGGTTTCCAGAAGTAATTTATATACTTTTCAGCTAAAATATTATGAAAGGAAGACTTGTCTAAGTATTTACCAGAGTTGAACAAAGTGTCATTACCTTGATTAATGGATCTAAATTGATGAGAGTCATCTATGATTTTGGCTTTACATTTTTGTTCGCTCACATCCAAATGTGAATGTTTCCAAATAGAGTTATCAACAGAGATAAAAACCACAATAATATTTACTGCCCATCCAATAGTGGGCAAGCACATAATGTTAACAATTGTTCGGCCATGTTTTTCTTATCCAATTTATCCCTTCCCCTCCCAGGTTATATCCTGCAGTACTCTGAAGACAACAGTGAACAGTGGGGCAGTTTCCCGATCAGCCCAAGTGAGCGCTCATACCGTCTGGAGAACCTCAAGTGTGGTACCTGGTACAAATTCACCCTTACAGCCCAGAATGCAGTGGGACCAGGGCGCATTAGTGAGATAATTGAAGCAAAGACACATGGGAAAGGTAAAGAGCATCCCACTTAAGAACTACTATCATGAGTTCTCATGTTCCCCTTCTTGTATTACAATTTATCTCTAATAATCATAACGTTTATTTCTATTGATACAAAACACCTCATAAACACAAAAAATATAGAACAAATTATGGTAAGCATCCTTAAGCAGTTATTTTACATAAAAAAAAATGATAGTTGTGTTAGTTTCTAGTTTTACTCTTCTGTTCGTCTTCCCCTCAGAACCCCAGTTTGCCAAAGAACATGAACTCTTCACCAGCATCAACTCCACCAGGGCCAGGCTCAACCTGGTCGGCTGGAACAACGGCGGCTGTCCAATCACCTCGTTCATACTGGAGTACCGAGCGGTGGACTCGGCCACCTGGACCACGGCCCAGCGCACATCGCTGACCAAGAGCTACATCCTGTACGATTTGCAGGAGGCAACCTGGTATGAACTGCAGATGAAGGTCACCAACAGCGCCGGCTCAGCAGAAAAGAGGATCACCTTTGCTACTCTTAATGCTGACGGAAGTGAGTTTGGATTCAACAGAGTTGCAAAGATTTCGAGGATCATGGATACGGGATAGATTAAAAGTAGCGAGTGGACATGGGTTGTGTAAGAATTTGACAAAATGTACTACGTGAAATGTAACTAAACATGACAATTAATGACAGTTAATTTAGTCTACAGAAAACAAAAGGGAATAAGAAACAAGCAGAAAGACAACAGACAAGGTCCTGAAGCCAGTTTCTTCATCTTTTAATGTTCTTTGATACAAGATCTAATCTATTTCAAGTTAGTAGTAGTAGTTATTTGTAGGCCATAAAGAAAGTTATTGGGAAACTTTCCTGTTGCTCTAAACAATAGCATGATTACACCCACAGTTAAAACCATGTGCGCCCTCTACTGCTCCTCTGTGGAAATACAATATTTCAGCATCACATTTTTCCAATTTTTATACCTGCCTGCAGTACACTATGTGCTTTAAGATTATTTATGAATCATACTGTTTTGTCAGCCTTTTTATCAGCCTTTGAGCAAATTGACAGGTATCCTGAGCTGTGTAAGAAAACTGGGACGGTCTTCAGATTCTCCACGGGCTGTGCTGTAGCTTCATCTGCCACAGGATAAGATTGTGTCAGTCATACACAAAGGAAATGCATAAGCTCTAAAGAAGGCTAGGATGTGGTGAGAGCTCTGTGGTGCACTGAAGACTACTCATTAATTTACTTTGAAGGGTTTTGCTGAGACGTGTAAGCTGCCTGTCAGGATGTTGTTAGTGGATTTGCAGTGTGTGTGTTGACGCTATTGTCAGTTTCACAGAGGTTGTAAAGCTCATCTCTGCTGTTGAGCAGTAGCCCAGCAGACTAACAGCTCATATTCAGTTGCCAACAACCCCAGTGTCCCAGCCTCAATCAGCTACAAACTTTTCTAACCTGACCACGGAGAAAAATATATAGTTTAATTCTAAATTGATAACAGCATCCAGGATCTTTCACAGATAGCTATATTTTAAATTTGTACATATAGCTAGAGTACAAGAATTACACAGGCCTGCAAACAAAAAGGATTCATGCAAAAAAAAAAAAAAAACCCTCTGTATTCATAATTTTTTATCCTGAGAAGCTCGTACTGTGTTTCAGAAAAATTATTTTCAGATGAAGCCTCCTTGAGGTCTGATCATTCATTCCTAATAAAGCAAATGTGTGTTTATTCCCTTCAAGGCACCATTCCTCCCCTGCTAAAAACAGGAGACCCCATCTCAGACAACATGTCAGGCAGCGGCGGTCTAAAGATGGTGGTGACCATCACCTCTATTCTTGTGGTAGCCGTACTGGTCTTCATCATGCTTATGGTGCTAAAGAGGAGACGGAGGGAGCAGAGGCTCAAGAGACTCAGAGGTGAGTTGTAGAGTCTGTTTCAGGTTTTCCAAAAGCACACAGATGAAAAAAGCGATACAATCAGTGTGTCATAAAATTCAAATCTTTTCATGTTCATGTGCATCTTAGGCAGATTAGGGAGATTTACATCTGTGATTAAGAAACGTAAGTATTTATCTCCGCAGGTTAGACACAGCCAAGTTGACCTTTCCAACTCTCTCAACATGCTTTCATTCCTTTTTTCTAAGAGGGGACTGATCGTAGTGTATTTCAACTGCTGCATCATATGAACCATGGCACTGTTACACTGTATTAACTAAGTCTTTGCTGACTTCACAGATGCCAAAAGCCTGGCAGAAATGCTGATGAGGTATGTGCACTTAATTTCAATTTATGCTCGCCACTTTCCTTAAAGCACTGGATATAAATCACAGTGCAGCCCAGAGTTACAGCACCTATCGGCAAAAATCAAATATATTACGCACAGGAAATGCTGTCCCTCTTGCCTACTTAGGGCTCCTTATCAACCTAAATGGGATTGAATTAGCATTTTTGCGATACAAGGCAAAATCACATAGCTGAAAAGTCATGAATTTTTCTCATTAATCTCAGCAAGAACACACGGACACCAGACACAGTGAACAAGCAGCAGCAGACGTTGAGAATGCACATTGACATCCCCAGAGCCCAGCTGCTCATCGAAGAGCGGGACACCATGGAGACAATCGGTGGGACATTCAAAATGAAACCTTGTGTTCATTGTTAAGTCCTGTATGACTTCTTTCTTTTCTGACTTGCATTATTCTGTTTCTTTCTACTTTCCTGACTCACAGATGACAGGTCCACTGTGCTGTTGACAGACAACGACTTTGGGGAGACCAACAAGCAAAAATCCTCCACAGTGACCCACACAGTCCACTACCAGTCTCTGTCCCAGGCCACCGGGCCGCTGGTGGACGTGTCCGATGCCAGGCCTGGAACCAGTGAGTCCCACCACCGTCAGTGCTCAACATTTACTTCCTTCACTGCTAATATTGTTGCCTAACTGCTAAGCCTGTGTTAATAGTGTTAACGTGCTGTTGAAACAGTGTTTTGTTGCTAAAGCTTTTGTTCAGTTTCTTTGTAGCCATGAATCTTACTGCAAAGAAAATGTTCCTGAGTACCATAAAAGTATAAATTGCACATTGATCTGAATTAAATGCGGGGCAAATAGCTTTTCCACCTTCTCTTAGTTTAACCATAGACCTCCATCGTACGGCATGCGAGCCGCCTTCCAGCAGTGAGATTATAGAGACCCAGCAGCAGCTCTGCATGGCAACCTATGGGCTTCTGGCTCCACTGAAGCAGAACTGATGAAGAGAAGCAATTTCCCTGCTTCTTCTTGACACGTCCTCACCTGATTGCCCTGCTCCAACTGCCCAGTTGGGCCGCTGCAAACATGTGCATAGAGACTTGGGCATATACACGCAAATTAATGATGCAGTGAAATCATTTATCTGCATACTGTGAAAATATTGGATTAATCCTGCCCTCAAGATTTGCTAATATAGTTTCACATACCAATAGTAAAGAAAGACATGAAGCCTATCTTAATGGCTTAAATGTTCTGTTCTGTCTATCTATCTCTCTCACACACACACAAGCATTAAAGCACAAGCAGACATATGTGAATGGTTCATTTAATGTGGCCAGAGGGCCATGGACTTGATTTGCTGACTCAGCCACTGTATTTCTCCCGACTGTTGACCAAACACCTCCATCATTTCATCCCTCCATCCCTGCTGATGGAATAAATGTCTGACCTACTACAATTACCAGCTCTATTCTTCTCTGTGCATCTAATCCAGGCTGTTTCTAAAGGGTCTTGTTCTGATTTGGCCCAGCGGTGCATACAGCAGCAGCCTGTCTGGGTCAGGCTGAATATGATACTATTTATATGTCTATGTGTGGACAGTTTGAGCTCCAGATGGATGATAATGTTCAGCAGTCACAGAAGAAGGAGATTTGTGCCACAACATAGGCAGGATCACAGACTTTTCTCCCTGTAATGCAACTGATCATGTAGTTTTTGGTCAGTGATGGGCCAAAACAACAATTACTGCCATTATCAGTGTTTTCTGACTGCAGGAATGATAGAGAATAATGTAAACTGTTAACCTTTTTCTGCAACAGAAGATGAAGATGTTCCTAAAATGGTCCATGTCTCTCAAGAGATCTGACCACAGCTGGTGAAGGCAAATGTCTCCCTTTGGGATTGAATGTCTTTGTTTGATTGGCTGTATCAGTATCAATTCTGTACAATGCTAACATTGAATTATAGGTAATTATGGGTTATGAGTAATTTGGAAATGAATGAGATTCAGTTCGAAATGAGCATAGTTCTCATAAAGATACATTTAACAGAATGCAATTTATACTATCCAATTCCAAACACAGTTATAGTTATGGATGCTTGTGAATTACTTGTTTAGTTTGATTTAAGCATTAACATCTATGTATTCACAGAATACTTGAATGAGTTCCAATCTAAATATCAAAACCTAAATTTTTCCTAATTTGTCAGCTGTTGAATTAAAACAAACTCATCAGACAAGGTCCGACCAAAGAGCTACTTAATGTTGTGTCTGGGTGTTTTAACAGAAAAGCAAAACAAAACAAATAGAACAGAAATAGATTTTCTGTTTATTTCCTTGCTTCACAAGCAATTTTCCCCTCTGTCCCTTCTAGATCCCACTGCCAGACGCACTGCCAAAGCTGGTCCTGCCGCAGCACGGAGCCGCTACGCCAGCCAGTGGACCCTGAATAGGCCACACCCCACGAGCTCCTCACACACCCTGACCACCGACTGGAGACTCCCCACGCCACGTGCGACTGGATCTGTGGACAAAGAGAGTGACAGCTACAGTGTCAGCCCCTCACAGGACACAGGTAAGAGGAGAGCGGGGAAGAGGGTGGCCATTACACCTAGCCCGGAACGGCACAGCCTCTTTTGAAATTAGATTAAAAAGTTTGGAAGTGTGACAGAAATCACGTTGCCTTTGTGAGATTGTCAAGTGTGAAAGCTTCACGTTGGCTTTTACACAAAAAAAAAAACATTTTTGGCAGCAGTTTTGTTTTGTTTTTTTTCTATTAAAAGTGCAATTTTTGGGTTTACTCTTGGCTGAAGGTTCCAGGGTGTGAATCCAAGCCAAAGCAACAACATATCAACCTGTAAATGAAACTTAAACAGTCCAAAATCATAAAAAAACAAAACAAAACAAAAAAAAAAACACACCACACACTCTATGCTGTGTTTATACAACAATCTAACGTGTAATCATCAGATCGAGCACGGAGCAGCATGGTATCAACAGAGAGCGCTTCCTCCACCTATGAGGAGCTGGCCAGAGCCTATGAGCACGCAAAGATGGAAGAGCAGCTCCGCCACGCCAAATTCACCATCACCGAGTGCTTCATCTCTGACACCTCATCCGAACAGATGACAGCAGGGACCAATGATTACACCGACAGCCTGACTTCCAGCACACCATCTGAGTCGGGCATCTGCCGCTTTACCGCTTCACCGCCCAAACCTCAGGATGTCAGCCGGGTCATGAACATGGCCGTGCCCAAGGCACACAGACCTGGTGAGGAAGTGCAATTTACCACACAAAGCATATACCCAACTGATTCAACTGTGTGTTATACTGAAAAAAAAATTCAAGATCCCTTTCTCCAACACCCATCAGAGAACAAAATCCTCCATCTGTGATTAGTCACATTTAGTTTAGGGTCACTTCAGGGCAACAGTAGTAGTATTATTACCTGCACACTATAAAAATGCACTATTTATAGTCTTATAATTTCATTTCAAACAAATTAACATAATTTCCGACCAGCTAGACAGTTTGTTGTTTATAAAGGCCTCTCTTTCGATGATCCCCTTGGTCAAGTTCAGCTGTCATCATCTTTTAATCCAGGAGGGCATCTTAGCAAATATGCAGCTAAATATGATATATACTGTACTATGTGTCTCTGTAGGACTTGAGCAGGAGCTGCTCATTGTGTATTGTCAAACTTTAGAGCCTTAACACAATAAACAAACCTATCACACATCATGATTAGGATTATGCAATGCAGTTGCATTACCACTTCCAGAGAGGCTATTTATTATTAGAAAACATCTTGTGAGTAAATTATGTTATTTTCCAACAACACGGAGTCTCTGACTCATACATTGCATTAGTAAGTTGAGGAAACTTGCTGCCCTGTGCGGTCTCCTCTCAGGTTGTAGTCTTACCTTACCTGACCCTCTCCTCCTTCAACTAGCCCTGCAGATCTATTACAAGGTCTGGCAGAGCGTGCTGAATTTCTGCTGACCAAACCAGAAGTACAGGCATTTAAAAAGACATCCGTCTCCCTGATACATGTGCACACCGCATCCATCATTCCATCTCCTGCCATGTTATACTGTGTCTAGGGACACTAATAATAAGCATTGTTGGTGTCCTGTCCAAACACCAGAGATGTAGGTCTGCCTGCCTGTGTGTGGGGTTTATGTTTGGACATGTGGAAACCTACACTGTCCCAGGATCCTCAGTTTGACCAGACAAGAGTTGCAGCCATTAGATCTGCATCTTACGTTTCTGGCCTCATTATGCTTTGAACGTTTGTTCACAGAACGGCAGACTCATATCACAAGTTAACCAAGGAGAGAGGGCAGCTAAAGGCCATCTGTCAGCCCAACCTGAAGCTATTGTCACTCAGTACAAAACAGCATTTTGCTGCCACAGTGGAGACTGTTCAGTGTAATCCCAGCCTCTTAGGCTGCTAGGCTCTGGTGTCTGTTGCAGTTGAATCGCCTCTAGAGTTTCCTGCTAGGTCGTCTCCTGTAGAAAGTTGTGTTTTGACGTTGCACAACACAAACAGTATGGACGCATAAATGTGAGTGAAGCTTAAAAGTGTTTAATTATAGACGCTGATCACAGTATTAGTTTGTTGTTTTTTTTTCCAATGTAAAATGCTGTATATTTCAGCTAACTGTGATAAGAACAAGGTTTTCTGAGAGGTATGCAGTCCCATAAACCTGAACCAACTGATGCAATTAGTAAGTTCTCAGATAAAATGATGGATAGTTGAATGTACACATATTATAATGACAGGATTTTAATGGTTTAAGGGATGATAAACTGTTTCTAGCCAATGTTCAGCTTTATTGTAAGAATTTGTTTCTACACATGAAAATGTTGGCTGATATACTACGTGGCCAGATGAATGAAGAAACATATATATTACACCGACACTAGAACACCTTAATTCAAAACCAAATGACATGTAGGATGGCTTCCCTTCTTTTGGAAGCAGGCTCCAGGGATTTACTTCCTATTACAGGAGCATCAGTGAGGCGCCTACCAGATGAGCAATGACAGTGTAGTTTTAAAACTGGAAAGGAAGTACAGAAAAGTGACATTCCTCTGTTTTTCATACACTCTATATCAGAACACTGTTATGACTATCAATCACTTTTCACCTTTATAAACTTTACTAAAAGTAGGATATTAAAATGTTCTCTCCAAACTTGTAATTTCAACGTAGAGGGTATTACATTATCAGTCCATTAACACCCAGACCCGGTTTGACTGACAGCTGGTGAATGACCCAACTTCAACCCCATCTCTGTCTCTATTACATGTAAGTGACCCGAGCTGACCTCACCAGTCCTTCGTAAAGGTTGAAGGCAGCCAGACAGCTTCTCACTCGTCGCTCTCTCTTTCACTCTCTAGTCTCATTTCACGTTACCTGCCTCACCTAACAGAGCTGTCTGTTTGTTTGTGCTTTTATTCTATGGGATGATATAGTAACAGCAGATCTATTGCGCCCTATGTCCTATTACAGAATGTTGGTTAGCACGTATAAACACGTAAACCTCAAAATTCGTTCTGGTAATTAAATAGTGACAGACAATCTGCTTTTGATCAGTAAGTGAATGAATATTTTGTTTGTGTGCCTGTCGCTCAGCATCATACACAACATAGAGAAGTACATCAGAAAATATTAAACCATTAACCACCACAACACAGTGGACTTAGACGAGGATGCAACAGACATTTGTTCAGATTAATGGCGAGGCAGAGTAGCTGTTATATTCTGGTCTCATTACTGTACGCTCTGCAATTTACAGGCTGATGAATTTTCAAACTACATTTCTAATGAGCTCCCACAGAACCACTTAAATCTATATTTAATTCAATTAACACCCCCAGCCATTCATCATCTTTGCTGGCACTTATAGGGCTTATTATAAAACACGGTAAATTATTAATTTCCACGTTGAACCCAGAAATCCATTCTTTAAGGTTACATGTTGGACATAATCTGCAGAGAAAGCCTTATCTTTGGCTGGCATTAACACTGAGTGGCTGGCAGTGTCTGTGCGTGTCTACATACAGCTGCATTTCTCTGTGCATGTGTGGGCTGTGAATACGTGAGTGTGTCAGCACGTGTGGGAGAGAGAACATTTAATGAAAAGTGATTTTAGCTATGAATCATACTTCTGTAAACAACTGTTGATCTCTGGACCTTTTCAAGATGAATGTGAGGAAGAAGCCTACAGCCATTGCTAAACCAAATTGTCTCCAGTGTAGCCCACTGGATTTAGCAATTCAACACCCTTTTCTTATGGGCCAATTTGCTAATTTAAATATGTAATCCAAGCATTAAAAGAGATACAATTACAGTGGAGGTACCATTAACTCATTGAGCCGAATCAAAGTGTCTCCCCCTGCCTGTCCCTCGCTCTTATCCAATACCTCAGACAATTATTGAGAGATTGAAGGGACAGCTTTTAATCACGCTTATCACTCAATTAAAGTGTTCATTAGTTTTGTGTTTTCAAGGCGGACTTCACCTCCCTTTCTGAGGGTTAAAAGTGAGGGTTTAAGAATAGCCACATATGTGCAGAATATTAGAGACATTGTGCCATTAAGAAAAGATATGTGCTTCAGGTCCTGATAATTATAAAGATAGCACTGTAATATTCAGCTTCCTATTGCATTATGCGCTGCATAATTCTTTTCCAGAAAGCAGTTATTAATTCAAACAGATTCACTCTTAGAGAACACTGGTATTTTATTAAAATAATAGTTATGCCAGTCATTCTCCAAGGAGGGGAAGAGGTGAGCAAATGTAACAGTGAGAATGTGAATTAAATTTGGATACTTTAGCTCTCTATTCGGTTATTTAAACAGACCAGGAGAAGTGATGGAGTCTGTGGAGACAAGTCAGAACTTAGACCTGTTGGACGCACATACAGTAGAGAAACTGCTATTGAGTTAATATCATCATCATTTCACCACATTTGCGATTTTGTTGTATAAATGCTCTTTGCTGTCAACAGCCTTCCAGTATATGTTGTTTATGCATTAGTGATTGTGCAGAATTTTAGAAAATATCCATCCGAAGAAAATTCTTCAAATGTGACATGTTACTGTGACGTGGGTGCCACAGCAATATTCTTTTCTCAAAGAAATAATGTATTTTTTAAATGAATAATAATCTTGTTTGTTATGGTTATTTACATGCAGAGGAGCAGAAATTAAAGCTGTGTTTCAAAATAGAATCAATAAAATAAAATCTCAATATTTTTTGCATCAACAAATGCTCAAATGACTTTATGTTCAGAAAGAGAGAGAGGATTAGAGATTAATGCAAACTAAATGATCACCTGACATGTAGAGTCTTTACACTCTTTGTCTTGGTTCAGCACTTTTTGTCTTTTTCAGGTATCAATAAAAAGCTGTTTTTAATAATAATTGCTAAAGTGAATAAAACAATCAACCAATGCGCTCATTATTGTCAAACAACATGTGATATTATTGTGCATGGAGAAGACACTGTGATGTCCCCCTGCTTTGACTGACACCTGCTTCTGTCCTTTGCCTTCCTTCCAAGGGGGAGAGCTGGTCCACTTGCCGCCTTACCTCCGTATGGACTTCCTGTTGAACCGCGGTGTGCCACTGGCAGCCCGAGGTGGAGGAGTCAGCAGCAGCAGTGGCAGCAGCAGCAGTGGAGGAGGAGGAGGAGGAGGAGGAGGTGGTGGTGCAGGTGGTGGAGGAGGCGCAGGAGCAAGTGGAGTTGGTCCAGGTGCTACAGGGGAAACACGGGGTGGTGGTGGTGGTGGAGGTGGAGGAGGAGGAGGAGGAGGAGGAGGAGCCATGGGCCAGACCTGCCTGGAACCCCAGAGGAGCCGTACCCTGAAGAGGCCACCTCCCATGGAGCCCACCCCCATGGAAGTGCCCTCACCAAGAGAGGTGCAACAGTGGCAGCCAGGAACTGCCTCCACCCTCCCCCACAGGGATGTCCGGGAGAGGGGTGAGGCCCGGGGTGAGGTCCGGGCAGAGGTCACCTCCTCAGGTGACCTTGCCCAAGCACAGGCTACCAAGCTCAGCACCTCCCAGGAGTCACTGCTGGACTCAAGAGGACATCTGAAACAGAGCAACAACCCCTATGCCAAGTCTTACACTCTGGTATAACACTGGGACACACAATGGACTGCTTCAGACAACAGGACTACTGCAGACGCCGGAGGAGGAAGGACAAGAGACAGACAGCGGGCACAGGATGGACAGTTTTCCACAACAGAAAATGTTGTATATATGAGCCGTTTCTGACATGCGTCTGAAGTGGATGCTTTTCTTTGAGTCTGTCTTTCTTTCTTTCTCTCTTTTCTTTCTTTCCTCTGTCGTTCTTATCTGTTGCTTTCACCCTTCATTTCATTCTCTCACCCTTCGCTCCTCTTCTGATGAATTTTCTCTCACAGTTTTTATTTTGTACTTGAGTATTCTTTTATTCTGAAGTGACAACATATGAGGATTGCCAAAATGATTTATTTAAATTTGAGAAAGAGAAAAAATACTATTGAATTTATATCAAGGACAATTATAGTCATTATTACTATTACTATTATTATTATATAAAAACAGAAAATATCTAAAAAACAGGAAGGGAAAGGGAGGAGGACTCTGGAGCACTCTGCAGAAGAACATTGCTTTCTTAATTTATTTTTATTTTATTGTCGCAGTGTGATGAAATCTGTGGTTGGGTTACCGAGTGGGTTTTTAGCACTATGAAGAGCCAATAGAGGAGAAGAAGAGTGATGCCAGACACGGCCGCCAATGCTGACCAATCGTAATGTTTTTCAACCTTTCTGATGACTGCATGGCGACTGAACAAATGACAATTAATAGGAATGGCTGGAAATCCCAAAAAAAAAAACAAAAAAAAAAAAACAAAAAAAGAGAGAATTTTTGTCACACTATGAAATTATACAATGTGAATATATATAAAGAGATCACTTTTATTTGTGGATATTACGGGGAAAATGATTTGGTTAATAAAGTCCTTAGTCATGTTTGCACACATCGGACTCTGATTCATATGTGTCAAGACGCTCGCAACTTTTTCTCTCTTCCTTCCCTGTCCTTTCTTTTTGCTCTCCTTTGGACTGTTTTAAATAACCAATATATTTTTATCGTATACTTTTACAGAGACCTGTCATTTACAGAAAAACACCAGGTGTTGTGGTTGGTAATATTTTTTTTCAAATTGAAACCAGATTATTCGCGGTTCCAATCACCATCAAAAATCTTTCTGAAAACTGGTTTCAGGTTCATATTAAATTTAGTTTGGGGTACTTCATATTAATTTAATCCACTGCTGCCGTTATCAGCACATGTCCCCTGAAAACAATATTTACATTTGCCCTAAAGTCATTGAATTTATGAGGTGTCAAATTTCCCTCATCAGTTTAGAGTCCCCACCTCAGATGTTTCTTGAAGAAATAGCAAATGAAAAGCTAAAAATTATTTTGCATTGCACATCATATTTGTGATGGAACTGAACCTTCACATTCGTGTAGTGACTGTTTCTGAATCAATGACTTACATGATTGATTGTGAAGATTTGACCCTTTTTTCATTGTGGTTTAGGGCCAAAGTACATCAGTTTAACTCATTGTTTCCCCTCTCATCGTTTTTCCTCCATTCTACCTCACACGCTTCACTTTAATCTTCTCTTATTACCCTGACAGAGCTGAGAAACAACTACACTAAAATGCTGAAATGCTCCCTACTGTGACCTGTTGGACAATGTTGACCTTCTTTCCTGAAGACTGTGTGGTCAAAGGGTTAAACCACTAAAAAGGCTGAAAGCACAATCCAATATATTCATTACGTGAGATCCCGCCACCAAATGCAGGACATAAAATGCCATTGATTGAGCATCCCAAGCGTCAAAAAGTGTAATTTGTGGTGTTACTCTACTAAGGCAAATTTGTTGAAGGGGTATGGCAAATCATAAATCTACTAATCATGACAAGGGCTACTGATGTTGGCTTTGAAGGAGCTTTGTCACGTCAGAAAATAATCCTGTTGATATCAACGTGTTGTTTTTTTGAGCTCAGACTCCAAACTAGCGACACTCAAAAAGTGTTTGTCAGACAGGAAAACGTTATTGAAATAGGGAACTGAGCTGCATTATGGGAAGTTCAGCATCCATTGTTTTCTTTTTCTCCTTAAAATCTCTCTAAAGAGTCTTCCACCTCTGGGGATATGTAATACTCAACTGGTCACATACACTTTGCAATTCCAACCCAAAAGTTTTTAATGCTTTGTGCAATACAATTCTAAAAAAAAAGTTTGATGTATAAACAGCAGACTAGGTTAAATTTTAATTAAAAGTAAATTTTTTAAAAATTACTTGGCACAAAGTTTCAGAGATTAATTGTTTGATGGGATAATTTTAAGACAATTATTTCTTTCGCCGTAAAGTAGAGGGAATATTTTCTTATTATTTCTTGAGGTACTACACAAATTGAGCTCAAATACACACCTGCAAAAAAAAAAAAAAAAAAAAAAAAAAAAACTTAAACAAAACTAGAATAATTCTGTCATCTTGACTAAACAGGATTATTCATATCTATGAGTTCTTGGCTTATTTAAATGGGTTTTATCTAATGCAAAATTAGCAGGAGAGGATTTCTCCAACCCTCCAGGCTGTGTCCACACACCAGGATGACAAGCTAAAGAAAAACTTTGGTGTTTACAAGCTATTGTTGATGCAGCTGTAGCTGATCAACAGATGGCGCTGTGCAGTCACTGAACTGAGTCTATTTGTTACCGTGAAGGAGTTAGTTGAGGTCTTTGAGGCGCTGGAAAGGGATGGTTCAGCAACAAAACAGTTTGTGACAACCTGGAGAGAGACATCAAGGGCAGCCCAGCAGGCCCTGCTGCCTGCGTCTTCCTGTGTGTGTCTGCAGGAGCACACCAACCTGAACACATTGAATTATTCATACCAGCGCTGACACTGGGACGTCGATCAGGTCTACACTGTCATGCTGAGTGCCTCAACAACCAAAGAATGTGAATGTGGGTGGGACAGCAGCCGCAAGGAATGAGATTGCGTGCACACATTTACATATGCGTATTGACACACACACACACACGCCCTATAGTTGCCCTCAGGGAAATTAACTCCACTGATGCAGATTTAAGTATTTCTGTTGTACAGCAGAAAATAAAAAAAAACATATAATCCATTGTTTTATCCAGGGCTAAAGATAAACTGCCCCACAATCATTTGCTGCATGTTTGAATACACGTGTGATGTCGACCTGCTGCTGATTATTAAAAAGAGATTCCAAGAAAATGGTGGCACCGGAGGTAAAATTGACTGTGGGTGGAGAATAATTGAGGTATCTTTTATAAATGTGTACATTGCCCTCACTGGTGTGTGGTAGCATAATGAAGATGGATGGTCCACTTGCACCCTGAGAATACTTCATGACTCTGCAGCTGCCCTCATACATTAGGAAGAGGCAGGATGTGAGTGTTTAGTGTGTGACTCCTGGCTGCATGCCATTATCACACCTCCCACAGCGATCAGCAGCCAAAGAGGGGAAACTCTGGTTTTAGGGGAAGAGAAGTTTTCAAGTCTAATAAGATTGTCTAGTACTCCCCAACCTCCTCTTTCTAATTCGCCCCCACAGTTCTGTCAGATGAGCTCAAGTACCCCGTTAGCAGCGCAACCCATCACGTTGTGTTTACATTGATTTTCAGGTTGAAATTATCGTTACAGACATTATTGGATCTTTTATCCCTTTATCTATCTGTCTATCTATATATATATATATATATATCCCTCCATTTTTCCTTTTTCCTACTGAACTATTTCAAGCATTTACCATTATTATTTCAGACATGTCCACTCCATTTAGCTATCTTACTATTTCAGCTGTTAACCAGCAACTATTTTCTTATTTATTTTCTTTTCTTAATTTTGACTGTCCACAACTTGGGTTATCCATCAGCCAACCATTTAAGATTTAGTCATTTGTACACTATAATGCAACTTTTTTCATATATGTTTAGGGAACTATTTCAACTTATTTCTTTCTGGTGAGCATTTCTATTTGACTTTGCCCACTTCTTCCCAATATTCATCTGGGGATTAATTCTATTCATCAAAATTTGCATTGATTTTTTTTCTGCTACATCAGATTCAATGTGTGGATATGTAAGAAAATACTGATTTCTATGTTTTTCAAATTTCATCAGCAATATACATCTGAGGCAAATGATAACCCGGAAAAAGTTCTCATCTGAGATTGGGAAGATTTTCATGAGCATTTTTCATTTGACTGAGTACAGTGCGTGACAAGCACTGTCCGTTTACAGAGGCAGGTTAGAAATAGACACGTGCTCTCCCAACTGTGGTTCATAATGAGGTGCCTGAAGAGTTGGCAGCAGACAGGAGGGCAATTTAGAGAGCACAAAACGGAAGGACTTTCCCCCAGAGTTCATACAACACTCCCCTAATCAGTCACAGACTGACTTCTGTCTCTGCGGCCGCACAAGAACAGCTCTCCTTCGTTTCCTTGACGTCGTGCTTCACTGTGTTTATCTCTCTTTCAGACCCATTATTTTTCTCCTCTGTTTTGACCTCCCTCTCTCTTCTTGCTCTCTCTCTGTCTCACATCACTGTATTGATCTGGCAGCTCACCTGTCCTTGTCCTCAGTGAAGGACTTGGAAGAGCACAAGATTTGTTTCTGACTTGTAAAATTATTTCCCTTGACATGTTTTCACCACCACCACCACATTTTTTTCCCATGGATTTCAGCCCAGTGTGGAGTCACGTCCCATGATAAACTCACAGCCTTTATGGATGTTAATGCATTCAGATTATATAATGGCGTGACTTGGGGTTTTTTTTTCTTCTTAAATTGCTGATGCAGTTTAAATTTCATTTGAGATGAATGGTCTGAAAAACAAAGTCATTGATGCATTGTAAACAAAGAACTGATGATCTGGGGGGTTGAAGTTGCCCTCCAAATCAGTTAAGATAAAAGTCCTTTCTTTCCCTTTCCCAGTAATTAGAGCTGTCAGAGATAACTCATTAATTGCAATTAATTTCCTTGATTGTGTGTGTGTGTGTGTGTGTGGTTGTGTGTGTGATGGGGGGGGGGGGGGGGTAAATCGTTTGCAACTGTTTTGTCCCTTTGAGGCACCCTTACTTTGTCGCCAATCCGTCAGCAGCTACTTGTTGTGTACGTCATGGAGGTGAAAGAGAACGACGCACTTCTGAACGGTTCGTTTTACTTTGAAAAGTATTTATTCTTTTTTTATGCACTTTTATAATGTGATGCACATTTTGTGTATGCAGTTTTTATGCGCAGTGTAGAACAATGAAGAGTCGCTCTGAATGAGGCAGCATGTTGCGGTGCTACGGTGGTTAGTGCCGTTTCCTCACAGCAAGAAGGTTCTGTGTTCGATTCCCAGGTGTAAGGCCTTTCTGTGTTCTCCCTGTTCTTTCCTCCTGGTGCCTTGGCTTCCTTTGGCAGTCCAAATATATGTTAACTAGTGGCTCTAAATTGCCTGTATAATTAGACTCTATAATCCCTGCAGCAGACTGGTTACTTGCCCCCCCACCTTCCCAATCTGTTTTTCATTAAGCACGTTTCTTTGAGTCTATTTGATTCCCAATACATATACAGTGTTGAGAACTGCTTTAAAATGTTACTCTGGACTTAAAAACGGTTGTGAATTGCAAAATAACTGAATTTTAAAAGCGCAATAAAACATCTGAATAATTGCACTTACTATCGATTGAAATTTTGCAATTAGTGGGAATTAAAACAAAGCAATCGTTTCATAGCCCTGCTTCTAACGCGTCTTTCTTTTACACAAGAAATACTTTTATATATTCTGTGATTGACACAACATGCAAATGTGTCCAAAGTTAACTACTATAATGAAATGATAGAAAGTCTTATTAAGAGAGACTGATGTCCAAAAAGGCTGTTAATTATACTTGTAATTGGTCATAGATAGTTGGGCACAGACCAGGAGTTTAATGAATGCTTTGTATTACAGAGGAATATTGCAGTGGGCTACATAAAGAGTCAGCTTTTGATCTTTCATAAAGCCATGTGTGGAGCAGAGCACTAATCTGACCAGTGTCTGGGGTTTGAATCTCAATGGAAATGCTTCATCCACAGGGTATTGTAATGTGCTCTAGATAAGCTTCCACCAACTGCCTCATTTTATGTTTTGCTCACATAACTGATCGGATTTGGACTCCAGCTGTCAACACAGAGACTTATCAGAAGCAGCCCCTGAAGCTGGTATCTCAAAGACGAAGTCACCTGCCCTGTTGTCATTTTGGACTTTCCAACAGGACTGTAATAGTAGCGAACCACATTGCAGTCAATCTTTCGGGGCATAACATCATATTTCATTATTCAACAAAGATGGATTACACATTATCTGCTCAGTGATCTGCTCTCTTGCTCATTGTGTTTGACTTGTGCAGATCTCCTCAGCTTTTAAAGCTGGTGAATAAGATAACGCATTACACTCCCTTGAGAAAGTTGTATGGCAGTAGCAATCATAGCAATTAATTAGCAAACAGAATTACATAAAACATGTAAAAAATTAAAACGTTACAGAAACAGCAGCCATCAAAAATAAAGAGAAGAAAAAAAATTACTACCAACAACCGAAGGTGGTTTCTTCAAGCCTTCTGACACAATTAGCAAGAGCAGCTTGGTCAAATAGTTCTTACCTGTACCGTTGCTATTTGTTCTAATCTATCAAAACACAGTATCACCCCCAGGCAGTTGTAACTGTTGTGTTGCAGCTATAATGCTAATGAGAATTTTACATCCATAAAAACAATAGAGATGGATGCAATTTTACCTCCTCTTTGCTTTGGACTCTTTAAACAGACTCTTTAGTTTTACCTTCTAAAAATATATTTAGCAATGTGTTGGTTGATGCAAAAAAAAATAATGGAAACAGCTTTTTTTTAATGCAACAGATAAAAAAAAGCTTTGATTTTTGTCCGTTTATCTACCTTGTTGTTCACTTGATTTGAGGTACCCATTGTTAGACGGATATTATTTTAAAAAAAAGATCAAGAAACAAATCGAATCGTGACATTAAAATCAAATATTAAGTAAAATCGAGGATTTTGGAGAATGATGACACCCGTACTATACTTACTATGCAAGACTCACTGAAAACATGATGTGCGTTATTGCCACTGCTCTGTCTTGGTTTCTATATAAAGCTAAACATAGAACTACAGTGGACCTGACAGGCCCTGAAAATAGTAAAATATACAGTAATCCATCATTACAGTTCACCCTTCGGTTAAAATGAAACCCCTTAGAACTACAACAGCTAAATAAAATAATAAGGACCTGTGCTGCCCTTGAGATCTTATATCTCATATCTTCTTCTATCAGAATATTTTGCTCTGTACGACATTTTTCACTCTAATGAAGCTGAGATAAAAAACAGATGAAAAGCTTGAATGAAAGACTTGTGCGGCACATAGGAAAGCAAATGGTATCATGAAGTTATATGAGTTAAAAAAAAAAAGTTCTTCGAAAAGGGATTTGTAGCTGTGAAGGTGAGGTCTCATTAGAGAGGCAGAACAGCAGGTAAAAATAGCATCTGGTTTCTGGGGTTACTTCACAATCACAAGGTTAGTAGAGCAGCAGTACTGCCAGGGGGTAAGGTTTCTAGGACAGTGTTCCAACTATGAAGATGAGAAAATAAATTCCACTATGAACAGTGTCAGGATGAGAGGGCGGAAAGATGAAAACAGTGAAAATTATTATTATTCTTTTTTTTACCAGCTGGCATCTCTCACAAAATGAGCTGACACTGAAGCAGTGTCCCTCAAAGGTTTTTTATGGGTTTGCTGGGGGTTCGTTCTTCCAGCTCAGGATCCTTTGACCTGTCATGTTATCGCCTTGCAGCATTTATGTTTATGTTCACACTACTGCAACATCTCCCAGAAGCTCCCAGAATCTAACTGAGGCTGTTAAGTCGTTGTGATCTGTATTTGTTCTCTGATATAACATCCTGCCAGCCAGAGCCACTGAGGAAGAGGAAGAAGTGACTTGATCTTTGTTTACCCCCCCTTCTTTGAATCATCTGCCTATCCTGCAGGCTCAGAGACTTTACACTGCTCACTCATTATGCACTGAAGCAGCTACATCTGTATCTCTCCTGTATCTGCATTTACAGCCATGGGTCAATGGCACTCAGGTGCTTCTGAACATTACCTTCACCCTGAGGCTCAAGATGTCTTACTGATGAAAATGCCATGAGCTATTCGCAGGATTAAAGATTATTGCCCAGCAGCTAAAATAACAGGAACAAAAAAAAAAAAGTATCAGCAATTGCTGCACGGCTGACTTCATAAATTCACAGAGATTATTCTGGCCTAGTAATCCTTCTGTAAACAGGTTTAATGATGTGACTAATAATGTCACAAATAACTGTGCTTCATAGTGTTCATGTACGCGTGTGATTGCTCAGGATGACCTGTAGATTGGTTTCCAGACTGAATTTACTGCCCATTATGTCCATGTGTGGATGAGTAGTGAGGCTTGTACACAGCAACGTGCCACCAATTAACTGTGCTGCTATTCACTCTTTTTTATTCATCTGTTTTAATGGAAGTGTTGCCTAGTCAGATTCAGAATGAATATATCTATCATAATTCTGCTTAAATGCTTAAAACAGGGTGAAAGATAAATGACAATTGCAGTTAGGTTGAAAGCTATTAGAGCTATTTCATGGCAACAGTATTACACAGAGCTTCTGTTGCTGTCTGAGTTACTTCTTTTGAGGGAAGCAGCACAAAGGTATATTTTCATGACTCCTCAGGCACCTGCCTGTGTTTCAGGCAACAAGGATGCATGTGTTAGGTTTTAGTCAGTCTTTTAGATTTGCATGTTTCGCTTTGTTCTCAGCCATGAAAAGCAAGTTTTGCTTTCATGCACCAATGCAAAGGCACAAAGTCGGTATAAATTAATGACGCATTTTACCAACAGACAGGAGAGTGATTTGATCGTGTGTAAACTCAAATCAAGCTTTTCACTGTTAGGGCATGATGATGTGAAGGGCTGTTACATTTGACAGTGAATAGCCTCACCCTCAACTCACAGGCTTACGCTTGTACATTTTGATTTGTACAAGTTCCTATCTGTGTCAAAGAAAAGTATTGACTAAATGCTAATATCATGAATCAACTCATCATATACAGTGGAATTATCTTTTTCCACATCTTCATTGACCATTTGTGCATGGGCTTGCAGGAAATACCCACAGCTCTAACCAACCAGTCACACGATGCAGAAAATTCAAGGATGCACATGAGGGCCAATCTCCGTTTTTCTATAGCATCTGTACAAACACTTATTTCCAAGAAAACACATTCAAATGCATATGTAAGCGGATGTGTGCAGCGGTGTGTAAAAATGTCAGACTTCCTCAGCTCATGGACGGTTCATTTCTATCAGTAACCACATAGTGTGAATTTTAATTTCTGGTGATGTGCAGAAACAAGTAAAGAAAATTTGAATAAACTATAAACTCAGAAAGTCATCTTTGTTTGCTGTGGTAGGGGAACTATATATGAATATCTGCTTTACACTCTCAGCGAGCGATTTACTAGGAACACCTAAATTTTTCATTTAATGAAACCACCAGCCAATCGTGGCTGCAGTGCAATCATAAAGTCATGCAGAATCAGGTCAGGAGCTTCAGTTGAAGTCAGAAAAGATGAAAATATTTGATCTCATTGACTTTGACCATGGCCTTGGGTTGTTGGTGCCAGCAGAGCTGGTACGGCTTCAGTTTCTTGTCTTCTAATGGTTACTTCCAGCAGGATAATGGCCTAATTACAAAGCGAATGTCATCTGAAACTTGTTGAACATGACAGTGAGCTTATTGAACTTCAGTGACCTCCTCAGTCACCACATCTGAATCCAGCAGAGCACCTTTGGGATGTTTTAGAAAAGGATATTGGCACCTTGAATGTGCAGCTGACAAATCTGCAGTAGTGAGGTGATGCAGTCATGTCAAAATGAATGTGAATCTCAAAGGAACATCAACTCCTTGTGGAGTCCATACATAGAAGGACTAAAGGGCCGTCCACACCAAGAACTATAACTATAACTATAAATATATAGTTCTAAAAATCGTTCTTAACTCAAGTGGATGGCAGCGTCCACACTACAACTATAACGACAACGATAGTGGTCGACGATATCGTTCGGATCACTTTCAGGGCGATTTGATGAACGATAAAAACACTGACAGCCAATCAAAATCCACCAGGAATGACAGGTCGAGACGTTCTTCACGTCACTACGTCACTCACACACTCATTCAACATGGCGGACGACGTAGGAGAGAGGCTTTATCATTGAGGTACAAAAAAATCCAGCTCTGTATGACAAGAGTGACAGACTGTATAAAGATGCCACCAAGAAGAGGGACATCTGGGACGGAATCGGGCGCAGCTTTGGAATTAATAAATCTCTGCTCCACTGCTGACAGTTGCGCCGAGCACTCAGTGTGGTTGGCGTAACCTAGCAACACAACGATATCGTTAATTGGTGTGGACGCTGGCATTTTATCGTTATAGTTCTTGGTGTGGACGGCCCTTAAGGCTCTTTTGACAGCGGAGGCACTAACCAGCATTAGTACGGTGCTCCTTATACGTTGTTTTTATTGATTCTGAAAGAAAGTACGTCATCTGCCACCTCCGGTTATTAGGAAATTAAGGATTTCTTGTGAAGTCAAATTGATGTTCTCTCTTGGTGGAACAGAAACCGTGCAATGAATTTCACAGTCCTATTCTCAGTGCATGTGGAAATTTTTGCCATAACAAAGTTTCACTGCATGCATCAACATATATTTATCTCCAGCGGGGTTGATATCCATCCCAAAAATAGACTGTAGTATGCCCCTAGTATATTTACTCTGACTACATGTATGAGTGCTGTTTTGTTGTACCTAGAGGATAAGGAAAGGTGTCTCTGGTGACTTAAACCCATAAACATGGGCTTCAAAATAGAACAGCTGTGTTTTGAGACCATGATGATGTAATGTTATCTCCAATTTCTAGGTAAGAAAAAAAAAAAAAAATTCCTGTGAACACCCAGAAGTGATGACACACTTCACTGTCAGCATTGTACTCTGGAGGAGAGGAAAGAGAGAAAAGCTTATCATCATAAAAGATCAGAAAAAAATGTCCATGTTAATTTCATGATTTAAATTTTGTCACAACGCAAACAAAAAAATAAAACAGCAGAGCCTCAGGTAGACTGTTATTCTCTGTGGGCCTTGGGATGACATGGCAAGATCCTATTTAACAGTCTTCTGGGTGGAAAATAAAGTAAGCAAGCAAATAAACAAGCAGCTGCAGTGAGTCTTTTATTTCCATGAGACTGTGACCTTCACTGGAAATATAAAGGTCACTGCACTGTTGCCATTTAGGAAGTAAAACTGGCACAAAACCTCCTTTGTGCTGATTTCTTAACAGGAAAATAAGAAGCAGAATATGTCACTGAGACATTTTATGTGAATATGTGATGGATGCTGAAGCTCTTCTTCATCTTTCTGTTTTGCACTGTAAACCATATGGATATGAAGGAATCGGGTGCACTTGCCTTGGCAGTTTAATCTTCTCAGGATTACAAAGATGATTTGCCTTGAGGATCAGTTTCCTGGAGTGCAAAGGTCACTTCTGACTGCGTGGTAGCACAGTTCACATGTGGTGTCATGATCCTGATCATCTTAACCTCTAACCGTTTAAACTCCTGTCATCATTCAGGATTTTGTAAAGTGTAAAATAACTTCATTAACAGAGGTATTATACTGTATGTTTATGGTTCAAGGTTTTAATGGGAATGGAGGTGTCATTAACAGAGATTTATATTTATATTATCCTGAAACACCTCTCTGTCATTAGTCAGGTCACAGTTCATATTGCAGCAAACACTCACACAGAGATGGGGATGTTGGCAGATCAAAAAATTTGAAGAATGTTAAAGTTGTTCACTTCATCCTGTGGGGAACATACTGTAAAAGCCTGAAGGAAATATTCAAGCCAATGTTTTCAACAACTGTAAAGACGTTACACCCAAAAGTCACACATGTCAACCTCATAATGATACCAGACGGATAACTTTTGATAAGGTTTGGCGTGAATGATTCGTGCATGCCTGTACTGAGATTTGTGCTAGTCAATGTTCTAATTGTTACTAAATAATATATATATTTTTTAAAATCTTTTTATTTATTATTAAAAAACAGGCATTACCTTTTAATGTCTATGTCGAATTTCATGTGCAGTAGTTGCTGAGATATTTCAGTGCGGATTAAAGTGATTGAATGACTCACAGACAATGTTGGCTTAAAAAAACTTTGCCACTAGCAAACCCAAATATTAGCTCTTCAAAATAGCACATAAAATCCAGTTTTCTCAGGGGAACCCAGCGAACATAGATGCATGGTACTCACTTGTTATTCTTTTGAAATTCAGACCTTCAGTCAGTGATACATCATCCTGCAGTAATTTTGCAAGTGCTGGTGTGGTTTGTTCTGTCTTCTCATGTATGCCGATGTTGGAGAGCACACTGAAAAAAATTATTTTGTCGTGTGGTAATATTTATTAGGTTAACTGTCACAATATTTACTTTCTAATTGTAAGTATCAGGGAGAACAGGAATTATTCAAGTAAAACTATATATGTTATTCGTGTAATAAATAAACTGTGTGGGAAGAGTAAGTTTTACTGTGTATTTTCACATAATATTCTAAGGTTTCATAGTCATTGCACATGAACGTAGAAATACCAAGTAAGTTTTAACGGTTGCGTATTTTGAATCCGCGCATGCGCCTTGTGACGCGCACACAGGACGCATGCGCTTCGTTGTCCGCCAAAACCCAGAAGATGACGACGGCGGTCAGGTGTAATGGAGGCAGGAGCGGATAAATCATCTTGAAGGTGAATGACAGATTATAGGTGAATGCAATTCCATGCCGGACCGTTGGTGGCAGCAGTGAGCTAAATAGACACCGTCAATAAGACTGTCATTAAAATGAACACAACAATTTAAATGGAAAATACAGATGGAGGTGGCTGATCTACCAGTTTTCTGCCGTGTGCCTTGAGCAGTACGGTGGCGTAGTGGTTAGCGCTGTCGCCCTGCAATAAGAAGGGCGCGGTTGGGTTCCCGGTGGGGGCACCTGAACATGTGTAGGTGGCGTAGGGGGAAGTAGTGGTCGCCCCACAATACGAAGGTTGAGGGCTCAATTCCCGGCGTGGGCAGCCGAATATGTCTAGGTTAATTGTTGACGAGTGATGGACTGGGCAAGCATGGAAAAGCAGACCCCCCCCCCCCCCCCGGGCCTAGACCAGCGACGGCACCCCTCCAGAGACCCGAACAGACCAGAGATGTAAATGCGTGTGGTGACCTGAACAGCACGGTGACGTAGTGGTTAGCGCTGTTGCCCCGCAATAATAATAAGAAGAAGAAGATCGCGGGTTCGATTTCCGGTGGGGACAGCCGAACATGGTTAATTGGTGACGAGTGATGGACTGGGCTAAAGCAAGGAAAAGCGACCCCCCCCCAGTTCCTAGACTAGACCAGAGACCGGACAAGATCAGACCAAACCTCCCCAGAGACGAGAGACTGGACCGGATTCACGTTGTTGAGAGAGAGTGTAATAAATTAATGCAAACGTGTCGAAGCGAAGCTGAGACACGGTCTAAGTGCTAAGTAAAACGAGAGTCACTCACTGAGCTCAACACAGAGGTTGACTATCATGTACTTCAATGGAGATGTCAGTAATGGGTGGAAAACCAAAGAGCATGGGGATAGAAGAAATTAAACAGATTTGATATTTCCACCAAAGTTGTAATTTTTTTATTGTTATGTTTTTGCTTAAATGTGTGGAAGTATTGAAGTTTTCAGTTATAACTGAAGAAATTGTCTATATTTCATTATTTAGAAAACTTGATACATATGACACAGCTCTCTCAACAACATGAATCCAGACCAGCAATTCTCTACTTCTTTTTTGAGGAGAGTATCAGAATCGCAGTGGTACAGTTTATTTTGTTTACATTATACTGTAGTTTTAATGTATTATTTTGTCTTTGTGTTTTTGTCCTTAAGCCCAAAGCAAGACGTTTCTACAGTTGACACAGTGCCCTCCCAAGCAGCAACTACAGCAAGCTGTATCACAAGCAAAGCCTTCTGGCTATTCAGGTAAAAAAAAAAAAAGTGTGTCGTGCTGTGCACTTCATAAGTTGTAAGACGTTTCTTTTCATCACAGAACATACATACTATTCCAAATTAAAATGAAGCAGAATATATCTTGAATTGTGAATTTATGTGTTGCGCCGCATAAAACGTAATGTCTAGAAAAGTTGAAAGGAAATCTGATGTTATATCTATTCTAGTGATATGAATATAGCTGAGAACAGATGTTTTGTCACTTAAGAAAAATAAATGTGTTGTTAAATTAAACAGTTGCCTCATTTTTAAAAAGTCATTGTTTCAATAAACAAAAACATTAAGAACAAATTTAGGCAATTTAAACTGCACAAAAATTATGTAAAATGTTGTGTAAATGTTACTTAAATATAGTCCATAAATAAAAGCTTGAAGAAGTATTTACAAATGACCTTGAAAAGCCACTGGTTTTAGCTGAGATTTTTCAGTTTGATGCAGTCAAAGTAAAACTTAAAAATAAGGAGAGGGTGAAATTCAGTGGCCATATTAATAATCATCAGTAGATGACCTGAGGTTTGCTAGTATCCGCAAGTAAAGTGTACTTGATGATTGCCCTTGTAGAATTTACTTACAATTTCTAAGTGCAAAAACTTTCCCTAGGTTTTCCCAAGTAAATAACACTCCAAATTTTTTCAGTGCAGATAATACAGTAAGTCTGAGGAGTTTAATGCATAATGATGGAACTGATCCTGTGAACAACTTTAAAAGGAGGAATCCCACCATTCATTTACAAAAAGGTAAGAAAGTCAAATAAAGTATTAAGATTTGTTTTTAAATTGTATCTTCTATCAAAAAAAATGTAAGAAATTAAATTAAAAAGCAGAGAAAATGCAAGTGTATGTTGGTGAGTTGTTGTGCCTGGCTCCACATGGAGAAGGGAAAAGATTCATCTGAGCCCATTCTGAAGAGTTTTCTATTTATAGTTTGTTGTATGCTCGCTGAGCCCTTTATGAGGAACATTAATACTGGGTAGGTCCATCTGCTATCAAAACAGCCTCATTTTTTTTGTTAATCTGTTTGAGATCATAATTTCTGCTGATTCGTTAGATGTGCCCTCATCATCTCATCAGGTTCAAGAGAACAACTGTGATAGTTGGAGTTATTGTGCTGGAAGGAGTCATTAGAAGATGGTAAATTTGGTACATACTGAGATGCGTATTGTCAGCCACAAAGCCTTGTCTCTGACATTGAAGAATAACTTGTATTAAGGGGTCCAAAGTGTACCAAGAAAAATTTTTTACACAGCAAGCACCACGTCACCAGCAACTCTCGATACAAGGAAGTTAACCACCAACTCTGTGTCTTTTCAGAAATCCAGATTTGTCAGACCAGCCTACATTTTTTTGGTCCTCAGCTGTTCAATGTTGGTGGGCACGTGCCCCCCAAAAGCTCAGATTTATCTACCTTGCTGACAGAGGTTGAACCTGATTTTTTTTTTTGTTTTTTTTTTTGCTGTTGTAGCCCATGTTTCTTGCTGTTAATGTCCAGAAACTGTTGTTCTTGAAAATCCCAAGACATCAGTAGGTTCAGAAAAACTTTAAAAGAAGTCATATTCGCTGATATCAATTTTTTTCTCATATATCTAAAAGTTTTACAGGTGTTTTGTGTGTATAGGCCTTTTTTTCTATCCCTGTAGAAAATATTTTAATTCAAAGTGTCAATTCAGCAGCCACATTTGATATGTAGCTCGAGGTGTTTGTCAAATGTTGGTTTTTTACACGCACTGTACGCAGGTTCCACACAGAGTCTTTATTTATTCAATATACACTGATACACAGCCTGATAGTACCATGCGGGTAAGAAAAATGCCTCTGGGTGAAATATTCTGAACAGGATGGAGAGCTCCAGGCTACATTTCCTGAAAACCACCATCACTCTTACATCAGCTTTTGCTCCATCAAACACGGGTGACATAGTCCTAATCAGCACAGAAAGGGATGTTTCATCTATAACTATGAAGCTGGGATAAGTACAAAAACATATTCTAACACCAACACCAGCTAGACTTAATGATATATGGAACATATATGGCAGGACAAAAACCAGATCTTCTGTTACCTAATTATCAATACAGCAGTTAAATAATAAATAATAGCCATTGTAATAATAGGAAATTGAAAATTCACAGACATTTCATATGATTAACAGGCTATCGCATTCTCTACCCCCCCACCCCCCATCACAACCCTTGGAGTTCCAACAGGTATGAATTTGTTTACATGCAAATGTCACACCATCGTCACTGTGCTGTCACTTCCACCTGCCGTCTCTACACACAGTGGCAGAGCAGCGTGGCGCTCACTAGGACTTCTCATCACGCTTCTTCTTCTGGAACTTCCTGAACTGGGACTGGATGGCGACCGCTGCCTTTTCGGTCTCTGGGTCATCCATGTCGATGTCGAAGTCCTCAGGGACATCCGCCTTGGATGCATCTGGAAGGGATAGGAAAAGATTAATGTAACTGAGTCACAATGCCAAATCTGATCAATTGATAAACAGGGATTGTCCAATCGTAGCTTAGCAACCTCATGTTGCTAAGGTGATGTTCTCCATAGAGAAAGTTTAAAGGATGGTATGTCTCTTTTTAACAGTTTTAAAACCATAAAGCACCTATTAAAGGCCTCTCAAAGACACATACAATTTTATCATTTAAAAATTTTGTTAGCAAAAAACACACAGTAGCTGATGTTTGGTGTGTTTTAAGGCTTAAATATCTAACAACAGCTAACCTACAGTAGTAAGGTTGCCAGTTTCATTTGCAGAATCAGCAGTTGTCTTCAAAAATAATAATCTGATAATGTGTTCAAACTTTTCTCTGAGTTTTCAGTGACCAATCTGTTAACATTTAACAAACTGCGTTATATGCTGTGAAAGAGACCAAAGCTTGACCGAAGAAGTGAGAGGTAACTAACAGCGGTGGAACTTAGGAAAAGGTCAATTTCATTAGAAATGGTGGCCTTTAAGACTTAGTGAGTGTAGAAAGTTATTATATGTTGCAATATTTATAATAACAACTTTTAAAAGTTTGTCTTCAAAGGAAAAAAGAAGATACTGTTGAAATTCACTTTCAGACCGGATTTGATTATAGACTACAAAAATAATAAGACATGATGTCAAGCAGTGCCATACTCTAACTCAAACCAACCCTGACTTTATTGGTATATTCAGAAAAATAAATTCTGTCACAGTAAACCAGCGGCTTTTCATTTAGTTTAGGAAGCAGTCAAACAGTACAATAAAATGTCCCCTAGTGTTTCTTGTAAACCTAAAACCTCATAATGATAGTGGAGCTCGGGGGTGGGAGGCAGCTGAGCAGTTGTTGCCCAGGTCAAAAGCCAAAGCATAAATCGATCTCCAGTTCTTAATCCTCCATGGACCTCAGCCAACAGTGATGATGAGCACACAAATGTAATCCCAGAAAAAAACTGACACAAGCAAGCATTAAGCAAAGAGGAGGTTTTCATATCCTGGTCAATGAAGTGTAGAGAAGTCGAGCTATTACCAGGCATAAGGAAATCAGTGCTTTGATACAGACCTTATCATTATTCACACATTATTTTTAATGAAAATTTAGTATTGAAGTACGTAAGGCACTAATGTTCACCAAATTAATACAATGAGACGAAAAGAAAAGCAGTAAAGCAGTAAAGGGATCTGGGAAAACAGACCAACTGGATAATGTTGTTATGATGTTAATCTTTCTATCGATAAAAAATGTGTCATCCAGTGTTAACTCATTGCTGTACCCCAAAAATCTGCTGCTGAAAGGAGCAACTGAGCCGCACAAACATAATTAGGCAGGGATATTCAGAGGCTTTTTGAGGGCACGCCAAGCTAATGTTTACCCAAGCAGGTTTCACTGGGGCTCTTATGTCTGCCTGCAACAATTTATGTCACCAAGAGAATAAGTCACGAAACAGATTTCTCTGCTGGACCTTCAGGTTTTTCTGATTGGAATGCACAAAATTGTGTTGTTAAGATACAGTGTCTAAGATTAGCCCCTGTAAAAAAAAAAAAAAGTCTACAGTGACTGATGGATGATTATCAAGCTCAGATTAAACTTGATGATCAGATGAGTTTAGCAGGTTCAACCTTTTCTGGTTTTCAGAGTCACTGACTGTTTCTCCACAAAGCTCAGCGTAGGGGGCTTATTTTATTCTTCAGCCTTACAACAGTCCTGCTAAGGACTGATCTGTTCGAGTTGGATCAGCAGAGCATCCTGTAGAGAAATGAGCATAGCAGACAGCAAAGGGGGTTTAGGGAGGGATACTGAATGCAGAAAAAAAAAAGCAAGGCGACTCATTTATTGACTATGCAGCTAATCCTCGGTTTCCCTCGGGGCTGAGCTTGAGTACCTCTCTCTTGCTGTTCAAGGAGGAAACACTAACTGCTGTGTCAAGCCGAGCCTCAAATCCTGCATTAATTGATATTGAATTTTCCAATGCTCTAATGCCCGCTTTTTTCAGCCCAGCAGCATTAGCTATTGAGTCACGTCTGAGGCATGTTCATAATCTTTGTACAACAAACTGGTGACACTTTATAGAGAATGTCCAGATTTTCAGAGCAGAGAGTGAAGGCAGCGACAGGATGTGATCAGCAAAGCAACAAAATAAAACAGCTTTTTTGTTTCAAGGAATTAACTAAGGCCTGTGAGGTAATGAAACAATGTTGTGATTGTCCTAACTGATTCTAATTGTGAGAATGGTTATGAATAAGTTTGAGAAATATAAATGAAACAGCTGATGCCAGCTGACTGTAATACAACAGAAACTTCACTGTTGTCTGATGTAATGCTATGCTACTGAAAGGACGGATGAGGTTTCATAAGCACTAATGAAAAAAAGGCCTTTTCCCACAACCTTATACTTTTCTCATTTTTCATCACCTATTTAAAAAATGTTTTTACACTCCAGTTGTCTTCTTTCAGTCTACTGCTGCAGCACAACTGACTTTTGATTTATAAAATAAAATCAACAGACGGTGAGAATATATATTACTGTGGCATCTGCCTCGATTTCACCCAGTCAAAAGCACAGTCACCTTGGCTATAACTTTGAGACTTTCAGCAGGCTGATCGTGTCATATAGCATTTTAAATTTGGATCTCATTTATGTATTTGCAGTAAATGTATTTGTCATCACACAAACGTGTTATGTTTAATGTTTCAAAGAAATCGCATGTGTTTTTTGAAATGAAGTTTCTCGTCACCTTGGCTATGGCTCCGATGTCCTAATTTTCATCCATTTTTGTCAGGCAGGAGGCGGTGACTTAGTGTGGCAAAGATGGATTTCTTACTCTCATCTTTCTTTTTAGTGGGAGGATTCATCTCCACCTCGACATACACAGTGAGTTGGCAGACTTATTACCTCTGGCAGCACTTTTAGTATACCTGTCTTCACCAATAAATCTTCCCACTAAAGCAGTCATAAAAGTCCCTTGTCCCTGCCTTCAGATGCCGCAGGGGTGTACCCCTGGCAGGCACACCTGACTTCCTTCATTATGGGAACAATATTAAACATGATTGTGTAATGGCCCACAATTTAATATTAATGCTGTTGTTAATCTTCTAATATATCATGTATTCTTCCATTACATTTCCCCCCTCACCCCTTCAGCTGTGCAGTAGAGGAGTTCAAATCTAACTAACCTACTGTAATGCAGCTTCTTTTACACAAGGACAAAGCCTGTGTCTTATACATCATGAATGCAGTGACCTATCGATTTAATACTTTAGATGCTTGGGTCCTGATAAACAGCCATTCAATCTTTTCTGAGGGAAATTGGGTAAAATGTGTGCTCCAGTTCAACAGATGGCAGTAATGTCCCTAGAAACGTAGTTACTTACTGCCAATCCACCTGCAGAAAAAGAAGAAGATCATGAAG
Organism: Remorina albescens; assembly: GCA_034769265.1. Taxonomy (NCBI): domain Eukaryota; kingdom Metazoa; phylum Chordata; class Actinopteri; order Carangiformes; family Echeneidae; genus Remorina; species Remorina albescens. The sequence continues at coordinate 6,915,520 of CM068497.1, read as the reverse complement.
ACGTTTCCTATTTGTCAGCCATCAGGAAGGAGCCATGAGAGGATGATTCAAATGTGGAAGAAAGAGATAGGATGCAGACAATCTGCAATGGACTTCACATGAAAGCGTTCATAAATTGGATTACTTTTATGGAAAATCCTCAATTTTTTTGAGCTATCTGTGGATCTATAAAGGCTAAAGGAATGAATGGACAGACAATCAGGACTTCTCCTTTCAGGTAGGCAAACAGCTTTGCTGATTTGGCTGGTTTGTGTTTCTGGATGTGAATAAGCTCTACTCATGGTAAGAGTAAAATGAATTAAATATTGGATTCATGGAGGAACTTGGTAGCGAATAGCATGTCAACAGTGACAAATGTTTAAACATTTATACCTGCATGACGTCTTCCTGAAAGCTGTTGGGTTGTGTTAGAGAAACAAAAGAGGAACTCTGCGATCGTTTTTGTAATCAGACAGTGTGGTTGTTGGATTTTAAGGTTAACACAAACACTGAGTTTCAGATGGGAAAACAAACATTATGCTGTGTGAAAAGTTTACATTGTTGGAGAATCCTTTCAAACCAACTGTCTTCCTTAAATATACTTCAATGTTTTACATCATGTTACTTTCTCTGTTGTTTGCTAATTGAAGTGCTTGCAAGAGCTAATGTTTTTTCTTTTCTTTTTTTTTTTAAATAGAAGCATAGTGACGTCTTAACATAATAGAATGATAACTGCTGTCAGAAAGCTGTTCTAGATCATCTAGACTGTGTTTTTGATAATGACGATTTAAATGTTTGTGGTGTTGGTGTGTTTTAGTCATTAAAACTGAAGGCTGCATCTCAGGCTCAATAGATTTCCTTCCGTCTGCCATGACGTTTGTGCTGTTGCCACCTATTATCTGTATTAAGTGGGCTGGATTCCTATGTGACTTGCAGAGCTTCCTTGGCCGGCTGTCTTTTAAATTGTCTCTCTCCAAGCTGCGTCCAAGGACAGTCAGTGCTGGGATATCTTATTGATTTCACTGTATAAAACCAGTTGAGCCATGAAAGGGATTTGTGTATATACACACATTAAGATTTTGACACAAGAGACTAAATCTAAGTAATGTAGATGTATGTGCAGAAAAACAGCTAAGCTTTATGATTTAGAGACAGATTGTGGAATGAAGTGAAACTATGTTAAAAAGTGTTTTACACAGTGAAGAGCCATGCATTGTATCTTAGCTTGAGAAGATGCAGCATGTAAATATAGATTTTGGGGTTTTTTTTGGTGGACGCTTGCTCCATTTTGGAGCATCAAACCACACAACTGCAATGGATACCCAAAATTCACGCTGTATTTTTGCCGGGTTTTCTTTTTGGTAAATCTTCTTCTTTCTAACGTAAAGCAAAGCAAAATCCATAAAGGAAATACATTTTAACCAGAATTCCAGATCATTCTTTTAAGGAAGCAATTGATTGAAATTTTGAAAAAATGACACAATTTGGCAGCTCATGTTGGAGACTGACAGGTCCTGCAACAATGGAGGTGCTCAACAGACTGCTGAAACATGAATCTACATATGACTTGATCATGGATGAATCATCTTCGTAATACTCGTATAAACACAAAACATTTGGTAGTTACAGCTGCCAAAACATGGTTTGCTGCTTTTTTCACTTTTAAATTGCAATAACTGTAACACTGCCGACATTCAGAGCCATCAGCAATTTAAAGAAATAGAAGACAACAATTACAGAAAGTGGACTCTGGCAAAAAAGACATGACCTGCGTTGACGACAATGGCAGTGCCACAGTGCTCATTTATTTACAAATGAATCCTCACGCAAGGAAGACAAAGCATATGGCTTATGCATTCTGAATGGGGTGACTTATGACCTTAATAATTTAGATAGATGTGCAGGAAAACAGCCACTCAATCTTTTCCAAAGAAAGTACCACCAATCCAAGCAAAGTAAAATCTTTGGGCTTTACAATATCAGAAAAGAAAAAAAGAAAAATTATAGGCCACACATGCATAAATAGTTTATGCATCCATTGTGCGGTGCGATGGCCGTAGGAAATTTTGACAGTTTAAAATATGTAATTAGTATAATATTTATGATCCTGATGTCTGAAATCATAAAAGCATGTTCTGTGTCCACTTTGTCATGTCACCTTCCAAAATTAACTTTTTGAAACAGATAATTAGAAACAGATTTGTCCGGAGAGACACATTTTTTGCTGGGCAGGAAATTTAAGTGTAGTATAAGACAGACAGTTTGGAGATGAAGGATATAAAGTGACATCATGCATGTTTTCATACATTATTGTATCTATTGTCTGTAGGTTCATATATTTGTGTACACATAAAGGAGTTTGTATGTGTGCCTGTAAGTGTTTGTTTGTCTACAGTTGAAAGTCATCCTGGGAAAGTCAGGAAAATATCAACTGCCCCTCTGGCCTTGAAATACCAGAGAGGCAGGAAAGCATGAGAGAGACCATGGCGATCAATATTCAAATACACATGAAGGAATGGCTCTCTATCGATTGTTACTGTATGCTTGGCTTTCCAGTGAGCATCAATTTTTACTTTGCTTTGGGGAGGAAGCGCCTGTGTAACCTATTTGGATGTGGTTGCACATTTGGAAAAAGAAAGCAGAAAATGTGGGATGTTTAAAGACCTTCAGATGAAATGGGTGGTTTCTACTCTTTCTAGCACTGAATGTCTGTTGTGTGCATTTACTAACAGTACTTGACAGAAAAGGACAAATTCATTATGGCCATAACTGAGTACAGTAAAGCTAGTAAAAAAAAGAAATAAAGAAAAAGCTTATAGGAAATAGGTCATCATCACTTTGAGAGACTGTCGCAGGCTAATTATAAAAGGATGGCTTTGATCTCTAAGGTGAGCCAATTTTAAATTACTCCTGTGACTGTTTCCATTGAGGGGGGAGGTGCTGTTGGTGCAATCGTTTTCACATTGTTCTTTGACAGAAGCTTAAAATTTACATAAAGAAATGGAGCAGTTTTCATCCCTTATGTCCCGCATGAGCCAGCGCATAATTATGTCACATATGGCAGCTTCTTAACTAAAGATTGCCAAGTGTTATCCTTTGGTGTTCCTGTCAGTGTGGTTTTTGTACGGTATGATGTAAAGCTGGGGTCAGTTTACGCTGCCCCAGCTGTTCCCGTGACAGGAACAGTCTGTGTTGCAATTTGGACTCATGAGGTCAGTGAACATATGGGAGCATATGGCCCAAATACACAACATCTGGACCCCAACCATGTCGACCAATGTCACAATATACTACTGAAAAGCTTTTAAGGGTCAACGGATTGAACCTGTGAGGGTTTTTCTACTTAGGGTGTGAGTTAACCAAGTATTAATCAAATGTAAACTATAGTCTAGTCTGTCATGATATATTTTAGGGTACCTTCTGCTTTTATTCTACTTGTTTTCAGAAGAACAACAGGACCTGTTTTCTTTCTTATTCACTTTTATTGAAAAGGATTAACCCCAGCACTGAAAGCAGTAATTGCCCCTTAACTCACAGATGCAGTTTGTTTTGTGCATGCTGAGGAAATCAGAGACATGATGCAGCAAAGTGGGGAGAAAAAAAAAGTCTCATTCACTTGCATCCACCTGATAAACATTCACTATTGTGCTTTTATCTATCCAATACCCGCTTTCATCCTCCACCTTCCATGTTGGGTTTTCAGGGAAACGGCCTTTGCTTCATCTCTAAAGTGCGTCACAGTTGCACGTAGGTACCCACTTCAAAATGAGTTAGTCTATATGAAAATATCTCTGTGAGTCTGTCCTTGAGCCTGTGAGAGGTTGTTTCTAAAGACTGTGCTCTGCTGTGCTGTGTGCTAGGGTTATGCAGAGTGGGTGAGAGTCAATAACAGCGTCACTCCCTCCTCACCCACTCGCCTTTTTCTAAGAGAGAGCACTGTCTCTCTCTCTCTCTCTCACACACACACACACACACACACACACACACACACCTGATATCTCTCTATTTGGAGAGACACATTTGAGACATGATGGGAAAGCAGTTTTCCAGGTATCAAATTAATTGTCAAGGTCAGACAACAAAGGAGTGCTCTGTGTGTGTGTGTGTGTGTCCTTTTTATTAAGTGATTATAAAAGCAGAGCTGAATCCAACCGGCAGTTAAAAATTTGTTTTTTGAAACGGTGTTTCATCTCAGTCGACTGCTGCAGGCAAACTGGATCCCATTAATCTCTGCTGGTGAATAATGTTTCTGAACAGTGACTCTGATTAATGGGGCAATTAATTTTTATTTATTTATTAGTTTGTTTGTTTTCAAAGAGGGTCAGTCGTCACCTGAGATGGTTTAAAGTTTCTCCTTCAAACTCAAATGGGATGGGGGGAGGGGGGGTTAAAACTTAACCTCATTCTTCATTTGGTTTTATTTCTTTTCATTCATATCCATCGTCATAGTTGACTGAAACTCACATGCAACAATAGGTCAGTGTTTTTTTTAGACCTTGGTAGCGTTTAAAAAGTGTGATGCAGCCTCTTATATTGTGCCTTATGTGATAAAATTGAACCAAAAATGAATTAAGAAGGACAGTTGAGTGGTAGAAAATGGTCAACAGAGCACTGTCGCATCACAGAGGGAAGGTTGTGGGTTTGAATCCCAGGTCTGGGCTGTTTCAGTGAAGAGCTTTTATGTGCCTGCATGGATTCCCTATAGATACACCAACTTCCTCCCACAAACCAAAGACGTATATAACAGGTTAAGTGGTGACTCTAAATGGGTCTGAATATGAGCACACATGGTTGTCACCCCCACATGGTTCAAGTCTCTTATATGAATTACAACATCAGAGATCAGTGACCAGAATCACTTCCAGACTTTTAATATTTGTTTTTTTGTCAGATAAAACACGATTGGTGTTTAGACATTCCAAGACCCAAATATTCTTATTGTCGAAGGTTAAGCTAAGTGCTAACTGGGCTTTTTTGTGTAAACTCGAAAGCAAAATATCTTCTAAAAATTTAAATAGCTCATTTTTTTTCCAGTGATGTGTTGCTGAGTCAGCGCCACGCACCAAATCACTGTCATGATTAAGAGGAAGTGAAAGCAGCGAAGATATTAGTTTTCTTGTTGAAATCTTTATTTGGTTCACCTGAGTAGGTCTAATGATGGAAAGTTTAACAATAAACATGATTTGTAATGCACTTTGTGCGTGGCGCTGATCTTTATTTCCCTCAGGACTGAGCTGATACAGGCAGTCCATCTCTGTTCTGTGAGGCAATCACCGGAGAGTTGGATGTACAGAAGCTGATGATTATCTCAGCTTTGTCTCCTGGCGCTCCTAATATTTTTCCCAGTTGACTTAGGATATTGGTCAAATTGGTCTACTGATCTATAACAACACTACAGTACATCACATTTTTGTTTTTAAAGTAAGCAAATATAGATAGCTATTAAGGTACAACCCCAATTCCTGCTGATGGCCATGATTTCATGATTGAGATGCAGGAAACTGATTGTTGAAATGAATGAATGCAAATTCTTGTTATGAAATGTTTCAAGCGTCTGAATTCCTGTCAGATTATGATTGGATCTGAGGGAGTGCCCGTAGCCAGATTTTGTGTGTGTGTGTGTGTGTGTGTGGAAGCTGATGGCAGCTGTCCTTTGGAGCCTGTTAGTGTCAATCATGTGTCATGTGCCTTTTAAAGCTCATCTTGGATACATGGGCCCAGATGTACCGTAAACTGTGGCCCTTTTACCCTCCTTTCCTTCTTATCACTCAGTCATTCTCTGCCTCTATCTCTTTTTGTCGCCCCTGACTTACTGTAAATGATCAAGTTCTTCGTTTTATTTTGAAAATTGGTGTCATATTCGACATGAACATTGCTCATACAAATAGAAGTTGTTTTTTTTTTATTTTTTATTTAATGTAATCCTTTTTTAGGGCGGGGCAGGGGTAAATTTTAAGCCTTGTGAGTTTTTCTTACCTTGTCCTCCAGATGTCTTGTTGTTGCCAGCAGCTGCTCCAGAACCTTGTCTCTGTAATGCAAAACAGAAAAGGGTTGTGTTTTAATACATTTTCTTCAATAATAAAGCCCATCAGACAGCTGAGTTGAATACGTGCCGATGTTCTATGCCCTTTACTAATGAAGCTCTGTCCTCATGATTGTTCTGACATGGACTGGGGGCTGTGCTGCCACCTAATCTGTTAGTACGCTCTCTGAAGCCACCCGTCGGGGGTCCCCTTGTTCTGAGGAGACCCTACAGGCTGAGGGCCCTGTGACAGTAGAAAGGCCTAAAGGCAACATACAGTCAGAGAGGGAAGAGGGCTCCGATACCCGAGGTGTCGCTGTTTACCATGACATGTCACTGTGATGCAACAGAGGTCAGAAAAATAGTGACATGAAGCAAAGCTAATGACCTCGTTCCTGTTGTGTTCATGTTTTATTTTGCTAATTTTGACAGTGTAAAGTGTTAAATCCATCATTGTGTTGTGTTTTGGCATTCTTGAATCATTTGTATTACCTGGTAAATAATTAACTACTCCTTCATGATTAAATAAATGTTAATACAGTGAAAAATGGCCCTTCATGGAAGCTTCATCCTAAAATAAAAAACTGTTTTTACGGAGAGAAAGAGAAAATATGATTCTCAAACCTCCCAGCTGTGAGGAAATCAGGATAATTATGCAGCCTTCCTTATTCTTGGACAATGGACAATTTTACTCCACATGACATGATACAAAGGTGCAAAAAATGGGAAGACTGACAAATGAGAGAATTAAATGAGAAAAACCACCTACTACACACACAAACTAAACATCTCCTCTTACCAGGAACTGCAAACTCTCCTGCTCACCAAATGACTCTTCAGACATGATGCTGTGCACTGATAAGTAGCAGCACTAAGCTGATAAAACATTATTGCTAGACCCTTACATACTAAATGAAAACAACATTTGTCTAAATGTGAACTTTCATCATCGTACAGTCATGGAGAGGCAAAGCCATACTATCTCTGTACCACAAACACCCACTCTTCTCTTATTAAACTACAAATAGGCTTCAGTCTCCAGAGGAATAGCAGGCAGAGAAGTATTATTAATGCATGCTATCCCCATGTTTTTCTGACATGGCATGAGTTTTTCACCATTGTCTTGAAAATAGTGTAAAGGCAAGGGAGCTCGAAAAGTTTCACCTTATAATGAGATATCTAAATAAATTTGACTCTGCATGGCACATATGGACGTTCAATATAGAGTGTTAATGACTTTAAGACTTTTTGTGTTTTTGAGGGAAAAGTTCCCATAAAACATATTTAGCCTGTTGAATTAAAATGACTATATTCGTACGGACTAGACTGGCTGCGGGGTTCAGGCAGGTGTCAACAGCATTACAGGCATGAAAAGGGTCAAGCAGATATTGTGCTGGAGAGGAGCACAGGAGTGACACTCCATCACAATGATCAGATTAAGCAAAGCTATTCTTAGAACCACATTATAGCCCTGCTTTTAATATGCAGCAGAGCAAAGAACGAGACGGGATATCACAGTGAATGATAAAAAGAAAAGGAAAATGGCAAAGAAAAGAAGCAGGATTGTTGAAAGAAAGTAAGGAAGAAGAGCTGCGGTGCAAAGTTACATCACAAGCTCCTTATTAATCGCTGTATTAAGGTGGCACCGGGGAGACATTTTTCCAAGGAAAAAAATTTAGAAAACAACAACAATACACTGTCAGAATTAATCACTGTGAACTTTCAGAAAAAAAAAAAACATGCTGCAGAAACCCTCATTGCTGTCTTGTAATTTCAGGGTTCTTCAAGTATTCTTTACTTTTAAACTTCATTTTGGGAACTATGCATAATCTCTTTCTAAACAAGAAGAGATGTTCATATTGCTCTCTTAACTATGAGGCTACAACTTGGACTTGTTAGGCTCACTCAGCAGAAAAAATGGAAACAAGGACACAGCCTGGCTTTGTCCAAAGGTAACAAAATCCCAAATATTGAATCTATTAAGCAGTAAAAACCAATGTGTCCTTTTTATGGCCTGATTCTGTGCTGATGGTTTTTGCTAAATGAAGCTAATTTGCTTGCTCTGGTTTAATATCTACCAGACAGATGTTCAATTGATGTACTACTTCTTTGCCAGAAATAAATAAAAAGAAAATAACCAAAAAACTTGATAACCTTGGAAACTTCTGGAAATTGTCCAAACTTGATAGAGATTTAAAATTGATGTTAACATTTTGTGTCATATTTCAAATTTTCATAAATAATAACAGAAAGAACACACATTGTTAGAGGAGGTTGGAGGCTTCAGAGTCCCCAGAAAATGAATGTGTGTCAGTTTGAGTCTGGCGTTCAGCACACACAAGGAAAAAAAAATATCTTGTATGAAATTAGCGCAGCATTTACTCTCCTCGAACTCTTTATGGCCTGCTGGCAGCTTGTCAGTTTTCACATGCACAGCCTGGGTGGGAGCTGTGATGATGAGATTTAATTTTATTTTTTCTTCTCTGGGAGGGATGAAAAGAAAAGAGGAGAGTGGAGCAGGATCAATACCCCCCTCTGCAGTTAAGCTGTACTTATACCAACATGGTACTGAGAAGATAAATGACCAGAGTCCGCTAACTGACTCCCTCTGATCTGAAGAAAGAAAGGGATGAAAAGAGTGGAAGAAACAGAGAGGCAGGACTGTAACAGTGAGACTATGAGATTCCAGGTGTTGATGGCAGTGACCCAAAATTGATCCCAGACCTTGAAATGTCCTTTCAGGTTATTAGTTTTCTTGCTATGAGATCATTGATACCACTCTCATGTCTCTACTTAATATTAGTCTACCATGAGCATTTAATTAGTATGTCTTAGCATATAGACCGAAAACGAAGGAAACCATCATAATAAATATCTGCAAAAACTGTACATTTCCATGATAATTTCAGGTTTCACTGCAGTTAAAATAATAATTATAATGCCAGACTTGCTTTCAGTGCGTTAATATGTAAATATAAAAACAATAAAAATGTAATAATAGTTTTCATTCAAGAGATGGTAAAAAAAAAAAAAAGCTTTTTACAAAGTCTATAAAATACAAGTCCTAGATGAGTATGGGTTATTAAAAAATATTATTTGCTTATTATCATTGTAATATTTTTTTCAATAAAAAATTTTTTTGTTGCTGTACAGGACAGTAATAGAGCCAGACTAACCAAACAGACATGTTTTCATTTAGGTGGCGTGTATGTGGCTACCTCCTGGGGGATTTAGCTCGCGCTACTTTCACTGTAACCTTTTCACAGTTACTCAGCTGTGCCCCGGCTCGTTCAAAGGTTTCCCATTTGGTCATGTCAGAAGGCTTTCCATGCTTTAATAGCTGAGGCGTCGAAGAGGCACCATGCTATGTGTCCTCTTTTTCGAGCTTCTCTTTCTGCATTATTAATCCAATGCTTTCAATGAATTTCAAACAGCGCGTGCCTTGCTTTGATGCTTGGAAGAGGGTTGGGTTGGTGAGAGGGATTGAAGCATCCTAGCAAGCTCGGAGCACAACACACCCAAGCCTATTGGGATGGAAGGTCTAAATTGAGGGTGGTCTTTGATGCAATTCTGAATTTTGCTGGGGAAAAAAAAAATCGCACTTTGAAGTGTGTGAGATACAACACTGTACTTAATGTTTACCTCAGAATTATACAGTACATATTCTCTCTTTTCTGTAAAAAACCAAAGTGAAACAGCTTATCATATTGCCCTGCGGTGTTTTTACATTACAGTCACACGGCTGAGCTCTCTTCCGGCCCCCATGCAGCTCCAAACCAAAACTCTGAGCCAGATAAGAGCGCCGTTTTGTTCTTCGCTGTTGCTAATCCCAGTTCAAAGAGAAGAGCTGAGTCTCTCCATCACTCTCTGGTAATGGCCATGAAATGAACTGGTTCTTGTGTTGGACTTACAGTAGCTGCTCCCTCACAACATGCTCCCACAACCTACTGTGTTGGTGTAGTTGATACTGTCCTGCATCAGCACGCTCTAACTGGCCTCGAGCAGATCGGGGGTGGGGGAGCTGGCTCATCTGGTCATATTTGTTTTGGAAGGTGTAATGTTGACATAGAATTGCATCATCAGTGCAACAACATTAATATTGTATTACGCATCTAGACTGGACAGGCCATATAGGCTTTTGCATCACTGAAGGGCTTTAAGGAGCTCTCATTAAAACTAATATTGGTACATATGTTGTTGACCAATATCCTCCGAGCTCTGATTTTTACAATCCCTTTGGTCCCAGGTGTACTTCTGTTGTTTATCCTGAAGTATATATGAACTAAAATACCTTTCCTTGTTTATAGCTGGATCGGCTCAGGGGGACATTTTTCAGCTTAGTACAAAGATTCATACACACTGATCATGTTGATAATTTGTTCCTTCTGTTCAGCAGACCAATTCCATCATATTTGAAATTTCTGAGAATTATATGCGATGGATTCAATTTCAGTTTCAGACTAGAGGTTGGTAAAATAAAACTATAGTACAATAAGTAACATAAATGTATGAGTCCGTTCTGAGCAAGTTACAGTCTTTTAGCTGTTTGCTCCAAACGTCCTGTCCCAGACAGTGGTGATGCTCTCCAACCAATCAGTCGGGCCTTTGAAACATTTTCTAGTCACTTTCTTGTATCACCACCCTTGGCAGGGGTGATAACAAGGGTATCAGGTACTGCCTACAATTTTTGCCCCAGCAGGAAAAAAGAAAAGTGAAGTTGAGCTGGTACCATGCAATGGAAACAGACTGTTAGTTCAGTATAACTAACGCCTATAAAGCTCTTATTTTTACCTTAATAGATACTTTTTGTCTTTCCCTAACCTCTTAACAAGGGAGTACATGTGGATGTTACTGCTGAGATAACAATGATTAGTGGTTATTAGTGAGGAGGGCCAAGATGCAAAGGCTAAATAAATCTGGCCACCAATAAGTCAGTATATACTCAAAGGTTCAATGTTCTTTACTGTCTTTTTTATTAGAAGAACGTGTTAGTTCTGTTCAGTTTCATAGATTGAAGTCAAATATTCATTTGTTTATATACTTGGAACTTTTCTTAAAACCAGTGCCTCTAAAATTTTATCCACCCATACTGACCCACAAAATTTGAGTTATGAGGTTTTAACATGATGCCGCCGTCCTACAGAAGCTTTTTAAAACATGTGAATGTTCCCTCTCTGTGGATGTAGGCGCTGCTCACTTATTGTAATCACAGTGTCATACTCACAACAGACTCCACGAAGCTCAACGGGTTACAACTTGGCTTAAATTCAGGACGTGACTTGAGGTCATTTTGTCAATGTTGAGAGCGCTCAGCTCGGTGCTGAGAGGGGATGAGATCTGTGAGACGAGAGGAGGATTCATAACAGCCAAACAGCTCTGGAGCCGAGCCAAGTTAAATTGCAATAACAGCCGCTTGATTAATAAGATTACTGGGGGGAAAGGGTTCTATCCTCAGTCTGGAGATAACCGTGCTCATGAAAACGCACACAAAGATGTAGAAAGGTGAATAAATCAGCACACCTGTGGACACATCCAAATACATGCACAAATGAACATCATTTTGTTCAGTGTGAGGCTGAAAAACAAGGAGATGAGAAACCAATGAAGCAGGGAAAGAAAAACAGCAATTACATGAAGTTGACAGAGATACATATTGTGACTCTCATTAACCATTAGTAGACTCGGAGAGATGCAAGGTCAGCAAACACTGTTTTGATGTGTGTTTTTGTGTGCCTTTTAGATAAAATACACACCCACAAGCAGCTCTGCACTAGCACACTGCTGCACCAAAGTTTGTGCTTCCAGGCTTTCAATCAGTATGTTTCAAGGGGAAAACATATACATGCACACACACACACACACACACACACACACACACACACTCGCCACACACTAATATAGAACACTATAGCACAGATGAGAAATACAGACACACCCTCTCTGAAACCCAGAGTGAGTCAAGCAGAATAACAGAAAGCCAGTGTGCATGTACTGTAAGCACATTGTGAATCAGAGAAATGTAAATATGTTTTTATTTCTGACTGAGCATTCATCAGGCAACAGAGAGGGAAGAGAACAGGGTCTTCAGAGAAGACGTTTTAAAAACAACCACTTCCTGTTGTTCCCTCATTTTTCTCCCTCCAAGCCAAACTCGGTCATCTGCCCTGCAGACCTGGAGGTTGAATGCAAGCAGCCTCTTTGGCCTCAACTTTTTTTTTTCCACATCATTAACTCCTCATGTATTTAGTGCTTGGTAAGTGAAAGTGAAAATCCAAGATGAGAGATCATATTTTGAAATATTCAGTTTTTAAAGGAATGGTACAAGACTTTGGAAGAATCCATTTTATATGCGAGCGCTGGATGAGAAGAATTATACCACTCACATCTGTGTTGTTTCACATTAAACCTACAGAGACACATCACATGAGAGAGGTATTAGTACTTTGATCTAATTCTCAGCAAGACGTGAAAGGAAAGATTTCCAATAATATAAAAAAAAGACATATTCAAGTATTTCAATGTCACAGCAAAGGTGTAAAATAAGTAAAGAACCTGTCACTGACTTCTTTCAAATGACACTGCATTGATTAGTAGACAGGTGCGAAGCTACTTATCAGCACTTTGTACGAATTTAACACAGACATGGAAGGTTGCACGCAGGGGTGAAGATGCTTTGTTTCCATGACGGCGATATGTTGGTGTCATTCATGACGATACGTAACTCTGCTGCTGCCTCAGCGGTGGCGTTCAGTAAACGGAGGATGCAGCTTTAAAAGCTGCACTGTTAAACACTGTTTCCCTCTTGATTCCCTAACCTTCCTCTCCTCCTGCCTCTTCAGCGCTTCAGAAATCAGCCTGGTCATCCTCAGTGTGCAGGCAGTGGGAGTGGAGTACAAGTGACTGTGCATGCTCTTTACTACTAGTTTTATGTGCGTCTGTGAAGATCTGTGTGCGTATGTACGGCGTTGTGTGCTACAGACCACTCATCTGTATGAGCTCCTTTGGCAGTTACATAAACCATACTGTCATGAGGGTTATAGGGCATACTGAAATACTGCCAAATCAGTGCTGGGTCAGTAACACTCCACTGCAGATTTTTGGGATTTTCTTTCCAGCCTATCACGCATCTAGTTGAAAGTGCGGAGGAAGTGAGTTGGTTCTTAGTGGCGCAGCGCAGCGCAAAGGTCAGTAATTACCATGAAACATAATTACTGACGTTCACTGAGACCCTTTTCCTCTGAAAAGAAAAACAGTAGTTTGGCCACAACAATAGACATATAGAAAGCCATTTGCGAGTTGCGGAGAAGCAAGAATTTAGGTTGGACTGCATCTAAACTGTCAGTCCAGATATACACCTGGCCTTTATACGGAAATCTACCCCTGCAGCCTCTGGCACAGAGAAAATGGTAGCTTACCATCTAATCTCGACACCATTCATTTCGTTTAATTATTCTCATTAAAGCATTTAATGCTTGTTATGATAAAATGCTCTTGTGCGCTGTATTCCTAGAAACCCACTACACAGTGGGTTTCTAGGAATACAGCTACTTTGGATTCTAGGAATATAATGTAAATATTTAAATAATGTGGTGCCTGTTTATCCTCATGCTGAGCACAGTTGTGTACATGACACAGAGGTGAAGGTGGTCTGGTCCATCATAAACATCAGCTGTTTGATGTTGACTGGCAGTCCCGGACCCTTGGCAGAGTCTGCAGGGGGCATCAGGAGGGACAGAATCTCAGCTGCACACTCTCCATTTCCTGTGTGACAGCCAGGACTCCGGAGGTGACACTACCGAACTGAACAGTTGTCAAGCCCCGATGCTGAAGATCATACCCCCCACCCTCTTCCTTTCACATTTCTTTTTTTTTTTTAATATGAACAGCATTTTTGTCAAGCAGTTGTAGCTGCAGCATTAAACTCGCTTTCTCAGACACGCAGCTGCAGTCGATGTCAGGCCAACTCCACACGCCGTACACCTGTCACCATGTGAGATGTGCATCCAGTTGCTTTGCTTCTTTCATATTCATCTGATGCTCAGGCTGAGCAGCGCTTTAGGTGAAATTATTAGTCTATGCAAAAAAAAAAAGAAAAAAAAAAAGCAAGCCAGTTGTCACGCAAACATTTATTTAGAGGGAGTTTTCACAGTGCAACAGGAAAACACTCAGCTCATATGCTGCCGTCAATGGCAAGTCAAGAAGTGCTACAGTAATGCCTTCATGGCCCAGAGAAGCCTAAAATCACGCAAATCCACAAACAATTACTGGACGGAAAAAATAATTTGTTTTCATCAATACAGTTTGTGCTGTGGTGGTAAAAAAATAATTAATACTTAGATTCACTACAATTTCCATAGAGAGAAAAGATGAGGGAGGAAGAGAAAGGAGCGGATAGGAAAGAAAAACGCATTACAGCTCCTCTTCAAATTATTTTTTCAAACTCCCTTCTGTTACTCTACTTAATGAGCCTTGAAATTGGTGAGATTACATTTTTTGGCGTTGCTTTCAATAGTGCGGATGTCGCCAGTCTCTGGGGATTGGTAGCCTCACTTTGGGATTGTGCAGCATGCTCACAGCGCAGTATTGAAAGGAACAACAAACTAACCAGCAGGCCAGTAAATAGATGAGGGAGTTCCGTGCGATCAGACGGGGTTTCGGTTCAATCAGCCAGCTGATTTGCAGAAGCTGTGCGGCGGGTGAAAGTACTTTGATTTAATCATGTAGCAGGAACGGAAATCCAGTTTTTACTTAAATGAAATGAAAACAATCAGACAATCAAGTGAAGCAGCAACATTTGTTTTCACGGGAAAGCCCTTCGGTTCAAGGACCAACGGAAACAAATCCAGGAAGTAAAATGTAAGAAACTTTAAAATTAAAGAATAAAACAATATGTCAGACTTCAATCTCCCGAAAGAGACATAAATAAATGGGTTTATTTTTGTGACACATGGTGCTTTTTCCTATCTCCTGTTCAAAACTAAGAGAAAATTACATATTAAACTACATTTAAAAATATCGCAGACATTAGCTTCACAGCTTTCCAGCCCCAATGCAGACCCTGCTTTATCATCTGTTTTCATCTAAATGGAACCATAATTATAGAAAAATGTATATCAAGTTGTGTGGAAGGAAACTAGAAACTAGCAAATTAGACCATAACTCATTAGGAAAACTTTCACTCAGCTAATGAACCAAGTGATGAATTGGGATGTTTTCCCATAGACATTAGTTAAATCAGACTTCTTTTTTGCAACAGGTGGAGTCGTCCACTGATTGTCATTATATAGGTTTATTTTGAGTCCATTCTTGACCATGGAAACATAAGTTGACAATACCAGCTGAGAGCAGCTGCGCCAACTGTCCTTTCCACAGTTAAGAAGGGATTGTCAAATACGGCTTTGAATTAAAATAGAATAATGGATAATTGACCATCCGCCATCCCGTGACAATGGAGCAAACATCCATCTGCTGATGAATGTAGTCCTCTAATCAGTCTTTTTTCATCCCTTTCCGTCACCTCTGGGTGTAAATAAAGTACCATTAGCCCTCCTTCAGCAAAATTATATTTTAATCAGGAAATGGCTCTAGTTGGCATTATCCTGTAGTTTCTTGGTTTAACTGTTGGCAGGAAAATGGAAGCATCTGGCCATGTGTAACAGATAATGAGAATAAGAAAATATATATTGTATCCCAAAAGCGTCATATTTTGTTAATCTGGAATAGCTGATTCATAAACACGTCTGGTGTAATGTAATGATTGATGTTTTGGCTTCAGCTACTTCATCTGGCTCAGTGACACTGACCATTTTGGTCTTGAAAGCTTAGACCCTGAGAGACTGGTGTGTTTTAGAGGCGGGCCAGCCTGTTGGCAGACAACTCAGATCTAGTGCCAAGCGCCCGTCAGCTGTGGGGAGGGGTCCACGTGACGCACCAAGTGTTCGGTATGTAATCAGGCGACCCAGATAGAGGTCCAGTCTGCTTTTGTGGGACAAGCAGCAGGAGAGTAGCTTTGCAAATGAACTGAAAAGAGCAAGGTGTTCAAATTAAGACCCTAATTATGAGGAATGATGAATCTGTCTCCTGCTTGCGCTGTCCCTTCAGAGACCGTCAGATACAACGTCCCACAGAACAGCTTGTCAGGGAAGAGAGAGAGCCAGGTATTTGATCGGGATAAACTCATCGTTTGGATACTGCCCAGCTAACAGATCCTCTCTCTGTGTCCATAACACACATTTTCAAGTGTAAGGCTTAGTGATTACAATCAAAGTAAAGTGGTGGATAAAAAAAACTGGAGGAATTATTTAATAATGATTCTGTTCTTTAGTTTCTTGGGTTATTTTAAGGCCTGGCAGCTTGCTCAGTCCAAGAGTTCCCATCCACACTCAGTGGCCATTAAGAATTTAAAAAAGCAGAAGTAGGCCAAAGACAATTGAAGCACGATGAACATAAGACCAAACTGTTTCGTCTTATTTCTCTTCTTCAACTGTAGGCCAGAGAGAAATGATTCGTTGGTTGACTAGTGAGAGGAGAAACAAGTGGCAGAATATCCAGTTTCCCAGAATCAAAGGAAGGAAACGGGATAATTAACTAAAAACCGTAGGGGGGCATCTAACATGCACACTTTTTTTGGACTAATAAAGCAAACTAATAACCCGATTTTGGAGGATGGCTCCTCTTGTGTTTAAATGCATTTCGGGTGAATTGTTTTATAAAACGCTTCCTCAAAAGCTGTGTTAAATTCCGACTGACATCTGCAGAGGGCATGTGTTGGGATGTGTCCGCTCAGATGAGAGCGGTCTGTGACGTTGTCGCTTTGAAGGAAGATGTTTTGATGGAAAACGCACAGAACACAGAACACAGTCATCAGTTGAATAAGCTATTTAAGCAATAACAATTCACCAGTTTTGTGTTGTTTTGTCTTAAGATTTATTGGGAAGTTTATACTACAGCATCAATAACCAGGAGCATATGGATCTACTGGGCAGTCAGGCAGCAGGCCAGTCCCAAATTAATTAAATGTTGCGTTTCCGGCTGACAGACGTTCACTGTCGGCTCGTGATTTATGTCCAGTTGTCAAGAAAATCCATGTTCCACCTCAGTGCCCACTGCCGCAAATCTCTCTGCCTGCTGATCACATCTTTGTCCAATTCTCCTAAACCCAAAGAGACAAACGGTGAGCACTGAGCGGAAGTTTTTCTTTTCCACTCATAGAAATGAATGCGCAAGTTCACCTCCATTTAGTCCCTAATGGGAAGAACAGAGAGGACCATCTATAAACCACAAATGGCAGAATTCAGTGTTGGAGGAAGGTAATGCAACCGTCATGACGTGAACTTCCATGTACGCTGTTCTAGAGGAAGCATGCATTGTATGAAGTCTACTCTTGCCGTTATGCAGAAGATACATACGTGCCCATGTGTACATTAACATAAAAACACAAAGTGTTCCTGTAAGTGGGGAGGTCTTTCAGGAGGGCTGTATATTGCTGATGCATTAACCCTTCAGCTCAGTTTATTGTTGACATTTCGCTTCACTGTGATATTGAGTTTCGTTTTAGCTCTATCCTCATTTATACTGTAACACATTCAAGTGTATTGTACTTTATAAATATGAAACACAAGGATAATGATAACACTTAAAATGTCTGCCTTCAAATAAACTCCAGCATTTGTGGTAATAACTTGCTGATAGAAATTTCATTCAGGAAACAGATTTAAAAAAAAAATGTGTACGTGTATAAGACGTGGACACACAATTAAATTAAGTTGTGTCACAAACACACCTCCAGTTGTGGCAGAGGCTCAAGCTCGCTGAGTGAGAACTGCAAGTTTAGACATGTGAGTAAACAGAACAAACAATTGAGAACACAATGGTCCATTTCATGTCTTTTTAAGCATCCTCAAATACATTTTCCTTCTGCCACAGCTACTTCTCTGCTCTGCCGCTCACAATAATCAGCGAGGAACACACACAGGACATTAAGCCATAAAATCCTCCTGGAGGTAAATGTTCTGTAAAGTCAAAGGTAATTTGGTAATTTAACACCAAAAGTCTGCTGAGGAACAATTTCATCTGGGTTTGAGGAGGAATATCTTGATATCATGGTGTTTTTGATTGAGGTTTGGTTTGTAACCTTCTTGATAAGCTTCCCAATTACAGGTTAAAAATCTTTATTAATAAAGAAAATACATTAATCAGTTCTAATATAAAGTGATCATCTTTAATGATAGAGTAAGAGGAACCTGGCCTGCCAACCTAAATGCCGGAAAACAAAACTAGATAACAACGAACAAGACATTATCTCAGTTTATCTTCAAAATGTCCTGATTGAAAGTTTCAATCTGGGAGTCTGACTGTTTCATTGTTTGCTGCCAGCGTGGTTTCTGATGTCACACCAGCTGTTGTGTCAGAGTACGGTTGCTAAGCACGTCCTCTCTGTGACTTCATGTAGACAGAAATTACACTTAGTGTCTCCAATGCTGTCTGAATTCTTGTAGAAAAAGGAGAAGTGGTTTTACATTTTACTCTGCTTCCTCAACACACTAAAAAGACGTATCCCTCATTTAATTTAATTTAACATTTTTAAAAAAGGAATAATATATTGTATATTTACCAACACCAAACTGCTATAGGGGCAACATATTGTGTAATACAATATGTACAGTTATTGAATTCCTTTATGAACCGGCTCTGCCATGATTTTTTTCCATTTATCCAGAGATTCAAACTGGGAACACGTTTCAATAATCTCATGTACTCATTAGGGCTGGCCTGCAGACCCCTTACAGTCCCCCCAGTATTTGTTTCAGTCTCAGATGTGTGTGTGTGTGTGTGTATGATGCTGTAATGATTTTGTGGGAGGTAAATTCGCACTGTGCAGCAGTAATGTCGCTGCTAATTCAGTCCTTCCCCACCCACACAATTTATAGAATGAATGAGTGAGACATTCACGCCAGCACACTATTGTGTAAGCTGCACTATTATACTACTATGTAGAACTAAAACCTGGTTAAAGAAAAAACAAAACTGTACTCATCTGTAAATAGTGTGTATATTGTGTGGGAGAGTGAGTGAATGAGGGTTTTATGCAATATTCGATTATTGAATTGTATGGTAAGGTCTTGTTAATTGTTGTATATTTTGTATTGTACTGCAATGTTGTGGAAGAGCCCAACCGGGGATGGAGTTGAGAACTAGCTCTAGCTATAAACTCTATATGCATCACATCAGCTGCAAGCTTGTATCTATGTTTGACTGCATTGTCCCTGTCAAATAAATAAATAAATAAATAAATAAATATTGCTTACACTGCTAAAATGGGTGACGTACAAGGCTGTGGTGTGTGTGCACACACGCACAACATGGATGATTCTTGCTTTTTTATTCATACTGTGATGATGCCTTTTATCATATATGATCACATTTTATAGTTGCCAGACTGTGCTTTCACATCCCAAACTGTTCTATACAGTCTGATTATTGACAGCTGTAATGTTAATGTGCAACTGTGTGTTTATATATCTACTTACAGATTTAGTTTAACAAGCTTGTAGTTTCCTCTGATAGCAGCTCATCCATCATCTTAATGATGATAAGACTTGTGTAAACACTTTCCAAAGCACTTGACTAGAGCAACAGGCGAAATAAAGATTTATTTTACATTGTGAATTGGATCTACAAGACACAGTCCATGAAACTGAGAAACGGGGGCCCGTCAGCTGTATGTAAACAACTGGTGTATTTATGGCTGCATAATAATCAGACAACAGCCACACATGCATTACAAAAAGTGCTTTCACCCCAGTCATTTAGCCAGCGAATGTGTAATTGTTTCTCTGTGCATTTGGCACTAGCCCAAGTGATTTATGGCGCTACAGCTGAGCTAAATTTCCATTCATATCGTCTCTGCTGTTGATCAAGATCTTGTCGGTTGATGGAGTGTTTGTTGATTAGACTCACAGGGAAAACTAAACTTGTTATAATTCAATACTGAGATAATAAATAGGCTAACAGTATTGTGTTGTTCAGGCGATTGTTTTTAAATTGTGTGCAAAGTAGTTCTATTGTGGTTTGTTTTGTTTTTTTTTTTTTTCCAAGTTACAGCTTCACGATGTGAATTCATTTCAGTGTAACTGTCCATAACATTAAAACCACTTTGTTAGGACAGATGTGTTTACAGACAACACTCCATCAAAATGTTTTCATTAGACGGTCTTTCACAACAGCAGGAGCAGGCGGACAGCAACAAATCACAAATGGAAGATTATTTATTTTCACAGGTTTGCATTTTAGTCCATTTTAAAAAGCCATTTCATATGACTCATTAAAATATAAAACAATTGATCCAAGTAAGGTCGATCCGCCTGTCGGACAGTAAAAAAGAATTCCATAACAAAACAGATCTACAATCCATGAAAGTCCCCTAATCCAGCAACACATTTATTATTGGAAAATACAGCCAGACCACTTTCTCTAGAAATGTTGTACGTTCTGGTGAGACTATAGGACAGAATAATTTGACAGAATAATTATGCAAATTTATGCCCTCAGATGTAGCACGCTTTTTAAGGATTAAGTGCCTCAGGCTACTCCTGGGGGAAAAAAAAAAAAACAACAACCTGATGATAAGTCTTCAAGTAATGCTTTAACTCTGAGATGAGAAGTTTTAAGAAACCAAAGCAGAAGCGGAAAAGGCATTCCTGACATGTACCCCAGATAATGACCACAAATGAAAATGGATGTCATGACTCCCACGGCTTTAATAAACATAATGCATCAAACTGAAGTAAGAAATGCGTCCCCTTTTCTCTGGAGACATTCAGACAGAGGATTTATCACAACTCCTATTAGATTTCCAACCCAAACCTCAGCATCTGGCCTCTTGAATAGATTCATACAATCCAATCTGAGGACTGGGAGGGTGATGATGTGTGAAGGTGTCAGTCGAGTATTATAGTGGTGTATCTGGCTCAAAACTTGTATCAGATTAATGTCATATCAAATGAAATGTGGCCAGTTGTCTACTTCTTGCTACAGTAATATTTGGTCAAATTCTTTCTGGAGGAGAAACGCATTTGGTCAAAAAAGGGGAAGAGCGGAAGAGAGGAAGAATTCAATAATCTCCACCAAATTGAGTATTTTTCAGGCCGCACCTGGCCGCACAAAGTGCAGTGCAACAGAATAGGTTCACTTTGCTAAATAAGCAAAGGTCTCAACCTCCTAAAAACTGTCAAGCAATTCAGAGTAGCCTGATATGTGCTGGCTACTAATGTAATGACCTCATGGTTACTTCCCTACTTCCCTCAGTCAACGTACTTGGAGAAATTTAAATCTCTTCCTAAAGTGGATTAAACAGTTTTCTCTGTCAAATTTATGTCACTTTTCCACAGCCTGTTGAATTCATCAGAGTTCAAAGTGAGGCAGGGATAGTTCACAGTATTTTTAATGCACAGTTTCTCTCTGCAGTCACCCACATTCCTTATTATTAAAAACGCTAAATCTCCAAAGAAGCTAGTACTTCTAATAATGATCTGGCAGCCAATCAAGGCTAAGTTGATCCTAATTTCTAATAATGCTAATTCAGCCTTTTATTGCCATCTGAGTCAAATTGTTGAAAAAGAGAAAAAAACAAACAAAACTTGAATGTGTGCAGGACTCTCAAACAGCACCAATGTACAATCACATGTAAGAATGTAAATACCTGCACGGAAACATGTACATGCAGATCTTACTCATACATTACTCTGTACATACCCATTATAGCCATGCTGGTGCTTTAGGTTACTGCAGTATGCACAGCAATAACACTCCTTTGATGTTAATTGGCTCGGAGCAAAATGTGGATGGGAGGTGCCAAAGTTAGATCAATAAGATCTAAAAATATTTTTTGACTTAATTTAGAAACCGTCTTCAAAGTGTGAGTGCGTGCCAACGGAGCCGATGCGACAGAGACAGAAACACTAATTCTCAGAGGAGGGCGCAGAAACTATTAAATCAGCTTCCGCCATGTGAACTGTTTTGGCTGGAAGATGGCTTAGTCATGAGTCAGTGACAGTAAAAGCGTGTGCAGTTTCGTAGTCTGAAAATACCTGTGAGTCAACATGAGTTCAAGTACTTTTGGAAAATGCTCCATGAGATGTGTAGTGTCTGTGAACAGTGACGTTTCAGTGCAAAGTTACATAACCTGTAGAAATGCACTGACCACCTACAAACAACTGCCAAAATTAAAGTGTCCATAAAGTGTTAGCTGGATATTGGGTTCTTTGTATTCATTTGTAGTTTTGACAGGATGTTCATTTTCTCTATGCAGCTGATGCTCCTGCTTGTGCTGTGTCACTTCCTACATGTGGTTTCTGCTCAGGCTCAATATTGTCAAACAGTTTAGATCAAAATCAGAGCAAGTGAGTCAGAAAACAACATTTACATCAGCATCTGGCTTGGAGACGGTGAGAAAGTTCACATACCAACATTATTTTCTACTCGGTGAAAACAACAGGGTTTGCCTCTATTATCCTTAACTCTAAATGGGGGGGCAGGTTGCTGTGATGCGGGGTTGTGGTGTTTTATTTCATTGAGGCTGTTTCACACATATCGGAATATTTCAGGAGAATCAAACTGGTGAACGCAGCACTCAGACAAGAGGAGCAAGAGCAGCACGAGAAGCTGTACTTCAGGAAGTAGACAACTGACTGACATGATGGTTAGAAACAATGCCAGCAGCTTAAACTTTACTCTGAATCTGTTTAGAAAAGTGTCAAAGTGTCTGAATTAGCCATTTCCCACCTGACTGTTCTTCACTCTCTCCTGTCAGCTTGTTCTTTCTTTCCTGACATGAACACACTGATAGAAGTCAGAGGCTTTAAGGACTTTAAGGACCTCTGATGTTTTTCAGCTGGATAAGTTTTTGGATTTTTTTTTTTTTTTAAGTTGTTGACTTGCCTCATTTGCCAAAAGACAGACAGAGCACAGACAAGAGGTAAAAAAAAAAAAAAAAAAAAAGCTAAAATCAAGATGTAAGTGTATAATGGTGTAACAGTATTACCTTACCTTGGAGTATTGGATTTGTTGGGAGCAGGTATGTGTAGATGGAGGGAGGTGGAGAGTGTGGCAGGGATTAGAGCGGGAACACCGCAGTGCTGACCGCTGTGAGACTCATCCATCCAGAACATGCTGAGCTGCTCTGCTTCACTCACTGGCTTCAAGTCAAGTTTGGAGAATGAATACGTTGATGACTTTTTGCCGAGAACAACTTGGCTCTGCACGGTAATTGACCAAACATATAAACTAAGCAGAAAATTCGTCCACTTGGCCGGCTGCTCCTCACAGTCACACCAGCGCTGCGTTCTCTCCCGAAAATTACACCTCTTTTAATCAGCAGGATAAGACAGCTTCTCTTTACTTTGCACATTGTTACCAAACAAAAGGATTGGCTAATTTAGCTGCTGGCGAGTGATTCAGTTATTCAAAAGCTGTTATAGCTCCTGTTGTACTTGTGTGTGCATGGACCATGAAATAATCCTTTATTGAGATTCTAGTACTTGTTTTATTTTAAACAGCTTGTGGGGAAGTTGATGTCTGCCACCGATCCGTTTGTGGACACAAAAGCTTGCTCACCCGCTCAATTGCAGGACTGAACTCCAGAAACATTGATGTCCACCTGAAGTCTGCTGGGGTGATCTTTAAGCGTCAGTCTGAGGGACTTTACATCTGCCGCTCAGACCTACAGCTCATCCTTTGTGCATACATCTACTCCCACAGTGTGTTTTCCTAGTTTCAACAGATCCACGAGGTTGAACAAATGCAAATTTGAATTTAATACAAAAAGCAAATACACCACACGCCTTATTTATACATACCGAAGGAAAATACTCCCATACAGCTCCAAAAGCACAAGTGTTACTAGATAAGAAAAATAACTTCAGTTAACCCTATGTGCTCCACATCCTGCCGTACTAATGTGCAGCAGATTATTAATTGCTTACAGATTATATGATTACACAAAAGATTTTTATAGGAACTGTATTTCTTAAAAACTAAATTTTATAATTGCATGTGTTGGCTGGCTGAAGTGATTGTGTGTTGTTTCTACCCCGGCTGTAGAACCAGAGTGTCTGTGGAGCACCTGTGAAGCTCCACAGTGTGCTTATTGGTCCTGATATTTAACACAGTAACAACCTGAAGCAGACAAGATGCAACAGTGACACTCAGTTTACAAGAAGAAAGATCTTTTTCTAAAAAAATAATCAAAAATCAGATCCGTTGGTTTAAGACACAGTCACCTTTTGGTGATCATTATACTTCAAATGCATTATTTTCTTTTGCATTTAATGACAATCATGCTTTGTTCCAAATTAGCTCCATATCCACCCAACCTCAAAACACAAAGGGTGACATTAGCAGAACTCTCCAGGGTGATTCAATAATGAACTTTTGAGTTTGTGCAGAATAAACACTCTCCATTAAAACAGCTATTAATATCCTCCTTCCTCCACTTTGAAATGAATGGAGCTGAACATCTGTGACTATGTCAGGGAGGGGGCGGGGAGCTGTGGGAAAACCTAACAGCAGTTTTCCATTGCAAGCTGTAACCCCCTGCAGATACAGACCGATGATGCTCTAAACTGCTGCCTTATTCATACAGAGATAAATCCAGCATTACGGCACAATCACCTGTGTGTATCCACCTGCTCCGGCACAATCAACCACATGCTGGCAAATAAACGACCAGCAGCACATTTCAATTGCTTCACTATTTTTCCTACAACGTAAGGCTTGATGTAATTCCCTTTTATAATACCGCGCGTCTCCAAAAGAGCGTAAAGACTCTCCCTCACCTGTTCACACTGAACTCCATTTCATATAGTTTTTCATATTGTTGTCAGACTGCTCACCACAGTTCACATCGTGACTGAAGGTGGAGTGTATCTGGACCATGACAGAGAAAAATAAATGGTTATCTGTCATAGCTCCACCGTACTGTCACCGGAGGAGGAACTCACGGCGCGTTGGTGCGCCCTGGTGTTCCCCGATCAGAGCAGCTGTTCAACATCTGACTCTAACAAATGAGACATTTCCCCGCTCAAACTGTAAATGTCGACAGAGAAATCTCATCGGTTTACAGAAATCCGGCAACAGCGGCTGTTAAATCCCCCCCATGCGCATTGACGCACGGACCGTGCGTAATGGGGATAACACCGACGCTTCTTTGGTATTTAAAACATAAAATAGTCCTACCTCGCTCATGGTGGAAGGTAGTTTGGAGGTTGACCGCCCGCTTCCAGTACGTGAGTTGCGGACTGAGAAGTTTCAGCAGCGGTGGTGTTTAAAAGAGTGGCTCGCCGCGGACGGAGAAGCTTTATAAAGTGTTAAGCCCAACTCCTCCGTGTCATCACGTCACCGATAAACCAATAGGAGAGCCGCGGGCAAATCTGTCTCCCAAGTCGCCACCCAACTCCTTCAAATATTCATACGCTGTGTAAGCCCTTTTTCATCATGATCAGCCAAACGGAGCTAACTCTCTCTCCTGTTGATGAAGCCGCACACAAATGTGCGCATTGGGAGGCATTTGGCGCGCCAGTCACCGTGCCATCAATAGAGATTGTTATTTCAGAACATGTAGTGTTGGCACTCCCACCTGAGTGTGTGCAGCCGTGTGGAGGTGAGCTTCATAACAAAACCTCTAAAGTAAAATGATCTTTCTCTCAGTGGTTTACAGTTTTTGTCCCTGGCTATACAACAGAATGCACCTCTGTTGATCCAAGGTGGAATCAGTGTCATTTTTACATTGTACAGTGATATTTGTTTAATGAAATTTGTTGTGATCCTCGTTTTTATTGCAAGATTAATTATACACAGTCACGGTTTACTGTGGGATAGTAAGATAAATAGATTTTCTCTAGTTCATTCCCAAATAACTGCATGTTGAATTTATTGCATCGGGGAGACGGAGCTTTGTGTTCTTAAATGTATTAAATTTCTTGGTTGAAAGAGAAAGAGCCGGTGAATTATCAAAAATGTTGGTCCCTATTACTGGCAGGCTTCTGTAATCCTTTTTGCATCAGTCCCACGGCAGCCATCCACATCCATCCCCTCCTTTTCATTTGCTCCAACAACGGTTTCACAAATTAAGGTTGCTAATCATCATTTGCCCCAAATCCGTACATCCATTTGTAAAATTCAGTATGTGTGTTTTTGAGCCTTTAACCATCTAGCAGCAACTTGAAAACCAAAGTCCAAATGTGACCTCTCTCTGGTTCCTGCACATCTGCATGGGAATTGTTTTAGAGATATAGAAATTGGAATGAAGCTTTGATATGGATTCAACTTGAGGTCTGTTCAGCCTTCTTTAGGACGGTCGCTGGAGTGCCAGTAAAGTCCCTGTGGAGGCTTGATGGATGGGAAAGGAGGAAACTGATTACAAATGAAGCCTAACATCTCTGCTGCTCCGACCTGACCTGTTGGTCTATGGGTAACTGTCAATGGGGCCAACAAGCTGGAGCCAATGACAGAAAATGACTTCAGGGTCTTTTTTCTGCTGAGACACTCCTTAAATTTCTCTGCTTAGTAGAATTTTTCTTTTTCTTTTTTTAAAGGGATGCGGGTTGTTTTGCCAAGTGCAGCAGATGGTACTGAGGTTTTTGTAGAATCATATGAAGTTAGCAAGACACAGTACAATTAGTGATGGCTGCCAAGTAGCGTTAGAGCTAATGTGTCTTCACAGTGTTCAGTCCACATATACAGCACAGCACATTAACTGCACAGAAGTTAGGGAAAGTGGTCAGCTCACACAAGATGTAATGACTTGAAGTCCAGAAAAACAGATGTCAATGTCATCCCAGGGGGGCCATGTAGTCGTGCTGAGACCTCATATGGCCATATAAGCCTCGGGGTTGGAAGGGCTGCGTTTGGACTTTGGAGAAATAAGATCATAACGAGGACGCCACCTATAGCTGGACTATCATTTGCCATATATTTGCCATATATATCCAAAATGACCAGGGGAAAATCCAAACAAAAACTAGTAGATCAAAAGGATCCAACTTGAGCCCAGAATCGCTGAAGGTCCAAGATAAAATCTTTTTCATGCTTATACAGATTTAAAATTAGTTTTTAAGCAGCTGCTTCCTGAGCTAAAACAGGTCCTCCGGGTTCACATCATTACCCACAACACCCCTTTCTATAGAAATGTTTATCACCACAGACTGATCATTCCAGCCAAAGTGTTCAGACAAGCATATTAGGTATGATGAATCCATCCTCAGGTAAAATCTGAGCCGTCTTTAACCAAACCAAATGTTCAAGTTGCTGACAGCAGCCGTAAAAAGGCAGATGACCACAGTTGAGAAAGTGGAAAAAAAAAAAGAAGAAAATAAGATAGATCATGATGGTCTTGTCTGAAGGGTAGACGGCAGCGAAGCATTTCCAAGCAGGCACATAGTCAGTCAGCAAGAGGTGCAGAGACGTCACATGAAGGAAAACAGCTCGTTGTTTCTCAGGAGACGGTGAACACCACCTGAAGGAAAGAGATGATGTCTAAGTCAGAGGAATGGAAAAATAATTCTGTGGGGAATGTATACTGGCAATGTGTGTGCTTAGTCGTCTGGCAATAATGTAAACCCAAAGGATTTTATGTCCAGGATTAATAAGCACTTCTCTCCAGGTTAGTTCGGAGCATCATTAATGTGAACAAAGTGCTCAGAACATAGAAGATCGCTGCTTTTATTGTGTATCTATAGCAGTAAATGTCAACCTTGATTTTTGATCATATGAAAATCCTGGGAAGGTTTCACCAAATCTCTACTGTGCTTTCTCTTTAGAGCCCAGGTGAAGGGCACAGCATGTGATTCTGAGGAGGTCAAAGGTCATTTGCAGAACACTCGAGGTTGTAGAAGCTTAGTGAGGAGATGAGAGATATGAACTGACACCGACACGTCCATCTTTCCTGTTGGAGAAATTCTCTCCCTCCCTTTGCTACTTCGCTGTAAAGTCGGATTGCCCTAAACAAACTGTCGACTGCATGGAGGCACTCCTTTTATTTTTCCTGGAAAACCACAAAAATAAGTTATCATAATAATAATGATAATAATAATGGTGATATGTAAGTAAATTGTGGATATATATATATTTTTTTTTTAGATTTTCCTGAGATCTTATGCACCCGTATTTTACATTTACATTCCTCTGTGTATGTTTTGGATGCCGCTCTAATATATTTCCATCAAGCTTTTGACTCATGAATTATTCTAAAGTAACGCCTTCACTGTGCTTTGTTGTACTGAAGATAGTCCTCCCACAGAGAGTTGTATACAACCTATTTTTTTGTTGTGTGTGTGTGTTCATGACGTGGCGTAAACATACTGTACATGTATATGTATGTTAATAAGGTCTTTTGTAGATACAGTTCTCCAAAATTGCAATGATTTTGTTGTTTAGTTTGGAAACTCCGAATAGACACGGTGAATCCACGCTTTAAAACTTCATAATGTCATATGGCAGGTGTGGCACAGGATGTCTGATATTTTCTCTTCTCCTGTGTGCTCAGTAAATACCAGGAGCCAAAACTGCTTCTTTTCTATTCTTAGCGTTCAAAGTGATGCCAGGATAAACACTTGTAGAAGTTATTAGTCAGAGGTTGAATGTTGAATGTTTATAGTCTTTATATATGGTTTAATCTAATTCATTTCATTTGAAAAACCGCTGTAAAATGCATGTTTATAGTGTTTACTGCTTTTTTGTGAGTGTTGTAAGTGACTTGGCACCAGCTGCGAGGGAGTGTGAGATCGATCCTAAAAGTGTGTTATTGTCAGGGACCAAAATGAACAGATAAATTCCAACAGACCGATCTGAATGTAATTCACATTAGATAATATTATGAGCTGTAGGAAAACCAAGGAACATGTATGGTAATTACTTGAAGTGTATGATTCTTTAGTGTGCTAAGAAAAAAGAACATTTTTGAGGCCAGATCTTATTTGGCCTCAAACATCTTTGACTATGTTCCTTTTCCATATAATCTGTGTGGACCATGGACCAGCTCTCTGATGTGCACAAAGAATCAATCTCATTTTCATTAAAGGAGGCATAGAAAACATTTCAACCACACACAGATTTGTCTTTTTATCGCTGTCTGTCTGAAGAAGCCAACCTCAGCCTGGCAGGTTGGCACACGGAGCAGAGAGAGTGACCTCAGTGTCCTTCTCGTCATAGGGCGATATGGATAAAAATAAACGCCCTCACAAACCCAGCAGAAAATTCCAGAGCGATATTGATAGCCAGATTGATAAGGACATATGACGTTCATATTACTGTAACTTTTATCATCAAAAAATGTAGTTTAGTTTTTATTTTAAGTCCATCTTAAAAAGCTTCTTGAAGACTCATCTTTTCCATGGGTCCTCTCCAAACACACCCAGCATGCACTTCCTTTCCTTACCTTCTTGAACTTGTGCCTCATTAGATTTAGTACTTAGTACTTACACCAAAGTCCCTCAGTTGTTCTTTACGGTAATGTAATGACTTGGTCACACATATGGCGTCTTGCTGCAGTAAATACTCAGTGGGGAACCAAATGTGTGTTATTATAAACATCAGCTGAAAATAGTCCCCCACTAACGTACTATTTACTCTTATTTGAGTAACATTTTGTTAAACCTACTGTGTTCAGCCATTTAAGGACATGCTTGGCCTTTTTAAGGAATGAAAGTAAACATCTTTGACCTTTTCAAAGATTTACATCCTAGTTGGTCGGGGGTTGAGCACCAAAAATTAGACCAAGAAGTTGCATATGCTTATTTAGAGACAGACTAACTTTACATGGCCTTTACAAAGAATTTGTTGCCAGAAAGATACTTTCGAATACACCATTAATGGACCTTAAGGGACATTAAAGACACGTATTTCTACACGACTTGGAAAAAGTCTTGTATTTTGTGCAGGTTCAAATTAACAAGTAAAAATGTGTTGTGTTTAGATTAATGTATATTTTTTAAAATTTGTACAAATTAAAAAGAAAGAACAGAGTTGAATTGAAAAAGTTATCTTCTACGTTCAGTATGATTTTCTGTGCCTTGACTCTCTGAGAACAATTTACACACAAATCTTTCTTGGTGACTTCCTCCAGAGTTTTACAGCACAGCAGGAACAACAGGAGCAAAGTTTAAAATATCATTCACAGTCATTGCACACCGCAGGCGACATCATCAAATATATGGTGCACAGTTAAGTATACAGTACAAATCAGTCCACACTATACAACTCACCCCACAGCAGAGAGTCATCTTTATCACTATTTTATTTCACAGGAGGAAGCTGATTGGTAATTACAAATGGCTGCCTGCAGTTAACCTCACATCTGATTCGTAGCTGACCCGCATCCATCCATCCATCTTCAACCGCTTATCCAAAATCGGGTCGCAGGGGTAACAGCTTTAGAGAGGACCCCCAGACTTCCTGTTTTCTGTCAGCCTTGGTTAACGCTGACTGGGCGATCCCGAGGCACTCGCAGACCAGTGAGGAGATAAAATCTCTCCACCTGGTTCTGGGTTTGCCCCAGGGACAACATGTCCCTAAAGGACTATTTCCTTTCCTTCTATGTTTCCTTGCCACTGTCGCCAAGTGCTTGATCATCGGGGGATCTGTTTGTTATGATTTGGCGCTATACAAACAAATTTGATTAGATTATTCAGCTGGACGGCTTCCCTGACCACCGGTGTCCACCACAGGGTCCGAGGGTCACTGCCCCTTGAGGCACCCAAGACCCTGAGACCGCAGGACGCCGCTGCAGCTTCAACAGTGGAGTCTTTGAACATCGACCATTCAGGTTAGATCCAGGGAAAACTCCTTCTGAGGTGGGAGTTGAAGGCTTCTCAGACAGGGGCCTCCCCCAGACGTTCCCAGTTTGCCCGCACTACTCGTTTGGTCTTGCCAGGTCTCTCCAGGGTTTTCCCTTGCCACCTGACCCAACTCACCACCAGATGGTGATCCGTTGACAGTTCTGCCCCTCTCTTTACCCGAGTGTCCAAAACACACGGTGCTCTGGTACACTCATGAGCATCCTTGTGTTCGAACATGGTGTTCATTATTGACAAACTGTGGCTACCTCTGAAGTCTAATAATAGAACACCACTCGGGTTCAGATCGGGGAGGCCTTTCCTCCCAATCACGCCACTCCAGGTATCTCCGTAATTGCTGACGTGCATGTTGAAGTCTCCCAGCTGTACCACAGCAGTACCAGCATTATGAAGAAAAACATGCCCATAGTTTCCAATTACTCACACAGATAATACGAGTCTGACTGCTACCAATAAATAATATCTCTCTATATCAGCTCTGCACTCAGTCATCTAATTTAAACTTGATGTTCTTTGTTCAATATTGTCAATGTGGCTGTTGGGACTGGAATTAGCCAGATTTGAGCTGGAGAAAATGAGCCAATAATCAGCTTCTCAGTCAGCTGTAACAAGGGTTTCATTTGTGCAGCTAATAAAATAATAAATAAACACTTGCCAAAACATTCAGGAGTAATAAACTTCCAGCTTCAGCCCTATAAAATGATAATGCGCTCTCTCATGGAAGAAATTAGCTCTATTTATGGAGCAGGAAAGCAAACAGAAGAAAGTGTATGGTGAACAAGCTGACAATCAAATCCGTAAGATAGAAGATGAGATGAAGAGTAAAAAAGGAGATAATTTTCCTGCAGGAAAGAAGAACAACTAACATGGAAATGCTGGAAAGACAAAGAGAGAGATGAGTAAGAGAACCTTTCAGAAAGAGTGAAAAGATGCGAAGGAATGGGACTGACGTTAAAGGAAATGAAGATACTGAGCTTTAGGTTATGAGCACAATGAACGCAATAACTGGTGCTGACATGTGTAGGAAGCTTCTGCTCATTTAGCTTGGGCCAAAAACTGAAAATCATCTGAACCTCCTTCTCACAAACCAGCCTCAAGGTGGTAACAGTGTGTCCGGTGCAAATACAATTAAGGTGTGGAGGATTTTTGATATCAATTGTACCAAAGTGTCCGTCTCAGACAAGCAGGTTTTTATTTTCCCAGAATTCAGAAAGTGTTGATATGGAGTTGGGTTTAAAAAAAAAAAAAATGTTCTTCTGGAATATTATCTGGAGGTTTTGTAGAATCATTCAATATTAATAGTCCTGTCCGAATTGCAAACACATACCGTACACATGTAGCACACTTGCCATCATCCACGCAGCCTTCTGCAGCCTCCTGCTTCCAGCTTCTCTCGTTTTGCAGTGTATTTCCTCATACAGCCTTTTTTTCTGCTCAAATTTAAAGCTGTTGTTTTAGATTAAATTATCCTACTGTGCAGTTTTAATGGAAATATTGTGATTATTTTGTTGGAAGTATCTTAGTCTTTGTTGTTGTCTCTGCTGTATAGACTACACCTACGCATACAGTGTGTCCCGGCAGTGTTGGGTTTCAAACTTGTTGTATTTAGGACTGGACTGAAACAGCAAGAATTAATTTCAGTCTGCTGGCTGGGGCCAATTCCCGATACAAAGCCAGAAGGCACAGAGGAGAGGTAGCTTCATTTCTCTTTCTATCAGTTGTTCTGTTTGTTAGCCTCAGGCCACTGTATCTCTCAGCGCTACATCTTTGGTCTCCACTTGCTTTGATTAAAGTGCAATCATAGAGCGCTCACCGCTGGCCCTATCCCAGTGCAGCTTTCTATAATTCTGGTCATGGATGTTGGGATGCGTAGGTGCAAAGTAATGTTAAAATTTGTACTGTTGTTTAGCGTGACAGACTGATCTGTAGCAAGCTCACATAATCAGTTTATCTGGTTTCTAACTGACATTAATATACAAAGTGGTCATGGCAGAACTTTTGTATTTATATAAAATATTAGTGATGCCAGCTTCACTTCAAATTTGCAGTGTTTGACAGTAGTGAGGGCAAGAACTACTCTCTATGGTACAGAGGCTGATAAAATACCTTTCTGTGTGTATATGCACCTCTTCACACTGTGTAAACAAACATTGCTTTGAGACATTGAAGGCTGTGGTTGACTAATTAATCCTGAGCATGGACTCCAGTGGAGAGACAGCTGCATGACGAGATCTCACAGTGAAACAATGACAGCTCCTCCTGCCTCCCTGAGAGCTTCTTCTTCGTGATCATTCATAGTCTGAAGCTGCTGTCTTTCTATTTTTCCATCTCCACTCGGTGTCCTCTCCTGCTATTGCCCTCCTCCGAGGGACTCCCAACTGCTGTCACACACCTCGTCACCATCCTCTCATGTGACACGCCCGGTCTCGGCGAGCCGTCAGCTGCCGTGGCCGTGATATGTGTGTGCAGTGAGAGTCTCCTCCTCATCAGAGGGTGCAGAGCCATTTTTATAATCAGTGTTAGCTGCTGGGCACGGAAAGCCACAGAGCCAATCAGCCTGTATTACAACACAGCTCACTGACAACAAAGTAGGGTGTTGCTAATGAAATGCATGCTGTGTGAGAGGGGGAAGGAAAACACAGCCACACTAATTCAATGTTGGAAAATGTAAGAGACAAAAGGGTGGGGATCTCCTCATTAATCCATTTGCAAGAAAGCCAGCACACGCTTCACCAAATGTTCCTTTAAAGATTGAACAATGTTTGTTTTTTTGGTTGTTTTTTTTTCCCTTTTTTGAGATTTATTAATATCTGACCCTTCAAAGATTAATTCTCAGGCACACATGTTCAGATTTGCTTTCTCCCTGATCCACCTTCTCTCACATCCACAAAACAAACTCCTTTTTCACCTTCCACTGCATTTTTCCAACTGTGCAGCTATCAAACTGACATCCCCAGTGGGGATCCCAAGCAGACGATGTCTCAGCTCTGCACATGGCAGATATTAGTGCCTAATTACTAGCGAGCATTTGCTAGTGAAAAGAAAGTGATGATACGTTGTCTACATGTCAGGCGCCAGTTGAACGTTAGCCTGACAGAGACAGCAGTGGATGAAGTGGAGCCCACCAAGTGGATGTCCTGAGATTGGATTTAGCAATCTTTGCCTACTGGTGAGGTCTGAATTCCATTTGTCCTCCCTTGTCTGTGCTGTTGATCAATACCAATTGTATTGCAAGTGGAGCAGGGCCAAACCGATGTGCACTGTCAGCACCTGTACGTGGATGGATTGGTCAGAAAATGTCGGCAATACTGCTGTTTACTCATATCAGGATGAAACGGAGAGCGAATAATTGAATCCATCTTAAAGCGATCCTTCCCATCATGCATATCAATAGCAGATTAAGAATAATTGTATTGTCGCTTGACTGCAAGTCAGTTTGACGGTCACAGGGAGCACTGCGTATCAGGACAAGTGCGGAGACGTTTTATGACAAAAGAACCTCTGCTCCTTAAAGAAAAAAGAAACTGCCACATAAACTTGTCAACATTTGATGAGTTTTGCCATTTTCAGCTTTGGCTCCTGTTTCAGGGTATTAAAAAATAATAACAGTGCAGTTTAGTTGGCACAGAGTGAGATGAAAGATGGTGTTTAGTGGAGACACAAGAAGTTAGGGTTATTGCTATATTTATGCCATCAGTTCACACAGTGAGTAAATATCTGAGATATGTGTGGTTATAGAGAGTGGTAACACTTTCAGTTTTCTATGAAATACCAAATCATTTGGTGGATGGACTTTCATGTTAAATGCCTTTTACATGGAGCCGTTAAAAGCAGCTGTTCCATTACACTTAAGTGTTTTTATAACCTCGTAAAGCCGCACACAGAGCAGCAACTCTGTAAAACTACAACAGTCCAACCAGTACCAGGCATAACAACCTCCCAACCTGTTTGTTTGGGAAATTCAGGTTCAGTGATTCAAAAAAAAAATTTGTGTTGACAACTAAGACAGATCTATTTGGGGTACAAGAACATGTGGCAACGCTGCCCCCCCAAAAAAAGACCTTAATATGACTTCTGATAAATCGATACTAATAGGAAAACCAAATATTTACAGGGTGATTAGACCCTAAAAGTAATTTCTGCTATAGACAGGCTTATATAGAACAGAAAAAACAGGCTGCAAAAGATTATAATGTACAAGTATGAATACATTTAGTTACAAGGGCATGGCTCATTATCAGGATAGATTTCCCTGGTCTCCAAAAATCACTTTGTTTGAAATATTGCCAGAAGCATTTAAATTACCAGTGCTGATGGTGCCAAACGGTCTGGCAAGATCATCAGGAGCCTCAAATGCTCCATTTTTCTGCCAGTTCTTTCAGGAGATGTTTGGCCAGGTCTCTGATTTTTATTTATTTATTTTTTTTTTTTTATGCCAGTTCAGTGGTTTATTGGAGTCTTTGGTGGAGCAGAGAAGTATGAACCCCAGGGAGGTTCATCTCCAAAGATCTAACGGAGGTAAACACAGTATGTCCTAATAACTGAGGCCAGTGATGAATTAAGAAACACTCAACTTTTTATCTAGTCAGGAAAGCTCCCTCGTCTGTTTTCTGTATTACCTGATCTGACCGTTTCTGTCTTTCTAGATATTTCTGTACATTGCAAGACATTTTACCTTTCTAGAATTTGTGAAACCTGCACACTCACAACTCCGATTCAGTATTTATCACCTGACAGTCACTTGGAATTTATACTGAGTACAGATGGTGCAGTAATTCATGTTAATATTAAATTGTCCATATCATCAAGAAATCAACAAGTATTAACCATAATTTAACTACAAATTCACAAAACCAGTACAATACACATCAATTATACCAGATTTTTACTCATGTATGTTTGTTTTTTTACATTTTACATTTTACATCTTACAATTTCTTCCCAGTGAGCCAGCATATCACTTGAATATGTGCAAGTCTTCTTCACCGTTGTGAACCTCGTCTTTAAAGTTTGTCCTGAACAGCTGATGCTGTGAGGTGTATCTTCTGTTTCCCCTCTATATCTAACTGGTGTCATAAAAATGTCAATACTACTGCACAACTTACAAAAACTCAAAGTATACCACATCCATGCTATTTCCTTCGGGTCATTCAGAGTATGGACCATTTTCTGGAAACAATTCATAAATTCTTTGATAAATAATTTATCTCTGCCTGCACATGTTTGAAGAGGCTTAAGCAAAGCGTCTTCCAAGGTGCCATCAGATACATTTTCTTTCTTGTGGCATCTCTCTCTGTCTCTTGTGTTGCGTTACTGCTGTTTTATCTTCATGTTGGAGATGGATTCGATCACCGGGCAGGGTCTTGGGGAAGTTGGGCAAAGATGAAGGCTGTTTTACTACACGGAATAGGAGCATTCACCTCATGCTCAGGGAGGAAAGCTGCCCACACTGCTTCTGCCTTATGCCTCAAAATAGTGGAAGGGCAGAGAAAAAATAATCAATGTTGTGCTTTATACATTCAAGTATTAAGAGAAAGAGAGACTGTGGAGGACTGCAGGAGGATTTGGGTTTCTACTCTATGTCATAACTTTTTTGATAAATGAGCCAAACTCTGACTTTCGATCCGGCACTGTGTAACTTCTTTTTACCAAACCATGGAACTACTCTTACACATATGGATTTGCCTTATGAGCACAGACCTGAAGTATGCCATACAAATTTGTTGTATGTTTGGCTGGCAAACTGCTGCATCAGGTTAAAAAAAAGTGGAAAATATAGCCCCTCCTGTAAGAGGCTTTCTGTTCATCAAAACATGCTAGTACAGCTTAGTCCACTGCAACGATTTATCAAATGGCACAGCTGCCACGATCCCCGTAAGTGTCCTCTGACTGCAGACCACTTCCTGAAATTCTGTGTTTCTATAAACCCTCATATGTTAAAAGCATTTCAAAATGTCCACAGACTGTAGCCCTTTCCAATGCTTTGCAAGTACTAGTGGGAGAAGTAGTGGTGTTTTTATTTTTTAAGCCATGAAACAGAATTTGACATTGAAGATAAATTCAACTTATATTGTCATTTAAAAAGCCGTTTAATCAGATTCCCATGCATTTGACAATAGTTTAATTCATTTTATTCCCATTTTCATTCTCGTTTACACACTTTAGACGGCTCTTGTTATATAGAAAAGACTTGAGAGATTAAATTTAGATTTGCAAGAACACATATCATGAAAGGATTTGTTGTGTATTTATATTCAGTTCATTTTCCCTCCATGAAGAAATTAAACAGACATTTTTCAGTTTTTTTTCAATCAATGTTGAATTCTTGTTCTCAAATCACAACTTGCATTGACCAAAATCATCCTCTAGGCTATTAGGAGGCAATCAAGAGGTTCCCTCTTTTTACCTGAAACGCACAAATCAATGGCAGCAATGTGATAAATGCATTCACTAAATAACTAACAGCAGTACAGAATATTGCAGCAGCAGCCTTATTTGTTTAAAATCAGCAATTTTTTCTCTCTAATAAAATTTGGAACACCTCACACTTGTTTGGCAAACTTGCTGCAAGGGCTTCTGCTTGAACGTGAGCTGCAGAACTCAATGAGATACTCTTTCCATTGGTTTTGTATTTTAGGTCCATTCAATCTACCAGATGTTGCAGATAATATTTCATATGCCAATAAGTGTTAGTTACTTGAGGCAACAGGTTCATTCATTTTTCTTTTCACATGCTCTTAACTTTCTTTATGTGTTCGCAATTAGTATGTTGTGATTGCTGTTGGAAAAAGCAAAAAGTGACTTGTGTTTGGAGTATTTTCATTTGGTTTCACCCAAACAGTCACAGAAGCTTCTGTGTTTCTGTGGGAATTGCTTTACCAGGCCACTGTACAGGTTGTCAGATTGAGCGGCAAGTCAGTTCTGGATTTTACGAGAAGTGCTCTCTGTTACAAGAGAGTTGGTGCATAAGTCTTTTTGGATGCCCGCGCAATGACAGCTGGATATCATTTATCAGGACAGCGCTATCAGGGGATGTGCTGTGCAGAAGCGCTGACGTGCTGAACTGCACTGCCAACGTTGTTGCCATCTGAGCCCGGTCATGACAGATGGGCAGTTCAGGACTCGTGATAAAAAAGGGCCCAGAGGCCTTCCACTGCCTCAGCCGTCCCTGTCCCGTTAGGTGATTCACAAGGTTGATCTGGACCACTATTGGTTCACCCTCTGCTGAGTTTGGCCAGAGTTGAGTAGACTCATTATTTAGCAGGCAGCAGTTTAATCGTGGTCTAAATCAATTAAAAAACTTTCTTCAACACAATCTTAAAAATCAGCTTCTTCTATTACTTGTGGTAAGGCGCCATAGTAAAGTAGCGCAATAATGCACTTTCCTTTTCAAGAAGAGGTCGCAGCAGGTCTCAGATTTCATTTTTACAATTTTCACATTCAGTCACTGTCTTCCCCTCAGCTTTATGTAACCATTTAACATCCTGTCAACTGCTTGAAAAACATTGAAGAAAAAAAATCATCCCCGTGATGTTTTGCTGGGTCAACTAAAAACATAAAAAAAAAAAAAACTATTTCAAAATGTGATGCCAAAATGTGTGTTAAATACGCAATAATACCACACTTTCTTTTTTTTTTGTAGTATAAAATACTTACAGAGGACGTGTCTTTGGAAAATGGTTATTGTTGGCTTGCATGAAAATTAAATCATAGTTCAGAAGATTCTTGTGGCAAATCTAAATGATGTGATCTGACATAACATGGTGAGCCTGATCACATTGGCTGAATTGTATTGGGGAAAAAGCTCAGAGGAACTGCTCTGCTCAGCCAGGCTGCAGACTGCAACCACCGCTGACACCCACTGCACTGTGCACCAGGGCCTGTTAATCAACCACAGGAATGCCACCAAAAAGACAAGTAAATGTTTTTCTGTTTTTTAAAAACTGTCAATTAAACAACTCTTATACCATGGCCAGCGTAAATACTCTTTTCTGATTGGTCGGCAGGTGTGTGTTACAACCGTTTAATGCACACGTAATTCAGCTGCTCTAAATCCATCTGTGCCTGTAACCATAGCAACATAACGAGCCCAGTTTTATTTTTATTTTATATATATATTTTTATAAACAATAACCACACTGTGGAATAATTTTGACCTAAATCAAGCTTAATTTTAACTTTTAATAGCCTACTTTTGGCTTTGCTAAAGCGATTGAGCCACAGTGCTCATCCCGTCCTACTGTGACTACTGTAACTGGCATGGTTGTAAAAGGGAGTAGTTTATTCCTTGTCATGACAATGGTAAGCTCTTGCTTCAAAAACTTTCGATTTTGAATGCAAAACTTTCACCAAAAGTTGGCGAGTCCTTTTATTCCTATATTCTTGGAAAATGACCATGGTATAAGCAGGTTAATCCACTCGTAGGTGTGCATTAAAACCATTTAATGCACACCTATTCATGGATTAACCCTTACTTAACCGTGTGCTCTGGTGATTAGCCTGTGAAAACGCTTGGTGAGCGCTAATAAAGAGTATCCTGTACTTACAAGGTTGTGTCAAGGTTTTTAGGCTCGATTGCTGGTAATGGCCCTAGACACATAATGCTGTGGCACAGAGTTACTTTTGAATGCCTTTCATTTAGCAGGCGCCCCGTGTTACGATGCTCTTGAACGCATTGACTTTCCATAATGAGAGGAGGTGTTAAGTTATTCATCAGTGGTGCTTTGCCAGTGTTGGCCCTCAAGAGCCCAAACAAAGCATGAACTGCTTAATTTGCCCTGACCAGTGCCAAGAGGGCCCATTTAATTCAAGTCAATCAGCGCAGTGGCATGCTGAAGCAGCTGAACTGTTACATGTCACTGGAGTCTGATGTGCATGAATAAATATTTATGAAGCTAATGAAGTGCTCTCAGGGTTTATGTTCCATTATCATATTTATGTCAGAGGAGTCACAGCGGAGTCCTTTCGGCCCACAACAGTGTCACCACCTGTGTGTTGGCTCACTTTAGGATGGGAGCCTTTATATTAATATTATATTATCAATAATATAAACTTCCAAAGAAACCCATGTTTCTCTTTACCCATCATTCTTTTGAGCTTATTCTTGGCATGCATTTATATTGTCAATAAATCTCAATAGGCCAAAACCAACAGTGAATTTCTACTCATAATCACTTCCTGTGTATCCAACCCATGAAATGCGCATCAGTGAACTGCATCTACTAGCAGGATTCTATGCTCCCACACTACAATGAACATTTATTTTGAGTTATTACAGTCACACACCCAACTCCTACTGCAGACACTCACTTGAGACCTAAATGTGTACAATTCCACAGCTGAAAATACTCCCCAACAAAAGCATTATGTGTCCTGTTTGAATTATGTTTGCTTAAAACTACAGTACCCGGAAGATAAGTTGTCAGCCAGAACCAAGGCAAAGAGAGATTGAGAAACCCAACGTTGGTTTTGGTCTTTTCATGGCATTTGTTGAGAATAACAAATATCAACGTTGTTGCCAACTTTAATCTTTGAAATTGCTTGACAGAGATTACAGACAAACAGGATATTCCAGGAGTAGGATATTTCTGAATGCGTGGTTTTAATGTTCTTGGTCTGCTCTGCATCCTCTCCGAAAACAGAGCAGTGACTGGACTGCTAATGGAGCCTGACCAACAGGAAATGGAGGTGCATAACAAGCCACTGGAGACATGATGTTTTACTCCAGAGAACCATTAGTTAAGTTTCCATTTATTTATCCACACATACAACAAAAAGTGCAGAGGCCTCCTGCTAATTGCCAACAGAAAACTGTTGAGGTAGCTAGGGAAGTGCACCCTACCAGACTCCTCGCTCGTCATCCCTGATGGTTTTGTTCCACTCTGAAATTTTCTGAGATGCAAGCAGGGTGATACTTGCTGTACTGACAGGTGGTCCCTTACAGACTCAAGACGATAGTACGCTGATAGGAGAGTCTGGAAGCCACGGTGACTGATGACTGAGCATGTGCGGTGTAACTGTAGCCTAACAGTGACATGAAGAGGATATCACAGGACAAGTAAAGTAGACAGTGAATGTGTGACAGGGACTCCTTAAGACGGCTGTTGTTATGGGGGCTTGTTACACCCTCACTGTTGGCGGGTCAGTCACTGACCAGCCCTGGCCTGGCTTGCTCTGTGAGATTCAAGAGACCTCCAAACAATATAAACACACCAATTTGTGGAGCATGACCCACACCCATGGAGTGCCCTAAGTAAGCCTCAGGGAAGGGTAAGGATAAGCTGAAAAACAAAACACCAGCGCAGGTCATGTAATAGGCCTCTCACTCTGCGCCTGTCTTTGTCAGGAACCTAATTTATTTAATAGCCTGCCTGCTTCAATGCCAGGTGTTTGGTGCGAGTTAACAGACGGCATCGATGATTTCAGCATAGTGGGGGAGTGAGGACAAACACTTTCCTCACATGCACTGGAGAGATGTGATTTCCAAAATGAAGATCTGTTTCAGCCATCTGGTGATAGACCATAGGAGGAAACTATGTCAGCATGCTATTCTCAATAATGCAAGCATGCATGCTGTCACAATATAACTGAAAATTCAAAAGGAGATTTTTGTGGAAAATTTAGTTTCTGTATTTATTGTACGTCCATTTTTTTTACCTCTTACAGCATAAATCTGTTTGTCCCTTAGCACCATGGACACAAAAGACTAGACTCCTGTTTCCTAACAGACTGCTTGTGTCTATCATGTAGGGTTAGAGTCTATTGTTGATTTAATCCTGACCTCTGGTTACCTTGTAGGTTCCTCTTTCATGCTACATTCATCATTTTATGTTAATATATAGCCTCTGAAACAACCCCGCTGCAAATGACTGCGGTTATTTTCAGCAGTGGTTGGATTTGCATTTCCCCCCTATGCCTTTCTCTGGGATTGCAGTCATGTTATGCTAATCAAGGTTGCCAGCAGAGATAAATCAGACGAAAAAGGTCCAATCACAATATGCATTGGCTCCCAGTGACATGAAAGAGTTTGTTCTATTAAGCAAAATATAAGCTGTTGATTATGCTCTTTGCCATTTCATCCAAGGCTTTCTTAGTAGTTGGAGGTGACAAATTATGTATAAATACAAAAGTCACAGCATCATCCAGAAAAAGACAGTTTCCCCTAATGGTCCATTTGGATATTTACTCAAATACTGTGTAAATAGGATAATGACCCTAAGGTGGTAACTAAGTGAATTAATTCGGGAGGAAATGATATCTGAAATTTAAAAAAATACTTTCATGGACATCAGAAATAGGCATGTCATCTTGTAATGCATGCCAGGTCCTTTAATGACAGCACTGGTAGTGAATCTATGGTGTCTGGCAGATTCATATACTTCCATCTCCACCACTCTCTTCAACTCCATCCTTTACTGTTATGACATGCAAATGTTATGTCACCCGCCCACTTCACGCAGAGATAAATCTGTTATTCTGTGTATTACCAGCACCACATCGTTCTCGTCGGAGCACCAGTCACAGTGTTAATTTGCACTTCAGCCTTTACCATTCGTGGTACATTTTATAACCATTTCCTTTCCATGACATGGAAATTAATTACATTTGAGTCACCACCACATATGGGATGGTAAATAAGCATATAATGGAATATAGCTTCCCTGGAAACAGGATTGGACTAAACTGATGGAATGGGATAAATCTTGATGAGGTATTGTTGGAGAAGAAACTCCCTCTTTGATGAAGTGATTGTTCTAGTTCATTCTGTGAGTGAGTATCACCAAATACTGACCCACCGGCCAGTACTGTAGACATGGTAGGCAGACGCTGAAGTAACAGTAATCTGGATGTCAACTGGCATGCACAAGATGCTTGATGTGTTCCGTGTACGTCCAACTAGGAGGCCTTGGATTTGTCCCAGAACAAGCTGCAGAGATGACATATCTCAGGCTGGCAGTAGCTGAAAAACACTGCTGCAGAGGGAGATAACTGGACTACTATGCTTATTTCCTGCCGCTGTGACTTGACCTCAGATAAGTGAAAGAAAACTGATGGATAGCTGAAAGTAAGTGCAATATATATATATATATTGTATATTAAACAGGTAAAAGAAAAACTACCAATATCACGAAAAACATTAAAAAAAAAATCTTTATTGAACAAAAATACAATGTTATGTCTTGAAAAACTATTTACATTTTCTGAAAATTGTAACAGTAATAACATTTGAAAAAAGGGCTGTATAGCTCAAGATCACATAATATAAGCTTCTAGCTTTCTAAAAAATTTATTACATGAAGGAATATGATGATAAACACGGTCAAACTGTGGTAATTCTTCTGATGTTGGTCAAGCTTTCCAGTGACAGGCCTGCCT
Organism: Remorina albescens; assembly: GCA_034769265.1. NCBI lineage: Eukaryota > Metazoa > Chordata > Actinopteri > Carangiformes > Echeneidae > Remorina > Remorina albescens. The sequence continues at coordinate 6,872,296 of CM068497.1, read as the reverse complement.
GGGTTTGGTTCTCGCTGTGCACAGACTGCTGCAGAGAGAGAGACAGGCTGCCGCAGTCCACCACATCAGGGACCTGGATGACACCGCCAACAAAATATTTGAGTAATTTTTGGGAGCCCTGTATGTTTACCAAAGTTAGATTTCTATCCGGAGAGTTTTCTACAAAAGCCTGTGATGCTAAACAAGTGCAAGGTTGAAACTGAGGATGCCTCTTTGTCCAGCGCATGAGCACCCTCATACACCTCTGAAGACAGCTTTTGCCTTAGAGGCCTCAAAATGACTGTCTTCCACCTTCAGTATCTTCAGATAAGGTCGTCCTATTGCCAAACTTAAAGTACCAGCTTGCTATTTGAAAGACTGGTGAGCTCAAATCGCAGCTGCTTCATATCGGAGGAAACTGCTCCAAAAATGGTGCTAAAATCAGAGAGACAGGTCTCAGTTAATGGTGTACATCCTGCATGTACACCTGTAGGTCATCCCAGTGTTTGGATTAATAACAGAAGGCACTTAAATGTGGCCTATAAGCTAAGACAATGATTTTGTGGAGCTACACACATGGATCAGGTAATAATGGATGATTTGAGTTGTCTAATGGAACAACTGAGGCTACCTGAAGTGAGACTGCGTAGCAACACAGTTCCCTCCTGTGAGAGAAGCATGTACTCCAGCTGCACAATGACTAGATGCATTATTCAGCTCCAGTTCATTCCTGCCTTCATCCTATCAGTTCCTCTCTCAGAACCCTCCCACCTTCTTCTCTATCTCTAACCTACCTTGTGAGGGCTGACAAAGTCCATCTGGCTATGAGTTTCCATGTTTAGCTCATTGTCATCTGTATCTGCAGGGTGAAAAACAGAAGTTTAGCCTGATCTAACCTCACAGCTTCTCTGACCAGCTTCAGGTGATTGAGCGGTGAGCAGTTGTGTCCTAACACAGCATCCTGAGTTTCATATCCTTTTTTTTCTGTCTGAAAAATGGAAAAGTCAGAAAATACTAAATGCTTTTTCAAATCAGCGTAGTGTGTGGTTTGTGGCGCACACACAGATTATTACCACTGTGAAGGGTATGTTTCTTATTAGTGTAGTAAAATGAGGTCATAAATCAATAATATAAACGTCCAAATCCACCATCTTGGTGTTCGGCAGAAATGCATGTCATATTACAGCTCTGCAACTTTACTAAATGTTTCCACAGTATCTTGCCACACCACACTCCTATCCACTGATTTCTGTACACAAGCAAAATACAACAACGAACACCTGAAATATGTTTCATCCATCACAGTCAGTATCATGCAGTAAACTACAGCTTGCACTAATACTTACAATAATATACAATAATCTCAGTAGTTCATCATTAGAAACCTTATAAACCTCCACCATAAGTGATGTGGTCATTTAGTGCCTGACCTATGTGTCTTACTCACAGGAATGAATTAGTTTATTTCTCTGTACGCTGACAGCAGTTTCTTTGTTGTGCTTTAAAGGTGAAGTTGAGGTTTGCGATATTGCCACAGTAAACTATATGTTGCTCTCTCACCGCTGGGCCCCTCTGTAAAGTATCCCAAGTTGACCCTCCCCGTTGCCACCTCAGCAGGTGAGCGTCTCGCCGCTACCGATTGGTCAAACCTGCAAAAGTTCCCAAAAGAACAGCTGAATGGAGAAGTTAAGTTTTCGGTAGCATGCAGCAGAGCCACGTTGAAAACGACTATACAGCTGTGAACAGACAACTTTGTGATTAGAACAATGCAGTGGCCCTTGATACAGCTTTTTGTGACAAAACAAAGTGCTTTGACAGATTAAAAAAAGAAAAAAAAAAAAGAAAAATCAACATCATCATCATTTTTCACTGCATTTTATTGGACCCAACCAAAGTACTCAACTCTCACTTCAGTGTGCTCATTGGAAAAGCTATAAAATGTATTTCAGCTGCATGAAAAATGCTGACAAATACAATGCATGATATATTTTTTTCCTAAATGAGCTAATGACAATTTGAGTCTTAATTAAGTTGCTAGAAAATGTAATTGCTATTTAATGCATGTAATTTCAAATTCACGTCTTCAGTTTTCTTTTATAATGAGGAGCAATAAAAGTCCATTCATGCTCAGAAATAAGTTGCACGTATTAACTGAGATTCCCGCTGAGTCCTCATAATCTGGTAGTTTATGTAAAATATAAATGGAGCTCAACACAGCCAGGACTGCATCTCTCTGTCTCTGCCACAGATTATTGGCAGCTTCTTTCTCCACAAGAAAGTAACTTTCACTTCAGAAGTCACAGTTAATCTTAAAGTTCCTTTTTTTAGTTGCGAAAATCTAAATTTTCCATATTTTAAAAATAAAGTATGAGGCAAATGGAATCCAGAAAAGGCGATTTAAAATCTTACCATATGGTCTCTTGTGGAGTTGATTCTGAAAGGTAAAAAAAGAGACATGTTTACACAACTATTATGAGCCAAAAGACGTTAACTTAATCATCTTCACTACATTGACTATACAGCCATTGTGCTCGGTCACTGCATCTACAATATGAAAGCGGTAAATGTCCCACTGTTTATTCGTTTTGAGTTCTGCACTACTATTGTAGCCTCCAGTCAGTTTACAATTTGACGGTGAAAGCTGGAGATGAGTGTTAATGAGTTTTGTAACACGGCTTCATGGTTGTCTTTGCCAGAGGTCTTCCTGGCCACAGCAAAAATACAGCAATATAACAATGGTGCAGATGGTGCTTGCCCCAGGAGCAATATAAATTGTTGTTTTAACAGGGAGAGAAATTGTCTTCGTCATTATATTTTAAATCCCTGCTGTCATGCTGGCCAAAGTCTTTGAGCGGAACTATATTAGATCCCTCCTATGTTTCAAATAATTACAAAGCATACATTGGTCCCCGTTGACCTGGGTTACTAAAGGAAAAGCTCAGACTTGGAAGTTACCCACATCTTCTAACATGTGAAACCTCCTAATGAAGTTAATTCAACTTGTTCGGCGATGTTACATTAAAGACGTGTGACGAGAGCAAGAACGACGGTGAAGGAGGTATTAGATGTTTCAGGTACAGAATCAGCTGCTGGAGGAGAAAGGTTGCACCAGCCCATGATTAGTAATGGTCCAGAATCAGTCACAGGGATTACTGTGACTTCTTAATGAATGACTCAGGGCCACTTTTTGTTATCACGCACAAACAGGCGTGCACCGCCTCCTTGTGCTGGAGCGACAATTCCCTTTGCAGAGATGTTTCCGGAGCGCCGGGAATCTCAATGTCCTGCTTTCCGGGCCAGGCTTTTTACAACATCGCACCACTTCACGCCCACAACTTGCCAAGACATCGAAGAGGTGGGAAGTAGCCTGGCCACATTCTCACAGATACTCCAGGTCGGCTGAAGAGCTCCAAAAGAGTGACAGTGAAACTGTCTCACCATGTGGGGATTCTTAAACCTTATTAATTGGTTTATAGCATTTCCTGACCCATGCAAGACATGGATATATACATATACACTCGGTTTAGCATGATGATCAGAGATCTGAAGGATAAAGACACTGTGTTCTGTTGTTGTAAGGTCCTGGCAGTCAGTTAATTTGCCTTTGGACAAATAGCATTTTTCACTTTATGCTAAGCTAAGCTAATTAATTTCTGGTTTCACTTTGCCATATGGAATGAGACGGGTAGTAATCACCTAATCTAATTCATAGCAAGAGCGCTAATAAATAGACTGCTTGACTTTCCTTAACATTGTGAGATAAACTGTGTCCTCTGTGTGTGTCTGTGCTTCAGTCAAACACACTGACTCAGGTGTGAGTCAGGGCCTTTTTCTTAACTGAGGTACCATTTCTGCCAGTGTGCCAAAATCTGTAATCCTTTTGGCAAACAATTTGATATCCTGTCCAAAGCCACTGCATTCCCAGTACACAACAGCTGTCTCACTGATGCCACCGTCAAGCCTTAAAGATATAAACCCAGGACTTAGACACAGCCCCTTTATTTATACAATGTAGGCTGCTGAAATCAGATCCCATTTTTCCACAACAAACTGCACGCTTGATCCAAATTCTAGCGCTTACTTTCTTGGTACTTCATATACAGGACTTTATTAGAAAGTACACAAGGAACAACTAATAAATAGAAATGACGCGGTCGATCATTGACCAGTTTCAGATGCCTGAAAATATGGAAAGAATTTTTCTCTTTGTAATCAGTGTGATTATAGATAAGTTATTATGTGTTACTTCAGCACAGATTTCTTAAAGAAGTCTTGTTAAAGTGATTTATTTTAATTTTATACTTGACAGCTGAGCATTTTAATGTAATTTAATTTCAGTTCGACTTTAAAAACAGCAGGAATTCACACCTGAAACTGTTCAACTAGTGCTATGCCTTGCTCATGTCCCGTCTCTCTACAGTGGTTGTTCAGGAGGACCGAATTGTTATTGTTTGGTTGATTAATCGTTATTCGTTCCTGTCTTCATTTTTTTTCCAGTTATGTAGAGATTCAAACCGCCAATCCTGCATTCACACGTACCTGCTAAGGTCTGTGCTGCTGCTGTTTTCCCGAGAAATGAAACTTTCTGCTGACAACTAATGTTCTCTGTCTTTGTCAGAAAAAATATTGCGTGCCCTTGGTGAAGGCCAGTGCTGGGCAGTAACGAGTCACAGTGTGTAACCACGTATCTCCTTCGTTATACCTTGATCACAGTTTCTGCACTGGAAATTGTGTGCATGTGTGTGTGAGGGGGATGTTCACCTAGAGCAATTTAAGGAGGAGAAAAGTGCCTACTTGCTTGTTTCCTTTGTCTGTAACAGAGGACAATGCAGATGCAGAGCAGGAGGAGCAGCAGAAGAGCAGAGAGGGTGGCAGTTACTGCCAGCAGGACCGTGCAGTCATCTTCCTCCTGCACCACCTCTGCGACTTAGGAGAGAAGGTCACAGCAGTATTTCCGTGGAGAAATGCTGAAGCAGTGTTCTTTACGATTCGATAACAGACTTGCAGACGTGTATAGAAAGCTGTGTTAAATATTTTTTGTTTTAATTTATAGATTTCCAGAAAATGCAAGAACCCCATTTTGAAGCTGCAGCTTCAGCTTCACTTTAGTGGATGTGATGCAAACTCCTGGCAAACTCATGCAATGTTGACAATGACTCACAGGCACCAAAAATAATGGGATAGAACAAAATGAGACGCGCAAAAAGAAGAGAGCCAAACAGGCAAATGTAGGGAAAGTGAGCTGAACTAGGACAGAGCAGCAAGAAACAGCCAACACGACAGCTGCGTTGCGGTCTCACCCACTGTCAGACGGACCCTGCTATTCAGTGGCGTGCGCAGGGCAGACACAGAGGCCAGACACTTCACATCAGAGCTCTTTGTCGCTGTCACACTGAGGTTGCTGCTCACAGTGAAGAGGCTCTTCCCTGACTCTTCACTGCTGATGTTGTATTCATCCAGGCTCACCTACACAGAGAGAGAGATTTAGAGGGTTTATTTTATTCTTTACAGTATACTCTCATGTGACGCCTACGTTCTGACTTGCCAGACTTTCAGTTTGTGTTTGTGAAGTGTTTATAGGGTGTTTACAAAACTATTATGAGCCACTCCGATTCTATTCAAAAGCATTCAGTCTTTCTGATCAGATTGCCTCACTAGCTGATATTTGTGATATCTACCTCGTAAACTGCAGCACAAGATGTACAAATATTATAAATACTTGGTTTTGTTTGAGCCTTTCTGATACAGATGGATAATAAAGCTCTCGTTCCATAAAATGGGATGGGAGCATTAGCTGGTGGTGCTTAGTGAGCAGACAAACAGAGCAGCACAATCTGGAGAAAGATGCCGGAGCTCTATGAATGTACTGTCAGCAGAAACACATTAGAAGTTGTTACATGGAAGGGGATGGGCTTCCCTGACAGTCAACCAAACCAGCTTCTCTCTAAAAGTAGTCCACTCATCACGATGGCAAATTAAGCTGAAAAGGACATTTTAGCTGGTTGAGGACGTTTTTTTTTTTAAGTTGCACACACTTATTGTCTTTAATGTAAAATTTAAAAGTAAAGCAGCTGTAAGAATTTCCATCATATTAATAATTAGTTTCTAATCTTAATTGGATGTTTTCTAATATAATACATTTCCCCAAATAGTTAACCCATAAAAAGACAAACAAAGACAAATGAGGAGCATGTCTGAATGCAGTTATGTACTTACCTTCATGCCGTTCACCTGCCATTGCAGACTGGGTTCAGGGTACCACCCCTCTGCTTGGCATTCAAACACCACTGACTGCCCCTTGAATGCCAACTTGTTGTCCCCAAGGACTTTCACGCTGCCCTTTTCTGCAATCAGTGAAAAGTACATTTAGAAATTCGATCTAATTTTCATGTGGACAGTGTTAATTGTATGCCTGTATAGTCCTGCACAAACACCAGTGTCCGCAAATTCAATTTTCCGCTCATATCTGTGCCCAAAGATGAGCATCACTTCTTCAGTGAGCCAAAAGATGGATTTCATTCATCTCATGTGATTGATCAAATGTCTTAAAGTCTCAGTTTCCTGACAAATGTGTTTTTTTTCCTTCATCTCCTTTCATTACTGCCAAAAAAGCCACTCAAGGCTCAAGTAGCTACAGTATTGAATGTGAAGTCTATTATGTTGTGGGATGAAAGCCACTGGATGCAATAAACAACTGCTATAGACATAAGGATAATTACAGAAGCAATAGTGCTTTGGCTGAGCGAATGACATGTCAATGTTGATTTAGGTTCAAATCCTCAGAAGTTTTGTACAAATTACTGGCTCTCCCTTTTCTCCAGGGGCATCTATATGATGCCTGATTTGGTGTTGTAAACATCATATCGTCCAATCCTTAACTCCAGCTGATCTCAGAGAATCTCCGCACCGATGAATAAAGGTTGGCAGGGAACCAGCAGCCTCATTTGCGCCGGCTGAGGGCCTCTGGGCGATCACATCTAATTGATGTATCTGAACAGAAAAAACTACATCAGCACTTCCTCCCGAAGCTCTGATCTAAGTGATCCCTGAAATAAGGTTTCATAAGGTTTGTTAATCACCGTAGGGAACGTCTGAAGATTTTGGGCTGCGGTGGCAGCCTTTGAAAGGCAGGGAGCCCCCGGCCAACTCTAATTCTGGGGATTTTTCAGTAATGGCGCAATGAGTGGGAGTTTGTACTTTAAGGTCAGCATTTAAATAATTGTACCTGTGTATGCAGGATTGGTATGTAAACTGCAAAGTGTGTTACACAAGCATACTATGTGCGGTTGTGAATTTTTTCCAGTGAGTGGGACACTATTCCCTTCTCTCTTCTCTGATTTATATAAAGGTGTTCTCCTTTTCTGCAGCTACAGCCCTCTGCAGAGCCTGTTCATTCTCATGAGTGCATATTGATTTGTTCAAGCGTAAGGCTTGTGTATTGGAGTTTGAGTGAGTAAGAAGAATAGGCAGAGAGGGAGCAGCGAGTGTGAGCAGGAGTGTGTTGTCATATTTACACCATCTTCATATTGAACAGTTAAAGCAGGCGGTGTGGATCATGGCATACAGAGTCAACCAGCCCTGTGAGGATTTGTGGCCCTTTTCCAACAGTATATTTGAGCTGCAGTGCACAAATCACAGGCAGAGTTGCTGACTGTTAACCAGGCATGCCAGGATGGACAATTAATCCAAAGGCTGTGTCAGGCCATAGTGATCCTCTGCATCCAGCCTGGAGCGCCTGATTCACCGTACACTACTGTTACTGGCTGCATATCTCAGGTGGGATTTGTGACGCTGGCAGCAATCGGGGCTCTCTCCATAATATTTAAGACGATGGCTCATTGGTTTTGTTTTGTCTTGGTTTTTGCAGAGCAGATGTTTCCACACTGATTTTTTTTTTTTATATGAGTTCTTTCTTTCACTTTGCGCATACTGTTATTAGACTTTTTTTTTTTTAAATATGAGTTCTTTCTTTCACTTTGCACATACTGTACTGAAATGATCTCTTTTGTGTAATACTGCTAAAAGAGATAAAGAATTTAAGATTGAATTTAAATAAAACACTGACTTTCCAAATTGATTACAAATGTAACAAACTCATAAATATTCCAGCAAGAGATGGCAAAAAGTCAGCTTGAATGATAACATGGGCCAATTTAGTGACTTTTAAAAATTTAATTCAAGAAGTTAAGAAGTCAAGAAGGTTGAAATGATAAATCGATGTGAGAAAAAACTTTCTGCTTTCCCCAACAAGTTTTCTGACCTTTCTCTCCACCCCTAATAATTTTTGTGCCGTGTGTATTTGGTATATTGATGGAAGAATTTGTAATGATGTGGCCCAATGAGATGTAGTCGTGGTTTGGCTTTGTTCTTTGGTGATTACTAAATCACGTTTGTTAAAATGCTGGGTCACACTGCAGTGTTTTCCTGCTACACATAACAACTGCGGGGAACAACAAGTTTTGATCATTCGTGACTCATAACTCTCCCACAAATGTCCCAACTAGTCCTCCTTACGTATCTCCCCCCAGATTGGTTACTGCTGACTGGCATGGAGTCCAACACTTTGCAACAAGTATTTATATGCTATTTAAATGTTGTGCCAAATTGTGTCCTGTCCTCGACACCACAACCCACACCATTATTAATAATGTCACAAGAGCCATCAAACATGTCTGTGTAACTGTACTCTACCGCTGAGAGCCAAATGACTTCCTGCCTTTGATATACGCCACCATTGATCATTCACTCTGCTACAGCTGGAAACTTTCATTATATGAAACGCACTCTACAAATCATATGTTTTCTCTGCCTCTTTGTGTTCTCTATTTTTCCATTAACGTGAACACTGTGTGGGTGGACAGAATCAAAGCATCTACACAACTTTTGTGTTGTCCCTTTATTTTCTTTTTTAGACGGACTGTTTTTCGCCTTGTCAAGGTGAAATTCAGTGTGTCTCTGCTGCCTCTCATAGCGCAGACTCATCATTTTCAGAATTGCCATTTGCTTGGTTTCTTTTCCGTGTGTGTGTGTGTGTGTGTGTGTGTGTGTTTTGTGCATACTCCCGTTTGTTTCTGCTGCAGAGGATTTCAAATGCTTTTTTGTGCACCCGAAGTGACCTGCAGATACTCACTTACAAACAATTCCTTACTGGCTTTTTGCTTCAGTGACTAAAGGTTACACACACATGGACATAAGACCTCCCCTGACACTCCCACACACCAAAACATTTGTACACTTGATGATCATACACACCTTGTACAAACAGGCTTGCCGTTTTCCTCTCAAAGCCCTGGAGGTCACAGGTCACTTGTCCTTGGTAGTGCCTCTCTGTGCTCCTCAGGACAAACACCCAGCTTTCTACCTTTGAAGGTGGGCTTTTCTCAGCTGTCACGCTGGCGTTGGTGGATGCCAGGACACCGTGCAATTTTGAGATGGTGAGCGCCACTGCGCCATTCAGCAGCCACACCATAACGGTCCACTGGTTGTTGGGGGGGCTGCAGGTAAATTGGGCATCCTCACCTCGCAGGACAGTTAGTGTTTTAGGTGACAGTTTCATCTGAGCTGCAACTGTTTAAAGTCAAAAGTGAGACAGACTTAAAATATTATAAATAAAGCTACATCGGGCTTGTGTGAATTTTAAATAACTAAACAAACTAAACTAAACAAATCACAATAGCAGCACTGTTTCTGAAGCTAATTTCAGAATATGAGAGTAAGAAGATCAACACCTCTCTCTACTCTGTTTATTTTATGAAGCTTAGCCTAACGTGTAGTCTGTCTCTGCACAGTTAACACAATATGTTACTTTGAAGAGCAAAATGAAAAAGCAAGTTTTGGTTTCATAGGAAGTTATGTGCTGAGCAGAGAGGTTGCCTAGCAACAATTTGTAACTCCATGTTATACATGAAATAACACAAAGCTTGAGTTTTGTCCCTCTGGATAAAAGCATCTGCCAACTGAGCAAATGAAAATGTAAACCACATGCTACACATTTTTACTGCTCATGTCAGAAGACTGCTTGCAGTTGTCTAAATAAGGAAGACATGCAAAAGTAACGTATATTTCCAAAGCTGCACCATTCAACAATGGTTATATGCTACAATTTCACCTAAGTGGCAAGATAGGATTTTTGTTCATTTCCAAAAATTGACTCCAGACCGAATAAGATGTATCCAGGGTAAATAAGCGGGAAGCTCACATGTGCAGCAAAGATCAGGCCTTCAACAAGTAATCAGTGACATAAATGTATTATGTCACTGAAGAGATAAGAAGAGACTTTGCATGTTATAGTCAGGGGATTGATTGAGCTTAGAATATCCAAGATGAGGGGAAACCCATAGATTTAGTGGAAATCTAGATCTTGTCATGACAGAGGGTATAGCTTTAGGACAAGTTTGTCTTTCAAGACATGGAGCACGTATGTAAGAAATGAAATGATAGTAAAAGAGAAATAAGGAAGGGCTCAGAGGGATAAAGTGACAAAAAAAGAGAATGACAGCACAACCCCCTAAATCTGCTTTTTCCCGTGGCTGTCCAGAGAGAGATTGGTGATTTTGCTTGGCAGGATAAATGAGGGCAAATAGGATTTAGGGAAGAAATAGTGACAAAAAAGGAGCATAAATTCAAGCAACAGGCCACAGCGTCACTCTGCAGGTTTTTTTTTTAAAATAGTTTTCTAATAGTCATCTGCAGAACTTGAAGAAGCTACAAAGTACTGAGTGACTGGGGCTAAAATAGATGAACAGACTCATCGGGGAATCATCCATAATCAGCTGTACACCAACTATAAGGACCCACTCTCAGTTAAATCCCAGCACCTCTCAGTGGCTTTCTGCTGCTGACGACTGGTGGAGAAAGGAAATTATTATTGATGGCATAACTGTGAAATGTGAAATAACGTGTTTATGTCACGATTCTCAGGGTGATGTATGACTTGTTTGTAGTGAGCTAACTGTGTTACCTTCTACAGCCAGCATGCCAAGTCATAAATTATGCATCAGTTTAGGAAATTGGGTCTGGGAAATATCTAGGCCAGCCTATACAGCTATTCCTTTTCAATGCAATCAGAGAATGGCAGACTAATGAGCATAATTTGTGCAGGATCCTATTGGGACCATGAACCAGAGACTCTCAAGTCCCCTGACCACTGGCAACAACTTACTGTTAACTAGATAGGCACCCATTTTAAAGACAATTAATTATACCGTGTTAAAGATCATAGGCCTTCTAATTAGACCGACTGTGGGTTTAATCTGAAGGTGTCTGCTATTAAACACACCACAGCACTGAATATTGCCCTTAACACAAGAACATTACTGGCCTCTGTGACACATTTCCTGTCAAATAAGTTTCCATGTTTATTTTGAGCTGAAGTCTCACCTTGAATTGTGCATGACAGAAGGAGCACCAACAGATGAACCACCATTGTTCAACGCTAGATGGCCCTGAAATGAAAATAATTGAATTGTTCTATATATCAGACCACAATTTATCACTTTGATAAGTGCTATCAGCACATGGTGGCGTTAATATTTTAGTTCCACATTTTGATTGAGATATTATCTCAACAGCTATTGGACAGATTGTCATGTATTTTGGTGCAGAGGTCCATATTGCCCAGAGGAACCACTCTAATGAGGTGGATGGATTGTTTAACCTTTGTAATCATCTGACTTTTAATCATACACAAAAAGGACTTGAGTTAAATTTTTCAAATATTTTCTCCAAAATATATGCAAAAATAGTGACTTTGTCATCAGCCTCCGCTTCACTTTATGCAAAAGGATAAAGACTCTTCAATATATCTGGTAATAAAATACAATGAAAATCTAAAGAAAAATTATTGAATTTAGAGAAATTCTTATTCTGTCAATTTTGAATTCAACTTATATTTAAAATAGCATTTTTCCTTCTTTTTTTTTTTTTTTCAGGCTTGACTTAAATATTCTTGCATCCATGCTGCAGACCTTCACCAACACGAAGAATCAAGGGCAGCAAATCACTTGAACAATCTGTTAACTGTTTTCTTGTCTCTGACTACAGATAGGACTAAACAGTAACTCCATGAAATAAACAACTGTAAGTTTAGTGAGAAAACTATTACTCATTTAGAAAAACATCGTGGCCGTGCTCTTTTCTTTAAATAACTTAAATAGCTAACTGCACCTGTCTCTCAAACATTTTCTTTTCCAAACATGGAAGAACGTAACATCTCCCGAATAGAATTAAATTTGAGGTTAAACTAATAAAAGTTACAATAAACTCCATTGTTTGTCTGGCTCACCTCAGTTTGGAGTCTCTGTGGATCAGCGCTGAGTTTCAGTGACTGTGGATGCATGTCAGGGATGCTGCCTCTCTCTCATGCCATGGTGCTCTATCATGTGAAACTGTCCCGTTAAATATTACCAACTCAGAGTGAACTTTGCCCCGTACATGAAAACACACAGTGTGACTCATTCTGCAAACAATGTCCCTTAAAAAATCCCCAGTTCCCAGGGGCCCTACAACTGGACCCCGCCCAATTTAAATGAATAGAATGGGACACAATAATGTTTTTGTTTTTTATTTAAATGGATTGCATTCTGTTTTTTCTAGGACAAGTTAGCAAGTTGTTTCCTTGTCCCAGTCAAGGCCCAAAGAGAAAACATTATCCAGTATTACCCAACATTCCCCACAAGAAGTGAAGAAACTGGTTGGCAAACATTTTTTCATCTTCATCTTCCTCATTATCCTCTTTCTCATATATGTAATCCCTAAGAACTGCTGTTTGTTGGAAAATGCTGAATTAAACTACCTAAAAGCATAAAGTAGCATCACCACAACCAGGTACAACAGTGAAAGGCTTCTTCAGTGATGATGTATGAGCATTTACAACCTAACAATGTAACCCAATGCGTAAATTATCAGACACTGTGGCCATTTTTCTCCCTGAGTTCTTCTTTACACTTGTAGGGGTAGAGCAGTTGTTCCATTACTACGTGTGTCAACACTACACCAAAGTTTCCATCAGTTTGTTTCTCACATAAGACAAAGAGCAAATTCCTCTGTCCTTATTTTTAGTTCCAGTGGTGGTTCTACATAGATGACAGGCCATTATAGGTACAATCAGCATATTAACAATGCTTAGATGGGGCAGTTAGATAACTACAGTACATGCCTGGCTATTTTTTCTCATGTCATCTAATAATAGTGTACGCTCCCCTCTACCTCTATTCAGAATCTCTGGGGACAAGGCATGTCCTTTCCTGTTAAAGCCAACAAAGCTCAGACAGCACAATACTCCAATGGATCATAAATATGCCCCCCCCCAAAAATGAGTTAAAAATAAAACAAAGTGGGACCACATAGTTGTTGTTTTTTTAACAGTCTACTTTATTGCATTTTTAATTGCATTCAGGACAGTCTTACTCACGTTTTACTCTTCATTAAACAAAGTGCATTGATTAGACAGCAGTATTGGCTGAATTCATTGTAATGGTGGAGGGGTTTGCAACCTTCCAGTGTGTGTGTATTGCCTTTAGAAGTCTTAGTTTGCATCCATACATTCAGCTGACAAGAGTTACCAAGGCACAACATAATAATACACATACAGGACGCTAGAGAGTGAGTTGTGAACCTCTGAACCTGAAAGGAAGGCACAAGCTAATGTATGCCAAGCTAGTATTTCTTTCAAAAGGTCACTGTCTCTTTGTATTATAAAACTAGAATCTCTAAAAGTAAAACATGAGAAATATGTTTGACTTCAACAATGTAACTGTTGGTGCATTTTACAAAAGCTACTCATTTAAAACAAACTGACACCTCTAGGCTACTCTGCACATTTTTCTGACAGCATGACTCTACGCACAAAATATAAAAATTAAGTCAACATTGCAGTCAAGAGGGATGGGGGGGTTGCAATTGTAGGATTGGGACTTCTCAGCTTGGATTGTGCCTTCAAGCACACATCCGATGGTTTCCAGTGGGGTCCAGTGTGGCCTTGTGGAGTGGTGGCAGGGGCTGTTGGAAGGGTCTGGGGGGGTCAAGCATCAGGGGTCAGGGAGAGATGGAACAGGAGGCTCCTTCAGGCTGAAACACAAGACAAAAAAAAGAGGTCACACACTTGCCAGTTGTCTGTGGAGCCGCCAACATCGCAACGGCTGGGCCACCCAGCCTGGCTGCTCTTCTGGGGGCAAATCTGAAGCTCACTTAGCAGCTTCCTCTAACAAGGCATGACAGGGACTCGCAGCGGTTAGGAGGCAGCGAAGGGAGGAGGGAGAAAAGCATTGCCATTCCTTTAAAGTCTGAATTGTAGCTTTTCCTGCAGTGGGTCATAGATGCCTAGTATGCACAGAGGAAATGAAATACAGGCTTTGAAGATTAGGATTATTATTATCATCATCACCATCATCATCACCACTGCCAGTGCCTCAAAGGAACAAAAAAAAAAGAGGAACTGCGAGATTTTTTTTTTTTGATTTTTTTTTTTGGTGGCTCCAGATCATCCCCAGGCACTGTGTACGCTCACTGAAGCTGTTTGCAGATAGAGACAGTAGTGGCAGTCTCTTGTACAGTAAATAGCCCGTTGCATTATTTTGTTTCCTTTGACTGAACATCTCCAAGTTGATGTCAAAAACATCCAACAAAAGACAACCAAGGTGAAGCAATGAGACTCGCTGCATCTTATATGTAAACGCAAGAACATTATATTATAAATCAGTATTACACTGCTGCTTCATAGAGCCAGTGTACAGAGTAAACAGAGCAGGCAGTTTGAGTAATTGTTATCATACTGTGCCCTTTGATTTGACAGCGGGGTCACAGAGACACACAGGAGCATGCAGGTTTGTCAGTTTAATTAATCTGCTTACAGAAATAGCAAACACAAAAGGGGGGACCTCTTCATGCTGTGGTGACGTTTACAACCACCTCACATAATGCTGCACTGCCTTCCAGTGGTGAAGCAGAAGCATTAAAACAAGACATTGGCAAAAGAAGAAGCATTTTACCTGGACATCAGTAAGTCGAATCATCCATGTCTCCTGGCTTTGACTATTCAGCTTCTTCCTGTTATGAAGATAAAAATGATTTCAGTAAGGGAAGCAATAAATACTGACTGAGGTACAGGATCAGCAAGAATATATTTTTTGTTCATTTCTTTTAAGTCGCTTTGTGACATTATTTAGATTATTATAGGGGGGTTTAAGTTATTCTGGCAGCAAAGTCATTTATGCTGAAAAATTTAATAATCCCAGGAAAATCAGCCCCTTCACCCCACTGACCTGGGTCAGATCCACTGTTGGGGGGGGATTAATGGATGTATGAAAAAAGATTACAGTTGGATTGCTGCATAAATTAAAGAAGCAATGATCCTGCAGGCAGAGATGGCAAAAAAGGGCCTCTCTCTGACCTGCCTTTTATTGTTCTCTATGCTATCAAATCCAACCTTAACCAGCCATTACTGGGGCTAAACTATCAAGTTGTTCTTTTTAATGTCTATCTGTGCCACACATATCTGTTCCCTTAAGATTCGAAGACTTTGTCCAGGAAGATCAAGCTGTTCTTTAGGCTGTAATACTACCTGTGTTTCTTCCAAGTCATCTTCTTCTTCCTTTGACACATTAAAAAAAGAGAAAAAAGAGAAGGGGATCGTGTGAAGGCACGGTCCAAATAGCAGGAAGGTGAGAGGACTTCACATGTTAGTGGCTGTGGTGATGGGTGGGTTAAAAATGGAGAAGAGGTCATCCGAGAGAAGTGCAGTCAAAAGTTGAGAGAGGAGGGGTGGGAAAAACTGAGAAATGAATGACCTGCAGATTTCTGTTTTTGTTTTTTTTTTCTGAGAAGGCCTTTGTGAAACAGGAGTGGTGCTTACGATGTGCGCAACGTAAAAGACTTTTTAAATTCTGAAATGACATGGGTTATTACCAAAGCTACACAGGCGGTGCCTTGTTAGTGTTGTTTGATGACTGCCTTCTTGAAGTAAACACACTTCAAGAAGGGAGTTGACATCATTATCTATACTTAGTTGCCATGATTATTCTATCTCATCCAGTCACACAACTCATACCCAAACAGTCACACAAACAGATCTACACGACCTGGAAACAAATTAGGTAGTAACATACATTCTTCTGCCCCCCCCTTAATATTTCACTATAACATGAGTTACTCTGTCTCCTCCATCCTCTTTGAAACTTATCATATCCACTTTGGATCAGATTGCTTTTGGCAAAAAGAAGTGAAAGTCATGAAAAAAAAAAAAAAAAAAAAGAAAGAAAAGGACAGGTCTCCCTGTCAAGTCACTGCGTCCCCTGACCATGCAAACAAAACCAACCTGAGAACATGTCTGAATGATGCTCGTATGCACACAGGCAGAGTTGAACAACACAACAAAACTCCCTCCTGTTTTTAAGACATCAAGCCAACAAAAGTAAAACTATCTTGACAGGCTCACAGGCTTCGTCACACCCACTTTAACACTGCACTAACAACAAATACAGGCGTGGCCTAATCTCTGAAGTAAATGCGCACTGAACCACATGATGCAGGACTACCTTGGGGACAACAGTAGAAAAGGTAACACAAATCTGTACATACAGTCTTTGTATGAAATCAGGTCATGCACAAAAATCTGTCCCAACAGGATTCACACCATGCAAAACATGGAGATGGTAAAATCCAAATATACCTCTTGTGCTTCAGCCTCTTCTTCTTCCTACAGAAGATTAAATCATTTGATGTTTAATATTCGAGCATTGACATGGAGTTTTGATAGTAGCCAACCTAATGGTCTGTTTATGACTGGTATGTCTGTTATCTCACTAAATCCACCTGACAGTTAAATGAAATATTATCATATATTCATCATGCGGCACACTTTCAGGCATATCTAAGGATAAAAAATAAATAAATAAATCAACAAGTCCATGCAGCACACAAAGTGAGAAAGAGAGATTGAAGAAAGAAGGAGGACAGTGAAAATCTCTAAAACCAGTAAGGCCAAAATACAGAAGAACACAAGACGCCACAGGACACTACCTCACTGCCTTGTTCATCTTGCTCCTGCAAAAAATGGTAGGACAACAACGACAAAACAGATGGAAAGGGGGAAAGGACAGAAGGCAAGGCAAAGCAAAGCAAAGCAAAGCAAAGCAAAGCAAAGCAATGAAGCATATGTGATAGAGGATCAGGCAGAGGCTGGAATGTCTCAGAGTGTCGGAGCGAAGAAGTGTGGAAAGTGGCTGCATTGATCACAGGTGGAGTCCCAAAGCTTGCAACTCTGTTGCTTAATGTGCCATGGGAAAAACTGTGTGCGGGCAAATAGATGAATTTGGTCCCAGCAGTGGACTAGGAGTACAATGGAGTCAGTAAATCAGTGATCATCCTGTTTACACCCTGCTGAAACCCTTGGCAAAAACAAAACTAATGACAAAGCTCATCACTATGTCAGCACACTGACAATTAAAGGCTATGAGTGAATGTGCAGTCTATTATCTGGATTATTAGCCAGATACTAAGACACTGTTCAAAGAAATGTTAGCGAGTAAAAGAGAGTGACTGAGATTTTTAAAAGTGAGAGGGATCCACAGAGTAGGTTACATCCCTATATGAGTGCATATGCAGATGTGCCTACGAATTTGAGCTGGTGTTATTGTTAAAAGAGAAGTGGCTGAGAGTCACAGAGACACATAGTTAATTCATTGCCCTCTTAATAGAGGTCAATTTCAGACCTAGTGAT
The DNA here is from genome assembly GCA_034769265.1 of Remorina albescens. Classification (NCBI taxonomy): domain Eukaryota; kingdom Metazoa; phylum Chordata; class Actinopteri; order Carangiformes; family Echeneidae; genus Remorina; species Remorina albescens. Next base: position 6,854,601 of record CM068497.1, on the reverse strand, counting down.
GAAAGGAACTTTACAATATGAAATAATGAAGATAGAGGCAATTTCCTTATCACAGTCACTGCAGGTCATAGTTAATTATCACTGCATACACACAAGTGCAAGAGCACACTTTTTAGATTACAACGAAAACCTCTCTGTGTGGCCAACAGTGCTGTCTTGTCTCTGATTTTAAACTTTGTTAACACAGACGCCATGCTACTCATATAGCTACATGATGTGTCTCTTTTGGCTTGACAGCAAGACAATCTGAGCAAATAGTCTAGGACATCTGGAATGTCCTCGGAGACAATATGTAACTAGTGGAGTAGAAAACTAAATAGGATCATACTGTAGCTACAAGGGACAGGTGAAAAAAGAAAGACAAAACAGATCGAGGAAAGCCGAGCGCAGGTAAGAAAAAAAAAAGATATATACATATATCACTTGAATCTACCTCAAGCTGTCGCAGTTCTTCTTCTTCCTATAAGGAATGACATATAGCAGGTCAGCAGGCTGTGGGGGGGGGGGGCAAAAGAGCACCACAGGCATGCGCTACAGAGCAGTCTTCTGAGTTAAAAGGGAATATATGGGGATGGTTGAGGTTGTCAGGAAACAGCAACAGGACTGGGAAGAAATGAGGAATGGGATGTTAGCGGAGAGAGATCTAAACAAAATTGGAAAAAAGGGAGGGAGAGAAAGATGGAAGTCTTGAGGAGAAAATCAAAGAGAATATAGTTATGTGGAAATAGCAGACCAAGGCCCCCACCCCCATCCCACCCCTCCACCCTAACTCAACCAAGGCAATCTCCCATGACCTCTGCACCATCAAACCCACACTGCTGATGACTATACAGAGAGGAACCGCAGAAAGAGACGATCACCGACGCACAGTTACCTCTGACTGCAAATCCTCTTCCTCCTGGAAGGAGCAGACCAAGAGATGGACAAAAGGGCAAAGAAGTGGTCAAATGCTATATGGTGTGTGCACGAGGAGCTTGGCTGGTGTGTAACCAGCAGAAGGACCTCTGATGTGATTTAAATGGGCTGGAACACGGACTGAAAAACTGCTACCTTGATAGCCTACCTAGGAGATAACTAGCAGATGCGGTGTGATTTCTATCAGTATATGGTAATGTCAAAACTAAGCGCCAAAGTCTTGAGTTCAAAGTTAATGGTTGCCTTTGTAAATTAGGTTTATTTGTGTGTGTTGAGGGGCAAATTACGCTTCATCAATTGTCCTGTGATTGACATATGTCTCAGTGGGGTTAAGGCTGTTAAATGAGTTTGTCTGATTTGTTTATGACATCCATTCCTACCATAAGAATTGTTTTCCTCGTAAATTAGACAAAACAGTTGCTCACATTGAGACGGCTACAAAAAAAAAAAAAAAAAATAATGCTGCGAAAATCCACATTGGCATAAAAAGCAGAGAAAGGGGGTGAAAAGTAGTGTGGGAAAAAAGATCAGCCATAATCAATATAGCTGCCCATCTTCTGCCAATGATAGAGGACATTAGGGGTCAGCCTCAAATAAAGAATTCTTGCTATAATCAGTGTGGAAATGGGGAAAATGATAACTTTAGTAATTTATGCACAAAGCGAGTACGGCACTATTTGAGCAAAGAGACTACTGACTAGGTCGGACCACGTGGAATATGAAGAGAGACAATCATAATAATCGCTTAAGCCTTCGGGAGTGGATTCAGACGATGTATAAATCAAATTGATGCTTAATAGAAACTGTACAAGTTCAGCTCATGTTAACACTCCTTAAAATAGACGACGTTCTCAGATCCAGGATCTGGCATACAGCTGGGCAGCAGTAGTGAAGATTGGTCATAGCACTGAGTCTAAACCAGCAGCTACTGCTAAGGAAGGAAAGTGTTAGTTCATGAACATCCACTATGCTTTTTCACATTCCATGGTAAGCAACTGATCATATGTACGATGATAGCTTTAGAAAAAAAAGGAACATGTATGAGATTTACTGAGTGCATGTGTTGTTTCCTACAGCTAATGTTGGCACAGCTGATGCTGTTCACTTTTATTATCAACACCTTTCACATTTCTTTCACACCTTCTTACCCTTTCATCATCAGCTTCTTCCTGTTGAAGAAAAGACAAGAAAATCACTGAATGCACAGTCCCTTTTAACTTCTAATTGAGTTCACTGTGCTCATAATCATCAGAGGCACTCACCTGTTCTTCTTCCTCTGCATCGGCCTCCTGAGAGAAGAGACAACACAGACACTTCAGAGCGAGCACATGGACACACTCCCTACAAACAGTACTGACTGAATATCCATCCTGAGACTCAACAAGATTCAGAAATTAGGGTTATGACATCACACAAACTTGGGTATCTAATGTTCCCTACTGTACGGAAACACCATAACCAGCAGTGTTACCAGTGGAGGTATATGCACTACAGTGTGGATGGAATGGTTAAGAAAAGTGGGAACAGTGTCATCATTAAAGTATAAAGGGAGGTAAGAAATGAAGGTAAATGAAACAAAAAATAAATATGTTAAATGCCCAGTGGTGCTACAGGGAAAATGGGGATTGGTGAAGAGGAATGTCGCACATTGTGGTTTAGTACATGATTGAATCCAGAGAAATACTTGAGGAAGAGATGCAGCACAGGGGGAACGGGAACTTAAACAGGAGCAAAACCCTTTATTATGGAGGAGAAAGACAACGTTAGGGGGAGGGTATAGATGCTGAGGGGAGAAAAACAGAGCATTCCAGGAATGATGGGAAGGTGGAGGAAAACGACGTTGAAATCACTCAAGAAATGGAGGGAGAGGCTAAACAACGGGAGGCTGGATTCTACTTAAGTGGCAATTACTGTGTCTTCTGTGACCTCAGCTGTTTCTTCCACTGCCTCCTCCTCCTCCACGGGGGCCTCGTCTCCTGCTGTTTCTTCTTCCGTGGCATCATCATCTGCAGTCTCTCCTTCTGCTACCTTCCCCTCCCCCTCCTCCTCCTCCTCACCACCCTCACCTTCCTCTTCCTCATCTGCACCATGCACCTGCTCCGCCTTGCCATGTGCATCCCCGTTACGCTCCTCCACTGGAACCTCCTTATTGTGAGGTGAAAACAACAACTGGTGAACAAGGGCAATAATTGATGCGTTGAAAAAAAAGATTGAAAATTAATGGAATAGTTATTAAGGCGATGCTTCAAAAAGCACTACAACCAAGAGCTCATCAGTTGGGAATCCTGGGAAAAGAGTGGAGGGAAAAAGGAGTAGCAGGTCATAAAAACTTTTTTTTTTTTTTTTTTTACACCAAATCCAGATTACTGCCTGCACCAACCTTTGAGGTGCTAGTCTGTCTAGCTGTGAGCATGGGTCATTGTGCTAAGCTAAACTAAACTACATTGAACATCTGCAGACAACAAAATAAGTTTATTTGCCAAAATTTGCATCTGTTCTCACTCTAGTCAACAATATTTAATAAATAATCAGGAAAAGATCATATTCTGCTATAGCAGAACTCAATTTGTACATTGTTTATGCAGCAGCGCAAGATATCATGTAGGAATAATAAAAGAAAAAAAATACATATTCAGATAAGCAGGGTTCCTTCAGTTGTGTTTTCGGCTAACCTTGGCAAATAAATTCATAAATAAAAAGTAAATAAGGGGATGAAGTCCTAATGTCCTTCAGTTGCAATAGAAGTATTCCTTTAAATTTTAAAGGAATGCCAAAGACAGAAATTGAAAGATGTATGTACTTTGCACAATAGCATTTCTAGTGTGCTGTGTAATGAAATTCAGGGCGGCAGGGAAATTTTAGGCAGTCGCTCAGGATTCATAAGAAACACAAAAAGCTCTTATAAAAAAAAAAAAGACAACATTTCACAACGCAAACAAAGCATATTATACTTTTTTTATACTATTATACTTATATTGTTGATGATGTGGCCCATTCTGAGTGATGCAGGGTCACAGTGTTATGATCACAAGTCAGCACATTGTGTTACTGTGGAATCAAACTTTTCACTCATGCACAACACAAAAAGATTAGTCAGCATGATGACTGGGTCAAGAGATAATGGAAAGTCTGTTCAAGTCAAAAGGTTTGCACAGAAGATGAATTGTTAAGTTACACCAGATGGAGAGGAAAGGGTGAGACACAGTTAGCGGAAGAGAAAGCGAATTAAAGACGGCATTACTATTGAGTCATTGGGGTTTCCTTCTGCATTAGTTTCCTCAGGATGGGTCCCATTCTCGACAATCTGCTCCTCTTCAGCCTTTACTGCTTCCTGTGCCAAAGAAATTATTAGGTTTATCATAAGTGTATCATACAAAGTCGGTCCAGTTAGGATCAGCAGCCCATATTGACAAAGGCAATGATGGCTTCCTTTACATCATTGTTTGCTGTTTTCATTTCAGTGTATTTAATAGTGAAATAAAAATCCATGACAGATATGGAAAATCATAACTTAATGCCACTTCAGTGTGAAGTGGTACCATCTTAAATTGGATTACATTTGCCCAATTGTCAGATCAATAATATAAGTTAGTATTACTCAGCATGTACATTTTATAGTGTGTCCATTTGTGTCCATTTTATTTTGTGAGAAGACCTGATAGTACAATTTAATATTATGTTGTAACGATGGTTTGATTTAATTAGCTAATAGCTCAGATGGACTGTTTAGGTGGACTTACTTTGATTTCTCAAGCCGTTTATAATTAAACATGACATGCTTTATCAGCAATTTATAAGTTAACTTAAAAGTGCATGTGCAGCTCTCTGGCTCTAGTTTAAATTAGTTTGGCTGTCTCATAAATCCCTGTGGGCTGTATGCAAGCCAGACACACAACAACACAACAAGAATAAACAATAAAAAAAAACATTATCGTATATTTGGCAGGTGTTGCTTTAAAACCGCAGGGAGTATTTTAACATATTTAACTCTAACATCCTGATTATTTAAAAAATAATAATAATAATAATTCAGTTGACTGCGCGGCAATTAACAATAAATGTCCTATATAATGTCTAAGACTAAAAGGTGTTAAACTAATTGTATTGTCCCCCAGGAGGGATCTTTGAATACTCTATACAATATACTCACAATGCATTTTAATATCAGCAGATTTACATCCTGGCTTAGGGGTAAAAGGAATTCATTAATTGGGTTTGGATTTTTTCACATGGTTACCTTTGACCCAGGGGGAGGGGGCAGTCCCAAGAAAGAATATACTGAATTGTCCTCCTTGGCATCAAAGAATGTCTCGTAGTCCTGTGGGAAAGTATGAGGAAACATTCAGTGGAAAGCTACCTATCTTTTATTTCTACCTACGCATAATGAGCACTCAAAGGAGCAGTTCTGTTCTGTACATTGCAGTAATTTTAATATACATTAAGCTCAATATTTTTTTACTTGGACAGAGCAGCAATCAGAGCCATAATTTACAAGTACAGTAAAGTTGACGTACAATAACGCATCATATACTCCTCTTGGATAAATTCTGTACTACTCCGCAGAGGCCCCTAGATTTTAGATTGAAATCCAGATCCAACCTCTAGCCAATAAAAACAAGCATATTGTGTCCCTGCTGTGAATATACTCACCCCACAGTAGCTCTCTTCATTGAAGATCTGAGGTGGCAGTGGGATGCCATTGGCGGGCTTCTTCTCCTCTGGGACGTTCTGCCTCATCCACATGCGGTTTTCCTCATTGCATGCAATGTCCAACTGAGTGTAGTCCACTTTGAGAGCCTCCAGGAAGGCGACCACATCCTGCTGCTTCTTCTTGATCTATGAGGCGGAAACATAAATATCATACGTGTAAAGAAAATCGACACTGGTTGCACAGCATGTGGGGAGAGGGCTGTTTTCATTGACTTCAAACATTAAACATAAACTTGCACAGTTGAACAAAGTTTTCAAATTGTGGTTTGAATGGGCTCAAAGCCAAGGCTAATGACACCATCCCTCTCCGTGGTCGACAACATAAACATATCAGCTCTTGCAATTAGTTGAACAACAAAATATTTGCTATCAATGTTTTGATAATTGATAAATAAACACAAGGTTAACTGTGCAATGTGGAAAACTCCACATCCTAGAAATAATAAATACATTTCAAAAGAAAGAAAAGTAAGGTTATGAGCCTAAAGAGACAAGTGTGTATATCCAAGTCTAACACCAATTTGTCAGCTAATAGAAAACAATAAAACAGTATGGGAGGCTTTCACCCCCCTCAGCTGGGTGAAGCTCCTCTGTGGGACAGCAGCTCTGTCCAACTGGGCCACCATGCCACCGCCAGGCCGCTGCAAGCTGCTTACTGGGCTTTGCCAAAAGTAGCTGTAGAGGATGAATTCACCCTCCCTGCCCTGGTTATCTGCAGACACTTACTTCATCTAATCACAGATCATGTCAAAGGCAGTTTTCTTTTTTTTTTTTTTTTAGGGCAAAATCTCCACAACATTTCATGGCCTGGAGCGTTTGAATCCGGGTCTGGTCGTGTTTGAGAGCCCTTTTCCAGAAACCCTCTGCATGTGAATCGGGTCGACTTGCGAGACAATGAAAGTGAAGTGGTGAAGCACCTCTCAAGCAAACATTTAAACACGAATCAAGTCATTAAACTTTTGAGATGAGCCCGAAATCAAAGGCGAGTGGCATTCATTTGGTGGTTTGACGGTCTTGACTCAGTGAGTGAATCTAAATCCAGATCGGCTTCAGGAGCGATCAGACACAACAGGAAAGTTCAGTGTTGGAGAAATCAGTCGCACCGACTGGATGCTTACCGCAGTAGATCCCGACGAGGAGGCGAGGAAAACTTTGATAACCATCTTTTTTTTTAGGAGATATTTTCTAGAGTTTGCAACAAGTAGACTCTTAAAGGAGCAGGCAGCCTCTTCTATTATTAGAGTGCACTCAGGAGCTGGGGAGACAGCACTGAGATCACACACAGAGAGACACACACAGACACACACACACACACACACACACACACACACTGCTGGGGTTATTTTGGGCTCCGGGCTCCATCAGTGCGGGATTGGCGGGATGGCTGCTGGGTGGCGAAGCAACACACCGACTGATTGGTAACTTCAGCTGTCTGTCGGCGGGGGGAACAGTGAAGATGGTCTCCGGCCTCTTGCTGAGTTCATATATGGACAGAAATAGCACCGAACAGCACTGTAGGCTGGAAGTCTTTGGTTTCCAAGTGCAGGAGCTCGGATCTGTTTAGGGATCCCCAACAAAATGGGACATTGTTTGCTCAATTGGTTGTTGTGAAACTGGGTCATTGTAGGATAGATGGACACTCATTGAGACCTTACCCTCCATTATTATCAGTTGCAGTGCTTATTAAGGGGAACACGTTCTCATTGGGATCTTTTATCATCTACAATTTTCATAAATTCTGCAAAGAAATTCTGGATGTATTTTTTTTTATGTCAAGGAATTAATTGTACAGCCTTCATACAAAATGAACTATGGACACTGATAATAAAATATACAGTTGAGCCTATAGGTATCTATTTAGTCTACTGTTTGCAATTTTTCCATAGATTGGATTTTTCTGAGTTGGTTTAGAACTGCGATCATTGTTCTTTGAGTTACCCTGACAACTGTCAGTATCTTTACAAAATAAAAAAAACCTTGGCAACCCTTGGGTTCAACTATCTGAAGTGAAAATTACAACATAGCCTGTGCCTTCTCTTCGTGAGTGAGTAAAAGTAGCACAGAGAGAGGTCCTCTCAAAAGGAAGGAAAAGGTATGATGCTTTCATTTTGCACCAGTTAAAAATATGAAGATTCAATGATACAAGAGCCGAAAATGTTGGAAACTTTATTTTATGCAACTCAATCAGCTAAAAATGCTCTAAAGAGCTGCTCTTATACTTATTCATGCTTTAAATGTACTCTATCAAAAGGACTAAGGCCCTAAATGTGATTTTATTTGGTTTAAGTTCACACTACAGCTTATATCTTCCTGTTTTTTTCCCAAGAATGGAAAAGCCTGTAAAGGAAGTGATGTGTGTGGGGCAGCAGAGCCTGATGCAGAAGGCTTTGGCCCCCCTGAAGGAGAGGGACAGTGATGTTGTTAGTTACAGTACAGACACCTCCAGGTGGTCCACTCCCTCCAATCTGTACTGTGATCCTGATAGTCCACAATACTCATCTGACTGTGTAAAAGAGGCTAACTCGGTCACTGACACGCTCCCAGAAACAAAGACAACAGACAAGTTTCAGGGATCAAAATCACCTGGCAGAAAGAAAGGTATCTTATTTAACCTGTTTTAATACGTGTGCATTTGGATTAATGCTGTTTAGATCTAATGTAATTCCAGTCAGTGTGATCATATTGTAATGAGTAAATATTTTGGTCTATTCTTTAGATAAAAAAGCCCAGGGGGATTACAAACAGAATACAAAGTATTCGACACACTGCCATATCCAGAAGTTGCCTTTTATCAAGTCAGCACAGGTTTCAAACCCAAAGCTCCAATCTGTCCGCTTGAACTGCATGAAGGGGCTCAAGAACCAGGTGAGGGATCTGCAGCAGCAGCTAAATGAGGCCCAGACTGAGAACAAAGTGCTGAAGACCCTCCAGCATCGCCACATGGTGGCACTGCAGCACTTCCAAAGCTCAGAGGGAAGCATTTCACAGGTTGGTCAGTTAGTTGGGTCCCTCTGGTATTTCCCCTGCTTGGTCAGTTCTGAATCATTGCCAAATCATTGTGTGCACAGGAAGCTCCAAGACAAAAACGGGGCTTTTGGTGGTTACCCATCCCTAAAAGTTGGAATGCTTTTATCTGTGTGCACTGTCCATTCTGCATCATCTAAATTTCAAGCTATGTATTGGTTCATCACTGCTTTGTTGTTATCTTTGTTCCCAGATCCTCACCAAACACAAAAATGAGGTCAGAGTCCTGCAGGGGCTGCTCCGTGAAACTCGCACCTGCCGTGACCACCTGGCAAGGAAGCTACAGGCCACAGAAAATAAGTTGCTGAACACAAAAACCTCTCTCCAGCACCTGCAGCTACTCAGCCAGGACAGCAGCCTGTTGGAGAGGGAGGAGCTCACTCTCATGCTGGCCAAGGCAACTGCTGAGCTGGAGAAGAAGGGCAAGAAGATACTGGTATGGGCAGATTCGGTTGGATAGTGAGGGGTGTAGAGGAATCCAGCATTTCATCCATTAGAACTTAAACCAGCATCTGTGGTCAAAACGTGTAGTTCAAAGCCCTAAGGATGAAAACAGGAACGAGAATACTCTCTGATTTTGTTCCTTTTCTCTTGCTGTACTCAAGGACATGGAGAAGAACCTTGAACTATGCCAAGCATCGTTCAATCGCCAGTTAGTCACTGAACAGAGAAAACTCAGTGATGCCAGAAAGATTTCCTGCCATCTACAAGAGCAAATATATCAGCTGAACAAGGAAATCCAAGTGAGCTGAAAAAAACTGTTTTTCTCTAATTATTGCTAAGGATTATGGAGCAAGCTGGAATTGTCTGAGATTGTAGCAGTGGCCCTCACATTGTAGTATCCAAAAAAGCAAACAGGACACTGCATTTTGGATTCCATTATAATAATGAGTTTCATGTCATATTCAAAGTGCAGTCAGATGAAGAATTTGAGGGAGAATTAAGTTAAGATGTCTGAATCAATATTTTCCAGAGACAATGGGCCATTGGTGAGTCACTTGTGGGGGGTTAACATTCATGTTTAACAGTTTCATTAATGGTTAGTGGTCACCAATGACACTGAGAAAACTAAACTGTACACATCATTGTTAATGTTCATTCTAAGTGTTTATGTTGAAACTGATTTTTGAATTACATAAAATTTGAAAAGTGTTCTACTAGTTATTTAATTTTTTGTTTTCCCTTTACAGGATAGACAACAAAGACTCACTACACACAACATCTACTCCCACAGATTCCTAAAAGGATCAACCAAAAAAAGTATACAAACATAAGACGGTAATCTAACTAGCTATTTTTAACTTGTTATCGCTTAGCGGAAGTTGACTTGTTCCTAATTTAAAGGAAATGACAGCCAGATGGTTGAGACACTTGGATTAGTTGCTCTCCCAACTGAGGCTGCAACTGCTTTGCAGTTTAAATATTTGAAAGCTGAAGAAAAGCGGGAAGAGCAGGAGAACACTCTGAACTTGGTATGTTCTGAGATATTGTTGTGTATTTTCAGTGCTTTTAATTTATGATTTATGCTGAATTTAGTTGAGGCTGATTTCAGGTTTAACTTTAACATTAACAGTTAATCCTGTCTGTAACTTCAGTGTTGTTACGATGCAGAGTGTGAGTGCTTAAAAACCAAAAAGATGCTGCAGAGGACAGAGGATGCTGCAAATGTCACATCAGAAGAGTATCACACAAAAGACACTGAAATATATGCCGGTGAGGACTGCACTTATATGCACAGTATTTTAATGACCTACCTTGCTATACACCCATTCAATCCAAATTTCTATTTTTCCACCACCATTTCTTACTAAGACATCCAAAAGACATAAAATGTGACAAGCATTCAAAAAAAAAAAAACCCAAACTAAAACTCAAGGCTTGGACAATGAGAAGTTTTTTAAAGTAATTTTCTGATAGAGTTATTCAGTATTTTTCAAAAAGTGCAAAAATGTTTGTTTTCAGATACCAGAGAGCGAAACTGTTGTTTTAAAAAAAGCCCAGAAAATCAAAATGAGGGCACCTGTGCAGAAGAAAAGGAGGTGTCAGAGGTATCAGAGGCTGCAGCGGGCTCTGAAGAAGAGCAGAAAACAGAGGAGCAGAATAGAAAGTTCACTACTTCAGGAAGGTTTCTGACAATTGCCGAACCTATGAGAAAAGGATACAAGCCTCCTAAAGTCAAACACTGCTATAGCTTCAAGCAAACTATTAAGAACCTGCACAGTGGCAGACCTGCCTACAGCTGCATGGATGCAAGTTCTTGTGAAAGTACGAAGATTACAACAGAACTGGAGGACTTCAGCAGTGGGATTTGTGAGCTTTCTATTGCAAGCCCACCACCTGGGAAATCCAGGAAAGGTGGAAGGGCAGCCCTCAGCACTGGTGTAAAGGATACAAAGATTCAGGACAAATGATGAGCAGCTCCTTGGCCCAAATGATGTCACTGGATTGGTTGGTCAAGTCTTTTAAGATGCTGCACAAATAATCTTCAACTGAATCAGTGGACAAAGTTTGATTGTTCGGGACTTTGACCCTCTCATGCTTTTTGTATGTATTTCTCTAAATAAGTTATTTTCTGTGATTAGAGCCACATAGCCCATTTTGGTTGATTTACTCTATTTTGGTCCACAGTTTTACTTCAAGAGAACTAGTCACGTTGGCAAACCTCCAATTTGCGAACTAATAAATAAAAGGTTTTGTTTTGGCATCTTTTAATTAAAAAAGCATTACAAATCATCACATTTTGAAGTAGTACACAGTCAAAACAATCTCAAAATTAAATTAAGACAAAAATTATCATCACAAAATTCCACAATACCAAATTACTATGTTGCAGAATAAGATGGCCAACTTAAAAATGCACTGCATTTCTACACCTTGACCTAGAGCAGTTAAAATAAATAGTAGAACAAAAAAAGTAGCTTTTCCAATGACAGCTTTCGTAACTTTAATCTCTAGCTGACAGCATGGAGACCAAGTGTAACTACTTTGTTGCACACTACCAGCCAGCATGTGATTCCAACACCACCTGAAAGGACAGAAAAGCTCCATTGATGATGTGATCCATAGACACAGCTTAATGACAAGTTTAAGAGAGGGAAAACATAGCTGACACAATGCAATTAATAGTTAAATTGTAAATATTATAAATTGTAATCCAAGCTGTGTTGATGAAGAAACTGCATGCCATGTATTATTTAGGTGTGTTTGAGGTGCCTTGCTATGATTCATAAATAAATTCTTATATTTGATCAAATGTCAAAGAAAACACTTTTGGTAGCTTTAACTCTGAGATCAGGAAAAATTTCTGGTGGGACAATAAAGTAAATGTTAACTACCTGCCACTCCTGTTGGGAATGCCACAAGACGCTCCACAGGGGCAATCCATTTGCTGGGGACCACAGTCACCGGATCAGAGTAATATTTCCATATCAATGAGATCATCAGAGCAGCCTGACCAATGAAAAAGAGAAACATGCAGGTACATAATACATAATACTTATTTTATCAGGTTATCATGATGCTGGCAATATCAAAGCTACCATAACGCAAAACAAAGAGATGACCCATGGTTACTTTTTTTTCATATGGTTCTCATAGTTACACTATAGACTCCATAGTCTACTACTAAATGCATTTGTGAATCTTCCTACAATCTCCACATACCTGCAGTATATAAAAGACAATGTTGACAACCCATTTCATTTTGGCTTGTTGTGCTGTTCTTGATTTCACTGCAAAAGGGAAGAAATGTGGAATTGTTAGACTCAGGACATTGATAGCCTTTAGTAATTTCATTTTACTTTAGTATTGGAATCAATGGAGACATAGACAATGCTTCAGAGGGCTAAAATAAGGGTGTGCGACTCTTGTTGTAGATTCCCAAATATTGGGTAGGCCTAATACATTAAGTGAGGTCTTGGGTAAGCCTGAGGATGTGCTAAAAAAAAAATCCACCACAAGACATATCAATAGGCTAAGTGAAGTCAATCCTTTGCTCATTTTGGAAATTTCTTAAAATTATTTTGTGAGTTATGATCACCGAACCTAAGAGAGTACTGACTGACTTAAAACTTCATCAAGTCATAACCATGACAATACAAACTGTGTAGATGGGCTAAGTGAGACTGGAAACTGCAGTGTGTATTGAACAGAAAATATTAATGTGGAAATGATCTGAAACACTTTTGTGTGGCTTTAAATTTGTCTTAGCACAAGACAATCCTGAGGCTGTTAGCAAAGGACAACAGCTGACATTTAGTAAATACGTTATGAAACCCCCCCCCGCCACTTCCTGCGGGTTTTGGTTTTAAAGTGTAAAACAGCTGTAGCAGACATGCACAAGTGTGGAAGAGACTAAATGTGGTGTTTACAGTTATAGTAACTGTGTATTGTTTTCACAAAGATGCTACAAGGAGTGGACTAAGTAGAGAACAAGGACACAAATCCAAAACAGCAAACTTTCTTGCACTGTTTTTTTTTTTTGTGTTGTTTGTTTGTTTGTTTTGTTTTCTCACTGACTGCCATGGAAAAGGCCTAAAAATGCATTATGAAATCGCAGATGCTAGATGTTCTTGTTAACATTTAATACAAATCGTAACTGAAACTTTTCAAAGGCAGTTTGAATGTAATTCACTGCATTTCATTTTTAGGGCTCCTGTCACAGCAGCTTTTCGGGCTCCTGTTTTCTCTTTGTCAGTAATACGTGCTTGTCTCTCACCATGTGTTTTCAGCTTGTCTGTCATCTTGTTGATTTTGCGCTCCAGTCTGGCATATCTGGCAAACTCATCCATCATGCTGATGGAGGACTGCTCCTTCTTCATCTCCTGAATGCCTGCTCTCATCTCACTCTCCTGCTCGGCATCTTTTTGCACCATCTTAGAGAGCTTGAAAGGAGGGAAAGAATAAAACATATTATTACTGGGGGAGAACAAAGACAAGCTCTAACTCTTATTAAGGCTGATGTTTATGGGATGCAGTCACATCGCCCCTGCCATGACTAAACAAGGTGGTGTACAGTACCAGAGGTTTTGCATTGTGCTAAGCTATCTTTGGCAGCAATGCTACGATGTAAACACAGTAAACAAAACCGCCCTACGTTACACTGGGCTCCTAACATCTGACCAGCAGCACAAAACATTTTATTATTATTTGTTTTTTGTAACCAAACAGGCATCCTGAGAAAACTCCACCCATGTAGCATTTTCTGTTAGCTGTGCTAAGCTAAGCTAAGTCAACAAAGGTCTGAGAAGACGAAGCTCAAACGCTAACAACGATACATCCAATATGTCTGAGTCATAATTTCACACACACACATATATATACATATATATATTAATATAGACCCAACTTACGACAGAGGATATGGTCGGCAGGAGCGTTTTCATGAGGTTACACAGGAAAACCGAAGCCAGCACCAGGAACCACGCATACCCGGCCGCCATGTTTCCCCTGCCCCGCTCAGCCTCCTTGTTGCAGCTGCGGAGCTGCAGGAGTTCACGGTGCCGTTACATAATGATTAGGCCACTCAGGCCAGCCTTGTGATAGCCCAAGGTACACGGAAATTATTTAAAAACATCTAAGCATAAACACACACACTTTGTCTTTACAATTAGACTTTAGTCCCTATATGTTTACCAGATGGCGGTTGTGGGGATTTGGTGATGGGAAAACATCCGAGAAAAACCAAAGAAAATGCAGATTTTCTTTCTTCTATTATTGATCTTCCTTGTGTTTTTATGTCTTTAGGGTTTGTTGTGATATTGATGTCTGTGTCTGAGCAACAGCCTGTTGAATTTCCCTGGATCAATAAAGTATATATATATATCCCTATCTATCTATCTATCTCATAAAAACAGGCAGCCATGTGTATGTGCATGTTTTTTAATGCTTCATTACATGCACATAGCTGTCTTGCACACACCCTTTGCAAAAAAAAAACAAAACCTGACTAAGAAGTGGGACTTGGTTGAGTTTCCTGATTGGCACACAGTCTTGCCCACACAGGTAAAATGTTATGGTTCAAAAATATGCTGCCTCGACCTTAAAGCCAATCGCTGGGAGCAAGGGGCGGGGGTTCACTCTTCCTGGTAGGTTGGTAGGATAAGGGATAAAATATACCGAGAGGGGGATCCAATCCGGTTTGAGCTAGTTCTGGTGCTGGTCCGACGTCTATAACGTTTATACATTAAGTTAGAGAGCTCACTGGAGGTGCTAGGCAGAGGTGTAGGGCTGACTCCCATTTCATTGAGTTTGTTGAGCTGTAACAGGCTGTGTTGTCCTTTGTTTTGTTTTTTTGTCTCTGCTGTACAGTCAAAGCAACAATGGGAAGGAAGAAAGTAAGTCAAAACGTGGATTCTGGTGAATGTACAGTATATTTATTGACAGGGAGAAAAAATCACTGGCTGTGTTTTTTTCTTTATTATTATGATTTATTTCGTTACCGTGTATCTTTTTCCCACTGCATGAGCGATAGTGTGACGCTACAGCGGCTACAGTGTATCCGTATGTGCGCTCTCAGTCCACCTTTGCTGCTCTCAGGTCTGTCGTGTGAGCCCTGTTGATACTGTTGATACAGGGAAGTGGCGCCTTTTTACTTAGTACAGTGCAGCATGGCGTTTCATCGACCAAGTTTGACAATTTACATGGTCTCCTTCAACGCGACTACTGTGATCCAGCCGCTAATAATAATACTAATAATAACAACAATAATAATGCCGATCTGGTTTAATAAAGTCTCCACCGTGTCCGGAGATCAAACAAAGGGGTGTAACCAGCGTCGTTGTACAGGTTGCCATTTCTAGGAAATTTCGTGCGTAATAACCGCTGGATGTTTGAGCGCATCGTGGGTTGGACACGCTGTTGTTCGGATGGGTGTTTTTTTTTTGTTTGTTTGTTTGTTTTTGTTTTTTACTGAGGACATATCGAGCTGTTACATGAACAATCTCAGCCCACACTGTTGAGATTTTGACCTCTGTCTGTGTACACTGTAAAGCTAGTGCTCGTCACCCTTGAGGTGTACGCTCTTTTCTCTGGAAGCGTCATGGCAGCTGATGTATCCTCGAAAAGACAGCGACACATCTGGCCGTTTTAACCAGTTGCTTGTATAATCAGCACACGGTGGAAGTTTGCATGAATCAAAATCGGGGTTTATACCCGCTGGACACTTTAAAAGAAAAAGCAGGTTGACTGTTGTTGATGTATGGTTGCGCATGTGGAGATGGAGCTTCTCCTCCTTCTTGAAGCGGACGGACCACCGTGTCTACACAACAAAAAACGCGTCTGTCTCAGTAACGATGCGCTTCAATGTCTGGCTGACATAAACTTAAACTGACTGAATCTTCTTTTAGTCAAATTACAAACGTGTCAGCCCCCCCCCCCACCACACACACTTTAGTGTTGCATAATTTCTTTTTGACTTAAGGGGAGGGAGAAGTTCCCATCCCCCCATTGCATTACACACCCACTTCAGCTCACTCAAGAATGGTTGTTGGATTTGGTTTATTAATTTCTTGTTCCCTTTCTTTGTTTCCTACAGTCTACTGGAGAGGCAGATGCGACTGCAGAGGTTAGTATTAATGTCATCTCTTGACATTCAAACTGACCTAAACAGCTGTTGACATCCAAACTGATAGTCAAATGAACATTTTGTTCTGTTTTCTATCCAGGAAAAAAAGTGAAGGATTTGGTTAATAGTGACTGGTTATGTACCTAGATAAGTTCAGGCCATTTTGTTTAAAATTAAAAAAATGTGATGAGCTTGTCAGGATACCTTGTAAATCAGTAGTTTTTAGTGTGCTGGAATATTCCAAACCTGGTCACAATATTAGGTTTAAAAACTGCATAGCCTCTAGGGGGCACTGATTAAAATGGGCAACTTTGCCCTTTTAATTAAAGTGCCAAGACTCTGGAGGCCTCCGCCATAATACTCACAAGGCCACAATTAACTTTGGGTCCATAGTGTTAGCTACAAACCCATAAATGCCATAGTTTCCCTTTGCCCCCAGAATTACCAATAAAGTTCATGAATGAGCGTACAAGGAAGCTGTTCATTAATTTTTCAGTATTAGATTCTAAGTTTTTAAATAATACCATTTGGCTTATTTCTTAAGCCAGGGTAGCTATATATTCACCTGTAACTATTGGGTCCACAAGTATAAAATTTTAACTCTCACAAAAAGAAACCCCATAACACATCCAACCCCCTGTTACAGTTTGACTCACTCTCTGTTTCTAACTGTAGATCAGAAGTTGTAATGATTGTTGTGCGTACTTTTACTAATTTATATTTAAAGTGGTAAACAAATGGTTTTATTTATTTATTTCTCTTGTCTGTGCCTAAAAACTCATGTCAAATCACTCAGCACTTCCCTCTAACACTCATAGTAACACCCAACATTGAGTAATATTTGTTTCCCCCTTCATTTTATTGGAAAACAGTGTTGTGGTCTTTGTGGATTTTTTGAATAGTCTGTTGACACAAATGATGATGATAATGTCTTTTTTCGTCTTTTCGTTTTGTCTTTTCCTATGTCTCTCTTCAGCCACGGAGAAAGTCTCTAAGGTTGTCAGAAGTGAGTTGTACAAACCCAGAAATGGTCATGTCACAGTAAATTAAATCACTATTGCATTTTCTTGGCCTAAACGGATAAATAATTCTTTGGTATGTGTGTGTTACAGAAAGAGACACAGCCAAAACCACAGCCAGAAAAGACAAAGGTAAAGCAAGAAATTTTCCCCCTCACGCAAGAGCAATATATCTTAAAATTCAGTTTTACTGTCACGTTATAAGATTCAACTGCGCATTTCATGTTGCTTGGTTTCTCTTGGACATGGTAGGCACCTCCCAAGAATAAAAAAGTGAAAGAGGCTGCAAAGGCCAGACCGGAGGAGAAGAAAGAAGAACCTCAGGAAGAGAAAGAAGAGGCTCCTGCAGAAAACGGTGAAGCCAAAACTGAAGAGGTATGGCGACTTTGCACTTACATGATTCTTTCCACATTTGGTCTTTGTTTGCATTAAAGCCATGTTCGTAGAGAACAAAATGATTAAGCATATTTTCCTCATCCCCCAACAGGCTGCAGCAGCAGATGAGGCAGACAAAAAAGAGGACAAGACTGAAGAGGAGGCTAAAGCAGCAGAGTAGTAGCCTCTAAAAACTCGGTTCCCAGTAGTCCTTGTACAATGCAGAGAATATTTTTATATATTTTCTTAAGAGAACAGTGTTTTTAGGGATGCGACTGCAGAAATGCATTTTTAAAAATACTCCAAATTCATGGCTTCTGTGAAGGGAGACTTTGTACTTTGTCATTGTACTTTTTTTTTCTTTCTGGCTTTCTGGTTTTCCTTTAGATTACAATTTTCTGCATGACAAACAGTCATGTCTGTAGTGGGGTCCAAAAGTTTCTTATTCAAGTTTTTTGGATTCTGCTATATATCAGGAGTTTGATGTTCAATTCCAACAGAGTTCACCTGAGACATTCCTGAGGCATCTTAAGGGAATTTGTGACCTGTGCTGTTTTGGAATTAAATACATTGTAATACTATGTTTTTGATAGGGAAAAGGATGATTAAATGTGTGAGGGTTGTGTTCTATGCTAAATAACATCTATTCACAACGTTCACTTTAATCATTTTCACTAGTGCTGGAATTGGTCATGTTGATTTTTTTAATGCAGTCTGTGATGGTACATTTGAGGACAGAGAAATTGATCCGTATTCTCAGCTGTGCTCAAAACAACATGCATTACAGAGATAATCATACTTGCTGTGTTTATCCTTTTTGGATAACTATTTTCATTTAAGTAAACAAAAATGTATATTCCATTAATTTGTGGATATATTCATTGTGGTTTGGGGATTTCTTTACTAATGTACAGTTTCACCTTTTTGGAAAAAAAACAAAACATAAATAAAATGTTTTCTTTGTTATGAATGGTATTAAATGCCAATTAAAATGGGAATTTCTTTTAAGTGTTTGTTTAGTTCGTTGATTGACTGATGACAAATTTTTATCTTTGTTACCTGAAGTGATTCGATATTTTAACTGATGAAGATTGTTTTTAGGTACATACATTCCAAGGAAATTTATATAAATGCAGTTTTCCTGGTAATTCATTTTGCCTATTCCATTTTGTACACAGTGGAATGAAGATCTTTGCCTTTAGCTGAGAACAGTAAAATATGATCAATAGGATGAAGTCAAACCCTTTCCATGAAAGTTTATCCACTAATTATATTAACAACGATGTTATTCCAGGTTATTTTCACATGTACATAGACTGTTGATGAGTTATGAGGTGTTTCCTTAAATCATCTTAGGCTCCATAAAATAAATCTTTGGCGCCCTTGGGGTTTCCCAACCCTGTGGTCAGATTGACTTGTTTAGGGCAAGAATGCTAAATTTCCCGTCAAACTTCTATCACCTCCAAGCTACCATCAAGTTCCAGTTTAATAGAAGGCCAGGAGTCAAATGGGGCCCTCCAGCAAGACTATTTGCTTAAGTGATGAACTTTTCAGTTTCATAGTTTAGATAGAATTTCAAACAAAAGCTGTATAGGGGGAAAAAAAAACAAGATTAAAGTGTAAATACAAAACTAAGTCGCAACGAATATGATCTCATGACATGTAATGCTGACCCCATGGCAGGTAGGTGTAACACTTAGTCAATCTTCAAACTGTTTTGAAATCAATTTTATTCTTACACGAATCACATGCATTTGCACACTGAACTGTGAATGTGACTGTGAACATGCACTCCTCAATCAAAAGTTTGACACCGTATCCATTTTCTAGTTTATAATGAAGTTTAAAATTTAAGAACAGAAAGGTAAGACATAGGACAGACAGATTTGAACATGGATTCATTCTACAACGAGGTGATGAGCCATAGCATATGAAGAGCAGAACAAGACAGTCGCTTCAAATCATGGTAAGATCAATACAGACTCAAGAAGCTAAACCCAGTGAGGCTGGTTCAGGATGACCTGGAATGCAAAGCGAAAACAACCTGCAAGTGTATAACAAAAAACTTTGTAAACTTTGTGATTTCCATGGGGGATGTCATGAGTTTGTTCAGTTCCCATGATTCTCTAATGTTGTATTTTTTTAATGCGCTAATTTCATAAATACTGATACATTAACCTACAACTGTAAAAACTGGTTAAAAACAGTTTAGCAGGTAAAAAAAACGCTAATTAACTAATTAATATATTCGTATCAAAGAAGATAAAACACCTATATCACCTATGGGTATTACAATGCAATCATTCGGTAACATTATTGCCTGTCTTTTTTTGTTTGTTTGTTTTCTTACCGATAAGGCAAAAAAAAATAAATAAAATAAAAACAAAAAGATAATTTAGGGGATTCATAAAGCCAAAAAAGAAACAATCGTCCATGACGTCATGTTCAGGACTCACGACCTTGGTCGTATGAAGGAGGGGGCGGCGGCGTTGAATGGTCGCTTTCTATTTAATTAAATATATAAATAAATATATATATGTATATATACAATTTTTTCTTTTCTTTTTTAAGTGGTGCTGGGAGTCACCTCGACGGCCGACTTCACGCTCAACTAATGCAAATGTCGGCAACCTGCTAGCTAACGTACAGTCGGGTCTTTTGTTGGAGGGCGCTCCTCCCCACCCCCTTTTTCCTGTGTTACTCCGCTGTGGCGGAAGTAAGTCGACTCGCTGAGGCCTCATCCTTCCAATGGCGACTGCAAACAGGCTGAATAGAAAGCGGGAGCAACCGTGGAGGGGGGTCAGAGCTGTGTAGCCGAAATTAAATAAATATATCATATTCTCCGTGGTGCATAAAGTTAGCCTGAGGTTTGTTTCTCCTCGCCAAAATCACGGCCGATTCAATGGCCAAAAATCGGAACACTTCGCTCCTTGAGTCGGGTAAGCCGTAGAAGTAAAAGCCCAACTGATAGCTCAATTTGCGGTACGGTTGGTGCTAATTGATAGCTTTGACTGATTTTTTTCCACACTGTTCAATTTCAGAGCTATATTACTTGATTTCACGTTTTCTAACAACGGGTCCATGTCGGAGAGCGGCTGAGGTGAGCTGGCGTGCCTTTGACTGGCACAGTGTTGTCTGAAACAGTTGATTAGCTAGTTGAATAATAGAGCTCATTAATAGAGACGGTCTGTTCTGAATCGCCCTCTTTTAATCCATTTGCAGGTCCTGGCGAGCGAACTGGAGGAATATCAGGTGTGTATCTGCCGTCTCTGCCGCTTGTTGTCTGCTAGCTGCTACCCGTCGGCGTTGACTGAGCCGGGGTATCAAACTTGTCTCACTCGTGTCGACTTTTTAATGCCTGTGTACGTCTCACTCGTTTGACATCACCCGGGTTTTACTAGCCAAAGGTTGTACCTCCTGTTGTTTTTCTCGGCTGACTGGGCTTCACAATAAAAAACAAAACAAAAAAAAAACAAAACTCTTGTTTTTCGACAGCTCTTGCCCAGGAGGCTGGACTGGCTGGGAAACGAGCATCCGAGAACATATGAAGATGTGGTGAGATCTAACTTCATCCCTAATGCTAAGTGGTTGTTATTGTCTTGTGACAGGGGACCCTGTGCCCATGCTCGGGGCTTGTTTACGGTCTTTGTTCTTTTTCGTCCCGGTGGTGCTGTTTCATACGGTTCAGTTGGGTGGACTGACGGGGGGGTCAGAACTCGACCCCATCGGTTTAATTTAATAGTCTACTAGGGGGATATCCGCTGTGAAAAACAGGATTTGAACGGAGGGTTTAATATTATTTAGCCCCGACTGTTGTACTGCAGATAGGGTGGGTAGTTAGGTTTCTTGCTACGTAGAGACGGCTCCGCTGGCCAATCAGAGGCCGAGCTCCGCTGTCTCTGCCTTGTTGTGCATGTGACCGGCGCTCTGATTGGTCCATAAAAAGAGAGTGTTTTGCATAAGAAGCCCCGCCCCTCTGAGCTGGGAAGCACATGAAACAACCAGACACCCTGTCAGACATTTATTTTTCACAAAACTGCAGCACCCCGAAAAGTCACAAAATCGCCTGTATTATATAGTATGAAATAATACAGTAAAATAATATAGATGTCATCAAACATAATCTAGGCTGTCCGTTTTTCATAGGTGTCGAAGCAAGAGTCATACAACATAACATTGGGGATTCCTGTTTTAATTTAGCAATCTGTTTGTTTGGTGTTTTTGTTTAGTTAGAAGTATTAAAATGATGATAGTTTCAGCAGTGATGTGCATGAACTGTCATATCATTACTGCGTCTTTGTTTTTTTTCACAGGTTGCAGCCAACAGACACATTGCACCAGACCATTTGTTACAGATATGTAAACAGATTGGACCACTTCTTGACAAAGAGGTGCCATCATGTGTTCCAGGTGTACATTCTCTCCTGGGGTCTGGAAAACAGTCAATGCTTAGGACACCAAAAGGTATAAAGATTCTCTGAAGTATATGTGTGAACAGAAATCTATTTCAGTGTTAAATCGTAAATGCCACTTCCACTGATGAATAATGAGATTATATTACATAATCCGTGGATAGTTTGTGCATTCGTGTTGCATCTGGCAATCAGCTGAGTCACTCTCTGAACTTTCTGTATTCTTTTCTCAGACTGTGACAGTGTGTGGTTTAAAGCTTCATCATATGCAGCCCTTCACAGGGGCAGACCACCAGAGAGGCCTTTGAACTGCAAGAATCCTCTACCTATAGGTACTTCTGGCCTTGTTCAAGTCAAATTACAAATGGATGTGTTTGGATTTGTTACCTGTACTTTGCATTCTTGGTATTACTTGGCAGAGTGGTAAATGTCTCGCCCAACTAACAAAGCATATGACAGGCTTGCTGACAAGTCATTGACTAACTCTTGCACATTTACCAGTTAAAAGACTTGCAGTAACTTATACACTGTTCACACAGTGTAATGCACTTTGTATTACTATCATTGAATAATACCAATTTGGTGCACTGCAGTGACTTGGCCAGATTGTGTGCCGTAATGCAGCCTGTTGCACTGCAGTGTTTGCTGGTATTAATATGGCCCTGTTCATCATTTGTTTTAGGAGTTATTAATAAAACATTTTTCGATACTTAACATTCATATTCTTAGTGGCTTTCCAGTCATTCCTCTTTGGTCCTGCAGTCAAGGCACTGCTCACTGTTGCACTGATTTGTGTTATGCCTTTTTGCACCAAAACCTGTCCCTCGTCAGGGAAAGTAATACACATGCATTTTGTTGATTAAAAATGCTATTGATGTTACTCAACTGTTTGTAAGGTACCGTTTAGAAGGCATGAACTGCGATTTATCCCAATTATTATATGCTTAAAACAATATCATCTTGATGCAGTGAGATGGTTTCATGGTTCTGATATTTTCTTGTGTTCCATATTAACAGATACAAACCAGATGCATTTGACTTCAAAGCTTCAGTGATATTGTTATTGTTTACAGATTGGATTGAGTCTGGGATTGCAGTGAAATTTTATATTTTTTTAAATCATGCATTAGTTTAAAAGGAGAGATGAAGTGCCTGAGAGAGACAAGTGTACATTTGCATACTTTGTTAGGCCCAAGAATAACATCTTGTATTTCCATGTGTTTCCTTTCATTCCACGGTTATGGTGCCCACTTTGTTCTTGCCCACATAAGAGTAATTACATCTTGCGCCCACTGTGCTTGTGCTGAAGCCAGTCCTGGTGCAGTCCTGTAATTTCATCATGCTTCTGATGATTGGCATCTTTCTGTCAACAGTGAAGGTGCATCGTGGAAGAGAGCTGACAGGAGTGCATCGCTTTAGCTCCATCAATCCTGTCAGCAACTATGAGCATATGCGGCTGCATAGGCGGATCCTTGGGCATCTGTCTGCAGTGTACTGTATTGCATTTGATCGCTCCGGTCTCAGGATCTTCACAGTAAGATGGAATTTGTCAGCACATCCCCCTTGCGTAAAAATAAACCCTTAGTAAATGTTTTGTGATGTAAATTTTGTGCTTTCAAATATTAAAATTGAATTTTTTCAGACACAACACACGATTTGACATTATTAGGACCCAATTCATGTTGAAGTGCTAGGTTATCTTGTTAGTACTTGTCTGCTGTTGTATGGTCCTAGAAACTATTAATTCTCTTTCTCAGGGCTCAGATGACTGTTTGGTGAAGATTTGGTCTTCGTTTGATGGAAGGCTTCATTCAACGTTGCGAGGACACTCTGCAGAAATCACAGACTTGGCGGTTAATTATGAAAATACACTGATTGCTGCGGGAAGCTGTGACAAGACCATCCGTGTCTGGTGCCTTCGTACCTGTGCCCCTGTGGCTGTGCTGCAGGGGCACAGTGGATCCATTACCTCCCTTCAGGTAACAGATCTCTTTTAATATACCAATATGTAGTAATTTTCAGTGTGCTTTGTTTGGTTGTTATACAAATGAACTATTATATTTATGAATGAAATAAGTTATTCCATCATTCTCAGTTTGCTAAATTGTCTTGACAATCCTACCAGATTGACTGGATTGGTGTCATGTAAATTAGTCGGAGAAAATCTGGATTAACTTCTGATTTTTGATTGTTTTGTGGTTCTAGTTCTCACCATTTGCCAAGGGCTCAAAACGCTACATGTTGTCCACTGGAACTGATGCTACTGTTTGTTTCTGGCAGTGGGATGTCAACAACATCAACTTTAGGTGATTGCTGCTTGTTAAAAAACAGTGTGTGTTTCTGAGGTTTTCCTTCACAAATATTCTGTCATTTAATGTTTAATGTCATCAGTACTATGCGCTATAATATAATCTTTAAAATACCTTATTAAGGAGTGAAAACATTTGAAGAGCGTAGAAAACACAAACACTAAAACCACCCAAAAAAAACTAAAAACCCAAGATGTTTTTGTTTGTATATGTAACAGTTAAACAGAAAAGGCAAAAATTTTGTAACATACTAAGTTATATGTTGTCATGAAAGGGAGTTAAAAATAGCTACTCTCCAAACTGAAACAAGCCATACGGTTGACACTGTAAAACAAGCCAAACTGGGTTGCCGTCTTTTTTTTTTTTTCAGATTTACCGCTGCAGCTACACTTGTATATCACCTACATGAGAACATGTTGTGGCTGGTCTACGAAAAGTGCCTAAAAGTATTAACCAATTAAACTTGTAAGACATTAAGAGACATTTGGACTTAATGGGCATTATGTGACCTGGAATCTCAAAGTATGTGGTTGATCTTTATCTGGCAAAAGAACGGTGACCTGGCACCTGGCCTGGTTTCGAACACATCTGACATCCTGAAGCTGAAATGCCAGTTAGATGAGATAATCTTTAATAAGCTTTTTCTTAAACGATTGACCAAAATGACACTGCAGTAAAATGCCCCTTTCCTGTTAATTAAATTGTCTCTACTGTCCTTAAAGTGATCGGCCACACAAATTTACCGAACGGCCCAGGCCAGGAGTTCAGACTGTGTGCTCTTCATTCAGTCCAGGTAATGAGACACTTTAAATGTGTGCTGTATAAAAATTCTACTTGTATTCAATTAACCTGTGCATAGGCTGTTTAATGTTGCTCAGCATAGCACAGTTTTCAGAATTATCCTCTAGTTAGCATGAAAGACATACAGGGTAATTTTCTGGGTTAAACACTTAAGCTTATATTTATTTTTTTCAGGTGGGATGTTCTTAGCAACAGGAAGTACTGATGATGTCATCAGAATATATTACTTGGGAGGCGGGAGTCCAGAAAAGATATCAGAGCTGCATGAGCACACAGTAAGAACCCATTTAAGGGAAAGTTACATAGACTTTAATTTGAAAATCCAGAATAACACAAGCATGTAATGACCACTCTCCATATTTCTGTTATCTCCCTGTAGGACAAAGTTGATAGCATCCAGTTTTGCCACTCAGGTGAAAGGTATATATTCAATTGCTCCATTGCACCATGTATTTGTCGTTGTAGTTAATAGTGAATTGAATCTAAAATGTCATTGTTCTGGCTCAGGTTTGTCAGTGGAAGTCGAGATGGAACAGCACGAATTTGGAAGCTCCATCAGCGGCAGCAGTGGAGATGCATCTTGCTCAACATGTCTGCCACTCTTCCAGGGTAAGGACCGGTTCAACAGTCGAAAATTCAGAGATTATGAAAATTATCTCAAAATGCTTCTGGATTCTCCTCAGAAATGATGTAACAAAATGTGGAGATGCACTGTACAAGCAACAGGATACGCAAGAACATTTGCATTTGCTTTAAAAAGGCTTTGGAATGTTTGTTAAATTAGGCACAAGTACTTGCTGTCGTGGCCACCTCAAAGCTTTCAGCAGGCAAAGTGAACCAGAGGCTGTAGAATCTGTTTCCCCAGATGTTTTTTTCTTTTTGTTGTTGTTTGTTTTTTTGTAAATCCTAGGCCTGTCATCTGTTTGTAAAGCATGCATTAACATGTCATGAAGACTAATCATCATTTCCAATAATGTTATCTAATTGAATTTGTATTCATATTAGTATTAATAAATCAGCAAATAAACCAAAGTTTTTACTTTTTGTTTACCATGAGGCAGCCCCGCTAAATGGACAAAACGGATATAGTGTTGCAGTGTCATGCTTGAAATGATTTGAATCACCAATTTCTCACTTCATTCTGTCATTCGTACAGAATTCATATGTGCAGATTATACTTCTGCCAATGGACAGCATCACTGAAGTATGATTATAAATCAAACCACATCTTCACTGGGCTTCATTTTTTTGAAATGCATGCAAAACGTTGTTTATCACTGAGAGCTTGTCTGTCAGTCTTTTGAAGCATATAAGGAGGCTTTGCAATTTGTTAAATTTCCTCATCTGCTATATGATATAGCTGAAAAAGGCACTCTGATGCAGCCATTCTGTTTCAGACTTGACCATTATTTGTGATAAATCTGATTGGATTAATCATGAAATGAAATTGCCAACTTCATCCTCAGTGAAGTGAAAAAGAAAAGACAAATATAGATGAAAATGGTCTAGAGACAGAGCAGGCAACACGTTCCTTGCAATAGGAAACAAAGGCTAAATTTGTTGGAAATGAAGGCTTCATTTCTGGAAAGACTTACATCATCGGATGCAAGCTGCCAGTTATTTCACTGCCATTTTTGCTGAGTATAAAGCTGCAAGTGCAGGATGTGTGTTTTCTAATTTGGTGGGTTTTTTTTCCCTGTTCAGTGCTGAAGCAATGAGTGAAGAGGAAAGCTACTTTAAACCCAAAGTTACCATGGTAGCGTGGGACCGCCATGACAATACAGTCATCACGGCTGTTAACAACCATCTCCTCAAAGTGTGGAACTCCTACACAGGACAGCTGCTACATATCCTTAAAGTAATGTGCACAATGTTAGGTTTAATTTAGTAAATTTTCCAGTATAGTCACAAAAAACTTAATTAACATTCACAGATAACCTAATTTGGTAACCAGAGACTAATCTGAACACTGTTTTAAGGGCCACGAAGCTGAGGTGTTTGTGCTGGAGCCGCACCCTTTTGACCCCAGGATCATTCTATCTGCCGGCCATGATGGGAATGTCTTCATCTGGGATCTGCTGCGAGGGACAAATACACAGCATTACTTCAACATGGTATGCTGTCACAGCAGTATCAGAATATAGCATTAACGGGATTGTGAACACTGCAGTTGAAGTATTCATTGCTCACAAACAAATGATGAAAAAGTACCAAAACAAGACAAACCACAATACACAATGTGACAAATATGTTAATAAGCAGTATTCCTTTAGTATGTCCTCTGCAACAAAGGATACGAAGGAAACAGAATGTAATTTTTATTTTTGCTCCTGCAGGGTCTGTAAAAGTAATTCACGGACATTATAATGTTGTATCTGTACTGGGAGGGTATTGTTAAAAATGCCTCTGTTGTGGATTTTCAATACCTCGGCTCATTTTGTGTTTCTCGTCCAGATCGAGGGACAAGGTCATGGAGCCGTGTTTGACTGCAAATTCACTCCTGATGGCCAGCGTTTTGCCTGCACAGACTCTCATGGCCATCTGCTCATCTTTGGCTTCGGCAGTTCCAAGCCATATGAGAAGGCAAGAATAAATTGCACTTGTACACTCAAATCTTTTCCACAAATGATTCATATGCATCCATCTTAATCACCAGGTAGAAACCACAGTAATGCCATTAGAGACAGTTGTTGTTTTCTGTTTCATCAGTAAAATAAAAAAAACAAACAAAAAAAAACAAACGTCAAAAGTGGCCACAGTAACCTTATCTAGTGTCTTTCTCCTTGTCGTCAAACAGCTTCCAGACCAGGTGTTCTTTCACACAGATTACAGGCCGTTGATCCGGGATGCCAACGGATATGTGTTGGATGAACAGACACAGCAGGCACCTCATCTCATGCCCCCTCCCTTCTTGGTGGACGTGGATGGAAACCCCCATCCACCGAGGTAGACATGAGTGTACTAAGTTAAAATTTGATCTTCTGTTGTTTGTTTTTTTGTTTTGTTAGTTTTTTATATATATATCATACTTCCTCAGGTACCAGCGTCTTGTACCAGGGCGGGAGAACATTGCTGCTGAGCACCTAGTTCCTCAACTGGGATATGTAGCGACAAGTAAGGCATTCATTTAATCATTAGCTCTTTTATATAGAGTTTTAAACCACATAAATTAAAAAATCCATAAACCTTCATTGTTTTATCAGCCCTCTACATGTAATAATATGTCAAGCATTTACAAGCTTGGTATATATAACTGCCCATTGTGGAGTTCCATCCACTCATACCCTTGGTTTCCCTATTTGATGCTGTATTCAGGTGATGGTGAGGTGGTGGAACAGGTGATTAGCCAGCAGACTGCAGAGCACGAGGAGGTTGCAGTGAGACGCAGCAGCCTCTTGGATGAGGCCATTCGACAGCTCAGGGAGCAGCAGGACAGGCAGAACCAGCCTGGGAGAGAACCAATGCAGGTTGCTGGACCAGGACCAGCGGGACAAGTTGGGGCACAGGGCTCAGCCTTGCTACCAGCACCAAGCACACCACGCAGAGGTACCAATACAGCACCATTTCCCCATTGGATTGTTTTAACTGATGTATTGATTTTGTGAGCTTTTGGGAGGCTGGCTTTTTTTGGTAGTTGAGGACAAAGTCCTGAAAATGCTGCACAATCTCTTTCAGATTTTTTTCCCCCCTTAACTTTGTCATTGCAGTGTCTGTTAATGACCGAGCAGATGTGCAGTCACCCCCTAATGTGGGTCTGCGCCGCAGTGGACAGGTGGAGGGTGTTCGGCAGATGCACCAGAATGCTCCTCGCAGCCAGATGGCTACCGAGAGAGACCTGCAGGCCTGGAGGCGCAGGGTGGTGGTGCCAGAACTCGCACCCAGCAGTTACAGGTAGATGCCCGAGATACAAGTATTGCCTTTTACCAGCCACAGCTTTTTAATGATGTTTTCTTCTAATTTTAAACATTAATTTGTTTCAGGGACCAGGAAAACATCCGAACAGCCAAAGGAGACGAGGAGGTGACTCTTTATAATGCAAAGAAGAGGCGCATTATCTACAGTAGCTGTCGAGTAAGTCTCATTCCCATACCTATTTTGTGAAATTTCATTACACGATGTGTACTGTGCACTTCATTTTACTTGAGTGCAACTTGAATTTGATCACATATTAATGCCCCCCCGCTCCACAGGATGATTCTGACGACGAGCCTCCCACTACGAAACGAGCACACGGCCGCAGTGACGCGGTTGAACTAATTGACTTCTCGTGTGAAGAAGGAGAAGAGACTGCAAGTTCCGAGGGACATTCAGAGGTATCACATTCCTCACGCCCCTGAGACTTTGGCAGTAACGCAAGGACTTTTTCTTTTTAACTGGTTTCTGTCTTTGTCATGAATTTGTTCAGGACAATGAATTGGATGGGAGTGATCTGGAGTCCTCCAATGACGAGGAGGAGTGGAACAGTGACAGCTCAAGGTATTATCAAATACATGGATATATTAAATAGATTTAGTATTTATGCCAAGGTCTCCTACTGCACTGAAGTTTGTACATTCACTATTCAAAGTTGTATGGAGGCCACATTCTGTTGGAGAGTAAGTTCTTTTTAATCTGTTTGAAGTTGTTTAAAGCATCAGATAAGACTTTGCTTACATTAAAAAAAAAAAAAAAAAAGTATAAATTGCAAAGTATTGACTGTGTAGTTCGAACATTGTGTTACTGCTATGTGTTGTCTTGGTGGGCCATCTACACCTATCAGGTACCCCAAGCAGGTTGAAACAAGTCAGTTAATTAAATTTTTGTATTGCCTGTTTTATCTAAATAACTTAAAATTATAATCCAGCCACACATCCAGCGAGTACTCAGATTGGACGGCAGATGCTGGTATCAACCTGCAGCCCTCCACTCCCTTGTCATCACGGAAACGAGTGCAGCGTAGACTCAGCACTTCAGAGGAGGAGGAAGAAGAGAATGAGGAGGAGGAGGAAAAGCAGCAGAGTGACGAGGAGGAAAAACCTGAGAAGAAAAGCAAAGAGAAGGCTAAGAAAGCAAAGAACAAGTCACCCCGGGTGAGTTGTTAGATAAAGATATTCCACTCCTGAGATTAGTAATGCATCAGTGATGCATCACTGTATGAACTGTAACAGGTTAGTCATTGCCCAGATTTTGTTTTTGATTCTGTCATTTCCGATTTACTCTTAACATAATCCATTATTTGTGCTTTAATCAGCGTCCAAAGGTCAGACCATCCATCAACAGAGAAGTGTCCAATGAGTTCAGACCATCACCATGGATCACAGATGTCATTCCTAGGAAGTCTCCTTTTGTACCCCAAATGGGTGACGAGGTATGCGCTAACACTAGGATCGCTGTTTTTACTGTGCCATAAAGTCTATATATTTTTTCCTTTTTTTAGACCTCCCATTTCCTGTTCTGTCTTTTTAAATGCATATTCTTCCAGCTGTAACTTTTTCATCGACAGTAACAAACTCACAGCTCACTATGGAATAATGTGAAATGTGTTTGACATTCATGGAGTGTATTCTTCACAAATATATTGCAATTTTTGGATGGAGTCTAAATACTAGTTTTCTGGTGATGGCAGCATAATATTATGACCATACTGTAAAAAGAAAATGCAATGATAATGTTGAATATCAGATTGTCGCTTTTTTTTTTTAAGGTCTAATTCGCTATGTGTTTGTCAGGTGATCTACTTTCGGCAGGGACATGAAGCCTACGTTGAGGCTGTGAGCCGCAGTGAACTGTACCCCATCAATTTAGACAAACAACCTTGGAAAAAAATGGAACTGCGGGTAAGACAAGGGCAAAATGGAGATAAATGGAACAATCCAGTGGGGAATATTAATTATATTCTTTCGAATATCATCTTGGAAATGTAAATTAATGGGGAAAACTGCTATGTCATTTCCAGGACCAAGAGTTTGTGAAGATCACTGGGATCAAATATGAAGTCTGCCCTCCAACTCTTTGCTGCCTGAAGCTGACTCTTATTGACCATGGCACTGGCAAAATTACAGACAAGTCGTTTTCTGTCAAGTAAGCATCATAGTTTGATTAACTGGCTATCTAGCGAGAAACACACGGACCATTCTTCTTCTTATCAGCCCACTTCATGAGCTGAATGTATTTGTTCTGTGGAAACAAAGTGGCTGTATTTATGTGTTGGGTGGCATTTATGATGAGGACAACTTTTTCTGCTTTCAAATGTTTTTTGGATCAGATTATATGATTTGTTTTGAAATACTGACAACATTTCTGTTGCTGCAGTTTGTTTTATAAAATGGAGTATTGATCAAAATGATCAACATCAGTTTCACAAAGACTTAAGAATCTTTATGTTACTTCCCCATTATAATGACTGATTTCTCCAACAGGTATCATGATATGCCAGATGTAATTGATTTCTTGGTTTTGAGGCAAAGTTATGATGAAGCACTCCGTAGAAACTGGCAACCAAGTAAGTTTCTTCACCTTTTAGAGATCTGATGTCTTAGTTTTTAGGTGAAATAGCATCCTCCATGAACCTGTTTTGTCAGTTTTAAATATATAAATATCCACAGAGGTTAGGTGCTAAACAGCAACTACTATCTTCATATCAATGTTTAGGAAGTATTCATGTGGAGACCCATGTGGGGGTTTATCATGTTTAATTGCTTATTTGTGTAGGTGCTGATGAATAAAAAGATTTATTTTTCCACACCTGCGTGAATGCTTTTCTCCTCCTGAACTTGGTGATATTTCATATTTTCTCTTTTGCAGATGACAGATTTCGCTCAGTAATTGACGATGCCTGGTGGTTTGGGACCATTGTCTGTCAGGAGCCCTACCAGCCAGAATACGCTGACAGTCTCTTCCAATGTTTCAAAGTCAGGTGGGTGAGACACGTAGTTGTCAGGACAGATTACATTAAGGCACCACCACCAATACAAAGCTAGTTTTTGAGGCTGATTAACTGCTTCTGCTGTTACTGCGAGGGGAAAACTTGTACATTGTAGCATTAATGTGTACCATTGAGTGAAATTAAATACATACCTGTCACTTCCATGTTGCCTTTTGAGACAGCAATTTTGGCAGCGAGGAGTAAATGCAAATCTGAGCCAAACATTTCAGTTTCTGAACATGCTTTTGATGTTACATTTTACATTTCTTTAACAATTTTGATACTCGTATGTGCATTTACAAACTACTGTGTCTCCCTTTGGTCACCCTGCAGCTCTTTTATCTGTCTGCCGTGGCTCCCTGTGGCTTTGAGAAAATAATGTGAATAAATAATGACTATTTCATTTAAATACATTTTATTCTATTTAGTTATTTTTTTCAATGTAATAGTTATGATTCTGGAGATTTAGGTGATCTTGTAACATTGAAATAAAACATTTGTCTTTTTAAAAATTTTGTCGATCAAAATATGCATCCCACCTTGTTGGCGTCACCCGTTGCCGAAGGGTTTGGTGACTTATTTTGAGCTCTTGGCCCCCGGTAAGCTAACCATGGATGCATCCAAAAAAAAAAAAAGAGAAGTTTCTGAGGAAAAGAGAACACAGCTCTTTTATTTCATAAATGCAACAAACTACAGTTCTTATATACATAGCACAACTGTAATGAAAAAAACTTCACTGTAGCAGTCCAATAGGTTTTGTGGCTCCGGGTGGGTTTATTTGGTAGGAATTGCACCCAAATGGCTCTTTTAATGCTGAAGGTTGCCGACCCCTGGTCATGACTGATCAGTCTGCCCCCTAGTGGTCATGGGGAGGTCTGACAATATTGAAAGTTTATTGTATTTATTAATCTATGCTTTGTTACGAACATGTTTACTAATTTGTCATGAAAGAAATAAAAAAAAATAGCTACCACTCAATGATGCAGATTTGATGGATCAGTTGAATTTCTGTGTTACCACCAGATGGGACAATGGGGAAACTGAGAAACTGAGTCCCTGGGATGTGGAACCTATTCCAGATGATGGTAATAAAAACATTGTTCTTGTTTTGACATCCACAGTACTGTTGTGTACTCCGTAAAATGGTGGTTGGGGTTTACTGTAAATTGAAGTTGTAAATCTCTGTCATGCAGCCCAGCAACCGGAAACAGAGGGAGGTGGTATCCCTGTGACAGCAGATGAGATGAGCGAGTTGATGTACAAGCCTCTGCCTGGAGAGTGGGGGGAGAGGAGCAGGGACGCAGAGTGTGAACGCATCATTGCTGGTATCGACCAGCTCATCGTCCTTGGTACGTACACAAGTCATCACTCATATTCTTTCTCTTTAATTTTTCTGTCCCTGTGTTATTTTCAGTAAGACACTCACATCAGGGTACATGCAAGTCCATTTAAGAACTTCTTTGCAGTTGTAGTTACAAATTACTTTGTGTTTCTGCTACAGAGATTGCAGCTCCTTTCTCTGGTCCTGTAGACTTGGTCCAGTATCCCACCTACTGCACTGTAATCGCCTATCCTACTGATCTGGGAACCATCAGACTGCGACTTATGCACAGATTTTACAGGTCAGTCCTGCTCCTCTTTATTTCTTGAGCATACCAGCTGATGCACAGTTATAAGAGATCATTTACTGACTGATCTGGTCTGTGTTTCTCATTTGACTAATGTCTTTGAGATTTTGATAACGCTACATTTACTCAACTTCTTTTCCTAACCCCGTCCACAGACGCCTGTCAGCATTAATTTGGGATGCCAGGTATATTGCACATAATGCCCGCACTTTCAATGAGCCAAGGAGTAAGATTGCCCACTCTGCAAAAATCATCACAAATGTCCTCCAGAAATTTGTCAAGTAAGTTCTTGCCCTCTGTACTGTAACCTGATGTAAGAATTAAAAAAATTGTGTTGAATCATGTCTGAAACATATTATTTTCCAAATTTCCTCAGTAATCCAAGCTGCACAGATATCATGGAGATTTACAATGCTGTGGAAGAGATGGATGATGATGAAGAGGTGACTGTACCTAAGCAAACAGCTTACTTTTTAAATTATTCAACATTAATACATATGTACTATATATTTGACATTTTGCTAATAGCTTTGTGTATGACAAACAAATGCAGATGAATTTGCTTGTTGCACATCAGCAGAAGAGTTAGAATTGAATGTTCATATGGTTTTCTGTTTTTAGTCAGTTTATGAATGGACTCTCAACAATGGAAAATCAAATTTGCAGCTCATTGATCGCACTCAAATAACCAATATTTCATTACTTTCTATAGGATGAAGATACAGAAGCACCAGGAACCTCAGCTGGACACCGGTTACGTCAGGTAAATAGACTATATATAATATATAACACAGATAATACATACAATTTCATGCTAGAAGATTTTTGATAGGTTTTAAAAACAGACAGTCCATATTCAGAACGACCAAACACTCCCCTGATACATGTTATCTGTAGTGGAAACGAAGATGACAGTGTGGGGACAAATTGACTGGTATTGATTCAATATCGGTAGCATGTGTTAGATTTGTCTATTCTCATTTCCTTACACATGCAGCGTTCTGTTGAGGTGGTACCAGACAGAGATGCCTGGAAGGAGCAATGCAAGAATTTGCTCAACTACATATTTGAGTGTGAGGACTCAGAACCATTCAGACAGCCTGTGGATCCTGAAAACTATCCAGTGAGTTAAAACAGCCCGACATTAACAAACCAACATCAATGGGTTGGAATCTTGTATTTTGGAAAAGATTGAGTCCAAATCCTGGTTTGTGTGCTTGTCCAGGACTACCATGACATTATTGATACACCAATGGACTTTGGCACAGTGAAAAGGACCCTGGAGGAAGACCACTACGAAAACCCTATAGAGCTTTGCAAAGACACTCGCCTAATATTTGCCAATGCTAAAGCTTACACACCCAATAAGCGCTCCAAGGTAGGACTAAATGACACCTGTAAGATAGCTATTAAACCTCCGCTGCATTCATATTTCAGATTTAAGCACTACGTAGTTTAGGTTTGTAGTTCTTTTTTTTTTTATCTGTTCCCTTTCTTCCATTGTTAATCTAATTTTTTTCGTTGTATATTTTCATAGATTTATAGTATGACCTTGCGGCTCTCAGCCTTTTTTGAGGAGCAAATCAGAACAATCATATCAGAGTACAAAACTGCTGTCAAGAGCAGTGATAGGCTTCGTCGCAGTCAGAGGTTCCGCAAGAAAATGCAGCAACAGGATCAGCCCACCACCACAACAAGGTCTGTATGGGTTGTGCCTCTCCTCAGCTCACTTAACAAATCATTCATTCAGTATAAATACTATGTACGCCATCTGAAGTAAGTACGTCACTGAAACTTTTCCCTCCAATGTACCATATAGAGTTTAAGGCTCGTATGATTGCATGCCTCTGTCTTATTCATTATTCTTTTTCTCAAGTCAAAAGAGGGCTGCAGTGAAAACTCAGGAAAAAGTGGAGTCAACAATAGTGACCAAATCTACCTCAGTCAAAGTGTCTGTTCCTGAAAGAGCCAGAAGTTGTCGAAGCAGCAGCTCAGGTCACAGCTCCTCAGAAGACGATTCAGGCTCCAAAGCCGCTTCATCAACACCAGGTACAGAAGAGATTTTAGCTCCTAATGGAGTATTTGTACTTAAATTATAGTAGATTGTTCAAAAAGTAAATGTACATGTGGTTTGTGCCAGGTTTGTATCCCAGTCCAATTGCATATTATAATTGTAATAGATATCACCAGTGATGTCTTCTGAATTATTATTACAATAATCAGTCGTTTTAAATTCATTTTCCCTGTTGTTTTACAATCTTAAAGTAAACAATTTTCCATATAAAACATTTTTAGTGTGTTCATGAAGTGAACTACATTGCTCAGTGGTTTTGTTTTTTTCTCTATTATTCAGATTCGGAAAGCGAGAGTGAGCCAAGTGAGTCAGAGGAGGAGAAACATCCTGGTTCCTTAAGGCACCACCAACGCAGGCAGAAAGGAAGAGTTACAAGAAGAAATGCTGCCAAACAAAGGAAAAAAGGTCAGGAATATTTCTGCAGTTAAAATAAATTTTTTAAATATTATGCCTTGTATTTAGATTCAAAAGAAATAGTTGAAAATTGAATACTTTTGAAAGGGAGCAAAAATGATGATTATGCAAATATGATATTGTTGGCAGTTGCAGAGAGTGATAGTGAGGAGGAGGAGGAGGAGGAGGAGTTTGACAGTGAAGGGGAAGAGGGTGAGGATGGAGGAATGTCCTCCCAGTCTTCGGGTCATCGATACCCCAGCAGGATGAAAAACAGCAGCAGGAGGACACGGCTAACCAGAAACAGTGCTGCTGCAGACAGGAAGCAGACAGGTACACGCTAAAGACCCAACCCCCTGGAACCTGAAGCCCTGTCAATCACAGTTGCACATTTAACAACTGTCTCCATGGCTTGCTTTCAGAAGGCAGAGTCCAGATGAATGGTCACAGCAGTAGATCATCTCAAAGGGAGAGACGTCACCACCAGGAGTCAGACAGAGCCACGTCCCAGGGCTCTGACAGGGAGGAAGAGGAAGTCACGGCCCGCGGATCACTCAAGAGAAAGACGGCAAGGGCAGCTGTAAATAAGATCAAACTCCTTGAAGTGTCAGATGAAGATGACGAAGAGGAGGAGAAGACAAGAAGGAGCAGCAGCCGCCTCCGCCACACAGCTCGGGCCAGCAAACGCACTGCGGTGATTGAGAGCAGCTCAGATTCAGATGGAGAGCCATCAACACGGGGTAGGCAAATTCTTTTCATTCTAAATATTTAACTCAAGAATTTCATTCAGAAGAAGCACATTAATAGAAAAACACTTGGTAGAGCTTTCAAATGTAAAATTTGCCCATGATGTTTCAAGCAGTTCACAGAATCAATTTATGCTCAGTTTTTTCTTGTTTTGCTTTTTAGCTACTCTGAATACAAAAGAATCCGGCCATGAATCCACAGAGGACGACGATGGAAATGACAGTGATGCTTCATCATCCTCTCATAATCAACAGAATGGCAACATGAGGCCCACCAATCAGAAGAGGTCAAAACAAGCTACTAAAACTAAGGGAAATGGTAAGTAATCCTGTCATCATTTGCCACTTTCTTGGAATCCTGATGAAGATATGTCTAATAAGTTGGATTTTTTTTCCTTTCTTTCTTCTGCAGATAATTTGTCGTATGTTAACGGACACAGTGCAAAACATCAGAAGTCTGACAGTAACTCAGAGCAGGAGGAGAGTTCTGGAGAACCCGAGGAGGAGGATGATGAGGAGGAGGAAGAGACGGCCGTGTCTCAGAAACCTTCAAGAAGCACAGTAACCACTCCAGCGAGGAAAAAGAGGATTACAAGTGAGGAGGAAGAGGAGGAGGTAAAGAACACTGAACGCAGGACCACACGACACAAACCTCCTGTCAGCTCAGATGAAGAGGACAAAGACCACAGTTCCCAGAAACACCCACACCAAAATGGAAGAAACGTGGAGGAGGCAATCCACAAGAAAAAGAGTAAAGTTTTGCCATCAAAAAACATAGATAAACAAAAATCTGCCTCAACTAATAAACTCGATGGTGCAGAATCAAACAATTGTCCAAAGAGATCCAGATCAGGCAAGAAAAGGCTGAAAAAAGATGACGAAAATGAAGAACAAAGCAGTCACTCCAGTGAGGAACTTGAGGTTGAAACAAAAAGGTCCACACGAAACAAGAGCAAATCTAAACGGCCTCATGGCAACATCTCAGCTTCAGAGAATTCTGAGCAGGAATACAAGCCCAAGAGAAAGTCAAGGAGGAAACGCTCCACTGGCACATCAGACGAAGAGTCGGATAACTCAGATAACACATTAAAAAGACGGCAGGGTCTCCGAGCCCTACCAAAAAAGAAATACATCAGTGACAACTCTTTGTCTGAGGAAGATTCTGCATCTGTGGGCCAGGCTAAACAGAGGAACGGCAGGTTTAATGAGAGAGAGCCTGACAGAACCTTTTCCAGTGAAACCAGGAATCAGTCTTCCAAGAGAAAACGTATCAGCAATTCAGACTCTGAAGACGGGGTGGAGGATAGAGAGAAGGCGTCAGTGTCCAAGAACAATAAAAATAGCCGGTCAGGCTCCTCAAAACGTCCCAAAAGGGAATCCAAACTACGGGATGACAACAGCAACGAAGAGGACACCTACTTCCAGACTGAGTCCAGTGAGGAGGAAGATGTTCGTCATTCAAGGAGCAGGAAGAAGAACTTGAGGCAGCCAAAACACAAGCGAAAGGAAAGCTACAGCAGCAGCAACCACACTTCTGACTCAGAAAGCGAGCAGTCGTCATCAGCCTCTGAAAACTCATTTGCCAGCTCAGGGTCCCACAGCAGTCCAAAGAGGAGAAGTCACAGACGGTCTGTGACCAGTGAAAGGACTGCCAGCCGCCAGCTAAGGCATCGCCGACAACGGGCTGCCTCGGAGGAGGACAGCGACGAATCATATAGCAAATCACAGCGAAAGACACGTGTGAACACCCGGAACCGGGGGAAGCGGACAGTAAATTATCACGACAGCGAATGAAGGACTTAGCGGCTGGAACTACAGGCTTTAGAGGAAAAAAATGAGACGGACATTAACTGGAGACCTTAAAGACACTTGATGACCATGTTATGGTAGTAGCACTGGAGTCCTCGAGAGAAAATGCTGTGAATCTGTTTCATTCAGGGATATTTATATTTTCTATGAAAAAAAAACATGTTTATAGATGTAATACAAATTCAAGCATTTGAACTGCTGGTTTTCACAAAAATACAGAGCAAAATACCACCTCCATACTGCTTGTTGTGATCGGCCAGCAGAGTAACCATTCTGGGGAATCTTGTCAGCTTGGGTGCTATCTAATATACCTCTGTTTAATCAAGCATATTGCTGGCTTGCACTAAGATACACTGTAATGAGGTATTTCATACACTAGTTTTGCATTAGAAACTCAGGGGTCAACTAAGTTTACTGTAGTCTCAGACATGCAGTTGTTTTTTTGAGCTAAGGTAAGGAAAAGAAACAATTCCAGGTCGGCAGATGTCCAAGCACACTCAGTGGGACAGAAACAAATCCATGTTCAGACTTTTGGCTACAGCACTCCTTTGTAAATCCACACACTTAATGCTTGACTGTATTATGTTTTTGATATGAGCCAAATGAATGAGTATAATTTTTTTTTTTCCCCATACATTTCATTTTTTTGTTTGTTTTGTGTTGTATTCTGATGAATAGATGTAAATACGTGATTGGGATTGACATTGTCTCAAAGCAAAGGGTTGATCAGTCAGTAGCAAAGCATTAATTTAAATTTGAATTTTTCAGTTTTTGTTTTGTTTTGTTTTTTACATTTAACTGCATTGTCTTGCCATATGTCACAAATTGGTACCTTTTTGCCAAGTACAAGTAACCAAAAGTACTTATTGCAAAATACTGTGATTTCTCATATTGGGAAGACCTTTAATTGTTGTCCTGTGTTACGTACTTTCAGTATTAAATTCTTTTTCAGAGTTGACTTAAACATTTTGCCAGTCACTTGGTTTAGTTTTGTTTATGGGGAGGTTTCTAAATAGTCGCTTTATGACATTTTGCTTAATGTTTTTCGTACTACACCTTTAATAAACAGATTTCACAGGAAAACTATTAATGCAATGTGGTTGTGGAGTGCAATGAATGAGTTATTTCTCCTATTAATAAAGACATAATTTCAAGGTGGATTCTTTGTTGAACTTAATATTACATATTGCTATCATCAGCATGATCTACTGGAGATAATTCTGCAACATGACAAAGTATTTTTGTTGCAGTTAGGTTGTAGAAGGTGTTTTACTTTTACTTCTGGCTAGAAACTACATTTTTGAGGTACTAGGTTTTTTGAGCAATTTAATCCTGTTAGATATTGTGTCATTGTTGCTAAGGAGTTCAATTTAAGAAAGTAAATATTTTGGGGAAGTAAACAAAACACCAAATTTTTTAAATACATCTTAATATTTAACTTTTAAAAATCAATATTAATTTAATGATGTATTCAGTGTTGAACAGCTACTACTAAATAGTCCTCAAGATATTTTAAGGTATTCCAGGAGACAAAATAATTGACTTCTCAATAATTTATATACCAGTTGATCATTTTCAGATGAATTTAACTGACAAAACCAATTACCATTTCTGCTTCCTCATCTGTCTTAATTCCCAATTTCAGGATCTGATTTGGTCTTTTCTCAGTGTAAATGATTCTTTATACATCTTAAAATTTGTGAGGATAAATTTACATTCTGTGTTTTCACTCTTGTAGCACCATGTTGCCTGCTTTTATTATGAAGGGTTTACAAAAGAAGCTCGCCCTTTTATTGTGAAGCAACCCAACGTCACTTTTGCGTACAAGCGTCACGTAGTTGAGTTCGGTAGCAAACAACAGCTTATTTAATTTTGTTTGGAAAAACAAATCCCATCATTTAAAAAAAGAAATGTTAGCAGGGCCGAGAGGTGATGGAGTTGTTAGATTATATGGATATGAACTATACCTTTAAAATAAAATGGATAAAAGAATATTTAAAAAACCCAGAATCCCCTTGGTACTTCATGCCACAAAATATTTTTGGAAAAATTGAAGGGCTACCGTTTCTTTTAAATTGTGATTACAATGTTTCCAAGTTACCACTAAAGTTGTCTAAATTTCACCAACAAGCTCTTTCAGCAGCAAAAATGTGTTTTGTCCACAACTTTTCTCCGCATAAAACTGTTATCTGGAACAATGAGTTCATAACTAGGAAAAATAAATCGTTATACCTTAAACACTGGATTGACAATAAAATAATTTACCTGGTAGATTTACAAAATGGTGAAGGTAAAATTTTTAGTTATGAAGAATTTCTCAGATCCAAAATCT
This sequence comes from Remorina albescens, assembly GCA_034769265.1. NCBI lineage: Eukaryota > Metazoa > Chordata > Actinopteri > Carangiformes > Echeneidae > Remorina > Remorina albescens. The sequence goes on along the minus strand of CM068497.1, from coordinate 6,813,586 downwards.
TTCCTGTTATCTATAAAGAATATCAAATGGTGATAAACGCTATTCCCTGTGGAATTCTCCAGCTGTTAAAAGGACAGTTCAGAAGGCAGGAGACAGAGAAAGTTGACTTTAGCCTCTTCATCAGTGGTATAAATATTATGAGTCACCGCTGTAACAATAAGCATATAAGGAATAATTTTTTCAAGAAAAGGAAAATTTGTATGGACTTTTTATTTTTCTGATATTAATTGGAAAACAACATGGCTCCTTCCACATAAATTTGCTATCTCTAACCAAATTAAAGAAATTCAATATAAAATTATACATAACATTTATCCCACGAATTTATACATATCAAGATTTATAAAAAATATTGATGTCAAATGTGTATTTTGTAACGCTGAAGAAGAAACACTGAAGCACCTTTTTTTGAATGTCAGTTTTCCCAAATAATTTGGAAAAAAATCGAAAACTATATCTACCTTCAATCCAATATCCCAATTAATTTGGAAGCTAAAGATGTATTATTATATTATAAAAATAAAGAACGAAAAATTCAACACCTAACTAATCTAATTATTCTGATTGCAAAGTTCCACATCCATAAAGCTAAGTTCTCTAAAGCTCGACCTTTCTTTCCTGTGTTTGAAACTGAATTTAAGAACTAATTGAATGTATAAAAATGATTGATAATAAGAAATGTTTACATACCATTAACATAGTTGAAGAACTATTTACGTAATTTACCTCGCCTGTTTTCTTTTCTTTTTTTCTCTCTCTCTTCTTTCCTTTTATTGTGTTAATCTGTATATGTCTTGACATTATGTACCTATTTTATTTATGTTAATATGAGATGCCAAACCTTGTTCCACTGTCAAATTGCTGACTGTATGTTGAAACTTTTTCAATAAAGTTGTTAAAAAAAAAGTTGAGTTCGGTAGCTTGTCGCAGTTTCGACAGATTTGATTCGTCCGATGTTATTATACGGATAATTATTTCGTTATAATTCACAGTTTAGCGGACCCAACGATTTATTAGTCATAATTGATTGTGTACATTTTATTTTTGATGATGACGTTGTTGAATATATATAACTAAATATTCCTGTCTTTTCACGAATATGCCAACTGGAACCGACACGTTTATTGACTTAGATAGCCAGTGAGCTAATTTGTGAGGTGCTCTGTTTATCATATTGAGAGGTATGCTACATGATTAAAAAAACCAACATCCCCCCCCTCCCCCCCAAAAAAACAAAACTGTCCTTAAGTTAGCAGATAAACTTGTAGAATATAGCAACGTTTTATACAAATTAGCTGTTCACATTCGCGGCTTTTTACAAACGTGTTAACGCTAAGGCTAAACTTTAGCATGTCCTCTGTGAGCAGTACAAGCCCTGCTAGATAGAAACAGGACACACAGCAGAGTAAGTACAAAATGTCTGCGTGTAAAAGGTTGCTTTACTTTGTGAAGCACAGAAGCTTCTGGACGCATATTCGGAGAAATGTCACGACATGGTCCCCAGTTGGAGCCGCTTTCAATGCCAAACCTGCCAGGAGGCTGGACCTGTTCGAGAAAAACGTGGTTTGTACTTGTCTGAAATGTGACCTGTTCAGATTCAGAAGTGCAGAATGGATACACACGGCCTCAGTGAAATAATACGGATGATTTAATTCATGCCAAAATCGTCATGATGTTCCCAGTCACTAACGCTCTCTGGTTGCAGGGTTTGTTTGGTGTGCCGGAGCTTAGCTGTCCTGCAGGTTTCCAGGCGGCCACAAAGGCAGCTCTGAAAAACACAGAGCTGCTGGTGCAAAAAGCTTGTTCTTGTCCTCCTGGGGTTGAGACTGTGCAGTGTTTTGACCAGCTCTCAGATGGTTTGTGTAAAGTGGCTGATCTGGTAAGTTCAATGCCCAGAATTTACTGAAAACTGGATTACAGCTGAGCAAGTATACAACTAAACCACAAACATTTTAAAAATATTGTACAGACCAAGCTTCTCGGTTTTTTGTTTTTGTTTTTTTTTTAGAGGAAAGTATTCATTGTGATATGTGATAAGTTACATGGAATTTCAGTACAAAGAAAACCTTGAAATATCTTTAGACAATTAAGACGGTGATGCCCTTACATAGGGTGCTGACAAGATTATTATACAAATATAAAATCTCTCAGTTTGTACAACTCTGGCCATGGTTCTTGAATAACAAAATTTCAATCAAACAAGTATGTAGATGTTACAGGTGAATTGATATTGATTCTGTTTTGGTGTCCTGTAGCCAATACTGTGCACCCACTTACAGTGTGGCTCACATTTCCTATACGGGACACTTAACTTCATTGGTATAATGTTACGTGTAGAACATAAAGGTTTTTTGTTTGTTTGTTTGTTTGTTTTTTTGATACAGCAAAGTCTGGACTCCTTGTTCACTTAGCAGTCTTGTGAATATAATATTGAGCTACAAGTGATATTCTACTTTTTGCATCATATCTAGGCAGACTTTGTAAAAGTTGCTCATCCAGATCCAGCTTTCCGTGAGGCTGCAGAAAAGACCTGCATAGATATTGGCACGGTTGTGGAAAAGTAAGAGCAGTATTTTCTGACATGTCTTTCATAGCTGCACAACACCAATAATAATTACTAAGAAAAACATGTTGTATGATACAGTTTACAGCATTAAGACATTACTGGTCATTGAAAGACATTTTATGCTTACTTTTGCTGACTGTATGTTTCAGGCTGAATACAAATGTTGAGTTATGCAAGAGCCTGAAAAATTTGCTGGATAATCCAGATATTGTTTCTCAGCTGGACCCTGACACAAGGTAATTTAGCCATTATATTATGTAGAATGTGTTGAAACCACTGTGCAGTGATGGAGGACTAATTATACCTTTTATGCTCACCTTTCTAGACGAGTGGCAGAGTTGTTCATGTTTGACTTTGAAATCAGTGGAATCCATCTTGATGACAAACTGGTGAGTTAATCAGAAAACAGTCACCAGCTTCAACATTTTACAAGCTTTACAAGACACTCCTGTGAAAGCAGTTAAAGACAACATCATCATATTTACTGTAAATTGCTCCTCTTTACCCCACAGAGGAAAGAGGCAGTTGCTCTGCACGTCAATCTATTGGATCTAAACAATGAGTTTTTGGTCGGCTCTCACATGCCCAACAGAATTGCAAGGTCTGCAATTCCTGAACATCTACACGTTCACTTTGCAAATGAAGGCAGTTTCATTCAAGTTGGGGGATTGCATGCAGACTCTCCTGATGACTTGGTATGTTCAAAAATGCGTTTAAATGGGTAATGTATTATATTTCCCTCTTTTCATCCAGCAGGTGGCGCCTTTGCCAAATAATTGAATAACATTGGTCAGACCATTTTTGCTCATGAAATATTGTGTTCTGCCTCTTATCAAAAACCATTCTTATATGTTAAAATCACTCTAAGTATACCTGATTTCAAAGTTGTATTCTGATTGTTATGTTACACAGTTAGAAGTAAAGATTTTACTTATTATAACATTTTATTCTGTCAATTTAATAGCTACTGCTGATGAGATTATTTGTACTTAATACATGCATGAAGGAGGCTGAGAGCAAAAAAAGCGCTTCGCATAATCGAGCTATGTACAAACTCAACTCAAAGTCTCCTCACATAAAAAAGGACATTTCACAATGATGTCTGAAATCATATTATTCATTCATTCATTTTCTGCCACTTATCCATTTCCGGGTTGCGGGGGGTGCTGGAGCCGATCCCAGCTCACATTTGGCAGGGGTGGAGTACACCCTGACCAGGTCGCCAGTCCATCGCAGGAATATCATATCATGTAACATACATAGTTAGAAAGAAATAACATAACACCTGCCATTGTAACGAGAGGATTCATTCGTGTCTTGGATATGGTATGTCTTATTATTAATTTGGCCTACATTTCACTTTCAGGTGCGAGAGATTGCCTACAGGATTTATTTCTATCCCAATGCAGACCTGATGGGGTGTCTGGAAGAACTGCTGAAATGCAGATACAAACTGGCCAAACTGGTGGGCTACGAGTCATATGGTCACAGAGCCCTAAAGGGAACAATGGCCAAAACGCCAGGTTATTGCATGTCATTACTTCAGCTGCAATTACCATGATTCAATATTGGAACAGTATGATCGTTTTCAAGAGAGTATGGAAGGATATGTTTTTATTCATATTTGTATGTAATAACCTTTCAAAGATACTCTTTATGTGCCTTTGCAGAGACAGTTATGAGCTTTCTTCAATTGTTAACAGACAAGCTGTCAGACAGGTACAGTCTTCTCATAAATGTTTTTGTCAAAAAGGTAGAGACTCAGTTTTTACTTCATTAATCTACAAGATTGTTATTATAACAAACCTCAAAGGTTCAGTTGTTAAAACCTCTATTTCCCTCCATAGGTCACTTTAAATTTGTGGGCCACCGCACACTTTGTGAAACCCAAGAGTCCATATCGTTTTATCATGTTCTTACTGTTGATTCACATTTAGAGGGCCACAGTTTTTGTATTATTTGCATATTTTCTGTTTTTAAACAAGTATATTTTGTGTATGTGATATTTCTTAAACACTGCAAAAAGATATGCAAGTCAGGTGGTCCCAAGACTTTAAATTACCCACAGGTATGAGTGTGTGCGTGTTAGCCTGGCAGTCCAGGGTGTTTCCCTGCCTTCAGCCAAATGCATGCTGGGATAGGTTCTGCCCCCCCTTGACCCTGAATAGAGATAACTGGGTAAATACTGGAATGAATGCCTCCAGTCAATTATCTCATAACTTTTTTGTTGTTTTTTCATTTTATCTCACAGAACAGCAAAAGACTTCAAGATGATGAGGGACATGAAGAAGAAACTCAACCCTCGTAATTCTGTGAGTGATTTTACTCAACATATTTTTACACAGCAGTACAACATATCCTGTTTTGTATAGATATTATACATTATTTTCCTCTGTCTGTGTGTAAGTGGTGTTAAGTGTTTAAAGTTTTAACACATTTATTTTAAATATTAATGGCTTTTCTTCTCCTTGTTTCATTCAGTTCAAAATTGTTTGCCATCTCATGTAAATAAAAAACCCGTGCTATTATCTTGTAGGAGCTCATGCCCTGGGATCATCCGTTCCTCAGTGGTGTCTTGCGTGCTGAAAGGTGAGTATTTCTCATCTTATGAGACTTACTTTTCAGCCTGCTGTCACCTGATGAAAGCATTTTGATCACTATCTTTGTGTCAGTCTTGAATGTTTGTAATTCCATATTCTACAGTAGCTCAGTACAAGTTGTTATTGCATTTCTCTCAGGTGACAGAAAAAAAAGGCTGTTAAGAGAGAAGCATGGGAGTTGTCGGCTCGTTCTCTCATATTATTGTTCTGATTCAGGACAATACAATCTCATGTAATCATCACATCCTGCTTCAGTTCACTCTTTTCTCATTCATTCTCTGGCTGGGATGTTTTGCGTGGTTGTGATGATCTTGCCTCTCACTTTTCACCTAATTTGACTTGATGGCAGTCTATGCAGCTCAATCCGTAAAATTTATGCCACCATATTTTTGGTTTATCTGCTGAGCTTTTTCAACTTTTTACAGATAATCATTCTTAATCAACAGCACTTTTCCATCCTAGCAGCCACTAGAGACTCTGAACACATTGAACCAAAATTAAGGACAAACTTGCAAAGTTTATGGAGAAGTTTCAAGCAAATCTTTATTGAGGGTCTTTTTGATCCCCTTTGAGTCCTCGATTTAAGCAGCCAGCAAGGTGTGTATGTGTATGTTTGTTTGTTTGTTGGAGACTATTCCCAGGGCTTCTGAAGAGGAGTGGATCTTCACCTCCACTCTCTTATGCTGCCACTCCTCCAGCAGTGGACATTTCTTGTCATGTTCTGCCTGTGGCTTTTGGCAGGAGATCCATAAAGAAATGAAAGATGCAGTCTGAGTGCATTATAACACAAATCCTCAACCCCCTCTGTTTTCCACTCAAACAAGCTTACACAAACAATAACTTAAAGACACAAATATGTTGATCTCTCTAACAAACCCAATCAACACTATATGATGCTTTCTCTATCAGTCACTTACTTTAATAATTTTCTTATTTTCTATCATTAACCACTTGAACTGGAGAATGTTCAAACCATACTTAATGAGGTACAGATTGTGGAAGCATATCTGTGTTGTAAACAGAGCTGACGGCTGTGCTCAGCAGCAGTCTGTTCTTCATGACTGATAATATAGCAGTTCTGCTGCTAAACAAGCATTTCGGTTTTGTGGTCTTTATCTTAAGTGTCTTTCAACAGCATAAAAGCATCGATTCGAAGCATAGGTGACCCAAGGACAAAAGCCTTGTGGCTTCCTTCTACTGGTCAGAATTATGAATGGATTGGGTTTAGTGGTAAATGGTCTTGCTACTCCTATTATCACTCCAGTATTGGAAAAAAAATCATCTTGACTGGTGTTGAGCTCAGAAGGAAGCTACAGTGTCTCTGCAAAATAGTGTAACAGGAGAAAACAATTAGGTGGAACATTTACATTGTCTTGAAAATAATGAAATGAAAGACGTTGTTATGGCTTAACGTTAATTTGTCTGTTGAGCTTTCGTTAGAAATTAATAAAATTGCATTTAATGGGCATGATACGTAATAGCTTAACAGTTTAGTACTATTCACTTGGAATGTATTCAGATGGGTTTGATATTAAATAAATATGAAAAATATAAAGACATTGGTTAAAAAAAGCTTAATCACATCTTTACATGCAGACCTGAAAATTGAAAACAGCTGTTGCTTTCATGTTTTGCTTTCTTTATTTTTATATATTGTTAGGTACAACATTGAACCCAGTCTGTACAGTCCCTACCTGTCTCTGGGGGCCTGTATGGAGGGTTTGAACAACCTCTTCTCTCAGCTGTACGGTGTCTCCCTCATGTCTGAACATCCCAGTGCAGGAGAGGTGTGGAGTGAAGATGTCCGCAAACTGGTAATTGTTACGAACACTGATTGTGTGGACTCTTTAGGCTTCAGTGACTTTTTGTAATGTGTATTGTGATTTGATGTATTTTGTCATCTGAGGACTATTTCATGCTCTATTAAAATTGAAGGCAGTTAAATTATCAAAGATAAATATGTAAATATATGTGTTTGTATCCCTTTAGACTGTGGTGCATGAAACAGAGGGATTACTAGGATATATCTACTGTGACTTTTTCCACCGGTCAGACAAACCTCACCAGGTGTGTATACATACAGGTTTATGTTAGATTATCTTGATTTTTGCTTATTTTATCTAATCTGTACCTTTTTATTAATACCACTTTTATTGCCAAATAAATTGGAATAATAATAACACATGATAACACATCCTAATAATAATAATTTTTATTGCACTTAAAACATAAAGCAGATAAAAAAGTTATGGTGCTTTCACAAAAAGCAAAAAGAAAAAAAACTACAAGGGCATTGAGAGAGTGCAGACCTCTGACAAGTCCAACAAAGCAAAATATAAGAAACTTCAGAGGAAAAGAATTCAATTTGATGGTAAATGATCTGGATGTTCCCCAGTATTTAATGGTTCTTAGCCCCGTCCTCCAACATCAGTCTGGGACTTTTTGCTTAGTTCTGTCAAAAAAGAAATAAACTTACATTGTTAAAAGCATCCTCCTTAATGGAAGTGGCACTCAGTGAATATAGAAAGTTTTATTCAATTAGCAAGAACAAAATAGATATGTCCATAAATTCACTGTGCACTCATTTGTATATTTACTTAAACTTAAAAAGACACTGATTTTGTCTGTGACAATCTGTGACTGAAATCTCATTAATTAGTCTAAAATAATGCCCAGGAGCGGAGTATGGAAGTACGTATTTGATGGCACACATTAGTAGGAACAGAAAACATCCTCTCTAGTTCACCGCTCCCTCTTCCTCTCAGGACTGTCACTTCACCATCCGAGGGGGCCGTTGGTGCCGGGAAACGGATCAGTACCAGCTGCCTGTTGTGGTGCTGATGCTCAGCCTGCCCCATCCCACTAAGAGCACCCCCACCCTGCTCACCCCTGGCATGATGGAGAACCTCTTCCATGAGATGGGGCACGCCATGCACTCCATGCTGGGACGCACTCGCTACCAGCATGTCACAGGTATGGCTCACTGAACATGCCAGTACAAATTCAAAGCTTTAGTTGGATTTACACCCACAATAGAAATGTTTTCACAATAAAATAGAGTAGGATTCAGTAGGTTTTCTCCAAATTGTTAACCTGACAGAGGAAACTAATAACCATCCAGCAATGCGGGAGTCAATTACTAGTTGATGTTTTATGATATATGTCTGAAAATGATAGCTGTGCCTTGTCCAAATATCACAGACTAGAATAGTGTAGTTAGGTGCAGAGCTATATGTTATTAATTACAGCATGTTGAAGAGAAACTTGAAGGTAAATCTGATTAAGCTTAAGCCCCGAGGAAAGATTTATCCTGAGCCCTCGGCTGCCAAAGGTGTCATTCGACACTGTTTCACTTGCCAGGTAAAGTTGATGGAGACCTTCGCTAGTAATTCTACATACTGAAAATGTTTATTTTACACTAATAACGGTATCCATTAATTCAAGCGGAGGCAGTTTCTTCTGCAAACACCATGTTTACACATGTTTCGACATGCTACTTTTAGTTTAAATAGTGACCCAATACTCACTATTGCTACATCGTCAGTCAGTTTATGCTACTTTTTGTATAACTTTTTACATCTAATTTTGCACTTGATATCACACCTTTTTCTAGATTAACGCACCCAGGAAGATCACATAGAGTCATGCCTTCCATTGCCCCCCCCCCCCATATTTTATATTTTAACCCTGACATCTCTCTTCTAGGAACCAGATGTGCCACAGATTTTGCTGAAGTCCCATCCATCCTCATGGAGTACTTTGCAACTGATTATCGAGTCATTAGTCAGTTTGCACGCCATTATGAAACCGGAAAGGTACATGTAACCCCTCAAAATAAAAACTAATATGAGTACAGTTTTGCATTAGCATTAGTCAGTGATTGCAGAGACATTTGTCCAATGAATCATAATGACAGTAAAATGAACATCTTTATTTTTCATTTTAGCCATGATGTTGTAAATTGAGATTGTCCTGCTTCATCCGATTTTTACACCAATCTTTCTTGGGTGCAAGATAATGTTTCATTGTCTCATCAGCCTCTGCCTGAAAGTATGGTTGCTCGACTGTGTGAGTCAAAGAAAGTGTGTGGAGCAGCAGACACTCAGCTACAGGTACAGTGATCAGTTCCAGACACATTTCCCAAATGCAGACACATTTCCTAAAATGCTCATTTTAGCTGGTTTACAATACTTGTTGTTGGGGCAGTCCAGAGGACATTTACAAGCTGCTTTAGCTCAGAGGTATTTCAGTGTTAATGCCCTTTTGATTACTAAGTGTTCTTCCCTTAAAAGATGTGAATAAGTCATGTAAATAAGATAATAGAATCCAATACTAAGCAGCAGAGCCATAGTTGTCCTTCAGCTTCAGTGTTTCCTGAAGTCACGGCATAAACCTGATACAGTGTTTTAAAAATTAGCTTCCCTTTAAGTTTATTGTGAGTACTGTGGATGCAGAAATGTTGCTAATTGTAAACATTGTAACAGCATCTGGTAGTTCTCATTGTGGTTACACAAGCAGTTTTTTCCTGAGTTGTTTTGCGTTTGTGAAATCATTACTTTAAGTTACTAAACCATGTGTTTCTTGTTTGGTTTATTTCTCTTAGCAGTTTTGCTGAACAGAACTCAAGCCCTGTCTCAGACTAAAAAAAAAACCAAAAAAAAACATCAACTTAGTCTTGCTGCTTGTTCTTCAATTTTTTATTGATGCTTTTGATTTGAAATGCAACGTTATAAATGTTATCATTTTCTCCTATTTCTTTAGAGAACACCACAATTTTTATTTTCTTTCTTCTGTCAATGTCGAACAGTATGCACTGGGTTGATTCAGCTGTAGCAATTTTTTCCTGGGCAGATTTTCTATGCAACCTTGGATCAGCTCTACCACGGCAAACCTCAGAACTGCTCCACCACAGAAATCCTAAAGGAGATGCAGCAGAAATTCTACGGCTTGCCCTATATACCCAATACGGTACATTTCATAGTTCATAAGCAGTGTTTTGTTATATTTGTTTTGAGTAGGAGGTCTCCGTAATACACTATAATGAAATTTGTTACAGAAGTTGATGATGATTAGGGGAAAGTTGGGTGCATGATTCCCTGAAGTTTCCTCTCCCTGTCCAGGTGATCACAGCACAGAAACAAATAGACTTTCTCCTCTCATTTCCCTTTCTCTCCTTTTTTCCTTCCTCTTTCTCTCTGGTTTTATATCTTTTATCCAGGCACAGCAGCATTTAAGGGATTAAAGTCTTTTTTGAAGCCCTGCTACAATAACAAAGCAGAGGTATACTTTGAATGAGCGCTCCCCAGGGGAAATATTTGAAACTCTTCCTCCCTTTTCTTTAATGAAAAATCTCTGTCCCCCACTTTTGCAGCTGTGGGCGAGGGGATGAGGCCAGGAGGGAGAAGGAAATCAAAAGCACAGTCATAATTTAGCCAGAAATGGTCTTCATAGCACATTTACTCTGAGCTATAATTATGTGGGGTGCCATCAGGAATAGAGATTTCAGAACATCTATATTTTCTCCCTGGCCAGTGTTTTTTCTCACCATCCTCCTCACATAACTTCTGCTTTTGCCCCACTTTTAAGCTCCCCTTCCAGAGCTTGTGGTTTCTGTCATACCATTTCCCTCTGTCGCAGTTATTTCTCTTCAACTTTACAAATCACGTTGAAAGCTCTAACAGACAGTTCACCTCCATGTGCACAGTTAACAGCACGGTTTTCCTCATTTGAACTATGATATGATTTTAGTGCTTGGCTATCAAATTTTGTATAATAATCGAATCAGAGCAACTGAATATAGATTTGTTTTGATCCTTCAATGACAGGCTCAACTCAATCCTGTCTCTCACTCACTGAATCTTCCTCTCTCTCCCCATATCCTCATGGAAACATAGCACAGGAAAACCTTCCACAGAAAAGTGAACATTTCAGTGGCTAATGGGTTATGGAGAGCCGCAGATTATAAACATTAGGGTGACGCTGACATGTGTATAGTTTATGGAGCAGGGATATCAGTTCCTGCTGTGTACTGAACGAGAGGATCAGCTGTGAGTAACACAGACCACATGCTCATCCTTGAGCTGAAGATAATATTTGGAAATAAATGGCAGAAAGCGAAATGTTCTGCTCGCTGTGTTGACATTTCTGTAATCTGCAGTTCTCGGCTTGAATGTTGAGGACCAAGTGTTTGTTCCTCTTTTTAATGATGCTACTCATTTTTAAGACAAGACCACCCTTATGTTTTTCTGCAATCTCCTGCAAAAAAATGCGTAGTTGCACCTTAGCACTGTGAACAAAAACAACACGTGCTTAGTTTGGAAAAAACAAAATCTGCCCATTTTGTCTCATACATGTGGAAGAGAGTAAAAAGTCTGTGCTGACTTAATGCCCTTTGTGTGTAAGGATCAAAAGAATATCTGGCCGACATGTGACCCACTTGCACTCTCACACAAAAGTTGACATTCATCATCTGATGTGTGGCTAAGGGACTGGAAACAAAAAAGACCTTGTAAGTTCAAAAAATAATTTTCATGGCACATTGTCATAAATGTTGTTAGATTCAGGCACCAGAATGAACAGCTCGTCAGTTTGCTGTGTAATTGTTTCCAAATAGCAGGTATTAACCACGTAGGAAATTCTGTACAAGCAAAGGCTTCAAATGAAAGGCAAATTTTTCCTCAGGATTAAAACGTTAATTTATATAAATTTCAAGGACAAAAAGGGCACAGAAGAGCATAATCTGTTGATTAATTTTGTGAGCATTTTTTTTGGCTCGTGTGACTTTGATTCTAAACGGTTTAAACAGACTTCTAACCCACATGACCTGAGGCTGTGTATCACTGCTGCGTTCAGCTGACAAAGCAGACAACTTCAGCTTTCCTGTGGTTTTCTGAGCCGTTACTCCTCTCAGGAGTGTAATTCACTCTTATTAAAGTCTCTACAGTGTGATCAGTATCATCAAGTCAACACTTTTGAGCTTCTTAACAGTGTTACATCATTCTGACCAGGTCAGAAACACTGAGTTCTGTTGATGAGTTGAGCTCCCATTTTAGACTCTCAGGTTCATTACAAGTTTTCATCCCATTACATCATTTTTAAGTTATTATTTGTCATGAAAGTTTAGTATTTAGCTAGTATCTTTTGATGATGCTGTTTTACATCACTTATCCACTTTACAGTTATTAATCTGAGGCTTTGATAAAAAAAAAGTTCAGACTTTTTTTTACCAATTAACCAATAATCAATAGTCAAGGAGGCATTTTGAACTTTCTATCTCTGTCATTAACTCACACAGGACAATACTGATGCCTGTTCTGGTTAATTCTCAGCATAATCATGGCCACAAAAACCCCTGAATGTTCCCAGGTTTGAAGACTGGCAAAGTACAGCATTTAGCAGTTCCAGATTTTTCTTTTAGTATTTGGTAGTGACCAAAAACAGAGCTACAAGTCAATATTGGCCTTAGATTTGTAGGATTAAATAATTAATGATTATCTGCTAAGTTTATATGTATACACTCACATGCCCCCAAGAATCCTAAAATGCGTTAAAGTGTCTGCTAGTCTCCTGAAGTGTGTGGGTAATCTGTGTACAGAGACATTAGACAGGTTACATGAAGTTATTTCTCTTGTAAGGGAGTATACATCTTTAAAATATTTAAAGTTTTTTTTTTTTTTTAATGTTGAGTTTGATGGAGGCTTCTGCAGCCTGTTATGGTTTGGTTAACTGTGGCAGCTGCTGTGTTCCCTAACAGGCTGAATGTTTGAGTGTTTGCCAGCTGAATTCCCCCAGAGTCCCCATTTGCAAAGATCATAAAAGAGCTTGTCTTTATAGATATGGAGAGGGGGGCCCCCTCAGGCAACTACATGGGAGAAAAGAGGAGAAAAGGAGGAGGTTTTCCACCATTTCGGAATTTCCACATTTTGTTCTTTAAAGAAGGAGCTGGCACTTTGTGATTAAAATGCTTTGTTGTGCAGGATTGTGGTGTGCAAGCTGTATTTATTCCACCAATATAAAGACAGTAAGAAGACACTTAAAGGATGAAAGGGGTGTTTGACATATTTATCGCTTTTTATCTATATATACCTATGTCAGTTTAGTTGAAGTGTTAAACGAAAAACATAAAAGAATGTGATAGTCTGTGGAGATGGTTTTTATGCCTAATTGTAGTTTTTCTTGGATTTGTAGCGATAATCTAAAGCCTGACTTTGTAGCTCTGCTCATGGAACAGCCTATAAAAAGTTTTAAGACCACAGACATTAAAGCCTTTTCGAGCTATGACGTCCTCCTGCTGCCACATTGCCACTTCACCTCATATTCTGTTTCTATAAACCCCATTACATGTTTGTTTTTGTCAAAACTACTTCATCATGATGAGGAATAATTGCATGCTCTCTCTGTGTAATTCATTTATTTGTCAGGATTCTTCCATCCCTGCTCTCTCTGTCACATCTGGTTTTCAACAGTTAAACCTGTGGCTATATTTTAAAACCCTGTGTCCTTTCATGTAAGTCAAGGCGATAATGTTCTGGCTTCTTTTTTTCTGATGCAGGCATGGCAACTGAGGTTCAGCCATCTGATTGGCTATGGAGCCAAGTATTACTCCTACCTTATGTCCCGGGCTGTGGCCTCAATGGTATGGAGGCAGTGCTTTGTTCAAGATCCATTAAACAGGTGACACAGTTTGCACAATCTCTTATCTAGTACATGTTTGTTTCATAACTAGCAATGCTCTGATTTACCAAACTTCTATAACTCAAAATTGAATTACATGTGCTTGAAGATGGAGAAGCAGCCTATGGGTTTAAAGATATTACAAACTTTTGCCTTTTGGATCCAGGTTTGTAATTTTGAATATGGATATTGGTTTCTTTGTGCACTTTTTTATACATGCAGACTTACTTTACTTGTAGTTTAACACAAAGTGCGAGCATGGAAATTCACCTGTAACTTCAAAGGTTTTTTTAATCCCCCAAAAAATGGCAGATTATTACTGAATACCTACTGTAAATATGCGTAAAAACAGGGATTTATGTTTGCTCAGAATTCAGGCAGAGGTCTTGATCCTGCTGCTTTTCATATGATTTATATTTTTATTTTTTTATTAAATGGATCAATATGCAATTCATTGTAATAATGAGTGCTATTCAGTAATATGCATATTGTTTTCAAAGACATAAAAATGACTGATTAGTCATTTAAATTCGAGCCAAAACAATAAAAGCCCTAAAACTGTGTAGTCACAAAGTTCATCAGGTTCACTGAGGAGTGAGACATATTTTGATAGTCCTGTATTTCTTCATAGTTCAGTTCATGGTGAGTTATAAAAGTTATATAAAAGCACAGTGTGAATCTGTTCTATGTTCAGGTTTGCGTCCTGTTTTCCTGACAGGCCTTCTTCCTTACATACTGTTTGAAACTGTGCCAGAGACATTGAACATGACATAAATGTGAAACTTGCACCGCCATGGCAGGTGTCTGCTCACAGACAGACAACCAGCATCCACATCCTCAGACCTTCCTTATGTTTGTCCCTCGACAAAGTCCAATGACTTTGTTTTGAAAAATGAAACTTCTACCCATCTCCACCAACTTGAGCCCTGCAGCGTGTTCTCTTTGTTCTTTTCCTTTTTTTTCCTTTGCTGTATCTCTGTCTCACTTTTCTGTCTGTCTGAGATTGTTGTAGTTCCACCTGCAGTTGTCAGATCTCTGTTTCCTGTCACTTGTCTGTTGTGAGCAGGCAGCTTTGGGGATTTAGAGCATTAGGAGCTGAGAGGGGAGAGTACAGGTGTCTGTAACCTTATCTCTCTTTATTCTGCATCTGTCTTTACCTCGCCCTCTGTGACATTTTCAGGGACATGGGTGAACGTTACCGTCGGGAGATGCTGGCCCACGGAGGAGCCAAGGAGCCCATGCTGATGGTGGAAGGTAACTTCTTGTGTCACTTTTTCTCAGCAAAATTTGACAGATTCTTTTTCACGTTTACCAATAAATGTCAGAGAAACATCTTACCAGTTCATTTCAAAAAAATTTTTGGGTGACATCAGCCTTGGGAGTTCCCTTTAGGCCTCAGTTCTCCCTTCAAAGTCTACAGTTACTGTAGGCTATAGTTACTCAGGAGTCCCCTCTCTTCATTTTCAGGTTCCTTTCTCTTCTGTAATTAAAGTGTCCATCAAATTTCTTCCAACAGCAGCAGAAAAGGAGTCAAGAGAATGTGCTGCTTTCAATCACATGTCAAACTGAAAAATCATCAATTTATCATCACCATATCATTCATTGTATCTTTAAGTTTGATAGACAAGGTCTCTTTAATATCCATTGCAGTGTAGTCATCTAATGTTACACTATAAGTATACAGTAGGAGGGTCTGAGTGACATAAACTTTTCCTTATGATGGCTGATATGGAACTCTGTGCCAACATCCATGTACCCTTCAAGAAGAGCCACCATGTTATGAGGGCATCTGTCCTCAAAGCAAACTCCAAAACTAGAAAGCATGAAAGCATAACTACATGTCTGAGTTGTTTGCTGCTGTCTGAAATGGGCTATAATTGAGGCTTAACCTCAAGGTAAAGGTTGGATTGACAATCACCTGAGGGGAATTTTAGCATTACCTTTGAGTTTGTCATCAGACAGAAGCAGCTTTGACTTTATTAGTCATGGTTTTTTCTTTCAGCTGTTCACAGCTGTTGATGTTGCGGTTTTGGCCAAGTCTCTGCTGGAGGTTCCTCAGTGGCACATATTTACTGCTTTAACACACATCCCAAGAGTTCTTATCTTTGTTTATAGGAGCTTTGTCAACTCAGACTGAGCCAGTCCTGCCATGTCCGGCTGCTGAGATGTACAGTTAATTGTTGAGTTGTGTCTGTCGCTCCCTTTGTGGCGGTCACAATGTTAATGCTACTTTATCCAACCTGTTCTAAGCTCAGTTATTTGATCTGCTTCAAAAAATATTCTCATAATGACTGTTGTGTTACCATTCTCTGCACCAATAAAAATTAGAGAGAAGGAAAGACATACTTGGATTATAATGGGTCTTAGAGCTAAAAGCTGATGACTCTGCAGGGTGGAGAGTAAAGACCAGTGCTGCACCTTTAACTACATTTAACTCATTAAAAAAGATTTTAGCCAATAGAGCCTCGTCAACCACTTGGCTCACAACTTTGGCTTTGGATGATATTTCGGATGGATAGCCAAACTTGAAACAGGCATTCATGGTTCCCAGACAATGAATCCTACTAGTTTAATAACCAGTGATTTTTCATCTAGTGCCAGGACCAGGTCAAATTTAATTTGTCCACTTCTTTGGTTTATGATATTGATATTTCCACCAGCCGCAGCTGTACTTTGCTCTGTATACTAATTTGCAAATGTTAGCATACAAACATGCTAAACAAGCACTTTGTCTTTAAGTTTCTCTCCAGGTTTGAAACTATCAGACTGCAGTTAATTAGACTGTGACACTATAGCAGAAGCTTTAGTTTATCTTTACAAAGGATTGAATGCAAAAAGCTGCTTCTTCCTCTTGCCCTCTGCACTTCATCCTCGTGCCACTTCCTCCTTACCCCCCTTCCTCCAGCAGTCCCTGTGGCATGTCTAGACAGGACAACAGAGGAGAAGGTGAGAGGGAGAAGTAATATCAGGTGACACATGGGAGTGTACTGTAAATCTCTCCCTCAGGGTCACCTCCTCCCTTCTCCATCAGATTGTCCCTCAGACAGCTCCAACCAGGGCTGCACCCAGCCTCTGAAATTACAACCAGTAGCAGATCAGGTCTTTGTTATTAGAGGTAGTGTCCAATTAACTACTAATATTTGCTTTTATGGCTCCCTTTGAAGTCCATGTTAATCTAATTATAGGCCAAAGGCCTGTGTGCAGAATAGTTATCATAGTCATCTTGATCCATCGATCTGTCTTTTCCAGGCATAAATCATTGTCCATATGTCTGCAATGAGAACAGAACTTTTTACAGTAACTTCAGTTTTGTAATAAATCAAGTTAAATTAGCCTTGAAATGGCTAAATGGTTAGTTCCAATCTAAATTTTTAGGCAGTGTCCTATAATTCAAGTTTCACAGTGTGAGCCTCCATTTATGACAATCAACAAAAAAAAATATTCCTTCCTTTCTTTTAAATCATCATAAAAATCTGTTCTGTTCTGGGAAAATGCTTAGACCAAGACTTATTCAGCTTCCTTGCGATTTTGATCGCTACATATGTCCACATAATTTACCCTAAGATCATGAAGGCTGAAGTCAGAGTTATAAAACCCCATCAGTGCATGTGCTGAAACATTTAGCTTTTCACTGTTCTTCACTCTGGGGTTGAGAGGTTCATAACAATCATCTTGAATTCCTATTGGGGAATGGAAAAGGATTTTAAAGCAAATAAGAAGGGCTCTTTTTATGTCTAAAGGAGTATTTAGGTCACAAGAGACTGGGAGACGAGAGGAAGGACACTGAATCCAGATCCAACCCATTACAATTAATCCTTTCAAACAAAGATCCTTGTAAATGGAGGTGTGTAACATTTCCCTGCTATCCGCTTTGGTGAGGTGGTAGAGGGGGCACAGCGGCATTCAGGGAACTGGAGCAGGCCTGGTGAGGCTAATCAGAGGCCAGTCTTTATCTGCATGGCTCCCAGCCATGCCTGCTACTGGATGTTTCCTAGGACAGATAGTGCTGAAATGTAAACCTGGGTATTAAACCCAGTCCAGAAGCGTCAGGACTGAGTGGGCGAAACTGAGGAAAAATTGAGAGTAAGAGGGAAGAAAAAGCTGAGAAAGAGAAAGGAAGAGTGAAAGGTGAGCGACTGACTGAACTGAACCTCGAATCTTGCTACAGAGAGGGCTTTCATGGCCAAGACTGTTCCCATATCCCTGAACACCAGCACAGAAAATGGATCTACTTGGGTTGGGCAGCTGAATCCCAGGACCCTGTTAGCTCTTTGTCCCGAGGCAGCGTGACTGAATAGTTCTTATGACTGCTTGCATACTTTCTAATAAATCCCAAGAGCATGGTGGTCTGTAAAGTCCCACAGCACTTTTGTGACAATAATATATAGTTCTGTTTGAGCTTGAGGAGAGGATTTGATAAACTTCACAGTTAAGCTTTAAAGTGTCAGAATACATGATTTATAGCCCTCACTTGAAAGCAGACATTTGTGACTTGTGATGGAAATTATCTTTCGTTGCTTCATGCAGAGCAGGCACATGGGGAAGTGTCTTATCCTTGATTTACTGACAGTAATTTGCCTTTTGATAACCACAGAGCTGTAAAGGAAAAAGCCATTAAAGTCCTGAAACAATTTAGGAACTCCTCGGTGTTGCTCCAGACGTTAATAGCAGTTTTTTGTAGCTTTTTTTGGAATTAAAAAAAAAATAAAAGCAACAAATCAAACCAAACTACTAGCTGAATTAAACATTTGACCTGATGATGCTGCTAAAGAAAAGTTATTATTGTTACTATTTGAGGGCAGCATGGCGGTGTGGTTCAGGTTTGGTAGTGTTAGCACTGTTGCCCCACAATAAGAAGGTTGCAGGTTCAGTTCCTGGGGCCTGGGGCTTTTCTATGCGGAGTTTGCATGTTCTCCCCGTGCCTGCATGGGTTTCCTCCAGGTACTCCGGTTTACTCCCACCGTCCAAAGACATCATGTTTGGGTCAATTGGTGACTCTTAATTGTCCGTAGGTCTGAGTGTGAGTGTGAGTGGTTGTTGGTCTCTGACTGTCTCTGTGTGTTGGCCCTGTGATGGACTGGTGACCTGTCCAGGGTGACCCCACCCTCGCCCAGAGTGAGCTGGGATTGGCTCCAGCACCGCCCACGACCCGGAAACGGAGAAGCGGTTGAACATGAATGAGTGAATGTTACTATTTGAGATATGCAATCAAAAGTGCAAATTTCATAATGATGTTCTATGCAAAGTCTGAGGATCACCAAAATGAATAGGATTTATCTTCTGGTGTCCATGAAAGTCTGTAGAAAATGTAACAGTAATCCAGCCCAAACTGTGATCTTTCAGCTCTCTGGCAGCAGTAGCACAAGCAGGATTTAAATCTTTTTCTTTTTTTGTATTTTTCATAAATTTTATATATCTACAGCTGAATACTATAAACAGGTTACAGTAGAGACCATATGAAGGTCTCTGCACCTCTACAAAGTGGGACAGCATGCTGTGTGAGCTAGCTCTTGTTGAGCATAAGCCAACCTTTGGAATCTGAGGCTCTTCAGTTGTGTAACTTTTTGTGCATTTTAATTTAGTGAGTTTTATCATCAACATTCAGATTGTTTTGTTCCTTTTATGAAAGCACTGACTCAACAAAGAACCTCCCAGTGCAATGTTTGTCATCACCCTTGTCCTGCTTGCCTTCTGGGCCTGTCTCAAGTGTGGTGTGCAGAAAAAGCTTCCTGAACTTCAAAGGTGTAATTACAGAGGCGGTGAACCAATGCTTTGCCTCCAGGTCTAACAGAGGTAACTGCTTTTCTCACTTGTAACACGTTATGCGCAGCAGCTAAACAGCTACTAAATCAGAAATGTGTTTTGAAATGTGTGATCATCCGCTCTTCTTAAGCGACTTAAAAGTCTGTGTACAATTCAGTGTATGAATAGTAGATCACTGCAGAGGTGGTGAGGCAGGGACTCGTGTTACTGCATGCTGCTTCACAATTTCTCCGCTTTTTAAATGCACAAATGTGACACACTACTGCTCCATCCAAGTTGCAAAAAGGTGTAATTGGGCTTTAAAAGTAACCAATTAAGTCATGAAAGAACAGAACACAGCCAAGCCCATGGGAGTGGGATCAATAGCTCTTAGAAAACAGCTAAGCCTTCAGATTGGTTGAAGACACTCCAAAAGTGCCGATTAGCTTTGTATCCAGGTAAAAATATGAAGATGCTTGGCGCACATTCTTTCAAGGAGCCAGGGGAGCTATTTATGGGCTCCTCTTAGACTGCATGCTCTTCTATATTTAAAAACTTAAGTTTTTAAATTTTATACATGTTCAAAACAAAAACAAATGGGAGCATATTTGTCAGTTTTTAGAAGAATATGGGTCATCAATCAGTTTACTCTCAATTTAAGTGACATCATTCATGACTCTTTCTAGGCGGTAACTCAGATGTTTGATAAAGTAAACCAGCACGGGCTGCATGCTGCAGCATAGCAATTTTGAAACATTTCTGCTGAATTCCCGTCCCCAGAGCTGTCATTACCAAGACCTCAGAGCTGTAAGCCAGCCACATAGGTCTTCATTTGACTGATACCCATCACCCACCACCCTTTGAGTAAATAAACAAGATATTCTGTGCTTGCTGCATATGTACTCCTGTAAGAGGTAAAAAGGGGAGAATAGCCAAAAGCTGTGTTTAAGTACACTGTCAGTTTATAATGATATTCTGTTTCTTAAGAAGAATCACTGTGGCCTAGATTGAAAAAATAACAATTACAGGCAAGAGGGGTTCTGTAGAAAGTGAGATAAAGAAGAGTGTCTTTGATTTAAAAATTCCCACACCAGCTTGGAACAACTGGACTGAGATTGAGAAAGAGTAGTGCACTTTTCTCCCCTAACAAGTACTCTTGAAGTACCCTTAAACAAGGTACTCAACAGCCTTTGCTCCAGCATGTCCTAAATGTGTGTATCAGTAAATTGTGTCTTTGGTTAAAAGCTTCTTTATTAATCAGCAATTTCTCTGATGATATTATCACATGCTGTTTCACCCAAAGTCTGTCAACCAGGTTGGCTAATTCAGCTACCCTGAGAGGACTGTAATGTGTAGAAGCCATGTTCTTCAATGGCTGTCAGGGCCATTATGAATGGAAATGGAAACTCTTAAATACGAGATGACTCACATCTCACATTGCAAAGCCTCTGTCCTTAGGCTCTCTCAACAATGGACAGCGCAGCCTATGTTTGGTTTGGCTCTGGTTTTTCCTCAGTGTGTTGCCAAGAGTGAGTGTACACTTCTGCCCACTGTATCTGAGGTATCAAGCATACACACAGGCTCGTACAGTATCAGCACTGATGAGCTGCTGTTGTACACCACATGCAGCTGGATGACCTGTGTGAAGCTATGGAGTAGATTTCAGTTCAGCCCAACTAACAAAAGGGAAAAAAAACGATACAGAGCTGAAATTAGAGCTTTAGTTGATTGACAGTAAGTATATCTGCAACAGTTGGATAACCGTTTACTCTGTGAACACCATTTGCTTGCAGCTAATATAAAAGCCATGAATCCATTTTACTTTACTGCTCACCTTCTACAAAATGTTGAATGTATCCTGCCCGTCTGTTGTGCTGGTTCAGCCCCACCTCCTTGTGTGTATCTATACAAGCAGCTTCTTAGATTAGATACTCCTCCACACTGTTGTTATGACTTTGAGGTTATCTGTGCATTCCTCTCAAACTCTCCCAGAGATCTGGGTTGAGAAAAGACTCACTTCTCACTGCCTATTGTTCAACCTCTCCTCGCCTGCCTCTGTAGGCCATATGAGAGCCAGGCAGCTGGTGGTGAGAACCCAGCGAGGGTGCTATTGTTTACCTGTCCTAACATCTTTTTAGATACCATCTCCCTTTCTATTTTGAATTTT
This sequence comes from Remorina albescens, assembly GCA_034769265.1. Lineage (NCBI taxonomy): Eukaryota > Metazoa > Chordata > Actinopteri > Carangiformes > Echeneidae > Remorina > Remorina albescens. Next base: position 6,791,838 of record CM068497.1, on the reverse strand, counting down.
GTCTCTTTCTCTCTTTCCCTCCTCTTGCTCTTGCTACCCCTCTCATCACATTAAAGCTGCTTGTTCAGCACACTAACCTGTAGCAGGCACTGCTCCAGACATCATATCCCCCTGTGGATACACAGGCAGGAAATTAGCTCTATTAGAGAAAGTGCTGGTGACGCTGCAGACAGTGTGAGAAGAGTTCAAATGGGTGGTTGAGCCCAAAGCTCTGTCTGCTCACGTATTGTAAAAAGTAAACAAGTTTCATGTCAGAGCATGTGTGTACCTGTGTGCCTCTTTGTTATCACTGTGCCTCATGCTGGTGGAGAGTGAGGCGAGATTACTGTCCTTTAGTCCTTGAATCTGCTCTTTGACCTTCAGGGATACTTTTCTGTACCTGACCTTTGTACAGAGGCTACATTTCCTTGTGGCCAACAATGTGTTTTCATTCCTGTGAAAATGTTAAAGCCTTTTGAAGTATGAAGCCCTTTAGACTTAAGCTTCACTAATCAATGGATTTATCAAAAAAGGGTCAAATGTCTGTTTACAGTGTGGAAGGTGCGATGGCAAACCCATGGTGCATGGTGAGCACTTCCCCTCAGCTCTATGTTGGGTTGTAGTATCCTTAAACTCATTGTTTTGGATGTATTATTTAAAACTTGTAGTCATTTGCTGGTGAATGAGTGGTGAGTTTTTAATTTGGTAAAACTGACTAAAATGGTGTTGGTTGAGCCAGAGGTTTCTGCTGGATTTTAAAACAGAAAAGCTAAATTAAAAAAAGAAATATTGCAATAGTTAGCATTGCCTTTCATGCTCATTGGTATTTAAAAATGCACATGAAATAGAGAACAAGCTGGCTAAAGAACATTACAATAAAAGAAAAATAAAAAGATTACACCTGATTTATGTTTCAACATGTAATATTTTAATATGTTCAAAATGTGTTTAAAAGAAACAACATCCTAGTTAAAACTTTACTTTTTCTTATTTCACTTCAAAAGTTTCTTCTGGAATAGACGCTAGCCAATAAAAATATTTTAATTATCATGTCAGTTTTGTTTTTGGGAGCTTTTTACCATGCAGATGTTAGCATTTAGTGCAGCGCAGCTTCACAGAGAGGCAAGACTGGCTGTACACTTATAGTATTATTTTTCATAATTACAAAAATATTCATTAATCGTAAATATATCAAATCCATGCAGCAACAGGAAGACTTTTATCACAGAGGCCATAACATTTTATTGGAATAAAAACACACAAGATTGAAATAGCGATGTAGCATTTTCTAAAATGATTCAGAAAATGTTCTCTCTATTAAAAATGTTTTCTCATAACAACTGAAGATGGTTTTGTGGCCTCATTATTCTCTGTATTAACATTTCATTCTTCATCTGTCCATCGCATTTGGGTCATCACTTTAATGCAGTTCTCAGAAGCCATAGACATCAACGGTTATCACCCCTAAAATGTCCGTCTGCTCTTTCATTAGGGCTGTCATTTATGACTGAAAATTGTTGCTTTCATGTGGCTGTGTTGCTCACGGTGATCCAGGGGCATTGCGTTTGCAGTGCAGTGTGGACCCTGTGCGGTAGTATCATCTTTTAGCCAAGGGGCAGGGTGCGACCAGTGGGTAAGAAGAGATGATAATCCCTTCTCTGGTGTTCTCATGCTAGGAGATTCAGTGCAGATCAGCTCAGATCTGCTCTCATTTTCTACCTGCTGAGTCAGTTCCAGGATGGCAGCGACACACACTCCACGGTAACACGTGCACGTCTGTGCGTCTGTTTGTTTGTGTTCGACTCCATATCTTGATGTGCTTCCATACATTCAGGATTGCTGTGTGAAACTATTTGCGTCTCCCTTCACGTGTGCCTGTGCAGACCTGCCTGTGTGTAAGTGTGTGAGTGTGCGTTGGAGGTGACCCATGCAGGAAAGCGGGGGAGGGCAGAGCGCCTATTTACATTGGCAGCTACACAAGGGGAAATGAACTCACTTCAAAGCGGGCGTGCAGCTGAATTGTAAAGTGAGCAAGGGAGTCCTCCATGCATGAGCTGGCAGACAGGCTCTCAAAACACAGACAGACATTCCCAGGGCTGCTGCACGGTCATATCTGCTCTATGGCACTAGTCACAGTCTGGTGTAAAGAGGGGGTGTGCTGTATATGTATGTGTGAGCTCAGTATCACCTCTATAAAGCTATATGAATTAACCTTTTAAAAGTTTTGTTAAAAGCAGAAAGAGAACTTCATAGTTTTGTTTTACTGCGCACAGTCTGCTGGGTCTGATCACCAGCTGAGGCCTGTTCAAGTTCTTTCTCCGAGTTTCTAAACCTGCTCTTATTTCTGTTCAGTAAGGGGAGATCTTCAGAAAGTGTAACATAGAGAGATATAACAAGTTTTCATGTCAGAAAAGTTGAAATATCCTTATAATGCTAGCAAGAGTGTGAAATTGCACTGAGTATAAAAAAGACCCAACCATAAAATACATTCTAGCAGTGTGGAATTAGATCAGACGTCTTGGGGGCAGCAGCCCAAATCCAGGAACTTAATTGGATTTGAACTTAATTTGGGATAAAAATGGCACTTGCTTTCTTAAAAATTAAAAGAGCGCTGTGTTTTGTCAAACTGCTGCAGCAACTTCAGGTTCTAAATGTTTAAAGGAACTCTGTACTTCTGCTGTTAGAATAAGGTGAGGGTTCTGTTAGCCTAAAACCTGCTGCTCTGTGTTTTTGTGTGACAGGGATGCTGCAGAGGCGGCCCACCATTGAGGACTTTGTGGACGCACTAGTGTCTGAGCTCAACCCCAACTTTGAGACCTTCATCATGGACTCTGAAAGCTGAGGGAAGGCTGTGGTGGTTTGGACACAGACTTGAATCTTTGCTACTGAGTTAAGAGGTGTAAGCCATGGCAGCGGTGGACACTCATTACTTACTAAGCATTTTGGAGTGTAAATAAATTGCTCACACTTTATTATTTTTTCTTTGTGGTATTTTTTAAAGTTACATTGACTCGGGCCAATTCTGCTGTAAACAGAGGGCCGATTTATTTGTTCTTCATTATATCTAAAGACTTATTGTGGCAGATTCTCAATTCCCATTCACATACAGTCTCCCAAAAATGGGGCCTCTCTTATGTCAGCAATAATGATATTTCAACATAAGTTACAGTATGTGTGCGAGGCCTGTTAGTGTCATATAGCTTTGAGTCTGTACACAAGTTTCTGACCTTTCCTTTGTGCTCCACTTTGTCAAAAGGAACAGAAAATATATTCTGTAATGTAATATATATCCCGATAAATTTCTCCACAAGTTCACGCTTTGTGGTTTTCATCATTTCACTTTCCCACTTTTTCATAGATGTATTAATACCACAGCTAATGTAAATTTCCTTTTTTCGGCTCACATATCAGCAGAACATTGTTTTTGCTGATCAGATCAGCATGAGGAAGAATACCTAATCTGCTCTTCCTGTCATTTTGCCATTGTTTAGACTCTAAATTAATACAGTCCCATCTGTTTTGGCTGTCAGTGGTTTTTGAGGGGGGAGGACGAGGAGTCCACGATATTGTGTTATCAACTGTAATTAGGAAAGTTCTGGTCAGCTCTTATCTGGATTGTCTTATTCACAGCTACCGTGTCATATTGCAAGAAAATCAGTTTTATTGCGGTGTTAACGTTGCTTAAACACAAATTTAAAGTAGAGCTTCCAGTATCTTGGTTTCCAAAGGAGCTTCCAAAGATGCTTCACAAGAGAAAGTAGCTTGACAGCGGCTGTTTGCATCTGTTTCGGCACATTCCGGCAGGAAAAATGAGCCGAGCTGATCTGAGCTGGGACTGCAGCTGCTCCCTCTTACAGTGTCCTTGTTTTCCCAGCTCACATCTGAGACGTAAGGCAGGCGGTGAAGGGGCAGCTTCACATGCTTATTGAAGGTGTCAACTACAGAGCACTGCAACATCACAATTTGTCTGGTTGTCAGTGTTGCCTTTTTTTAACCTCTCGTCTGCTCCCAGTTGCATCTTTATGTGTGATTCAGTACACTTATAGGGGAATAATGCGACACTTTAAAATCAGCTAACTTGTCATGAGTTTTACTTCTCCTGTGGGGATTTGTAAAAGCAGCTCAGAAAACATCAACCATCAATGGATCAGTTGTGAAACATTTTTTTAATCTGTCCTACATTAATTCAATAAAGACTTGAGAGCATATAATTCCTCAGTATGTAAACCTGTTCACATGGTTTATTTACAAAAACAAGATGTGAAAGTGACTGTTGACGTCCATCAACACTATAACTGGGAGAAGAAAAGCAAACATCAGTCATGTCTATGTTACAAAAATATTGACTTATTCACTATTTTACATTATCTACAACATAATTCATCGCTTAAACATTCCTCATCTTAACTTTCCATCTTATTAAGATTGTCTTCAATGTGCAACATAATGACACTTTTCTTCACTCCTCAAATTTTACAGCTGTTACCTCGACACAAATCTTCATTACACCAGCTGCTGGATTAGTGGTTCAGTTTATGTCTTCCTACATGTGAAGATGTGAGACATTGTCAAGGCGGAGCCGATGCTCACTTTGATTCACTTTGTTCCACGATAAGTCAACACTCATCGACATTTGAACTTCATTCAATTTCACCTTCTGGGCCAGTGAGTTCACATTCTGCATTTGTGTGTGTGTGTGTGTGTGTGTCTCTGTGCCTTTGCCTTTGTGCTCTGCATTTCCTTGGCAGTGCTTTTGTTTACTTGTATGTACATATTCCCTTTGGATGCTTTGACGAGGGACTCTCAGATCAGCGGCAAGCATTTCAAAATGTGGTGTGTTTGTGGGAGGGTGAGAGTTGGTGAGTCATCTGAAATGGGATCTGGCTGCGGATGCTGTTGAGTCCAGGGTGGTTCAAGGGTTGGAACATGAGCCAAAAAAAGTCCATGTTATCCTGGAAAGAGAGCAGGAAGAGGAACACAGACATGCAGTGATTACTAATGTATCTACGCAGAGCCAGCCAGGGGCTGACTTAAAACAGGATAGTCTTGTCTACATCAAAGAACTTGCGCTATCGCTTGTCTCTTTTACCAGCTGCTCTTCGTGGACACACGCACACAAAGCCTTGTCCTGGTCCTTAAAAAGGACATCCGAGATTACTGTTGGATTTCCTTTACAAGAAAATTGCATGCAGTACTTTGAGAGAAGTGGAATCTTCTTCCACAGACTTGGTCTCTCTGGCTCATAGTTTTCAATTGAATAAAAAAGATATGGAGGAAGAAAGTGTCGGATCATGTCCTGCATCATGTAAAGTATTTATTAGTCAAACTAATTTACAGCCTGGGACATGATTTCTGGTCTCCTGCAGGGACTCACCTTCCTGAGTCGATGCTTGCTGTTTGGTAAGAAGTACATCCGCCATAGCTTCGCCACTGCTCTGTCCGGCGCTCTCAGGCAAATTCTCCGTTGACCTACACCTCTCTGCTTCTTCATGGTCATTCTCACCATCCTCCTCCAGCCTTTCTGCTGCATCTGAGTTCTCCATCACCGCCTTCGCTTCATGTCCTCCCAGCTGCATCAGGGCACCCTCCTCTTCCAGGTGTGTATCTCTGGAGCAGCACAATACAGAAATCTGTGGTTACCGTTGTGGTGTTTTGTTTATTCAAGATATTCCTGGTTGTTCTCGGCACTTCAAAGACTCATTAACCATGTTGAATGATGTCAGCTGCACTTTGAACATTAACAGACATGAGAACTGAAAATTGTTTGCAGTCGTTGTTGCCTGACAGTTAAAACGGAGGAGTTCATTTAACAGTTCAGTGGTAATACGGAGCATGGAGTTTATCAGCGGCTGTTCATCCTCAGCAATCAAACCAGACATGAAAGATACCACAACATGAAAATCTCATTGTGTTTTCATGGGCATAAATTTGCTGCAGTTGTTTCTTACCCATCGCTGAGGCTCGTCTGGGACTGGAAGGGGCTGTTGTCCTGGCTGCGGCCCAGACTGCAGCTCTCATCGCAGCACAAAGATGGGATGAGGTGGACTGGACCTGAACATCACGCGTGGTATTTATCGTCACAGTCCAAAAAAAAAAAAAGAAAATTAAACGGTGCTGGTCTGAATGTTAACCTACCACAGGTGTGACCAGGGCCCAGGTGACACTGACAGCAGGGTCTCTGGGGAAAGTCATGGAGCCATCGGGGGTCCAGGCAGGACAGCTCTGCCCCACTGAAGGGACAGTCCTGGGACCTCAGAGAGGCTGCTGTGGAAACCCAGATGCGCCATTTTAGTAAGGTATCCTTCATAAAAGCTTTTTACTAAATGGAAAGTTTTTTGAATATAGTAATAAATAATCATAAATTATTTATTGGCTATCAATAAATCCATTAGTTACAGCTTATAAACCTCCAATAAAAGATGTCTTACTTCCTTTGCTACACTCTTGCAAATGTCTAACAGCATAATTGCTGCTGTCAGGTTAAATCCTCGCTGCTCCAGCTGTGGTGTCTATCTGACTTAACTTACACGCTGTTGTATTAGGTGGGCAAAACTTCACAACCCTCGGGTCCATGAAGCCGATTAAAATTCCTTTGTATAATTAAAAAGAAAAAAAAACCAACTGTGTTAGCATTTTGTAGCAGCTTTGGTGAAAGGTGGGTTGCGTGTTTGGACTGAGCAGAGCTACAGACAAAATATTAAACTTGTGCATTCATTTTCCATGCACTTTTAAAAAGAAAAGGAAAAAAGAGAAAAAGGCATAGGTGGTAACGCCTTGGTAACTTCTAACACGCTGTTTGTTTTACGTGAGCCTGAGAAACATGGTGTCATCCATTTTTTGCCCCGGGATGTTTCACACACACATTTTTGGCCTCAAGAATGCTGCTCATTTTACAAGTTCCCACAAATATGCAAAATCAGGATTTAATAGGGTTTAAGACGACATGACAGATGACTGGCACTCCATCTGTGTGGTTGTGTAGTTAACACAATAACATGGAAATCCTGCATAGCTGTACTATATGCTGTCATCTCTTTGCTATTTGCTATTTATTTAAGTGCTGCATGATCACTCCTTATATTGTTCTCTTCATTTGCTGCATTTAAAGTAAATTTAAATGTGCTGATGCCTCAACGGGAGGCTAGAAAAACAAATACCAACAAAGAAAAAGTGCTTCGAGTGGTATAATCAAGATAGGATATCACCACCTTATCTTCACTGTTTGGTATTTCTAATGATATTATATAATACATTATGAGAGACAATATAATATTTTCCTTTAATTTGGAAGTCCTGACAAGCATACATATTGTACTTGGAATTCATTGGCACTTGGGCAGGGGTGTTCAAAGTTCAATGCTCACTGCATAGAACCACAAGCAAAAAAAACCCCAAAACACTCACCCTCTATAGAAAGCAGTCACAAGCATGAAAAATCTCTCTTGTCCAAAAATGTGCAGCTACCTTGAGGCCCTTGCGCTGGTTTTTAAAGCTGCATACTCTAATTCATCTTATCGCTGCTCAATCAAAATCCTCAGCACATGTGGTCCTTGTTGTGTCGTAATCCTCCAACATCTTTTTCAGATTTCAGCGTTTCGTTGGACTCAGTGCTTCCAGGTGTGGTGACTCACCACTGGGCTTCTTCTCCAGCAGCTGTCTCTTGCAGTAGATGACACACAGGACCAGCAGGGCCAGCAGCACGGTGGCCAGAGCGCTGCAGATAACTGCGGCCAGGGCCATGTCCCGTGGGCTAGTCACCACCGAGGGCAGCGGCACCAGGTTCACTCGCCCGCTGCCTGTGGACGGAGAGGAAGGTCAACTACAGTCGAACACCAAGGTGTGAAATGTTCACCGTCAGTTGATCCTTGCAATTTAAAAATATCAATTGACAAAACGAACAAAGTGACAGGCCACAGCAGGTAATCTCTCGACAAGTGCGTGCCAGATACATGTGTGTGTAAGATAGAGACAGTCAGGAATGTATTTGTGTTCCTGTGTGTTATTGTGTCTGTGATGGTGAGTTGTGTGCACATGAACTGATTTCATGATTAACTGGTACGACCCTCGTCCTGTCTGTAGGGAAACATGATGTCACTGTTTGCCCGTCACACACACTCCTTGCTACTGCTAAAGACCTTTGGCTCCAACTCTGTTCCTCATTATACAAGTTCCCACAAATACAGAACATGAGGGTTTAATACAGCTTAACGCTCAATATCTCAATGTAAGGCAGATGAAGTGGCACGGCTGTTTGAAGAATTTTGGCTTCTGCTTCGTGCAATTATCCTTTCAACCACTCATCAGAGATAAAGACAGAATCTCTGACGCAAATGTAAACTAAGAGCAGCACGACACAACACAGAAATAAGAAATTCACAATCCAGAAACACATACTCAAAGGAGAGAAATAATATTGCCAGATTAAAACAACTGCACTTTCTGGTTCTGTAGTTTCCAATAAATATGATGGTATCAAATGTAGCAACCTTTTTGACAGAAGGTTGAGACTAAACCATGGTATTAAGATTTTAATACCAAGGAACAGGCTGCAAAAAGTTTGAACCGTTACTATCATTACTGAGCCCCGACAGCCGACCGTTTCTAGAAATCATTAAGACGGAAACTTTGACTATCTGTTGAGAGACCTAGATATCCCACAAACCGACCTCAGTCCATCAGCTTGTAGCTTTAAGGGGGGGAAGCTTTCCTGAATTCTCGACTGACATTTCTCTATTAGGCCATGTTCATGCAACTGTCTGTGATCATTATTGGTAATCAAACATAATTCGCCTTAGTCATGAATGAGTGATGGAGATGAGGCAGAGTAACGCAGAGCACACAGAGAGTCACTTGTAGTGACCAGTTAACAAAAATGTATTGTGAGACAATGTTTCATTGTTATGGCAAATATTAAGAGTGGTGTTTTGTTTGAGAAAACATTTTTCAGTGAACTCAGCTGTTTGCTTTAAAGTATATTAATCATGGGAAGCGGTTTCAACCTTTTCACATCCAGGAGCTCTTTGTTATGCAATGTAAACATTTTTTAATCTAGCCACAATAGGGGATAAGGGTATTTTAACATTCCTTTTGAGAGGCAAAAAAAGAGGAAAAAGTCAAAGCAGCTCTCCAAAACTTAGTTTGACCCAGAGGGCAAAACGAGGGAACATTTCGAGATGCACTGAACAGTAAATACTGTCAATAACATGACTTATTACCGGTTGTAAAGAGAATATTGCCACTCCATTGCCAGATCTTAAAAACTGTTACAAGATACAACAGCCAAAGAAAACTAATTCACCACAGCTGCTCTGAACAATTAGCAGTTTATACAAGGGTCTTTGTGCTTAAGTAATCTGAGTTCAGTTAAGATGATAAGCTCGTACATTGTATGATTTATTTCTCATAATATCAAAATGTAAAACCACCACTTCTTTTATTTAAGTCTGCGATCACGAGATAATCCTCGTATACACAGATACACAAATTTTACTGGACCGTTAAGCCACAGAAGTAACATCCGACCCGCATGTTTACATTTAGTTTTCATTGTCAGGGTCAAATTAAATTCGTCCAAGTTGAGCATCATCTGGCCTTCAGCACAAAGGCAGCTCGTTATCAGAGGCCCAGCAGCTGCAGCAAACACAGATAAACACTGGTCCATTGAAGAGCGCTCACCTGCTGATATTATCTTCACACAAACCAGACCAATAAACCACAGCCTTTATGGAACACCACTCCAAATAAAAGAGGCACTTCTTTACACCTCTAAAGGATCTTTGACTGTGGTCTGTCAAAAAAAAAACAAAAAAACCTTTCAAAAAGTTTTAGCAGAACTGACTGAGCAGTGTTTTACCCAGAAATCTGAAATCTGTGTACAGAGCCAATAGCAGTGAAAACAGTGTCTTGATATTTTCTATTTCAACTCTGAATTTCTACATTTATAGCAAGAACCTTGAATTGAACATTTTGACTCGGTTTCATCAGATACAATAAATCTGGCAACACCAGAGTTTCTGTTGGGTTAACATGGCAAAAACACTGCGTTGAGCTATTTGCTAAACTAGCATAAGATTTTGTTGGGTGGGACAGTTAATGCTGAAGTCTCCAATGGCTGCACATTACGATAACCTGTGACTGTGAGGCTTAAACGTTGCAGTTATGGGCCATTATAAGGTTAGAAGAGAGCGTCAAATAATACAACTTGACTTTCTGTTTTAAGATTTATTATGTGGTAAAAACTTGGATGAAAAGAATTATTATTGGACAGGAAGCAAAATTAAATGTTTTTTCTCAGTTTTTAAGATGCTGTTGATAAAAGATATTGATGTCCTGATACATTATTAGACGAAGCCATGCTGTTTTAGCCCTGACAAGTTGCTTCAGGAAGCTCTTTGTATTTGGTGTCTTTAGTCAGCTCCACAGTGACTCATTCATTTGTCAAACATCATGAATTGATGTGCACATTAAAAAATTAAACTCAGTGAAACGTTGAACGTAGGAATGAACTTTTGCCAAGTTTGTTCTGGCTTTCAAATAAAAGAAAAAGTAGCAGTTTTGCCGCCTATTTGATTTGATGCCATTTTAGACAGAATATGAAATATATGAGTTTTAGTTTAAGGAGATGTCTATTTTGTCATCTGTTATTCTCTTAAAATGAGAATCGTGACTTGGTTTTTGATTACTTTCAGAGCGTTCACGTGGAAATCTGGTCTAGAATAGCTTCTCCAGATGCCGTAGTCCATGTAAAGGCCTCACCTCTTTCTGAAATGTCAGGTGCAACTGAAGCGGGTTTAGCTGACAACCATAATCATTAAATACATTTTGCATGACTTAAAAATGGAATTGTCTCCAGTGTCAGCGTGAACCCCGGGCTTGTGTGGGAGTGTGGTAAAGTGTTTTATGATTATCACTTCTTTAATGTGGCAACGCCAAATATCATTACTGCTGTGAGGCTGTTCTCATAATTGCACGATAACTGTATGACAACAACAGTGAGGATAAACCATAATTATTTCATCTGCTGCATGTGCTTTTGAATATGGAGAAGCCCTGGCTGGACTGCTGGCAGGCAATAATTGTGCAGAATGTTTCCTGTTTTTTGCCAGCCTGGTGGATTTTATGCCGTTAGTGGTGAGAGCTGACTGCGTAGAGGTTTGAAGTCAGTGAATGTGCCGCAGGAGCTAATATACTACAAGATGGAGCAGTGAGGTTATCAGGAGGGACAGAGGTTAGTTGGATCATGTTTCCTTTGGCTAGTACTCATCAGGAGCTTGGTTGTAAAAACCGTACAGTAGCATGTAAACTTTCAGCCCATTGTTGGAGAAAGCGACGGTAGCCTGGCTTACAGTAAATGATCTTTCCGAGCTGCATTTCAAACCTCCTCCTTTGTTACTCTTTACACCGAGCCAGAAGATAAAGACGGGCATCAAACTACTGTGTAACTCTCATTGGAGAGACGTATAATGGAAATAAAAGCATAAGAGCAACAAAAAGCATATTCTTCCTACTTGTGTCTCTACACGTGTAGGTGTGTACGAGTATCTGTTTGTCTTAGCACGACCTCAGTCGGCACGGTCGGCTCTCTGAGATCTACCGTGACAGTGAAAAACTTCAGCAGATGAAACGCATTAAAGAGGCTAAAAGAATCCATAAAAGACAATCTCGTTTTTACTCCGCTCCAAAAAGCCACTAGGGGAAAGGGAGGGGAAGAGAAGAGGGGGGCTTTAAGATTTACAGTCCACCCCAGACGGTGACTGCTTCCCCTGCACAGCTGCACCATTGCCCCAGGCCAGTTTGGCCTATTAGAATGATCTGCCCTTTAAGTTTTCACCACCCGCCTCAAGATAACACTGGGAGGGAGGGCAGCAAGACTTTGAAACATTTGGAAATGCTCCACTGAGAGTCCCTGTAGGAGCTAACTAGCAGCTATGTTCTCAGACACAATGGCCATTTTGTTTCACAGGCCTCCTCCAGTATCAAAATGGGAAGCTTAACAGATGGAAAAATGAGCGAAGGGAGGCCAATTGTCCCGATGGTGGTGTTCATTACAAAAACAGTAATACCGCTTGCAAGAATTTACACATGAAAAGAGGTCAAGACTTAGACAGACACTACGTTAAAATCCAAACAAACACTAGAAGAGTTGATGAAATTATGATTTTTGCATTTAGAGCCAGCAGCAGACTTTTTTATTTTTTATTTATTTTTTTTTGGATTTGTCCAATATCCCAGAGCTGTCTCCATATATTTAACACACAGTTGCTAACCCTGGCTGGGTCTGCTCTGATGCTGAGGCTGCCAAAGGTCTCTTCAGAAACAGCTGCGGCCTCCTCTGCCATCAGGAAGTCACACTCAATTACCAAAGGTATAAGTTCAATCGCCTCTCGGTTTTATGTGGAAATCTGAAATCATAAGGTTCCACTTAACTACTTATAATGGCCGGAAGAAAGACATTAATTGGACGTGTAGCCAACTGGAATGAGAGCTCTGCTTTGTGAAAATAGTCGAACACACCATATGCCCTTTTTTTTCTCTCAGCATAACAGAGCTATACAAAAGCTAATAAATTTGACTCCTTGAGCCAGCACACTCCCTGATGTGTTTACTCTGCTGCTGAATCACAGACATGTAGAACAGTGCAGCTGTTTATATGCTATTGAGATACGTTTTGTGTGTGAATATTAATGGAGGTTTTGTTCAAGGAAGTTATGATTTAATCCAAATTGAGTGTTGAAAATTAATGACATGTTCTGAGCTAGTATAATCCGGTGTTGGCAAGCGTGCTATTAAGGTAGAGGCATCTATTTCAACTGTTCGGCTTATAAATCAAAGAGTTTTATTTGCATGTGCAGCATAGCTGCCCGGCTCAATGAGACTTAGTGAATGAACTGTGGCTCGGTCCACCCTTTAAAGGCAGCAGTTCTGGTTACACCAAGGACCTTGTTCTGGCATGTTGTGTGTGTTGAAGCTTTGTTGTGGCACTGCTGCTTGAGTTTTGGTTCTCGTAGCATTTGGCTGGGAGTTCAATGGCGTGGTGATGTTTGCTCTCTAGACAACAGTGTCCCTGTTGTTTCATCTTTAAACATCACCTCTTGTGGGCTTGGATGAATAGCCTATATCCAGGACAACATTTAACAAAACTCTGCCAGTGATGCCTGGCCAACTTTTAGAAGAGTTAAAGAATGGAAAGATGCTTACAATGAGGCTCATAAGGCGGAGGAGGGTCCCCACAGGGTATACACTCCATGTCTTGGAAACCGCTTAATTTTGTTTTCCTGTAATATCTGTTGGAAGCACAAAATTACACGTTAAACCTTCAAAGCTTTCAAGCTACATCAAACATGCACAAACTAATGTTTTGTTAAAAAGTGTCTCTTTTCTCTCTCTTCCATCTCAGGCTGTTCTTGCAAGATCGATTTTATACTAAATTTTATAATATTCTGTGTCTCTCCTCTCACCCTGGCAGACAGTCACCACACACAGCGTTGCTGGTGGTGGAGCAGTTGCCCTTCTGGAAGCGGTTGATGAGTCCACAGTCCAAGCAGGGCTTGCACTTCTGGAGGCTTCGGTCCTCTTTGAAGCGACTGCTCCGGCAGGGCACACACCGGGCATCCTCTCCATAACCAAAGCCACATTCCTAGGGGGATTAACGGGAGAAATACACCGGGTAAGTGGTGGGGTCGGCAGTTTGGGGTGATGTGCAGCTGGTGAAAAGAGGGCCTGAATGTGGACTACTGGGGGTCTGGAATTAAAGAATGATATTGGCTCGCACGATCAGAAGAGAACAATGAACTGCCTCTTTTGAAAGTCCATTTTACACTGGCAATAATCTCTCTGACTCTCCCTGTATGAATGAGCAGCCTTCCGCTGCAAGACCCAGAAAGGCCAGACATTTGAATAATAAAGGCCTTGGAGGACACCCACTGTTGTATTATTGCAAGTTTATTGCTGTGTTTTTGTGTGACTCCCTCTCCAAGCAGACTCAGTGAATGTCCCGTTGATTGAGAGGCCAGCAAGCAAAGGAAACGCCTCAGGAAGGGGGCAAGGATTATGGAGAGGTATACAGAGAAAGTAAGATGAATACTCTCTAGTGTTCAGTAATTGAAAATGCACGTAAAATGCACAGCTTCATACTGCTGTGTGAATGATCTAATTCTAAACCACCTTTTCAGCATTGGCTCACCTGAAGCAAGAAAAATGTAAACATAAGACATTTATTGTTTTCTGTGAGTAAAACTAAAATCAGAAGATCAAGCTTCTATACCGATTAAACATAACTTTCCTGTTCATACACCAGGCCTGACACAGTTTAGTTGCAAAGTTTTACATTTTGGTGATAGAAAGCCAAACTAATCACTAAATTAATTTCAAATAATTTCGCTTATTTAATTGTTATTGTTACTCCAGATGCTCATTTCCATGTGCCGATGTTAATCTCATTTTGTACCTTTTTCTAATTGTATTTATGTCACTGTGAAATCCCTGCGATGGTGACCTCAATGACATACTGACATTTCCATGACAGCTGATATATCAGTACACAAGACTGAGTGAAAACATCATACATTGATCATTCATTATCGGCTCCACGGCAGCTGCCCTCCTGTTGTCCAGTGTTGCCACACTGCAATCCAAAGCCGGTAGGATAGAAGGGGAAGGGGTGGAGTTGCTCGTATATCATTTAAGTGAAGGTCAGCTTCAAACAAGCCTTCTCTCTTCTCTTCTCTCTTCGCCCGTGTCCCGTTTCACTGCCTGGGCATGCAGTCCTGCTGGAATGTGGGCACAAGAGTCTGATATGGGGGTTGGGTTCGGGGGAAGCAGGCTGGCTGGCAAGGAATTAAAAGGGAGGTTTGAGGCAAAGATGTGATTGTGTGATGGCACCGCACAGTCGGGCTAGAAGATGAGGAATTCAGTCCTTCCAGCCAAACATATGTGAGCCTGACACTGAACCCTTGGGCCCAGCCAAGCCTGAGGTTGATCATCTAGGGCTGGACTTTTGCAGCTGTTGTTATGCGCGCTCCATATAAGGGTTTGGTCCTCGGCTGGGCAGGGTGAACGGTGGAGGTGGTGGTGGGGGGTGGGCAGAGAAATTGAGAGGGGGTGAAACGTGGTGATGAGTGATACAACAGCCAGAATAAAGAAGACATAATCACTCACAGTTGCAAACCATGATCTATTAAAAAAAAAAAAAAAAAGCCTGTACTAAGGACAAAAAGAGCAAGATAAACCCTTACACCAAACTGCTTCTTAAGAAAGAGTAGCAGGCCCAGCCAGCACAAGGTACCTCACTTTCTGTGACCCACTTCCACATGAAGGAAGAGGCCCAGGGTTGATTCATCCTCACTAAGCCCAGGACTGGCACAAGTTTTGTCCATGGGGCACCATATGGCAGGACGGGGGCTGATGCCACGTACACATGAGCAGATCAGAGCAGTGAAACAAAGGAAAACGGAGCCAACTTCTGCCCCTCTGATCCAGGCCATACAGAACATCAAGGAGTGATCTCTTTCTTCTTTTATCTCAGCTAACAAAGCTTCACAGAGAGGACGCCCTGTAATGACTGAGGCTAGTTTACAGCTGAAAGAAAGACTATACTCTGTGGTAATCTGTGATGCTCTGTGAAGTTACTATTACATGAAAAGGTGAGTAAACAAAGTATAAGCCTTTCTAACAATGAATTACTATAAAAACTCCAACCAGCATCCACAAAAGAATACATATTCAACCTTCCTAAAAAGGCCATATTTTCAAGGTGTGTACATGGTACAATAATCACACAAAATAGCACAAAAAAAAAAAAAAAAAAATAGGGCGTCTGCTGGCAACAGAGAGACAATAAATGTATGTTTCACTTCTTCTTTCATGTCAGGTATTCAAATGCGTGAGATAAAACAAAGCCTTTGGAGAGAAAACTACCAGGGACTTTGCCAAGGATAAAGAAAATGTCATCGTACAAAAAGCAGATGCTTATAAAACCCTATTCTATCTCCTGATCTAGTTTGGCCAAGATCGCAAAGCACAACAGCCGTGTTGAGTGGGAAGAGGGGGCAAGCTGGCTCGGACCTGAAGCATGTTCTGATGCGCAGACATTTCTGAGATTAGGAGGGAATCACATGGGTGGGGGGGGGGGGGCATACAGTCATCTGATCTGGTAATGAAACAGTGCAGAAAGTTGTGCCAATTAGGTAAAACTCAGAGTTCAGTCTGGGCCCAAATGCGCTCCAACTCACTTTGTTTCCCACTTTTTTTTTTTTTTAGCGTTTGTTTCTACCAAAACAAACAGCTAACATTTTAGCACTGTGATTTTGATGCTTCTGCTGGTAATGCACTTATAACTGTGGCTCTCTGTGCCGGTCCCATCCAGAAGTCCTCTGGCCTGGGAGTGTGGCTGAAGGAAATGTTACACTCTTGCTACATACTACAAGTTGTTGACACATCAAAGTTGTGTTCATGGCTTTTTTTTTTGTTGTTGTTGCTTTGGGCAGTTTTCCAACACACTTTGGAAAGTGATTCCTTTTCTCCTTCATGCTTGGCACAACGTAAAGGACTAAACAGTTTGCAATGAATGAAACCTAGAATGAAATATGTTTGAGTGGAAAAGAATACTGGTTTTAATTGACGCCCCCTCTGTGTGGATAGTTCTTTTAGCTACAGTTAGTGGTGAAGGGCTAATTGATGTTTGTCAGCTCGCCTCAGAGCAGCTTCCAGAGGCAAACGGGGCTACATTCCTCTGGGATCTCTATGGCAGCTGCACAGAGGGACTCCAAAAGTCTGCTTTCCTCCCAACACTCGGTCATGCCTTTCAGAATATGGACAGACTGTCTCAGTGACACAGAGCTCAGATCAGAAGTTGTTTCTCTGGGAAACTTTGTCTGAGTGCACCCACAGGTCTCCAATGTGAGCAGGCATCCCGCTACCTTCAGAGAAAGAATGAGGCAGCCAATTATTAACCAGGACCACAGGGTGGCTCGCAGCATTCATGCCTGTTGAGCTGGCAGAGGAACATGAGGACTACTGAAGCGTACTACCAACCACAGAGTGCATGTCTGTGTGCACTGAGATTAAAGGCAACTGGACTTAAATGCATGTGTGCAACAGATGTCAAGGGTGACACAGAGTTTTCTCATCAAAGATGTAGTGGAGTGTAAACCCACCTAAGCTCACTTTACCAGCTGTTTTATCTGCTTGTTTATTTAAAGCTGCCATTACTTTTTATGGCATAAAAGTATACCTTACAGCATAATTAAGTAAACTGAATCCAAGCAGAAGCAGAAATTAACTCCTGGTCACATTTTGCATAAGTGTTCTTTGGCCAAATCAGTATTTTCATCTTAAAAGCAAAGAATATAAATCTCTGAGTGTGATAACAGTTCTTAAATATTAACAATGATATCTGCACTTGTACTGAGTAGTTTTGCTCAAATATTTTACTGAATAGACTCACAAGCTGCATATGACAGAAAATAACTAGTTGATATACGGCTTTTTAACTGTGTCAATAGTTACAAAAAAAAAAAGAAAAAAGGAAAAGTCTCTTCCTGTTGGCGTTTTCCACAGATGAAAAGTGATTATAGTTTACTCACTTTCACAGCGCTGCCTACACTTGAAAGAGTAGGAGCGTAGCTGCTGCCATTGAAGAAAGGCAGCTATTTGCTTACCAACCATAACTGACACTACAGAGACCTGTTTGTACAAAGCGCAGAAAAAACCTGTGGCTAAGGTGGTGTAAAAAAAAAAATCAACTATATTCCCAGCAGATAGAGCAGCAAGCATAGGCACGGCCAATTTTAAACAGTGAAGACAATGAGTTGGACAAGGTGCAATAGAGAAAAACAATGGAGGCCATTCAACTGCAGAAGGTCAAAAGTATGGATGTGACTGATGAAAGAGAAGGGTCGGGGTGCTACAAAAGCTAATAACAGCCTGGCTGTTCTGTACATGAAAGAGAGGAAGTGATAAATAATGTCAGTTCCCTGGATAAGATACAGTTTTCTAAACAGTGCTGTCCATTCTTTTCATGAACTCAACATCCCACGCCTTTTCTTTTTTCAGCTTCAGGAAGTTGATTTAACTGACCTGCCACAAATTCCTTGTGTTACTATACATTCCTTTTCCTAAATAAACAAGTGATGAAACTTGTTCGTTTTAGTTGCACTATGGGAAATGCCCCTGAGTGAACAAAGCACTCTGCTTGAAAGTGATAAACAGGATGAGTCCAAAACAGCGCTGTCCAAACCTTTGAAAGCTCCTGTCCTGCATCACACTGCTTGCAGGGTTTACAGTTCCCAAACCGGTCCTTGTACTCCTGTTCTCTGCATTCTCTGGTCTCCTCCTCAGCCCTCACAGGAATCTAAGGGGGGAAAGGAATTTGGTGAAACTTTGCGATTCCTCCATTTCATTGCAACTTAGCCAGAACAGATTAAGCAGACTGAATTCACATGGTATAATAATTCCTCCTATAATAGTTTGAGAGGATCAACCCGAGCTTTGAACTCTCCTTGAGAACAAGTCTGGTACTGTTTGGATGAGATAAGATGAAACTTTTAATGATCCCTCTGGGAAAACAGCGTAGCTGCACGGACAGAATCTGAATTAAAAACAACAATACGGGGATCATCAAAATGAAAATCTAAGTAGCAAACACAATAAATCAGGATAGTGCAGTGAATAAAGGTTTAATGAGCCACAGCATTGTCACGTCACCACCATGAGCTTTACAGAGCCCTTCTTGTTACACGGGCATACCAGTGCAGTTCAAGTACGTGTGTGCAATTTGTGCACTTGTCACTGTCAGCTTTATGACTTACAATTAATAAACCCATGGCTAAATAAGACAGTTTGACCACATTAGATGAGATATTTGATGAGATTAGAATTGAGTATTTTGGTTTAAAAAAAGCTTATGCTTCACTTCCAAGTATTTTTTTGGCGAGGGGGGGGTGGCTTTTCTATCACATCTTGCCCTTATACATGGAGTTTGCTCAGTTGTAATGAGGAATCAGGCATGTGAATCTGAGTCTGGAGAAACTGTGCTGTGCGCTCCTTTTAATACAAAAATAGGGTTGACGGAAGGTCACACACACACAAAAAAAAAGGTTACTACTTTAAACTGCATCAAATTTTAAAATACTTACCAGAGCTGAATATATCAAATGCACAGTCAATAAAAGGGAAAAGGTGTGCTGAAGTACGCAGACCATTTTGATGGGCCACTTGGTTCTTGCACCTGAAAAAGGACACAACAATAAGGCTGAGGTCAGAGCCAAAAACATAAATGAAAACTAATATGTTTTTTAATGTTTATCTCTAACTATTATTATTATTGTCAGTATTAAAGCAAAGTTGGGTTTGCTGAAGCTCTTAAACCTTAATGATTTTTTTGCTATGCCAAACTTTATTTGAATCCATGGCACTACATTTTTTATTTTAACATACATAACAAACATACATACTGTCCTACAGTTTAGAATATTATCATTTCGGCGTGAAAACTTAAAGTCACCTTCATCTCAGTCACAGCAGGTGTGGGCTTTGGTGATCCGATCAAACAATAACCACACACGCGTCCAGACTGGAGCTCAGTTAATTGCTGTATCTTTTTTTTTTTTTTTTAATTTAAGTCTGCTTTGCAGTAAAGCTCCAGTCTAAAGCTGACTGAGCCACCGCAGCTTTACATGAGACTCAAGCATTAAAAATGTCTCAAAAGTAAAAGACATTGTCCTCATGTAACCGACAAAGTCCCCCAAATCATCTCTGCGTTGCGTAAAAGAAGCGACTGTGGCCGGTGAGGAATAAGTTTAAAGCTTTATTCTGAGGTGTCGCTCTAAAAACTGGGTATGACCTTAGATGTTCTTTTGGGGATAACGTTTTTTATTGTTCTTGTTCCTCTCACAGTTGCTCCGTATCTGTTGATGAACGCATTAAGTGGAAAAAGCCCCAAAGAGTAGGAACAACTCGTCTTACCTGTTAGAAAACGAGCCGGCGGGTCAAAGTGTCGGTGTCCTAACGGCGGAAGGCAGACCGGCTGAAGGAGTGGAGGAGAGTTTCCAGCACCGCTCCGCTCACCATGTCAGCGCTGCTGCTCCAGCCACAGACGGCGCAACTCCGAGCGGCTGCAGCGGCAGCAGCAGCCCGAGGACCAACCCAGAGCCGGATCAAAGGCGGGCACACAGAGGGAGAGGAAGGGCTGGCTCTATGGATCTGAGGCATGTATCTGATCTGTGATCAGCCTGCCTACATCAGAGAGCCGGCCCCACACACACACACACACACACACACGCGCGCGCGCGCACTGAGCTCAGTCCATTGAAGTATTCAGCGTGACCGACAACAGCGTTTCCAGTCATCTGCTTCACTGTGAGAGTCTCTCTCTCTCTCTCTCTCTCTCCGTGTGTGTGGTTCATTAGACGGCTTTGCAGTTTCATGTCACAGCTTTGAACTCGGGTTCCCAAACTGTGGTTCGAGGACCTCGGCTGCTCACTGACGCGGCGCCTGCGGTCCCCACTAAAAAGTAGTGTAGTAAATCTAACATAATTTTCTGTAAGTTGATCCAACAACTGAGCAAGACTAAATGGGACTCCTCGTGACGTCAGATGCTGATTTATAGTCCATGACTTGTCCAAGTTGAGGTAGAGGTGAAAGGACTTATAAATGTTCATCTCTGTTCATCAGGAAAGAGCAGAGTTCAATGTAGACTTCATTATTTTAGTGTGCAGGGTAGTTGCTTATAGGATTCAATTTTTGCATTATGATGTTTTGAACAAGTGCATTTTAATGAAAAACACAATAATGGAGCCAAACTGTAACTCGCCCAATGAAATACTCCACTTTAAGAGTGTTGACAGGAAAGTCCATTTAAAAAACGGTCCTGCTTCCTTTAATGTAAATATAGAAGAAATGTTGTATTCCTAATGGAGGGTGGGCTGACATGGCTAAAGTGTTTCTATCAACATTTTATTCCATGACAAACTTAAAATTATCTTAATTTAGCAGTTACATTGTGACAAATGGAGCTACTTCACCAAGTTTGGCATAGGCCACAGTGACATGATCATATTCACCTCTGGAAAAAAATGTGCACTGTTTGCATGATGGTGTGTGTCTGAACCAAGGCAAAGACACAGAGGACAAAAGTTCAGCACTGCAGCAAAAGTGGCCAATTACTATACAAGTCTGGACATGTTGTATATCAATTCCAGGAAATCTGTGTCTACTTTGCAAATTTAATTGGTTGTTACTGAAGCTGTTGTGGAATATTAATCTTTTAATAGGGTTGCATCTTTAACTATGCAACAAATGTTTTTTTTATTATCTTTCCTTCATGGGTCTTAGTGAATGTCTTTATATTAATACTTTCGATATGTTTATGGAGCTTGTGCTTTTTCTGAAATCATGTAGAGGATTGTTTTTGTTTGTTTGTTTGTTTTTTTGTTTGTTTTGTTTTGTTTTTGCAGATTATGTTTTTTGGCCATCTATCAATATCCACTTTGCTTGTAGATTGGTGACACGCCGGTCACAATGATATGAGCCATCTACCTGTGGGAGGATGACATTACAGTCAAGGTTTTGCCACAGACTCAAACTTTACTTTTGTCTCCATCTACTGGGATGTTGGTGGCAGGGTTTAACTGTGGCTCTTCATCACTGTGAAACTGTTTGTGTTCTCTGTAGGATGCTGTGTAGCATCTAGTCAACTGCTGTTATTAGGAAGTGTGTGGACACTAGTTGTTTATGTACTTATATTATTACACTATTTCCATCTCATGCAAAATTCATTTCCTATTCTATTCTATTCTATTCCTGGCCCATATCTGCCGGTGTGTTGTGATCCTTACACAGCAGCAGTCGCTTTAAGAAACCTGCAGTAAAATTAAAACTGTATGGCAGATTATTTTAGAATCACATCGTCTCTGATGGCTCAAATTGGGCTCTATGTTGTTCATGTGGTCGTTTGAGTGAGCTCCCTCCCTCCCCCGCGGTGCAGAGGACAGGACACAGATGCTGCACTGATGCCACCGCCAGCCTGCTGGTTTCCTTATGTGAGTCTATCTCTCTCTCTCTCTCTCTCTCCTCTCTCTCTCTCTCTCTCCTCTCTCTCTCTCTCTCTCTCTCTCGTTCTCTCTCTCTTCAATGCGGCATTAGGATATGGAGTGATACGTCGTTAACAAATATATTTCAGCTCTAATGATTGAAGTAATCTCATGTAGTCTCTACTGAACAGAAATGAGTCGATGGGAAAATCTCTTATTTATCCTTCGGCGGCTGAAATCGTGGAAGTCTGGTGAGTTTTATGTATATTTGGATTTAACTGTATGATGTTGGGCAGCTATTGAGTTATTGTTTTCTGTAAGTAATGGCGCTGAGCAAACTGATTATGGACCTCTGGAAACCAAACATGATGCTATCTGGATCAGGTTTAACCCGGGTTTAGCTATCTTGGGGATGCTTGACTTTGAGGTGATGATGTCACATTTCTCTGGTAATCCTGATGGTATGGCCTAAGAGCTTTGCACCACACATTGTAATGTCAAAACATCAGTGGGATTTTGCAGGGAGCCAAATTTGTGATCAGGTAGATTGGGGGTTTGGGCTAAGATAAGAGCGGCCTCTATAAGATTAGCTGACACCAAATAGTAAAGTTTATTTATAGAGAGGCTGTGTCTAATATAATAAGGTGTCGATCTGATTTTGGACCTGGACATGGAGAATATATGGTCCTTCAGTTCTTGTGTCGGCCCTTGGTTCCTGTCAACAAAGTTGATATGCGCATCCGTGACTGCAGTGTGCTGGCGTCTGAGCCGTCTCTAAACTACAAGTCCCAGAATCCAGCGGTGTAGACCCCTCAGGCCAGTCCAAGTATGCAGCTCCAAGAGGTCACTAATGTGATTTAGTGACAGATTATCACAC
The DNA here is from genome assembly GCA_034769265.1 of Remorina albescens. Lineage (NCBI taxonomy): Eukaryota > Metazoa > Chordata > Actinopteri > Carangiformes > Echeneidae > Remorina > Remorina albescens. The sequence continues at coordinate 6,768,954 of CM068497.1, read as the reverse complement.
TTAAAACCTTTTGTGGCACCAACGCCAACAGAAATGACATTGGCCCAACCTGACGTGTTTTTTGAAAGGTCAAATGTCGAATACATTTTAAGTTTCGATGATATTAACTGCCAGTTAAAGGTGGAATAAAAAACTTTGCACCGTGAAAAGTAACAGTGGATTGGTAGAGAGTCCAGAATGTGCCAGGATAAAATGAATAGACCTGATGAATACAGAAATTGAAAAAGTAAAATAAAATCGTACAAGTTTCTATCTTATTTTCTCAAGTGGGGAATTCAATGCCTTTGCCTTTTAAAAAGGTACCTAACTTAATTTTTATATTTTGACCATGTATTTGTCCATCTTATAGTTCATCCTGCATTACATTAAAATTAGCATTCTGTACTTACTCTATTTTGAATTCATAGGTTATTTCTAAACTTTAAATAAATGATAGAGCAGAAATGGTTGTTCCGATTGGTCAATAGTCTTTGGACAACATAGTTTACACATTTTTTAAGATTATTCATGAAAATGTCAGATAATTCCATCAGCAGTTGGTGGAGAAATTAAGATATAAAAGAAGAATGAACATGATTATTCCTCTTATATGACTGACATATAACCACTACCAGCCTCTATTAGTTTTTATACAGATAAAGCATTTTTCATGTTTCATGTTCATGAAGTAGCCTTTGAAATAAATTAATGCAGCTTTAAGTCCAACCTGACCTTTTCAACACATCTGCTCATTGTCTGAACTGATAGACTGATGCCCATCCAAACATTGGAAGGACTCCAGCTGCCACTTTTCGTTATCAATAGAAAATATCAATAATTTTACTTCCGCAACACTGGCCCATTAGAATAGGAAAGATTCAAAATCTTTCTACATATTCTTTGTGCATCAGTGTGACTTTACATTTGACGAAGATATATAGGATGTAAATACAATTTTGTAAGGATCGAAATCTAAAGTATACACTTAAAAACATCCAAGAATTTCAAGATTGTGATCATGATCGGGCTAGTGCGCCTGCGCAAAACACAACCGACTCGTCTCTCACCCTCTATATTAATATCACATCGGTGACAAGAGATTTGTAAAATACTTCTTAAGCTTATAGAATAAATTATACGTTAATAGTTTCAGATATGAACCCAGGACCTTCAGTCACACAAGAAGCGGTTGTTTAGGCTCTACGTGTTAAATCACGGCGGATTTAACACGACCAGGAAGTATCCGGGAGGGAATCCTCTCGCTTCATCTTCGCCGATGCTGCCCTGACTCCCGCGGCGTAATTCATTATAATTAGAACATCGCCTTTGAAGGAGTCAGTATGTTCTTCTCAGTAGTTACTGCTGCTGCTGCTGCTGTTGTTGTTGTTATTATTATTATTTCTCCCCGAAACAATAACCTCCCGTGAAATGTGTCGTCTTTGTAAAGGGACCGTTAACGGCGCGCGTTGGACGGACACAAGTGAGTGGGGTTAGTTGGGAAACCGGGATAACGCTCCTAAAGAGGCTAACCCCCGGTACACCGGCTGTACACGGCCCAAACACAGCCTCACAAACACAATACTGATTTTCATGTGCCTTTTTTCGTATCTTACACATCAACGGGGCAGAGTACGTAGACGTTTACCGTACACTTATCCGGAGCAGACAGGTGTTTTGTGGTTCTTTTTTTTAATTATTTTTTTAGGAAAGTAACGGCTTTTCTTGTGTCACAGCCGTGTTCCGGTCGGTGTATCCCTGCGCCGAGTGCCGCAGATAGTCCGATGAGTGTGTCTGTGCCGGGACACACAACAACAAGGAGATGGCCAGCTGTCCACCCCGGTGGTAAGCTTTAATGTGTGCTGTGAATTATTCATGAAGAGCATTAAAGCATATTTCATTTTTTTTAATTATTATTATTTTTTTAGAAACGATTGGAACAATCCACCGTCTGTGGTCAACGTCAGCTGCACTTACAGACCAACATAAGAGGAATAACAGCATTGCTTAGATATTGCAGCTATTGCAATGTGTCTGTCTGTATTTTTTTCCTGAATAGTTTATTATGGTCTGTGGGGCCTTTTCCACCATCCTGTGCCGGTTGCCACACCCACCACAGCTCCTGTGACTGCACCACTTCTGACTTGGCTGCAATGGGTCCGGTGCTCTGATGCTGAATAAGCAGGAGTATTCAGTTTTACTGCTTTGAACAATGTGGACCCGCAAACCTATAGGTTGACCTTACATGAGTTAAACACACATGTTGATACCTTAAATAGAAGTACAGCCCATTTCCAGAGTGTGGTATTCATGTCATGGTTATAGAGGCAGCTGACTGGCAACCAAATGACTGACATAGTCGCACTGATGGGAAAACAGTAAATATCTCTTGGGGAGTGGATCAATATTCATATCTGTTACAACCTTTTTTAAGGTTTTACTCTTTAAGGATAACATCACTCTGCAGCACTCCAGTGCAGTAAGGCTGCGGTGTATAAGGTATGCAAGTATACTTGACAATCAACATTTAGAGCTTACAAGACACATCTAAACTCGACTTAATGGTCCATTAACAGATGGACCACGTGGGGTGTCTATTCTCATGTTTCCTTCAAGCATAAAACCTTGATCAACAATGACTGTAAGCAAGACTTGTGTGTTCTGTACAGTGGTGACCAAATTTGAGACATACTTCTATCTGCTGTTACACTGGACTATTTAGTCTTATCAGTGTACTCAAGACATGGATTCAGCGTAACGTTGAATATGCACAGATGACACTATCAAAAGCTCGTAATGAAATGATTCCTGTATTGTTTTGGTTTGGTTTTTTGCCAACCCTCAAAAATAACATTGTCTAAAATTTTTAGGTTGCCATGGGTGACAGTCCGTCACGAGTACATTGGCCTGAAGTCCTACCAGGTGTCTCCCTTCACATCTGTTCAAGATGTCAAGCAGCTGCTCTACGAGGAGTCGGATCTCCCAGTAGAAGAGCAAAGACTGACTCACAATGGGAGAGTGGTGAGTGTTTGTTTACAGCAGCAGGATAAATCTATCACTTTCTTTTCACTGCAAAACAATATCCATCAAAGTGTTTTCGTGTGCTCAGTGTGTTCATATACTGTGTGACCAGTGGCCTTAAAGTTCTCAGTTTTTTGGCCCCTTATTTATTGGTTTCTCATGTAGTGGATGGGCTTTCCTTAACTAGCTACAGTTATAAAACCATATATCATGCAGCAACCTTTATGTATGAACCAAATACAGAAATTTAATTTGAAATGGCTTCTACAAAACCCAGTTCTAGATAAAATCTATAAAATATTGTGTGTTTTGTTTTTTGTTTTTTGTTGTTATTTATTTCATATATGAACTGTTGACTTTATAATTTAAAATTTCACAGCTTTCTTCGTGGTTATCTCAATATTGGAAAAATCATTAAGGTCGTTTTAGTTTGTTTGCCTGATGTTTTGTGGGATGGCTCTGTCACATGGAAAGCTGAGGCTTCATTTTTGGATGGCAGATAATCGCCAGCAGAAGGGAACAGGCCTATTTAATGACCCCGTGCAGTAACTACAGGGCAAATGATGTGACTTTTGTTTAAACCGATAACAGTGCTTTCATTGTTAGAAGTACTGAGTCTCCCTCACAAGTTTATGTTGTATCTCTAATCATTTAATTGAACCTTTTTGTCCTGTTATTGATCTCCTGACTGATTTAAGATTATAATCATCTTGTGTCTATATCTGTTAGTCTCTTTGCCTTCTTATCTGTCTGTCTGGCCTTTACTGGTGGCTCATGTTGGAGTCTAACAGAATATTGCAGTGTAAGGAGATATCAGCTTGGTTGGCTTACAGTTACATATTCTGACTCAGACTTTGGGCTACATGAGTAGGCACCTCATCATCACAGTGTATTGAACAAATGCTATAGTTTAGTTACTGGATTTTGAATATATAAAACAAATTAGTTACATAAAGATGCCATAGTGAACAAAATACAGATCTCCTAAATGACTTCTTGTTTTATGAATTTAGGTCCTAAGGACAAATCATAATTGTCTGTCATGCCATGAAAAGTCCTATTTTTCTTTAATCAGATGTGTCCATTTGTTAAACCTGTTACTTTTTGGCAGACAAATTACATTAATTTCTGTTTTTTGAAGGTCTGTGTTAGTGAATGGGATAATGTGACTTGAGTTGACCCTATCTGTCTGGGCTGAGCAGATGGAAAGCACCAGGTGGTGGGCAGTGCCTGGAAGCCCCCCTGAACTCATATGCAGAAATTAGCTGTGAACCACACATACAAATGAATACGACATACATTGCAAAGGTCAAATTCAACTGTTCAAAGTTTTCACCAAGGGGGAATATCTGAATTCCGATGAAAAAAAAAATAAACTAAAGATTAAACATTGTTGTACTTCAGTGTAAGTCTTGCTTTTGCATTGTATTACTGTTCTGCCTGATGCAATTGTGTACCAGGCATTTGCGAGATACTGTAACTCACTTGGGCGAGGAGTGCTATACTTTTTTTTGGAGAGACTGAAAGGCTAGTAGAGCTTGTTCTCTGTGAGTTCCATAATCATTCAGAAGCCAGAGACCTAGAGTGTTCATAAAAAGCCTATTGACTGGTTCATCCTCTTTAAAAAACAAACAGATATCTCTTCAACACAAACACATTTTTTCACTTGCATAAAATTTAATTTCTCCTGCAGATTTATTTTACAGGTTTACAGAGAACTATAAACTTTGGAATATCATTTTATAAGTTCAAACTAATTTTTATTTGAAAATGCAAATCTTATTTGAACACATACATATAAGATGGGTTACTGGTTTGAGGTGGATTCTTTGACAGTACTTGCACTAATCGAACGTTAAATATTGTACTAATGATTAGTAATAGTGTATTGACTGTGTTGAGGGTGATGACTGAGGGTTTTGCTTGTGCAGAGTCCATTTTTCCAGATGGCATATTGATGTGGAAAGACAGCTGAGTTCAGTAGTTCACAGTGTCACCTTGAAAAGCCTCAAACCATAGGAGTAGCAGCAGCATCATGCCTGGTGACGCCTCCAAGCAATATTGATTCTGTAAGATGCACTAGGAAAAGACAGTAACAAAATAGTTAACAGTAACTGGGGTGAGGGACTGATGATACATGAATCTTGATGGGTGGACAACTTTTACATTTTTTTTTTTTCAACATAGAACTTTGTGATCTTTTGCAGAATTTACTTTATTTTGTTGTTTGATGACATTTCTATATCACATTTTCCCCATGTAATATATCATCTCCACCAAGTTGTGCTTTTTCAATCCTTTCTTATCATTTGTTAAATTATGTTCTATCTCCATATCAACCTATTTTAGCTGGATGACAGCGTGAAGATTGGGACCTTGGTGCCTACAGGAAGCCCAGAAGTATCTATCGTATTGGAGGGAAGAGGCCTTAAAGGTGGAGGTAGGACCAAAACCACTTTGTCACTGTAATAAAGCAATTCTTACAACAAAGAGAACAGTGACGCTAACCTGTTTTGGCTTCACAGGGAGGTTTGGACAAACTACACCACCACTAGTAGAGTTTTTGAAAGATATTCTGAGAAGGTACCCTGAAGGTGGACAGATTCTGAAGGTGAGTGTGAAGTTGTTTTTTTTTTCTGACTTTCTTTACCAACCATAATAGATTTAGTATCCACAAAAGTTATGCTGAATAAATCAAATCAAATCAAATCGGATTTACTTATATAGTGCCAAATCATAACAAAGTTACATCAAGGCACTTTATATATAGAGCAGGTCTAGACCAAACTCTTTCAAATTATTTAAAGAGTCCCAACAGATCCCTCAATGGGAAGCACTTGGCGACAGTGGCAAGGAAAAACCTCCTTTAAGAGGCAGAAACCTCGGGCAGAACCGGGCTCGGGGGGGCGGCCATCCGCCTCGACTGGTTGGGTTGAGAGAGAGAGAAGGAAAACATGGTTAGTAAATAGTTACACATGCTTAGAACTGGGAGAAGCAGGGAATACATGTTTCTATTTAAAACATGTGGTCATTAGTAAAGAAATTAATTAACAATTTCACTTATTAAACCCCACATTCTCACAAATGATACTGAACTGTGGCAGATTCTACACCAAAGTTCACCAGACCTGCTTGAGGTTCTTTGCTCCTTGTTTTGTTTTATATGAGTTTATTAGCATGCAGTAATGATAGAGACTTAGAAAAGAATGCTATGCGCAATAAGAGAGATGCAGCATCATTAGATTTGGAATTCGAAAATACGTAAAGCTTGCACAACAACAAAGGACAGGTTTTAATGTTGGATTTATTGGTGACTTCATCTATTACCATTCATGGGAGCAAATTTAGTCCCACTGAATCGTCTAATTTCACTGTAAGGCTTTTTGGATAAAGGCATCCAACAAAGAAGCTGACGTCTTTGTGTTCTTCCAATGTAAAGGCCTTGCCTTCATAGATGCATATATTGTTGTTTTGTTTTCAAGGAGTTGATTCAAAATGCAGAGGATGCTGGAGCCACAGAAGTCAAGTTCATGTACGATGAGACAGAGTATGGAGTGGAGTCACTGTGGTCACCTGACATGGCTCAGCATCAAGGTTAGTAGTAAGGAACTAGTTAAGTACTATAGGATAGCCCGGTGATCGGTTACATTGACTAATGTGCTCATGCCACTTTTCTGACCTTCTTAAGTAGCTGCTTTGTATCTGATTCTCTGCCCTGACTTCCCTGAGAACAGGAAAAAAGGAAAAAAACAGTTTGGCTACATGGATTATTAAAATGATACATTATTGTCTTGATTTACTCATATTGATCTGTTTCTAACTTAACTTGTATTGCAGCAACAGCATTGTATGTCTACAATGATGCGGTCTTCACCGCTGAAGACTGGAATGGGATTCAGGAGATCGCAAGAAGCAGGAAGAGAGAGGATCCTTTGAAAGTGGGACGATTTGGGATTGGCTTCAACTCTGTGTACCATATCACAGGTAAGAATTGTCTTAACATGCCAATTACAAATTCTGTTTGAAATTTCAATTTCCTCATGTAGAGTCATTCATTTCTGATAAAGTGTTGTTGGAAACATGATCTATGACGATGCATTGTAAATGATTCATTTGTGCAAGTTGAAGTTGTCAAAATGTCAACAGTGCAACACTAGATCTTAAATCTCGGTGTATAATTATGAGATATTAAAAAACAAATGTGTTGAAATCGACTTTAGTTTTAAATATTAAGTTAAAACATCATATACATGTACATAAACATTTTTATATTTCTATTTTTATTTTCTATGTTTGTCCTTCTCAATGCTCTAGATGTTCCTAGTATATTCAGTGGAGACCAGATTGCCATGCTAGACCCTCATCAGACTCTGTTTGGAGTGAATGAATCTGGACAGTGTTGGAACTTGAAGACAGACATAAAGGAGATCACAGAACTGACGGACCAATTTGCTCCCTACACTGGGATTTTTGGGAGCTCTGAGAAAACCATTAAGGACGGTAGCTTTCCTGGAACACTGTTCCGATTCCCGCTTCGCACGAAACCCTCCCAGCTCAGTGGCAACATTTACAACAAAGAAAAGGTTTTGGAGCTCTTTGAGTCATTCAAAGCGGATGCAGACACAGTTCTTCTCTTCCTCAAGAGTGTTCAGAAGATCTCCTTACATGTGCGTGAGTCCGATGGCACAGAACGCATGTTGTTTCAGGTTACAGCAACAGAAAATACTGATGATAAGATAGAAAGACCAAATGCACTTAAGACTCTTAGTCAGGCAATAGACAGCTACAGCAATGGTGTCCCCAGTTCTACCATCACATGTGTTACTTACCAGGTTAACATAGAGACTCAGGATGAAACAGCTAGAGAAACTCAGAGAACAACTTGGCTGGTTTGTAACGGCGTTGGGGGGAGAGGCATGTGTGCAGAGCTGGACTCTCTGGCAGATGATTTGAAGTTCATGCCAAACATTGGCATTGCCTTGCCTCTTACTTTGATAAACAGAGAAGATGCAGGTGCCACATCTGGTTTCTCAGGACGGGCATTTTGCTTCCTCCCCCTGCCTCCTGGGGAAGAGAGTGAGACAGGACTCCCAGTTCATGTGAGTGGCTTCTTTGGTCTCACAGACAATCGTAGGAGTATTAAGTGGCGAGAAGTGGACCAGTGGAGGGATCCAGCTGCCTTGTGGAATGAACTACTCATAATCACTGTCATCCCGAAGGCTTATTTCACACTCATCACTGAGACTATCAAAAGGGTACAGACAAAAAAGGACCAAGACTTTCCATTGTCCCCTATAGGAATCTATGAGGCCTGGCCAAATCCAGAGCAGGTGAAGTCCCGCTGGAAGCCTATCCTTCAGCCCCTGTTTCATGACTTGTTGGAGCATGAAGTTATCTACTCCCTCTGTGAGAAGTGGATCCAGGTAGACCAGGCTGTGTTCTCAGAACTGGACACAGACAAGGACATTTCAGAGACCGTCATCAACTACCTCCATAGCTCAGGAATGCACGTGGCAAAGGTGCCTGCTGCCGTGGACTCTGTCCTTGCTTCCTATACGGCTGAGTCCACTGAAGTGAGAAAGGTGACGCCGTCTCTGCTGCGGCAGGTGATCAGAAAGTACAAACACAAAGGTCCCTCACAGGAGAAGCTGCTGCTGCTGGAGTTTGCACTTAGTGATGCCAATTACAGTGACTTAATAGGACTGGAGCTGCTGCCACTGCAAGATGAGACATTTACAACATTTTCATCTTCTGTCAATGACAAAGATGCCATTTACATCGTATCTGAAGAATACCCCAGGTAGAGATAAAGTGAAATTTCCTTTTCTCCTGAAGTCAGTTTTTATAATAAAATAACCAGGATTGTATTTTATGGACACAGCATATGCTCCCACTTGGGCGAAATGCATGCAGCTGTTGTAGTCTCGAAGATTTTGATTGAAGGCTCAGTCAGTATGTACATTAAAGGACATATCTGCTTTGTTCATACATGTATAAACAGAAAGCGAGGTTTTGAGTACAGTTTCATGTGCTTGGTTTAACTTAGGTTTCTATAATTCCAGATGAAAAAGAAGCACAAGGAAATTTTAACTGAAATATTAGAAGGATACCGCCTGATAGTGTAATTAGGTTATGTCATTGCTGCTGCTTTGAAAGCCAGACAGCAATTACATGCAAATTGATTGACATGAACTTTGCTAATCTTGGGCTCATTTCAATCATATAAACTCATGTAAATGTGGCCCTCGGTGTATCTTCCTTTCAGTATATTAAAAACATTTGTTTTTCCATTATGCCATTCTTTCATTCCATTAATTCATTCATTAATCCTGCTCAGCTGTATGAAATGTTATCCTATTTTAGTGGTTTATTTTGAACCAAGTGATGACATAAATGACCCTATTTGTGCATATCAAAATTCTTTAACATGAAAAAATGTACATGGAGAATTGAATTTGTAAAATTGATTTTCATTGTTTTGCTTTGTCATTAGGTCTCTGTATCCAGGACTTGAGGGCCGCTTTATACTGGAGAATGTTAAACCTTCAGTAATGGACAGTTTGAAGAAAGCAGCCAAATCCAGAGGTATGTAAATATAATTTACATATAATGTCCACATCAATTAATGTATTAATTTTTTGTTAGCATGAAGCATTGTATACAAAGTATGATTTATAGTAGTCTATTATGTAAAATGTCTGCAGAGCTTTATCCCAAACTGAAAGATTCTCACAGTCCCTGGGAAGGTTTATGTGATGTAGCCACACTAAGTCACCTTACTCCGCAGTGCCAGCAGGGCATAAATCTGGCACACTGCTGATAGATAATTTAAGAGACAGACAGAAAAGGAAAGACAGAGTGAGCATGCTGTTTCATGGAAGAGTTGTTTTAGTGCCACACATTCCACTCTATCCTGAAGGCCCTCAGTTCACCCTCAGGCATGATTATGACTGGACGGTCATAAGCCACATGGAGGAAATATGCTGGTAGTAGATTTGTCTTGTGTGTAGAGCTAACTCTAGGTCATCCATTTCCAGATTCAAAAATCATTTTAGGAGTGTACATGGTGTTTTCAGCTGAACCACAAATCTTTCTTCAGCATCCTGCATCCCTAAGAAATTTCTATTCTGCCTACCAACCTATGCTATTAGTGTTGGAAGCACCATTTCTTAGATCCTTTATCCTTGTCAGTCTTGCTATTTTTCTTAGTATGACAACTCAAAAGATCTACAATGGAAAAGGGCCTTTTTTTTTTTTTGTAAAATCAATTCTAGATCCTAAAATTTTTCACTTGAATTTCAGTGCAACAATATCTTTGGGGGTGCTCAGGTAGGTATTTCAGTGTATGTCGAATATTTAACATTTTTACGATTGATCTAAACTAATGCATGGCTGTAAAAAGAACACCAGAGTAACTGCAGTCAGAGGACTTCCAGATATGAGTAAAGTAAGCAAAACAAAAAATAATTCAAATCTGTAAGTTTCTGTAAAATCCATTCACTCATCATCCCTCTGACTTATCTTATACAAGGTTTTATGGTGTATCTCACTGCTTGCAGTGTTTTACTAGTTAAAAGTCCCTTAGGAAAAAATTGTTTTCCCTGCAATGAGATTTTTATCATATTTGCATACATTTAACCAACTGTGTGCATGTGAACGTGGTTTATGTAAGTGTGTTTGCATGGTTTGCACCTGCACTACAAGCTGCAATATTACCATAACTTTTAAGTGTTGAGAGTAACTATAATAATTATTAATATTTATATATTATATATCATTAATTATTAAATTATATTATATAAATTTCCCCACTAAGGGACTAATAAAGCATTATCTTATCTTAGTTTTTATCTTAATTTTTCAACTGCTTTACCCAATTAAAACCCAATAACAGCCCAGACAGTTTTGCATTTGTTGGAACATTTATGATGAAAATGTGAAAAACAAATCTGTCTTTTGTGCAGCCTACCTGACATGACATCTGTACTAAGAAACACCCTTCTCTGTTCTAGTTATACCTCAATAGGAAAAGCAAATACGTGTCTAGTTTAAGGGGAAAAAAGGAAATTGTAAAAAGGCATGCATTTTTACAAAATTAATCTTTGTAGTTGCTGCATCATGCGAAACAAACCTAACAGTGATGATGGCACACGCTGTCTAAGTGTGTCAGCCTTTAAAGAGAGCATTTAGTAATGTCTATGAAAATAATTACTAATATATTACCTGTTGTTTAAACAGGAAGACCCTGCACTCAACTACAAGTGCTGAACCCTGAAAGATCAGCTCGACTCATCAAGGAGATCCTATCAACAGCCTGGCCAACTAGAGACTTCACTGTCCAATGGGAACCCGGAAACAGAGAGGTGAAGCATCCTACGGTTTCCTGGCTGAGGATTATTTGGAAGCATCTCTATATACATTTTGCTGATGACCTAAGTACCTTTGAAGACATGCCTTTGATCCCACTTGTGCCACTTGAGGAAAGCATGGACACAGTTAAGCTTCTCCGTCTTAAAACACCATCCCCCATAATTCTTGTGGATGAGGAAGAGGCACCACTTTCTGAAAACCTTCTTGACATCATAGAAAAGCTCGGAGGAGTGGTGTTAAAAAAGATAGATCCATGTTTGCAGCACCCTTTGCTAAAGAATTACATTCATCCTTCCTCTCCTGGGATGCTTCTGCAAATAATGAATAGGTTGGCAACCCAACGTTTATCCAGCCAAGTCTCCTCTTTCACAGTCAAAGAGAAGGTTGCCCTCAGAAACTTTCTTGCTGGACTATCCGACATCACAGAGAAGGAAAAGCATACCCTTCTTGAACTTTCAATCTTTGAGAAAATAGGATCTTGCCCTGAAGGTACCTCAACATTTACATCACTCAGAGGAGCTAGAGCTTTACATCATAGAGCCAAGTATCCACCAAATGTGAAATTATCTGTAAATCTTGTGGGTTGCCGTGATGAGGAATCAATTCGCCTTATCAAGATGCTAAGTGTAGAACAGGTGAAAACAACAGAATGCTTGAAAATTATAATCCATGATGTTGAGAGGGGGTTCTACACTGCAGATGAGGTAAACCAAATTATGCTTTGGGCCCTTAAACATCTGGCTTTTCTGAAGAATGAAAACTCCTCTGTGATTGGATGGCTCATTGCTCTTAAATTCATTCAACTTCCCTGTGGAAAATTAGTCAAAGCCTCAGATCTTTTTGATCCTGAGCTGGAGGTCCTGCAGAATCTGTTCTACAGGGAAGAGAAAACCAGGTTTCCCACAAGTACATTTACATCCTCCCCAGATATTCTTCATTCCCTTAGACAACTGGGCCTAAGAAATGAAGTGCAGCTGACTGAAAAAGATGTGCTCCATGTGGCAAAGAAGACAGAGGAATTACAAAGTAGTGATGAACCTGAATGGGACTTCATAATCAAAAAAGCTAAAACACTCTTGCAAATACTGAACAGACAAACCAAGCTGGTAAAATCCTCCGAAACTCAAACATCATTGTTAAAACTGAAATGGGTACCTGTCTGCAAAGAAAGACCTCTAACCTACCCTAAATCCCTTGCCTGGGTTGGAGATACGCTCAATATTTGCTCTTTGTCAGAGATGTGCGATATATCTCATGCAGTGCTCGTAGGATCTTCAGTAGCCCTAGTTGAACACCCATCTACAGGTATGAAGAGGGCACTGAAACTAACTATAGAACCACAGGTTGATCAAGTATTGCAACACTTGAAAGCGGTAAATGATTGGCACAAATCCCAAGCATTCTCCACAGAAGATTGGTATCAGTTTCAACAAATCTTGTTTGAGATTTACGCCTTCATGCAGGCTCACCTTGAAGATGCAAGAGAAGCAATGAAATCACTGTCTTTTGATTGGGTGTGGACAGGAAAGACATTCTCATCACCTGGCCACACGGTCCTGAAACCTCTGCCTGATCTAGACTTGCAACCTTACCTGTACTCCCTGCCGAAGACAATTAGAAAGTTTCACAAGCTTTTCAAGTTTTGTGGTTCAGTTGAAGAGGTGGTCTCAAGCCATGTTTTTGACGTCATCAGTACTATCTGTCAAAGATGTGAAGGAGATATTTCCAAGGAGGAAAGCAAACATGACATCCTGCTTTTGATCAACATCCTGAGATGGCTGTACAACAATCAGATAACTGTGGATACTAACATGCATGTGCCAATTCTTTGTTACAAGGACCCAAGTAAATTGGCCATGAAGCCCATTCATGAATGCACCTACTGTGACATCAAGGTCGATGATTTGAATGACTTACTTGAAGATGCATCAGAGCCTATTATATTAGTCCATGATGACATCCCCATGAAAACTGCAGAGTGGCTGAAGGTGCCATGTTTGAGCACAAGACTGATAAACCCAGAAAACCTTGGATTTGAACAGTCAGGCCAACGAGAACCTCTCACAGTAAGAATAAAAAACATTTTGGAGGAATATCCATCTGTAGCAGACATTTTTAAAGAGCTCCTCCAGAATGCTGATGATGCATGCGCAACCGAGTGCAGTTTCCTCATTGACATGAGAAAAAACACTGACATTCGAGAAAATCTCCTCGACCCTGGCATGATTGTTTGCCATGGACCCTCTTTGTGGTCTTTCAACAATTCTGTATTTTCAGATACAGACTTTCTAAACATCACAAGGTTAGGTGGATCAGTGAAGAGATGTGAAGCAGACAAAGTTGGAAAGTTTGGCTTGGGCTTCAACTCAGTTTATCACATCACTGATATCCCGATCATAATGAGCAGAGAGTTCATGATCATGTTTGATCCAAACATTAACCACATCAGCAAGCACATCAGAGACAGATCTAATCCAGGCATCAAAATCAACTGGAGTAAGCAACAAAAAAGGCTAAGAAAATTCCCAAACCAGTTCAAACCTTTTATTAACGTCTTCAATTGCCAACTTCCTCTAGCCCAGGACTCCCCATACAAGTTCAGCGGTACACTGTTTAGACTCCCATTCAGAACAGAGCAGGAAGCCTCAGTAAGTGAAATCAGTAGTCTGTACTACAACACCACTGACATCTACTCTCTGGTTGATGAGTTCAGCATATGCGGCCATCGGTTCATTCTGTTTACACAACATGTTGGAAGTATGGTCTTGAAATACCTCAAATATGAGGAATCCAATCCAGCAGGAGCGCAAGATGTTGTGACAATCAACAAAAGTGTGTGGTCCTCCAAGGCCTCATATGGACCTCTGAGTATCCTAAAATCTGCAGCAAGGGTTATGAAGAAAGTTGCAAACACCAACAAGGTACCTGCTGATGTTCCCAAGTCTGGCTGCATCATACGTGTTGTGGTAGAAGAGTTCCATAATGTGTTCAAACGCATCGTTGATCTTCACTCCCCACTATTCAGAGGTTCAGAGGAAGATCCTAACCAGTACTTTGAGATGGCTGCTAAAGGCATTCAGACAAGAAGACTCACAGATGAAATGCCCCAAAAGGCAGTTGAGGTCACCAACTGGCTCATTTGCTCATGCATGGATGTAGCTGAAGCGCTCAAGTTTTCCCTCAGTGATAGTGGAAAAAGACTTGGACTAGTTCCTTGTGGAGGAGTTGCTGTTCTGCTCTCAGAGGAAGAAAATCGCAAATGGACAGTAAAGACAAACACCACGCACATTGGAGAGGTGTTTTGTTACTTACCTCTCAGAATCAAAACAGGCCTGCCAGTCCATATAAATGGATGCTTTGCTGTTACCTCCAACCGCAAAGAGATCTGGAAGACCGACACCAAAGGACAGTGGAATTCTATATTCATGAGACATGTCATTGTTCAGGCTTATTTGGCAGCACTCACAATGCTACGTCAAATGGCTGAAAGTGGAGACCTGCTCGACTATAACTATTATGCAGCATGGCCAGATCCCAGTCAGGTGCATGATGACTTCACTCTGATCAGCCAGGGTATCTACCAAGAAATAGCCAAGGGCGGTGACAGTGAGCATGCAAAGGTTTTCTCCGATGGCAAAACCTGGGTGTCAATCAAATATGTCCGATTCCTTGATGATGCCCTATTGTGCAGGCCAGACATTGGTCCTGCTGCTTTCAAGATATTCTTGAAATACCTCAAGGTGAGTGGCTCACAAAATCTCTGTGCTGTTGAGTTGCCTGACTGGGTGAAGGAGGGATTTGATGATGCTGGATGTAAAGGGAAATTAATGGAGAACACCCTGACAGAGAAGCAGTTCTTTACGGACGTCTTTTTCCCTCACATCCAGGAAATTGACAAAGACCTTCGAGATCCCTTGATGCATTATGTCTTGAATGAGAAACTGGAAGATTTTGCATCAATCCTCAGGGTTACTCCGTGTATCCCATGCTCTGGTCTCAATAAGGAATTGGTTTTACCTTCCAGACTCATTCACCCAGAGGGAAGAGTTGCTAAGCTTTACAGCACTGATGATGGAAGATTTCCTGAAGGGACTTCAAAAGACTACCTTAACCCTGTGTGTTTAGTGAAGCTAGTGCAGTTAGGCATGGTGAAAGATGACTTGTCATGGGAGGACCTGTTTGAACGTGCACAGTCTGTTATTCATCTTAATGAAAGTGATCATGCAGCTGCGTGCTTTCGTAGCAGTATCCTGCTCAGTCTCATTGATGAGAAACTGAAGATGAGAGATGCCGCAGCAGCTGAGCTCTTAGAAAAGCTGCAGGAAATCAAGTTTCTTCCATTTCTGACAAGGCCTGCCGGGTTCTCACTACCATGGCATGGGAACAACTTTTCTCCAACAACAATGTTCTCTGCTCTGGAACTCTTCACAACTGAACATCAAGACACAGTGTGTCTGATGAAGCCAATCCTGAATGAGAATTCCCCATCTTTCAAAGGTTGTGGTGCAATGTCTTTGGCTGTAAAAGACTGTCTTGGTCTAATAAGGAAGCCCTCAGTCGGACTGGTCATCAGTCAGCTCAAGAAACTGTCTCAATCATTTGATGGTGTCACCCTGTATCAAGAAAACATAACAAATGCCTGTTACAAGTGTCTTCACGAAGAAATGCTTCAGGATGAGGATGCAAAAGAAGAAATAACTAATGAGCTGAAAGCTTTCAACTCCATCCTTGTGGAGAACACATATGTCAATCCTTCCAAAGTTGCATTCCACCTGAATTTTGATGCAGCTCCTCATCTTTATCAGCTCCCAAACAAATACAGAAACAGTTGTCGTGAGGTCTTTGAAAATGTTGGGGTGCAGCCAAGCTTTACAGTTGAAGATTTTTCTGCAGTTCTTCAAACTGTGAAGCAGGAGTGTGGGCGACTCACACTCAGTGAGGAGAACTTCCAGTTGTGTCGCAGAATTATCAGTGAAGGAATATGGAGCTTAATACGAGACAAGGACCAAGAATATTGCCAAGCAAATTATGGTGGCATTCTGTTACCTGACTTTAATTTGACATTGCAGCCATCAAAATCACTGTGCTACAATGACTGCCCCTGGATCAAAGTCAGAGACTCTTCTGTGAAGTACTGTCACGGGGATATTCCAAGAGAGGTTGCTGTAAAATTAGGGGCAGTTCCAAAACGTCACAAAGCTTTGGAGAGATATGCTTCAAATGTCTGCTTCACTAGGCTTGGAAGTGAGTTTGGACAGAAAGAAAAACTCACAAGCAGAATAAAAAGTATTCTCAATGCTTACCCATCTGAAAAGGAAATGCTAAAAGAGCTGCTTCAAAATGCAGACGATGCCAAAGCTACCGAAATTTACTTTGTTTTCGATCTAAGGAAACATCCCACGGACAGAATATTTGATGATAAATGGATTCCAATGCAAGGACCAGCTCTGTGTGTCTACAACAATCAGCCGTTCACAGAGGATGACATCAGAGGCATTCAGAATCTGGGAAGGGGAACAAAAGAGGCAAATCCAGGCAAAACTGGCCAGTATGGTATAGGATTCAATTCTGTCTACCACATCACTGACTGCCCCTCCTTCATCTCAAACAATGACATCCTGTGCATCTTTGATCCTCATGCACAGTACGCACCAGGAGCTACATCTGTTAGTCCTGGAAGAATGTTTAGAGACTTGGACTCTGATTTCAGGTCTCAGTTTTCAGATGTTTTAAATCTTTATTTGGGAGCTCATTTTAAGTTAGAACGCAGCACAATGTTCAGATTCCCTATTCGCTCGACAGATATGGCAAAGACCTCCGAAATCAGCTCAGTCCCTGCATCTGACAGAATGGTGCAAAACCTTCTGGATAAGCTGAAAACTGATGGTGCAGAACTTCTAATGTTCCTGAATCACATGGAAAAAATCTCAATCTGTGAAATTGATAATGCATCTGGGGAACTAAAAGTGCTCTATTCTGTAACTGCCAGAATAACAGATGGCGATCGGCTGAAACGCAAGCAATTTCATGCCTCGGTCATTGATAGTGTGACCAAAAAGAAGCAACTCACTGCTATCCCAGTCCAGCAGATAACCTATGCAATGGACATAGAGGATTTGGATGGAAATTTAACTTCATGGATGATCTGCAACCGATCTGGCTTCCCTAACATTGAAAATGTCTCAAAAAGTGTGATCTCGGCTCACAAAAATGAAGACATAACTTTGTTTCCTCGTGGAGGGGTTGCTGCATGTATAAGCCACAACTACAAAAAACCCCACAGAGCCTTCTGCTTTCTGCCCCTTTCACTGGAGACTGGCTTGCCTTTTCACGTCAATGGGCATTTTGCTCTGGACTCAGCTAGAAGAAACCTTTGGAGAGATGACAATGGAGTAGGGGTAAGGAGTGACTGGAATAACAATTTGATGACATCGCTGATAGCCCCTGCCTGCGTAGAACTGCTGATCCAGCTTAAGCGCAGATATTTTCCAGGTCCTGATCCCACCATGACTGTCCTACAAGGAACACCACTGCATGTTGTGAAAGACACACTGAGGAAATATCTGTTCTTCTTCCCAGTGAACAGACTCGATATACAGCCGGACTGGTACTGCCTAGTTAAGGCAGTGTACAACTGTATCCATGCTGACCTGAAGCGTCTGCTTCCCGTAGTTAGAGCTGCACAAACCGACAATTCTGACATGCACACTGTTGTTTATATTTCATGGGTGAACACATCCACAGCAAACAAAGGTAGAGCCTTCTTTGACAATCTGCTGCAAGATGAGCTGCAACACCTGAAAAACACTGAGTACAACATCACCTCAAGGAAGTCTGTAGCTGAAAGCATCTACCGGCTCAAAACCTTGCTTCTGGACATTGGTTTCAACCTGGTTCACAGTTGTGATGAGACTGCTAATCTCTACTTCTGTTTGGAGGATGCAGGGATACCAGTCAGTTATGTAACACCAGTGGATGTCCGCAGCTTTCTTCACACTTTCTCGTCACCGGACACAGCTTGCCATGTTGGAAAACTCCCTTGCCGTCTCCAACAGTCCAACTACAAGTTGGCTCATCACCTGAAGATTCTATTCGACTATTGTTTCAAAGACATTGAAGTGAATGACATCAAAATTGAGGGTTTGCCTCTGTTGATAACAATGGACAATATGCTTCAGGTGTTTGATACCAAGAGACCGAAGTTCCTGACAGCACATCATGAGCTAATTTCATCGAGGAAAGAAATGTTCATGAATACATTGTACATTCGGTATAGTAACATTCTGTTGGGTGCAGGAGCTGCAAAGATTTTTGACATCAGCAGCTTTGGTGAACTGTTGGGTTCTGTTCTTCCAAGAGAGTATCGAACAAGGATCCCTGTAAAGTGGAGAGACACCTTTGCAAGTGAATGTTGGCTAAAGAACGTGTGGAACTTCATCAGTGAGAACATCGCCATCAAGGAGGATCAGGTGGACACCAAACCCAGTTTCGACACAATGCTTGAAATTCTGAAAGACTGGGCTTTGCTACCTGGAGTCAAATTCATGGCAAGAGAAAAGATAGTCGTCCCTGAGCATGATGTACTTTTGCCTCTGAGTTTGATGAACATAGCCATATTTCCACATGGCCAAAATGACAAAGTCTTTCACACCCTAATGAAAGCAGGGTGCATTCAGCTTGCAGTTGGCAAAATCTGTGTCAAAGAGAGTCCCATCATGCCTTTTCTGGCACAGTACACTGCAAACATTGAAAATCCATCCGGTGTGCTAAAAGCTGTAGAGTACATGATTCAGACATCTGCTTTTAAGGCAGCAAACTTAACTGACAAAGACTTTGAGGCTCTTTTGTTGTATTTCAACTGCAACCTAGCTAACCTCACACAGCAGGATGTACAGAGTTTAAAACTCCTCCCATGCTTTAAGTCAGTTAGTGGGAGGTACATCAGCATTGCAAACTATGGAGCAAACTATGTCCTTACAAAAAGCATTCCTGCAGCAGACATAGAAAAATGGGCTCACACAGTTTCCTTTGCTTTTCTTGCTGACAGTCCACAGTTGAAAGAACTGTACACATTTCTTGGCTGTATGCCAATTGATGACTTGGAAATCTACCTTCATCATCTCCTGCCAAAGTTTGAGAGTCTTTCCCATGATGCCAAAGTTGAGCACATTGTGTACTTGAAGGAAAGACTTCTGTCAATGGAAGAACCTTGTGAGATCAAAGATCAACTCTATGAGAAACTAGAGGGACTGTCATTCATCTATGACTACTCAAACAGACTCAGGCCAACCAAGTTCTTCTATGATGAGACAATTAAGGTGTTTGAAGTTATGTTACCTGCAAAATCATTCATACCAAGTGAGTTTTTCAAGAAAGTTGAGCAAGTGTCAAAACCAAAGAACGGGACATTGTTGCTCACCTCATGGATAACCTTTTTGAGAAATATTGGCCTCAAGCATGAAATGTCCCAGCAGCAAGTTCTTCAGTTTGCCAAAGAGGTCAGCATCAAAGCCCAGACAGAGAGCTGGACCAAAGAAAAGGTCCAAATTATTGTCGACGTTCTCTTGAACCATATTTTCACAGAGAGGACAGACCTGTTCCAGGGTACCTTTCTCAAAGAGCTCTCAATGATACCATTCCTTTGTCCAGAGAGAGCACCCAAAGAACTGATAAAGCTTCATTCGCAGTACCAAGAGATGAGTGGCACGCTTCCTCTTATTCGTTTCAGTGGGTCTCAGGTAAACCCAAAATTCAAGCAAACAGATGTAATTCATCTGCTTTGGACATCCTGCCCAATTCTACCAGAGAAAGCTACTCCATCAAGTATAAAGGACCAAGAAGACAGCACTCTCACAGGACAGGAGCAACTTGACCAAGTGCTGAACATGTTGGGTGTCAGCTTGGACCCTCCATTGGACAAAGTCATAAGCAACTGCAAGAACATCTGCAACTTATCCAGTCCAGATGATGAAATGGTGAAAACCAGGAACAAGGTTTTAAGATCCACCTACGAGTTTCTAAATGCAGATAAAAGAGATTTCCGTTACCAACTCCGCGGGGTGGCTTTTGTCATGGTTGAAGATGGCTGGAAATTGCTGAAACCTGAAGAGGTTGTCATTAATCTGGACAATGAATCTGATTTCAAACCTTACTTGTACAAACTGCCCTTAGAACTTGGCACCTTTCACCAACTCTTCAAACTCCTTGGCACAGAAGATGTTGTGTCAACCAAACAGTATGTTGAAGTTTTGTGGAGAATTTTCCGAAACTCAGAGGGCAAACAGCTTGACCCAAATGAAATGAGAACTGTGAAAAGGGTTGTTTCAGGATTGTTCAGGTCTCTCCATAACGATCCAGTGGAAATTCGCAAAGACCTTGAGAGTCTCAGAGATTTGCTATTTTATCTGCCAAGCCATGATGGTAGATTAGCAAAATCCAGCAGTTTAGTGTTTGATGATGCCCCACATTACAAGAGCAGAATTCAGGGTAACGTTGGAGTCCAGATGCTTGTGGACATGAGCCAGTGCTATCTGGGAAAAGATCACGCCTTCCACACAAAGCTGATAATGCTACTGCCTCAAAAACTAAGACCTAGACTGCTGAGTAGCATTCTTGAAGAGCAACTCGATGAGGATTCTCCAAAAATGTGCCAGTTTGGAGCTCTTTGTTCACTTCAAGGTCGCCTTCAGCTGTTACTGTCCTCAGAGCAGTTCATCACAGGATTGATCAGAATCATGAAACATGAGAACGACAATGCATACCTTGTGAATGAGGAAAAAGCCATACGTCTCTGCAAAGCACTTTGTGAAGGACTTAAGGTCTCTTGCTTTGAGAAACTTCAGACAACATTAAGAGTGAAAGGATGTAGTCCCATCCCTCACAGCCGCAGTGAAACACTTGCCTTCCTCAAAAGGTATGGGACGGCTGTGATTCATCTCTACATTCAGCATTCAGACAGTAAAGACATTAATTTTCTCTTGGCACTTGCTATGACATTAAAGTCTGCTACAGACAACCTGATTTCTGACACATCCTATCTTATTGCCATGCTGGGCTGCAATGACATTTACAGAATCACAGAAAAGCTGGACAGCCTTGGTGTTAAGTATGACTCAACAGAGCCCTCAAAACTTGAGCTGCCCCTGCCTGGAACGCCGATACCAGCTGAGATACATCACACGCTCCTCATGGATCCAATGAATGTATTTTATCCAGGGGAATATGTCGGTTACCTTGTAGACTCTGAGGGAGGAGACATATACGGCTCCTACCAGCCAACCTATACATATGCCATCATCGTTCAAGAAGTAGAAAGAGAAGAGGAGGAAAACACAAGTGTCCTTGGAAAATGCTTCCAAATCGACATTGGATACAGTGAGTACAAAATAGTAAGTTCACTCGACCTGTACAAATTCTCAAGACAAGACGAAAGCAACCATGCTCGAGACACCAGTGCCCAATCAACTCCTACGAGTCCAGACAACCGTTCTTCTGGCCTACGGATGGTCCCTCCTCTCTTTGCTGGCAAGGAAAACCTGAGACCCCCCCCTCAAAAGCAATCACCAAAAAAGATCAAGCTTCATGCATTGCCTGAGATTCTGAAAGAAGTGACCTTAGTAGTTGAACAAGCATGGAAGCTTCCCGAAACAGAAAGAAAGAAGATAATTCGCCGATTGTATCTCAAGTGGCATCCAGACAAAAATGCAGAGAATCTGGACATCGCCACTGAAGTTTTCAAGCATTTGCAGAACGAAATCAACAGGATGGAGAAACAGTCTTTGGCTGATCAGCAAAATACAGACAGAGCGTCTAGGAGATCTTTCTCCACGTCATCAACCCGCTTTCAATCAGAGAAATTCTCGTTTCAAAGGTTTTACTCATCGTGGAATCAAGAAGCAACAAGTCACAAGTCAGAGAGGCAGCAGTTCAGGGAACATTACACAAGCTATGCAGGTTCATCACATTCTCACCGTTTTTTTGTGCCCCCAACCTTCAAGACCGTTGGAAACCCTGTGGAAGCCCGCAGGTGGCTGAGACAGGCCAGAGCAAACTACTCTGCTGCTCGCAATGATCTCCATAAAAATGCCAATGAGTGGGTTTGTTTCAAATGCTACCTGGCCACGAAGCTAGCATTGATAGCCGCAGACTATGCAGTCAGAGGAAAGTCGGACAAAGATGTAAAACCAACTGCTTTGGCTCAGAAAGTGGAGGAGTACAGCTCCCAACTCACAGGCCTTGCCAATGATGTTCAGATCCTGGAAGGATATGGTGTGGACAGCCTGAGAACTCGCTACCCCGATCTCCTGCCATTTC
Source organism: Remorina albescens (assembly GCA_034769265.1). Lineage (NCBI taxonomy): Eukaryota > Metazoa > Chordata > Actinopteri > Carangiformes > Echeneidae > Remorina > Remorina albescens. The sequence goes on along the minus strand of CM068497.1, from coordinate 6,746,274 downwards.
CACAGATTCCCAACGACAGGTACACATCTGAGGTGGCCATGAGAGTGATGGAATGTACTGCACGGATTATCATAAAGCTTGAAACCTTTGTGCAGCAAAAAATATAAAACTGTCGTTGAAAATGACAATGAAATATCAGTATGCATAGCTCTCTGGAATAGAGGACATCTTTGGCTGTGTGCAATACACATCATGTATATCACTCTGAATAAAACTGAAGTATCCAGCCGGCAGCTTATGGTACATATGCAGTTTCTACCTGTGATGATGGTGCTGTGGCCCATGCACAGTAAATAAATGAATGGCTCCCCTAACTGCTGTCTTTTTGCTCTAACGTGGAAAAAAAAAATCTGCATATGCTGTACATACAAATGCCTCAGCAGTACGTTTTGTTTACCAAAGTCCCCATTCTGAACCTATTGGCTCCGAGTTTTAAAAAAAAAAAAATGCTGCTTTTTTTACTTTATCTTTTATAAAAATATATATACATATATATATATATTTTCTTGCTACAAAAAACCAGTTGAGTGTACTTAAACATAGCGCTTGTCATGAAAAAATAGATAAACTCCAGTTGTCAACACAGCAATTACTTTCATGCAGTGTGTCCTGTTTGATCTCAGCAAGGCAAGGAAATACAGTCATATGTTTGTACCTTTTCCTTTTTATAATAGTTGGTTTCATATCATTTCTATACATTTGTAAATTTTTGGTGTCATAGCCAGTTACCTGTTTGAGGACAAAGCACTTTTTTGAAACTCCTCGTGTTCACACTTGCACTTGTGTAGCGCTTGTGTCACCCCAGCAACTCGGGAGAATCCAACTGTGAATGGGAAACTCTTAATGTTACTTTAAAAGTGATCGTGTATTGTTCAGGGTTTTGTTTTTTTTTTCTTTGTTTCTTGTTTTTGTTTTTGTTTTTTGATTGGGGATATGTTTTGTTTTGGCTTTGTTAAATGTTTGCTGTGCTCCATACATCCATACAGTAGCATTTGGTGACTGTTGCATTAGTACCATTAGTACTTATGAACCATGTGTACACTACAGAGAGCAGATCTGCTTTGCTAACTTCTTTTTGATGGGCCAGTGACAGCTGCAGCTCAGCTTTTGCTTAAAAACGTCATCCAAAACTTATTTCTATGTACGGATGTGACCTGTTAGGCAATACTCCTTAGGACTGTGTGGTAGAATAAAGAGCCATATTAATGCTATAATCTGGGCACAACCCTTAACATGTTAACTTTTAACAGCATGAAACCATGTTCATACATTTTTAGTAATTTGAACTTTTCTGGTTTAAGGAACATAGAAAAGCACCAGACTCTGTTTTCACATCTTTGTTTTCCTTTTCATTTGAAAGACTGTACATGCACTGACCACATATTGTGTCATGTTGAAACATAATTTAAAACGTGCTTTGTGGTATCCGTTGTCTGATTACAGCTCAAGCTTGAGGTGAATCATCTGAGTCATCTGAGGGATAAAGTGCCATGGGGTACCTTGTGTATCATGTATTGTACATGTATACATGATAATGTGCACTGTGCCATAGGAAGGCCTAATAAATTCCACTTAAACTGTGTCAGATTCTATTTGTAGGTTTTAAAAGGCCCATCGAAAAATAATGTCTCATCTAAACATTTTTTGCACATGTATCTTTTTCTCTAAGGGAATCTCATTATCACTATAGGCATGAAATGAATACAGCCAGTAGGCCTAGTTCAAAGTTTTTGTTTTGTTTAGTTTTTTAAACATAAAAAAACGAAGTACAGAATTGCTGACATAGACGTGTGTTCACTGAGTTCTCAACATCAATCAAAAATTTGATTTGTGAAAGGCTGAATTCTGAGCCAGATCTGATTTTTCACTACAAACTGCATGAGTGTGGGGTTTACTCATGCACACACATTATATGATCTGGACAGCCGTATCAGTCCAGATCTATGTTTAACAAATCCACACTGTGATCTAGTGAACAAGATCAGTACATTCACTGTTCGACTTGTTTATTCCAACAGTTTTGTGCCTCCTGGCGGTGCAGCAAAGCTTCTCCACTAGAGCTCACCAGAGAGCCGTTAACTTGGATGGGAAATGCTCACAACTGTTTCCATCCCAATGGCATAATTTTTGTGCACTAAACAAGATAGAGTTAAAATTTAAAAAAAAATAATAATGTGATAATTGAAAAAAAAAACCTGCTGCTATTTTGGTGCATTTTTGTTCTGAAGATCTTATTAGAAAAGCGTTTAGAAAACAAATTGATGAGAATAAATAGCACGGAAACTGCTATAGAAGAATAGCACAAAGTTTATTCGACATAGAAAATTAATAAATACACTTTGCACACAAAATATGCCAGGGCAGTGAATAAAACTGTTAATCTACACATCGTTTGATGTTCATTATGCTAAAAACAGGCCTGCAGAAATGGAACACAAACTGATATTAAACTCAGTCAAACTATCTTTACAAAAAAAATGGCCCATTTTGACATAGTGAACTTTAGTGTTACAATAAAGGCGTGTGTTTAAAATGAAAATAAACTTGATGCATATTTGACATACGGCAAAACCAAAACTGAAATGCATTTCTACATAGAATCACAAATTACTTATAACTACAGTGACTTCATTAGACCTTTTTTGTGTTTGTTTGTTGTTTTATTAGTCATGGGCCCTGGCTAAAGAACGAACACAGAGCAGCCTCCTTGCAAGCAAAAGCTGCCTATTCTGCAGCCAATGCATAATCGCATGCTTGTGAAGGACTTAAAAGTCACAGAGGTCAAACATACATAAGAAAAAAAACAACAAAAAAAACCCAAACAATTATTTGTGTGATCCACACTAATAACACTTTATTGGTACTATAAGGAATTAATCTAAACCCTATAAAGCGAATGAAACTAAATGATTGTCTAAAGGTGAATCTGAATTTGAGTATTTAAAAAAAAAAAAAAAGTCAAGTGATTGTGACAGTATATACCAGCATTTCTCTAATTTTCATCCAATTAAATAAAAACACGCTAAAAACTCATGAAAAAAGAAAAAGAAAAAGAAAAAAGAACCACACACAGCAAGGGCTTGGAGCCAGAAGGGCATGGAAAAAAATCCCTTCCACCATTTGAGGCTTTAATGTTTGGATATTTCCAAGCCCCTGATATGTGTCAATTTAATTTATTGCACCACAAGATAATATTGCATAGGATGTAAGCTGTTACCAGCTCCTCATTGCCCAGCCATGATACTATTTGTGTAAAAAGTTTTCTGCAAAGCTTTGATTGGAGATAATTTTTTTTTTTTTTTTTTTTTTTTTTTTTGCTGAATAGTTAGAAAAAGGACACAAATGCAACTTAAAAGGATGCACTTCATGTCATCTCCAACATGTACACCAGCAGGCATTTGTATTTTTTACAGGCCTCTAAGCGCCAGTGGAGTCATTGATCCACAGCAACTTGAACATAAAAAACAAAAACGAAACCAAATGCCAGTTATTTTCAGTTGCCTCCCAGAAAACGCATCTACCAAGAGATGGAAAATCAATTACCTTATCAGAGTCTAACTAGCACTCTTGATTCTCACTGCACGTGGAGATGACCTCAGCCTTGGACAGGAAAAGTTTGCCACTGGGGCAGACACAGACCTCGTAAAGATTCTGAGCATTTCCAGAAACACCTCCTTTGCTCTGGGGCAGACTCGGCATCCGCACCGTCTCGGCATCCAGCACCAGCTGCACAGCAGAGAGCGTCCAGAGCAAATACAATTAAAGGTGAACGGCACAGTTGCATTAAACCAACAAACAAACGTCACGCTGCATAATTTGTCAACTTCCACCAAGTGCACAAACATGGGGAGTTACAGAGGTCCCTTACAAGTGCACTGGTCCACTAGGAATATATAATAAATAGAATATAAAAGTTCACCATTGAAAACTGTTTCTATTCATATCAAGAGCAAGTTCAGAGCAGATGAACTCTCAGTTTTGTGCCCTTTAGAGATGAGGGTGTGGCACATCCTGCAACTACATCATAAAACTGTTAAATAAGTATGTACAGTCCAGACTGTAGTTCAGTCTCTTGCATCACAAAAATCACTCCAGACTGACACTTCACCACATGACAACAGACATACAAACAAATGTTGGTGGTTTGTATGTTTTATAAAAACCTCAATAGATTCCCAAATAATCCATATCATGTTATAGTAATATTATTGTGCTATTATTACAAAAAACAATGACCGTATAATAGCTAACAGAGCTAAAGTAGAACCGGCCTGATGAGCTCTCAAAGGGTGATCTGTCAGGTATTGCAGGCAAAAACATCCAAAAAGTATAAAAAGCAGAAGTGGAAGTGGGAGCAGCGTGTTGCTGAAACATTCAGTACATGTTCTCCTGGTAATCTAAAAAAGAAACAGAAGCTGATGTCCAGCAGAACTCAGAGTGGAAAGTGTTTTTCTTACCAGTCCCACACTGGACTCCAGAATAACATCCATGTTGGAAGCAGCTTCGATGTTGCCAGCTAAGGCTTTGATATGAACTCCTTTGGGTGCGTCCATACTGAGAGAGCGAGTGGGACACTCCAACCTGAAGAAAAACATCTCTGCTTCATAAATCCAGCTTCCATCCGTTTTATCTGCCCATTCTTTCCTTTTTTTATTACCTGAATATATTAAATGCATCTTTCTGTCACTACACCACAGTATGGTTTTAAAGTTTACATGGTGAACTTAGTGGATATCAGGCAAATGTATTGTTCTCAGTCTCAGTTAACACAGCGCTCTGTCTCTCACACATGACTCTGTCCGCATGTATTACTCCTTAAAATCGCTCATACAAAGCGTCTGAAATGCTCACCTCAGGTCTTTCAAAGGTTCAGATCTCAGCAGCGGCACCTCCACTGAATGCTGGAAGAGTGCTCCCTCAGGACCTGATGGAGAGAGATAGGCACGTTCACTCTAGGTTTCCAAAGAGGCTGAATCAATCCTTCTGCGGTCAGATGACCGGACGGCTTGCTCAGACTGAACTTGGTGCGATGGTACAGGTTTTCTCTTCTCAGCCATCTAACAGCCAAAATATCCCTCTATAGGATTAAAATGAGGTTCAATTAAAAATTTCCAACATTTTAACATTGAATTGCATTTTTAGTCATTCTGGCAGCTCCACTTTGTTCCAGACTGTAACATATCGGCAGCTATTACATGCATACTGTTGCATTGCTGCAGAACAATCCCAATAGTGAGTGCTAGAGGAGAAACAGAGAAGAGAGGACATCAGATCCAACCCCACCATCACACTGTACAGCATGAAGAACTGTGGGCCCCTCACAGTGGAGACAGAAGTTTTCTTTCAAGGTTTTTCAACAACATCTCCTCCTCAGCTGCTACCTGCTGCTCCCTGCAGATCAAAATCACCCCGGGCCTAACAAGGCTATCAGCTGATACTGCCTTCAGCATCAATCAGCCATCACATTGTGTGCTGAGTGACCGAGAGCAACAACGCCACACATATGCTGGACACTGGAAGCCTGATACTTCGATACTTTTACCAAGCACTGAGGTGAGTTATTGCTTCTGTTGTCTCAAAAAAACCTTCTTCTATTGTGATGAATTTGCTCAGTGTGACATTAATGGATGCTCAGGTTTATATAACTGAGCTCAATGACGTCTCATTTATACGCAGGTGTAGTTTTTGGAAATCCACTCAGTTGTGTGGGATGAATGATTGTGGAAATGACTGTGTCTGTCATCGTCCTTAGTTAGTCCTAAATTGCTGCACAGATATCTGCCACCAACCGAATAGCTCACATCTGTTGTCAATATTATCTTTTGCTGAAACTAAAAACATTTTCTCCAAGCAATGTGCCATATTTCCTAGTAAACAGCAGGTGGAAGCTGCTGTTGTACCTGTGACTCGTAGCTTGTCTGGTCCAATCACAGCCTGGTCGCCATCTGCAGTGAACAGCATGTTGTCATTGTGGGAGTTAATGACCAGATTTCGAACGTGTCCCTGAGCCTCTTTAGGACCTGCAACAACGACAACAACAATACCTGAAGGGGTTTGGCAGTACTGAAAAAAAAAATCAATCATCAAAATGTATACGTTCTCTCCTTGTTATATGTGTCAAAGCTGCAGTGCTGAGAGAAGTTAATGAGATACATCTGAGTCGAGCTGAGTAAACACCCACCTGCTGAAAAGAAATCAAAAGATGAAAAATGAAAAAGCAACACATCTGAGGTTCATTTCACTTTATTCTCCACAACATCAATACTCCCAGTCCACAGTGAATTTAAAGGAGGATATTTAAACCACTTCAGCACCTATGACTGTGAACCAGCATGTAATAGCCCCTAACACGCATTTTAGTTTCACTCACAGAGGGCCGAGAGGATGCAGGCTGTGTTTTTTATGCCTTAATGATCAACGGGCCTGTGGAACACGGCAATTCAGACGAGTCGTTTCTTGGCCTCTTAATTATGACAAAATACCCCAACACTGCCGTTGGTGAGCCGTAAAAGAAGTACAAATATGATCTTTCAAAGGCCTCGGGCCCTCTGTGTAATACAGAACGATCTGGATGCTGCAGTAGAAAGAGGAATGTTGCATTTAATCGATTTTAAATGGCAATGGAGGAGATTGTGAAGGGAAAGATGGCCTCTTGTCACTGTTAATGCTGGATGAAAAATCGCTGCAGGACATGTGCATGAATGACTTTACTGTGGCCCTCATACGTCAATGGGATACTTTGTTATGCATGAGTGCTGTATGTGTCTGTTTGTGTTTGTGTGAACATGTGTGCTCTCCAAGGCTCTTACCCACTGATACCCTCCCTGTGACATCACCGTTTTCATCACGGGCATTGAGGGAAACGTTTTCCAACGAATGCACTAAAAGTGACGAATCCTGCAAAAAGAAAGAAAGAAAAATGTTAAAATCCTCTCCAGTATATCGTCTGGTATGCTGCAAGTCTGCGACAGAGAAGCAATGAGATTTGTTGCCTTTGATTCAGACTGAAATTACTCTATTTCTACTGAATTATTTTGACAGTTGCTGAATGAAATTAGATCCACAGTTAGCCCTAAAATCACTCTGGTGCTCCCCAGATTTTTCATCCATTGCCACCATCAAGTCAAAATGTGAAATAATAGGTTAATATTTAATAGATGTATAGACAATGAATCTCGTAAAAGAAATTTTATTTATTATCATTGTTGCATAACGTTGCCCGGAGGGACATACTCAAATTTATCCTCCGTCCTCCAAAGTGTTTTGAAATGAAGTTTAAAATATCTTACAATATCTCCAAGTTAAAAAAAGTCAATCCTAACATAAAGCCAAACTAATATAACTTATAATAAAATATAAGTTTTCAACTATCCTCTATAAACGATGCTTTACAGTATTGTGGAGTTGTTTTTTTACAGTCAACAGATCAGCGATAGATATTAGGGTAATTGAAGTTAAAACAGCAGACATGACAGAAACATAAGCTTCTATAAAATGGATACGGGGAAGCTTTTAGCAATGAGTCCCTTCTGTCCCATCTTAGCTGTAAGGAGGCTTTGTTGATCTATAAATGAGCTGAGAAGCTGTCCATCTCAAAGGCAAAGCAGTAGCTCACAAACTCCTTAATTCATAGGATACATTGTAGAAAGTGTCTGTCCATAATGAGGAATACACCAGGGTTTTTTCTTTTAATGAGGCCTATAAAGAAAGAAAAAAGGCAAAAAAACTGCTGCTATGAGAAAAAAAAAGCCATAACATGTAAACAACTGCAGCAAAGTGTTCCCATCTGCTGCTAGCAGGCAGGCCATAAACTACTTTCCACCACAAATATCCCTGAGGTTAATGGGGAGCTCTCTGCACCACCACGTGTGCTGTGTGGGACTGCCAAATCCAGTTTGTTCTGACATATCCACCAAAAAAAAGTACAGTCAGAAATATGCAGTGGAGCTGGATAAAAACTGGCTGAGTGTCTGTGAGGAAGCAGGCGATAAAAGGATGTGTTGTTCAACTCACAATCTAGATTTAACTTTGGTAAACAGTGAGATGAAATAATGGGCAAGCCATCAGGCTATTTAAGTGAGCAAACAGCCACCTGATAATTATCTTGAGAGAAGACAGAGGAGGGAGGACAGACATTTGGAGGGGAGAGAAAAGGACGGATAGCACAGCGAAAAAGAATGTGGGAAGAGGAGCAAGAAAAGTGTGTGTGTGCGTGTGCTCCTGATTATCGTACTTCTCTGGAGTGGATCTCCTCAGCGTAGACAGGAAACAGAAACTCTGACTCGCCCTCCTCCAGCTTGACCCCATCCGAGTGCACTTGTAGGAGTCCCATCCCTTCCTGCAACCGAAACGAAGACACAAAGTGATGCACACGCAAAATATGGACAGTGAGGAGATGAGGAATTTTTGACTTCATCATTCAAACAGTTTGTGGGTTTCCAAGTGTCAAAACATATGTGGCAATGTGCCCTCTGGCATGAAGGGCACGAAGCAGCTTTTCTGCTTGTTTGCTTTTGTGTGTGTGTGGGTGTGGTGGTGGTGGTGGTGGTGGTGGTGGGGGGAGGGGGGTTGTTGCAGCTCTTGTTCTGTTTCTGAATAAAGAAACAGCTGCCTTCTGGACTTGGATCAAAAGGCAGACAATACCCCATGAAATAACAATTATATAAGACATCCTGTCCAGTCAGCTAATGATGGATAAAAGAAGGTTACTGGGAACAGGGAACATTTGGATCAGTTTGATAGATCCACCTACAGTAACATCTGATCACTGGTAAACAGAGCTGATATAAAGAAGAGGACTGAAGGTAAAAAGCCGTGAAAACGCTCCGAGCTGAAAACACAAACTGTCATCCGTACCGTGTTGAACCACATCACCCTGAGGATCCAGATGGTGAGAGCAAAGTTGACCACCAGGATGATGATGAGCAGCAGGACAAACAGGTAGAGGCAGCGCTTCCTCCAGCCATAGATGCCGATCTTGTAGACGTTGTCGGGCACCGACCTGGGCGCGTCGCTGCCCTGGGTGGTGGTGACATACTCCTCCCGCACCATCTGCTGGCTGGATGCAACACAGAGAGCCAGGTGCACCGGTAATATTAACAGGTGTTGAAAAGGGAAACACAAAGACACACCGAACACACACCCACACATACCACGGTTTTTACTCTCCTGTGCTACTCTGAGAGTGGATGTGCTACAGAGTCAGTGGGAATCTGTGAGGGATCAGAGAAAACAGGCCGTGAAAAATAACATTATTTATATGTAATATAGGTCAGCAGCCTACACAGAGAGAATTTTCTTTTGACAAAAGCAACCCTGCTTTTTACATAAAAACGCCAGCATTCAGTTTGAGGTCATGTTTGGAGTGACCTGACAAACACAAGCGCAGTATTAATCTTTGTTTTCAGTGCCTTGTTTCTTTTCACCTTGTTGATATTCCACTTTGTTCACCAGCTGGTGTGAACTTTCAGAGGAGCTAACTAGGAAAATCTCACTAAGAGAGCAAACGGATAAAACCGAGCAGCAAAAATTTAAAATATCACCTGAAATTCACTGCAATCTTAAGGATGAGGAAAATAACATGGATTGACTATAAAATACATTTTTGATGTAAAATTTATTGATTGTATTAGATTAAAGTATTTAAAGCATTTACAATGACTACCTTTTTCGTATTTTAGTTTTATTTCCTTCGTTTATCCCATAGGATTGTTTGCAGTTGCTCTATAAAGCGACTCGTGGTGGGTTTCTCTTAAAAAGAGCTGTCACACATCCTGCAGGATCAAAATTCACAATGTTTACTTCCATATTTCCAGCCATAACTGTGTTCATACAAACTGTGAAATTGCTCCTCTGTACAATGCCTTGTTCACACTGCGCAAATAAAGTATGCTACTCATGAGCCCTGCATCTCATGCATAGAGCCAGTGGATATCTGGCATCCTGCTCCGATGGAAAACTTGACTGAATATCCAGCAAAGGCAAAGGAAAATGCCAGTTAAACCAGCGCATGGGCAGTACCGTTTAGGCCACAGAGCAGCAGGCTATCAACGACAAAGCCAAAGAGGTAAATGTCAGCACATTTCAAACTGCAGCTGGTGTTATAAGTTATGACACAATGATGGTTTTCTGCATGCAGTTCACGTGAGCACAGACTAAGCCTGCATGCAGGTTCAGGAGCCCGGCCAGTCAGCACATTTGGGCCATCTGACACAGTGACAACAGGGATCCTCAGGGCCAGATTTCATGATATGCAAAGTGTATGTTATTGCACATTGGTGCCAAGGACCACACAGCCTCTCAGGGCTGCAGAGAGAGTGGCAGTGTAAGTCTCTATTCATTAATTTGCATTAATAATCAGGGCCAAGCTGAAGAGAAAGCTGCTTTCACTGTGAACAAGGCGGGAAGAAAACACAGTCATTTGTAGATAAAGTTGAGTCAATACGACACACAAAAACAGACAGATGCTGCAATCTTCTCATCACAACCAACTGCTGCATGCATCAACTCCAGTGGAAAAGTTGTGCAACAAACATCTATTGAAGTCATCTCATTTGTGTTTTCTGAACTTGATTGGATCAGACTTTAGTCACAAGGCTGATTTAAATACAGGACAGATGCTGCCTTTTACTGCCAGAATAAAGGTGTTTTCCATCATGTTAACGCAGCCTCCTCTCAAACTAAAAAGTAATTCTTCCTTGACATTAACAGATGCTGAGCCGGGCACATTGTCCCACTGTGACTCTCATGCTGGTGATGACACAAGCAAAAGGAGAAGGCTGAGACTGACTCTGCATACAGTCAGAAACTCTCTGAATAATGAAGTTAAACTATGTTCCACCCTCTAAGCATGGGATGGTGGATAAAAGCAAATGTGCTCGCAGCTCGGGTCTCTCTGGTCTTGAAGAAGATGTTTCACAGAGATGACGATCAAGGCATATGGTCGCCATGGCGTTTTTCTCGCTGTTTGCAGTAAATACAAGGAGACATGTGGACATAAAAAAGACAGAGTATTTCTATGACCAAATGTGCCTCTCCATAGGACCTGTGAGCCCAGCTGTGATGAATAGCCCTTATTTCAAAAACCAAATGAATGAATGTGGCTTAAAAAAATGAGAAAAAAAAAAGTGTGCCACAGGGGAATGGAAAGTGAAAGTTTTTAAGGAACAAGTTATGTGAAATTCTTTTTGGATCTGGGCATTGCAGAAGAGCAACAGCTACATTTAGTGAGGGTGTAGATTTCAACATACCATGACCTTGCTGATTAATATTAACATGGAATCACTCTTCCATTTTTTTTTTTTTTTCCAGGGCGTTCTCCATTAAGAGGCTCTGTTGATTTCAGCTTCCCCACACAAACCCTCTTAGCGGCCACAGATCATTTGCATGTTAACATGTAGATCAGCCTAACTGTGCTCTCAGGGCAAATGAGCGGTGAGAATGAAGCTCTGGATCTGTTCATTATGATGTTAATGAATTTGATCTAACCCAGTCTAATGACTTTAAATGAAAGCATTAAGAGGTCTTCTTACTTCTGCAGCAGCTGAAGAAGAGGCAGCTTTTGAGGCCGGATCTTTGAAGGCATTTTTCTAGCTCCAGTTTCACTGTTGCCACCAGTCCTTCAGCCACAGACTGATCCCTCCATAGCAACCCAAATAAACACTCCCCGGTCAGCCTCACTGCTCAAGTGCCAGGAATGTTCAATTTATGGAACGTTGTGATCGGAAATACAATCTGACCATAGAGACTTCAGGGAAAAAATTGTTTTTTTTGGGTTTGTGCTTTAGTTTTCTTTTCAGGTTAAATTGTATTATTTAAGATGTTTAATTTTAAAGCTTTGCAAACCTGGATACTACATCAGAAGGGGCAAATGAAAGTTCCAAAGACATTGTGGTCCTCTAACAAGGTCGTCTGCTCTCCAGGATGAAGAGTGCATGGTTCAGCACTGTAAGCAAGGCTATTTGTCTGAGGGCACCCTTTCAATAAAGCTTAAACAAGTGATGCTTCCTGCCAGGCTCTTTGCTGACCTCTGGATGAGGGTGAGGGCCCAGAGTGACATGCTAACTGCCCTAAAATCCACAGTGTCCGGCTGTGATTGAGAATCCAGGCTTCACTTTGGGCCGAGACTTGACCTGACCCTAATGGCAGAAGTTTGAATGAGTTAGAGAAACTCAAATGATTTTGCAGATTGTTTAGACGAGCTCTGTGAGTGGGATAAGGAGCAACTGAAAGCTGAGCACCGGGTTTCTGTGTGTCTGTCTAGCAAGTGGCCGACAACATGTCTCCACTCTGCTGTGATGCCTTAACTTCTAAAAATAGGACACAGCATTGTGAACTAAATTTGAAAAACCTCCACAGGACGCACACAGACAGACACACACTGCATTAGTATAACTGATCAACAATCATATCCACACTGAGATATCGCTCATAACACATTAAACGTTAGGGAGATGCTATTTCGAACAGTTATTTTTGTATTTTAATATTGCTGGCCATGTATGGTAAAACCACTGACAGCTGGCAACTGAAACAAATTTTTCCAAATCCCCAAACTACCTCAGAGTCTTCACAGCACAACATGATACACACAAGCCACAAAGATGGGAGCTTAATGAAAGAAAACGGACAGTAGGTCGAAGGTTGCCACTAAAAAAAAAAAAAAACAAAACGCTTCAAACTTTATCTGAAGTGGATCTCAAAGAAGCAAAAAGAAACAGGTTATTAGAGTTGGAGCAGAAGGGGTACTCACTGTTGTGTTCTGTGGCAGAGCAGTCCTCTCTCCGGCGCTGCAGTAAGCAGAGCTCGAGCTGGTAGGAGAAGCTTGAGAAGCAGCAGTGCTTGAGCTCCTCACACGTCTGTCAGCCACTCAACAGCTGTATGCCATAAATTCAGCTCTGCAAGCGTCCTGGTGAAATCACCACGAGACGGCGCTCCCACCGCCCTGCACGCCCCCCCCTCCCCGACTCCCCCTGACTTTTCAGCCCTCCTGCAGACATTAGAGTATCATCAGTGTGTGTGTGTGTGTGTGTGAGAGAGAGAGTCAGAAACAGAGAGAGGGGAGGAGGACGAGAATCAACCATCAGTGGAGAGGTTTAATCTCTCTTTCACACACAAAGACAAAAAGAGAGAGAGAGAGAGAGAGAGAGAGAAACCATCCATTATGAACAGAGGCAGTTGTTTGTCATTCATACCACTGAGTCACTTTCACTGCCCAACCCAAGGCTCGGTGCAGTCGAGACTAATTTGAGACTTCAGTCATGGCTCTCAACATGAAGTTTAGCTGGTCCTTCAGATAGCTGCCGGGTGACTGGGGGGCAGGAAGGGCAGAACTTTTAGGGGGCAGTTAGTAAGTGAGAGCGACAGAGAAGACAGGCACAAAACAGAACATGTGGATACTGCAGTTGCTGATGTGGGAATTGTATGAACCATATTTTTAAATTATTTCAGTAAAAAAATGCAGCTTGTGTCAAAACTTTATGTACTTTGTAATTATGAACTTATGGTCATCCGCCAGTGTTTCTAAAATACATGATTCATGCAGTTATTACATGTTAACACATTCCCCACCGTCATTTAACAGAAAAACACCTTCTACATACATTTAGCTATAAAGCCTGAATTTTAATAAACACCAATTAATGACTGAAAAATTTAAGACAGCTAATTGCAATTATGAGTCTTTTAAATTACTTAGGTTTCCTGAGTTTATGAAGGGCACCGATTCCAGTGCTTTTAAAACCAGATAAATCACCAATTAAATGTGAATCATACAGATCCATTTTACTATCAATAATGATCAGAAAGCGGTCACGACGATCATCATGTTTAAATGGACCAGCAAGCCCTCATTAAGGGCTGTTGAGCCTTACAGGTTTAAAGAAAAAAACGCACATTAACGACTTGCATTAACATTTGGTGAAAAGTTCCTGAAGCTACACATTCTGCAGTGAAAGTCATTTTAAAGGCCACAGTAAGTGCTCACACTGACCTTGACTGGTCGACCTGTCCTGTTAACTTTGTTGTTGCCATTTCTTAATGCAATTTCCTGCATAGTCCCACCCACCTTCAGCCGTTAAAAATGTGGTGCTCTGACCAGGAACACCATTCATTTAAGTGATGGAGGAAAATCACTAATTACTGTTAAGTCATTACACCTGGAAAAGCCAAATTCTAAATTACAGGACCGACTTCCATCTTAAGATGTTTCTTTTGAGGATACAAAAAAGATTCAAATGCCCTTTGAAGTGAATTAATTATTGCTTGTTATCAGAGGATGCCCCTAACAGGCTCATGCTTTGTTTCAGTGTGCACATGAAGGAACAGCTCAGAAACAGACATTTATAAATAATTTAGTGTAAGTGACAGAGATGATGAAAACTGCAGCATTTCCTGCAAAAAATATTTCAGTGTGACAGTTAGCCTGTTATAAAGGCGTTGGCGATGTTCTTTAGTGGCAGGTCACCTCCATTAAATACCAGAGGCAGTAATGTTTGTCTTCTCACAGATTAATGGTGGAGGAGGTGATGGGTGGTGCATCTGTCAGGGAGGATCATCCTGCAGTTTGTTTTTCACTTGCTGCTTGAGGTATAGCCAAGCGGTGAAAAAGGGACATCTAACAGCATCTATCACAAGACTGCAGCATCTTTTATGCCCCAAGCAAACATCTGACAGTGGAGATAGCTTGTGTGTGTCATACTGTTTCTTATCAATATCTCATAACCTTTCAATGCCCAACGGTGCTACCAGACAAATGGATGACATAAATGATGAATCTCTTGCACTGAGTTAGAAATGTTCCATCTCAAGTTGAGAAGATCAGTTGAGTCAGGATGTCTCTTTTAATTTGTTGGATGACAACACTACATACACTGTTGGTGAGGAGCCGAGGACTTTCATTAGTAAAGACGTTGATAGTAATTCAATGCATAAAGCTAATGAAGTGTAAATGTATCCAGCAGCACAGACTCTTGAGTCAGTACACCACTCACTCCAAGTGTTCTATTTTGGATAAGTTAATGTGTAACAGCTTTGAAAGTCTGTAGCATGAATAATGTTGGCTTCCACATAATGTTAAAATTTGTTCTTTTTCAGTAACAAACAACTGAGATTCAAAACCTTATTTTCAGCATCTTTAATAAAGGAGAATTCTCATTAGCCAAACAAAAACCCTGAGCTCATTATTTTGGTTAAAGCCCCAAAACTTTAAACCTTTAGTTAAATACACCAATACCTGCCTTTTACCTTTTAACAGACTATTGTGCTGTTATTTAGGAATAAATTAATATCCTTTCATTTGGACAGATTACCAACATACTGATGAGGAGCACCCAGTTTAATTATTGCTGTCAGATCACATGTAGCTCATTTTGTTTTGAAAACATCTTTGTAAAGAGAAAGTTTTATACTTACTGTATGGTTGGTACATATCTTTTATCACACCATCATCTACCAGTTTAATTTCACAACTTTTTCCCCACCAGCATCTTTTTATATTTTGCAGTATAGTTGCATATGATTTCTGCCATATTCCTATGATCGCCAGTAAAATGATTATTTAAAAAAATAAAATAAAAAATACAGTTCTCAATTCGTCTTTACAATTTTTTATTCACCTTTCATTACAAACAGGAAACAAACAGGAGAACCTGCAGGAGAAAAACTATAGGTCAGTGAATGTAGGTTAAAAAAAAAAAACCCAAAAAAAAACCAAAAAAAAAAAAACCCAAAATGTTTGCAGATGTCAGTTTTTCATGATTTACCTGATTATGCTTTCTCCGCTGCTGCCTCTTCATCTCCTCCCTTGGTGTTACGTGTGTAAATCAGCTGCGCTCTGTGTTTAGACACCAGTTTGATCATGCCTGGAAAACAAAACAGGACCATGTCCTCCGTCAGCAGATTCTCATTTCCAACTGCACATTTAACATTTATATTAGCCCTGTTATGTTCCTTATACTAATAAGCCTGCACTGCAGCTCAACCAGTGGATGAGTAACAGAACAATTAAATGAAGCTTTATATTTGTTTTGGCTGTGGAGTTTGTGAAGCCAATGCATCTGCAAATAATCCTACCTCACATGCAGGACAAGTAGCATGGGTCCATCAATCAGAAGAAACCTGCATCATTTGGTAAAAACTACTTCACACTTCATAGATGAATGTAGTTTATCATCAAACTTGCATTAACAAATGAATCTATGGGTGTCCTGAGTGTATGTGAGGCAATGTCAAGTTCATTTCTCAATGAAATTGAAAAACAAATTCTACACAGCAACTATTTTTGTTCAAAATGACAAGTATGACATTTAAACAGTCTACTTGACATCTGGATAGATGCACTTAAGTACTACATCATTAAAATGTAGTAATGCCACTTTTGCATTGTTGCCTCAATTTGGCATTTTATACTTGAAGTATCTTGAGGAGTCTAAATGTTTTCAAAAGTGAAAATGTGGCAGCAATGACTGGTGATATTAGCTTTTGACACACTGCACATTACTCATGCATGGGACTGTAATTTTTCAGCAACTGAAATAAGTGCTACAAAACCCATTAACATATGTTCTGCACAGGCAACAAGCAGCTTTGAAGACCGTGGGGCATATTGATGGGATGGGCTTAATGTTGCATCACAACGCTTACAGATGGCAAAACATGGTTTTAGCTGCATCAAAACAGAAACAATAACGTTTCCACCTCTGAGTCAAAGGACATAATTCTGGGGCATAAGATTTAGATGAGGAAAACATTCTTCCATATTCTTATTTTGAAGTCTCTAGTTGACATTCCCACAGGCCCACTTAGTGAGGACAATAAATTAAAAAGGTAGACATCTTTTTCTGTCCTTTTGGGTAAAGTCACTTTACAGGACAAATAATCAAGCAGATAGCCAGTCTGTTGGAACCCCTCAGAGACAATCTTTGACATCAGACATAATATCTAATTCTTTCAAAACTGTTCAAACTGCTTGTCCATGCAATAAATTATGGCTGAACAGATTGTAACCATCTGTAAGATGTCTTCTGAAAATAATAATAACCATAATTATGTGTGGCAACTGATTACTCAAATTCTATCTACACCACAAAGGCAAAAAAGTTATCAATTATTATTAAACTTAATATTATGTAATTTTCTTACAAACCCTGATACATATAATTTCAGATTAAGATGTAGCCCTTCTTTGCCTGCTCCAACATGTACTGTTTGGGACTGAGAAGGTGAGGTTCACCTTTGGCAAGCAGTTCCTGGAGGGCATTCCTGGCCAGAGAGCCACGGATCTTCAGCCTCTCTGACACAACAGCGGGGGTGATGAGTTTGTAGTTGGGGACTTCTTTGTACAGCTTGTCGTAGGTAGCCTTGTCGAAGAGGACCAAGTTGTTGAGCTTGTCCCTCACTTTTCCCTTGGACCACTTCTGCTCAGAGTAAAACAAGTATGGGCTGAGTCTTTCCCATGTGTGGGGACTTTCTGCAGTGCAGTGTGATTACTCAGGATCCACAACAAATACACAGAGCAAACTTTGAGACTAATTCAACCACTGCATACCTTCTTCTTGGCTTTGCCTCCAGACTTGTTGACTGGATCCTTGTCCTTCTTGGACTTGCCAGTGTCCTTCTTTTTGTCTTGCTTGGGAGGCTGAAAGTGGAAGACAAATTATAATCCTTTACACTTCGAGATGCTCGGGACTGGAACATATGGGGCATGACAGTGTGATCATATGTAGGCATATATCTGAAATACTATGCTGCTTCTGCAGTAAATATGACAAAACGTGTCCTGATAGAGCACGCAGCCAGCAGTGTGGGTTTAGCAAGGCTAGCCGGTAGATAACGGCCTTCTCGGCGTCTTCACGGAGCGTTTATTTCTTCAATATTGGCTTATCTGCCCAACATCGACTAGTCATATTTCTCGTCCATCAATGCCATGAAGACATACACACAAACTTGACATTTCAGCAGTGTTATTGGGCACAACTACAGTCAACTTGATGACTGAAACAGTACAGCATGAAAGCGTGGAGGAGTTAGCTAGCTAGCTAACTAGCCACTCTCTAAGTTAGCACATTTCAACAGAAAACTACTTAATTTGCACCGTCTTATCACAGCGTGGGGAAACGTAGTCCTTTCGTGTTTTGTTCCGAATCAACTGGACGCGGGGGGAGTTTCAGAAATAAGAACAGTTTTAATTTTGTTTCCATAAAACGTGTGATGACCGTCCTCACCATGTTTCCTCGTCAAGATGTCGGAGCGAAAGGAAGTCCGCCCGTGCAAGAGCCCCTTAGAAAACCTGTGCATGCGGAAGTGGAGCAAGGGATCACGGGAAGTGGAGTTTCCTCCAGTTTTCTCGCCTTATTATACTTTTACCACTAATACCAGCCCACCTGAAGGTACACACATCAGTTATACGGACACACACACGACCAAAAACGCAAACCAAAGAAAGTAATCCCCGATTTCGCTGCCCGGAGTGCTTTTATACAGCTGAAGTCACGTGACAGTGTTGTCAGCTGGGCAGGACGCTGCAAAGATGGTGATCTTCAGTGTGTATGTGGTGAACAAAGCTGGAGGTTTAATTTACCAATATGACAACTACGTCCCGAGAGCGGAGGCCGAGAAAACATTTAGCTATCCTTTAGATCTGGTGCTCAAACATCACGACGAAAAGGTCGTCGTGTCGTTTGGACAGCGGGACGGAATCAGAGGTACCGACTCAAACATCAAGCTAGCATTCTGCTAGCTAATTTCATCTGCTAGCTACCGTGTGTAAGAGCCAGAGGCAGTGATCAAGAAACGTGCCACAAATTAAATCGATGAATGGATTAGCTGTTTATGCTAAGTGTTGTTGTAGCTGTCTTCGCCGATCTGTGTGTGATATGAGCTGTGTTGTGGTGCTGCAGTGGGCCATGCAGTGCTGTCCATCAACGGGGTTGATGTGATGGGGAAGAACACGGCAGAGGGGAAAGACATCCTTGAATATTTGAAAGATCCATCCAATTATCCAGTGTCGATCCGATTTGGACGAGCACGTCTGAGCTCCAACGAAAAGCTGATGCTGGCGTCCATGTTCCACTCGTAAGTCCCATCCATGTTGTCTCACATTCACACTGGGTTGTTTAGGATTGTGGTGTTGAGAAGCATCCAGTCCTTCTAAAGTGCCACTACGGAAGACACTGAAGATCTACAGGGATCTGCTTTTCTTTTAAAATCTAAAGTGATTCAGTGTTTGAAACAATGTCCCTTTTTCCTTTAGATTGTTTGCTATTGGTTCACAGCTGTCTCCAGAAGTTGGTAGCTCAGGGATTGAGATGCTAGAAACAGACGTCTTCAAACTGCACTGCTTCCAGACTCTCACAGGTGAGCAGTATAAATGGTATCCTTGTGGTTGAGAAGTAAAGGCTGTAAGTCAAATTTTGTATCAATGCCTTTTAACTGACATGCTTCTGTTTGTTCTGTCAGGGATAAAGTTCATTGTGCTGGCGGATCCTCGGCAATCTGGCATTGATGCTCTGTTGAGGAAGATTTATGAAATCTATTCGGATTTTGCCCTCAAGAATCCATTCTACTCTTTGGAAATGCCAATTAGGTAACAAGCTCATTTCAGGATAAGTCAGTGTAGTCCTTCCCCTTCCTTTCTTTTTAGAAAACATATTAAGCATCCAATGTCCAACACCCACACATCCCTCTGATTGTGTCCTCTGATGATATTGCTACACTTGTGCTTTTCAGGTGTGAACTCTTTGATCAAAATCTGAAGAGTGCACTGGAGATTGCAGAGAAAGCAGGAAACTTTGGAGCAGGATCTTGAACCAGAAAGGACTAAGGCGGCAAAATAAATCTGTCTGAGAGGCCTTTTCTGATCGCAGGGGAATGAATTTCTATTACCAAGGACATGGTTTGAGTAAAATAAGTGGATTTTCTTAGCTACTGTGATGTGACATGTAAATACATAATGTTTTGTAAATACTTTAAAGATTAAATTCATCGGTGTCAATACTTCAAAATTGTTGAATATATACTGAAATTCTTAGTGATCAGACTGTAGTCTAGTCCTGATCTACTAAAAAAAGACAAAAGAACACATCATTTCAAGGCTTTGATTGTTGCTCACGCTGGAGACTACCAATTGTCCTTTGCTTCAAATAGCCAAGCCTTGTATACATCCCATAGTTCCATGTCAGTCATCTTTATTCCCTTGTTGAGTTATACAGCTTTTAGAAAGCACAAAACAGACGTTTGAAACAAAAGATACTTTATGAGCTTCATTGTCTTATATGACTAAATGAAAAAACACTGGGGTGAATATATATGTACACAAATAAAAAAAAAAAAGAAGAGAAAAAACAGCTGAGAAACATACAAAAATACAACAATGGTGCAAAACATCAGTTTTCCCCTGGGTGAGGAGGATGAGGTGTCATGATGTTTTAGTTTTAGTTTGACTTCTTGGAACTGTAACCTATCTTGGTCTGGATGTTGCGCAGCAGGAAGAAGCCAACCGTGGTGACACCGCAGGTGATCTCTGCTACCCAGAAGGCCGAAGGCCAGCCATGGTGTTTGGCAATTGTGCTGAACGGAAGTCCAGACAGGAAGCCACCAACTGAGAAAATCAAAAATGGATATGGTCTAAACTGAGTAAAAACTATAATTATGCAAGGACTGCTATGTAAGTGTATTTTTAATGTAAAGACATTTAGCAGTTAGCACCTGCTTATACATGCTCCACATCAATAACAGTCTTGAGAACCAGTCAACTTACTGTTGGCCATCAGAGCAACAATGGCGTGTGATGTCCCACAGTAGTTGGATGGGGCACTCTCATTGGCTATCACGCCAAACAATGCTATTGGGCCATAAGAGGAGAAACCAAAAGCAGCACCCAAGATCAGTATCCACACCTATATGTACAGATGAAAGATACATTCGTGAGCATGACATGCGTTATTAAAGAATATATCTGTAATTGAGTTTTGTTCAGTAGGATTTCAGGACTTGATACCTTTGAGCTGTCAGGAGTAACAGTGACTCTGAATAGGTACATGGACATAAACATTCCGGCCATCATGCAGATCAGGATGAAGTGACGAGGATTGCCATAGATTCTCATGCCTTGCTGTACAAAATAAAGAAATACATAAATATATTGGTTTTTATGGTTGTGATCAGAGCCGTATGAAAACAAATACACATCAGTAATGAACTGGTGAGTTGAGTATGTGTGTTTCTGTTTGGTCCCATTGGGGTTTTTTTTTATAGTTAAAGTTTTTTTTATTGTTGCATTTCATTCATGAAATGGAGAATAGATAGCTTAAAGTAGCATTTGTAGACTGTTAAGACATCTGAGAGCTCTAAGTCAGTATTAGGTGGTCTTAACCATTTTTACCCTGTGTGAAAGTGAGATGGTGATCATGTCAGCCTTCAACACAGATACAATTTCCTTCTGTGCTAAGGGAAGAAAACTGGTCAGTGAATTAGTTGCACTTCCCTTGTATAGTTGCTGCCTCCATGAGTGGAAGGTAAATTAGCATTTGTCTTACAAAATCTAGTTTCTTCACTATATTTGGTGATTTGTGGCTACCTGTACAGGTCAAATGATACAGGCAGTTCTGATTAACACAGCTGGTTGTGGAGGCAAATTTGCAGAAGGAAAATGTTTGGCTATGTGGACGTTTTGTGCATGACAAAAGTACCTGAATGATCAAAAGTAAAAAATAACTAAACAAAAACTCACTCTGGCCACTGCCTTGTCTGAGAAGTAACCTGCTGCGAGACTTCCCAAAAGGCCTCCAACCTCCAGGGCACTCATATATGAACTACCTGTGAAGAAGATTACAGTGATTCACAAGAAATAACAAGCAATTTCTAAACGGAAATGTTGTGATTGTCCACTTTAATTTGCTGTCATACCCATGAGTGTAGACTGGCCCTTGTCCTGAATGAGAAACAGCTGGCCCCAATCAGTGCACACGGTCTTCACCCCAAACACCACCAGGTAGGACACAGAGAGCAGCCACAGGTAAGGGGACAGCAGAAACTCAGACAGGGAGCTTTCGTTACTGGAGGATCCTGAAAAGGAATCAAGCAAAAGACAACTATTGTCACCATTTTTTTATGTGGACCTTTGGGTATGTATCTGAAACTAAACCATCAACGTTATATAATGGGTGTGGGAGGAATCTCTACTTCTAATCAGATTCATGCGTAAACATGAGTGGGACACAGTTCACAAAAGTAGCATGTGAGGGGAATGCTGGGTTCAGAGTCCACCAAGTCACTGACCTTTAGTCACAACACAACAGGCACATGCTGTACAAAAACACATGTGGACAATGCACAATTGTTTGTTGACTTAGAGGTCACTGTATTAGAACAGTAGCTGCTAAAAGCCTGTTCCTGGTTGTTTATCAAAATGAATTGTTATAAATCACTTCGGTCTCACCTTCTTTCCTCTTCTTGGCTGATGCCTCAATATTGGGCAGACCCACATCCTTCGGCTCATTTTTGATGACCAACAGACAGACAAAGGAGACTGCCACACAAATCATTCCAGAGACCAACAGTATCGTCCTCCAGCTGTAACTTTCGGCCAGCACTGTGGCGATGATGGGGCCCAGGCTGCCAGCCAGATTCATGCTGCAGGAGAGAATGGCCCACCATGTCCCAAACTGTGAGGGCTCAAACCACTGAAAGCAGACATGAAGAAGTAAATAGCAGTGACAGGTAATGCCATTGTTTTCCTACAGAATTAGTCTCTATTTGTGATGGTATCAGTACATTACAGCATGATATTCAGGTACCTTGCGCAGCACCCTGCCACAGGGAGGCCAGCCAAGGCCCTGGCCAAGGCCATTGAGAAACCACAGGGCAGAGAAAATAGCAACGGTGGAGGACCAGGAGAAGACAACATTGATGCCTCCCACCATGAACAGGCCAATGGAGAAGAGCCAACGGGCGCTGATCTGGTCTGAAAGCACGCCGCTTATAAACTTACTGATAGCGTAGGCCAAAGACTGACTGCTGGTGATCATGCCTGATCAAAGAGATGAGAACAGATAAAAGCACTGAACAGAGAGCAGCATTTTGATCTTAAATATTGCAGATGTACAGTTCTCTGAAAAGAACACACGTAACATGTAATGCATATTAGGCATACCTTTTTTAATATACAAAGAAAAAGTCTTAAATATATATATAGTTTTAAATGTGATGTATGCAGTGTAACCATGAAGTGTAAAACCAAGCAGCTCATACCCAGGTCATCCTTATCCAGCTTAATTTCTTGCATCAAAGATGGCATCACAAAGGAGAAAGTCTTCCTGTTAAAGTAGTAAAGCGTGTAGCCAACAAACATGGCCATAAATATAGTTTTCCTGTAGTATCCATAATTCGCTTTAGCCATGATTGTAAGTTGGAGATGGTCCTACACAAACGGAGAAATTGTAAAAGTCAATCAATTTGATAGCCTCCTGCTGCCGGTGACAGTGAACTTTGCCTGTGGCTCCACTGTACAGAGGCAGCTGCTTCTCGGTGAGGTGTCTGTAATCATGAGGGGAGGTTAATGGTCAACTTCTCTCCCCAAAGCTGCACAAATCAGTTTAAGTGCTGCAGGCTGACCAGAAAAGGACTTAAATCAGTTTGCTCCAGAAACACAGTGGATGATCAGTTTCTTCCTTTATGCATCAATTAGAGGAAAAAAAAGATTTAAAAAAAATTCTATATAGTGTGTCAGTGCTCTTTCTTCTCAAGATGCTGCTGGCTTATTTGAGGATGTGATGGAAGAAGAATTCAGAGTGATGGGGTTAATAATTCACTCTGGAGTCCAATAGCTGTTGCTGACCAGGGGGAGGCTCCTGTCCAGGTCTGAGGGTGTGTGGACGGATGATCCTCAGCCACAAAGCACCTAAAACAACAGACTGTGTTATAGAAGAAGGCATGGAGTTACCACTGTAGCTCAACGTGACTAATAAAACTTATCTTTCTCAGTGAAGTTCAAGTAAAACCAAAAGATAATAGTTCAAACTTCTCAATAAATAATGTAAAGTATGATCGGTTAAGTTCTTCAAAAGCAATTCTCAATGGGAGCAAAGCCACTACCTCTGTCCGTCCACCTCATCTCCTCTCTGTTGGACTGCTTTTAGTTTTACGGACTCTTTCGACAAATAACTTCCCCTCATGTTTTTACTGTAATTTCCGCACCACGTGGACAAGCCTGGCTCCGCCCATCTACGGAAGACAACCTCAGTGTTTTTTGCTTTTTTTTTTTTAATTATTAAATTTTTTTTAAGATTAAGTGATTTTTATTTTATTTTTTTTTTTATTTTTTTACTAATCAATAAATGAAGGAGATTTAGAAAAAGATGAATGAAATGTTGAAAAAAAACCCAACTTTGACAACTTTTAGGTTGTCAAGCACAGTAATTTCCATTCTGAGACAAATTGTGGTCACATGTTTTATTTTTTGTTATTAAAAATTCTTTTGATTTCAATAATTGATCTATTTTTATTTGTCTACGTTTTTTTCCTGTCGTTGTTTTTTTTTTTTTTTTTTTTTTTTAATAAAAAAAGTCGCTCCACCTCCTCACGTTTGTTCCCATGGCAACAGACAACAAACAATCGGTCAACAGTCGTTTTCAATCACTAGCTTTTATAAGTGTGTGGTAATTACATAGAAAAACAAAAAAAGAACAAAAAAAAAACATAAAACAAATTATTATCCTCAAAAAATCAGGAAAACCTGGCATTTAGTTATTCGTTCTCCGTTGACCAATAACCGATGATCATGGTAAGTTTATCGGTTAAAATAAGCACTATTGTTATTCCAATTTTTCATAAGGCTTCTTAGTTCTTGTTTCTGTTGTAGTTAACACAGAGGTACTGGACATTGATGGTGTTTTGTCCCTTTCAGAGACTGGCCTCCAGCTCCGCCAGCTCCAGGAGCAGCTCCGAAGCCCGCCGGTATCGAACCCGGGCCGCCACGTCTCAGGTGGACGAAACCTTGTTTGGGAGCCGGAAACCGGTGAGTGTGGCATTTTGTGGATTATATAACATACTGGATGTCCCTGAGACAATTTGACTACTGTTATGTGTGTCCTTTATTGTACTTCTAACAGCAGGGGAGACCGGGTATGGTTGTACCATGGGGGGAGCTGTAACGCCACCAATCCCACAAATCAGGGAAGAGATAGGAGTCATGTGATCATTTCAGTGTTGGCCCACTTCATCCCCAATCTCACATGATGGCTGTCAAGGCTGCAAACAGGTGCATGCAAATTTTATTGAGTTTGTTTAGTACTTACACAATTGCTGATAAAATCGTGTGATTTACAGCAGATTAAATTGTAGCTTCTCACGGAAATTGTGAGCCCCTCCCACTTTAATTTCAAACTGTTATGCCAATACGATCAGATGAACAATGGATGACAGGGGTAGTGTGGGTTGTAACATATATTTTAAAACTAAAAACACTTATTTGACTGTATCGCATCATAATTTTACAGAATGCCTGGTCAGTGTAAAAGAAAGACTGAGAGAGGTGTGCCTGGGATCTGCTATGTATCACTGAGCAGATACTGCTCAAAGCCAAAGGAAGTCTGTTTTTTATGCAGGTGCATTGTAGTATTCATTAAACACTGTATTATCCATTTAGCATCCATCCTGTTATGAAAGTTTGACTCATTTACACACACACACCCTCCTGAGTGAGTGAGTGTGTGTGTGTGTGTGTGTGTGTGTGTGTGTGTGTGTATGTTTGAGTTAGGGTCAGTCAGAGAGAGACAGACATAGTTTTTTTTTTCCCCAATACAGCTGTTTTGAATCATATTATTTGGCATGGTATCTGTTTTTGCTCTCCCCAGCATTTGTTACAATCCATCCCAGTAGTGGGGTAGGTTGTAACAAAGGAGCACTATGTATTTGACATCAACACATGAGGTCTGTCATCTTCTTGCAGGGTTTTGAATAGATGCCATTTGTAGTAAACACATGTGGGTATTTTGTATGAAAGTTTGAAAGCTCACAAATTCAGTGAGTTGCAGGTGCTGAAGCAAAAAGTGTTCCAACCATACCAGGTCTCCTCTATAACTGGTGCTACTGGACAAATAGTATCAGTTTAATCTGTCTGGTTTCACAAATCTGACATGGTGTGTGATGTGTAGTTGCAATGTGGAGTATTGAGTGCGTTTGTAAGACTTGAGCACTGTTTAGATGTTACCAGACAAACCTGGAAACTCAGTCTCCAAGGCCAAGGATAAGACCCCCAGGAACCAAGAAGGGCAGACTGTTCAAATCATCACAAAAGACCTCATTCGTAATCTCAGGTGGGATGTCATCATCATCATCAGTGCGTGTGTGGGGCTTGCAATACAGAAGAAGCATTAAACAAGAATCCCACCACCTTTTTTTTTTTTGTCAGGATACCGTGGAAGGATCCTTCTGGAGAATCTGTCATTCTTCCAGCAGCTGAGTTTAAGCGGATCACCTCAGCATCCCAGGTTCTCACCAAGGAGCAGAGGGAGGCCTTGCACCAGGCTTATCGGAAGAAGAAGGAGGAAGAAATTGTTGGACACATTACGTCCCTTTCACTTGCAGATTAACAATAGGAAAATGAGCCTGTCATACCATATTTTTCATGTATCTACTCTTTATTTAGAGAGTTGCAGAAGAAAAGAAGCGCCAAATCTGTGAAGCAGATCTGTCCCGCAAAGACAACCCTGCACTGACTGAGCTGGAGCTGGAGGCCCAGGACAGAGCACAGCGCTTGGTGGAGCGGGCCAACGCCTTGCGGTTGGAGCAAGAGGAGGAGATCAAAAAGCTCAACCAGGTAGACCATAAAGGCCTAAATGTGAATCCATCAATAACTGGGGGAAGTGCTCTTTGACCAACGTTCATATAAATATCAACACTTTATATATATATTGTGTGTGTGTGTGTGTGTGTCTGTGTGTGTCTGTCTGTCTGTCTGTCTGTGGTCCTCTTAGCTGATTTTGGGTGCACAGTGCCAAGCCACCTGTGATGTCCAGATCCAAGAGAAGAAACAGATCCAAGCTGAGTTGTCGGAGGAGGAGAAACGTCTGGACACCATGATGGAGGTAGAGCGCCGCAAAGCCTTGGAGACCATGGAACAGATAGAGGAGCTGCGCAAACAGCAGAGGGTCAGGTACAAGGCTGTCTGAGAAGAACTTTATGTGACTCAAGAGTACTCACCTCCTTATCAAAAGATCCCTTTTCTAAACAAAAGCTACTGATTAGGAGCAAAAGGTTCACTGCTTCATTATCAGTCATTATCGTGACTGTGTATGTTTTGTGCTTGTTACATGCCAGTGGAAGGCAACAAATATGCAATCAAATCAAACAGCATCTGGAGGAGAAGCAGCTGCAACAAGAGGTGAAGGAGCTGGAGGGACTAGAGTTAAGGGAGAAGCAGGAGCAAATGAACCAGGAAGACCTCAAGGTGCAGACACCAGGGAGACAAAGCCCATGTTCCTCAGAGGGCTACACAACCACAAACAAAATGCACTTTCACTGAGAAAATTGTTTTTTATCTGACTGCTTTTCTTCGTCCAGACTCTGGAGGAGAGGAGGAGGAAACAGCAGCTTCTGCATGAGGAAGTCATGCGAATCAACAGTGAAACTATGTGGGCCAAGGAGAGGAGGAAAGAGGAGGAAAAGCTGGCTGACATGAGAGATATGGAATACATTCGCAAAAAAATGGTCAGGCAAAAGAAAGATCATCTCCACAGAAAGAAAAAACGATTACACAAAGTCATAATACAGGGAAAGCTAAACACCTTTAGAGTTAACAGCTACTTATTTATTTATATGCATAGATTCTTGATTGATTGCATCATTATGATAGTTTTCCTTTGCAGGGGGGTTGTCTTTTGTTTTTCCAAAATACTATCATTCATGACATCTGCAGGAGCGTGAGGCCGAATATGAAGCAGAGCAGAGACGACTCAAGAAGGAGAAAGAGTTGGAGATTGCCAGGTTGAGGGCCCGTCAAGAAAAAGCAAAAGACTACAAAGCAGAGCAGGTCAGCATAAAACCGCTGGCTAATTTTGAAAACCTGTACATGTGTCTGTTAAATTTATTGCAGCCTCAAAGGTCTATACTTATGCAAATACAGAGCTTTGGGAATTAAAACCTTCTGCATGCTGTGATCTTCTGTTACTGTAGGATGAGCTAAGAGCCCGGAGAAACCAGGACATTATGGACAGAGAGTGGAGGAGAAAAGAGAAAGAACTGGCTCTAAAGAAAGCACAGGAAGAAGCGATGTTGAGGGAGGCTCGCTTGCAGCAGGTTAAATGCAAAGAACATTTCCTTTCCATCGAGGCTGGCCGGGAGAAAGCTGAGTTTGAGAGAGTGCTGAGGTAAGAAAACACTTTGATATTTGAGAATCAAATAATTTTAACCATGTAGTTATAGGTTTGGTACTATAATAGTACTAATAATCGTAGTAGAAATATTAAGTTCTCCTTCCACTTCCACCTTTCTCTACAGAGCGCAACAGGAGGGAATCAGCAAACAGATGGAGGAAGAGGACAAGCAGCGTCAGAAAGCGTTGCGTCACTCCGAGGCAATCCGCCAGCAGGTGAAGGAACGTGAGCTTTCAGCCATCGCTCGGCGCAGGGAGACCTTCAATGAGGCCAATCGGCTGGTCGAAGAAGCTCGGCAGAGACGTCAGCGCCTCGATGAAATCAAAGAGAAGAAGCTGAAGGAGCTCAAGTAAGTAGGGGAGTGTTCATAGGCATTTCTTGGGGCTGATATTCTAACCTGGTCATCATACATAGAAACACATTGATTATATGTTTATTGGTGTGAAGGGCTACAGGACTTGCTGAAAAATACTGCAGTGAAGTGGAAAGGAAGGCGAGGGCCTGCATTAAGTCACTCTGAGTCATTCACAGCTGGATTTCAATGGTGACGCACCTCATCTGGAAACACTGTTTTAACTTCACCATAAATAAAAATGTACCAATCTAAGATCCTGTTCAAATCAATTTTTTTTAGAAGCTTTTGATTGTAGATTTGTACTTTAGGAGTTAATGGTTTGCCTATTTGTGTCTGAGCACTGTGTCCAAAAATAATTCATCAAAGTACAATTTTTAGGTTTTATTTAGTCTAGTATTTCCCTTTCAGTAATGTCATATTCTTCCACTTATCAATGACAGAGCCCCTTTATTATTAATATGCATGACAACAGAAAGGAATTTAACTTAGTTAGGGTTTAGATGACACTTTACACACACAGCTTAAAGCATGTAAGGAAATTAAGTACATCAAGGTAAATACAGGCTCTTATTTCAGACCATTCTTAACAAAGAACTGGATGTACTGAGATCTAATTTCTTCATCATAACCATCTAAACACACAACCTACAGGAGTGTTCATGGATCTAACTGCGCTGCCATTAGGACACCAATGTTTCCACCAGCCTGTCTTCTTCTGCCTCTGTTTGTTGTTGGTGCTTAGTAGGAGCAAACAGGACAGGGGAGTGAGTGGGGGACAGATGGGTCGGGGTCTCCATCTAAAAGTTTTCAATTCATCATGTTCACATCTGTACACGCCAAAAATGGTGACCGAGGGAAACACCACAACACCTGGCATACATGGACCTCAGCACAAATAGGATTCAGAGTAAATACACACACACAGTACGGTTAAGGGTTGAGAGCTTTGGGGTTCGGTAGCTGTGGTCCTGTCCTTGCACATACACAGATACAGTCTCACACAAGCACTGTACACGGCACAAGAGGTCACCTAAATACATGGAGCCAATGAAGGGAGCACTAACATCTAAAAGGGTGGATTGGATAGCCCAGTACAGGCCGAGAGGGGGCTAAAATTCTTATTTAGATCATCAGGTCACACTCGCTATCTCACATTTACTCACACACGCACTCACACCTTCATTCACACAGTGACATACGTCTGTATGCATTTAAAACTCCATAAAGCTACACGCCTGTGCAGAATATACTATCATTACTTAGTGTTGCTAACTATAGCCATTGAAATGGCAATATATGTTCAAATATTATATGTAACCTTTTTTCCTCAATATACAATGATGAAATGCATTATACAGACAAACCAGACAATGTAAGCTGTTCACATGTTCGGTACATCAAAAGTAAGAGCTCTACATTAATTTCTTCACGAGTGCAAAATCCAATGCTTCACCTACTTCAAAGGTTCATTGCTGAGCTTTAGCAAGTCCACTTCTGCACAAACCATGAACCAATAATAATAATAAAAAAAAACAAAACATGACATTAACACAAATAAAAATCTAAATAAGTAGTCATAAATATGGAATGTGAAAAACAAAGAAATGTGTGGTCCAATTTCTTTTCAAACAATACAAATAAAAGTCCTTCAATGCAGTTAAATTTTTCTCTTATAATAGGACAACATAATAATAATAAAAAAAAAAATTGTACTCAAAACCAGAGTGGGCTGTTGCTTGCTTGTGGCCCCTGTTGGGAGTAGAAGCCCATGGGAAACTCGTGAGGAACACAAAGAGAAAAGGACAGATGAAAGGAAGGCGTTGGGTCAACTTGTGGTGGGGGGGTGCTGTGGGGTGTTCACATGCCATAACCGAAGCTTGGCTGTGGCGGCTGGGTGTAACTGGGTGCTGCTGTGTAGCCATAGCCATAGGCCTGCTGGGGAGGCACCGCCACATTGGGCCCTGCTGTGAGCATGAGTTGTGGTGTGCCTGAAAAAAGAAAATTGTTCGATGTGGCACCATTGAAGTCACAATCAAAATTATTCTCATTACAGAAACACAATTAATACTGAATTTCCCTCAGGATAAATAAAGTATCTATCTATCAATCATGAAGATGATGTGTATGTTACCGTAAACAATGGGTTGAGACTCTGTAGCCTGCTCCTCCTGTTTCCTCAGAGACTCGGAGGCTTCGAGTTTGTCCACCTGTGGATAACACAACAGTGACTTTGTCAGCTGTAAGGTGGGAGATGGGACTCTCGAAGAGCAAAGGCTGAGACGCTGCGTTTATAAAAACTGACCTCTGGGTTATTTCACTGGCTGACGGATGGGACCATTCCTGACAGGCGAAGATGAATACAGTCCAGATTTAAATAAAATCCGGCTGCAGGAGGCAGGCCGTGCCTCTATCAGGCAAATGAGTAACTACAGCTAGAGAGCTAATGGCTACACTAGTAAGCATGGCTAAAACTGTCTGATAGACATCCAGCTATCTGTAGACAGTATTGAGGATTAGGAAGGGAGACAAAAACATACAGCTACTGGGTGATAATGGTCCCACCATCCAGCCACCTAAAATCATTTCATCTAACATGTTGGAAATGTAGAGTATGTAGAGAACCAACCTCTCACCAGTACAAATATACTTACTGAGATAAACATTTATGTTTTTCACCCTTCTGGATTAAAATCTCTTTGTATTGAAGTTGGTGGAATAACAAACAAACCAACACACCACTAAAATACTCTCTGGTTGTACAGATGGGGCATTTCAGTGAAAAATTAATGTAATAATTCTTAATTGTATGGACCCAACAAAGATGAAGCCTTTGTTTCCTGTGTTAAATCACAAAGAGTGATTTAACACAGCAGAGTACCAACATATGGTTTTAAAGTAAAATTTGATTTAAGATCACTAATGACCCCATTGTTGTCTTTAACCCTACTGTATGTTGGGGTTAAGGAATAAACATGAGCTGAGTGTTACATTACACACCGAATGCATAGTTTGTGTCAAATTCAAACAGTGCAGAGCAAATCATTAATGTAAAATAACATCATGATCATTTCAACTGATTAACCTGCCAATTAATTAGTAAATGAACAGATTACTCATGTGATCTAGCCAATAACAGGAAATCTTGAAAAGCCCACCACAGTTTCTTACAGGTGATCAACAGTTCAATCTGATGACATTAAAATGGCATCAGATAAATGAATAACCAATCAATTAAAAATGTGTCCATTTGTTTGTTTTTGGCCAATTCTTTCACTAATACATGAAACTATCAGAAACATTAGCACTCATTTCCGTTTGCCCCTGGGTTCTGACACCCCAATCACCAACAGTTGAATTTGTTCAGTCCACACAAAGCTAAACTGCCTGCTTTGCTGTGGTGCTTTAGTATTTGCTGAGCAGTGCAGATAGTGACAGAGAAAGGACAAAAGATAGGGCTAAAAACTGAAAGAATTAAGCGGCCAGAGAAAAGCTTAAGATATTATCCTCAGCTGAAATGCTGACGACATCAGTTAAGGACAATGCTGCATGATGCACTGGGATAGCTTCTCTCGTGGTGGTTCTGGGTTCAGTTCTCTACATACTATCTAGTTTCCTATTAGTTAGTCAGTCTGGTTAAGCAGGCTGTTTCAAGAAAAGACAGGCTGTTGTTTGCTTTGAGAAGAGAAGGGTTGAAAGACATGCTGAAGCAGCTGTTTGGTCATTTTCCTCTTGAAGAGTGCATGAAAGTAAGAAAGAAAGAAGCAGAGAGCCATAGTGGAGGGAGTGTGACAGAGGGTGGAAATGATGGTTTTTGTTCAGCCAGTTCAAGGTTTCCAGAAGCAGGCACAGCCAACAACGATGTCTCCTAGCCTGGCCTGATGCTGGGCTGCTGATGCTACTACTAAGGGAGGGGGAGATGCATGCTTGTCATTCTACATGTTTTCTATTTTCCCCCCAAAGAAATACACCCAAACTTTAGATTACTTGCTCTAACAAGTTCAGGTTATAAATCATGTGAAGAGACCACACTTTACAGCATCAAAGGATATTCCAAGAGACCTACACTGTCAAAAAATACCCCAGTCTAGAAACGCTTACACCGTCATTGTTTTTCTAGTATGAGATAAATTCAGTGATGCAGAAACAGAGAAAAATAGAAAGGTCTCTGAAAGAATGGTCACTTCGTGAAAATAATGCTTCAAAGGGTCTATTACGGAAATGAGATCTTAGCTGCAGTCTATACTACTTCACCAATGTCCAAATACAGAAGTACAATATGCCCCACTGGAAAGATAAAATTACAAATTATCAATGCCATGCCTCGAAACTCTGGTTCCTAAAATGACCTGATACCTTTAATCTCATTATCCAAATTACAGGTACAATGAGATGAAGTATTACCTAATTTTTTTGTGCCTGTACCTTGTACAGACACAAAAATAGTACTGAACTGAATAATCCAGGAGAGGACAATAGCCAGCAATAGACTGCAGCTCAGTGCTCTTACCAACAGTTTAACATACGGATTCTTCTACCAGTCTGTGAGAAAAGGACCTGAACCACAGCAGGTGAGACAGTTATCCAGAGTGGCACTCTTCACCCATGCTGATGGAGAGCTGGTGGGCATGCCGGTTTAAGGATAAAGGCTGTGATGGGGCAAATCTGATAGAAATATATGAAGGAAGTCGCTGGTGGTGACATACCCACAGAGTGTTACTACCCGTATTTGCAGTTTCCCTCAATTCTGTTGTGTTTTATAGTATTTTTAAATTTGTGTTGTTTCCTGTAAATGTTTAAATTCATCCTCCCTGCTCTCTGAGTGCTTTAAGCTCTAATTCTTCATATTAGCCTGAAAAGTGGTCTTATGTCAGGGTTGCATTACTGTATTGTGTATTGTTTTGGAACGAAACGGTCAAATTTAATTGAGACTTAGTAGAGGATTAATTAGAATCAACCTGACCTTTACCCAGCCTGTCAAGGTTTACAGCATTAGGGTTGGAATTAGGGTCTGAACTGCAAATTTAAAGCAGAATAAAAAGAATGCATAGAAATAGACATCAGTGCTGGCGAGCCTGATGTATACTGAGACAGAATGAATCTGGTTACCTGATAGAACCATTCCGACATAATGATTTCTCATGCGACAAATCCTCTAAATAATTATTATTTATAAGGTTTTAAATATATTGGAAAAATAGATTTGTATCACCAAATCCAATAATTGCTTCTTTTTTTTTTTTTATTATATTGTGAGTCAAACCAAAAGCTGTCACTGACACCCACCAGCAAACCTAGCAGAGCTCTGAGGGAGGGGGTGAGGAGCCCCACTCTGGATTCTTGTGGATTGGTAAGTGGTCTAGTGGAGATGTGGAGTTTACAATCAAAAGCAGCAGAGTGACATAGGGGGAGAGGGGTCATGCAGTTTCTGCTAATTTTTCTCCTCCAAACTACAGGCTACAGGACAGGGGAAGAGGGGTCAAAAAGAATGATTAGAAAATGGATTCGACTTTCACCTTTTCCTTTATCGCATCAACCTGGAAAGGAAATTCAGAGAGGAAACTTAAGGAGGGGAAAAAAACCAAATGGAAGTCTCCCAAAATAGAAATTGACAGAGAGAAAAGAGCAAACAGAGGACTTATCACTTCAAGGAAACACAAAAATCCTGAGAGAGAGAGAGAGAGAGAGAGATGCGGGTAATAACGCCACTTTTGATACAAATGCAGACTTGAGATTACTCTGGTATGGTGACTTTAAACTTTGTGGTAAAAAATTAAGTACAGGTCCTGAATAATAGATCCTACAGTAAGTTTAACATTTTAACTCTAAACATAAAAAACCCCAAAACTATTTCAACAACTTTAAAGATTTATATACTTTTTTTTTTTTAAATAATGTAAAATGTTAAGTATTTAATGTGAACACTAAGGGAAATGACTGGCTGTAAATAACATATACAAGTCCTTGTTTCAACCCGTTACAAGCAACCATCTAATTTGGTCCTTACAAAAACGACCAAAGGTCATCAGCTACAAGAAAATTTATTCGTGTTGATCAGTTTATGTGAACTTAAGCATTTTGATGTAATAAAATCCATCAACTTGGTGTACCAAGTTTGGAAAGTAAAGGTGACAATTTTCACAAATGTGTCACTCAGCTCCATTGACTGCTATGGAAATAGTAGGCAGGTCACATTTTTTGGTATGTAAGAGATATAAATGGCGTAAAGAGTGACACAGCAATTATGACTCTATTCTGGAACACATTTGTATGGAAAAGTAGCTTGAATGGATGGAAGCCCAAATTAAAAGGAAAACAACAGTGGTGACACATGACTGAGAGGCAGAGGCAGATGAGCATGAGTGGAGGAATGAATCGACAGTGACAGGGCACTTCATCTATAATACTGTTTTGGTGAATCTGAAATACACTGCCTATAGATAAACAGCATTTGCAAACACATTTTAAGGGGCTGCTGCGTGTCTTCTGTTTGGTATCAGATATGTGGAAATGCCAGATATCAATCAGATTAAATGATTTTAAGATTAAATGTAACCCCCAGAAATGTGGGTCCACACAGACAGGAATAGGTTTGCAAATATTATATCAAAATTCTTAAAATCTAACATAAAAAATCTGTTAATGTAAGTTATCTTGTCCATCTACCTTCAAATTGCCTTCTTTCACTGTAGTTACCTTAGATTCGCTAAAGATAAACACAACATGTCTTAAAACACTTTTCTCTCATTAGAAACCCTCTGAAACCCCACAAATCCCTCTTCTTTGTTCTGATAGAGTGATGCGCACTATTAACCTTCGACCAACCCACCTTAGACAGATACTCCCTCATGACCTGGATAAAGTATGGCATGGAGAAGTCCATGATGTTGTGTCGCCAGGCAGTTTCCAGCACCACATCAGGCCGCAGCAGGTCATAACATGTGAATAGGCAAGCAGCAAAACACTCCTTTTTGTCTTCCTTCAGGAACCAAGCCAGGAGCTCTTCTGCTAGCTCTGTGTCTTTGCTCTCTGATGCATACTGCATGGCATCCTGCAGAGAGGAGCGTGCACTTAATCAATAAACTGATTTAGGGAAAGAGAACAGTTTTTTCCATGTTACATATCACATTCAGTGGGTTTCTGGGGTGAAATGTCAAGTTGTGATTTTATATCACTTGGAAAAATTGGAGGGGACAGTGACAGTTATTATTTTTGCCTGCTTGCGCACCTTATAGAGCTTGTCCTTCTTGCAGAGCTCGACACTCTGTTTCCAACGGTTGTTGCCCTTGAAAAGGTAGGCTGCAATCCTCCTAAACTCAATCAGCTCGTGTTTTTCCAGACCCAGGGCCAGCGAGATGTTGTCAAAGTTGTCATAGGCGTCGATGGAAGTACGCAGTGCCTGAATCAGAAAGAGTGATGAATGAATGAAAATATATATGTATACAGCATCGATTTCATTTCAGTAGGAACACTAGTCCTGTTAAAATGAAGATAAAGTGGACAACTGTGATATATTTGGATTGATGCTCTGGATTAAAAAAAGTAATTACTTTATGCATCTAATTGTGTGTCATAACACATATTAATCAAATCATACCGCATAATCTTCCTCAATGATGAAAAGGTTGTTGAGTGCCTCATTCACTGACTTATTGTTGTGATTCTGGACAGACCTTAGATATGGTTTCACCAGAGGCAGCTGTTTCACCTAAACAAAATATCAAAGAAAAAAACAAAAAACATGAATGCCCATTTTAGATGATCTCATTTACTTACTAACTTTTAACTTTTTTTTTTCTCTGTCACAGACTAGTTCATATGCTAACACTCAATCCTAATTTTATACAAGTGATCCACAACAGCATTATTCATTTTGGAGTTTTTTTGGATATATGTTATATTTAATTCCATATAACACTGTGAATGTTTATAGAAAGCAACGGCCCAGAACCTTGCTAAAGAAGTTGACAGCACGTGTGTGGTCCAGTCTTGGAGACAGGACGATGAGAAGGTCATTCAGTAACAACGGTTTGTATTCCAAATAAAACTGTGTAGCTTTGTAGTACAGCTCCACATTAGCCACCTGGAAGGAAAAACATAAACAGGTGATTTTGTTATCATAGTCAAAACTATCATCACAAGACCATCAAAACTTTCTTCCCCTTTATTTTACCTTGGTGACAATGTCTTTGAACTGTCCCTCCTTCCAGGCATCAGCTGGGTGGTTCATCATTGTGATAATTGCATTGTCATACTCCTCGTACTTGTCATAGAGGAACACCAGCTCTGCCCACAGGTGGGCCTGCTCTGCAGCCCTGAGAACCTGACACACAAACATTAGATAATTAACATATATATTTATAAGTTCAACTCTAAAATTCATTACAATTGCTCTTAACCAAGGGTTAGGGTGCCTCTACAGAGGTTCTTTAACACAAGAGTACAGAGGATTGTTAAATATGGATGGTGTAAATTTCTGAAGTATTGTTGTAAAATTATGTCCTGCTTCAATTTGTTGCTGTCTTTTCCTTGCCTACCTTTGGAATATTGACCCGGGACCAGAAGAGCTCCAGGTGCTCCCTCATTTTCTGGGGCTTGAATTTGGAGTAGAGGATGGCCAGCTCGGTGAACATCCCCATGTGTGCACGCTCCAGCCCAAGAGCTGCCTCCAGCATGGTGATCAGCTCCTCAAAGTAACCACGGTCCTAAAGATGCATAGTTTCAATAAGATTAGCACAGTCCTTTAAACTAAATACAATATAAAACACAATTTTACTATGGACTTTAGAAATAAAAATGTGTTATTTTACCCAGAATTGCTTTGAATTACATTTTAAAGAAAAAACAAAAACGACCTGTTCTTCTATGTACAGTGTCTGATTTCAGATCAGTTAATGTGTTCACTATTTATTTCACACTGAAGTTAAGTGTGACATATGAGTTTAACAATGGTCCAGGTTGCACCACCTACCTGGTAGTAGTTGATGAGCTCTTCCAGTTCATCAGCATGGACGACAATATGCAGACCACACATTTGGGCAAGACGGAACTCCTTTCCATCTACACATGCAAAACACACCTGGAAGAACATGCAATCAAATTTAATGAGCTTCATATTTGACTCCATACCAAGGACTTTTTAAAACAAATATATAAATAGATAAAGAGAGA
The DNA here is from genome assembly GCA_034769265.1 of Remorina albescens. NCBI lineage: Eukaryota > Metazoa > Chordata > Actinopteri > Carangiformes > Echeneidae > Remorina > Remorina albescens. Next base: position 6,708,381 of record CM068497.1, on the reverse strand, counting down.
CAATTGTCATTCTTGACCTCCTTCCAAGTGCGAGTGCTGTTAGCTTTGCGGGCTCCATCCACAGCTGCCTGGTACTCTCCTAGGTGGACCAAGGTGGAGGCCAGACGGCCAAAATTGGATACGTTGTTGTAAAGTAACTTGGCTGCCTCATACATCTTATCATCATAGCAACGGTCACCCACCTGCAGGACAGAAAAGAAAGCAAAATCAGCAAGATTGAAACCAGAAAAGATGTGGGAAACAGTGAAGCTGTGACAGCTTTATATGAGTATGTTATCTGCCCCTCAGGACTTACTTGCTGAATGTGAGCATTATTGGGTCCATTGATGAATTCCTCCAGTTCAGCCAAACGGTTGGTCTTGGCCAAGGCAAAGATCAACTCAGTTTCAACATATGACTCACGGGCCTTCTTACGGGCCATCTGCAGAAACTTCACCAAGTCCTCCCAGTTTCCTGCATCATCATCAGTTTCATAAATAGATTATTCAAACACATAAATAGGTATCTGCATGTGTGTGTGCATAGTTATACACACACCATAGAAACTAATATAACAAATATAGCATAAAAGATAAAATATTTCCAGACCTAAGCAATTTCATCTTACCGCTTTGGGCTGCAGCCTGTCCAACTTCCATATAAGCAGAGGGGTCATCAGCCTTGATGTAAGAGTCAATGGCTTCTTTGACAAGCCCCTTTTGAAGCTGGGCCTTCGCCAGCTGACTCCAGACCGGTGGCTCATTGCAGCGCTCAGCAAACTCATAAGCTCTGTCCAGGTTACCAATGTGCTCAATGAGAACCTGTATGAAATGAGACAACATTCATCCAAAAAAAAGTTACACATAAACAGTCTAAAAAGTTTTTGAGCTCATCTTTTGACTTTTTACACCTTGAGCCACTGACCTGCACAGCCGAAGTATTGACATCAAATTTTCTGAAAATAGCAAAGGCCTCCTCAAACAGCTCATTGCTGATGGCGATGTTAGCAATATCTGGGGCATCGTAGTTGTCCAGACGGTTGATGTACTCCATGACACGTGTCCGATCAGCTTTAATGGCCGTCAGGATGAGCAGATTCTGGAGGTTTCTGAAATCAACAAGACAGGAAGTTGTCAATAACAGTCAAATTTACTACATGACTAAAAGCAAAATAGATATTTAATTGAGTTCTTAAACATGATCCCAATTCAAGAAGCTTAAACAAAGACCTTCTCACCTGTGCTCGCTGAAGACAGAGTTATCCAGGACAATCTTCTCCAGAAGCTCGATGAGCTCATTGGGAAGGTCAGCAGTCATGAAGGCCTTGACAGTGACAGACACCTCTTCTGGATCCTGAGTCTCTGACAAGGCTGTCTGAACAACCTGCAGCACAGAGGGACATATCAGGTGGATAACATTGGGAATGACACCTGTAAGTAAACTAAATACTTTTTTACCTAGTTTACAAAAAAACCCAAAACAACAAACAAACAAACAAACAAAAAACAACAGGCGATTAAGATGAAAAAACAGATATTGTTAGAAAGCTTCAGAGAACTTAATACTAAGTGGAAAACTTTATTAGAGATTATATACAGCAAATGGCCAAACCTGGTCGATGAGTGGTCTTCTGTAGTTATTGGTTTCCAGTAGCACATTTGCCCACAGCTCAGGGTTCTTGCGACGTACAAGGTAGCGGGAGAGACTCTTGAACAGTGAGTTCTCATTGCAAACCTAAAGGATGATATACAAAAGAATGAATAAGAGGCAACAAAACAGTACAGAAATTACCTTTTAATGAGATGCTGATTAAAACTAACGACAAATTAATTTGTCATAGTTCATATTTTTGCTTTCATTGAGACCAGGATTTCGGTTTAGACTCACGTGAATCAGTTCCTGGTCACACTGTCCTCTTTCGTAGGCCACACAGGCTAGGTGGGGGTCTCTCTTTTCACAATACTTCCCCACCACACGGCTGTCATAATAGGGGTTTTCTCTCAGAAAGCGCTCAGGGTTGTTGTTGCTGTCGATGTAGATCTTGGCCAGAGCATTGTGGGTAGCAGGTTCCTCACAGCCTTCATGAATACGAGCCTCCAACCAAGGCAGAAGCAGTTTGAGTCTAGAGATGGACACAGGGTTAGAATTTCTCCTGACTGTAATCATAAATATATTTGTCTGAAGTTATACAAATAAGATGCAAAGAGTTAAATGAATGATTTTAGATAACAAGTGCGGTTGAATTAATCCCTTTAGCCTTACCGATTCCTTTTCTCGACTTCAGCCACCAGTTCATCTGTGGAGAACTGTCCTCTCACCACCATGATCAGGTTCTTAATCACATCCTCAGCACAGTCCACATCTAGTAAGCCCCCAATGACTACTGGCAGGCGGCTTGGGTTTACCTGGATAGAAGATGGGATAAGTGACTATTGACCATAGTTACTAATGTTTCCATGAAACTCAAGAACAATATATTTCCTCCCAGTGTTAATATCTTGCCTCAGTGAGCCAGTAAAAAATTTTAAAACTAGATTAAGAAGAATCTAATTAGAAGATGGGGCTTCTGCTCCTGGTGATGGACTGATATACCTTCTGCACATAGATCTCAATGTATTTCTGCAGGCTGTTGCGGTACAGGTACAAGACCAGGTCATGGACAAAATCAAAGCGGTCACACACAATGATCAAAGGCAGCTGGTCAGTCAGCTTTGCTTCCTGTAAAACAGAAATAGAAAAAAATTGGTATTGGCTAATAAATACACATTTTGTTAGTTAGTCTCATCCCACATATCAGAGGCAGAGATTGGTTAAGATTATTTTTAATGGTGAACTGTTTGTTCAGCACTTGTCCATTTCTGACCTTGAGGAAGTTCTTCACACGTTCAGGGTCATAGCAGTTGCTCTCTCTGCAGATTCTCTCCACCTCTTTGATCTGGCCTGTCTTGCAGGCTGCCTGGATATATTTGAAGTGGACCTCTGGATCCTGACTGAAGTTCACAATGGAACCTAAGAAGTAGAACAAACCTGCAAGACAGAAAAAACAAAACAAAACAAAAAAATGTCAAAATCAGCATGAAAACTAACTACAACTATCAAAAACAAATCTAAAATGGTACTGATGAATCTAAAATGATATATTCCTAGCTTACCCTCAAAACTCTTGAATGACTCAAAAAGTTCAGTGAGGGCCTGAGTGGTGAGCTGCTCATGATACTTGGAGGCCACCTGCACACAGATCTGCAGGTTCTGACGAATGTTTGCAGACAACATAGCTCTCAGACACTCCAGAGAGTCCTCCACTGACAAGGAGCCGAAGAAATTCACCAGCCACTGCAAAGACAAACAAAAAACAATCAACACAAAAGAAAATGTAGTAACCCAAGAAAAAAAAAATCCAAACAGTGATAATTTTGGTTAGTTTTTTTACTTCCTTGTGTTTCTTCATCTGTATTATACCTCTGGGTTGAGAAGATGTGTATGCACCACAGCACGCTTAATGTCATACAGGTCAGTATAATGCTCCAGTGCCCTCTGCAGGAGACCGGCTTTCTCACACAACTGTGCCACATGGGCACGGTCATAGTGGGTGAACATCTGGTTGCCTAGGATGGCATCTGCAACCTGAAACAAACATAGACAGACATTTAAGCATCTAATGATGCTTTGACCAGGAAATGTGGTTTTTGTGAAGCAACATCACTATAACATGCTTTTTAAGTAAAGGCAGAAACTTTGAGTGTTAGTTTCAAAAAACATGATTGGAGAAATTGTAGAAACAAATCTTGCACATGAACAACCTGATAGATTATTTATTAATTAAATGATAATAATATAATAATTAGCATCTTTATCATCTGAGGCATCGGCATCTTAATGTACTTGTGGTGCGTGGACTAAATTCATTTCAAGTAGGCGTGTCTGCAGTGGTCCTTCCATGGGTCTGTTGTTCTTCAAAGCATCTAGTAAGAAGGAGGTGCACTGCTGGATCAGGTTGTACTCCATAAACACATCAACAATCTGGAGACAAGAGCAAAAAGGATAAGAAAAAATCATGCATGTCAATCTCCTCTCAAAAACATCTAAGTCTATTGGTCTCTCCAATAAAATTAATTCTTTCACTTTATCATCTGGTTGTGACTGCAAAACAGGAGCTTTATTCTGCTTCTTAACAAGAGATTTAAAAAAAAATTTCTTCAACCCACCACAGCTCTAAGTAGCGCATATGCAACAAATGATGAAAGCATGGAAAAAGCAACTAGAGTAAGCTGTACAAATTTCTTTCCATGATGATAGCCCAAATCGTGGCCAATCTACCATGCATACACATTGTCAAATTGTGTGTTTATGTTATTTCTTACCTGTGTAATGTCAGCAAGTGGCTCTTCATCCTGAACCAGCATCTGGGAGAACTGCAGGCCCTGCTCTGGACTGATCCGCATGACATTCCTTAGCAGGAAGATCCAGTCTGGAGTGTATCCCACCTAGAGGGACAACAGATCTTTAAGCCTAATAGCCCCATATCTGAAGTGTGCCCTTGCTACAAAGGAGCCATATCACAGAAACAAATGCAATAATAATGGAATACAGATAACCATAACTCCCTCTCACTTCTCTGTTTCATATTAATCTAACACAAAATCAACTTGGAACAATAAAGTCCTTAAGTGTCACAAACCTTCTTGGCATAAAGGACAATCTTCTGAAACTGGCCAGTCTCTGCAAAGCACTGAATGACTTTATTGGGGACATTGGCTCTGAGGTAGACGCTGAGGGCAAGAGTAGGATCTACAGACTTCACCAAGTCTCCAAGCTCCTCTGAGCACTCCAGCTATGAACACACAGGCAAGCACAATGTCACTGAAGAGCAGTATAGATTTTAGAGGATATACAGGTCTAGAACAAAAAATAAATAAATAAAAATCAAGTAACCATGTGGAGTAAATCACAGAAACAGCGCTACTACTTTAAAAAAAAAAAACCCAGATGATTCAATGCAAAAAAAACAAACAAACCAACTTTCATGGCACTAATAGTTTAAAAAGACATCTGCTACCCCCACCCCTAACAAGTGGATATGTACCTTGTCCTCTTTCAGCCATTTCTCTAGTAGCTGCTTGCGGCCCTGCTGAAGGACAGGCCTGCACAACTCCAGGGACTCAAATTTATTAAGCTGGCCTTGATCAAGCAAGATGCCAAAGTATTGGAGAAGGGGAGACGTCTGGCCAGGTTGAGCAGGAACACTCTGGAAACGGCGGATGGTGTCTGGGGTCCGCAGGATACCCTGAATAAGATGAATAGATAAAGTATTAATGTGACAGTGGGAACATTTGGAGTGAGAAAACTCCTCTCTGAGAAATGCATAAAAGAATGGGCATGACCTGTTTAATGAGGTGCAACATTAGCCACTATAGTGAATTTAGGATTTATGGTATTCCTATAAGGAACATATCAAAATATTATGTATTACTGATTATAAAAACTGTATCCTGGTAAATTCAATCTAATTAATTTTAAACATTAGTATGCAACTTTAAACTTGTTTTACAACTATTTACTATTACACTAAATCATAAATCTTAAGTCTAAACAGCCTGAGCTTGTACTGGTTGAACTGCAGGTAATGTCGTGCCATTTGACCTGGCTCTGAGTGCACACATGGCAGTACCTTAGGTGCATTGGCAGCCACCTTGGCGGCTTCTGAGTAATTCCCTGCTGCAAAGAGGGTGTTGAACTTGCGGGCGAACAGCTCCTCAGCACCTGCAAGGTTGTTACGGACAGCCATGCGAAGAGCCAGGTCTGGGTTCTGAAGCACGTTAGTAATGTAGGGAATGATGTTTTCCTCCTCCACGCACACTGACAACACCTGGAGAAGCACATGAGCTTTATTATCTGTACACAACAGAGGGAATTTTTCCTGAGGGTACACAAGCCAGTGTAATGTTATATTTGTATTCAATTTAAACCTACTAGATATTTATACAGATAAAAAATATTGAAAGACAACACTTCCCCCAATTCCTACAGTAAAAAACCAGATGATACTCCAAGGAAGTGAATGCAAACTGCCCGTATAAACAGCACATATCCAGGTGACCGTAAAATGCTGGAACACTTGGATTTGAAACCAAGTTCAAGTTCTGTAAACACGTCTGTATCCAAACATAGCTTTAAGTGAATTACATCCTAAGGCATGTACTTGTCACATTCCCAAATTACATAGAGGGATTACCCCATGTTGTAGCATGCAAAGTTGTGAGTGTGTGTGTTTGAGTGAGTGCATGTGATACACTGAGCTCTATACACCTACAGGTGAGAACCAACAGCAATAACAGGATTAGATTGTGTCGTCTGCTTGGCTAAGCTTAGCTCTCCTGCAGTGACTGTCACATGCTACCTGACACCAAAGATGCTGCTACAGCTTGATATTTTCACAGAGATTTGCGCAGTCAAGGTCACACAACAAGATCCAAGGACCCACACTGATACACAAAAAGGCTGACATACTGAAGAGAGAGTGAATAAAGAACAAACAAAAAAAAGTATGGTAGAGAAAAATACAAATATACACAAACTGTATCTCATAATTTATAAATAGAGTTTACATCTAAGTGCATAGCTATAGCATATTCATTTTTGGGAGATATCCTCCAAAATCTTTTTGAAAAACAATTTGCATTTTGCATGTACACAACAAAATTTATGGAAAATTTTAACTGTCAGACATTCAGTTCATTTACTATTGGTTGCATTTCTGTCTAATCTAAGAAATCCAGCAAAAACATTTTGATGTAACCAACATCTTAAAACCAAAGACTCAATGATCAGACGTTATCATCAACGTGTAAGTGTTAACTTGTAAAGCTTGCCAAGGGGAAAAAAAAAGCTATTCATTTCAAATGACAGGCAATCTAAGGGACAAAAAAAAAGAAAAGAAAGAAAGAATACTTCCTTGGACCGAAGAGCTCCCATTTTGTAGCATCCATCAAACACAAAGTAAAATTTATATGTGGAATTATGTCAAATAAGAGAGCCCTTCTTGGCAGGGTAGGGGTAGAAATGCTGTCAATATATCATTAAAAGTACGGATGCTCACTAACCCAAAGATGGTGTACGAGCCTGTATAATCTTTATATGAATAAGCTACAATGGCATGTGTGCCGCTGTCTTTGAGAATAAAGCTCAAGTTCAGAGTTGACTGTGACAGTGGATCTAAAATTCCTCTCTATTAGACAGCTGGATGGCCAGAGCGTGTGCATTACAATACCTGTCCTTTCCTGTTGACTCCAATGATGCCAGCAGTAGGCTCATGGGGTGCAGTGACAAAAATGGTCTCCCCACTGATCCTGTTCATGTAGATACAAGTGCCAGTCTCCAGGTCGTACAGATGAATGTAGCCATATTTGGTGATGAGAAAGACTACATCTTGCTTTGAACTGATCTAGAGGCAGTGGAAGAGAACGGGAAAAGGGTAAGTCAAAAGGTTGGAACCCTAACCCTTCCCCTATTTTTCAAGTTATGAAATCACTCCAATGTTTTTGTATATCAAGTGATGCAATGGCAGGACTTCAAAATCATTTGACAGAACTGATCTTTAATAGAAAAAGCCACTCTGAGTCAAGACAATTTTTTTCATGATAGAGAATTTACTTTAAGGCCGTAAAGACATATGGAGAGTTACATTTCCTACTTGAGAGATCTTAGTTATAAAACCATTCTTCAAAGAACAAACACAAAAAAGCGAGTACAAGCTCCTTGTAAGTACTGTTTGTACCTGCATGGCGACAGGGAAGTCATTCTGTGCTTCTGGAGGAAAGAAAACATCCACAGCTTTCTTTGGAAATGGCTGGTTTCCAGTCGGTGGAGTTCCCACTTCAATGATATGTAGCTGAAGGCGGAAACATAAAAGGAGATCAAGTTTCCAACAAGTCAATCCTGATGTCTCTCTCTTTTTTTTTTTTGGTAGGTGTCAGCCTATGACTTTGCAGTGCCATTAAATAAATTACTTTTCCTCCAGCCTGTCCTCGCACAGCAAAGCAGAACAGAGTTGACTCTTCAGTGTTGCCCTCCATCTTGAACTGTGCGAATCCAGCGGCATGCCCCTCAATGGGCTGAGACACTTTCCTATCCACCGAGTACAGTTGCATGGCTCCGACAACTCGATTTTGCTTAAGAAGGGAAAAATAAGTTAGATATGCAAAAATTTGTAATTAGCACTTCTGCTTCCAGTATCCCAGAAACCTTTTGAAATGTCCTGTCTTAAATAACCTGTAAACATCTCACAATAATATCTCACACACTTTTTGTGTGTTGTTATGTTATTGTTATGGTAGGTGAAACCATTTATTTGTAAGCAAATACGATCAGATAGGATATTATTAAACTTTAAATAATATTTTCTGAATCATGAGGATGAAATCAGGTTGAACCAATTCTGTAATCACAGTTTACCTGTGCTGAAATGCCAATGAGCAGCAGCCACTTCTGTTTTGCGTCAGTACGGTAGTTGATGATCTGGCAGCCTGCCAGACTTGAGTGACGGTCAAAGACTTTAATTGGCTGTGAGTCACCCTCCATGCTCCAATGGTAGACTGCGTTGTCTGTGACCAGTGCAACAGTGTTGAGGGAGATCCATTTCCAGAAGGTCACGTCATCTGTCATCGTGTGTGCCTTCATCTTGCTCTTCATCTCAATATTAAAGATCTGCAGTGTCTTTGCCGCTGAAAATATTTACAGTTAACGTTAGCTTGACATTTCATTATTAGTAAAAAAAAAAAAACCAAAAAAACAAAAAACACTACTTAGACTAAAACTACCACACAGACAACCCACAGCAAACACTGGGAGTGAACATACTATTGCGAAAACCAAAATTCCATTTGCTGAGAAATGTTGGTAGTCACGGTTTGGTTTGAATAACACCGAGGGACCACACGAAAAGCTAGTACCAGTGTCAAAACAAGAGGCAAGACCAACAAAGAGGCAACTAGTTAAGGTGTAGATCTGCATTCAGATAGCTCTGATGCAATTGGCTGGTAATACAGAATGTCTTCTGATAACATGAACTGAAGTTTACTGACACTTTTAATTTGAGATCTCCAACAGATTAGACTGTGGTCAAACTAACATTAGCACTGCATTAATAAAATACTACCCCCCACCCCCTCCCAATGCAGAGTTTTGGTATCCTTCAAATTCAAGGATCTGTCACTTAAAAAGGGCTTTTCCAGATCCAATTTCACTGTCTCAATATTATCTATAATGATACGTATATATGCCCCTTTTAATGCAGTGCTATGCTAAGTCTCTGCACTTACTTAGGTATGCAACTATTGTGCTTTCTGGGCATTTCAACTGAATCTACTGTGATTTTCTTCTGAGGTTCTTTCAGTAAAACTGTTAAATTTGTTACAAATCTTTTCAGCAAAAACTAAATTAATGAGAATCGATGTCCGTAGTTGCCCAGCACAAATCTAAATGAGGCTTCATGGCCTGTGTTAAGTCCTCCACCCACACCACAGCACCTACAGGCTAAATGAAACTCCGGGGCTGTTGTTATAGCTCTTAAGTGATTCACAGTAAAATTTAATCCTAAAATCTGGGATGTGGGTCTTTAGGCAGGGTCTGAATGCAGATTAGCAAAATAAGACCACAAAGCACACAAACAGATGCGATCATGGGAAAAATGCTGGACAGAAGCACTCACACCCATTCTTCTTCTTCTTCGTTTTTTTTTTTTTTATATATATAGCTCAGGTTCAATACGACTGGAGGAAAGACACTATGATTCTTTGGGCCCAGGACGGATAAATTAGATTCAATGAGGCCCAAACAAGCTTCAACCAAACTAAACAGTTACTTGGAATTAACACAGCATATGGGTCAAAATCAAAATTGTGAGGAATAGTGACATTTCTTTCCAAATGCGTTGGAAATACTACATATATAGAACATTAAGGGTTAACCTGCTTGTATAAAATAAATAAAGTGTGAAGAAGTGAAAATAAGTAATTTGTTAAAAAAAAAAAATCATCTGCAAACTGATAGAACAGAATATCACAACAATGCCAATTTTGTGCTTGTATTTTATTTTGTCAAATTAGACTATATTTCAAACTGCAGTTATTCAACACTGAAGTTAAAATCATAAATACCTAAAGCCATTTAAAACTAATCCTCTGGCATGACAGGAATAACTGATGGGCCCAACCGCAACATCTGATGTAGAATAATACTTTGTATGTAAGAAAATGTGTCTTCACTTTCTGAAAGCCTACAAACACATAATGATTCCATAAGATTCAGCTCCATTTTGCTCTCCATCTGAAAGCTGGAGTGGACCCACTGGTTGAGGGGTAAGACAAAGATTTCAAACTTTATTGGTAAACTGTGTATAAATTTCCTGTATTACCACCAGTGACTGTTCCTCTCCCTGTCCTGATCTTTACTGCATTTACTGTTGTGTTTGGTAATAGGTGTAATGGTGTCAAAATTTTAGATGCTACAGGAAGTTAATGGAAAAATGTCTAAAGATATTCATCCAAAAATGGAATTTCTTAAAACTGCTGGTGCAGTGTTAGATTAAAATATAATTGAATGTAGAAGAAAAAAAAAACCCAAACAAACAAACTAAATATATACGATATATAATGGCCTAATTTTTGCTATTCAGGTTTTCCACAGTTTAAATAACCATATCTTTTTTTTTTTTTGCATGTTTTGGTCCCTTTACTACATACTGGTGTACTATACAGTACAACCAACCATCTTCCACAGTACATAATACTTTAGCCAATTCTCCATCTATTGTTTTTTTTTTTTTTTTTTTTTTTACCTTCTTCAATGACAAATTTTTGGCAAGATGCATACTCGTTTGTGGGAGCTCTCAGGGTGTGAATGACAATTGTGTCCGTAACGGTAAGTGATTTGTTGCACGTTGCAATGTTATTTTTTTCAGTAACATTGAGGGAATCAAGTTTGCATTTTCACTACATGTTTGGTTCAAAATTTGATATTTGAGTCAACTCCTGTTTTGTTTTTTTTTGTTTTTTAATACCAAGTCAAAGTTTTCATTCAACTACACTGGCACCATAGACATACAGACAACGATTACCACACAAATATAACGAGTTAGATTAAAACCCACATGGGCAGGATGTTCATTGTGATTAATTATCTGAAACAGATTTTTCTACCTTTATATCCTAATTTTCATACTGTCATTAAGTTCAAAATTCAAAAATCCGATGTATGGTATGTTTCAGAAAATGGTCAGCTGTGATTTAACATATGTACATCGTAGCAAATGGGACAAACATACACAAAAAAAAAAGATACAGTCTTTTATCCTGCTCTCTCAATTTTTCTGTCTTGTGTTATTATGGAAAATCCAAGCATTAAAATTACTGTCAGTACTGTGCAAACATTTCAAGACAGTGCATACAGGATTACACGTTGACAACTCATGATATGTAAAATTCAACTCACCGTCTGCAAACATAAGAAAGCAGTAAGAAATGAAAAAAGAGCAAAAACAAGCAAAATAGACAAAGCATTCATGACAGCATGACATTTTACTAAGACTACATCTAACACTCCAAAAAGATCTGTATCTTACACATTTGAAATAGTGTTAATTATAATTTAGTAACCAAATCTTGTGTGAAAAACAAAAATGGGGTGGTCTACATATGAACATCAAAATGAAAAGCAGACTGTGACAGCTACATAACAAAGTGACACCACAAACAAAATTTACATGAATTGTCCATGTATTTGAAAAGAACCATACCAACCTATGCCACCAGCCAAAACTAAACTATCCCTTTAATTTTTCCCTGATGTGCTTTTGAAAAACCTATAACACTACTTTCTGGGGGCAGATAAATTTAAGTGTTAACAGTGCTAGAGATGTATTTTAGCTAGAGCTTACCTTTAAGAGCAATAACTTTGCTGGCAGGGTTCATGATGGCGCTGTCTGCCGAGATGGGCCTGCGGATAGGATTATTGGGGTCTGCCATATCTATGATGACAACCTGGGCCTGCTCACCCACTTTCTCCCTTATGCAGATGAACTTGTCCGACTCCATGGTCAGAGTACTGAATCCAATGTTGGCTGGGTTGATTCCCAGGTTCTGGAGCTGAGATACAAATACATGGTCTCATTCAGTAGCAGCTCAAGGCCAATACTGTTTACTACAAAAATGTCAAAGACGATACAATTCAGTACAAGAATTATTTCTGCTGGTGTCCCTTTTATAAAGATGGCAAGCAAGATGGATTGAGCATGGGTCATCATTTCAGCAACAAAGAAAACTCATTTTGAGAAGTGCTGAACAATAGCAACAGGAATTGTGCTTATGTTGGCACACTGTACAATTTGAGTTGAAATGGTAATTTTTTCATTTCATTTTTAAATTGATGATCTGATTGTATGTCAATACCAAACATTTTTCTATCCTGCAGTATCTCTGCTAACGATGCACAAAACTGTTGGGGCACATTTTACCTTTATTAGAAAATTTGTAGTGCCTGTGATTTGAACATTGCACTTGGCCATGTTGAGACTTTGATTAACTGCTCTGCCCTAATTTTGAATCATAATGGAAAAAAAAAATTTTTTGGGGAATAATTGATAATTCTTAAGGGTCCCATGATTCATATTTTTGCAATTTGTATTTCTTTTTTTTTTTATATGCAAAAGCCACTTGTTAAAATTCCTGGACCAACAGAGTCTTGGGCAAAAAAAAAAAAAAAATATATATATATATATATAAAATTCAGTCCTTGTTAAAATCAACTCTTTCTGTATTTATATTGCTGAGTTTCCAACACAATGAAGGTGATGTACATAGGAGCTCTGTAGTTGTCATTGTAATGTCCAGCCTTTGGTTATGGTTGCACAGCACAAGCCTTCAAGGGCAACCACTTTCATAGTGAACAATGCAACAGAAATCCAGATGACAGTTTATGACTTAAATACTTCAAAACTGAATGTGGTCCACTACAGCAGTTCAGTAAATAAATCCTGCCTTAATGAAGGTTGTTCAATTTTTGTTGAAATTATTTTACAGGTTTATCATTCTGGACGCAGGTTGTGGTGCTGTGAAACTGTACTGCATTACAGTGACATTGTATCTTTCCTTCGGCTGTCTCATTTACATCATTGAGGGGAGGCTAAATAGATATCTCTATACAATGCAAAACAGCTCAGGAGAATTACAAACTCATACCACAAAAAAAGATTATTAAACCAATGAAAATCTCTCTGAAACTGTGATTTTATTATTATTTACAAGAATAAAGTATTATCTAGCTAAAAGTAATGGCTTTAGCTTTATTTATGCTCTACATTTTCAAATGTGAGGATACTCTCAGTAAAAGGTCATCCAAAGTCCATGTGCATGGTCCTGGTTTAAAAACAAGTTTCTATGGGAGTCTATTCTGAATGAAGTGAGAAGACTAATCATCTAATTCAGTCACAGGTTAAGATTTGTACCAGCCGAGCTTCACCTCGACTGGACTCTAATCCGGCTCCAGCAGTTTAAAAAAAACAAAAAAAAAACAAAACATGAATCTGAATGAAGAAGGAAAATGATGCTATTCGTGACTGATTGTGTGGATAAACCGGTTAACCTCTGATTGCTGGATTAGGCCAACACAATCTCAGTTAGAAAACCCGACTGAAGAACCCCTCAACTATTAAAAATGGCCTGTCGTGACAAAACCTTAGTTCAACATGAAACGGTACAGGATCCCGTCAGCTACATCCCTTTACACATCATCATCATCATCATCATTATTATTATCTTCACCCTCACAACAGGGTCAGTGTAACAACAATATTACGGCTGCTTAAGGGTTTATGTCATCCCGGTTTTGTAAAACTCCGATTAAACGACGGACCAGCTACGGCTCCTCAACCGTCCCGGTTAGTTAGCTGCAGTCGGTGCTATTAGCTAAACCTGACCGTGATCACGTCTATGTGCAAAACGCAATCACAATTCACTGAAGGTCAGTAGAGATGTTAAATGTAAATGGACTCTCCTAACATCGGCTAACAGCATCAGTCAAATGAATGGACTGTTGGCCTCAAAAGCTAACGGTTAGCTAGAGGCTAAACGGGGGAGGGGAGGTCATTCATTTTCTGCGGGTATTGACGTTTAGCCTAGCTAGCTAGTACACTGTCAAACGGCTGTTAAACAGAAAAAACCCCTCAAGAATTAAAATGGTTGGAGTTAATATCGCTTTTTTCTGCTTTGCCTCAATACCTGCAGGTGCTCCTGGAAGCGGATAGGCAGGATTTGAGCCATGGCTGTTTTTCTTGAGCTTCTCCGGAGTCCTGAAAAAATCTAGCCGTGCGGCTAGCTAGCTAGGCAGGCAGGCAGGCAGTAGCACCGCGCTAGCTACGACCTCCTCACGGTAAGTGTAGGTCGGAGCCAGGCGGTGAAAACGGAAAACACGATTTAAAAAAAAAAAAAGGTAATTGGAAGTGCTGTCAATCGTGTTTTCCGACGGCTGGAATCTGTAAATATGTGATGCGGGTTTCCCCCTTAGGCTTGTGGTCCCGGCACCGCATCGATGGATAGCAGCGGCTGATCTTCTGTCCAAAATCCGCAATGGCGGCGGAAACGGCTCGGAGCCTTTCCAGTCCGGAAGCATCCAGCAGGAGGACGGCGGCTCTGCTCCTCTTCAGGACGGGCTACAAACTTCAGGTTTAATCATTTAAATATGCTAATATTATTTATATGTGTTTTTCATCCTTACAGACTGTTGTCTTTTGGAATAAAACCGACTCATAATTCGCCTGTGTACGTCAGTTCCGTAACAAATTAGTAAATTATTATTATTTATTTATCTCTGACGGCATATTTTCAGTGCTTCTGTCCAAATATTGAGCATCACACAACATTTAACATTTTTTCGTAAAAAAACAAAACAAAAACCACCTAACCGTTTAAATGCCCAACTTAATGATATCTAAGGTAAGCTTACATTTTTTTTAATCTAATGTGTTATTTTTCTTGATGTCAATACACCTTTAGGACAAAGCTAAAACTCAAATGTCTCTAACAAATAAATGAGTTTGCATGTCACTATACGAAAATTTGCATAACACACCACGATGTCTTATTGCAAACAATTTCATTTAAAATGTTTCAAGAAATCTACAACAGGACTCAAAAGACGACTCAAGACAAAGTAATGCATTTGAAGAAGCAGCTGTATTCGACTATAAAGGCATTCCTAATCCAGTGTCTCTAAGCTGTTTTCTTAATATTTCAGTGTAAAAAGCCTAGATTCTATTAGAAAAAGAAACAGTAAACCCAAAATAACATTTCATAAGAAAACAATCATTGAAAAAAAAAAAAAGGAAAACAAAATCCCCATTCACCAGTCACTTCAATTAAAATAGAAACACCATTTCATTTTTGCTAACATTTTCCCTCAAAACAAATATATATTTGTCCATATATATATATATATATATCTATATATCTATATCTATATATTTATCCTCAAGGCAGTTGGTCATGGCCAAATTAATTGACCTCATCATGGCCATTTTTCATGTTTCAAAGTTAGAAAACATAGCTAGAATGGAGGAAATGACTGGCTGACACACAGTTTGACCACTGCACTGGCCAACAAATAATATCTCCTTTTGGGTTAGAGGGAATAGTCTGTCAAGGCAGTGTGACACACAGACACACTTCCTCTGGAACAAGTGCAATGCAAAGAGAATAAATTTCTCACACATCATAAAACTACAACGCACTCCTCTTTCACAGCACTCAGGTTGTCCATCAGATTCCCTCTGCTTGTCTCCTCTTCCTCTACCTTCTCTATCTCGCAGCAGTGAAGGCTTGTGTAGTGCTGTTTTGGTTCTTAGCCAGTGCCGGGAGCTCAAAGTTCACTTGATGGAGAGATGCTGCAGTAGTCAGGGAGGTGGGGTTTCTGATCCATCCTAAATTATCATTGTTTTCTTCACCCTCTGACTACAATCAGAGTAAATAAATTGCCAGAGGATGACTGAGCCGAACTATGTGTAGCAGTGTTTGTGGCTGAAGAATAATTTGTCAAATGAGAACAAGAGAAAAAAAGATCCCAACATGCCAGCATCTTGCTATTACAGTAAAAATGTGACTAATACGTTGTCCCTGAATACTGAAGACTGCTCTATCAGTAAATGGTGTGTGATAGCAAAAGGGAGAAGACACAAGTAGCAGGATTTCAGCAGAAAGGAAGTTTTCGATGAATGTACACAATGACAAAATGGAAGAGCAACTGTGGTTGCAGCTACATGGTCTGATGAGTGGGGGACATGGTGGATGAATGCGATCACTGCTGCAATATTAGTGAGTGATGGCCAAAAAAAGTGCCGGATGGCGACGTGAGGAGGTTCCCTGGGTTACCATTTACATGAAGTGAATATGCATGTTGTACACATAAGCAAGTATGCTCACGTGTTTGTGTAGAAAGAGACAGAGAGAGAGAGAAAAGAGAAAATGTGTAGGTGAAAAAGAGAGATCCCTGGGCTACACGGGAGGGTGCAGTGGAGAGGAGGTCCCGATGGGCGTCAATCACCTCCATCTATCACACCACTCCATTACACCTCACACTCAGCAGAACTATGTGTTTCTCTTTTGCAGCTCCTGAATAAAGGCTGTACAGACAGGAGACAGAATTAGTAACTGAAGTACTAAATAATGAAGCAATTTTGAAAATATACATATTTTTGGACTACATGATTTCACCTCCAATAATTTCTTCCTTGACTTTTTGAAGCTCTTTCCGCACCTCCTCTAGGATCTCCTGAAGAAAAAAAATTATTGGCAAACTATATTAGTCTTGGCAGTAAAGCACTTTAGGTTGCAGGTCATGGTAGATATTGGAAAATGCGTTTATGTGCATTCCTTTCCCTTGACCTTATTTTGGAAGCATGTCATTTTTTTATTTTATTTTTTAACTTTAGTCAGAGCGAATTTGCTAAACTGGTCTTTGTTGTTTTTTCCCTGGTGTGGATGAGTTTGTGATCGGTTCAATGCTCTTGCAATGATAATAAATTCACCTGTTTCATTTTCTCTAGATCTGAGTCATCTATTCCACCTGTATCATTACTGTTGGCTGCTGGCTTCGCCCTGTAAGAAGACAACAAAAAGACAGGTAGAGAATATTATTTTATGTTTCTGTGTTTCACAAAAAGCCAAGAAGGTCCGTGGGATTGTGTTGACAGGGCCACTGTCAATCAAGCTCATCACCATAGCAGCAGAAGGTTAAAGGGACAATGAACAGAGAGGTACAGAAATGTAAACACTGCCAGAGATGAAATGAGGGTTGTATTATCTAAGCTCATAAACCAACCTCCATAAATGAATGCCAAAAATAGAATATTTTTTTATTTTATCCACCTTTTAACCACCACAGTTGCACACACACATGCCTCAACCACATTTATAGTAACACCAGCTATGCCTTTTGAGTTTTACAACAAGAGGACAGCACCAACTCCAGCACTCAGAAGTGACATGGGGAAAAAAAAAAAAAGAAGAGATTATTCCATTTTTGGAGATAACGCACTCGGCTGGTACACCTGCAGGTCCCTCGGGTGTATGCAATTCTCTGATCCATTAGAGGGTGCTATCAACTGTAAAATATGCTACCTCAGTTTGTCAGCTGCAGGGATACTGCGCTAAACTGAAGAGAAAAGAGGAGCAAGGGGAACTGAGGTCACGAGTGAACTGGACAGCATGTATACCTGAAACTTTGGGACAATGAGGAAGTGGAGTCCGTGTTCTTGGCGATGGAGTTATTCCTGTTAGTGAGACACACACACTCTTCTCTTAGAATGGAAATGGATGACAGTCACACACAAAAAGCACACTTGTCCACGCACATACATGTTTACAAAAATACGCGCACACGTGCGCCCACACCCACACAGATTGAAAACTACTCTGTGGATCACTTCAAACCCACGTTGCCAAACACCAGGGGGATACAGATTTACTGATACAGCACAGAAATAAGTAAATCCAGGTAACCCTTTACCTGGTCATTGTTGATTTTTCCCAAGGTCTTCTGATGGTGTCTAAGTGAAAGGATGCATAAAATTACAAGTTATAACTATTAACAATTTTACATTATGTAAAATGAATATTAGAATGAATGTAGGTGGCCTGCAATGGATAAAAATGTTCACTTCTCACCGCTATGACCTGGATGCTCTGAGTCATCCTGTAAAGAAAAGAGCAAGACAACTGTTAAGAGTGAGTCATGTTTTAAACTATGCAGTGATTTGTACAGTGATTTGTCAATTATGCAAGCAATCGTTTGTTTTGGATTTATTGTTCTTTTCTAAACAAGGTGACAATTAAGGACTCTTACATTATCTTGTGTCTTTACAGGTGGCTTCTCTCCAGTGTCAGCAGCTTTTCTCCTGGTGTTAGAAAAGATCAACGTAAGTTGCCGTCATGTAGAGTTAAAGAGACTAACCAGTTTGGCACTTTAATTAAACACAGTATATGAAGCATTTTAAATGTAATTTAAAATTAAGGACAAAAAGGACAGACAAAACTACTAAATATGAAAGCTTAAATAGAATAACTCAAATTGTCTATTCTTAAAATGTATACACTGAAGATGTTATGGGACAGTTTACTTGGAAAACTTGTGTTATTACCCACCTTCGTGCCAAAATAGCACTCATCTCACCCATCAGATCGCCTCCGCCTCCTCCGAGAGAGGAGTTGCTGCTGCGACTGGAGTCGCCTCTGCCTCCTGTACCTGCAGAGGCTGTATCCTCCTGCTGAGGGCAGCAAATAGCAAACAAATAGTCAGACACCATGAAGACATGGTAACTCAATAAGCAGTGACGCACGTCTGGTGATATCATAACTCTGCAAGTAGAAACAACTATGATCTTATTCAGAATATCAGCAGTTTGTAAAGAGAAGCACATCATGGATTTGCCAGGATGATTGTCCATTTTGGTAAACGTGACAACAATACCTGACTGCAGTTTCAAACACACAGTGCAGTCAAAAGTCTGTAAAACAACTGTTACATCCTCACCTTAGATACTTTGCGTAGTTTAGCTCCTGCTAGGGCTGCTGCCAAGCCCCCACCTGCAACTCCCCCACCACCAAGGCCACCTCCTCCCGCAGAGGGCAGGGGTGGGGCTGGTGGAGGTCCGGAGGGAGGTGGTCCCGGAGGCGGAGGAATGCCGCTGGCTGGAGGGGGACCAGGGGGTGGTGGAGGGGCAGGTGGGGGTACAACTCCTCCAGGGGCCATCGGTGGAGCTGGAGGAATAGGGGCTAAAAAAAATATTGAGACAGAAGGATCAGAGATGGTAGCCATTCTCAATAATATAGAGGTAAGATGAGGAGATTCTGTCATTCACAATAAAAGCAGTAGTCCAATCAAAAAGATACTTTAAAAAAGAAAAAAAAATGCACTATCCAAGCTTGTATTTGGTTGTGGCATTAATTTCCTCCTATTTAGTTGATCACTGGGCTTTCATCAAGTAATCCGACATGCCTCAAATTTGATATCACATTGTCTGACACAGATTTTAATTTCTCACACTGCATCAAGATAAAAAGGACTCTGTGACATGAGGATATACTCATGCTGGACTCTATTGTACTTAAGTGTGGTTATGTTGACCAGTGCAAGCATTTCCTGACCTGCAGTCGCTTGTCTTTCTCTCTCCATTCTCTCTCTTTCCTGGCGCTCTCGCTCCTGTCGCTCACGTTCCTGCTGCTCCATCCTATTCAAAAGACACATGTGTCAGTGACAAATACATGTATACATGCTTCAAAATAAAACACAAAGACAGTGGTTGTACAGGATAATTACATGAACATGAAAAATATTTCAATTGAGTATCCTGATTAGGCAAACTAACCATGATCAAGAGGGTACAATGGACTTCACCATCACACAGGCATCACCAATTTAATGTGTAAATAAATGGCTCACAGATTGTTAAACTGTTTACCCCTGAGCAATTGTTTTCCAACAACTCTGCCTAATGACATACGGTATTTAGTGCTTGTGGGGAGCTAATTTCAGGATTTGTATTCAATATACTAATGTTGGTAGGTGGATTGGATTTCATGGTTTCTGATTAGCCTAAGACTGAAAAGTCCACATCTGGACATGGTGGCCTAATTCGGGCAGCTTCAGTTCACTCCCCTCCCACACATCTGCCACATACAACAGCTGTATAAAGAACACCGCACATACAGGGTTATACGCTCACTCTAAAATGCAAAGCTTCACACATTTGAGAGTAACCATGCACACAAAAAATAAGAGTTGCTGTGATTTAAAGCTTCAGCAGGGGACCCAGGATATGAAAAAGGCAAGTCAGCTCCAATTTTTCTTGATTTTCTTACAACAGTGCAACATTAATCCTTAATCTACTTATCCTGACTCCTGTCTCTCTCCGTCCACCCTCACCTCCTGCATATCTGAAATAAAATCCTGGTTCACCTCAAACTTCCTAAAATGAAACAACGATAAAACTGAATTCCTCCAGTGTGCATCAACACTGTCTAAAGCTGACACCATCTCCTTCACCACTGACAACTTTTTAGTTTCCCCCTCTCCTCAGGTTAAGAGCCTGGGTGTCATCCTCAACAGCACACTATCCTTCCAACCCCACATCAATAACATTACCCGGTCTTCATACTTCCATCTATGTAAGATTAATTGACTCCCATCCCCCATACTGCCTCCGTCCTGTGACCTCCTGGACAACTCTCTGCTCTTCGGCCTCCTTCAAAGTCCCTCTATAAACTCCAACTGGTCAGGAACATCTGCAACTCTGACTCTCTCCCCATCTTCAAGTCCAAACTCCAAACTCACCTGTTTAAGATGCTTACTCACTCCTAACTTCTATTACACTCTCCATTGTTTCTTGTATGTATGTGGATTTTATTTATCGTTGCTTTTATTTATTGTACAGTGTCCTTGACTGTCTTGAAATGTGCTCATAAATAAAATGTATTATTTTATTATTATTATTATTAATGATCACTGTCATGAGAAATACAAGCATCCATCCAAAAAATATTAAAACCCATCATCTATACCTGATTTCAAAGGTTTTAATGACTCAGTCAGGACTACTACTTGACAGACAGTCCTTCTGACCAATCACAAAGCCTGCCTGACTGTGCAACATATTATCTTTTAGTCCAAATGAGATTAAAAGGTTAATGCTTGCTCTATGCAGGCATGCATGATGTCACCGCAGTAGGTCTGAGGGCTGGTGGAACAGATAGATGGATGGTGAGAAGATGGTGTTGATGTGAGAGGTGTCTGCCTTGTTGCCTTTTTAACCTTTAACCAACAGTGGCTGACTGAGGGTTTAGCAGCATCAGTCTAATGCCATCAAATCCTTGACATATGTGTGTGTGCAAAACTGTGCCAACAGGACATTTACAGAACCAAGACAGCTTGACTTGCTATTGATTGTTATGCAACTAAACCCTGAGGATAATTTGCTTTTGCTGGAAAGGTAAACATCACATGATAAAAAAAAAAAAAAAAAAAAAAAAAAAAAGGTTGGTAGCCTTTTAGAAGATATTTTACGGTACCTCCGCTGTTGTTCAAGCTCTTCTGGAGATGGACCATTTGATACTGGGCGGGTGAGGGTTGCGTAGCCTGCCAAAAACAACACAGAAAATACCCTTAATACAAACAGAAGAAATTAAACAATATGGGATTAGACATTGTTCAAGAGCAGTTAAATTCATTCACCACAATCACTCAATATATGTGCTTTTATTGTTTATGTATTTGACTGCATATTATCTGAGGAGCATGTAGACAGTCGGGATGTTACAGTGGATAATATGTGTGAGTATCCCAATCAAGGACTGTCCCTTTATTGTCTTTATTCTTGAGATAATCTTTTTCCTTGTTGCTTTTACCTTTATTTGATGGCAGCAGACATTATAGAGACAGGAAATGTGGGTGGAGAGTGAAAAGGTTTGAACAGTGGAGCATAAGAATAATGCATCACATATTTTTCCTATATTGCTTACCATGTAAGTTTACAGCAAAGAATCAGATGTGAACAAATAGCTAACATGGTATAAACAATTAAAACTTAGAAAATGAGAAATTGGGTACAAAAAAACAAAAAAACAAAAAAAAAACAAACAAAACAAAACACAAAACAACGTACAACTTGCAACTGTATTTGTTACAATCACATTTTGTATTTTCAAAAGGGGTTTGATTTCTGAAGGAAATATTGTTCCAACTTCCTGAGACATGCATTATCCAGAATATCAGCAAGTCTCATACAGGACAGTTGACAGGAGGAAGACATCAGTAAATCAGAAGGGAATGAGCAGGGATTTATATTATATGACCTTAGAAAAGTATTTTTAATTTGTACTATTTGATCTGAGAGAAAAAATTCACATTAAACCAAGAAAGTACCACAGCCAGGCCAGCACATATTTAAATCTTAGTGAATAAGATTTGCTCTTAAATTTAAAGCACTTTCTAGGAAAAGTGTCATCAGTAAATAATCCTATAAAAGGGGAGCAATCCTAAATGCTATGAGAGAAATTTAGCAGCACATCTGAACGTTGACAAAGTAGTGATATGAAACCAACTGTCAGTCATTCATGACTATTGTTGTGACGGGGAACGTGGTGGGAAATCCTTTACCTGCATCTGCCATGGAGTTGAGCACCTCCAGAGCATGAGCCATGCCGTTGGCAAATAGAGCAGCATCCTCTTTGCTGCCAAAGTTGAGTCCCCACACCTGCCGGGCGTCCCGCCACTGGTGGAAATTTGGTGTGGCCTGGTTATACTTGAGACCTCTAACGATTGGACAATTTATGACCACCTGAGGGAGGAAGACAATAGGCGATCAACTTTGGGATCCTTTTGATAGAAAACATTTAGTTTGTGGCTTACGCCTATTCAAGAAATTATTTTAAGATCAGGTTTGAAAAGATTCAGAAGAACCTAAGACTTCTGGTTAAAAGTTTGAAATAATTAACTCCCTAAAAAGCATGCAGGAGGAAGATTCCTCACTAGTACTGGAAAGACTGACAAAATTTAAAACGCACTTCCCAACTTGTGGCTAAAAGACCCTGATTTGTATCCCACCCAGCAGGTGGCGTAAAGCCTGTGAACGGTGAAGAAAAAAAATTTTCTGGATTTGAACGTTGCCTGAATGTGCTGACGCACCATTTCACTATTTGTTTAACAGCCTCTGGATTCCAGAGAGCAGACAGGAGGAAAGGAGACGAGACCCTGTCAGGGTGAGTATCATCGCGATCAACACCACTAAAAAGAGGATAGTAAGTTCAGCTGCCAATGCAGATAAAGTTCCTAAACTCTCCAAAATACTGTCAAAAGGCATGAAAGGCACTAGGAACAGTACTGGGGATGTGATCAGAATCAATTTTTTTTTTTTTTTAAGGAAATTTTTCAAGTGAAGAAAGCAAAATGTTCAAAATGTCTGAACAACCAATACCATGGTTCCACTTGTGTTTTCAGAGCAGTTTAATCATCCAGTCACAGCAGGATACATAAAAGAAATTGAAAAGACAAGCATAATAGCAAAAAGTTACTCAGACAATCAGAACAGAAGGAAAAGTGGGGAGAATATGGAAATAAAGGGAGAATTCAGCCACTATATATTCTCTCTTATCAGCTCCCTGCTGCTCTCACACATCAACATCCTAAACCAAGCTGGATATTTGTGTCTGATGTCTCCAGCAGACACAAATATAGACGCCTCATTGGGTATCAGGCTTTTCCCTAAATTGTCACAGGAAATGGTTGAACAGGCCGACTATCTCACAGGAAACATCATCCACTTTAAGACCTGTCTCTGGGGAACACTTTAGCGTCCTGAATGTTTAAAGAAGGAAAGAGAGACATTGAGACAGCAGGGAGAGGAGAGGTGTAGCCAACAACAGACCCACCCAAAATCAGTTTACCCAGCTTTTTAATTTGGACGTGCACACCTTTAACTACTGATAACTTGTGAGTCACAATGTGGTGATAACGTAAAGGAAACCTTTGTTCTCCTTTGAAAATGTCACCATTGGGCCCAAAAAGAACATTACCTTGTCCATAGACATTCAGCTTTAGCTTTCAGTGTCTTTATCTATATCCCCTCATGAGGGAATGGGCAATAATTATAAAAACAAGCACCTACGCCAACCTGCTGCATGTATTTGCAACCTTAAGATTTAGGCACATATCCATTATATTATCATCATGTATATGTAATTTATATCATTGTAAATCTTATTATTTTACACAAACCAACATCAAAACGGAATTAAACATGTTCTTAGAGTCAAATCACAAGTTCTAGGTAAATTTGCATGAATCCAGGCAAATTTCTGTAAATTACTGCAAAGTCACAAACGGCTAAAACTTGAAATCATAACAGCACACTGTGCACAGTCAAAACATGTACTTGGTTTTGACTTCCAGTGTCCTCTAGAACATCTGCAGAGTTTTTCTTGATATGTTCCCTCCTTCTCAAAGCACAAAAAGACTGCACAAAATAATCTGACAAAACCTTACAAGTGTAGACTCAAGATGAGAAATTTCAGCAAGAGGGACAATAAATCCAGAACACCTTATCTCCTCTCACTTTCCCATCTTCACAACATATAATTTAATCCGCTGAAATAAGCCTATAGAGGTGATAGTGTAAATATGCAACAGGCTGCCAGTATTTCTGTGTCAGAGGACTGAATGTCATGTCTCTACAGAGTTCAGGCTGTATACATCAAAGTAAACAAAATAAATAATTGACCAAATAAATGCACATAAAAAACAATAATGTTATACAGTAATTGATGATAATGCCTTCTAAGAAATTTCTGATAAAATACAGTAAATATTCTCAACTTAGTCACCAAGGCCTGGTGTGTGCAATCAAATAAATGGTAATGTTGAGGATGAAAGGGAGCATACAAAGACAGACTGTCTCACATCTACTGCTTACTCATACACCCTTAGGAGTGTACAGACGCCCAGGAGCCAAATGACAGAGACAGATGAATGGGGTCCAGACAGCCACAAATACTCACAACTCCAGAGGCAAAAACACTCAGACACACACACACAGTCTGTAAGACACACTACATGCTCACAGCTGGCAGAATTACCTGTTGGTCTGTCTGCATCTTGCGTCCCACTATCCTGAAGGCATTGTTAGAAGGGTTGTGATAGATCTGGACTCTGCTGAAGGTCTGGGGTCCAGCACCCGCCGGCAGCCACTTCTTATTGCCATCATCATAAATCATCACAGTGGCCCGAGCCTGGCAAATACTGGACTCACTGGAAGAGAGAGGGCGAGACAGCAAGGGACAACATTAATGAGCAAGACAATTGAGGCGATTCTTGAGTACGAAGATGTCACACAGGGTGGTCCAACAATTTCACACTGAAGGACAAATATAGTTATTTTAATATCATTGTATATACCATTTAATGACACTTTATTTCACATTACAAGCTAAATAATATAAACCAGCACTTTTTAAACCTTTAAGACTTCAGTATAACCACAATTTCATACCATTATTTTACCAGTAGAAATGCTATCAAATCATGGTTGGTTATGCTTTGTTGTGTTGCCTGCAGCTGGAAGGGAAGAAACAAACATACGGGGAGGCAAAGAGGAATTGTACACACCGGATGGACATTGTAAACAAATAATTTCAGAGATGAGCGCCAGATCTCTCAGAGGCTTGACCCTCTCATCGAACCCACATGGTTAAGATACAGGATGCTAGCACACATTATAATGAGTGAACAAATTTTATATATATATATCGAGTGTTGCTGGTGTTGGAGTTTCTGAACTTAATAGTGTTTGTCAGAAAGCTGTTTGTTGGTCATAAAGAAGTACACTAAACTTTCTGGAGATATCATCATAGTTATTTTTGTGATTCTCGTCTGTACAAAGGGTAGCATATAGAAAACAGCACGTTTTTACACATAAACAAGAGGTAGGAAGTGAAAGACTGGGAGAAAGAAAGCACAGTTTTAATTTGAAAAGAGAAAAAGATTAGGTTTATCACAAACAAGATGGAAGGCGAGACGACAATGGGGTGCGACAAAGACAGGAAGTTTTCGCCAAATGCTGCCAAAGAGGCAAAACTGTGGAATCTTGCACCTGCTCCACCTCAACTACAAAGAGAGAAAAAACTAAAATACAACAGCCACATGTGCTTTGAGATCAGTGACAAAACATTTATTTATAGTTACATGCAGACAGAATACATACAAGTTACAACACAGTCGGGAATGTCTGCATGAATGCAGGTTCAGCTGCTAGAAGCTGAAGAGTTTGTTTCCATGTTGGGCAGAGGAGTCAAAAGATAAAAAAAAATCTTTCCTTAATGAAAGGAATCTCTATATATTAATTCAATTTGAATAAGTGCAAAGTATTAAAGTAATATTTAACTCAGTCATTCATAGCGATTTTTTGGGTCTCTCTACACATAGGGCAGGTCTACACCATGCTCTTTCTAAAAATATTTAAAGTACCCTGATGCATCTCTGTTATGATTTGGTGCTATTTAAATCAATTTGATTTGATACCATTTACTTAGCTATCCAGCCTCCACTTTATACTACAAATTTGGGCTTCACACATGGTACATTTTATCATCATATATTAGTGAAATACATAAATATAATGTTTGTGTATGAAAAGAAAATCACAGCTAGTGCCTAATAAAAGCAGTCAAAAGTTAGGACAGAAAGCAGGAGGACAACACGGGGAACAAAAGATGGCTTGTCAATTCCAATCCTCCCCCCCCAACCCTCTCCCTTCCTTATTTGCCCCTCCATGCGCTCCCCCTAATCTATCTCTTCCACCACTCCCTCCATCTGTCCTGCCCATGATACAATCTGCTGCTTCCTGTGACTCAGCACCGAGACCACAACCTACTTCCTGCAGCTAGGACTGCCTAATAAGGACAGCCTCAGCCTGAACAATCAATACACATTGAAAGGCACACATACACACTATACTGTTAATAATATTTAAATTGAGTGCAAGTTAAATGGAAAAAATACTTTTGCTTCCCTGTTGACAATGACGCAAAATGAAAAAAAGTATAATAAGGAAAGATGTTTGTTTGGGCGAAAATGATCTGTTTAGGATTCATGTTACAAACGATTGACATTTCGCTCTGACTGTAACCTGTCTGTGTAACAGAGTGGTTTATAATTTCACAACACATTGGACAGCTTTGGGTTTGGTGTCAATCACCGTAAATAGATTACATAAACACCTTCCTGTGATTGTGTGTTTGCTTTTTGTTGTTTTGTCCTTCTTTGATAGGACAGGTTGAAAAGTGACAGGAAATGGGATAGAGAGAGAGAGAGAGAGAGTGGGGAATGCCACGCAGCAAATGACACCGGCTGGAACTGAACCAGCATCGCTGACAAGGACCTTGTAGCCTCCCGTTTATGGGACGCACACTCGACCCACTATGCCACCACCGCCCCAATAATTTTTTTTTGGCATGCGTTGTTGCGTCTGTAGTGATTGTTACTCCAGTTTTTCATGTTAACTTCCTCCCTTCCCCATCACTTAAGATTCCATATAAATTCGGAAATTTGCTGATATAGCTACAGCATCAATGCAAAAATGCAACCTCACAACAAAAAAACAAACAAACAAAGAAAAATAAATATGTACCCTAACACCCATATGCTTTCCCTGTACATCCATAGCTGACATACAGACTATCTGCTCCATCTCTGTTGATACTCTCTGAGTTATCCACCATCCTTTATAACCAATTATTCCTGTCATTGCCCCTTCCTTAAATCCTGCAGAAAATCTGCAAATTTACAACTTTTAAGTTTGGCAAGCGTCCGTCAAAGTCTCTAATGAATGTACAGATCCCTGCTAACTGTAAGTGTGGTATCTTGGATAATTAGCTTGACTATTTCAACGTTTTGACAGGAGTATGTAAAGGATGTAAACATGAAAAGGTCCAAGCATTTTGTGGCCCTCAGCAGCCATAACCCTGCCCATCAATCACTTCAACCAGGTAAACTAAGACTGGATGGTACTGCAGCATCAAGCATGATGTTGATGTGCAGTGCAAAGAGGGCTTATGGGAAGTGGGAGGGGACAGAGACCAGGGACTGGGAAATTGATGCATATTTAATGGCAGAGAAAGGCAGGCTTGGGAGTGAGATTGAGAGAGCGCGACTGCATTATTGATGGAACCACGGACACTGAAACTCTAAAAGCGTGCAGCGCACGCGCATGACCAAAGGGGACACACACCCACACACCTGTCAACCCGGTCAACACGTGTGTCCATGTGTTGACCCGGCCCATTGGGTGTAATCCAATGCAGAGGACTTGTGGCTCGGTTTGAATGCACTATGTTTTAGTACTGCAATAAACGATGGCAGGTGTGGTCATAAACAATCTGTTCCTGTCCGGCTGAGGACAAAGACCACCAGAGCTCTAGTGAGGACAGGCTGTGGGGCTAAGTTAACTAAGTCACCGGTTGACTTAAGAGGTTTTCTATTAAGCACAAATAGGTCACTGGCTGGTGCTCTGTGAGGGATTTGAGTCACCAACCTTTAACAAACATCTCAGGCAAAGGACGACAATACTTTGGCACATGAAAATGACCAGCAGGATGATATGCTGATGGCACACACACTTAGGAACACACTCTAAAACTGAGCCCAGTACATACTGCCTTGCAAATCTTACAGCTTGAGCGAGTTGTTCGTTGTTGTGTTTCTTTAGTCAGCGAGGGGTTAACAGGAAACCAAAGTGCACAGGCCGGGGCACATGCTCTCTTGGAAATGTCTGTATAAGGCTATGCTCTCAGAGCTTTTCCCCAAATGTGCTGGCAAGTACAGTCAAGCCCAGTGGCTGTAGTTGTCTCTTTCCTCCTCCTCCTCCTCCTCCTCCTCTTACCTGACCCTCCCAGCACGCTGATCTGCCTCTCTCCTCTGCTTCCTTTCCGTCCAAATCAAACATTATTTCACCAAGTGTAAGTTCTGGTGGCATCCGTGCATGACACTACAGATTAATTCCATAATTTACATTATTTTGCACTCATGCTGAGCATTATTTTACTCAACGAGGACACAGGAAAAACAGACCTAATTCAAAGGAGTGAGGCAAGACAAACTGAGGTTGCACAACATTGCCCAAACACTGGGTGGAGGACTACTTTAGCCTGATGTCTCTCTCTGTTCACTGGGCTTCTTTCTCCTCCTGGAATTTATATCACCACAATATAAAAAAGCTTTTTCTCCCATGACAATTTAAGTCACCTATCATTATTTAATGATTTTCAGGCTTTTGAGTTATTCTTGCCTTCAGGAACAGTCAACTTCCTCTGTGATAATCAGGTAGCAAAGAAAAATGAAACCTTGACAGTTACAAACAGCCAGCGAGCTTTAGATCACATCAAAACAAGAATGGTTTTCTCACAGCTTTGAGAACTGATTCGGTTTTTCACACCACCCACAAAATAAGTTCAATATGACACATCAGAACCAGGTGTTACATTAGGATTAGTAAACCTTAGGCGGGGTTGTTTCTCTTTAGATGAGCAGTGATTCGTTACTTATTTTCCTGATTGTAAAGTGTTGCATTTGAAGAAGACTTCAACAGACAATAAGGCCTTAATAGAGGCTGGCATCCTCATTCTCCTCCCAGATAGTAAGAGAAATCGCATTTCACCAAAAATATTGATATTGTGGGGGGGGGGGAAGCACCAATTTCCCAACACCTCTCTATGATAATGGTACAGTAGAAATATTTTACTTACATTTGCCTGTAATTAGTTGCAGGGGAACTCCTGTATTTTTGGCAACTGAAAAAGTGAAATGTCTTCAGCCTATCAGCAAGTTGTTTTTTTTTTTTTTTACCCCTCTCATGCTTAAATTTAGGAAATGAAACCTTCCAACAATTCATTCATAGGTGAAGTATTAAACGTTCTCTTTCCACCATAGAACCTGAATGGTTAAACCTGCACACTGACTGACAGACAATAGCAGACACGAGTAAAAGAAGGAAGTGTTACTGCTGGTGAAAAGACACAACACGGGAAAACTCAGCATGTGCCAGCACGCGACGCTCCTCCCCACGCAATGTCCTGAAACCCCAGCTGCATGGTCAATCAAGTGTGGCTTCAGAACATTTGCTTTTTAGCCATTTCTTTACTGGAAGAGAGTGACTTACCATTTGAAATGAGGGTTTAATGGAAGCTTCTTATTTGGCATGAAAAAAGGAAATGTATACAAAGGGGAAAACTTCTGCTGCCTCATTGCAAACACTGAACTGGGGTCATAATTGGTGGTAAAGTACTTGACCTCTGCTGACTTGGAGATGGGGATTACACCCAATAGCCTGTTGATGGTGGGGTTTGTCATTTGACAGCACACTGTCCTCAAATTAACCCCCATCCTCAAATTAACCCCCCCCCCCCACCCCCCCGGCCATGTATACGGCTTTCGGTGATATTCACCGGGGCCCACATGATCGTGTCATGAAAACATTATATTCCCATGCCAATATTTAACAACAACCACTATCGCTGACTGTATCAGTAAGTAGTAGATAAACTTTAACTGCAAAGGACAAGTGACGGTGTGAGACCTATAAATGTTAATATGTAGCTTGACGTCCAGACAACGGAGCAGCTTGTTTTCTTTGAATACTAGGTGGTTTATTTTAATAGGCTAAAACATGCAAAGTTTTGAGGGTTTTCAATGGAAGTTGCCATATGTGAAAACAGAAATGTTTTCTCTTGGCTGAAATATCCAAAATTTTACAGCGGTGTAATAACACAAATCAGGAAATTTAAGCAGGAACCAACATTAATTTGCAACAGCATTTCAGAGGATGAAGTCAAAGTTTTTGAGCAATACATTGAATTTTATTTCTCTTTGGAAAGCAAATTATTTCTGTACAACCATCCTGCCACACAGGAAGGATTAAATATAAACTAAAAAACCTTTAGACTAAGGACAGAACTAAAGTTAACCTCACTCCTTCCTTCTTTGTCGTCTTCCTCATGCCTGTTTATTCCCCCACAGGCCCTAGCATGCTGTTAAATGCAAAAAAATTAAATGCAAAAAAATGTACACATGCACACTCAGTTGCTGTAGGCTACACCTTTCTGCCTTCACAAGTGAGGCACACAGAAACAGGCATCTGGGCTATCTGAGCCTCGTCAAACTCTTCTCCATTTTTTGTTTGTAGAGTTTCAGCTGGAGACCTAAGACTATTCAGACAGAGAAAACCCTTCAGCATGTTTTTAAGGCTGACACATCCTTTGCCCGGCATCATTTACTGAGCATTGCGGAAAAGTTGAATGGACAAACTTTCATTTCGTTGACCACTTCAAGGGCTGAAATGAATTCCTTCCTGCTTCTGAGGCAGCCTTGGGCGTGCGTGCGTGCGTGTATAAGGGGGGGACGACCACTGGTACACTGAATGAATGCCCATATTTGGAACCATCTCACCTCTGTCCTCCTCACTGAGCTCAACTCCTTTTACAGGTTGGAGCACATCCTCCTTGACTCAGGCCAAGGAGGAGACAGCCATGCTTCTCTGGAGAAGGACAAAAAGCACTCAGCTGCCCCGACATGAACCTCTCTTTACCTTTGCACTGAAGAAGAAATTGTTTCCACTCAACTCTGAGCCCAATGTTTGCTGAAAACAAGCTTGAGACAGGGAAGAAAGAGAAGGCAACACACAAATCACACTTCCTTCTTCTCATTGAGGCGTAGACTCTGACCTTACATTAGTCTGCTTTGCAGATAGTGGCTAATCCTCCCACTGGCCCTGCCAATTTGGGCCAGCTTACCCTCCATCCACTCTGTACTGTGTTTTCCTGTTTTTAAAACCTACCTACAGCACAATGCACAACAACAACGCCAATACTCCAGCTATCTACAGAAAGCCAAGTTCACCATAAAAAACCAACACACGTGGCAGTTTACCCCCCCGCTGAGGCCTGATACTTTAAGACTACACAATATAAGCCAATTATTTAGATTTATAACATTTTTAAAAGGAAATGGCTGAGGCCTTCAGAAGTTAATTGGTATGAAAAATTAATCAGAAACATTCTGATGGTTGTAATTGCATTTACATGAAATACATGTAACAATACATGAAATGCTGGGGTCAAACAGTCAATCTTTAGCATTCATGCTTGTAAAAGGGATAAAGATTTGCTGCTTTTCTCTGTCATATGCGACAGTAAAGTGGATACTTTGGATTTTAAACTAATGATAAAAAAGAAGTAGTTTGTCAACAACCCCTTCAAGAAATTTCATCAATTTTTTAACAAGTGAATGGAAAAAGTTAAATGCAGTTAGATCAATGATATATAAATAATATTTAGCAAGGAGGCATCTGATTGGTCAAAAAAATTCATTCAGCACCATGACAACGAAGCCCAAACATTCACAGTGGTGAACACTTATCTTCAGTGACAAGTAGGAAAAGGAATCTCGCAACAGATGGCATGACCCCCACAGAGCCCTGATCTCCACATCATGAAGCCAGTCCGGGATTACATGAGGAGACAGAAGACACTGAGTGTCCTGACGGGAATTGGTGCCACCTTAAAGTTACAGGGGCGTCACAATGAATATTCATTTTATTGATCTGAGGTTTGTTTGTTTGTTTTTTTTTAACTGTTCTCACTTTACTTCTGTTGATATGTTTTATTGCTATATAATGTTTAAGTCAAACTGCTCTGCTCCTCAGCTTCAAATTTTAAATTAAATCATTCAGTCATGATTTATGTGTACTTTCCAGATTTTTAGGGTATTTGCATGCATTTCAATTTCACCAAAATGTAACACTTTCTATACAAAGAAGCTCTCATTTCCGTTCAACATAATGGTTGTGGCCTGGCAATGAACGGTAGTTTAAAAATGTTGTATTTTGCACTTAGTTTTCATATCCCTCGCAAGGAATGACTGCTTGAAGACTGAAGACCGTTCCTCAATGTACTTTCTTCTGCCTTTAGTAGTGGAGGTCTTTCTTGGCCTACCACTCTCTTTGCAATTTATTCTGCATGCTAAACTTTTAACGAAATGTTGAACTGCAGACAAGAGGGATGCAATAATGGAAAAAATAAGTCTTTGTCCCAAATATTTAAATAATAATAAATAATTTTAAATAAATAATTTAAATAATAACACACTTTCTACTCTGTCCCATGCATTTTTTTTCCTGTTACTGACGGAAACTGTGTACAAGCAAAACAGCCCAGAAAGTACTCAGGAAATATTCTGTGATTAAAAGAGTGATCAAATATCCATTGTCTAAAAAGATTTCTCAATTGACCAAAAACCAAAACTTGCAGCATTCAGATACAGCCAACTGATGCTCAGATCCCAAAGGGACAGACAGGGAAAAGCTGTGATTCATGGGGAATCCAGGACAGAAAACTGTTTCTGTAAACACGACTATGAGCATCACCGTTCATGCAAAATAAATATCACTCATGCAGAAAATGTCTCTGTCTTCTGCAGAAGAGTTCAAAACAGGTTCTCCCTTGGAGCCTTTCTTTCAATATAGTGATAAATCCTGAGCTTGTATCTCATCAGGCAATAATATCCTTCATCACTAGGCACAGTAAGTGGTACATAATGATAATGTGAGGAAACTGTTGCACAACAGACCAGTTGAGTGGTTACTGAGTTTCCAATATTGTCCAACATCTAACTTCTACTGACATAATTTTTGTGTCAGCAATAACCATTGTTCTCAGGGAAGTTAATATCTGAGGACCTGAACACAGAAATATTTAAGATGGCTGAAAGCATTGAGCACTTTTTTATACCAACTAACATCCATTACACTCCATTAGTGGGCCTGATGTAACTCTGTGCCCATTAGTATTGCTGACCATACAGTTTATCATTACAGCATTTCTCCACACAACAAGCTGGGCTTTCAGTACAGTGTTGCAGCCATCTGGGATGATGTCACCAGAGAGGGTTTGCAGATGAACTGGTAACTTAATTTTGTCTTTTCTAGGGGTCTCCTAGAGTTCACTCTTCTTAGTCATAAATGAACTGAAACAAGCTTGAATACAGAAACCAAATGTTTCTCAGCAATTCATATATACGTCTGGTGATGTGTCGACAGAAGCCATTTTCACTGAGAAGAGAAACAACTGTCCACCCAGGTGTTTTTAGATGGGATGAAGAATTTTGTGTGAACAAGAAGATGTACAAATCCACTAATCTCAGATAGAACAAAGCTGACATATAAAATGATGGACCACTTCTCTTCACATAGCACTATAACAGTTTAATTTGTGACAGAAAATGTAAACCGGTGAGCTCGTATGTTGCTGATTTTTTTTTATTCTTCATGTAGAAGATGTCAGTGAGATGTCCAAAACAAATTCACACACATGAGAAGTCAGAAGTTGAATTACTTTGGCATTCCTGCATGGAACACCTCTATAATGACTTTTCAATTATAAAAAAAATTGTTTATAGTTTTCTATTGATTCACTTCTTTGAATTATTAAACTGCATAAATCAAATCCAACCAAAAACTACAATCCCAGCCAAAATCAGTCAAAAGGACACTGTCAGTTTGAATGAATGAGATGAAAAGAAATGGCAATACAGTCCGGGTATCAGATCAATACACTCTGCTCGTCACTGAGCTCGGTGCCACAGAGTGTGAAAAACACACAACCAGCAGGGGTAAATTCCTCTGCTTCAGGCCATGTTTAACTGGACAATAGAAATATTTGCTTCCTGTTTACCATCTTTTCCAGCAAAGGCTTAGGGGACCTGCGTTACTTATTGGCAGGGTAGTACAAAATGTTAAGCATCTCTTTAATATTAATTTAGTATTATATTGAACCACCAGGGAAACAGAATCTGTCACCAAACAGACAATATAAGGTCTTGTATGGATGAATGCCACCCTAATTGCATATACTAATACTGGAAGTGTACACACGTTTGCTCCGAAATCCTAATGATTGGATATGTCTTTTTTTTTTTGTTAACCATAAGCAGTCTCAGCCCCATCTAGTAATTACATTTGAGTCTCTGGAAAATGTATACCACAATAGCTACTAATCCTCTCACATGTGAAACTGGAACAAGAGAATTGTTGCTATATTAACTTGATAAAGGACTTGTTTATTTGCTCTATATCACAATAAATGTATTGATTAAACAGCTTAACGGAAGAATATATTCGCATTATTCACTGCGAGGAATCTACACAACTGTTCTTGGGTCCTTTCTGTGATAAATGATTCAACGCAAGTTTCAAAACAGCATACTTACTGAAAAACTGCTTAAAAGAGGTGAGACATTTCCAACATGCTAGCTGGGGTAAAGGTTATGTTTAAAATAAATGATCACACATTAAATAAAGCCATAAAGGAAGAACATAACACCCTGGAGGCACAATTTAAGAAAAAAAAAAAAACAAACAAAAAAAAACAAAAACCACAAAACAAACATCATTCACCACCAAAGAAACAGGATTTGTCACCAATAGACAATAGAAGGTTTTGTATGTTGAGCAACTCCTGTAGCAAAGCATCTAATCCAAGAGGCAGGCTGGCATAATGGCCCATTTATGAGTATGAGAAGTGGGAGGACCAAGAGGGGTATAATTGTTTCAGGGGAGGGGGGGGTAACAGTGATTTGATGTTGTGAGAGACAAACTCACAAAGCAGATTCATTTTAATAGTGGAGCGCGAGGAGCGATAAAGCACAAAGGCTTTGTGATCATTTGGACAGACAGACCAGGGAGACTCCAGAAGTGTGCGTCAACACGCAACTTATGGTGCATTAAATAAAGTCATTACTTTTAATGCATTATAGATAAGCACTCCCACAAGCACACCCCAATTAACTTAAATTGTTATTGTTTTTTGGGCACAGGCGTGATTGTGGATATTGCCAGAGGTTTAGCTGAAAAATAAATTAAAAAAGGCTGTTTATGTTCACAGTCAATAAATAAATAAATAAATAAGGAGGTATGATAATTTCAAGCATGCTGAAGAATCCCATCATTTCAGGTTCACGTATCTGTCAGTCTAGCTAAGAATTATGCAGTTTTATAGAGTGCTAAGCAAGAAATAAAATCAATAAAGAACAAATAGAACAGACCCGGAAGTAATCAAGTACTTCTTTGCTTAATAATTATAATTTAGGTAACATTAGTGGTTAGAAACCAGATTAAAGTCTACTGATTTCTGCCACTGACATCAGACTTCAAAAGAAAACAAAGGAAAAAAAGAGATTACAGGAACAAGTAGAACCATGTAAACCACAATAGTGTTGTGAAGTTGCACAATAATATGGCATGAAGATGGGGCGATTGCAACAGCACTTTAATCTTGTCACCAGTTTCATTTTGTCATCCTTAAATGGACAGGCACATTAACACTGCTAAATTCCTTAAATAACAGCTACTGGCCTGTTGGGACATGAGGTCAAGAAGTAGAACATTAGAGGAAGATGTGACAGCAAAACTGCTAAAGATTGTGGTTAGTGCTGCATTCCTCTCCAGTTACTGCTGAGGGAGAAAAAAGCTCAAGCCAAGACACAAAGGAGACTGAGGGGGAGGCCATTTCCTTGCTTTTAGGGCTGATCAATAATAAACTCGTGCAGGAGTGTAAGGAAAACAGCGAAGGAGCCAAGTTTGGTGTTGCCTCCAGGCATGTGGAGCTTCTAAACTAAGCACAGGGAACTCCTTAGACAGCAAACAGCGAATTAAGCAGATGCATGACACCCATCTGTGTGTGTACACTCACATCATGTGCTTACTTGACCCTCCAGGCAGCCATACTGTCGGTGTCAGATATGACAGAGTTTTTAATCACAGGGAGCCAGTCAGTGAGTCACAAAGGGATATGGGAGTCACATCTCTGATGACGACAGTGAGTCACAACGCAGATGGATGCACATTTCAAGTTCCTCAAAATCCAAACAGACAAACCAACAGATGTGGACTCAATGTGGTCAATGGAGAGAACACTGGTCTACAAATATAAGGGCAGATTAAAGCTGCAATGCATTGCTGAGCCATTTTCTCAACTGGGTCAAACTGTTGAACTTTTGACCAACTGACTGCACTTCTGTGTCAACATTTACATTCCACTGGGAGAGATGACAATGAACATGAGTGGCGCTGCATTCCAGTCTTCACCTATTATACAAGGTGGCATGAACGGTTCAGGCCACAATGGAGGGTCGGCAGGAGCAATGTCCATTTAGAGCAAGAACTGCAACAGTCTGGACGCTACCCATCAACGCTGGATTCAAGCAGAATTTGGACATATATGCTTTACATTACATGGATAGAGCTAGTTTACAATAAAACAGCTTGCTTATCTTCTCATGTGTGATAATTCCTTTATACACAATAATGGCAGAAAACTGTGAATGCTGCACCACTACTAAAAAGGTTCTCAAGGCGAAGAAAAAGATGCCACACTCAAACTTCTTTTGTATCGTCTAAACTATGTCAGCACAGTTGTGTTTCCTAATTGTTGCATCGGCTTGGTGATTAGCCTCATTAGCAGAGTAAGTTTAATGCACAGGTGTGACTGTGGCAGGCGGCTCAAGTGGCTCCTGTTCCTGCTGCAATCAAAGTTACCATGAAGAAATATGTGCAAAACAAATACAAAACACAGACCAGCCCATGTGCCTGAGAGCTCCGCATGATATATTAAAGAAAGGGCAGCACCGCAGGTTTGAGATAAAGAACTAGTCACACAGGTTATCGGCCCTGTGCTCTACTGCACCTCATGGTGTAAACGGGAAAATTACATTTGTCACTCTTCAAAATGGCAAAGTCAGTCTTTGAGACAAAGCGGAGCGTTATTAGTGTTATTCTGTTTAAATGTGAAGGAGTTAAGAAAAAGATTTTTTTTTAAAAATAATAATCATGCCTGGGGCAGCCCTAGCCAGCAGCAATGACTTCAAAGCGTGTAATTGCCAACCACACAGGCTGTGACAGGATGTGGAATTCGCAGACATGAATTTTCCACTGAACTATTTTGTTGTCGATGTTCAACCTCTGCAATCCCAGAGGGAGAAAAATAGTAGACAAAAGGATGAACTGAATGTGTTTTCTGTGGAATGCATGACATGAAAACAGCAGATGCATGCCCCCCCCCATGTGTAGGCTGTACTCCCCACACATCGACGAAACACAATATACTTTATACTATTAACACAATGTTGTTAATAAATCAGCTTTTGGTCTAGTTTGGGTACATGCACAATGATACTGAGCCACTTCAGCCAAACAAGCAAAACAAAAGAACCAACATGGAGTGTTTGAAACAGATACAGAAGTATGTTGTTGTCATCTGACCTGCTCAACTACAACAACTTGGGAGTATTTTCCTGAAACCTGCCACACTTGAACAGACTGGGAGCTTTCACTTCCACCGTCCACACACATAATTTTATATATATATACACACACACACACACACACACACATTACCAAGTTAAAAAGGTAACAATAAAAACTGCTACAAAGTCCCATGTGTGTCTCTGCAGGCGAAGAAACAGCTACACACCAGAGGTGTTGTTTCTGGGTGAGAAAATGTGATTTAACGTGTTAGAAATAACCGAGAGAGGAAGGAGGGGGACAAACTACACGGAGGTGCTTCCAGGTCAGCATTCAACAGCCGCTTTTGTCACAACTAGTAGCCGAGAAGAGCAAAATGTAGCCGGCGAGCACAATGAAGGTGAAGGGATTTGTGCCGCTTTACCCACCTCATTGTTCGGCCACGGTGGAGATCTCCTCCTCGCTGGCAAGTTTGGCTGACTTCAGAGCTGAAGCCCGGCTTTAGGACTCAAACCGGGGAAATAAGAATAATAATAAAATTTAAAAATTAAAAAAAAAAAAAAAAAAAAAAAAAAAAAGATGGGAAAAATCTCCGACAAAAAAGGAGCGCATCTACACCCGCAGACGGGGTAGCCACCAGCGGGATAAAGAAGCACACCTCGACGATTTCCTGGTTGTGTGGAGCCGGAGGGGGGGCAGGGGCAGGAGGAGGGAGGGGGGGGGGGGTAGATACAGTAGTGGAGCGGGTTTGTCAACTCCAATCACTATCCCACATTAGCCTCAGAGATCAGCAACCAGAGCTTGAGCCAAAAAAGGAAGTTGTCTCGTCGCACTTTTTGGAGTTCGGTGTGCCGGTGTGCCGGTGTGTTTCTGGAGGTTAGGCCCGTGCAGGACTCTCCTCCCTCGGCCGCTCGGTCGCTCGGTCGGCCGGTCTGTGCAGACTCTTTGGAGTCTGGCCCAGCCCGCCAGCTTCCATTTAGGCTACCATCCGGGGACGCGTTCAGGTCCGCCTCGTAAAAAAAAAAAAAAACAACGAAAAGAGGGCACATTTCTCACTTCCTGTGAGTGATTTAGCTGTGGTACCAGCAGTGGACGGTATTTTCACTCTGCTAGAAAAAAACTTTATGAGCTACCTTCACTACATAACTACCCACAGGGAAATAATGCAGTGTAGTGTAAAACAAATATAACGCACGCACTTCATTAACATATCACTACTTCTTCTTTAGCAGACTTAATGCAGGATTAAAGTAATTTAGTTTTTAAATTTAGGAAGTTATTTAGTATTAATTTCAGTTTTATTAATAATATCTATGTATTATCGATTCATCGAAAAACTTCTGCCAATGTTTACAATAAAATAGCTGCTTTAAACAGCATCTGTTAAAGCTGGCAGCACTTCACTTCAAGATCACCAGAACTTTCAGTATTTCTATAGCCTGACTAAAGTGTATGGTACTATGGGTAGGGTGTAACTATGTAAAGTAGGTGGTTTTCTGAACATGATGATAAGGATGCCAGAGAAATGTGGAAAATAAGAGATGCTGTCGACAGAGACGAATAAACTAGTAGTTAATGACATTTCATTTCCTCAAATTTTGATGTTGAGATTTGATGAAAAGCTTTTCTCTGTCTTAGTGTG
Source organism: Remorina albescens (assembly GCA_034769265.1). Taxonomy (NCBI): domain Eukaryota; kingdom Metazoa; phylum Chordata; class Actinopteri; order Carangiformes; family Echeneidae; genus Remorina; species Remorina albescens. The sequence goes on along the minus strand of CM068497.1, from coordinate 6,668,383 downwards.
GTTTATACTATTAATTAAGAGATACACCTATTCTCCCTCTTCTCATTATATGATGCTTTACATGTGCCAAAGTTGTGGTTGCAAATTCCTGACTTTACTTGGTAGCCAATTCTGCTCTGGTGTCTCATTCATTTGTTTATTGTAGCCAGACACCAAGTCCTGTCACCACAGGGCTAAAAAAGACACACAATATTTTTTGCATCTTTATGATATTAATACCATGGCTGTAAAATTACATTTGAACAAACAGGAATATCACATAACTATTCCAGATTGTAAAATGGTAATTGAAGTGTGTGATTTACTACAGCACTTAAAGGTAGCATTTCATCCAACCCAGAAGCCCTGCCAAGCCCTCCACCTCGCCCTACTGGCTGCCTGAATACTGAACTTAAAGTTTCTATTAGTTTCCGTGTGTCTCCATGTAACTCTATAAATAGACTGTAGCAGTAGATGAAGCTAGAAGAAAAAGTATAATTTAAACTCAAAAGGTAGATAATAGGACACCAGGCACTGGCCCTGAACTGAAGAAATCTTTTCAATAACCTGTGGGAAATGCTGAAGTAATAGTTTCTAATTCTGATAACAATGAATGGAAAAAAGGAGTTAGATGCCTCACATGGCCCACTTTTCAACAATGACACAGTGTACACACTAAAAGCACTCCCTCTTCCTAATGGGGACAGAAATGGAAGAGAGGATGAGAAAGGAATGCATTACGTCTTTGTGGCATGTGTAAACATCCCGAAAGCCAATATGTCTTTGGTCTCACTACACACACTCAAGATATACAAGCTGACTGCTCTGGGCAATTGTTAATCTGTTTTTTTTTTTTTTTTAAACAACATGGTCCTCTTTAACTCTGCTGTACATTAAATATCAAGTAGGCCCCAAGGTCTTTTCAATGGCTGCTGTACTTAACATATTAACACCAGCTCCTGATGCATTTCTATAATTTATGTTGGCTCATTCTCAAAAAGTTGGTCCTATTCCCAGAAAGTAGCTCATAAAAGAAATGGAAACAGTCATGCAGTAATTTTAGGTTTCTCCTGGGCTCCTCCTACCACAGCTTTATTTCCACAGCTTGACGTCAGTTCATTGACACCATCTAAAGCTGGCAACCTGACAGAAGACCCGCTCTACAGCAGCGAGGAGGCCTCCATTTGACTTGTAGGAGTGTTGGTACAGAAAGTGTTCAGAGGCACCTTAAATTAAATAAGAAATATATGAGATTCTGGATGAGATGGGAAAATAAGAAAATTGAGACAAACCAGGCTAAATTACACTTTTATAGATCCCTCTACAGCTGTGAGTCTGTAGAGAGGCTGCGTGTCAACTACATTGTATTATCAGAGTCCAGAACTTGTTGAAGAATACAGTCCTGAGGTAGTGTCTGAAAGCCTCAGCCTCCAGTTGGTTGAATAGTAGACGGAGAAAGAGAGTAACACTGAGCATAAATTAAAGAAAACAATGCGTCAGTCTGGATCCTGACATTGAGGTTCATTATTAACTATTTTTGTTTTGCTGGAATTTTCCAGGGCATAAAATGCAAAGTGTAAAATATTTTAACTCTTACATCTTCTTTTTTACTCTTCAACTGTTTTGTTTTGTTTGGTTTTTTTTTACGGAGAAGGAACGTGTCTGGAGGAGGATAAAATCTGCAAGAGCGACACAAAACTGCTCACTAAAAGGTCTCGGCTGGAAGCAATCTAAGCAAAGGGCAGAGTGTCCAAATGACATGTCCTGAAATGCTGAAATGTGAACTGGAGCAATGTGCTACTTATTATATGTATTGAATGTCTATTTTCTGTGACAGTTTTCCATGATAAAGACCAAAAAATAAAAAAATTTAAAAAATCCAGACAATCACTTTCATGTCACACCAAATGGCCTTAAGAATAGCTGATGCTTTCAAGGCCAAGTAAATTTGTTTAAGATTTTTTAGGACAAGCTGTAAATTAAATTAAAATGCTTTGTCTGTCAGACTAAAACATTTTGTTGGGAAACTAAGTGGATTACTTTTTGATCCACTAGATGGCAATGTAACTATAATATATGCCAGTCATCTGCATTAAACTCTTTATCAGGCTGTCTCTCTCTCTCTCTCTCCATATATATATCTATATAGATATCTATATATATTTATATAGATATATATAAACATTTCAAGGTCAACTTTCAGATAAGATGGCCGATAACTTTAGAAACTAAAAATTCTAGTCTTCCCTGGCTGGGTAAGGTTAGCTAGGGAATTAGAGCTAAACTAAGGCTGGAACATGACACCATGACGCAAACAGGTTGCTTAAAAGTAATGATTGTCTACAGCTCCAGAATTTATTATTCTGCATGAAAATTCATTCATCTTCTACCACTTATCTGTGTGCGGGTCGTGGGGGGTGCTGGAGGCAATCCCAGCTCACGTTGGGCGAGTCCATCACAGGGCCAACATACAGAGAGAGACAGACAGACAGACGAACAACTACTCACACTCACACCTACGGATAATTTCCCACTAGTTCAGCACTTTGGATTTTGCACTACAGCAGACACTGTTTGTAAATAGGCCCTATAACATGGAACAGCTCAATACGCCTGAGCCCTTGTTTTGGCTGACATTGAATGTGTCATTGCAGTAACTGTCAGTCACACTTATAGTCAGAGAGGTGAGTACATTCAGTGTTTAAGTGTTTGATACCCTTCCTCCTGCACATCCACTCCCTCCACCTGGCCTTGGCCGTCTCTGACACCCAGGCCGCAGCTCTGCTTGAAAACAAACTGTGGCAGGAGCTCCAGTTACCTGGGGCCGATCGATGCGCTGCAGGGTGTCGCATTGCTGGGAGCGTTGAGTATCAATGCATGACTGATCACTATCATAATCACACTTCCCCCCTCTTATCGCTAACCTACTGAATAAAACATCTGCCTTCCTGCTCATGGATCACTCACCCCAACCTAAAATCTGGAGGGAGAGGGATTCTAGAGGTGTCTTTGAGATGAGTGAAGTAACATGAGAAAAGTGCATGATAATACTCAACACATGAGTTCCCAAAGCTGTTTTTATCACAGGCATCTTCAAACAGACCCATCAGCTATTTGACATCACTTTGTTCTAGGATGGTACACTGGTCATGTCAAACAGTATTGAGGACAGTCTAAATAATGAGGCTTACAGTCACAATTCAAATCAGTTATACAAGCACAAAGCTGGTCCAGCAGCGGGTTGGGCAGCTAGGATGGCTCGACCTCAGTGGACCATGAATGAGACTGAAATGAATGGAGACGTGTCTACACTGTGTGTGTTTGTATGTATGTGTGACAATGTTTATATGTGAGGTCTGGAGGACTACGGAGGCCCACATCCCAAAGCAAGTTCATCTCAGACTGTCTCTTTTGTCTTCACTGAGCCAGAACTGATGGAATGTGAGCAACCAAATTAGTAAGTGAAGGAATGACTGAAGATGTTTTTATTATAGCATGTTGCAGTTTGACCTTACTGGACTTGAATCTGATTGGTCAGTGAGAGTCAAATCACAAAGCAGAGTCCAAATAAAGGGCAAGTGTTTCTGTTGCCTTCACTGACACAGATCTTTAAAAGTGTAGATTTTTCACAATGAATTATGGTGCAGGTTTGATAATACTGCAAATTTCAGAATTGGTGGCAGAAATTACGGTAATGGATCCACCTGCCCTCTGAATTGGCTCCGCCTTGGGACTGGACTGCCATTGTCCAATCAGATTCCTGTTTGTTTTTTTCTCCAATAAACACCCTTAAAATTTCAATGTTGCCTGCTTCGTGAGACGTTTGACATATTTTCTGTGCTGTATTGTGCGTTTCCATACCTCCGATTCCAAATTCATAGATTTTGCACTGATTAATTAATTAATCAAACAAGTGAATCAGTTTTTTGCTGACAAATTTATATCAACAGATCAGTTCTGTTCATGTTATTTCATCTACAGTGAAAATGAGCCATTTTCCTGATCAAATACAGCAAAAGCAAAACTTCTGTGACAGCAAACTCGCCCAGAGTATCTTATTTGGGATATCAAGGATCAAGGATCAAGGAGTCTTTATTGTCCCCATGGGGCAATTCGCTTTACAGCCAGCAGTAACAAAAACGGTCAACTCAGCAATCGCGCAGGAAACAACAACATATAACACATAGGACAGCAATAAATAGAAAAAGCAGATGGAGATCAATCACTTATTCAGAAAACCAATGGCAGCAGGGAAAAAAGAATGCTTCAATCTGTTTGTCCTGCATCTCGGCAGGATGTACCTGCGACCTGACAGAAGCAACAGGAACTCGCCAGCCAAGGGGTGGCTCTGGTCAGAAAGGAATGAGCGGGCCTTGCTTAAAGTTTTAAGTTTGTACAAGTCAGTAAGATCATTCAGGTTGATACCTGCAATTTTGCCGCACACTCTTACAATACCCTGCAATTTGTTTTTGTTTTTGACGGAAAGTAAGCCATACCAGAAGATAAAAGAAAAGGTCAGAACAGATTCAATTAAACAAGAATAAAACATCTCCATAAGAGTGCTGTCAACATTAAAACTCCAGAGCTTCCTATAAAAATACAGACACTGATGTACCTTCTTGCAAACAGCATCAACATGAAAGTCAGATGACAGCTTATCATCAATGTTAGTGCCAAGATACTTGTAGTTGTGGACCAGCTCAGCTGCTTGATCCTCAATAACAAGAGAAGGGGTGACTGACAGATTTTTCCGGAAGCCTATCATCATTTCTTTAGTCTTGAAACGATGTGGTTTCTTATATATTTTGTGGCCAGCCTGACGAGGAGGAGTGGTCGAATTTTTACTCACCAAAGGCGGACTGCACCCAGACAGTCGTTGGAAAACGGCAGCCATGTTTGTTTGGTCGTCCATATTCAAAGGCAGGTTGGCGCGCTCTCACTCCAACTGCCGGGTGAGGGCAGTATATAAAAATTGTAGTATTTGTTTGCTCTGTTTTCCTCAGACTTTGGGTTTGCTGCAACGCAACGTTTTCTCATGTTGTGTGTGTAATTTTTTTGGCTGGGCCCAGGCCGACTGGGTATCCTAAGCGGGTTTGACCCCTTGTCCCACGGACAAGGGAAACAGTCACTCTCATACCTATGAGCAATTAAGAATTACCAATCATCCTAGAAGTGTATGTCTTTGGACTGTGGGACGAAACCAGAGCAAACCCAGAGGAAACCCACCCAGGCACGAGGGAAACATGTAAACTACCCAGAGAACAGCCCCGCGTCCGGGAATCGAACCCACGGCCTTCTTCCTGTGAGGAAGCAGTGCTAACTGCTGACAGGAAACACTAAACTGGAAAAAAGGGAAGTTTGAAAAAAACATCAGGTGAAATGTTTAAATTCTGGAAACTGTTCAACAATTGTTAACCAGTTACTTATAGTATATTCATCTGAAAGAAGTTTGACTAAATATAAAGCTTAATGTCAAATGTTAAAAGTCTGGATCTGTCCCAGTTAGACAACAATTCTCTACAGACAACACAAAGCCACTCACTGGTTAGAATTCAGTTAAAATGTACATCCTAGTTGCAATTCAGATGATTTGATAAAATACAGTCTGCATCTCTTTTTAATCAAACCACCCAGACAAAGAGCTAATGAATGATGAACAAATACAGCAGAAAATCATCAACTAAAGTAGCCTATACATTATGTTTTTATTTTAAATGTCATGGTCTAAAAAATAAAGTTTTATTTGTAGTTCAAGTTGATAGGTGCAAAGGCAGAAGATATTCTGAGGGCAACCATGAGTGATTATGTATTTTAAGTATGAAAGAGTAAGAACATTACTCATATCGGGGCCTGCAGCCCTATTTTTTTTACGTCTCGAGCTGCCTATGTGCGAACTTGTCGATTTTCCATGTCCTGCAACACAATATTGGTTAAACTTTTAGAGGAAGCCAAGATTTGCCTAAAGCAGGAGTGAAGAGGGTACCATTACATTAGTCAGAAAGGTCATAGAAGTTCACCGCATTTCAGATTTGGTGCTCAGACAGATTCTTCTCTTTCAGACCCAGGAGGCTTCACCTGATAGCTGTAAATCAGCGTGTCTTGCTGCGCACACACACATATTCAACAGGTGTTGGCCTCAGGCATGTTAGGCTTAACGGGGAGCATCATAACAAGTTATATGACAGGTCAGATGTTAAGACATGAGGACAACAAAGCACTTTTTAATAGTCCTAAATTAGATTTGAGTGAGTCAATGTAAGATACTTTTGCTCACTTCAGGGAGTTGACTCTAAATATCAGACTTAAAGATAAAACCAGAGAGGATATAAACACTGGATCATAAATTGATGCCATTCAGCTTTCCAAAAATTGTTAAATACGCAGACAAAAACTTATTTACTCATTCAATCTTGAACACTGAACCACTAAATCTGAGAGCACCAAAGACCAGAGGTTAGGTGCCAACTGTCAGGGCTAAGTAAGGTGAGATGAGCTGTCAAGCTATTAAGACAATTAACAAAGTGGTCAGGAGGGGCCTAGCAGCAGAGAGGAAAAGCCTGATATGGAGAGAAAGGAGGGTGTGAAGTGACAGTCAGCGCATCTGGTCTCATCAATAATGCAGTGGGCCTTTAAACGGCAGTTTGTCACATATTGAGCGCTGCTGGCTGAAATCAAGCCCGATATCCTAGATGCTGTTGGGGGAGAGTGAAAGGGTGGGTGGGTGTGTGGGTGCATGTGTGTGGGAGTAGCAAAAAAATACCCCTGAAAAGAGACACTGTGAAAGCTTTTTAGGAAAACATGCAATGAAGTGTGTCTTGAATAAACTCTAAATATTCAACTAAACCAACAAACATTTACTATTATTCTTCAAAAAACAAGTAAATACTTGCACTACCCTTGAATCTGTTGAAAAATTTTATTATTAAATTGAAAAAGACAAAAGACTTGTTGACAAAATAATCGCACACAGGTGTGCCTTTTTAACTCAAAATAGTAAAAGCATCCATTTTATTGACACTGTATTTCTGTGTCAACTGTAAATGCAGTAATCAATCCATAGTCGAGACAGAAAAAAACAAGGAGAAAACAAAACCCAAAACAATGACAGTCCACCGCCTTCAAAACTTTCAAATAGAGAAAAAGAAAGAAAAGGCCTGGATTACTGGTTGAGCTAGGTGTCAAACAAGCAGTTCATTTTCCTGTAATCAGAGGATTTCTCAGCACAACGATGACAGAGTCACCCCTGAGGAACATCTTAGAAATGTAGCGGTCCTTGTTCACAGGCTTAGACTTCTTTTTCCCTTTCCCACTCTTGGGAACTTCTGTCCACATCTCTTTCACGTTCTCCAGGACCATGTTGCAGTGCCTGGAATGAGGATACAAATTTAAGTAATATTATATATACACATGATGGAATTATCTAGCTGTGTTGCACAAAGCAAGATAAGAAATTAAGGTGATCAGTGAGTATTTTAATCAGAAGATGACCTTCCCCATGTTTTTCAAATAATCATTCAAATAGCAGAGGATAGATTTAATGCCTATTAAAATGCCAGAGATTAAAACTATCAAATTCCACTCTTTTGATGTCTATAAAAACATCCACACCTTAATCTCAGGAAACAGCTTTCAATTTAGTAATGTATCTTGAAGCATACAATTTTTCAAAATTGCATACAAATTTTTTTACACTTTAATAAATACAGGATTTTTATTGGTTCATCTCTCGTCTATAAAATTGTGTAATATGTAGTTAGCTAAAGACTAAAGACTGCTGAAGAAAGCAGCAGGCTTCTAAATTTGGTTTTTTTGCATTATATCTGTAAATTGCAAAAATAACAAAAATATAAATGAAATCAAATAGATTACAAGTGATCCATATTTATTAAACTATGTTAATCTAATCTCATATTGTAAAATCAATCCTGTCACTTCATAAACCAGGGTTTGGCCTCTGTACCTGTCGAAGGCCTTGACTCTTCCGAGAAGCTTCTTGTTGTTGCGACAGTTAATGAGGACCTGTGTGTTGTTTTTGACCGACTGGGTGAGCACAGACAGGGGGCCAGTGTTGAACTCCTCCTCCTCTCGTTTCTGGAGCTCCTCAGGAGTCATCTCAGACTTCGGTTTTGTTAACAAACTCCTGATGAGGAATCCAAAAGAACCAAATATTAAAATGGTGAAAATGAATGATCAGAATGGTGTGTTATCATTAATACGGCTGAAAGATGGCCAGTAGTGCATGATAAGGACTTCAGTTAAACTTTCCAGTTATATGATATATTCTCTTAATTATCGTTTAGTCCGAAAAAACACGCAAAATGTGAACAACTGATTAATTTAATGATAGATGCAGCAAAACAGAGGAAGTTTTAATTCGCAAAAGAAACCAGCTTATTTTCGTTGCCATTTATACATGAAAATTTTGTTACAACAGAGTTGGAAAATGATTTTTAGCCGATTAATCAAACACCATTTATTCAGCCTAAACCTTTACGTCCACATGGGTCGTCTTCTTCATCTGTATTGATGTGTAGTGTCGCATTGTGGAGTGTGTGGAACTGATTACCTATAATCTTTTTTGACTTTACTTACACGACCAACTAACTTGAAATTTAGATTAAAAATAAATAAATAACAGGTGACTTTAGGCTACCACCTAACTGATGTGTAGATGTTACCCTGCCATCGAGCTCGATGTTAGCACCTGGTTAACTAGCATGTAACTAGACTATTGTGTGCCTTCTGGCTCGTATTTATTAGTCTTTACATTAAAGTACTCTTACAAGTGTAGATTTATGGTATTCTTCGTGTAATCGCAACACAGTCCAGTCTGCAAACACACAATATGACAGAAGCTACGAACAAAACTGTTTATCCACTGCAGCTAACCGGCCTCGCTAGCATTGTCGGCTCTATTTAATGCTAACCAGGTTAGCATTGTAGCTAACGGCTGCTACCACTCGGTTTTCGATCTCTGTAAGTGAAACTGACCAATATGACAAAGTCTGGCTGATCATCATTGATACTTACATGGCTGCTGGTTTCTAAAGGCTGTTTTCTCAGACCGTGTCCTGCTTGTTTCCACTGGGCGCCTCCGTCTCTGAGACGATTCACGCGTTAATCCGTCTACTTCCGGGTCACCTTGTACGCGCCTCTAAGCGTCAGAATAACATCCGGGTCGTTAAGGCTCCTCTCTGTATCAGCCAACCATCGGTTCACTTATTACTCCAGTTTGTGTTCATCAAGACGATACAAATGATGTATGTCCCGTTTTACTTCCTGCTGGAACTAAATAAACTTGTTTATGAAATTCAGCTACTTGGTCTTCAGTTAATTTTATTGTACTTGGACATGTGTCGTCTCTGCGTGTAGTTCGAATAATGATTTAATAATTTTCCAGATGAAGAGTTTACCAACTTACATTTTAACTCCAACAACATATTTAATATATACCTTACAAAATATGAAATGTTAGCTCCATCCTGTCCACCATTAAATTCTTTCTCTCTGGACTAACTGCTGTGTTGACAAAAATGAAGTTTGAATATGTGACCTTGGGCTTCGTTGGATAATGAAGCCCTGAGAAAGTACTAAGACAGTACAAAATAAAGACCCAGATGATAGGGAGAGATGGCACTCAGTATAGACCTGAGTTACATCCACATCCCTCAAGTAAGAGTTTAAATCAGGTTTAAATCAGGACTCACACAGGACTAACACAGACACAGGCGAGCATCCAGGAAGGAAAAAGCTTCTGGTCCCTGTTGAAATTATACCATCAAATAACATTCATGATGCCAATCGCCCATTCCACCACTTCCCAAAGATTCAGATCTACGGACCAGGGCCATTGAACCACAATGAACTCATTGTCATATTCGCCAAACCAGTTTTTTTTATTGTTACATGCTTCACTATACAGGTAGCCATTAAATTGGGCTGTTGTCATAAGGGATGCACATAGACATAGTCATTAGCAATAGCAAATATACAGTCCCATTCAAGCTATGTTTGATTGGCTGACTGAATAATTGTCTGAACAAACTGTTTTACAGGTTTTCCTGTAATAAAGACCTTAGTAAGTGTATATTTACATTTCAGTTACAGAAATTGCATCAATCATTCACAGGAAAGGAGATGGCAGAGAGAGTAGCCAACGGGATACAGCAGAGCCAAACAGGAAAGTCTTTGTTTTGCTCTTTAATAAAACAAAAACGAGGGGAAAGTGTATGTAAGTGAGAAAGATGTTGGGATGTAAGCTTCATTATCTACACAGCAAAAATGAAACATTGAGAGATTGGCTTTCTGGCAAGAGACAGAGAGACGCCGTGGGGTGTACAACCCACCCACCTCATTTCCAAGGGTGGCAGATCTACCTGTGGAAGCCACTTGCTGCAGATAATGGCAGCCTGTGTGCTGTGGAGAGAGGTGAATGTGGGGGATTGATTACCAGAGCTGTGCTATAGCTTCATGAAGTCCGCCTTTCTGTGCCAAAAGACCTGCATCTTAACTGGGGAGCAGTGAGCCCACAAAAGAAACTCAGAGTGGCTTTAGTGTTCATGAATGGGGATGGCATTTATCTCAAAACATTTGCAGCTGTCCATTTAAAAGTGAATATATTGATCTACAACCATTACATCAGATGGCCATAAAGATAACTGGTTACATCGAGCATTGCCCTTTATCTTTTTTTAATTATGGCCTGAAGAATTGTTTTCTTTAGAAACAGTATGAAAATGATTTGGGTGGGAAGCTTTGTTTAAATATGAAAATTTTCTTTAACTCTGCCCTCGACAATCCCCCTCAAAAATACAAGCCCCTCTTTATTTTTGAAGGGGTGTTTAAAACTCTTAGACAATCCCCCTAATTTGATATAATCTTAGGGAAAAACCAATCAACATATAATCTGAAACCATGTTTATAAAATTTAAACGAGTCCTTACTCTGTTGAACAATGTAAAATCACTTTTCTTTGGTGAAAAATTCTTTTTTTCACTTGTTTTTCCAGATAGACACTCACAAAGTTTCTGCTTCATCCTGACAAAGGTCTCTAAAATCAGATTATGAGAAGTTTTATCTCAACATCTCAGTTCCCTGAACATCAACCCCATTGTGTACAATTAAGCATCTCCTAGTAGCCAGCTAGACCAAGTCATCAACCTTACATTTGTAAATCCAGCAGATCACTCATTTGCAATCTTAAACACCTTTTTAAACCAGTATGCTGCCACTGGTGGTTTATTTGCCACCACATTTATTATATTTTCACCTTTATACCTGAATAATGTTTCACACCAATATTAGCGTGTATGCTATCTTTAAAACACGGAGAGCTAATCCCGCTAAAACAGACGACTGAAGGTAGAAAAGTTTTCCTTTACCTGTTTTTTCTGGCCTTACAATAGAAAAAAAAAAAAAAAAAAAAATCCCCGACAGAAAAACGATGTCGAGTGGATTAAAGTCAGATATTTAGCATGTTTAATTTGGGTTTTGACCGGTGGAAAAGGGGTTTACAGACGGCCTTTTAAATGGGAACCACGTATATACATGGTAGATGTTGCTCTTTACAAAGCCATCACAGTAAAAACAAACAAACAAAAAAAAAAAAACGCAGCAATTTTACTGTACATGACACTGTAAAATGACTTAAAATGAATCAGAACTAATGTTTTAAAACATCAAAGCAGATTCAAACATACATGCTAACGTTGGTTTAACGGTGTTTTCTAAAACTGCAGCTTTTCTCACAGTTACCATAGAAACCGATAGCCAAGAGGAGCGTTAGCATGCTGCTATCACACTTAAGCTAGCGTTAGCATTGAGCCGACTTGTTGCCGCCTTGACCGTTCTTGTGGAAATAACGTTTCGCAGAAATTCATCCACAGTACAAAAGTTGTTTTACACACTCACCACTGTTTTGGTGTTAGGATGCTGTCAGAGACCGACGGATTTTTCTGAATACTCAGTCAGACTTCTCAGCAGGACTTGTGTTGACATGTAGCAATGGGTCCGTCTCCTCCATAGAAAAACACAACATCTTCAGCTAACTCTGTTTAACACGATTAATGTACATACTGCACATTTCAGCCGAATAATGTTATCAACTGCTGTGATTTACTATTGAGACACTGTTTTTGATTTTTACAAAACAGACAATAATAATTAACGATCCCTCTAGAAGTTTCATAAAACAAACTCCGGGTTCACAGTGAAGCTGGTAATTAATTAAAAAAATAGTCTCTTCTTTCTCCTGCTGCAGGGAATAAAAACCTTAAACCTGTTGGATCAAAGCTCAGCAACATATTTACACATGCCACTAATGAAAATATTATTATCATCGTATCTATCCAGACGCTGAGTTTGCCAACAGTGAAGTTACCTGATCCGAGCCGTCTCTGTTTTTAACCACAGGCGACTGAGGATGTGACTGGGCTTGGAAAGGTGACGGACTGAGCTCCTTTTGATATAAAGACTCTTTTGTCTAACACAGGCAGTCGCCCAGAAAGCTGCTCTAATCTCGATCCTCATGCAGAACACCTATGCCCCCCCCCCCATTTTTTTTCATTCATTTCTATTTGAGGGAGAGAGGTGAGGGAAAGTTGAACAGGCAGTGATGTCAGGGCCGACTGAAACATAAGACAGATCAATAAGATCAGCATGGATGGAAATATCACATCTACCTGTTGAGGTTACATCACTGTCTGCTCTGTTTCAACATGATTTTCGTTTCCTCAACAAGCTTTCAGCTGTACATTTGAACTCTGCGATCTTTATTTAAAAAAAAAAAAAAGAAGTCGGCTAGAGTTTCACGACTTGCTCACAAACAAGCCTCTATTTCACTTTTTTTTTTTTCAGATTGAAAAACATTTAATCTTTCTGTCGTTCTTGTGTGGGCTCAAATCCAGAGTGAAATATTTAATTACACAATAACACAGCCAAATAAGAACAATCAACAACAGCTATAGGTTTAATGAGGTGAGAAAAAAAACACTATTAAAAATGAATTATTTATTGTTTAATTATATGTTAGCTAATTAAAATATGGAAGCGATATATTTTTTAGTTGCAACGTTAACGAAATCGAGGACAATAAGTGCAGCAAATGAACAGTTTAGTTGCCATTTACCTCTCACATCGTGCACTCTACGTACGAAATGATTCATCATTAGAAAACAATTTCACCAGCATTTTTGAGCGTAAAGACAGGTGGCTCATTTTCTCACCTGCACTCAATTATATCAGTTAATCCAAACTTCAACTACATTGATAGTTGTTGGGTTAAATGCTGGCCAAAATGGATCGCTTCACACACAGTGATGATTTCTCATTTTGGTTTATTTTTATTAATAACATTTTACTTCATTTTTAAAACGTAATGTTCTGGCATTTTGCAGAAGTTCATTTGAGCGGCACCGGGCCTAAGACATTATCACCTCAGTTTCTGCAGCCTAATGATCAGTGAATACGGGCCTATGTGAAAATAATGAATGAATGAGAAACGCTCCCATGCGCCGAAAACATCATTTATAAAACATGTATCGTTTGGACCAAATGACAATTAATCACAGTAGTGGAAATTAGCATTTTTACCATGTCCCCGGTTTCACCGATGTGTTTCGAAATAACTGATGAACAAATACAAATTTCTACACATTTTTCATTTTCATTGCTGTGACACGCTTTTTAAATGCTCATTTCGCGTCCAATTCAGCTTGGCCCTTCTAAACACAAAGACTCTTTTAGGCAAATATTGCTTAGGCTTTTCATACACTTAATAAATTCCCATTTGCAGGTTCTTTTCGGTGGGATACGCTGACCTTTATTTGTTCTTCTAAATACTACTGTAAGCTTTAAAACGTATATTAAGTATCAGTATATTGCTCTATTTTTCTATATTCCAAGAAGATGGAGGGCTTGAACAGATTTGAGGGCAATAATTTGGAAAGTCATTACAGTATCCCCCAAAGTCTGAGTAGCCGCTCCTGGATAGAAATGGTCCCGGAGACGCGTTGGTGGTTGCGTGCTCCTCTTGGCATGGACTAAAAGTTGTGGCACATGGTATTTGATGTGAGTAAAAGTAGCTGGCTTGTCCGGAGATCAGGTTAAAGGAGCACGGATCCGACAGCGGCAGTGTGCACGCGGGCATGGAAGTGGAGAAAGCGGTGCAGGCGGTGCCGATCTGGTGGCGATGGTGAGATTGCGCGCAGCTGACTCCAATGTAAGACATCTCCTGGTGAGTCCGCACGAACCGGTCGGTGTCGGCACCGCTTCCAGCACTCAGCCTGGACCGCTGGGAAACCACCGACGTGGCTTGGTTGGGGAAGCGGGGATGGACACTCAGATAAGTCCCTGCACCAATATGGGTGCGCACCGGCCTTTGTAGAGGCAGAAACGGAGGCACAGGCCAGTAAAACGAACCCGCTGCGGCCACAGTCACGCTGGTTGCGGTGCCCGAAGACATCAGACGTCCTCCGCCTCTTTTCAGAGCGAGCTTGGCCCTGGATCCGGCCCCTGCGCCGGTCCTGCGCCGGAGCTTCCCCGATGTGCCACCTATGAAGACGTCCTCACTGCAGGGGTCCAGCATCCAGTAGTTGCCTTTGCCCGGGTCATCATAGTGGCGCGGAACTTTAACGAAACACTTATTCAGACTCAGGTTATGTCTGATTGAGTTTTGCCATCCCTGTCTGTTCTGTCGGTAGTAGGGAAAGTTGTCCATGATGAACTCATAGATGCCGTTGAGGGTGAGCCGTCGCTCCGGGCTCTGGCGGATCGCCATCATGATGAGAGCGTTGTAACTGAATGGAGGCTTTTCGGGTTTAACGCTTTCTTTGGATTCTCCCTTATTCCCATCTCGCGTTTCACCTGCGTTTGTCTTTTTAGTCTCTCCATTTGCGCACTGTTTTAGTTTGTCGCAGTTGGTTTCGTTTCCAAACTTTTCCTCCGGGCCGGATCTTTCTGGATGCGCGGAGCGCAGCTTCTGGGACGGAACAGGAGAGTCCGGGTCGCTCATCACGCTCTCCCGCCTCCACAACAGGCTGCTGATACTGAATGATGACTTGTGGAGTAATCGGTCCGAACTTTTCAAATCCTCCATCTCCGGGCTCCTCAAAGCCCAAATCCGCCAAGTTGTTGTTTGTTCAGAGGAGAGCCAGTTACTGAACCTACAGAGAGGATTCGTGCTGATTCAAAGGGGCGAGGAGCCAAAAACGCAAACTGGCCAGACAGCGCTGCAACAAATGCGCATGATCACAGCAACCCGGGATTAGTTACCTACAAAAGGTAAGGTTACACCGAGATTGGATTTTAAAAGTGAAACGTATGGTGGCGCAATTGGTGACTGATCTGACTAATCTTGGAAAACTAATTTAACCATACTTAAATAAAAAGAATGATCCAATCCCTTTCTCTATAAGAATCCGAGTTCTTATTCGGCAGACCAGTTGGGCCTAAATCTAGACTTTATATTTGTTTTGGCCTCTAGGCCTTAATTCTAACATGCGAATTAAACTCAATTATCAGCAGGCGACGGTATGGAATGAGTGTGCTATCAATCTGTGTGACTGATCTGTGAACTTTCAGCTTCAATTATAACACTTCCGTGACTCCTGAAACTCAACCCTCTCACACGCGCCTTGCCTTCTGGGCTGGCCTCACCTCTGCTTCCCTCTGCGCACCCAGATCTGTCAAAATAGACACCAAAAGAAAGGAAGAAGTAGGTGACCCTATGATAGGCCCGAACTAACTCAGACTAAAGATGATTCCACGTACTTTATTGATTTTGATATCTGTTGAAAAATTAAAAGTGAATTTCAAATATAAATAGAAATTCAGATAGAAATTGTGAGGTCAGCATCCCCTGACCATAATTTAAGATCATAACTGTTTCAGGTGAAACTGATATTTTTACATGCATGAATAAATCTGTAATAATCAAAGGTGACTGAATTTTTCTCTTGGATAAAGCTGTAAAATTACAGCAAGCAACATTTCCTGACTCAATTGTTGGATAAAAGGGTTAAACAACAGCAATTCATCCCATCAGATGTGAATGAAGCTCAGGCAGCAAACTAGATAATGTTTTATCATCTTCCTCGAGGCCCTGTGAAGATTAAAAAAGGCTTTAACACTTCGGGACGAACACTCATTGGTGTGGCTGAGGGTCAACAGTGCAGCACTTCTTCCTATTGCAGCAGGCTGATTTTTGGAAAAGATTCAGCCAGAAGACTCAGATGTGGCCTACGAGGCTGTTGAGTCAGGGCCCAACACGCACCTTATTTTCTATTATGCATAATTCTGATGACATTCGTCTAAGACCCACTCAGTAGGACAGTAGTCATCAGAGCTCTCCATTACATTTGTCTGTGCCTGAGGCTGCTGAACTAAATTTGTCCCCTGATCATGATCATGCTGACACTCAATGTCTTCACTTTAAATTAGCTTTTGTAACTTTTGCCAGGAGATCCAATACATGAACAGACACCTGAAAAATGCAAAAACACTTGGCAACTGCCACTTAAAGAGGCAACACTACTTTCAGCTACGTCTGAAAATCACAGCATTGATATTTGCATTGATGTATATACACACACATGCAGACACATACACCCCCATATATATATGTGTGTGTGTGTGTGTATGTGTGTGGGGGGGGGTGTAAAACTTTCATTCAACAGACCACAATGGATTTACCACCAATGAACGTTACTGCTGTCTTATAACATGCAAATTAAAAATGGAATGCAATTCCTTTGCTGGAAAAAAATTACTTTTGAGCAATTTGACTACTCAGAGATGAAAGTTGACCATTTAATTCAGGACAAACATTACAGGCCTGAACCACCACAGACATGGGGCCATGTTCTATTGCTTATAATTTAAGTTTCAACAACCGCTTGCCAAGTTTGAGTAATTGTCAATAATCAAATCAACTGTTATATTGGCAGTTTCACAGGTCACATTATGACACATCATACTTGACAAACATGTATGCGATCTTTAATCTGCTACTACTACAACATTTTACTCAAATTGATAGGCGTTTCCCTTCATGATCCATATGCCACACAAGTGAGTACTTGTTGAGAAGGCTTCTCCCTTTGCAGAGAACACACATTGTTGACTCAACACTGTTATCTCCTTGGAACTTTTCCTCAATTCTTCTTCAGATGTGCTTTATATAAATAGTGTTTCTGTGCTATTTGAGTTAATTCTGTTTGGAGGATACCTGCTCAAATGTCTGTGACCCAGATGGTGAAATCCAAGCAGCAGCGCTGCTACTCGGCTACTTTTGACCCTTTTGGCTGAGGGAGAGCAAATAGAGAATTCCTTTTATAGATAATGATAATGAATAATGATGAATCAAATAATGATAATATTGAAGATAATTGGCATTAATTTCCAAAAGATCTTTAGCATTACATTAAAACAGATTAAATCCTCATGAAGGCATGACACACCACAGTCCTCTACCAAAAATATCAAGCAAAGTATTCCTCCGCAAAATGTATTGGATACCATATTAATATTGCCTATTCGCCAAACTAAAATGCCACATGACAAGCAGAAAGGACATAGAAGCACCTCTGAGCCTGTTACACCACGTGATGGCTCCCTCTGCTGTGAAGAAGGCTGCTGTGTTTCATACAAATAATTCCCTTAGTTAACAAGAGACCCCCACAATAATAATAAAAACATCAAAAGAGATTGGAAAATGTGTGTTTTATCCAAAAATCTCTACATAACCCTATTTTCACCAAAGGCTTAAGTTTATGTGTAAAAAAAGGAAATATCTTTCCCATTAAACCCATCAAAGATATACAGCAAGGTTCATGTACTACCCTTCAGTTGTGAAAGTGCAGCATAAAGGCTTTCTCCTGGACACTCTGTCGTTCCCAGATCTCTGTGCCCAAACAGAGAAAATTCTTTGCGTAAAAAGCCCTGGGCAACTCCAGACTGCAGCAGCTGCTTGACTGACCGAATTGCCTCCTGACTTGGTGTGTCATCTAAAATCATAAGAAGTTGAATGGTGAGCAAAAAAATTGCACTGAGAATGTTATGTAATCTTACTGAAACTGAAAATTGACAGTTACTGCTGCCACGAGACAAAAAGCAAATAACTGCACTCACTGTTGAAATTGCCCATGAAGGCAATCCCCACCGAGTCGTGATTGTTGCCTTTGGCGTGTGCCCCGACCACACCCCAGCCTCGGCCCTCGAACAGTTCACCATCTGCTCCGACGAGAAAACTGAAACACATACAAATCATTATTGAGTTTCCTGCAGTGCTGAACATCCAGTACATCCATACTGCACGTACAAAATGATATGAAATAACTTTAAAATTTGAAATTTACTATGATCACACAAATATTCCTTGTGACATTTAAAGGTAACAAAGCTACTCACTTATATCCAATGTCATCAAAACCTCTTTTTGTCATATGATACTTCTGGATGCTGAGAATGCGGTCCTTGCACTCTTGCAGGCCTTTGCAGCTTGGGTTGGCAGTATGGTGAATGATGACTTTTTGGGCCGAGCTTTTCAGTTGCTCCCTCATTTTGGGAGCAGCTGCTCCCCATTGTGCCCTTGAAACAATATTTATGATCTCTAGTTTAGTGCAATTTGTCATCATACCTGTTTGCTCCATAACTCAGTGCACAGGTTCCTTATGCTCCGATGTCTTAACAGCAGCAGACTGTGGAGCTGCCTTTTTAAACAGCCTGTGCACGGAGGTGTGGTCATGGGAAGTACACTATTTTCTTCTTGTGGCATGATGGCTGTCACTTTAGTGGGCAAACAAGTTAATAACTGACTAGTCATGTGGGGCGAGTACTAGTCCACAGTTTTGCAACATCTCATTTGGAATGTACATTTCACATTACAGGAAGTAGGTTAAAAAACCTCAACATTACACACAGTAACAGCAAAACTGTGCCAGTTTCTTTCCTCCAAATCAGACATGACTGCTTCACAATAGTGAAATCTTGAGTACTCGTCTTTGAAATGTCAACCACCATTCATGCTTTTACAGTATTAGGAAATAACAACAGCAATTATCACGATGATTCATGAAAATTATAGACAGTGAGACAGGCTTAGATGGAGGCAACTGATTCGCTGTGGCGACCCCTGAAGGGAAAAGCTGAAAGGAGAAGAAGAAGGGCAATTCTGTTTGCCCACTTATGTGAATATTTCTAAAAGCATTCCCTAGCAGTAAAAAAGCCAAAGACGTAAGAAACAACTGATTCTTTTAATCTAACAAAGCACATGTGAAAATTACAACTTAAAAAAAAAACTATTGATACATTATACTGACAAACAGGGCATACAATGATTATTTCAGGGTCAAATACCATCAGTGCAGCTGTTTGAAACTGTAAGTTATGTTTTATTCATTTTTGCCAGTTAGTTTATAATTCTGGCTTGTGCAGAAGAAAAATGTCTCATGAGCTGCAACTATGAATTTCTTTTATGTGAAGAACAATACTGTAGATGAAGATGTTAGACCTTTTCATCACATCCAGCTTTACTCTGTCCATCTGTGTCCACAGTGAGGCGCTGTGCAGACGTAGTACAGTCTCATAGCATCCTGTCAAACATAGAAACAGCAGAAGCTCTTCTTAGTTTGCAAAATCCAAGAAAAAGATGAGTGAAACAAAATTTAAATGTGGATGAGAGTGGCCAGTTTCATTAATGGCATCCTAGTAACACAGATAGTAAAACCTATTAATGCACATGATATAGAGATTAAAAGTTGTGTAAACTGTATTTAAATACAAGTGACAGTTACCTCAGCCTTCATACTGTGAGACTGGAAGAATACTGCCTCCTTGTGACCACATCTGGAAATGAATGGTTTGTGCAATGTAAGAAAAACAATTGCTCAATGATGCACTCGTGCAAGGAAAAATGGGGGAAGTTTCCCAATAAATGTGGGAAGCAATAAAGAAAAATCCTAAATAATGACTTTGCTATATTTTGCAACTTCCACAATACTCCTGCACCCACGAGTGTTTTCACAATCTATTTTATTAGTAATAAGCCCATACTCACGTAAATCAAGGCCAGATTATGTATCAATGACGCATATATGGCGCAATTTAGCCAAAACTCATATATACATGAAACTTGTGGGTTTCTTTTTCAGCACTGACTTACTTGGGACAGGGGTGGTCCTCTGTCCTTGGTAGTGTTGGATCCTGAGATACATCAGCGATGATCTGTGTCAATTCACTGAAAAAAAGAGCAGAACAAAATGGTTGAGGGCAAAATAAAAAGAAAAGAAAAGGAAAAAAAAACCTCAAATAATTTAAATTACACACATTAAATACGCAATAGTGGCACCTTGGAAAGGTTCTGTAAGTAGGGTTCACCTTTTACTAATCAGTCAGGGTACATCTGAAACTATAAATGAGTCTCAAGAAAATATATTTAACTTGTCCATGACAATTTACTCTGATTTCCCTAAGCACGTTAGTGGTTTTACAACAAAACCATCAGATATGAAAGCTGAGTTTAACATGTAATGTAATTAGTAAATGTCAAGCAAATTGCCATCTTGGCGATTTTTGTGGTTTCCATTACTTACTCAACCTCGTGGGTGATCTTATTGACGTAGATGCAGCTGTTGTCTGCTTCTTGCTGGTAGTCACAATTCCTGCACTGCAGGTGGAAATAGGACTCTCATCAAAGATAATTGCAGGCATACAATGGTCATGTAAGCACACAGACTTCTAAAGTCAAAACAAGCCATCTCATAAGACCAAAAAAACAAAACTATTCCAAGACTAATATCTTTCTCAGAGTCCTGAACTTAATAGAAAACAAGCCCATCAATAGAGGTAAGCTAGTGCAATTGACCATGACAAGAAGTAAATTAAGAGCTAAGCCTCCTTTTCAGTACAATGGCCCTAGGTAAGGTAATGGTATACTTTACTGTCTGCCTGCATCACTTAATACAAAATGAAATCACAATGCACCAGCCTGGATGTATAAAAACTACAGATGCAAATCTAAACATGTGCAAGACATGGTAATAAAAACAGTGCTTATAGAGCTAAAATCTCTAATTCTGGGGTGAGAATGTGTGTCATTCAAAGCCTGCCGAGCCTCCTTAAGAACAGATTTCCTGCACAAGAACTGAAAACAGGCACTGTGTTTTTTTCCTTGTAATCTTCATGACTAAATGTCTGAATGAGACATGGGTGCTTAAATTTTAACTGTGCAGCCATGACATCAAACCAAATATCAAATTAAGCTGCCTCGCCTGAAAAAACAGATGAGAGAACTTAGTTCATAAAATATGGCATTTTCATGATGTGCATCCCATCTGGTTCATTGGATTTCTCTGGACATTACTCCCCAAATACCAACAGCACTGTAAGACTTTCCACCTTAGGCCATATGCCTGTATGGTGACAGTTTTTTTGGGCCATTCTTGGAGTGTTGTGGGGATAGACAAAGGTGGGACACAACATGCTGTAATTGTCACATGAAAAAGACATATTTTTGACTTTTTATGCCTTTATGGGACAATATAGTAAAAGAGGGAGGGACTTGTGGCATAAGAGAATTTGAAATAATTTTTGCACTTGATGACAGGTCACTGTTTTGGAAAATGAGATATAGTGTGGCATTGCACAATTAGATTAAAAAAAAAAAAACCCATCACAGACACACACACCAGTGGTGAAAATTAGTTAAATGAGTTGTTAAATAGTTGATAAGTTAATATCATTTTAGTCAATGTATTCCGTCCATTTGTTAGTCAGCATCGTTGAACTGGCCTGATACATAAACAAGCTACGAATCTGAAATATCGAGTCCTTCTTGGTGTTTTTCCCACACTAACTGTGTAACAGATTAAGTAACGATTATTTAGGACACTTTGGTGAAAAACTAACCTAAAGACTTCAACACTGAGTTTAGATGACTGCACAGGTAAAGTAAAGATGACATCCTCGGTTGGCTGTGGCTGCACACAGAGAGACTGACGGAGGAATCTGGACATTTACATTTAAAACATTGGACGTTTTTAAAAATTTCTCCAAGACACTTACCGCATATAGCAGGACCCGATTCTCCTTATCTTCTTTAGGGTACAACATGTTGTTACTGTGAAACAGAGCAGAAGGGTTTAGTGGGCTTCTGTTGTTTTTCGTTGATGTAACAGAAGACAAAGTTGGACCATTGGTTTTTGTTTTTTTAGGACAACATCAGGTTCACAAACGTGCAGCTAGCCGGCTAAGTTAGTGCTTTTCTGACCTCCTGCCGGCCAAAGACTCACCATTCTTGACAAAACCGGATGCCAACAAATCCCGGTTCGTATGTCCCGCTGTCTAAATCCATTTTGGGGAGACTACTGCTGAAAGATAAAGTTCACAGACTCAACAACCGTGATGTTCAGACTTCCTCGCCTCCACTAACGCGTCCTGCCGTTTGAAAACAACGTCCTCTGCGCATGCGTGTACACCTAAACACGTGATGCTCTTCAGAGACAGCGCCCCGCAGCGGCCGGAAGACCGAAGTGATTTTACCATTAACCCTCGCGTTGTCTTAGGGGTCAAAAATGACCCGAGACCATGTTTAACAGCACAGAAACCCCCCAAATCATCTTTTTCTCATCTTGAAATTTGATGACTTTTCCTCCAGTGACTCAAACATTAGAAAAAGTGAAACATTGCCTTTGTTCATATTTCCATGACAGCTGTACACAAAAAGGGTACAAAGATTCTCCTAGTGGTCATTTTTGACCCGGCAGTTACAAAATCATTTACACACCACAAAAAAACACAAAAGCGCACACACACACACACACACACACACAATGTTGAGATTATGTGTGCTACTGACTGAACTCAGACAATACTCTAACTTTCTTGCGCATGTACAGCATCTCCCCTCCAATGACCCCACACATGACTCAAGTTCACAGACAAAAAAATTTCAGACAAAGATTCAACTTTTTTTTTTTTTTTTTTGCCAAATTATTTTTGTAAAAGCCCAGATATTCACAAAGTTGGTAATGAATGACAGGTTGTTTCATCATGCAAAATAGATTTGAGACTTAAAATTCAATTAAGCTGTATTTCAGGGGTTTAGTGAAGGCGGGTCATTTTTGACCCTGAGGACATGGGGTATATACAGAATGTAAAGACAGCATGAGGGTTAAAGCCTTATGCAAGTTAAGTTATACAATTAAATCAGAATTGGCAAATAAGGTCATTAAAATATAAAATTTATTGATGCAGAGACACATTATTATTAGCTTTGCTAGGCTAAGCTTATGTCATAAAACAGCTTACATATGACACAGTTTTCACATATTCATCAAGGAAATGCAAACAAATCCAATCACTTAAATTGCTGTAGTGTAAAAAAAATAAAATAAAATAAAATAAAAGCCTCACCAAAAACTTGATTGACATTTTGAGATTGACATTATTAACCCACACGAACCCCGACAAATACAGTGTCGTTATCCTCAGTTGCAAATATATCATTTCTTCCAGGCCCCCACATATTCACCCAGACTGTGTCATTTTCAGACAGTTTGACCACACTGCTGACACTGGCCACCTGGCTACATTTATCAGGCAGGGTGGTGTGATACAAAGACACTACCTTCCCTCCATTCTTGAATATGGTACACTGTACACGTCCATACACAGACGCATGCAATGTGAAGTGATAGAGGCCACCCATGGGGCAGGTGAAGATGCCTGTCTCAGGGCTGTAGCCTCCTCCCTCATTCAGCAGCACAGTAGCAAACTTCAGGACTCCTGAGTCCTTTGGGTAGCTGTCACAGTTTTTCAGTTTGGCTGTGAAGGCCACAGTGCCTGGAGTTGGTGACATAATTCAGAGCAAAGAGTTTTCAGTGTTGTAAAATCATTCAGGATCTTTCACAAAAAACAAAAACAAAAAACAAACAACCGACAAAAACAAAAAAACAAAGCATGACTCAATTTAGCCAAAAGTACACAACATGGGGAAAAAAAGTTCATGATAAAGTACGTGGTCACTAAACTTGTCAAAAATGTTTCATAACATCCTGCAAATCTGGAGGCTTGCATAACACTTTCTAGACTGCCTTTTGTCCTTTACCTGATGGTAAAATGCTGTCTCCACGACCAGGGATGTAGGCCATTTTTTAAAGCTTGTAGACTTGCAAGGCAAAAATAAATGGTAGTTATAGGCAAAACTACATTACAGCACATAACAGAGCTTCACAGTTTATCATAGATACAAAGGTGTCAACAATACTATTTCAGCATTAATTCAATATTTCTTCTCTCCACCTGAGTTAGGTTGCATTACTCTAACTAATTTAAAAATTTTGGACCAAATGAAACAAATTCAGATTTGGACAAAAGAGGTGCTTACCCGTTGCTGTCATGAAGTAAAAGGCTATAAATGCAGTCAAACCAGAAGAGACATGGGCTGAAGTTGTTTCTCTGGTTTGTAGGCTGTGACGAATTTACTTTGCTTTTCCAGCCAAGTCTGCCTCTTGGCGCATTACAAATTGTGCAAGGCTGTGCAAGGCTTAGTTTTTTTTTTATATATATATATTTTTTATTGAAGCCATCTCTGAATAGAAAATGCAAGTGTAACAACACCCCACACATTCAACTATAAATAACTTGGAAAGTTTCTATATTTGCAAACATTTTCATGTATTTGAACCAATTTATTTTAGCTTAAATGGCCCAACGGTGAACTGATAACTGAGTGGTTAGGGCACATACAACGTAGGTAAAAAAAAATAAAAATGCTCTGTTTGACTTGTGGTTGGACCACCTCCTGTCTGTCACTGGCCTCCTCTCTCTATTCCTGGATTTCTTGTTTGTTCACTGACATTGCTTAATTTTTACAAAACCAGATTTTCTTGACAAGTAAGAATTTTTCTCTGAAGTTCCACAACAGAGGTAGAGTTGGTTTTCCTTCATGAAATGATCACTGATTTGCAATGTTGCACTCTGCTGCACAATATGCCAGGGGAAAATATATGTGCAAGAACAATAAATTACCCAACCAGACAGCACTTGAGATGAATTTTGGCCTGATCACACAACAATGATAAAAACATATCACAACTCAAAAGCTTCACAGAAGCAGGAAACAGGTCATGTTGCAATGCCTCCTTCACTATCTGTTCCATATATAGTCAACTGACTTAGCCTGGTGGGGATTACACACTGCTGATACCTCACCTGTACTGGTGAGCCAGGCCTCACCACGTGGAGCAGTGTGATGGACATGGGGTAAGAATGTAGTGAATATCGTGTGTCTATTTAAGACACAAACATCATTCATGCCTGCAAGAATTAGGGGTTTTTTACAGGCTGAATTTCCCTCTGATGTGTATATGTGTATCTGCATTAATCTGGACCTCAGTAGAGGAATTCAGATCAGGTATACTCAGAGAGCAGGTTCAGAGTGAGAGATTTAATTTCTAATTTGAAAAATTTGTATTAAGACTATATATTAAATAAGAAATATCACAAATACTGTAGAGAATTGCTTAATGTCAATAGAAGCTGCAATTCATGCATGCGTGACATCTACAATTAGACCCTTACACATAAAATCCCTACTTCTTGTTGGTCTTTGTGCCACTTAGTGTTGTCAGAATAAGGGCATAAAAGTAATAATAATAATAATAATAATAATAAAAGTAAATAATAAATAATGATAAATGTGTGAGGTGTAAAAAGAAAATGTTAACTCCAGCCTGTTCATCCATTGCTGTAATTCTCATGTCACATTTGAAATTTAAATTAGTTTTATTATTAATTATATAAAAAGCTATGGAAATAATAAAAATACATAAAAAACCCACACACCGAAGCTATAGAAACTGTGTAAATATATAAGAGTACAATAATTGAAAAACATAAATGTAAAATAAAACATGTCAAAATATAAATTCTGTCTAGCTGTTCTTTTAAAAGGGTCCTGGCATAGATTGCACATGGTGGCATATATTTACAGGAGCCCTAATTAACACTATGAGAATATCTGCAATGAAAAAGGTGTTCTAGTTTTAAACATTGGAAAGTTTGTTTAACCACACATCTATGTAAGCAGTAAGATAGGACGGGAGTTCAGATGAAGGACAGTCCTACTCTGGCAACACAGGCTGACTGCAGATCTGTCTTCAGTTCTATGGTATCAGGACATAATCTATGTTGCAATGGCTTCTACACTACCTTGTTCCATATATAGCCTGCTGATTTAGCCTAAAGAGGAGATTACAGCCTGCTATCACCAGTGTTCTGTTTCAGAAGTTAGGACCTGTTTTATATATGTGTATATATATATATTCCCCCCCCCCCCCACCCCACCCCACCCCTGAGCCCTTGATCCCTAGGCTAATTCCATGAGTCGTCCAAATCTAAATCCACTCATGGGGCAACAGCACTGTTGGAAAGACAGAAAGAAAACAGAGGGAGAGGGGTGGAGAGAGAGAGAGCGAAAGAGAGCAGAAGACAGAAGAGTATGGCTGGGAAGTAGAGGGATGGGGAGGATAGAAAGGAACTGATATTAAGATGCTCAAAAATTCTTCATATTGTGAGAATTTATGCAGCCTGAGTCAGTTTATCTTCCATCAAAACTGGCCAGAGTGCCATCTGTGTGCCCTTCATGTGTTTCCTTACAGATGCACCCGCGACCCAGTGTGCCAACTCATCAGAGGGGATCGTCAAGCCTGGCTGACGTCACCCATCCTGCCTCTTTAATCGAAAGAGACATTAATCCTGCTCTTCTCCAAAGCCTGCTAGTGGGCGGGGTGGGACAGGGAGGGATACTGAGAGAGACATGAGGAAGGAAGTTCAATTCAGGAATCTAGGGAGCGCATGTATGTTTTGGGCTAGCAGGCAAACCTAGTACTGATCCAGACAAGAGAGACAGGGGCCTTCCTGACTGACAAAGGAAACCACGTACACTGCCAGAACCTGATCCTCTGTGCAACTTGTGGGATATCTGAGGGTTTAGGAAGCCTCCCCATCCAGGCTTCACCCTGGACGCCAAAAGCCTTGCTGAGGGCCCGGAGGAGGGGGATTGCTGCGGCAGCTGCTCACCTCCTCCTGTGTCCCCTCTTGTGTCACCTGTACTTACTGTGGAGGAGACGGGCTTCACCACTCTTGAGTTGTGCCAAGATGGAGAGGACATCTGCTTCACTGGAATTGAGGGGTAAGGGCCCACTGAACTGTGTGTATTTTAAACATAGACATTTTTTCACACTTGCAAGAATTTTATGTGCGGTAAAAAGTGTGATAACAAGAAAGCTTACCTGCACCTTAAGAGTTTGTGCAAGTGCGAAATAAGATATAGAAGAGCAAACTGAAAAAAAAAAAGAGTAATACAGTTGTGGTAAAGCAGAAAGACCTCAAGACCCAAGTGTGTCATTCGAGTTCTAAACCTGTTCAGTCAGTGCACGTGAACAGCATGCGGCAATCAAATTTCTCTTGTGGTTTCCTCATCCTGCTTGTGTGAACTCTGACCTATAATATATAGAAAAACATATCATATCATATTTAATTTATATTTTGCAGTGTTTTGTGGATATTTCAGAAAGGTAAAATATAGTTTTGAGACTTCTGTGAACATGTCACTATCTTTCATTTCTTAAGTTACAACTACTTACAATCCAGCCCATATTCAGACATTTATATAGATATATTGCAGTATATTCCCTTTTTTTATTCATAAAATATCTCTTATTTTTAATAAAGAATTTACCTGCAGTGGAAAAGAAGGTACACTTCACACACATAGACTGACTGTTGATTGAGCTGAAACGTGCAGGTGTTTAGAGAGTTTGTATATGAGGGGGATTACATAGAGGTTAAGCTTCTTCATCATAATAGCTGCTGAAAATTTCCATCCCAGGTGGCAAACAAACAGCTTAGTGTGACACAGTAGTCAGCGGCATAATATCAGAAGCTGATTTGTAAGGCTGGCCACATTCACAAGTGGGTCAAAAATGATAGCATTCTCCCAAAGCTGATGCTATTTAGATGAGAACAGGCTGGCCTATTTTTGACGGCTGTGCAAACTGACTTAGTGTTTCCTAATTTGTCATATTGTAACGTCAACCTAGCCACGTTGAGGGGGGAACACCGAGTCTGAATTCTGTCAAACTGAGGCTGCCTGAAAGGAAGACACTTAAGCAGAGACCACTTTGAATGAGAGCAGGAGAGGCTGCCAGAAGGTGAATAGGAGAGATGTGTAACCCATTTAAAGGGAAGAGAAACCCTTGTTGGCATCAGACACAAGTCAGTTTTTATTTGTAAACCAATGTTAGACATTTTAAGCTCATCATAAAACAGTTCAAATCTGCCCTTTGACATAATATTGACCAACTACTTGACCTGAAGCTGACTGAATGCTTTTCAAACTGGCTGTCACAGAGCAGAAGTTTCCGTCAGCTCTTATGGCCTCTGTTATGACAGACACACAAGTGTGTGTTTGCATCAAAAACAAAGTGAAAAGAGTTCAAGTGCTAGCTGGAGACTACAGCCATGCTGCCTGCCCTGTGAGGTTTAGTTTGGACTTACAGCGTTTGGAGTTAAATGCTGACGTAAGTACGCAAAAACAACGCTGACAGATGTTTAGAAAAAATAAAGTTCACCAAATTCATCATCTTAGTGTAGGGTCGTGTTACCATGACAACATTTGCTTATCTTCACCGTAACTTGGTGGGGAAAGTCCTTAGTTTTGACATGAGCAATTGCTCGGGTGATTATGTCCAAGTAAAGTAAAAGTTAATTCTTGTGTTACATTCTCTCCTCTAATTCATTAATAATCATGCATTTATTTTTACAATCAGTGTCTACATCCATCATGTGTGGTATATTCAGGGCAGCATACACAAAAGTCTGCTGACAAACACTTTCCTCCTTGACATCTTAACTACGCAACCTGTGACTGATACTGCAGCATATAAAACAGGAAGTGTAGAGGTTTTACTGAAATTTTATGAAACTGTGAGCAAGATTTGAGAGATTGTGTCATTACAGCAGGTCTCTGGATGAAAAAAAAAAAAACCCCAAAAACCATGATTGGTATCTTCGTGGGCTGAGAACAGAGATAAAGAGATAAAAAGGAGGATTCACACAGATCCTCAGTTCTCCTCAATCCCCTTGCTGGCTCTTCTGCATAAACAGGTTGAAGTTGGATACAGACAGACTCCTGTATGTATTTAAAACAAGTGAAAACTTTAGGTTGACTGCCAACTCTGATTCTGACTAAGCTAAAGGAAAGCAGAGGTGACTATGGGTTGTGAGAGTGATTTGTTGGTTTGGTGGCTGAGGGATGATAAAGACAAATCCAAGGCTCTATCCTGTTAAACCATTTGTAAGAGCCAAAACAGAGCATTTATTCTGTCAGGCTAACAGTAAAAAAATTAAAACAAAATAAAAAATGAGTATCAAAGACATAATCCTTTTTGGTATCAAACCTTGTTTCTGTTCTAATTTTTAGTTTAAATGCGTTTCAGCTTGTGTGTATTAGGAGACTTACACACTCAGTCACCTAATTCACGCAGTCAGACCAGATTTGGCCAATGAGATGCAGGACAGAAAATCATAAGGCAGGAACTTAGGATATTGCAATACAACGGTAAATCAGTTATGATTACTACGGCATATGGAGGACATAATTATTATTTTTTGACAGAAAACTGAATGAAGTGTATGTATGACAAAATTAACTTTTATAACTTTCTGAACAGAATTTATGCAGAGATTCCACATGAATAACCAAAGTAAAATTGTTTAGCAAATTCCAAGCAAAGGGAGAGCTAATAGACTTCAGGTGTACAGAGAGAAAGGTCGCAGGTTAAGAATGGCACCTACTTTTATACAGTATCTATGTCGACTGTCCCTTGTGGTCACATTAAGGCTGTTTCTGCAGAGGAATGGACGAGATGAGTGGTCAAGATCCAAACTGTGAAGACATGCAGAGGAAAGACCAAAGACTGCCATTTCAGGTATATTGCATTATCATATTGTGACCACACTTACCTGAATAACCATCAAATTTATCACACTAAGACAAAATAGGTTTGTAGCAGAATTCCTTATTAAAAACCGTACACTTTACATAAAAACACAAATACCAAGACTTGCATGGGTGTAGGCCTCTATGTATTTATGTATATAGACAATATACCAGGTTAAGTAGACATTAAATTAACTGCAACACCCTTCTAACATTTAAGTATTTTAATGAATTAACTTTAAGTTTGACTTTCTCCACTCAATTGTCAGCTGGCTCTCACCCCTTTTGCTCCAGATTTTCCCGAATCCTGTTGAAGTTGTCCTGGGCCCAGAGACCTCCTTGAACAGCCTCGACAGGGATCATGGGAAGGAACGCTTGCCCTCCATTGTGGTGGAACCCACAGAGGTGAGCGAGGTGGAGAGTGGAGAGCTGCGCTGGCCTCCAGAGAACATGGACATGGAGGAAGATGAAGAGGACCTGTTTTTAGAGCAGTGCATCCCCCCAGCTAACATCGCCGACTGGGGAGAGGAGGAGGAGGAGGCCGACGAGGAGACATCAGTTATACTGAACCAGCATCAAGGCTTGACACTCATTGGTGAGCTGAACATGTTTTCACACTGTTCCTCTTTACACTAACACACAGGAATGAAAGCTCTTTTTAAAAATTATAATGCCGGACTTATATTTACTTCAGATATATTTAGTTTGGTTGAAGTGCAGACTTTCAAATGTGCATGTTAACCTCGTGTTAGCTGCTGTGACATCAAAATGGAAAATCCACCCAAAACAGCTAAGCCCCACTTCTCTAATTTCTGGTGGGAAGATGTCTGGTGGGAAGGTGTGTGTGTGTGTGACCTACTATACTGACAGTATGCACGTAATACCTTCACCCAGTAATAACTACTTTCTGCTTTTTTTTTAATCCTCAAAACCTAAACTATTATCAATGTGGAAAGAAATGGCTGTCGAGAAAATCTGCAGCTGCTACTTTGGTTTTTTAAGATGACCCATAACCGATGTATGACACACACACACACACACACACACACACACTTATAAAAAAAGAGAAGCAGCAAAATGTTGACTCCACATCAGATTACATCCACCGGGAATTCATGATTCTGTCTTACAAATTTTATATTCTGTCAGATCAGAAACCTGACCCTGGATCTCTATGGTGGGTAATATTGCAAATGCAGGTTGTGCACAATCTAACCTGCACTGAGACAAGTGCAACAGAAGCCAAAAGTTTGATGTTAAATGTTTGAAAAACATATCATAAATACATTGTATTTTTCTTCTCTGCAGACCTTCAGTCAGATGCATTTAGAGATGATACCCCGACACTTCCACCAAGCAGTGCTCCAGCCCTCAACTGAATTAATCCCTGACACTCCGCACTGTTAGTGACCCAGTGAGGAAACATCCTGTATGTCAACATCTATGATAAAACACACCAAGATCTTGACAGTGAGTATTTGCATTGCAAACTGGAAATCAATCCCATTCATACGCAGCTACAGAGCAACTTTGAAATTCATGCCCTCATTTATATGAGTGCATCCAGGTGGAGCTATATACAGTCATGTTTGTATACATGAGAAAATCAACGGGGGTATAAATTCACAAACACAAATTATCTGACACTCAGAAGTCGGCTTGCTGATGCTGGTGAAATTGTTGTGTGATTATTGCTTTTTGAATTCCATGGAGTGCTCTGCTGATTTCACAATTTTGTGTTTCATTTCCCTTTTTAGTATCTATTTTAAGGACTCAGTTATGTCAATGGGGTTAAAATGGTGCATCTGTTATAGAAATTCCTTTTTCTTTTGTTTGTATTTCTAATACCATCTCTACTTCATCTCTGTCTCTGAAAGAGATAACAGCATGTATCTTATTAAACCTCACTGATCATCATTCTCGTCATCACCGGTGGTCTCTGAGGACATTTACATCCTTACAGTCTAATTATGTTCAGTAACTCACTGTAAAGTGTGTTGGGTGGTTTCTTGAATAGATTTGTTGCTTTTGAATTTTTTCAATTTTCTGAGCACTCTTTTCCTCTACTAATTTCAACTTAATTTCCCAAAGCTGGCCATTTCGTCATAGATGTCTCATCATGAGTGATGTGAATGACGAATAATGGCTAACATCTTAAAAATCAGCATTTTCCATAAATCACTACCCTTTTTTATCATCTGGCATTGGACATAGATTTTGTGTGACATGGGTGTTTAACAAAGACGAGGAGAGCAACTCTAGGCAGCTTGTCATAACAACTGTAGATGCTACTGAAAATTATAGTTGTATAATAATCCAAATGTATGTGTTGGGTGATTTGTGTATAACTTGTATATATGGAAAAGTGTTGTTGCTGTAAAATGATTATTATGGATTTGACAATAAAATATTTTGTCCCATTTATAAATGAAATTATTTTTAGCTGCCGAAGGATAATAGATTTTTATTTTATTTTTTTTTTACTTTCGGGAAACACTGTGTAATAAATCTTTATTTTAACTACAAGACTACTTAAAAAAATTAAGGAAAGTATTTTGAAAACTATTTACAAACTGATATTACGTAACACATGCACTCATGTTTTAATGCAGGGCGACAGTGTCATTTCTGCAGAAGAGCAAGGAGACCGTAAATGTACATTTCAAAGAAGCATGTAAAACAATCTAAATTGTTAAGTTTAGTTAATTTTCTTTCTTCTTATTCTTTTCTTTATTGTTGACTCTCTTTGGTCTTAATATGCTTAAGAAAACAAACAGACTGAGATATAGCAAAAAGTACAACAAATAAAGACACCCCTTTTTACTTTAGTCTCTCGAATTTTGCTCAAAGCAACATCTTTTTTTTTTTTTTTGTCTGATTCCCCTCGTCGTCTGTCATCAATATTTGATTTTTACTATTCCTTGAAATTCCAATTTTTTTTAACTTTCCTTTATTTGCCCAAAAGGTTGCATATCAAGACTCATGGAGGACTAGTAGTCTGAATAGAACCAATGTTGCGAAATGGGTGTGTGCAAGTGGGATGGGGTATAAAATGCAGTTAAAAGAAGAACAGCTCCATAACTTCCTTTTATCAGCGTGAAAGCAGCTTCAACAGATCACAACCATGAACAACAGTAAGTGAAATTTTACCAAGATTTTACAATTTTTTAAATAAAATAATCCAACTTCAGTCAGATTCTGTTTTTTAATTAACTGTTAACACGCAGTATCTTATTATAAAAGTTTTTTGTTTCTTTACAGTTTACAATGTTCTTGTAAAAGTTTTCCATTGTTTTCCATAAAGTTGCGATACTTATTTAAGCATGATGCTGTTACATTGCACTTTTTTGAACAACTTTTTTCATCCATAGCTCTTTTCATGGAGGACTATGGGGACTGGGATGCTTTGTATGGCGATAATTTCACACTCCTTGATTTACCTGACATATTGACCCCTGACATTCAACCAATCCAGATAGCGGCCCTGGTCTTCTACGGCCTTGTGGTCCTGCTGGGTGTCCCTGGAAATGCAGTGGTGGTGTGGGTGACAGGTTTCTGCATGCCCCGCTCTGTCACTTCCCTCTGGTTCCTGAACCTGGCCCTGGCTGACCTTCTGTGCTGCCTCTCCATCCCTCTGCTCATGGTCCCTTTGGCTCATGATGACCACTGGCACTTCGGCCCGCTGGCCTGCACGCTGGTAAAAGGCCTCTTTTACCTGGTGATGTACTGCAGCGTCCTGCAGCTGGTCCTGATCAGCGTGGACCGCTGTCTGCTGGTCAGCAGGCCGGTGTGGTGCCAGAACAACAGGCGGCCGAGGCAGGCCGCCTGCGGGTGCGTCGCCGTGTGGTGCCTCGCCCTGATCGGCAGCATCCCGCAGTTTGTCTTCACAAAAGAGATCCATCCGGGCGAGAACAAGCGAGAGTGCGTCACAGTGAACACCCCGCTCGGTGCCTCAATCGTCATTTCTCTCCGCTTCCTGATGGGCTTCGTTTTCCCGTTCCTGGTGATCGTGGCCTCTCACCTGGTGGTGTACCGGAGGGCGGAGCACGGACTGTCCCGGGCTCGGACCCGCTCCAAGCGGACTCTGAGGGTCATCGTCGCGGTGGTGCTGAGCTTCTTCTTGTGCTGGCTCCCTCTCCACATTGTAGACTTCCTCTTTTTGGTTATCCCTCGAAGCTCCCCTCAGAGACCAAACCTCTACATGGCACACGTCCTGTCTCTCTGTCTGGCCTACTTCAACAGCTGTCTGAACCCCCTGCTGTATGTGTGCCTGGGCCGGGGCTTCAAGGACAACATGAGCCGCTCCGTGCGCAACCTGCTGAACTTCATCAGCGAGGATCCTACAACCAGGATGAGCATCACCACCACTGACACCAAGAGCTCCAGCAGCGGGAAGGAAATGACCAAAATCTGATGGTGTGTTGACATTGGTACTGTTTAAGCCTGTGATTTGGACTCCTCAGCTTTGCACAGTGTCTGGATTAAAAAAAAAAAAAAAAAATCACAGTATTTCACCATAGTGCTTTAGTGCTTTTATAATCATTCCTCTCATGACAGAAACTGTAATTTCATTTCAAGATGGTTCATCAGAGAGGATGTTTGTAAGAATGAAAGCTACAGAATTGCTGAAATGGTAAATTATGTTAAATAGTTATTTAAAGGTGAGTTTGGAGAATGTGAAGTCCGCATAGTTCACTCGATAAAACTCCTCCAAACAAGTTAAGCGAACTTAAGATATAAAGCCAAACCAACAACTGTTCACTCACTTTCTTTTGACATGTGTTTCCAAAGTTGGGACCCAGACAACACAATCCTGCTTTCAGTGGGCCTGAGGAGGGACTGGACCTTCATTGTTTTCATTATCTCAACATGTATTTTAGCCACAGCTAGTTTCCAGTGTGCTTTCTTCAAAATCCTAAAAGGAGCATCTCACGAGTGAGTTAACTGTCAAATGATGCATAATGGGAAGTCTACTAATTAGTTAGATCAGTGATAAATCATTCATTCAACTCATCAGTTCAAAGACTAAAAGTTGGATGATTCACTGTTTACAGCTACTGAGGTGTTCTGTAAATAAAAACTAGAGATAATTTGAAATACACAGAAGCTGTACATTTACATTAATAAAAAAGAAGAGTTGTTGTTACCAAAATTCCTGCGTGATGTCTTACATTGTATGCTGAGTTATGACTCTGAAAGTGTGAGCATAGAAACACTGCAGCTATGAGATACTTTGTAGGAGACTTCTGCTGTGGTAACATGCAAAAGTGTTTTTAGAACTGCTTGCGGATTGCAAATCAGGAAATATTAGCCAATTTTTGAAATATCTAATACTTCTGTTTTTTGCTCCTACACAAGGAAATGGTCAGGTCAAATATCTGCTGTGATAATGTGGTCAGATGTTAGATACTGATTAAAACCATAATAAAATAAATAACACATATGCACACAGAGCCCTGTGATGCACTTGACCTGTCCAAGATGTACACTGCCTTTGCCCCCCCCCTCCGACAGATAAGCGCTAGAAATTGGGAGAGAGTGACACAAGCACACAGATTTGCTTGCAAGCTTGAGTAACAATAACTTTTCCACAATGATAACGTATCCAACAGTTCATCGATTAGCCACAAGAGGGAGCAAATTCTCTATTATGGACATATTAAAAGGAGGACAGATTAAAGAAGAGTTTGAACAGGCAAAGTGATTTTTAGTCACTTTGCCAAAAAACACACATTGCTTAACACAGATGTAGTTCTGCTCCAGACTATGAGATGTGGATCCACTTTATCATTCTGTGTTATCCCTCTTTGGAATCTTTTAGGATAATCCTATTTTACCAGCACAAAAAAATTTAAATGATAATAACAAAAAATTTAATCAGAGTTAAATTGTGAAAATTTGTTAATGTATGTAAATCAAGAGCAAAAATGTCTTTATTTAAAAGCTACATTCAATCCAAACAAGGCCACGTGATGGTATTTACAAAAACATACATATTTACAGAGTGAGTTAGTGAGCTAGAGTTGTTTCCTTTTTTCAATCATTTTGTGCACTAAAACATACTCTATATGCATGCATGCATCCTGGTCCCTTAACATAGCCTCTAAAGCCCAGTCCTGATTCACAGGTCTGTTTCACACTCAGTGACCCCAAAAGGAGCCAGCTGGAGCAGAGAGGCAGTGGACAGTCCGCTTTAGTGTCTATCCACGTTTATAAAGATGTGAAAAAAATGATATACAAGTATTCTCGGTTTAGAGGTTCACAATTAGGCCACGGATTTTGAGACTGCAGAAAAACCAAATCTAAACACAGATTTTTACCATTGCACATTTGTTCACTCCAGCACAAATGAGATATTTTTCTCTGCGATGCTGGCCGAGTGGAGGACTCATTGTTCCTGTAAAGCACAATTGTGATGCTTTCTTTATGGGTTTATAATTTTTCTCCTATTAATTTCTAAATGGTTTCCAATATGTTTTTCTGGAAAGAACAATGTGATTTGGTACTCATTTAAGGGAAAATAGAGCAACAATGATGTGCTTTCAGTTCATGAACTGGCATCGTAATCTGGCAACACTTTAGTTTTCAATAATATTCTATTGAGTCTTCTGTAGTATTGTATTCAATATTGTCCTGGGTTTGAATTGAGCCATTCATATATGGAAATTCCCCATGATGAGAACCAGATCACTTAGTACTTTCCTTCTGGGATGCTATTATAAAAATTCTGAACTGTCAAATTTTCTTG
Organism: Remorina albescens; assembly: GCA_034769265.1. Taxonomy (NCBI): domain Eukaryota; kingdom Metazoa; phylum Chordata; class Actinopteri; order Carangiformes; family Echeneidae; genus Remorina; species Remorina albescens. Next base: position 6,631,655 of record CM068497.1, on the reverse strand, counting down.
CAGCTGCAGTCATAAGCCACCTAAATCTAATGTTTAGAGTTTTGGTATTTAGAAAGACCTCAAGCTTTTGATAATGAGTTAGCCAGAATGTGATAATATTAGACGTGTTTAGCCACCTCTACACCGTAGGAAATAATCAACCATAAAACTATGGTTAGTTAACCTTACCCACGACCTGCAAACGGATAAGCGGTAGAAGATGAATGAATGAATGAATAATTAACCATAAGGCCAGCAGATATCAAGAAATAATTGGCAGTATATTGAATCATGTAGCTTCAGGGCATCAACCTGGCATCACATCATTCATCATTAGTCAAAGCACAATAACGCAAATGAGTCTAGCGTCTGATGGTTGTCAGGTACAAGATCAATTCAAGCAAATATTACTGACAGAAGATCTCAGACCTTAAACCGCGTCTCTTACTATCAAATACTGCATTTAGGAGGTAGGTAGAGTATAAAAGGGGGATGGATTAGTTAAAATGATCGTGACCAAAACTAGCAGCCAAAATGTCGCTGTGACTGTCACTTTAAAACAAAGCAGGGTTATGGATTTAAAATAGGTTAGATCATGGCCTCATACGGTGGTCATGACTTTAAGGGACCCTGAGCGGAACCTGAGGATCTTCTTCTTTAGAGCATGAGAGGCTTTGATCTTGACAAAGGTTTTTGGTTGAGTGGGGTTGTTGGCGGTGGCTTGGGGTGAAGGTGAGGATGAAGAGGAGGTAGAAGCAAGGCGTGGTGGCAGTTGCTGGGGCCACACCAGCCCCCCACTCTCATCCGAGTCACTGGACAATGAACTGGAGGCTGGGGAGTACACCTCACTCATGCTGGACTCGGACTCGGCTGGCGCAGCACCGGTGTAGCCCTCCTCTCCCTGACAAAGAGGCGCTCTCTCCTGAAAGTCTGGCTGCCAGCGTTCTGTGTGCTGTTGCTGGTAGTAGCTCTGTGGGTGGGAATGGGGACACGGGTGAGCGTGGCGAGCTTTCCGAGGTGGTCGTCTATGTGCCTGCCCTGCCCGGGTCTCGCTCTCATCCTGGCTGAGCTCCAGGTTTGAACACCAGCGTTGGCTCCCGATGTGGCTGTTGTTGCACCTCTGTGGTCCAGTGTCCTGGCGCTGGCTGTGAGAGAGATCCACTCTACCTTGGTGCCTCTCAGTCGTGCTGTACCTGCGTTCTGGCAACACTCGCTGGCTCAGGAGGCTATTTTCTGATTGGGATCGACTGGTCTTACTGCTAGACTTTTTGGATCGCTGTCGCTCGTTGTGGCTCTTCTTGGAGTTTCTAGACTTTGGGTTGGGGTGGTCTGGAGAGGGAACAGCCCGGTTTGGCTTAGATTGCTCTGGGTTGTAGTGTCTTGGGGAGCGCACAGGGGCATGGCAAGCTTGTCCAGGGATATACTGAGCACTTACTAAATTGTGCCTCTGATGAATCGGGGGCTGTGGATGAAGATAATGCTGGGGGGATGCTGGTTCACAACACAGGTCAAGAGTTCCAACACCACGGTTGGGGTCCAGGGAGGGCAGAGGTGATGGTAGCCTCTCACCCAGAGTGTGTGGATTGGGCTGGGGGTAGGGCAGTGCAAGATAACGGTCTTCCTCCAAAGATGGGGCCTCTCCACTGCAGGCTTCCCCCTCTGGCTTGTCACAACCCCAGCTTTGGCTCTTTGGATTTGCCAAAAGGTCAATGTGGTGCTGAAGATGCGGGTCAGGGAGGCGCTGGTCTGTTGGAAGAGAAGGAGATTTCCTGTGTAGGGAGCTGTGTCCAGACGCACCACAGTATGTGGGGTCGGGGCTCAGGGTAGTGCGAGGCTGGCATGGTCGTGGTGAGAGGGTATGGCGCTGGATGAGACTCAGGATGTAATTTTCCACCCTCAAAGCCTGCTGGTAGTCCTCTTCGGTGACCTGGTCTTCTGTTGGCTGCTGGTGCCAGGCTTGGTTGGCTTCGCTGGGGTCCCACTGCCAGCTGTCCAGTGCTGTGCCCTCCTCAGCAATGCCCTCAAGCGGTGGATAAGGGGCAGAGAATGAGCGAGGAAGGGTGGGGCGCAGTGCTGGGGTATCTGCTTCTCCATTCACCATGATGGGGTCTCCTGATTACAGAAAACAGGACTGTTTTCAAATATGTACATAATTGCAATAATTGTATAAATGTTGGGTGTGATCTGCTGACAAGCCCAAGGATTTCATGGGATCAGTTTCAGTAAGCCTTGCCCTGAACTTAATAGCACATACATCCCACAATACAGAGTCATTAGAGGTTCTACAAATGTAGCCAGGGTTTTAATGTTTGTCGTCACTTTTAATCTTTGCCTTGTTGCTGATGTTAAACATGTTTTTGTTCAATGGCATACGAAAGCTGATGTCTACGAGGCTGTGGTGTTGGCTCTTTCCACTCCAACTTCAAACCTGATTTCCTGATTCCCTGGCTTTGAAAGACAGATATGCTGACTCTTATACAGCGTAAGAAGGGTCCCAGTGTCTGCTGCTTCCTCAGCTGTTCCAGATCTGCTAATTTTTCTTACCCACAGACTTTGGCCTGTCATTGGTGTAAGCCCAGGAGGAGACGGTCTCTGCAGGCTCAGTGGAACAAGACCTTCCTTTTGGTGACTGACCCTCACTCGACTCATAGAAACCTAGGGAAAAGAGTGCAGTTTGAAGGAGCACAGATGAATAACTCATTCATTATAACTCCCTGGCCATTTTAGTTGCTTGATGCCGGCTGCATTTCACCACATTCCATAAATAGACTTCAAACAAAACTACAAGCAATTGTAGCATGAATAAACAATAAGAGTAAAAATGAATTACAAACCCTGTGCAGTGCAAAAGAAAACATCAGTTATGTTTTGTGTACGAATGCCTTCATGAAAGAAATACATTCACTGGCTTTGTTGAAAGTGGGGAAATCACAATGTGCTTATTTATTCAAATATGTGGATCGTAAGTACCAGAGCTCGGCCGACTGTCGCCTGTTTCTCCTTGAGCCCCATCATAAGAGCCATCGTCTGTCTCGATCCTCAGCTCTCCCACCTGCTGTTCCAACGCCTGCATCAGGCCCCACGGGGAACTCTGAAGGGCACTCTGAAACACAAATGCACACACTGTTGGAGCCATAAGATCATTTATTTTGTTAGCGTAATGCTTGACCTGACCTATGGTTTCAAATACATGCAGTTTCTGTGTTCCACAAAGTACTTAAGGCAGTTCTAAGGTGAGGAGAGGCAGGCGTGGGCGGAGTGCAAAGATTTTTTGACTGTGACTGTGTCATTGTGGTGGTGCTCTGATTTAATATTAACCCTCTGAAATGGACATTGCAATTACCTGCCTTAAATATGCCACGGTATGGGGTTATCTTTTGGGATGTGGTCAAACATAAAGACTGCATTGGACGGTTATTCGCTGTCCTCAGCGACAAGTTCAACCTCCTCACTCTTCTGAGGCTAAATGTAAGTCTAAACGTTTGGTTTAAAAGGACTTTACAAACTGCCGATTAGCAATCTGCTAATTTGACTGCAAGGTCTGTTTGAACATTTTTGCTTTGTTGTTGACATGATTAATTGTTGCCTCACATTGTCTACTTAAAAATTACAATCCACCACAAACAGATTGTACTTCCAGCTGCATCACAGACCTCATTATCATCTGTTAATGGTAAGATCAGAAGTTTATAGTGTTCAACGTTTGTACACATGAAGAGTGATGCACAGAGATGATAAACTAATGTTGTATTAGCTGCATTATGTTATTCGACAGAAGTTTCAGTTTGTCAGAGATTTCTTCTTACTTTTGTCTCAGCCAATGAGGATTCCAAAACATCAAACAGAGAAAGCTACAATTTAGATGTCGACCTCATTTTGCTCGTTACCAAAATAAAAATGTGGCCATCAAAGGTCACCACCGTGCACAGCATCCATATCCGTCAGTGGACTCTCTTATGTAAGCAAGCTTACAGAGGAAGCAGTCAGTTGGTGCATGAATAATTCAAGAGGCTGTGAAGGGTAGGGGGTGTTCTTTCATGGTGGAGGACACACACACACACACACACACACAGAGAGAGAACAAACCCTCACCATATACAGAGACACATATGTTTGCTCATACAGCTCAGATAAACACAGCTAACCCTTAACATACACTCTGTGGTGATTCTATTAACTTATGTGCTGACTACACACACGCACACTTATAAGACAGTATACTTGGACTTACTTTTTCAGCCAGTGAGACAGTTTGCGCTGGTCTAATGCCAACATCATCTGACACTCGCTGTAAGATCTGCAGACATTTGCACGCAAGCTTGTCTGCAAGACCCAAACACAAACACTCATACATCCAACACACACAAACACATCTGCATGCATGCACAAAAGCAGGTCATTTTGTCATATGTAGAAGTGATTTGACCACTGCTGACACTCAGGGCTCATTAGAGAGACTTCATTATCACAAGACTGAGCATGTCCTCATAACAAGGTGACACTTTTTACATTAGAGCCCTTCCATGATGGAGCACCTGTCAGAAATTTGCTACAGTCTATTGCACTTCCCGGGCACTGTCTTTGTACATCTGTGTGTGTGTGTGCGCCAGTAAAACACTGCATATGGAAATGTAATGGAACAATAGGTGTCATATTAAAGTCATCGGAGAGCACAGTTTGTCACACAAGTGGAGAAGCTTCTCCGCCATGTCAGCAACAAGGCTGTATTGATGACGATCTCAGTCCACCATTTTGGTACAGACTCATTTATCTCACCTACTATTTGATGGATTGCCATGATTTTTTTTTCTTTCTTTTTTACAGCCATTCAAAATTCCCAGAGGATAACTACTGACTTTGGTGATCTTTGACTAACTCGAGTGTTCCTATGAGGTTCGTGGCTTTCCTTAGGTACAGGCATTCAAGTTCCCCTCAGGATGAACTGCAATTACTTACATGAACCAGTCAACATTTCCTTTAGCACTGCTGTCAGGCAAAAATCTGAAGTATATCATGAGTCCCTGTTTGTGCTTGTTAGTAATTAATAAATGCTAACAAGCTCAAATGACGAGAAATCGTTGACGAAAATGTATCATTGTTATTGTGAGCATGTTAGTATGCTGATGTTTGCGTTTAGCTCAAAAGAACACTGCTCCTAATGTTGCCTTAATGTCACATAAGTTTACCAATTTTGAATTTCTCCACATGTAAATAGAATAATTATGGGTGGGACTTTTCTGGAAACTTGTCAGTTGTTCAGGGTAATTAAATCCGAATGTCACAGATTTGGTGACATTCAGTTACAGTGTCAACTGACAGTATTATAACCTTTTAGCTGTTAACATGGGAATCTTTGACATTTTATATGAGGTGAATGTGGAAAAAGTACAGAGCCCTAAAGGTCACACTGTCAATTATGCAGGATGGATTTCCTTTAGCGGACCCTCACACTCCTTTGTTTGTCTCACAAAACTTGAATGTTATGAAGAATAAGTCTGACAGAAAACCGGATATGTTTGCTGGATGAACCCTTAGCATGAACTTCTTGGTCATTTGCTTCACTCAGTGCCTGAGTTCTGACTCCTTTGTCCTGCAGACGAAATGCGGTCATAATGCAAACGCTGCTGAGCAGCAGTTGACCCAAGCTAACCGATGCTTCCTACACAACCTCTTCACCCCACACACTGTCGTTTCTTTTGTCTTGATAAGGGCTCTTATTGTGTCACCATAAACAAAGCATTAGCATCACGACATCAATATGGTTCTGTGTGGCAGGAACTAAGAGTAGGAGCTTTGTCTCAGCTTCTGGCGGGGGGTTAAGAAATAGCTGGGAGGAGGAGAAAATATTGGAAATCAATTAATCAATGATGCTGTCTCGGTCGACTGATTCTCTGCTGCTTCATTTTGACCATGCCGACAAATTAACACACACTGTGAAAGCCAAGGCTTTACATATGAAACTGTAATACTGCAAAAAGCAAGCAGACCTTTGTGGATGAGCAGACCAGCCCAACACAATAATGGTGTGGCTTTGGGGACACTGTGGCTCTATTATTAATAGTCTCACAATGGTCCACTGACACCCTGCACACTGTATCATTACTGTTTTACTGCATCCTCCGCTCAAGGCTGATGGGGGGATGGGGAAGACTGAGGACAGGGTGCAGCCACCGTCACCTAGACATTAAGCTGTTATACACTGGCTGTGCAACACATCAGCGCTTTCAGAGAAAGCGACAAAGCAGCAGGTGAATCCACTTTTGGACTGATTTCCTTTTAATATCACTGGTTAAAGCCACTGAAGAGTGAAAACATGAAGTGGCAGGCAAATAAATGAGGACAGCCTATAGTGATAGAGACATTACAATTATAATGTACAAGAGAAAGGAGAAAAGGACAGAGACCTTGGGTTTCGTTGAGGATTTTAATCTGCAGAACTGAACCCGAGCCAGTAACTGACAGGCGGCTTTTGAAAAAATGAATGAATAAAATACTGCCAGGATATAGAAATCTATGGACCAGGGTGCAAAAGGCATGCAGCCGCACTGCTGGACCCTCTATAATTAAAGCAATGTTGTGACTGGCTGTGCACAGAGAAGGCTGTAGGAGGCCGGAAACACATTCACATGCATGCACACACACACGAGACACCCTGCCCCCAGTCCCACTGCTTGATTGGACTACTGATCCCTTCTTTCTTCACACTCTCTCTCTCTCTCTCACACACACACACACACACAAACACACTCGAAATCCCTTATTTCAATAAAATCTTAATGATACTTTCTGTATTGACAAAAGTTTAATTTGTGCAAACACACAGAAAACCACAGTAAATGGTATTCATCAGCCTACCCTGACTGTGTGCTCAGTGTAGCCTGTAGGCAGGGCAGCAGGGTGGGCTGGCCGTGATCAGACCTGCACGCGGCTGTGCTCATGTGACTGACAGCTTTGGGGCCAGCTCAGAATCCATCTCATGGTTGTTCTGCTTAGACATGTTCTTTGGGACAAGCTGATTTCTGTTTGTGGCAGTGCAGTAGCAGATATATATTTTCAGAGGCCCAGTTGTGTATATGCACAAAGATACTGAAGGCTATGTTGTGTTTCTCCGGCAGAACAAAGCAGAGGAAACCATCCAGCGATCCATTTCAGTGATCGGTCACTGCTGAGCAGACTGACAGTGCTGTTCTCTTACTAATGACGTGATGCTGTCCTAACACAAGGACACACACAACCTGATCTATAATGAGTCAGAGCTTCAGCTAAGGCACAAAACAAAAGAAAGCTTATTGTGCACCCATGCTCTCTTTAAATAGGGGCTTTCTGGTGAATTCATAACATTGAGAGTTATTTCCAGATTGCTCTTAACAATTATAACTTAAGAGCACCTCAGAGTTCCCAGAGCAAACGCTCCTCCACTCAGATGGATGAAAGTATGCTACACACTTGTACACAATTCATATATTCTCCTCTACTTTCTCCAAAGACACACACAGCAGGGAAGCTAAGAGGGAGGTCAGAGCTTCATGCTTTCCCAGCTGCTGTCTGGCGTCACACGGCTGTCAACACCTTCAACGGGACACACTGTATCCTGTGAGCCTGTCTGGGGCCACATTCATGTCCAAGGCAGCCACACACAAGCACACACACACATACATAGACTAGATTTCTCACGGGTCAGCTGTTTCTGTGTCACACCCAGAGAACTATACATTTCAGACCTACATGCATCATAAGATTTTGGGGGATTTGGCTCGGACGCAGATGGTGAGTCGATATGATGAAGCCTAGATTTGGGACCGCAATTAGAGTCCTGCCGGAGAAAAATACTCTCCGATGGATTTGCCGTGTAATTACACACACGCCTGGAGAAGCAGAACAGTTAATAAACATCGATCCCAAGGGCGCCTTGCTGCGTAATATGAGGAAAGTGGGGGGAAATAAGCGGCGCCGAAGGGAAACGGGTGTCACTTTTTGGCTGGCCGTGAAAAATTTCCAGTCAGTGTGAGGATGAGGAGGGTGGATGAAGGCTGACAGCTTCACCACGGCCTGGGTGGCTGGATTTAAGATGCTCATGCGCGTGTGGCACACTGGAAACAGACGACCTAAAGGTTAATGTACATGTTTCCATATGATACCATCATATCATACCAGGATGACACGGCCACCTAAATGCGTGTCACACTCCTGCAGGGGCCTCCATCGACACCATTAGTATTCTGCTCCATATGCGTCTATTGTTAGGCCCCCGGCGGAGGGGGGGTGGAAGGAGGTGTGTAGAGGAAGCGGCTGATTTAATTTCTGTTTCACCAATAATGGCTTCCTATTGTAGCAACGTTGAGACAACTTGAGAGGCTGCGCAAGAGCAACAAAACTTCCAAGCCTCGAAATGAAACTCATGTAGTTTTACGACAGATGCGATAAAACGCACAGCAGGCGCCGAGACTTGGAGAGATGACCCGGCGGTGCGTAAAACTCGGTGAGGGAGATGCTGCCTTGGAAGCAATGACACACCCAAACTTTTATTTGTCTCGATCAACCCAGTTTTTTCCCCCCTTCATGTTAATGCTGCGCCACAGCGGATCGTTTTTGTTCGGAGCAACTTCGGTTGAGCTCCACGAAAGAGAAAGCCAAAAATAACATTGTCTTCAAAAAAAGGTGTTACGAATAAACTGAAGGAATAATTCATTTTTTTAATTATGTTTAGAGAGCGCAAATAAGAGCTTGTTAGGTAGTAAAAGCCACAAAAGTCCATGATGAGGGAACAATGGGCCATTAAGTGGTATGTCTGTGCCACAAACGGCGGGTGCTCCACCCCCTGATTTCTTTACCCACAGGCATAAATCTCAGCCTGAAGCGAGGAGACGCATTACGGCCTTTCACACAGAGACACGATTAATCAAGTTGAGTAACTTTTCTGCAGATGGAGGTCACCCCTGCACAAAAGGCACAGCCCAACCAAGAGTCCACCTAACGGTCAAGCGGATTACAATGAGGATACGTACTATTATATTCAAAACTATGTACATGCAAGAGGTAAAGTGGGGTTCAACCGGGGGGGGGGGGGGGGGGGGGGGTGAGACACCCTGGGAGCCCTGCCGGAATCCAAACAGTGAAAGACACAATATAAACTTCTTACCAGCTGGCGCCTGAGTGTCAAGTTTTCCTGACCCCAGCTGCTGAAACACCCCAGCTCTCCTCTGGAGCCGTCCTGGGGCGGGGGGTCTCCCAGAGCCAGCGCCCCCAGCACCAGGCACTCCTGCCTCTGCTTGCGGAGCTCCAGCTCGCACAGCCCGGCCAGACTCGCCTCCAGGCGGTCCTTGGTCCGGCTGCGCTCCACGGTCACCGGGAAGGAGAAGGCGCGGTGCATGACCGCACAGATCCCGGCACGATCTTCACAATAAAGGCCGCCTAATTGTTTCCCCCTGTTTGGTATTCCGTGCTCCACCAGTTGGTCCAGATTTACAAGGGGATTGGCGGGCTACAAAGGGCCATGCTGTATCCCGTTCCTCGGAGCTGTGTGGTCGCCTTGGAGCAGCATGCTTTCCTGGATCTGCTATGCATTTTCTATCTCGCAGCTGTCAAACGCAGCGGCGGAGCTCCGCCCTCTGCGACCAGCCACAGCCACAAACCTGGGGAGTCACCCCCCACCCTTTTTTTTTTTTTTTGCAAATTCAATCTCATCCTTCATTGGGTGCGAGAGGCTGCGCGTAACGTTGTCCCATCCCCCTTGATTCATGACAGTGACGCCTCAACCTCACCCATCTTCTCATCTCGGCCCGGCGACTAACGGACTTCTTCAGGGGAGGCGTCTTTCTGGAGATGGAGAAAAAAGACTGGGATTTTATTACCTGCAAACAATTTACAGCAGCTGTGTAGGTCCAGAGGCAGAAGTACATCAATAACCAGAATGAAACACCAGGGAAGGAAGCTGTAAAATGGATCCAGCAGTTTGGCCTGAAGTGTAAGGACAACATCAGTTAAATGATGTTTTAAAATGATAATTGAACATCCATCTTACAGATTTGTATGATATTCTCGTCTTAATTATGGAAACTTACTGGAAGATAAATATCTGAGCAAGCCTTTAAACATCTCCAACTTCCTGTCAAATTTTCAGGCCTGACGCTCAGAAAACAAATAGAATACAAACAAAGCATAGGTTAAATAACTTGAATCAAACATTGACATTATATTTGCACAACTGGGTTCATGTGGTTACTCTGTGTAAAATGGATAAAGTTGTAGTTCATGTGGAAAGTATGCAAAAGTAATTCAAATGAGTGGCACAGGAAACCTTTGGGCAGACTGCTCTGAACAAACTAATAGTTTACAACAAGCTTGCACTTTAGCTCCTAAAATAACAATGCTTTCAGTGTGCGACATTAGCTCAATTTTTTTTTTCAGTGCAGTTAGAGATGAATATTTCATCCTCATGCCAGCCTCTTCTGCACTACTCCACTGTGAAGTCTCCTGAGGTTACACATGCTGGATACTTTATGGACAACAGCTAAGTAAACCCATCTGTGTGATTCTGCTGAACACCCCCCCTAAAAAAATTAAATAAAAAAAATAAAAATTAAGTAGCTTTCCACTACAAGAACAGAAACATTTTTTTGTTCAGTTCTTTTTTTTTTATTCATACTTCCAGTTTCTACTTCACATGAACCAGAAAGCCACTTTTATCTTCATTCTCTATGAGGCAAAGTCATCAGCAAGTCAAAACCTACGCGCAGCGCAGGTTGGATTCTTTTTGTCAGTGGTTTGTGTGTGTGCACACTGCAGATATACACAACATATACTTACAGTATACTTATCTCATGTATAAAGTTCACTAAAAGTCTCTCTAGAGATCAAAACATTTTCTAAAAAAAAAAAAAAAACAAAAAAAAACAAAAACAAAAACAAACAAAAAACATACAGTAGAATTGTTTTTGAACAGAACTACACCAGTACATATATATTTTTTTTAATCAAGACACACTTGAAGAGAATTTGCTATGAGTTTGATCAGTGGTCATCTTCAGGAGGTCGTTTGTGATTCTACTGTGTTTTAACCAAGGCTGTAAGTCAGTACTGTGTTGTATGAGTGGCACTATTGTCTCGCCGGCTCTGTGATGGCAAGGCAAATTGCCAATTATTAATACAGTCAATGAACTGCACAATTCATTAGTTGTCAGTGACAAACTGGTGGCATCCAGAACTCTTGGGTCGCCTTGGTTCCACAGCTGTGCACCAAAAGTAATCATACAATCATTCAACGCATTGCAACGCACATAACTGAGTGCACACGAGAAAAGACAGAATAAAAACTTGATTTAAGCCATTTGTTGGTAACAATGAAAAAAACCCCCCCAAAAAACAAACATGGAGTTTTGAAGGGAATAATGAAGGCAAAAAACCCCAGAAAGCAACAACCACACCACCTGCTCCCCCCCAAAAAAAAGAAAACAAACAAAAAAAAAAACCCCCAAATAAAACAGAAATCTTAAATTGCATAATTGTGAGGATTGATACAATTCAATTCACGTGTTGTGGCCTGTATTATAATTTGGATGTGCGTATGACAGCAGTGTAGCGTTACAATGTATCTGTCACTATGATCAGTCTTCATAATGAATTAAAACAGAGTTTCCCCAAGAGATTAAAATCAGGTATCAAATGTATCAAACTAAAGCCAGGAACTTACACTCAGCATTTACAGGGTTTCCCTCATAACAGATACAAATGTCAGATTTTTTTTAATGCAAAAAAAGTAATTCAAGCATATGAAAAAGAAAATCAATTTTATCATACTCTAAAAAAAACCCCAAAAAACAACGCTTTAAAGCATTTTAGTCACATTTTCATTTATATTTCACGTGTGACATCTCTGTACCATCATATACATGTATATGTATATACATATATAAGCATGACTTCACTGCAATCTTTCAGTGTCATCAGGTTTGTGAAAGTGATTTCTTTAAAACAGAAAAAATTTCCAACCACTCACATTCAGGTCTTAAGGTTTCCATGTGTTATCGTTCCTCTGCCTTCTTTAAAGTGTAAAACACAAACAGCAGGCGTCCAAATCCTGAAACTTTTCTGCTGTTTTCAGTGAGTCCCTCGGTAACATGCAACACAGGCACACAGTAAAGATACTGTTTCCCCTCATACAAATCACTCATCCTTGCCTTGCCCTGAAATAGACAAGAAAGTGTGGCAGACTTTAGTTTACAGTTGCTGTGTTTGGGATGCGTTTTGGAAGATTGACACGTAATCACCTCAAACATATTGTATTTAGGCAGAAGCAGCTCTGATTTGGAGGAGAAAAAAATCAGCAGGATTGAAATGCATCCATTTCTAATTCCCATATTCGTATCCAAACTAAACGGCTGCCATTTGTCTTGTCATTCTTTACCTGAAAAGGCCTTAAAGTGCTTTACCCTCTCTTCTTTTTTTTTTTTTTAACACAAGGAAGTTAGTTTGGAAGTGCTTTCATTGCTGAAGTCTGTCAGCTCTAAGGGGTCTCTGTCAACAACAGAGATGCACCTAATCCAGTATATATATATATATAATACATGACATACATGATAAATACTTCATTTTAAAAAAATTTGATAATCCGTGAAAGTACATTTTTATTCCTTTCTTTTGGTTTAATTTAGTTGCGATAATTCTCATGCTTTCATTGCATCCAAGACAGACACTTGAAGAAGGGAAGGGAGATTGTGGTTGAATAAGGTGGTTTAAAAAAAAAAAAAATGTTTGACATTCATAGAGATTTGCCTTTTCACTTACTTACTGAGAGTCCACTCTCACATCTGCATGCTAAACATCAAGAGTGAGCCAGGAGCCAGTTAGCTTAGTTGAACATAAAGAAGCTGCGGGAAACAGGTTAACATATACTGTAGACTAGATACACAGGAAACCAAGTTAGTGTGCCTGCAGTTTCCTCCACTTTATGCTAAGATTAATTAGCTGATTAACCGCCAGCAGGGCCAGGAAACAGTTATCTTTAATGGTGGAAACTGGAGCAAACAGCTCCCTGGACGAGCTAACTGGCTGCTGGCTGTGGTGTTGGTCTGGATGTCGAACTTCAGGGAAGAAATGAGCACATACCTCAAAATGTCAAACTATTCCTTTTTTTTTTTTTTTTGAAAGCAAAGTGTGGTCAAGCTACTAATGTGGTGACATGGACAAAGAGCTGCTCGCAGAGGGCAAGTGAAGGGTCCATCTCCAAAATGTTATATATCCCTTTATGAGTGAAAAAATCTGAAAATTCAAGTTAGTTCATTCTTAAAAATTTAGCTGATCGAGTCTGTCTACTTTGTTTTGACTGATTTAAGATACTTACTATGTGTCAAAAAGTGACATAATTGATAGTTTAAGCAGTCACTTTGTACATCGAGGTGTAAAGTCATTTTCTTTTTCAAATCTTGGATACTTAATTTTGGAACAAAACGCTTCAGTTGTAAACTGTACCCTGGTGGGGCTAATGCAAGGCAGCATCCAAATGCATTAGCATTAAAAAAGGCAGTCCGACTCAAAGAGCCAGAAGAGAAAAAACAAATGTAAGAAACATACAAGTGTGGTATGGTAAAAATGTCACACTTTACAGCACACACGCATGCACGCACTCTCACACCCACACATGCGCGAACATAATCGCGCGAATGCAGAATCATACTTGCACACTGGACATGTCACAGACATATCTGGCATGCACTTTTAGAAGAAAACACTTTTTGTTAGAAATTCTTTAACTGGTCTAGAGCTCTGATAATTTCTTTATGTACATAAATTAACAATAAATATAGGTAATGTTTATATATTTTGAAATATACATATTAAATAATGAAATATTCTTATATATTTCAAATATATTCATAGATTTTTTTTCTAATTTGAAACATTTTTAAAGAGATATAGTCACAGTTTAGTAATAAAACAAGTAAGAACACAGATGTCCCTACGGGTCTGGCTGCAGCATCCCTTTTTAAAAGAAGAATAAGTTGTGATCAAAGTCTGGCCTTTTTGTCCAGGCCAATACATTCGACTTCTTTACAAGGATGAGAAATCATGCAGTGTAAGGAAGCTAACACAGAGGCAGGGGAAACTGATCTAAGGTTAAAAATACTGATTTAGGTCCTCTTCATTTATAATGTCTTTCAAATACTTCAGCACAATGGTCTGACAGGGAACCAGCCCTGACAGAGGCCGGGGTCAAACAAGGCAAGGAGCTTCCAGCTGTGACATTTCTTTTTTCTTTTTGGCGGTGGGGTGATACTGCACTCTGATTACCTGGAGGTTTGTGAAAGGGACACTGCAACGAGGACCTCTAGGGGACGACTAGTTTGGAACAGTCGAGAGTGTAGAAAGCCAGTAAGACTTGAAAGGACCCCCCTTTCCTTTGACTGAGTCGCTCATCTTCTTCTGTTGTTGTTCTTTTTTCTTTTTTTTTTTTTTTTTGGACACACGTAGACTGGAACTGGACCACATTAACACTGACTGAGGAGAGCTAGGTTGTCTAAATGCATGCAGTAGTTTTCCCTCTTTCTCTCTGCCGCTCTCCTGGTCGACATGGCTTACAGAAGGATGCACTCGCTAATAAAGAGAAGAGAAGGAAACTGTTATCCCACAAGTGCAGAGAAAGCGCAAGTCTCGCACCATCCCATGGTGCCTCAGTGATGTTGCGGACACCTCAGTTCCTGCGTGTGATAGGGGCACTTTCTGTCCTTGACTTCCTCCTCCAGGGCTTTTTTTCCCCTCTATGGTGGTTACCTTGTGTTCCTTTGTCTCTGTTGGACCAGCTCACTGTTGGTCCTGCTTCTCCCTCTCCCTCTCCCTCCCTCTCTCTCTCTCTCTCGCTGCTGCCTGCATACTGGTTCACGAACAAAACAGGTCCTATATTGCACAGCACGCCCTCATGGCCTTGTGGTGGTGTGTCAGTGATAGCGACTTCTCTTCTCCTCCGCCTCAGAGCTGTAGTCGCTTAGACTGATGCCTCGCTGGAGGTTCAATAAAGAGTCCTTCATCTGAATAAGAGAAAAAACAAAACAATGTACTAGTTTTTTTTATTAAAAACAGGAACGTTACACTTACCCACTTGCATGTTGGTAGTTTATGCTTGGATGCAACATTTAACGGTTATTTATTGTCTTATGTAAAACCCTTTTAAATCGGTTAATATTGGATCATTAGCCATTCCAAATGGAGTTAATAAGGATTCCTGAAATTTGGCTCAGGGATGAAATCAAGTTTCTTTCATGCTCACTTCTGAGTTATCTGACTGCACAAATAATTTCACAAATTTTATCAGTTCATTGAAAGCTTTCCTCTAACTAGGTAAAATGTAAACACACGGTCAGATACAAAAGATACCCTCACATTCCTGCCATTTGTTGGCTGCTGTGGATTTTCCTATTCCTTGGATATCTAATAGTGAATGTTGCCTCACTGGCTGACTGGTGTCCTTTCTCAGAGGTGGATCAGGAACATTTAGCAGAGCTAAAATGGTCATTGACGATGATACAGTGCAACTACAATAATGTGTACTTGAACTGTCATAATGCGAGCCAAACTGATCTAAATGTGCCCAATCCATGCTTCTTTGGGAGGCTCACAAGCATTAATTTTGAAACAGCCCCTTTGTGTCTGAATACCTGGTCTAACAGCACCACTGATGATTTAATAATCTCCCTCCACTTCTGCAGCTCAGCGTCATGATAACGCTGCTGCGCCTCCAGGAGCTGGGACCACTCCATCTGCGTCTGAGGAAGTTTACTGGGAAACACACACCCACACACACACACACACACACACATGCACATCAGCAATGTTAAATGAGTGCAGTCACTGAAGTGTGACTTCTATTTTTGAGGGACTGCCAAAAAGCTGTTTGGTAAATTCTGGGGTAATTTTAGAATCTCTCTGTTTTCCCATCACACACAACAACTACCATGTAGATTATTTTTAATGCACTGTATGAAACAGTAACTGTGTGTGCGACTGCCTCTTGATCACATAACAATAGTGGATGTACAGTGGAAGTTTCTGTGTCCGCTGTGTGTGTGTGTGTCTGTACCTTTCATGAAGCCGTAGACCTTGCCATGTTGTTAAGGACTGTGCAGAGTACTCCAGCATCCACAGCTTGTAGAACAGCATCATGTTGAGGAACACCAGCAGGACCAAGCTGAAGAAAAACAGAAAATAAGCTTTTTGCATTTTGGCAATTTATAATACAATTTGTTAGCCGATTATGTACAATGGAAATTACATTCTAATTGCAATGGGGATATTGTGAATATATACATCTGACTAACTGGATGATCAGACATGATATGTACCTTAAACAGATCCTATTGATGGCGATGAAAGGAAAGGAGAGAGAACAACAATGGACTGTAATTCTCAGTTAGAAACCACATCAAAACACAACAGAGCTTACAGGAAAAATGGATGGAATAATGCAACAAATGACTCAGAAATTTTAATATGTGACAGTTGGGATATCCATCTTCATGGTCAGATATACAAACGCATGTGTGTTTGTATTTTGTGATCTGTTGCGTACACAAAGCTGATGATGAGCAGCAGTTTGGAAACGCTGTACAGAGCGAGGCCTCCAGGCAGGTGATGGTGTTCTGGACTCTGGTGTCTGGTCTGAGTGGATCCTGCCACTTGCTTGATCCGCTGAATCACTTCATCATCTGTCGGCGTGGTAACGGGGCTGAGTGCCTCGTCCAGATGCTGGCTGCGGATGTGAGGGAGAGGCCTCTTCTTCCGCCTCACTGTGGAGTTCTTCACCACCTTCGCCTTCAGAGACAGCTGATGGGTCTCGGTCAGTATCTCCTCCAGCTTCGACAGCTCCAACTCTGAGGGGGAAAAGGAAAATTGATACACACCTCAGTCATCATGGAGTAACTGTGACTCAGATGTACTATTTCTTTTATTCTGTTATCCTCAAAAAATTTATGAATCAGACAATTATTATATAATATGGTATATTAATATAGTTGCACTATATGATTATTTAGATATAGATTCATTTACTTTTACAAATCAAACAATCGAGTTTACCGAGATGACGAAAGTTTTCCTCCAACCCACTCCAGAAGTTCTTCTCTATGAAGCCTTTCACCAGCCCCCATGGCTGCTTTCTGTAGCGCAGCTCTGTTGATACCCTGAGAGACAGCGAAACAGAGACCTAAATGCATCTTTGGATACAGATAGACACTAAGTTCAAAAAACAGGTACAGTAAGACATTAAAAGGGGAGAAAATTCAAAGGTGAATTTAAAAAAGTATCCAAAATGAATTACTTATCATGTATAAAATGTTGTGTATAAGAAGTTGATATTGCACATCATTATTTCCCAGCTGTGTGTATCTGACCACGTCTTACTTACCGTAGCCGACACTTGTTCTTGGCCACCCTGGTGAGCATGTAGCGGTTCATAGTGTAGA
Source organism: Remorina albescens (assembly GCA_034769265.1). Lineage (NCBI taxonomy): Eukaryota > Metazoa > Chordata > Actinopteri > Carangiformes > Echeneidae > Remorina > Remorina albescens. Next base: position 6,614,226 of record CM068497.1, on the reverse strand, counting down.
AGTAATCGTGGTAGGGCACATCGTGTGTGATGACCTCGGCGTCGATAATGTAACATTCGCTTTCCTGACTGGCTTTGAACAGAGTCTGACACAGGCATGTTTTTTAAGTGACATCAAACTTTTAGAGATGAAAACGAGAGGAAATGTTTCTCGTGTACTGGGGTCGACTGTACCTGTGTCTCCGTGACTGTGGCCGTTTTGGGGGCCAGTGGGTTTGACAACGAGATGGTGTACAAGATCTCTCTGGTCTGGTTCCCAGCCTCATCTTTCTTCCATGGATGGTAGACCACATCTAAACCACAAAATGACAAGACATGAATGAACTGATAGCAACTGCAGCACACAGCATGATCTATTTTGGCTTGCACTCACTCTAGAGATTTCAACATGGTCCGTACAAACCTGAGAATCGCCTCTGTTCCATGAATTCACTCATGAACTGCGACTCAGTGAAGAGGATGTCATAGAGCTTGTCCACGTTAAACTTATAGATCTCATTGATGTGCTGCCTGCCATTCAGATCCTCATGGAAAGCTTGTACTTCACCTAGACATCAGAAAGAGACAAGATACAAATCATAGATGGCTCTTGTCAGCAGCATCATCTTCATCACCCTGCTATGAGGTGTTAGAGGAGCAAACTTTCTATAGTATTATGTTTTATCATTTTGTGCAGTCACCTTCGTCGTGTGTTTCCGAGGAGTCGCTGAGCTCAGTGGGGATGTCTTCATTGTCATTGAAGTCAAGTGAAGGTGAGGGCACAGGACCACCAGGGCCGCCGGTATCATTGTTCTCCTCCGCCACCAGTGGCATAGTCAGCAGCTCGCCATCTGGTAGGCAGTCTGCATATTCATCTGCTGGGAGGTCAAACTGTGGAAAAGCATCCATCAGACCAATAAAATTAATTCGAACAACGCTCTCAGCAGCGTCACTATGTGTCTGTGTGTTCACGAACAACGTGATGAAACTTACTGTGATGGGTGCGTCGTGGTTGCCCAGGCTTGGGATGGTGCTGTTGGGGACGAGCTTCTTATGTAGCAGAGGAGAGCTCCCTTCAGGTTTGGCCTCAGAGCTGCTCTTTGACAAGTTGTCATTGTTGATCTCGTTCTCCTCATTGGGAATCTCTTCACTGAAACTGAAGGCCCCAGGGAACAACGTCAGACATAAACTTTACTCAGCTCTACTTATCTGTCACTCTTCATGAAGCTGGAAACTCAAGCAGTGTTTACAAAGATCTTTAATGGTGTGTTTTGTCCTTCTTTGGCTCCAGTTGGGTTGGATTTGAATGTAGTAAAATACTATTGACAGAAGGTTTATACAATAACAGCAAAGTATTAAAGGATCAGCCTTGTATATCTTTGAATAGTTACAAGTGAATTCCAAAGCAATCTTTGTTTTTGCAGCTTTGAAGCTGTTGAAACAGACGGTGCTCAGTATGACCATTATTTGTCTCTATCTAACTTAGTGATGGTTGAAAAGATGAATGATTCCCTGAACCACTGGGCATCTTATTTGACACGAGGAAGCCTCCATTACTGATGAAAACTGTGCACAAATTTACACATCTAAACCATTCAGTCCGCACAGCCCTCCTGACATCAATCTGTGATAAACAGAACACTTCAGAGACTGTGAAGACAGAGAACAGATCCTAACTGTGACTCCAAATTGATTTAATCTTGTAAAATTGCTTTAGACATGAGGGGAAAATGTAAATGAAGCAAGAGACAGAGTAAAGAGGGATCTTTTAAGCCTTCCAAGAAGAACTGCAGTCTAAATTGGCAGACCTGAGATGAACACTAAGTGTGTAACTGTGTACATCATGGATTATATACTTGTATGTGACTGGCGCTCGAGTGCTTTGCTTTTGCATTTCATACCAGGCTCCCTAATTATTTTGTAATTTGGGGTAATTGGATGATCGACTGAAGGTTTTTATGGTGGTAGCCATAGCAACTGATGATTGTAGCATAACCAGACTCACCCCATGGTGTTGAAGTCATCATCAGGGGGAACATAGTCCTCATCATCACTGGTTAGGCCGAGCTCGTTGCCATAGCACTGGTGAACAAAGTGCCACAGTTCTTTGGGGCACAGGGGCTGCAAGGGGCATAAACCAATCAAAATGAGGAATGAGAGGATGCTTTAGTACCGTACAGTAAAATATGCATGGAAAGAAAAAGCAAGATTTCTTCTCCATACAATCAACCTATGTGTAAAAATATCACACATTTAACAAATGTAAAAACATTCTTGTACTTTTGGAAGTCACATTCGCTGACCTTGTCGAGCAGCGCATTCTGCCACAGTCTGAACATCATCATGTACGTCCTGTCCCTGGCTCCGAATGAGGTGAAAAAGTGCTGTGAAGTACGTATCAAAGGCGATCATGTCACTTATCAAAGAATTTTTTTAATATTTGAAATTAAAGGCATAGTTTGAGGACCAAACTCTGACACATTGGGCGGTGATGGCTTTAGAGTAAAGCAACATTCCCGTTACCAGCCAGACTTTCTGTGGTGTCTCTTTGGGTGAATATGATTAGATTTAACACACACTCATTGCTCAGTCTTTCGAACAACTACTGTAGTTACTATTCCAAGTTTCCACAACTCTAAGTGGCTGTCTTCAGTCATTCTGTGTCGTTTACCTTCTCATTGTCTGTGCAGACCTGGATGGCATTGGGAATGAGGCGGGCAGTCTTCTCCTTCGTCATTGAACAGATGTCCTTTAGTCGCACTGTCAACTACACGCAAACACAAACCAAATGCACACAATTATACACACACACAAAAACGATAAATTCAACTATGACCCAGTACAACCAGGAGAATGCACAGGGTGTTCATAAGTGTACCAGCGTTTCCCAGCGGAAGATGTTGCTGTAGAAGCAAATCCAGTTCTCAGAGAGGTAGAGTCGTCCCTGCAGGAGGATGTCCCGTTGAAGAGCACAGGAGTAGTCTGAGACATAGAAGCCACAATAACGGAGAAATAACAACACCACATATTATGATATAAACGTGCTACATCACACAGAAACTACGTCATTAACATACACAACAGGGGAATAATTCATAAAAGAACATCAAATGTCACCTCTGCCATGCAAACACACAGCTCATTTCATCGACATACAGAAACCTCAGCATGGAGATCACTGCTGTTTCATGTATATTTTGTTTATAAATTGTAAATTTGCCATAACCAAACCATCAAAAAGTCAAATTCTCACCTCAGGTTTTATTTTTACAGCAATTCAAACAAAGTTGGCATTCAGCAGAGAGATCGGAAAAACTTTTGACAACAGATCAGCTACACTTGAAATATGCTGTGTTAACGGCAATCAGGTGATAAGTTTCCCCCAGAGGAAGTAGAGGAGGATATCTGGAAGCTGTAGAATCAGCTGCGATACAATCATTTCCCCATTTTAAACAAACAGAAGGTGTGCAGCCCTCCTGTGTTTTGGAAGGCCGAACCATTTTTTTAAATTGCTAACAAGGAAGCTGCACCCTGTCAGTCCTCAGATGGCCTTAGTGGTGTCGGTGGCGTCCACTCACCCACAATGAGTCTCTCTGTGTCGGGGAGCTGCTTGAAGAGTTTCCTAAAGTCCTCATTGCGCTGCTTGTATGTCGGGCTCAGCACCTGCAGTGATAGGCAGAGTCAGACACACAACACACACACACACACACACACACACACACACAAACACACATGTTCTTCTAAAACCCACACTTCCATGCTCTGTTACTCGCTCACTCACAAGTGTTGTGTCCGTCACACAGCGCAGATTATTTGTGAGCATGTGAGGTAACCTTGTTAAAACCACCCACATATATATATTTTTTTAATTTTGAGGGCTTTCATTCTGTCGGGAGCTTTGACAAGCAAAAGACATGGACATGTAGTCACAGGCAAGCAGAGGTATGTGGCTGAAGTTACCTACAGTCATTAACCAGACTTGATAGCAGAGCGATTTAAAGCACAATTGGAAATATCAGCCTGCTGCAGATCATCCAATATGCATGCCGCCATGACTATGAGCATTTATAATAAGAGTCACATTCGCAGATTTGCAGTACGGAGCAGCACATATCCGACAATGAGGCTTTTGTTTAGTGACAATAAGAAGGACAACTGATGAAATCTCAAGTATAAACAAAACCCTACACAGTTGTTTGAATAACATGGTCAAACTAATTCCTTCCAGCACTGGGAGCAGTATCATTTTCAACACAGCCAGGTTTTTCTCTTTTGCTTGGCTTCAGCAGACTTGTGATCACTTGGAGACTGCAACGTGTAAAAGTGTGTGCCATAGCGAGGGCTCTCACTGTCTGCGCCAGATGCTCCACTTCCATAGGAAAACTTCAGGAAACAATAGCTGCCAATATATTAACATGTGGTATACTGAGACAAAAGAAAAAAAAATATCCCTTTGGATCGGCGCTGGGGGGAACAGAACAGCTTGTTCACATCCAAAAATCGCTACTTGAACAAACAAGAAGCTGAACAACTGGAATACTCTTTGGGAGGATCTGTGGGGCTGCTTCTTGCTCAGTTTTGGGAAGTGTGTGATGGTATGAAAAACTGCTGAGATCGGGCGAGTGACAACTCCAAAAGCCCCTTACTAATTGCCTTTGATTGATATTAACTGTGTGAACACACCAGAATCAGCGCTTCTTTTGAAAACCAGCATTCATTTCCAGAAACAAACCAACCAACCTACACTATTTGCATCAAGTCATTCAGACAGTAATTTGATTATGACTGCAAACAGGCCTCTATGGGCACTGGGAGAATTCAAATAGCTATGACTCATAACCAAACCAGTTGTTTTCTTTAGTGGTGGAGAGCTGCCATTGAACTACACTTGCAGCAGAATGCAATAAGACAAAGCTTGCTAGAAAGTCTTTTCCCTCGTTCCAAACCTCAACATTTTCTAGCTTCCTCATATTGTTTTGCTTACCTCCCCCCCCCCACTTTGTTTTGAGTGTACAAATAGAGGATAACTTACAGCTGGGATGTCCTCAGTGTCCCACTCAGGGTCTTGAATGTCTGAGGCAGCCCAGCCCCACTCCCAACCCCACTCCCCTCTAGCTGGACCCTGCAGGAGCCAGCCTGCCAACGCCTCATCCAGCTCCAACACGGCCTCCCAGTCTGACATCGTACAGTCTTCATCCAAGTCCATATCCATTGCGCCAGATTCCCCTTTTGGCGCCTGGGAGGAAGCAAACTTTCCACAGTGTACCCCTGAGGACTCCTTTTAAAGTTGGTTGACTTGTCAGTCACAGTGTGTGGTGTGGAAAATAGGAGTAGACAGAGTTGGTGATTCCAGTGGTTTGGACGCTGCAGTACCCGCCCCCTGTTTTGGGTGCTGCTCCCTTTCTGCGTTGAGCGCTGGGCACGGCACACTCCAGCCACATGATCCTTGTCTCTCTGTCTCGTTCTCGGACTCTCCCCCTCTCTCGCCCTCCCTTTCTCTCTCTCCCTTTCACACACACACAGGCAGACGAGTTACAACCGTTGCCCTCTAGTAACCCCAAGCCAACAAGTCCTTTATTATCTTGCCAGTAGCTTTTTCCTTTTTTCCGCTTACTCTTCCAACTAGGTGTGGTGTGGGTTGTCCGTCTCTGCGTGTGTGTGTGTGTGTGGTGCTTTCCAAGTTTTGATTGCCTCGTAGTTACCCTGTTTACAATCAACAAAGAATGAAACAAGTTGACTTTGCGGAGAAGAGGACTAATGCAATGAAAAAGAAAGGAAACAAGGCCAAAAAAAGAGAGAAACAAATGTTCTGAATTGGTTAAAGTAAGTACGCGCTGACTGTGTCTTGCTGTCTGACCTGGTGATTGAGTTACATAGAACAGATGTGAGCATAACCTCCAGTTACCTTCGCCTGCAAAACACCACCATTAATCTTAACAGGGTCTACATTGGGTTGCAGGACAATGCTTACATTGCAGGGTGAAATGGCTGGACAAACATTTTTTAAGTGTGTAGTTGTTTATCTTTCTCATTCATTTATTAATATTATGTATGAGAAGATTCCGGTGCCAACAGTTCTATCAAGTGATGATTTGAATTAGGGCGTCTCCTCCCTTTTTGCTGATATTGAGGTTATTCATGTCGTCCTGATACTTGATCATTCCCTGTTACTCTTCTTAGCAGCGGGGAAGGACGCAGAGCTTGCAGCTCCTATTTTAGCAATGCTTGACAAACAGTTGTTGTGCATGTACTCCGACTGCTCTTAACAAAATATAGTGTGAGCATCAAGAAAGTTGGCATAGTGTTGGAGGTCCTAGAGGCAATGAAACAACCGCCACCCCCCCAAAAAAAATTAATAAAAAGATTAAAATCCACCAATGTTACTGTAGCTTGAGTTTCATTGACTCCTCCTGGATGAATTAAGCTGGACCCCTTTTAACCACACAGTGAGGAGACAATCTGAAGAACATTATCTTCAGACTTCTACTGAAAATCTTCAGTAGAAGTTGTCTCTGAAAACAGTGCTGATCGTTCACACAAGGCTCTAAAAAAGGCTTTCATCCACACTGACAATGATGGGAAATGATGGGAATTTCATCGATCGAACAGAACAAAACATTCCCTGAAATTACTTGTGGTCTCTGTGATCAGAGCCATCCTTCACGTCATGCTCATTCAATGCGTTCACCCTCATATCGGGCAAAGAAAGAGGCCATTGTGACTGATATGGCGCCCAGTATTCAGGTGACAGTATGAGACTTGTGATGAGGTCGATACCAGTTTATGGATTTGGTTAACTATTAACTTCCTGGACAAACAGTAGGGGATGGAGGAGAGTGGTACAGTAAACCAGGGAGAGGTTTGAAGTGTGTTAAAGGGGGTGAGGGCTTGAGGCGTGTCGTCCAGCCTGCTTTGTGTGCATGTGTATCCATCTGAGTGAGCAACATGAATGCTGCAGTGTACACCGTCTTCATCTAAGTAAATAGAATTCATTCAGTGTGGTGAGTCCCAATCTCATGTATCCGTGTAATATTTGTTCAAGGTTTGTCTTCCAGTGCTGCTAACTTCCTATAGTCTCCGGGTTAGTTTCCAAAAAAGCATTGTGACAAACTCACGCAGATGCAAAGCGAATAAACACTTTCAGAGCAACAGCGGCTACTGTGCACATCTCCAATAGGCTCAGAGCTCACATTCGGACGGATGAATTTTTAATCACTGCAGCTTCAGTGCCATGGGAGGTCATCATTGCCATGTAGAGGTGCACACATACAACAGACAACCATGCATACAATGTCCTACATGCAGGCGTATCATAGGTGTGACCTGCATATGCAGTGGAAGACCAAACCAAAGTCAAAGTATCAATTGAAACTATTACATTTATTGAGTAAGCATTTCTGCTTCTTCTATGTGTACGCATGAGTGCACAAGATATCAGGAACACAGCACTAATATATGAAGGCTTCATAAAGCTGCCTCACTGAATGTCCCCTCCTGCATTTTAAAGTTTTTGATTGTGATTGTTGAGTCTCTTATTCAAATTGGCAAGTCCACTCAGTAATGAAAATGTCCTTTTGATCCTGGTGATATTTTCTTTAGAGCAAAAATAAAATCCATCAGGGTGTTTCTATAATTACAGTCCTCAATAAGTGAATTGTGAATTGTGAGAGTTGTGCTTATAGTACACAGCACTATGAAATAGGAGTGTCACAATCTTGACTGTAAATCAGATATCGATTGAAATGACATCATGATATGTCCCATCCTGCTAAATTAAATGCGTTATCATGGAATAAAACCAATGATTCTAGACTATAAAAGGACCCCCCCCCAAAAAAAAACAAACAAAAGAACAAAAACAAAAAAAGACGACTCAAATCATGACCTTAAAATCTAAAACTGACTTGAAGATTTGGAGAATAGTGGCAGCCCTACTAAAAAAGGACCTAATGACAAAAATCTTCCAAATATTTTACTTTTACTTGAACTGAGATAAATGCTTGCTTGCAAGTGCAATTAAGCTGTGGATTAACACGCACACTTTGCTACAGTTGTGGTAACAGGATGGAGGATTGAGTCAAAATATACTGCAGTGTGCGTCTGTTTTTATTAAAGTCTAAAATAGACTTCGACAGCACAGAAAAATAAAATACATCTGGAAACACTGGAGCTTGTTAGTTGGATCAATCCATGGTTTCGTAATGGGATTTGTTGACAATAAAAATCTGACTATTTCCGGCTTAAATTTTTAAGTGAATCAGATTTTAGACTTTGGTGGGAAACAATGTGTTTGCAGCACATTTGATGATAAGAGCAGATGGTCCTGATTTTTTGTACACTTCGTGCATGTCCTCTTTAAACATGACATTTACATCTGTTAGACATTGACAGTGTTAGATTGTTATGCATAATTCTCATTTATACACAGCGGGGCAGTGAATAAAATGTGCGTGTTTATTAGCTGAGTGGATTAGAGAAGTAATTAAGAAGTTTTATGGATTCATTGGACTCAGCCTTTTTATACTTAACAGCCTTTTCTCCATTTTCTTTATCTGCGTTGAAGTCCGGTATTTCCTCTGATTTTCTTATCTGAGCCCAAAAGTGCCCCAATGTCTGTGTTTGCTGAGACATGAGAAAGAGAGTTGGACTGCAGGGAAGCATGCTGAGACCTAAGGCACCATGCTCCATTCCCTTCTTTAAAGGCATTCAAGGCTTGTCCAGATACCCTTGTGATGGTTTGTTGATTTGTTGAGTACAGTGAGAAGCTCAGTACGCTTGTTACCACCTGTTGCGTACCAAATTTAGAAGTTTGTCTGGTGACAGGTATTTGGCCACGTTAGGCAGTAAAATACAGTCTAACAAGATCTGATGGAGCAAACAGAGCATTAGCTGGGCTTTGTTTTGGAATTTAAACTTTAGGGCCTTAAGAAGAGGAACATCTGAGCTACATGAACTTCAAAATCGCTTGGTCCGAAGTGTAGCCTTGCTTTCTGGTGGTAACAAAACTGAGCAAAGTCAATGGAATGAGAATCAGGCAGGCAGGAGGAGTATTATCATCCCTCTGCTCTGAGAACCAAGAGACAGAGCAGGAGAGACTGAAAGATATTCAGGGTTGTACAAGAATACAAGTCATGCTTACTCTCAGGATGTGTTGTCTTTCATGCTAAGGAGAAAAGGGGAGAGTGTACACAGGGAATAAAAAAACAAATAAAGCAACATAAAATAGGAAAAAATCCAATAATGACAGAAAAGTCGGGTTTGACCTGGTCAACAACCTCAATCGGCCCAATCTGTGGCTGTAATTAACACAACAGGACCCTTTTGGTGTAAATGTTGGTGAAGGTCATTCCGAGGTCGTCCTGAGTGATTACTTCTGAGAATTAAGCTCAGAAACTGTCGCAGCACTCCATCTAGTGGTGCGCCATAAATCTGCAGCATTCTGGCTTTGCCCTCTGTGTTCCCCTAAAGCAGGGGTCAGCAACCTTCAGCATTAAAAGAGCCATTTGGGTGCTATTCCTACCAAATAAACCCACCTGGATACCACAAAACAAATTGGACTGCTACAATGAAAATTTTTTCATTACAGTTGTGCTATGTCTATAAGAACTGTAGTTTGTTGCATTTATGAAATAAAAGAACTGTGTTCTCTTTTCCTCAGAAACTTTTCTTTTTTTGGGGGGGTGGGGGGGTGGGGGTGCATCTATGGTTAGCTTACCGGGGGCCAAGAGCTCAAAATAAGTCACCAACCTGTTGGCAGCAGGTGACACCAACAAGCTGGGATGCATATTTTGATCAATAAAATTTTAAAAAAGACAAACGTTTTATTTAAATTTTGCAAGATCACCTAAATCTCCAGAATCATAACTATTACATTGACAAAAATAACTAAATAGAATAAAATTTATTTAAATGTAATAGCAATTATCTATTCACATTAGTTCCTCAAAGCCACAGTGAGCCATGGCAGACACATAAAAGCTGCCATAAGGAATTCACATTCAGTGTCATATCTAGTTTCTAAAGTCCGACTTTAGCCTTTCCATTCTCTTTTTTATATCTGATGGGTCCAGCCTGTTGCTCTTTTAAGGCCATACTAATCCCTGCCTGGAGGACCAGTGACCCCACACTCGTGATTTGGTGCTCCGGTACACAGGGTGGAGGACGGAGACCTTTCAACTCGTAAGGCGCACTCATCACTACGACAAATTGAAGTCGCTGAGGGGTCACGTCACCCACGTGACGTGAGAACACACAGGCACATGTGTAACTTCATAAGAGACACACAAAATCACACATATCAAAAAAGAATTTAACAAATGGTGGGACTTACGTTGTACCAGCTTTGGCTCTTCTGTGGAGAGAGAGACAGACAGAGAGACAGACAGAGACAGAGAGAGAGGATTAAAGTCTGTGACACATACAAGTATACACTGCAGAAGGTTTGTGTGCTCGTACAAACATACTGTGGGGGTGAAACCTGATCAACCCGATCATAACAAGCGCCAGCAGGCGTGAAGGTCAAATTGTACCTCACAGTCCTTCCTGCCACAAATTGAAGGAAGATATTAACAATATTCAAATAGCAGCAATATGCGACTGAGCGATATTCTCTTACAGTTCACTCAGTCTGTCCCTCAACAGCACAGAAGCCCTTTAAGTTTTATATCAACTGATTATTAAAATACGGGAACGTTTAAAAAAAAAAAAAAAAAAAAAAAAGGGCTTCTGCTTCCTCTACTGCTGTAATTGAAAGAAGTTTCACCTCAAACTTTCAAGTACAATTTCAAATAAAAAAAAAATGTCTTTGGGAAAAATTCAATATCAACTTCTTTGCATTTTTGCAGTTCGATAGTAATATTTAAGGTACCACAACATTTTATTATTGTTATAATCATTCTAAAACGTTTCAGGGGTGATTTCCCATCTATAATCATTGCGTTCTTCATAACGTCCAGTTGATTTAGTTGCAGTTTTGTAACAGCAGAGGGCAGAAGAGATATGCTTTTATCATGACTATGACATCACAACATTTCCAGCCACATATACACATTTTCTGCTCTATCAGTCTATGAGCAAAAGTCCCAGAGGGCAAAACATGCAGGTGATCATTCAGAGGGGTGAAAAAAGAAGGAGGGAATACAGGAAGAGAAGAGGAATAGAGGGATAAAAAGTGATATCCATTGTCTGATTACAGTAATAACATATATAAAAGCCTCGCAATTTAAGTGAAACAAAACCAGAAAAACCCAAAAGAAACTAAATATCATCAATTTTGTTTCTCTTGCTTTAGAGACCTTTTCATGACGAGTTATAGTAATTTTTCCTGTCAAGACCACTATGACACTACTGCAGTTTTGCTGGTAATAGTGATTAGTGACTAATAGTGTGTTTCAAAGGTTGAGGTCCAAAACATTTCATTTCACCACTGCCATGATGTACATCCTTGTTAACTGTAAGCTCCTCCTTTCAAAAACCTGTAATACTTTCAATTTTGTTTTTTTTGTGTGTGTGTGTGCCTGGAGTTGTCTGAGTTTTCTCTGACAGACAGGCTCTAATGGTAAAAAAATCATATGTTAGTAGGTATTAGTTATTTGTGCAGTATAAAAGGGACTCTGTGTGTGTGTGTCTGTGGTGTTAGCAGGCAGTGAGCTGCAGTAGCAGGCCTGAGGCCTGGCAGTAGCGATAGCTGGGCTAATGTGGGCTAATCTGATTTGAAGGTGACAGAGACATGAGAGAAGAATTACTCTGAGGCCACTGTCTGGATAAGGTGTGTGTGTCTGTGCGTGTGGTGTATGCATGTTGTGTTTGACTTTGTATGACTGCATGAAAGTGAGTTTTTGTGGGTTTTATGGCATTGTTTTCACAGTGTCAGACTATTTATTCATTGTGATTGTTTACATGAGAACTAGAGAGTATGCGAGAAAAGAGAGAGAGAGAAAGAGAGACACAGAGACTCCTCTGTGACTGATACAGCAGTTTGGATAACAGTCTGTTTGGATAACTCTGAATTACATCATTTGGTTTCCATGTCACCACCTACAGGGATGGGGATTACAAAATGGAACATTTTTGCTGGATGAACAGTTCAAAGGAATGATTTAAGACCAAATATCAAGTAACATGTTTGCTTCGTATATCTGTCAATAAATTAAATGGCGAATTTAGCTGCAGAACTCAGCTTATTCTCCACAACCCCAGCTCTGTCTCTGTTATGACGGCCAAAAAGACACTTTAAAATACCTCTTTGCTTGTGTTGTTATGGTAAAATGAATCAACAGATCAGTTAGAGTGCACTCATACAGAAAGGAAATTGGGTTTTAAACCGATACAAATTCGATTGTGTCAGTTGAAAACCTGCCTTAAATACTGCAGAAGCTTCAGCGTGAAGACATTTAGAAAATAAACAGTTTTACACAGTTTATAGGTCACTGTCCTTTCACCTTCATTCAGGGGATGGAAAGCATTGGAAAGGACATGAGGGACTGAAACTATCACAGAGGGTCCTACAGTCGCACAGCTACAGAGGAAGTGGAGGGCCGGGGGATTTAATGGTGGCCAGCGGGGACTGTCAATGGCTCAAATGAAAACAAGTAGAAATGCTTACTTTAATGAGGTTTAGTCTGTCATACTGAAAGAAAATTAAAGAGAAAACAAAATGTTAACCAAAGCAGTAAGCAACATGAACACAAAGAAATAGAAAATAAGAGAGAGGAAGCTGAGGGACCAAGGACCAATATCTTGTGAGACCTGACATCTCACTCACTCTCCATGCTTCTCGTATGTTTTGACTGATTATTGCTGTATCACTGTCTGTTATCATCACTGGGTCCTTTCAGCAGAGAGGTGCAGTTTGTCTGTTTTCGCTGAATGCGCTCTTTTATTTGGATTGCATTAGGAACTGGATGATCAAGCTCACGTTGCTAGGACGACCTCACGCCATCCGGGGTCATGTGACCGCTGCTGACCACAGAGGATCACAGGGGCGAAGGGGTGTTGCAATAGGATTGGGTAGGTGGGGGTGTTGGTGAACTGCGGCGCAGAAGTGAAGAGTGATGTAATCGATGGGGATATGTGTGTGTATGTCCATGAAAGAGTTTTAGCTGCTGCATAGCAGCAATTAGATTGTCATGTGGCTGCTTCTCACACCAAAGTCCTATTTAAAATCTCCATGTGTTTCACCGTCAGTGCCTACAAGAGTTTGATCCAAAGCAAGACCCTGAATGGACTCCTTATATGCTCAGCAATAAATTTAATGTGTCTGGGGGGAAGAAAGTGGGATGAAGTCTGACAAATAGCAAAATCGATGGATGATGTGAGAATATGGGTGATGCACTAAAACGTGACACCAGCCTGTAGTGCGTTTACAGGTTGGGGAGGGGGATTTTGGTGGGAGAAAAAGAGTAAGAGGGAATCTCTAATGTGGCAACAGAGGCAGGTCAAATAATGATGTAGTCCTGGAGCTTTGAACCAAGATCCTGGCAGGATTTTTAAGTGTTTATCCCTCTGCAGCCAGGCAGTCACACAGCACGACAGATATAAAGCTTTCATTGCCAAAATGTATCAGTGGGATAAGTTTGTGAAAAGAGGGATAAGCTAACGGCCATAGTTAGAAAGAAGAAAAGGAAAAGAAATTTAAATTTAGGAAGTTGTACCAGAAATGTTTCCTTATCATTCTAGAAAATAAGGCACATTTTTTCCTTATATATGTTTGTATTTTGCATTTTATTATTTTATTTCACGACATTTAAACACCCGAAAAAACCCCAACCTATCCTGATGTGACATTTATTTGCGCTATGCATAGACTGGTTAATACAAATATTAGTGTAATCAGGAACTGCCACATTGCATATCACCAGAAGGGAAAGGACAAGAGAAGAAGAGAGGAAAGGAGGTGAGTGAGGTTTGGATGGGCTTGTCAGTCTCAAGAAATGCCCATCTGCTGTGATTGCGAGTGCAGATGGGGCTCATAATGGTTGCAGTGTGCACAGAAGTAGGCTTGGTTCAGGGTGAAGCATTGCAAACAAGGCAGGGACATTTCTACAGAGCAGCTCACAAGACGGGAGGTGGGGGCATGGGGAAGGCGGGCGGGGGGACAGCTGGGCACAGGAATATTTGAAGAACAGAAAAAAGAGTAATGCTTACTTTGGAAAGTCGCTTGTGAGACTAGCATGCAATCAGGAGAAGAACAAAGAAAAATCAGAGAGAAAAATGAAACTAGAAAGAAATCAACTGCAAGAAGAAACAGCTGAAAGTACCAACAGAAGAACTGAACAGTCATCATCAGATGGCACACATTATTGCATGGCATGTAGCAACAGCAGCAAAGAGAGAGAGAAGGCGTGCACACCGTGTTGTGGAGACCAAAAAAAAAAAAAAAAAGAATTATCCAAACAAAAAGTCAAAAACAATGTGTGATTTAAAACAGCAGAGATGGATGAAGACAGAATGAGAAGGTAAAGATCAGGACAGTGTCATTGTCGATTTCTAACCTACTGGGAGCTCAAATGAGTACTGAGCATACAATTCATCAGAGCCACATGCTCCCTCCGTCAAAGTACCCTGAACATGCGAGATACTCTGTTTCTTCAGCTTCAGTAAGTGAAGAGAGATGATACAGATGGAATAATTCAACAAGAAGGTTTGTCCTACTCTAGAGCTTGTTGTGCTATCCCTAACTCTTTCATAATATATAGGCCTATATATATATATAACACAAGCAATAATCAATACCGTTTTGTTCAGTAGCCAAAAAACGCTCACAACACAGTCACACAATATATCCTCCATCTTGCTGTTAAAGTGTAGGTTCCCATTTCAAATCAGCAGAATTAAAATGACACTCACATGCACAAACGGACACTGAAAGACTTCTTAAGATGGATCTCCTCCTATTTACTTTCAATGTAATGAACAGGGGAAAAAAAAAAATCTACAGATCTCTTTTACCTGAAGCTAATTTTACACATTAGCTATGAGTGACATAAATAAATGTTAATAAAAGTGGACAATGATAAAGATAATTTTCGAAGTGTAAGTTGTTCATTTTGTTAATGAATCTGAGTATTGAACATCTCTTAGTGTATTGGAGTGAATTTTATCCTCATCACTCAAAGTTGAATCAAATTTAGAAATATTCCTGTGATAGTTAGTAGGACAGAATTAGGAGAAAGAACTAGGACAAATAAAACCTATTACACTGTTGAAATGAGCCGCTGGGTATTGTTTCACTCAAAAACATGTGAACCTCACTTTAATTCCTTGAAAACCAAACCATTTTTATCCCATATCTGGGTCAAATTCATTTCTTAAATGTACAAATATTATATCGGGACAAAGGTTAAAACTGTCGATGCATTGTGACCAATCAGTATGTAAGGTAATATCCATCATATCAACAAACTAAACGGCTCGAAGACAAAATTTCCTAAAACTGTTCATGGTTCAATTTGGTGTAGCAAGTTATTATAGGCAGCAGAAACCAGCCTGTCTTCATGGAGCATGTTCTCAGAGAAGCCCTTAACAATGACAGCGTGGACCAAACTGTGTTCCTGCCTTGTCCAGTTCAGTGAAGGAACAACTTCCTTCATCTTTGGACCACAGTACTCGTTTTGTCCTCCAAATCTGAGTTAATATGGTGCTAGATTTGGTCAGAGCGACATATTATCTATGCTTTAGTTCATCAAGTAAGACAAATGAAGGTTAAACTGGATTTGACTATTTAATTACTGTTCTGAATGTGAGAATGGCAGCATTTCAACAACCCTCTGTCTCTAAATGCAGTTGTAAGTTTTAGCAAGGGAAATAAATAGTTAAGCTGCTGGGGAGTAAATGAGATGCACAAATGAAAGGCTGGAATGGAGAGGTGGGTGCAATCTCTCCTGAGGCAGGGAGAGTGATAGTTACAGCTCACTAGTTACATATCAGTACGTACAGGTCAATAACAAAGCATAACACACACGTCACCATACTGGGGGAAAGAACAAAAATCCAAGAACTCAGGACAACTCTGACGTATTTATGCAGTCACAGTTAATTGATGGCTGCACTCGTGATTTTCCATTTCATTTCAACTATCACAGTGCAAGAGAACGAAAACATCACATATTCTAATTTATGTATTTACATTGTGTGCACCCTCATTTTGATGCTTTATTGCTGTTTGCATCCAAGTGCATGTGACAATTATAATCAGCTGAAATATCCACTGTTACATTTCTGGTCAAAGAAAGTGATTTCATTCTGAACAATCAGTCCTTAAGCCACGTCTTCACCTACCATCCCCAGGTGAAGCCTTTCTGTGTAAACTTCTGACTCTTTTCAGTGGCAACATGAAAGAGCTGAGACCATGATGGTTTTTTGAGAACATACTGAGAGATCCTAGATACTAATTATATTCCAAACTGCACCACACTTCAAACTGTGAGGCTGACCTTCATTTCTATTGAAGAGGGACCCAAAGAGGCAAAATAAAAAAAAAGGAGCATCTCACTCACTCAATCACTCACCTTTGAGTTCTTTGCCCCGCTTCGTGCTGATTGCAGGGAGTACGTTCTCTGGACAACCTGCTCAGGCGTGGAGGGGGACTTGTCAGAGGAGTGGTCTGATCCCTTCTCCACCATGTTCTCACCCTCCTGCGTCTGTGGTGTGGGAGAGCGTGAACGTTTCCGTAGAACTGGTGAGCAGGCAGGTGTGCTCTTGTTTGAGTTACTGGCAGTGCTGAAAGAAAATAAAGAGGGAGAGTGATAAGGAAACCGTCTACTGATTCATTTTAATATTATTTCATCTTTGATATAATGTAAACCTCTAAAAGGGCATCATAGGCATGCCAGAAATCATACAGACACCCCCTCGGGTGAAGCACTGTGCAAAGTAGTGCCATTAGTTCACACATCAGTAATGACAGCAGCTCAGCACACACACAGTTTCCTCAGACTTACATCACATGTGGCTTAACAGGCTTGAAGCACCATGTGCTAACCTGACTAGAGCTAAAGAGCTAAACTAATACGGGAAATCAGCAACAGCAACAGCAACAGCAGCAACAGCAACAACAACAACAACAACAACAACAACAACAGCATCATCATCAGCAGCAGCAGGAGGAGGAGAGAGGGAACCATAGGTAGAAAGACACCTTCACACACATGACCTGAAGATTTTCTCACAAATGCTGTACTTAATGCATGGCAGGGAAATAGATAGGTTTGTTTTTAGAGCCATCGCCAATTTCTCTCTTTTTTGAAATACTGTAAGATATGAGGCCTAGCAATAATAAAAGATCTTTTTCCCCGAAAGGGTAGAACTGTTTCCATGCCTGCAGGAAAGCCTGGGAGATACAACAACGATTAAATGATCAGATATACAGTGCCAGGTGGAAAGCGTCTTTCTGGCTAGTAAAGTAAGCCTATAGTATGTGATTCTGTTATCTCAAATTATGGTTCATGCTGACTTTTGCATGGGGATTTGCTCTAATACCTCCATCTACAGCTCTCCAGCCAAGTTGTGGAGGGAGTTGTCTGTCCCTGTTCTTCCCTTTTACAATAACTTACTATCAGATAGCCTTTATGATCCAGCACTAGACACACACACATCAGTGGCTAAGCAAGAAAGCCTTCTCCTCAAAATGACAGAAGCTGACAAAAGGCTCTGTAAGTGATCTGTATGGCAACGCGCCCGCCAGGCTCGGTTACTTGACATGGCGTTATGCAAGCCATTGCGTCACTGCCAGCCAATGGCCGCCCTTAGTGGCCATGAATTACTGATCTACTGTTACATTCTAGACTTCATTGCAGCTTAGATCACTGAATCATACAGAGCAGCGTTGGCATCTTCTGTCCGACTGTCAGGGTCTGATGTATCAGTAGCTGTTTGATTTTAAATGGCAAGAGCAACGTGGCGCATTCACTGCTGCCTAGTGCAGACGGACAGATAATGTACGTCTGGTCTGACATTGCTGACATCAATTTATATGATTACAAATGGGTTTGCTGTTCAGGGGATGACCACTGACTGTGCTGTACATTGTGTACCCTACACTGATATTTCATTAGTCTCTAATGACCTGGTTTTGTAAATTTTAATAATAATAATAAATTTTATTTGAATAGTGCTTTTCAACAGAACTCAAAGATGCTTTACAGACATAAAACAGTGCAAAATAGACAAAAAGTACAAAGATACAGATAGAAAAAAGTTTTTTAAATTTTCAGAATTATCTACAGGCTTCTATTTAGCCATTAATATTGCATTCTGGGCACAGTGTTAATTTATTTTATATTCATTTTTGAATTTTCAAGAGGTCTATGCGGTCCATTAGGGTATAACTCTACAGTCACATGGGCACTATGACGGTAGGAAGCAAAGTGCATTGATATTCAGCAGGCATGGTAATATCTGTCTGAGCTCAGAGACTGTCTGGGCCACAGGAAAACACACAGCACCAACATAATATAGCAGATAATGTGACGTCACATGACAAATAAGCCAAGGCAAGGAAATTGTTTCGGTGAGGTTGATGGGCCACCCAGATCCCGTCCACGTTCAGGTGAATTTTATTAGAAGTTCTGTGGTAGTTGTTAAATCTATGGTATTTGTTGTGTGGAATAGTACTTGTGCTTTCTCCTTAGAGGTTAATGATTTATTTTATCAGTGTATTAATTCTTTATGATGTAAGCAGAGGTTTTTATTTCAGGCACCTCTGGCCTGGCTTTGGAAAACCCTGAAGGCCAACGACAGTTTCCATAGCAACAAATTAGATACAGACCTGAAACTAAGTTTGAGAACTGCAAAAACTGGGATGTGTTTCAAAGACATACAGCTGAAGAATATTGTCCAATTGTCTTTTGTGTTTTAACTGCACTGTAAATTCAGAGACTTTTGACACCTACATGTACTGATGTCGGGCTTCAGGGGTTGTACAAGCCAAGTCAGTAATCATTAATAAGAAAAAGCAGCTGATTTATAATACAGCAATAATTTGAGTGACTTCCTTTTAATCGTTTGACAGGACACAAGAGAACAAACTGTGGATACGGTACATCCTCCATATGTCAGGTTCTGGCTGGAGAAGACCCTCCGGTTCAGTTTGTCCAGTATCATGTCTTGCACTGAGGCACAGTTGTCCTCAGTCAGAGAAGCACATTAAAAATGTGTTATCTCTTTCCAGGTGATCTGCGGCATCATGTGCTGTGCGTGCCTTATTAAACATGCCGTACACTTGCTTAAGGCCATTTTGAAAGTCCTGTCCAATGTCATCAGTGTACTCTTGGGAGGAGCTTCTGGGGCGTTTCTCATATCTCAAATTAAATACCACTCAAAAATACACTCCCAAAAATGTTGCTGCAGGAGGAGAGCCTATTGGGTGCTCAAAATTACATTTGGTTAATTGTACATTGATTCTCAAGGGGAGGCACCTTAATGAGAGCAGATGCATGTATCATGAACTTAATGAGTATAAGGGAACTTTTTTTTTTTTCTTAATCTTGAAATAAAGCTAAGCAATTAAGAGACTTTGGTTGCACGCCAGTTAAAAGGTGCAGCTCCCTGTTTCGTCTCATTTGCCCAATTAAAAATGACCGGCCATGATCCCTTGGGGGAAGCCAGTAAAGAGACTCTGACCCTACGGCCATGGGGAATAATCTGTCTATACTGTGTCATTCTGGTATCTTTCTATTAATTAAGTTTGCATTTGAACTTGGGACTGCTGGACCACATGGCAAATGCTGAATGATCTTCCAGAACTTCCCATCTTTCCTAAGAGCATTTGAACATTTTTCCCAGAAATGTTGACTAAATCAAATATAATCATTTAGCAGACACGCTACACTGCACTGTGCTGCTATCTCCTGAGTTACCCCATCCTCCGCATGTTTGCAAGTAAATAAGACACAACAGATACAATTATAAACATAGTAGCCAATTTCCCCTTCCATACGGACAGAGGGAGCATCTTTGTAAAGAGTGGCTTGTTTCCTGATATCTGAGTCAGCTTTCATCTCACACACACACACACACACACACACACTCTGATCCCCTCACCCACTGAAGGTCAGGATGACATGGTGAAGGACTGGGAGGTAATGAAGTCTAATGCCAGGTTGAATCCAGAGCCTCTGGGCTCATTAATTTCATGAATAAAAATCTAAAATCTTTCAGTGTTTCTAATTTAACCACTAACTTGGTCTTTTTGGCAAAAGAGGCTGGGACTTAATGTTAAACTGAAATATTAGCTGTATAAATAGGTAAAGGCGATGTTGTAGCAATTACAGATTTTTAAATGTTGCCTGAGGAGTAAAAGCTTTTCTAATTAAGAAGTACAGTTCGGCAACAAAAAACCACAACTGAAAAAATGTAAAAGAGTAAAATCACAATGTTGCATGAACCAAAACATGAACTAGATCATTTCTTCTACTCTCCTTCCTACCAAAGAACCGACCAAAGGTTGTCCAGGGAACAACCACGTTTTTAGCAGAGAAAGGATTCACAGACTGCCTCCCCTTTACAGTTACACAGGAGTAAACAATAGGAAAACGAATCTATCATCAGCATGTGAATGACTAAACCCGATCAGTCAGTCACACAACCGTTTGCTTTTTGATCCAGCGTGGTGGTGTGGATGGAGCGAACATGCAGCTGACGCTAACCTGCAGAGAGGTTGACAAAAGCATCTATAACAGATGCTTTGTTGGGAACTGCTGGATGAAACAAAAGCACTGAGAGTTTGCCACAACACAACAGTACATGGTGGTGCTTTATCTCTTTAATGCTTGGAGAGTTCAATGAAACAGCACAATGGGTCTGGCAGCTGTCAAATAATTGACAAAGCTGTTGCTACATGAGCAGCACATGAAGTACATGCGTGGTTTGATAATACATGAGTTATTCTGATCCTTTGAAAAAAAAAAAACAACAACCCCATAGCTTCTTTTTAAGTCTATATATACATAAAAAAAAAAAAAAAAAAAAAAAAAAAAATCACAATGCACTGATCATTCTGCATAAATTAAATAAAGCAGCACTTACATGATTTAAATATTTACAGAGCTGCACCGATACCATGATCCAAAGACTATGGTCTGCATTTACATGCAGTCATTTACTGTTAATAGAGAGCTTACAAACAATTAAACAATTAAAAAGTCATATCATTTAGAGTACCGCCCACACAACTACATACCTCGAACAAAGCTCAGCTTAGGCTGAATATTGCTATAGCAACAGTGAACGGAGAGAGGGGTTTAAATATTCAGAGTGTGACTGAATATACTTCAGCAGCTCTGCTGTTAGACACGCTGTCTGTGTGGGAAATACAGCAGGGAGGCGGACAAACCATGTGACACATCGCTTGATGACTGACGTCTGGATATAGAGATATTTTACAATGCTCATATGTACTAAAATATTTATTCTGCAGTAATATTCACTAATATTCCTTTTAAGGTTTACTCACAAGTCCTGATTAACTTAAACTAATCTTTAATATAACCTTAAAATTGCATATAAAAGCTTTTGTTAAGCCCCCCAGAAAAATAAACAATAATGTTAGGTGTTAAGGACCATAAATCACGTCTTTATTTTGAGCTGAAGTGGTTCTAGGGGAGACTAGGGACAGTTAATTCCTTGAATTTCTCTGATCAGAAACAAGCTAAAGTGATAACACTCATTGTGCACACCTCTTTTTGCTAACAAAAAAGGAGAAAGTTATCACAAGAAGTGTTTTTTTTTTAGGTAAAAATTTTAACTTTGGATACTGTCCTGAGATCAAATGTCTAAGAATCGAAACAAGTATTATCAAAATCACTGTTCTGTAGGCTAAACATAGAAATGACTGAGATGTGTCAAACTGGCAGTCAGGTTAGATATTGTGAGGTGAAAAAATAAGAGATGATACAGAGACAGTTATAACAACCCATTACAACCGCCCCTGTTGGTTCAGTCACTTTAAAAATCATAGATCATCAACATAAATCATTACATATTTTTCCCTTCTATTGCTTGATCACCAGATATCATGCCATAGATGTAAGACATAGTCAATGGAAGTAAACAAACAAGTGTTTGTTTACAGCATGCCAAATATCAGAAAGAGGAAGAGATACAAGGGAATCCCACTTCCTTTACTGGAGAGGGCTTCAGATGAAATAAAACAGGCTAATTCAGTCAGGGGAGTCGTCATAATGACATGAAAGATATATAATCTTTTTTTATTTGGAGTATTTGACAACTTAATTATGGATATTTTAGACATGTTATTACTGTCCGTAGTATGTGTTCCATCTTCCATTTGGACGGTTGTAACAGTGGAGCGACTGTGTTCAAATCTATTTTGCAACCTGTAAGATGTTTCATAAAACCACTTAAATACATACTTACAGCAAATTGGTCATTCCAGTCTAAATGGTTTTTTGATTTGTTGGAAAAAAAAACAAACAAACATACACACAAAGTGTGACAACTGTACCCAGTCTTTCCTATACTGTACTGTACTATATATATTAATGATTACGAAAATTTGATGTGCAGTATAGTGTGCTCATTTGCATATTGTGCGAGAGGCTTTGAAAAGAAAAAAGCACACTGATTGCACCACTTTGTTACAGTCTTTTCTTTAAATAAGCTCTAAAGCTCTAAATCCAACCAGCTCAAGCTGTCCAAATGCTCAGCTGCACAATAGAACAGAGTTCCGGGCCTTTCTGAGGGCTCCGCTTGTTTTCACAGTTTTGCTGACCCTGGAAAATACCCATCTGGCAGTGGCCCTTCAGCTCTGCTTGCTTTGAAAGAACCATGAGGAGCACCGTTCGCAAAAGCAACCACTGCGCATGCACACACAGGAATGCGCATACAGTACACTGGAGCAGACATAAACATGAGCATGCGCACGGTAACGGAGTACCTACGCCTACATATTGCAGGAGTATGTGACAGTTCCCTCCATTTTTACTGAGATGATAAACTAATCCAAATTATACACACATAGAATCTACAAAATACAACACATTCAAACAACTTCACATTTAAAAACACCCAACTGTATGTATTATATAACCAAACCCATCCTACCCCACCCATCCATTCTATCTGAATACACACTGGCACTAACACACACACACACACACACACACACCCACCCTATTCCCACCATACCCCTGCTGAAAGACACAGTCCCTCAACACCTCGCCGTAGCAGCCCTCAAGACAGCGACAGCCCTCATTGGCCACCGTCACACACTCAAACACCACCATGTCCTCGTACGCAGCCCCAAGTAATGAACTGTTCATCCAGCGGATCATCCCACAGGCAGTAACCTGCGCCTTCCTTTCTCTCTCAAGTGTAAAAGAAGGAAGCTGGCCAGATAAATAAAGACAGAAATAGTAGGGGGAGAGAGAGCGAGCGAGAGAGAGAGTGAGAGAGGGAGGGAGGAAAGATGGAAGAGGCAGGCAGGGAGATTTTCTCTAGCAGGCTTAGGGCCACTGATCTTCCCTGGCCAGCTCTGATCTCCTAATAACCAGCTTACATCGCCCTTAACACCACCTGCCAAAGAAGAGGCAATGGTGGTCTGAGGTGCAGCTGCCCCCCACCTCACTTCCTTGGACTCCACTTCAAAATAGTACACGCTGATCTCGCCAAGTGGGGAAGCTAATCTTTATGCAGGCTTCATGTAATTCTGCCTGACTGCAAGGCAGGTCGGCAGCCTGTTGTTCCCAGCACTAACCTGGTTGTAGCCATGTAGAGAGCGGCTCCACGGCGATCAACCCTTTGCCAACAGCTTCATTCACACAGCAGGAGCAGTGGATAAGGCATAGGAGGAAGGAGAGGAGGAGGAGGAGAGGGGGGGGAGAGGAGAGAGGAGAGAGGGATGAGGGATAAAGGGGAGGAGGATGAATGAGTTCCGGAGCATGCCAGGAGGATGGGAGGAAAATTAGGAGGAAGCAGACGCAGCAGAGGGAGATAAAAGAGAACGTATTTTCCCGACAGATGGAGAGAAACCAAAGAAGCTGTAGATCAGGCAGTGTATTTTATCCTCCTTTTTCTATCGCTCTGTTCCCCTTTGTCTAATTGAGGCTGATAAGCTCCTGTTCTCTCTTAGCAACCTGCACTTTTCCATTCCCTTTCCTTTTTTTCCTCGCTATCCCATGCCAGCCGTTGGATGATCTGCCTGATGACTGCATCCGCGAGTATCCAAGCAAGGCTCTTCTCTCGCGATTTCTGCTCCTCGCTTGCAGAATTTCACGGCTGCAGATTGACAATAGATGGAAGGCAATTGAGGGAAAACATGCGAGCGGGAGAGCAGGAGAGAGAGAGAGAGAGAGAGGGAGAGAGAGAGGATGAGAGACAGAGACAGAGCAAATGAGAGGGAGGGAAGAGATGGCTTTCACTTTGCATTCCACCTCTACTTGGTGCTGGTGCACTGAGCCTGCCGCTTCCTCAATTATTCATGTGTTTCATGAATGGAGGGGCTGACATCACCGGCATTCAGGTCACTTTACATTCGGACTTCCTTCTAAATCACACAATAAGCGAGTTCAGGCTTAGACACACACACATACATGTGCACACAAACTATATATGGCCGTAGCTATTTATAAATTGGAATAATATCAATGTTGTTATAATAATCTGAACAATAATGAATGAATAATGAATTTGTAATCATAGCTGCACAAAAAGGTGCAAAAAAAAAAAAAAAAAAAAAAAAGACACTTTGGGATGGTGAAACTGTTACAATCAATGCCAGAATATTGTGTCATCCAAACATTTAAATGCATTGAAATATCAACTTTTTTATTCCACTTGTGGCTTTAGAAGCATCTTGTATTTTGCCAACATCCAACAATTAGAATAATAACTGATATCCAGTTATCAACTGTGGTCCATTAAATCAAGACAGAAAATATGAACCATTTTCCAAATGACGAATTTAAAGCTTCAAACAATCAAACATCATTTTAAAACATGGCAAGTGAAGCTTTATTTATTAGTCATTCCTGTTGCAGTATGAAGTGCTTACTTAAGTATTTAATTGATATTTAGCATGGATTTTCAAGAACAACTACATCATGAATATGAACTCAATACGCTATGAAAAACTCTTTCCTCCTTCAGCAGTTCAAATCAAACCTAATAAAAAATATAAATACAGACACTCATATAAAAGGTAAAAAAGTAAAACATGACTCATGACTGCTTCCCATATACCAGCTTCAGTTTCAGGGTATTGTGTGGACTGGACCCTTGCCGTCACACGAGCCAGATTTCCATCCAAATACACAAATTGTAACCAGTCACAAGCGTCCTCAAAGTGTGTTACTATAGCATATTGTTTTTAGATATACGTCCACTTCTCCACTTCAGTCAGTCCGTTAACAACCCAATGCAACCCTCAGGCAGAAACAACAACAAACTTTATCCACAAAGCTGGGAGTGGGTGCCCATTTCTGGAAGAGCAGTATTATGGTAAATTAATCATTTACTGCAGCATTTCCAGCCTGTATAAACAAATATGCTTTAATGTGAACGAGACCAGGAAGGGATTTCTTTAAAAGATGATGGAGTAATATTCACTTGTTGAATCAAACACCTCTCACATCCTCTTTCACCATGAAAAATAACATCTTCACTATTTCTGCTGCTCTCTTTTTTGACTGTCATACCGTGTACACTAAACCAACAATGAGTGGTGTTATGAATTTGCCAAGAAAGATCATTTTAAGGTAGTTAATTCATACATACACAAAGATGACCACAGTGAGTGGTCACCTCTGTGTCTCTATAATGAGGCGAACGGAGCCCTGAGCCGTGCTGCTGGAAAGAGTTGACCTCAGGGCTGCAGCAGAGCTGGCTGCCTCTGTGGGAGCGCCGAGCAGAGCTGTGCTGTGGAACAAAGAGGGCTGGACCACTGAGCTGGACCACTGTGTGCCCAGATAAGCCTGCCCAGGCTCACACCAACAAATGACCTACTTAGGAGACCTGTTCCCATTGTTGTTCCACCCAGGGAACTTGCAGATGGTCAAATTGACCACACAGACAGAGAGATGGTATGTAATCAACAGCCCTGGGTATCTAACTCATTATTTATTCATCTTAACCGCTGATTATTGACAGCTTTGAAAGCCTTTAACAGTGTTGATTGGATCCGACCACGCCCTAAATGTTAATGACTGCAACAAATTTCTCCATCTTTTTGAAACGGAGATGCGCTGTTTACCAAGTCGTCATGGCAACACCAGTGTGGCGACGCCTGACTGGATCGGAAATGTCTGTCAGCTCGACTGTGTCTCGGCCGTGCAGTTACCATGGCAGCCCGTCAAAGCATTCATGTGCACCTCTACTTGAAATCTCTGTAACTAGAAGGGAGAAAGAAAGCTGGAGGAGGGTGCATGGTTGTGTTTGTGTCAGGACGGGCAGGGGGGGTGGTTTGGTGATTAAGCATAAAGTATGAAAACACACAATTAGTTATCTACAAAGCCCTGGACTTTAAGTGCACTTTGCTGTGAACATGTTTGGAGTGACAGGAGTGGGCCACAGTCAGACCCTGACGGCTGGTGTCTCCATTTTATTCACACTTTGAAAGATAAGGACACAATATTTATTGTGGTGGTGGTGATATATGAGTAAAGATTAAAAATCACTTTGCTGTGAATCGTTACCTTTCTTTAAACTATTTAAAACCAGCCCACAGGGCATAACTTTAGTATTTTGTCCCAGGCTTCATTAAAATGCTTAATCACCCTCATTTTGTGGCAACCAAACTTAAACAGGCCTGAAACAATTTTTGGTTTCTCATTGGAGCTGTGACCTAAAGTACCTCTGGGTACAAGAACCTGTTTTAAGAGAAGCTATAATTAAGCACTCTGATTTAAATTCAAAAGCACAACTCAGCCCCAGTGAGGCAATTTAAGGACTTGGTGGAGATGTCAGAGAGTGGCGGGAGGGGACGGAAAACTCGCAAAAGGATTAAGCCCCCGAAGGACACTTTGTCCCAGTGGAATGAGACACAGCCACTGCCATCTGCAGGGGATATACAGACGGAAGGAAGCAGAGCGGTGCGCAGAGAGGGTGACGGGGTAGATACAAAGTTAGTTTGCAAAGGAGGTCTCGGTGCGAATGAAGAAAAACCAGGTGAAATGAGGAAATGGGATAAAATATATGAAGTTTAATATTGTAACAGTGAACAAAAGGTGTTAGAATACTTGGATGAAGGTGCAAAATAAAAGGAAACGATTGAAATACTAATAATTATAGAATCATTATTGTGAACGAATTGGTCTAGTAGTGTTTTTTATAAATAAACAGTTCCAGTCAAAGGTTTGGAGACACTTTCCTATTCATTTGAATATATATATAGTGTACAGTAGTTTTAGACATTTAGAAAAGGGAGTGGAGCAGGTTCTCATTGTACTTTTAAAATGCTGAATGGAAAATGGTCTTGTTGTTTGGACAGGCTTAATTTGAGAAACCAACATATGGCGCGCTAATGTGGAGTCTTTAATCAGACATCCATCAGAGAAAAGTACACATGGATGTCCGTCCCTGAATGTACCTTCCAGGCAATTAATAATGAGGCTGATTGAGACCAACAAAAACCTGCCTATCCACTAATGCTGTTCTACAATTACAATATGACAGAAAAATAAATTATTTTCATTGTAGCCTATATTACTTATTTTCCACACAAACAAGAAACAACACTTTTATCTATAATTACTGTGTGACTCTATCAAACACTGGAAAATCGATACATAATTTTTA
Organism: Remorina albescens; assembly: GCA_034769265.1. Taxonomy (NCBI): domain Eukaryota; kingdom Metazoa; phylum Chordata; class Actinopteri; order Carangiformes; family Echeneidae; genus Remorina; species Remorina albescens. Next base: position 6,586,498 of record CM068497.1, on the reverse strand, counting down.
TCCCCTCACATGGCAGAGATGGGGAAAAAAAGTTAGTTATATTGGGTTTAGGCAGAGAAGTGTAGCAGGGAACTATAGAATATAATCAGCGATGACAAATGGGTCGTGGGAATGATTCAGTAATAAAAAAAAAAGGAAAAGAGGACAGGAGAAGAGAGAGATAGGGAGGACAGGGTGAGCGTTAATAAGCTATGGCCAGGAGGGAAACAATTCTGCGGTTTCTCTTCACTGCAGAGCCCCTGCTGTGAACTTAGAGGTCCACTGTGGCTCAGTGGGATGGTGCAGTGCTTTATCTGTTAGGCTGCAGTTGGTCCAAGACTGTCCCTCATAAATCCCCGACTCTGGACAGAAAAAATTTTTTCCGAGCAGCTAGAAATAGTTTTGCAGAAGGGGCCAAATCATCAGCAAGGAGCATCGACAAACATTCGACACCTATAGTTAATGCAGAATTTACATTGCTTCTCCTTCTCTAATTCTTTGCACACTAAAACGAATATTCTTGGTGAGGAGGCCTGGGTCAGCCAAAAATAGCGCAGAGAGAGATTAGTAACAATATATGCCCTGGAGTGCAGTTTGCATGTATGTATGGGAGGATCTGGAGTATCCCTGCTTATGCTAGTGGATGCAGAATTTTTCCAAATGTCTTTGATGTTCGGGGAGTCGAGCGGGGAATAACACTGCAGTCATTGGCTCTGATTAGCGAAAATTTATTATATGGAGGAACTGAACAACTGAGGGTAGAGATACCCACAGGCATTTATGTACGCAAGTCTGTCAAACTGTCCTGCAGCAGCAACCAGCTTGTGCACCGTGTCACGTGCAGAGAATAAGCTCCAGCTCCAGCCTCCTGTCAGTGCCTTGCTGTTGCTACAGCTGCTGCTGTCGGCTGTGTGTGCACATCTGTGTCTGTGTGTGAGTGTTTATCTGTGTGCAGGTTTAAGTCACACACCAAATGTCATATCAAGAGCAAACATCCCCGTACCGGGACCACTGCCAAATCCTGAGCAATCTCTCACTCACACTTGCATGCAAGTGTGTGCACGTGCACACACATGCACTCTCTCTCCGTCCTTCTCAGTCTCTTCTTCTTATCTCTTCCTTGTCTTCTGACAAGTAAGTAATGCTGCAAAAATATCCTCCACCATGGTTCTCAGTCACAGCATGCACTATGGCCAACATACACCCAACAGGGCAGCCTGGTTTCCAATCTGAAAACTATTCAACACTAACTTCCTTTCACGTAAACTTAAAAGTAATATATATGTAATTTCTGTGCTTGTGAGGACAACTCTGGAACTGTATTACATAAATAACTAATACAGCTATGAAGAAGGGAAACCCCAGGGGAAAAAAAATGTCATCATGTCATATCGTATCATGACCGGTTCAGTCTGCCATAGCATTAGACAGGCTTCCCATCGTATACCATATTTATATGTTGGCAGGTTGCTATAGGTAAAACTGGTTTGTATATGCTTTCATTACAATGATAAAAATACTTAGATTTCTTCTGTGCGCATGAAAGTCTGAAAATCACTCCATTTAATTTCTGTAAATCCATCTTTTTTTGGGGGGGGGGGGGGACTTTTCAAATGATCTTTCATGTATGTTACATTCTGGATCTTCACCTATTTGATGACAATGTGTCATGCTCACGGAAGCTGGGTATTTTTGTATTAAGATTATTATTGATTATTATTGAATTATCATTATCATCATCATCATCATCATCTTGAGCTATCTCCTCTGTTATCAGACAACAACATGTTGAGAGACTGGGAGAACCACAGTTGAGGACAGATGAGTGTATCTAGTGCGGATAAATTAAGCGCTAGATCCAGTGTCAGCTGCCGGTTTATAAGCCTCCGGGCAAGAATTGAACTGATTGAGGTGCTGATTGATCTAACGACCTCTAGGTCACTGTGTTTTGCCTACGTAGGACATTGTCCCTCAAAAGACCAAAGGGCAGCGTGATAACGGCTAATAACAGTGTGGTTTCTGCTGGATCCTGTCATTGATGAGGCTGCACTGATGCCTTACAACTCTAATCTTTTCCTCAATTCATTCTTTTTTTGTCTTTCATCAAGAACTGACACACAACACAAATATATTCTTGATTAAAAAGTTAAAAATATATATCTATTGCAACATTTTGAAATTTTTTGGATGATGAAAATGCATCACATTGGACACAGTAAAACTGCAGGTGTCCATTCTGTTACATAACATTAAGAGTATGGCATGCAAACTATACACAAATAAGCATCCGGACAGGTCGACTTCATGTATAGAAGAATATGAGATGCTACAGATGACTCTGCAATGTAACATATCAGGGTCTCCAGGGGACTGCAAACAGATTAAATGAGTACAGGGTCAGGGTTAAAAGTGTTTCCTTTAGTGCCACAAAATAGTTAAGGAGTCCTGGATGTCTGAGATGCACACAAACAAAAAGAAAGCACACACATACACATTCACACTTATTAAGATTGGGGGATTAAGTGAAAGAATGGAGAGGCATAAAAAAAGAAGAAGCGAGCAGAGAGGGGAGGGAAGTAAAGGAGGGAGGGACAAATATAGAGAAATGAAAGAGAGACAGAGGCAGTAGGGAAAAGAAGAAGTCCTGTGGGGAAAAGAGGTCCTCATCAGAGTGATAAGGAAGGAAGCGGGACGCACGTTACCTAAACTGCTCCTCCTCTAGTTTTTTTTGTCCTGCAGTGCTCTGTAATTAGTCTCTAAAAATATCAGGCAAGAAGAGGAGGAGCAACAAATACAAGAGGAAGAGAGGATAGAGGAAGAGATGACAGAAAAGTGCACAGAGAGCATGTACACTGTAGCATGACAGGTTCAAAAGGGAAAGTGCAGCAGGGCCACCTGGACGTGGACGTGTTTGTCCATGTGAGATAACCCAGGCAGAGGAAAATAAGCGAGGACGGTGGCAAGAGAGAAAGCTTGGTAGAGACAGAGGCAGCGTGCGCCTGCTTTTTTCCCAGGCGGCCACGTGAGCCCTTCTCAGCTGCTCTGCTCCACACTGAGCCCGCCAGAGGGGAGTGGAGCAGGGTCATCACAGTCACAGTCAGAACAATAAAGACAATCCCACTAGTCAACAGTGGACGTACACACTCTGGTCCCAGCTAGATCCAGCCCACATTACAAGCTGCTATATTTATGCAACTACATAGAAATGCACATGTGAAGAGGGACAGACAAACACCAATGTGTCTAAAGAACCAAATCATTTGACAGTCCATCCGGTCTTGTAGTCTTACATTGACATGTCATTGCAGCCCTAATCCAGAAAAATACCAGGAAATGGTCACAGGTAACTTGCTCCGGCTGGGCTACGCTTGTCATACAAGACAGCCGTACAGCTACAGGACAAGAGCATCAATGTTAAATTATGTATATTTAACCTTACCAGGCGAGCTTGAAGCCTTTCATTAGTACAGCGAGGAGTGTCTGACATCCATAGCGTGATGTGGGCACTGGCCTGCCCGTTCACACCGCCGCATGCTGACTGACAGCCTGCCAAACCCTCACCTCCCATGCACAGAGCAGGAGAGATGCACGCAGGGGAAGAAGGGAGGAGTGGATGATGCAGAAACAGATGGATGGTCGGGGACCAAAGTCCGGAAGGATGATCCTCGGCTTTGCCCACCTGTCTGCTACATTCCTTCGCTCGTGTTGAGATGCCGCAGTGCTGAACAATTGTGCCAGAAATACACACCTCCCTGGGCTTCTTCAGTTTTCCCAAAAGAGAAAGAGGTGACCTGCACCGCAATATTCACAATGCAAACTGCTGCAGGCGGCAGAAATAGACGGATTACGGATTGCAGATAAATGACAACATGGCTGGTAACTGAGCCCTTCTAACTTTGTGCCTTTCCTGTCAAGCTCTGTCAAACACTGTCCCTGAAAGCCTCTTCTTGCTCAAACTCTCTCTGTCTCTCTCTCTCAGTCCTCTCTGCTGCGGATGAAAGCCGCACTTGGTGTGCTCACAGTGAGCAGGCGCAGGATTTCCACCCTCCTCCCTCTCACCCCCCACCCTCCCTCCTGTTCTCTCTGTTCTCTCTGGCTCTCTTTCTCCATTTCTCTCCATGATAAACCTCGCTGGCCCCAATTGGAAGACTAGTGCAGGATGCTCGCCCCCGGTCACAACATCCTCTGTGCAGCGACCCCCACCCCCACCTCCAACCTAACATGCTATGCATAGAGGGGTATTAGGTGTGTGGGGGGGGGGACTGCTGCTGCGGTTTTCCCCTCTCTTATTGGACTCCAGCCTTGATCAGTGTCAGCAGCTCACCCCGTTAATCTCTTAATGAATTGAGTGTACTGGGGTACTCCCTGTGTTTATCGCTGTGTGCTGTGTATGCGTTTGATTCCCTGGTTTAAACCAGGGACTCCTCTAAATCGTTCTTATTTGTCTAATTTACCAGCACAGCAGGTCTATCAAGCTTTGGGTTTCTCCGCATGCTGGATCTTTGAAAACAGTGATCTGTGCTGTCTTTTCTTTGTCTTTCCAAAACCCAAAACAACAGAGCATCAGAATAGGGAACAGATTTAAGTTTGCTTACTTTCTCTACCATAAAATGAAAACATGCCTTTTTAGCAAACAAAATCTGTGATTCCTCATCTTTAAAAAAAAAAAAAAAAGGTACATATAATTGAACACCTAGTGCCTCAAGAATTAAAGTTTCCACTGTCATCACTGTAAACAGAGACAGATGACCATACAGTCAGTCAGATGAGTCAGTCTTCTATTATCTGTTTTCAGGAGCCCAACCATTTAAATGACATTTAACAATAACGAAAACAAGAATCAGATTCAACTGACAACTTCAGAGTTGGTTGCTTAATCTCTTCCCTTGACCACAACAAGTCACAGGGGTCAGAGAGCAAGCGACCACCTCGTTTAATTGGAAGCTGTCATCACAAACAATGGCTGGTAGGCACTGGGTCAGGGTGCAGCACATTCTTCCCGCTAAATCTTCTTAAGGCAAGGCACACAAATTACACCTTATCAGCAGTGGCTAATACTACAGCTAATGCAAACCAACCCCCCAACGTCAGAAGAACTGAGATTCTGAGCTGAGCTTCATTCACGACCTCTGCCTTTTCAGATACAGATTGTGCCAGGAGAGAGAGAGAAAGAGATAGAGAGAGAGCGTGACTGATAATGGAAAGTAGATAATGCAGTTGGATCTAGGCTCTTAGTCTGGGAGGATATATGGGTCTGCCACAGAGAATTCAGGACATATTTTAGTACTGTGGACAGTAAAAAGCTTTCAGATGACACCTAATTTTGGTGAGATGTACAGTCACATACCCCTTGTTTATGGCATGACCTGTGTTACATCATACATCTCTGTGGCCGAAAGCATGCCTGTAAAAGCATCACCTCTGCCAGGTCCCAGTGTAATGTATTGCAATTTCTCTAACATTCAGGTGGCTTTGGTCCATTTGTTCCAACAACCTACCGCGCATGTTTGTGGTTCCATGTCTGTGTGTACATATTTGTGCGTGCGTACTTTGGATTGAAGAGGGCACCGTAAAACAATCAATAACAAACAATCAATAGCTGGCAGCTGCAGACTCTTAAAAAGCACCTAAGACCACACTTTGATTAGTTTTAAGATGGAAAAACTTTCACTGGGATGACGATCTTTCATCTCGGCGCCGTGAGGCAAAGTGCTGACAGGAGGACACACTCTCAGCATGGCCTCTTCCCCAGTGGTTACTGTGAATGCAGTAGGACCGCGGGGAGAGAAGAGGGTGGAGAGGAAAAAAAAAAAGGGTAGATATGAAAGTGCTATAATCCCTTTCCAGGGTGAGTGAGTGAGTGCTGTAACCTGACCTTCAGTCAGGCAAAAGGACAGCAAATCATCTCACACAGGGTCGATCTGGTGGGGCCCACCTAGTTATGTCGGAAACTGAAAACAATACCTGCATCATAGTGCATCATAATAATATAAACCTAAGTGACTTAAACATTATTGGGAACATGGAGAAAGACCATAGAGCCCATAGGTGGTAAGATGCCTCCCTCAACTGCAAACAACATCTCTCTGTAATGAACAGAACATCTTGATCCAGCTTTCTCTGCTAATGCCACTGATACACCAAGGGGCGCGCATGCTTAATTTGCACCAATATTACTCGACGTTTCAAATCATTCATAGAGGGTCACTGTGACTTTGGATTTTTTTTCTGCGTCTCAAAAAAAACAAACAAAAAAAAAAAGCCTATAGCTCCATCTGCCAAAAAACAACAACTGAGAAACAAATTATAAGGTTCCACCTAAATGCCAACGTAAAGAGCAACATGGCATATAGAGGCACGGAACAATTCATCTTGTTATAATTCACTTTTCTTGAATCATTTCTCTCTCTCCGTGTGTGACAGCAGTTTGTCTGCGCTGCCCTCTGTTGACAGAGTGGTGCTGAATGGACAGCTCCTCTCAGTCAGATCGTCCTCTCGTTGATGCCACCTGCTGGCCAGACAGCCGCTGAGTGCTGCTGTGGGAAAATGATTGTTATGATCACATAAACAAAAAAACAAACAAAAGTAAATTGAAACATAAATGGCTTACGCTCGCCGAGAAACCATTCTATTGATTGAGTTTCCTCAGTCGACACTAAAATGATGGGGTATCTTTCTTCTGATGTTTACTTCAAGAAAACAAACAAAAAAACAACAACAACAAAAAAAAAGATAGAAAATAAAAACAGGTTTGAGCTAATATTTCATCTTGTCACTACAACTTGACAGATATTTGTCATTATTAAATCAATAAACAGCAGTCAGGTGATCCCTGCACCAGAATCTCTTTTGGCACTCTTTGAACCTTAATCTGGGCCAGAGATTTTTAATTTATTTCTGAGAATAGCATAATCTGGATTAATCCCTCTGCGCTGCTCTGTGGGATTGGAGGCACTCTCCCATTATCCCCTGGTAGGCGTTCCTTACTCTGTAACACAGAGTGGATTACGCTCATACTGTTTTCCTTCAACATGGATAAACCCCCCCTAGATTGATTACCACCATCTGATCAGAGAGGGAAATGGGTGATCATGCGATTGACTAGCTATTTTATTTATTGACTATCTGACCATGTTGAATAATCCATGCTTTCAATACCACGTTGGGGAGACAGAGAGCAGCAATGCATTTACAGGCCACACACAGACAAACACAGAATTTATAGCTTTTCAAAATTTAAGCAAAATAGAAATCTAAGAAGGATCAAAAAAGTAAAATCTAAGAATCATTTAATGAAATAAATAAAATCCTTAATTTGCATAGTTTTTAAATAGCTACATAGGATGCATATGTTTGTTGTCTGAATCAGAAAGAGGTGTGGATTAAAGACAGGCAGTTATAGTACAAGCTTGCATGTCTCAGTGAAATGAGAACATCTAAATTGGAAGCAGTAGGAATCCAGCTAAACTGATGCAAACAAGGGACAGCAATGTAAGACAGAAACCAGCTTAGTAGGAGGCCTAAGTAGATTCAATATCATGCAAAAATCACACCGGCAGCAGACATCCCTATGGGCACAGGCAGAACAGACACTAAACAGACAACAACATTGGCTGAAACATGAAAGCAGGACAAGGGAGAGAGAGTGAAGACAAAAACAGGCTCTGATGATGGAAGACATCATATGTTTGATGGCAAAATGGGCCGACACTGTGAAAGACAGATATGTTCAATATGCAGTCCACCCATAAAGTGATAAAGTGAAATACAGATGGCCTGTGCGCCTGTCACGTGTGCCATGAATAAAAGAACAAAGTACAGCAGCAGCATGCTGACATTAAAGCACTCATAAAAAAAAAAAAAAAAGCCTTCAGTTTCCCATTTCTGCTGCAGAGAGCTGGATGAAAGTAGACAGAGGTTTCTTTTTCAACAAAACTTTAACACACAGACACACACACACATGCAAACAGACCTATAATCACTTAACACAGCAGAATGAGAGGGAGGAGAAGAGAGGGAGAGAGAGCTGGTGGAAAATGGGTTTCGAGACTACATCTGCTAACCTAAACAATAGATTTGGCCTGTCAGAAAACAGACTTAATAAAGTCAGCAAGCAACTGAAGAGTTGGGTGGAACAGCCAGTTTCACTCACAGCAAGATGCAGTTTTCTTATTATGATCTACATCTCGAGTTTACCCAGAAATGTCTGGAAGGTCAGGGTGGGAAATTCAAACTTTCTCACACTGCTAATTTTTAATAAATCAAGGCTTGTTTAACTCGATAATTTATCCCAGTGGAGAAGTTTTCATTCACAAGGGTCAGTATCAAAACAAATTCAGCAGATTTAAATCCTGTAAAAGACAAATTGTTTAATAAAACCTATTTAAAGACCGCTGTAATATGACACTCACTGTTTTCATACTTCCATATATAATTAGGGATGAACTATTATATATGTTGTATATGCTCTAATCTGCATCAATACTGCAGACTGAGTCTACTAAAGGTGATGAATTCACCACTCTATTAAATACTGTTTGTTTGTCGTGTAGATTAGGCAAATTCATTCATTCACCTTAATTTACTTGGCAGTTAACTGCTCTGTTCATTTGACGTGGTGACTTAACGCCACTACACATATATTGACTTCAAGCTTCCACTTTATCTTCCCTTGCACATGAAAGAGTGATCTAAACTAATGAGTCCACTCAAACTGGCTTTAGGCACTGATAATTATACTGGGAGGGAAAAGGTCAAATTACTGTAGTGCATTCCTGCAAATAAACAAATGTTGTGTATTTATATCAACATGCGGCAAAAATGTAGAACCCCAAATCTGACAATATGTAGTATTACCAAAGAAGATAAAAGTCCAACTGCACGAACTGAAATAAAACGTTATATGATGTACTTTATCTTTAACAGTGAATTCCACTGATAAACTAAAGGTTAACTGACCAGCAGTAGCTGCGTGGCTGATAGAGGGCAGCTTTTAGGAGAATGCCATTGTCTTTTAAAGGGATAATTTAAGGAGAATTAAGAAAAATTTATTTGAATTGTGAAAGTTTTTAGTGTTGGTCATTAGTATACATATGAGGTTCTGCTCTGTTAAAAACCTGGCATGATTCATCAGAAGAAATAATGTCATGATCCATCTTAATAAAAAAAAAATAAGCGTATCTCTCTTGGTTACCTGCAACAGTACACAGAACAGTATTTCTTGCCTCAAATGGAGCTGAGGCTATTATGCTGTGCATCCATGAATCATCACATTCATGACCCTGAGCTTCTTAAACACAATGCAGCTCTCTGTTCAGAAACAAACAAACAAACAAACAACAACAAAAAAAGTCCTGACACAAAAAGATCAGGTTATGCTGATCTCTCCAGGTCTAGTCCATGCAGTAGTATACGGTATACACTATACTCAAGCTGCAACAGTAACACTGCACTGCTGACACTGCTGTCCAGGGTCAGAAATGTCAAAGGGTTGCTGCAGGAGAGATTTCATGCGTGCTGTATACACACACGCACAGTGCACATACATGCAGTAATATGGCAGTCTGAAGAAAAGGGAGGAAGATGATGATTTATAGACTTGTAGAAATTATTTCTAATAAAGAAATAATAATAAATAATAATAATAAAAAAAATAAATAATAATAATAAAAAAAAATTGGATATTGTTCAAAACATTGCCAAACATTGCCAAAGACACTGACACCTCTTATTACGTCACTAAACAATGCTGGCTCAGTCGTCACAAAATTATTAAATCTTTCCACATGACCTCATCATCAGCGAGCATGAGATACAGTGGTGTGGAGTCTAAGATGCTGTCGATTATGTGTGTGTGTGTGTGTGTGTGTGTGTGTGTGTGTGTGTGTGTGTGGGGGGGGGTTGTTCACCATTGGGAACACTCAAACATCTCCGCGGGTGAAAGACTAACCCCATCTGTTTCCTCATGTTGTATCCTCAGAGGAAGCTTTGTCTAACTTTTATTTAAGCAGGCACGTTTATGAAAATTACAGCTGCTACATGACGCCATTTAAAAAGTGTTCTGTCTTAGTATTATAGCTTTTCTCCTCAGTGTTCTTGAAGGTAGAGGGGGGAAAGCTATTTTTATATTAAAAGGCTCTGGCTGTAGGGCAGTGATGGCAGAGGGGATTGGGTGGGGGGATATTGACTGACCCCCTACCAGACAAACCTTCTATCTAGTCAGCCAGGGCTGTTGCCACAGAGACAACCTTGCCATCATCAAAGCCTGGAAAGTACCAGCCTGCTGCTTCAGGGCCACATGTGGACCTTGCCTGCTTATTTCAATCAGACAAACAGATGTAGCCGATGAAACACAATGCTAAGCTCCACTTAAGCACACACACACGCACACCCAGACACCAACTTCACGTTTTCTTACCAGTGGTTGCTATGCCATTACCACGCAAACAGCCTTCGAGGGCTCTTAAGTTATTTTGAGCCTCACAGATGATCCATGCCACTCATGGTGACAAAACAACAATCACCCAGTGAGGCCTCAGACTTTTAAACACCTCAACTTCACATTGATGGAATCTGCAAAGCTAATGCCACAATTCACAACGAGGCCCGGCTGCTTTTTCCTCATCAAGCCTACACCGCGGATGAAAACCTGAAACCTTGAATTACAGCAACAAGGTCGAGGACTATTGAGAAAGGGACAAAAAGCCTTATGTAACTCCTCAGATGTTCTCATGGCAATTTTTAATTTTTCTGATAATCTTGACACTAACACGACATTATATCTTACATGTCATCCTTATCCTTAACTTGGCTCTTGGTGCCTGGGAGTCATTAAGCTGCTGGGCCTGAGGCCAAAATTCTTTGGGACTGACGGATTGATAAAGTAATTCCTTTCACCCAGATTTAGAAAGGTGTATTAAACCCTGAGGTAGAGTAGACACTGCTCTGCACTAGTCTATGTTACCAAAGTGTCTTTATATTAGAGGTGATCATCTATCCATCCTCGAACAAGCGAGTCTGTCAGCAGCCCAGAAGAGAGCACCACTAGTCAAACAGATGTGACAGAATGATCTGCCTAATGACTGACCTTAACTGGTGTTTTTCTTTATCACCGTGTGTGCATGAAGAACTCCATACTTTTCTACCTTTCCACCCTTCCTGTTACTGTGCAGCCACAGCAAAAAAAGATGCATCACTTCTTAGTAGACACTTCCTTAACTAATCACACATCCAAATTATTGACATTTATTATCTCCTCATTAATTTGGCAAAAACTGTTTAATTTTTTTTTTTTATCATTTCAATTTTTCATATTCAGCTTTAACAGCTTTGAAAGGTATAATAAATTTAGTTTGTGTTGTAGTACAAAACCACAGTGTGTAATATTGCAAGTAATGTATGTCACTAATCTGCTCTTCATCATCGTTATCAGACATGCAGTATAATCAATATGTGATCAGCGATATCTTTTAGAAACTGGACTCATTTAAAAGAGTACTGCAGTAATTTAGTGTTGCGGTCCCATAAACTCCCAGGAGATAAATTAAAATAGTAAAAATTAATGTGAGACATCATGACTTTTTGTCCCTAGTAATTTATTATTATTATTTTTTTTTAACAAGATAAATGTGTAGTCTCCAGGCTGATTATCAGAACACCATAAGGGTGTTCTGATAATTTGATATTTTTGTTGTTCTCAGGAAGACACCAGAGAGTTATTTTTTCTACCTCACCTCACCTCACGACAAATGTATACCATTTCTTCTGCAGTCTTACTCATTTTCCTTGCAGCACTTACCATTCTATACCACATTTTGGTCATACTGGAGCCAAAATGACTCGGGGTGTCAGATAAGCATAGTTGCTCTTGCAGAGGACAATGCTGACAGTGTTTCGGTAAATGATGCTGAAGCAGGTTTGCAGATTTTGGAAGCTCACATAGAGTGAAATCTGAGGACCAGAAGTGAAGAGGAAGAAGTTGCAACTACTGGGGATGGATATGCAATTGGCCAACTGGAACAGCGCCCTCTCTCGGGATGTCAGAGTAAGGTTTGTTAGGATGTGATGGATAACTTGCCGAGTTTTCCTTTCATATAAGCAGAGAGGTATGAAGGATGGTGTAATGCGCCACAGCCTAATATTTATCTTTAATGACATGAAGCACATCTCAGCTGCGATATAATACAACTGTTCATGTGTGGAGTGTCTTTTGATGGATGGGTTATGTCCTACCTTTGTGGTTTCCATATCAGTTTCTTCCACTTCTTTTGCTTGGCCTATCAGTGGAGGTAAAGAAGAGTAAATGAGAGGTTTTGGTCAAATCTCTTCCTTTGTTTTTCACTAAGTGACCATCCTGATGACAGCTGATGCTTGTTAAAATGCATTAGTATCGACGCCGCATGTCTGCTACGGTCTTGCTTTTTAAAGAAAATTTAAAAAGCAAAAAACCGAACAGATAACTGTACTTTTTGTTATAATCTGTTATCTATTGTCCTCACAAAAGGTCAGGAACCTTCATTCTGATTGGCTCAGATTCCCTTTTTGCTTTCTGCACAGTGAGAGAAGTCTTCTTTCAGACTTTTAGTCTTCTTCATACGGCTATTTACTGAGTACTGCGGTTAAAATAACAAGCCATTCTGCAATTTACTGTTTGCGTTATTCCAACCCTGACAAGTTAAAACAGAGAAATAATTGTTTAAGGGAATCAATTCACACAAAGTTGTAATCCCATGTGCATTTGTGTGTGTTTGTGTGTACATGTATGTAAAGTAATGGCTAATTGGGGTTGCGGAGCACTGTCGTTTCACTAGAGTCGCTGCTGCCACCGGTGACTCAATACAGAGCGCCCACATATACCATGAATCACTGTGATCACAGGCCCTCAACCACTTCATCTATTCAATCAATTCATTTTTGCTGTGGCACCTGATAATACATTTGCCTCTCCAGTCAGAGCAATTTCTACCCACTCCCTTCCTCCGACTAAGCTTCCCAGCACTTATTGAGGTTTCTGTTGGCTGTGCTACTCCTTCCCTACAAATTTCATGCCTGTCAGATGGGTAATCAAGTTTAATACTTTCTCACTGAGAGAAGATGATTAGCTGGTGTATTTCCTGTCGAGACTTAGGAACGTCAGGCTAATGCTAGAGCATGCTGCTGCTTGACAAAGGTAGAATAAAGGCCCTGTGTCTCCATCATTCACCTCCTGTGAAGATTAAAGCGGAAGTGCACCATTGACCCTGGACGCTTCGCGCCATTGCAAACGAAGGATGTAGAGGAACAGAGAGAGGCCTAAGTAAGAGTAATCCACGGCGCCTTTGGAGCAGCTAGAGGGGAAATCAATCATGTCTGTGGCAAAGGGAGGCAATTCAGAGTAAGATTACAGTTTATACCACTTGATTCATGAAATCTGAAAACAGACCACCACCTCCCATTAAAGATGAAAATGTTTTTAGTAAGGTGACCCAGAACAGAGAATCGAATTTGGTTGTTGTATGGAATTTAATATTCTCAAGAGCTCTTAAGAGCCAAACCTGCAGCGTTCAGTAAAGAACAACTGCGAGTAATTTTAACATGACAGATGGCTCTCCAGCTATAACGAATCTAAGGTCTATCCCTGTGGATATGCATCTGGATAAGAGTGTTTATTTACAGCAAGAAATGCATTAAATGTTACCCTGCTGGGCTGGAGTTAAAGACATTTGGTGTGATCACTGGCATTGATTTGCTGATGAACATATTTCCCTGCAAGTCACCAGAAGCCCTATGATTAGTCGGCAAGCAGGGGAGACGACTGTAAGCACGCACATGGTCCACATGGATGGATACAGTACGGGCTGTGGGAGGTTTGAAAGAACTGTATATACAATCGGGCTGGTTCAGGGCTCCATAGCTCTACAGAGTCTGAATCCAAAGCCAAATATTGTATCTGTCCCATTAATTGTATTGAATATTCGAGTGAATTGAATGAAACACAGCTTCATTATCGCACATTATCTCAAATTTCCTGTGAAACCGATACTCCTCTAATAAGAATGTATATTAGGTGGGTTTCACAAATGACGGATTGGTCTCAAACTCAGCTCTAACTGAGCACAGGTAGAGACAGACCTGCCTCGAAAAAATTATCACTGAAAGACAACAACCCGTCTATATTTAGTTTCATGGCATATGTGCATGGCATACCTCTTTGTGCAATTGCACAGTGAGGCAGATGTCTTCCCAGCATGAAAACAAAACCTTTCACAAAAACAGTAAGTGGGTGTGTCAGTGACAGACAGATTGTCGACAGAAAAGGGTACTTAATGAATCAGCTTCAGTGTGCGATGTCAACAGCTGGCCCAAAATACAGGGGATGATATAACTACTACTACGCAGCTTCAAATCTTAACAATTGTTTGTGTTTGTGTGTGTGTGTGTGTGTGTGTGTGTGCGCACGTGTTGTTGTTTTTGTTTTTTTGTCCCATACTGGGACAATTTGTGTAAATAAAAATGTTTGTCTGACTTCACAATCTCAATGTAGGTATGAGCAACATAGAGAAATAATAAAATCCCACTCTGTTGTAGCATTTTGCCGATACTGACATTAACATTTTCCAGCTGATTTGTGAATTTATTTCAGTTACATTATTTTGCATGTGAACGCTCTGCAGTAATAATGCTAAAAAAAAAAAAAAAGTATATTATGAGTGAATAATGTATAATATCACAATATTTACCCTCATTGATTTTATTGAACATCACTGGGTCAGTTAGCTTAGTACGATTATATTTTGCATTTTAATACTACACAGCAGGTAATTTGGTAAAATCTAAATGAGTCTTTTATTGCATTTTTCTTTTAGCATCAGGCAGAGAAACTGTAGTATGCCTGATTAAGAATGAGAACATGAAAAGCCCTCTAAAATGACAGCATGCTCAATAACTGCAGCTGGCATTGTGGTAGAAGGTCAATATCAGTTATATCAATATGGATTCATAAAGTGTCATAATGATCGCCTCTCTTTTGCAGCTTTGTCAATGGTGTGGGCTCTTGTGTTTCATATCACACTTATTCTGCTATATTAGTAAAAACTACAAATCCATAGTTACTATCTTATTTAATGAACTGCATTAATAAAAAAAAAAAAACAAAACCCAAAAACATATCATTGTCAAAGGTGTGACACAAAGTGGCCATTTTAAAAGAATATGTTTGGTTTTTTTTTCTGTTTCAGCCGTGAACTATTTTCTCATCGTCTCATTATCAAAATAAATCCAATCCGTGCATGCCAGCTTTACTTTCCCTCGTTTCGATAGCTAATGCTCATCATTCATGATTCATTTCAGGACTAAAGAGATAGTTATGTGAGGGTAACGCAGAATGACCTACCCGGAGAATTTATCACAGAGAATTAACTTAAAGCAGCTTCAGGACTGTGCTGTTTCCCTGTCGACAACTACAGTAAATCTAACAAAATTGCCAGTAATGTACCCGGGGAGCAGAGATCACAGTGGACATTTAGCAGGCCCACAAGTCAGCTGGAAAACCCCTTTCAACATAAATGTCTGTATGTGTTTACTGCTTAAATACTAACTAAATACAAGTCATTTATTCCATCACTCGTCTGCACTCGTCAGGTTGAGATAAAAGCACGTGTATATTCATTATTCTGACATATTCTGAGGTCTTAATGCATTTCTGACATAAACTTTAACTAGACTGAGACTAATATGAGCCCCGCCCATCCAGGAGAATAAAGATATGGACTATCTAATGCGGTCACAGAAGTGTATCCCTGCTTGTTCTCTGAATAGCAACACACGACGACTATATACATACATTTAGGATGCAAACATTATTATTTTACACTTGTTTTGAATTGTAATATATTTAAATCTTAAATTCCTCATGGAAAGTTAAGGAAAAAGAAAAAAGAAAACTAATGCACTTGACATTTAAAAGCCCGTGAAAAGATAGGAGAGAAAAGAGAGCGAGAGAGAGAGAAAAACAGGGAGATAGAGAGAGTGCAGATGCTTTTCCTCAGCAAAGGTCATACAGAAAAGGGTACAGCTGCAGAACAATAGCAGGGTCGTCTACATCATCTGATGTAGGGACGAGAAACTACATCAGCACATAATTCTGTAGCTCATATCATGATTATCAGGCAACGAGGAGTCTGGTATGTAACGGAGTATAGTGGCACGTTCTAGTAAAAATAACCAGAATGTGGTTGGTGAAAACAGCGGATATTATATATAGAACAGCATGTGCATTTTATGTTGGACTACCTGTTTCAATTATCAACCCAGGTTATGGATGAGAATTTTTTTTTTTCTTCATGTTTTCGCATTTATTTCATGCACTGTAACCTGTCTGCCTCTCAGCTAATCTTTGGTTGAACCAAACTCAAGATTACGAGATATGAATGCAGATGCAGATGAAGAAAAGTAAAAAGAAATAAGACCTGACCTTATGTTTGTGCATGGTGAACAGGCAGACACCATCCTGGCCTCTCTCCTGGCTCTCATGGCCTCTCTTCAATCACTGTCCCGGTGTTTCGTTGTCAGACTGTCACTTGTCCAGCATGGTTTGTCATCATCGCCAAGCCTCATAAAATCCCCCTTGTTCTCCTCTTTCACACAGCACATCCGAAACCAGTCAGAGAAAAAACAGTTTCACCAGCTCAGACACTGAAAGTTGCAAAGAGAGGTGATGCAGACAACAGTTGCTAATCTATACTGCCTGTTCTGAAGCTACAGGAAGTCCGTAATGCCCAGATGCCACTGTCCTGACAGCAATGTAAGACCTCAATTCCTCACAGCTGTTGTCAAACCACCGTCTTTCCACTCTGTATTTTACACACTGAGTTTCAGTTTTCTGTCCAGGAGGTTCGCAGCCTTGCTTCCTATCGTATCACCTTAAATCTGCTTCACTGAGCCATGCATGAGCAGTTGTACGAGGGAGGATGGGTCAGAGATGCAAGTGCTCTGATTGGCTGCCTAGGCATGGTGTGTGTGTGGGAAGGTCCCTTTGGTAGGCTCACTGAGAACGGCTATGCTCGATAAGGGTGGTCCTTCATCTCCTTTCCTGCTCTCTCGTCTTTATCAGCCTCCCTTCCCTTGTGCTGCCCTCCTTCACTTTCTCCATCTCTCCTCCTCCTCCTCTGTCTCCCTGCCTGTGCTTCAAGCTGCGAGCAGGCAGCCGCGCTTCTCAACCAAAGCATCACAACGTCTTTATGAGGAGCCGCATTAGAGACACGGTGGATGCACACACACAAATGCACATTAATATGGGGAAGGGCTTGCAGCTACGTCATCAAGTCATCCTATTTTGCAGACATAACACCCCAGCGAAGTCCGTGACCTAAATTCACAGAGCAACACACTTGCATCATTGTCATCGCTAACATCATGACCATTTCAATGTACTGACATTGTTATATGAAGCTGGAGTATTAACAGGAATCATGAGAGTGCAGCAGATGAAACCACGAGCTAAAGAGCAAAAAGGCGACATGTATTAGCCAAATAATTCACGCAACACAGTCAAAGTTATTATGACCGATGTGACATAAAGATAAAAAAATATATTGTTGAAACAGATGCAGGAAATCAATAATTTTCAATGACAAACCGTTCATTAATGTGAACCGTTAATTGGCTTGAATGAAAATCAGTCGTATTTGTCATTTTCACAGCCAAGTCACAACAGATCAGAATGTCTATTGAAATTCTGGATGGTCAATAATGTTCCCACTAATGTAAGAGTGTCTGTTATCTGTTCCTTGATTATATTTGACAGCACCGACGTCTCCTTTCCTTGTTTGAAAGTCATCTGGAACTAGAAACTGGGGTCTTGGCTATTTTCCGAATATCGTTTTACCCAATATGTTGGATGAATGCTTCTCTGGGGCCAAGTAAAGAGCGTGATCAGATTATGCTGACCTCCATCACTGGAAGCTCATGTCTCACATCACAGACGATGATCGATAATCCGGAAAAGAGAGCAACGCAGACATCAGAGCGAACACAGAAAAGGCATAAAGAAAAAAGCCGGATTGTTTGGGAGAATCTCTGCAGCAGAATTAACTGGCTTTTATAAAGGACAAGAGTCAAGGATCAGTGTCAATGATGCAACCTGGCAGCCTCTTATTCTGTGTGTGCTAAAACAGACCAGAGCTTCCAGACGCACACACAGCACCTAACTCAAACTCCTCTTTACAACATGCAAAGTACAGAGTTTCCAAATGCACTTGCATCCTGCTCACTTTACCCAGCCAGCAGGCTCTTTGCATGCATTATTTATGGCTCGCTTTATATATTCTATATATCGATTTTGTGAAGTTTCTGTGACTCAAGACCAGTTAGGAAATACCTGCAGTGGGGTTAGAATGGATACAGAGACCAAATACAGGGATGGCAGGGGTGAGTTCATATTCACTTCATAATTCATGTAATATCAGTACTGTAAGACGAGATTTTGTTTCACGTATGATTTTAGTTGCTGTATAGTACAAATCCTAAATGTCCTTAATACAGATACCTCCAACTGCTCAGCCAGTATATCAAAAACTATCACCAATTCACACACTAAAACGAGCAGGTTTGTGGAACTCTTTTTTGTTTTTTGGCCGACTGGTCTCCCATTACAAGCACATATTCTTATTTCAGTGAAAAAAAGCTTTGCTTAATTGCACAATATGAACTGCAAGATCCCGAAAAAGAAGCTGTTCTTCATTCATTCATCTTCTACAGCTTACCTGTTCCCAGGTCGTGGTGGGTGCTAGAGCCCAGCTCACATTGGGTGAGGGCGGGGTACACCCTGGACAGGTCGCCAGTCCATCACAGGGCCAACACACAGAGGCAGACAGACACCCACAACCACTCACACTCACACTCAGACCTACGGACAATTTAGAGTCACCAATCAACCTAAATGTGATGTTTTTGGAAGGTGGGAGGAAACCAGAGTACCCGGAGGAAACCCATGCAGGCCCGAAGAGAACATGCAAATTCTGTTCAAAAAGGCCTCAGGCCAAGGGACCGAACCCACGACCTTCTTGTTGTTGAGCAACAGCGCTAACCACTATGCCGCTGTGCTGCCCTTAAGCTGCATTTCCTTCTGACTTACTGTATTTATTAAGAGACTGGTTAAAAAACATTAGCAGGAGCACTATTTCTTATGTGTGACTAATGAAGGTACTCCTTAAAAAAGTTACAGTCTTGTTCTTCTTTGTTCTACCGAAAGCAAAATGGTAACAGCTGAGGCGCTTTTTTGAATGCAGAGGAGCTGCTTTCTTTCTCTAATCTTTCTCTAATTTCTTTTTCTAATTTCTCTAATGACATTCACTTCACAGTCAGAGTTTCTGACCTCTCTGAGTTAAGCATCACCATGTGTGACCTCTGTTCATACAAATGTTCACATTTAGTAAAGCCAGCAGAGTGCCTGAGCCTCTTAATCTTTATTTGAATATCCCTCCATTAGTGCTGATAGATTTTGCTTGGCATGTGAATGGTGACAAACAACAAACACCACCACCAGTGTGAAATGTCCAACTTTCAGTCACATAAAATGCAATAAAACAAACAAACAAAAAAAACAAAACAAAACAAGTGAAAACACTGAAAAGGACCAAGCACTGGCTTTAAGGCATTTTAAACCAAAAATTGCATCCAGTGATTATTAGTGAACACACACCAGGGTGCCCAGAATAACAGTGTCTCACGTGGTATAGAAAATGTGACAGAGAAATGTTTTGTGAATATAATAAACTATAATAAAAGTTCCCCTCCAAAGTTCCACATAGAGGGCTAGCTGCTCATTAAATTCCCTCCATCAGTTTTCATGTGGTGCACCACAGACTAAAGACTTCATTACCCATCACTCACCTTTCCAGCCCGTGCCTTCAACCTTTTCGCTTCAGGTTTGGCACTGTGTCTCTACAGCAAAGCCTTCACGCCCTGAAGAACATAGTGTGTGGACCCACAGTATGCGTCAACACTGCTGACCTGCCACAGGCTGACTAGCTAAAAGACCAAAAGCTGCACAATGGTTTCCAACTCACAAAGCCCTGTTTGTGTCTGATGTTGATGTTGTCCAATAAAAGCAAACAATGGCATTCCGTGGCTTTGCAACTGTATTCAATGCTGGCCTCTCCAAATGTAAAAGCGCATTCAGACACCTTGGTTGGCAGACAAAGCCACAAATCTGTGTCACATGTGGGGTGGGCGGGCTGAGGCAAGTGGGGTGACAGCAAGGCCACCGAGCCCACCGACGCACGATGCAACCTCACTGTTCTGTTGGTACAGGACAAGTGTGCGTGGGTGACAGAAAGCAGACTTACCCGATTTTGTCAGCTGCACTGTCAGACCTGTGCAGAAGACGAGAGGAGAAGGAAAATCATTCATTGCCAGTGATTTTTATTTTTTATTTAATCTTCCAATGTACTAATACTTGAAAATTCTACTATAACCTGGAGTACACAAAGGAGTATAAAAATGTATAATTACAGCATTATAACACGTAATACTTTGTTAAATAACTTGCCCCTGCAGTAGCCATTTCTTAGAAAAAAAAAAATTAAAAAATTGTTTAGTTTGGAAGAGAACACCCTCCATGTGCTTTAGCTAATAATCTTCGTGGCACGGTTAATATCATCTTGGTTTTGATTAAATTTTCTATGTTTTCTTTCACCAACAATAAAAATTTCTATCATATTTAAATATTGTTTTGGTATGTAAGTTAATGGGTTTGACAAAAAATTTATGAAATTTGGTAAACCATTTCAATTCTTGTCTTAACAATTGAAATTCTTTATCGGATCTATTTCCTTTTTTTAAAATCTGGTTTAATTAGGTGCTCCAAAGCCACAAAATTATGACATATTGATATTATTGATATGATTTATTTAAGTTGGAACAGAAAGTTCTCACCAAGTATTAATTTCAAACTTCTCAATTTTTCCCACAGTGGGAAAAATTGAAAAAAAAAAAAAAAAAAAGTAATAGTTTTGATATTGGCTCCTTATGATTAACTTTTATTTTAATTTGATAGTCAGAGACCATACCATAATGTAAAACATCAGGTCATCTGTGAACAATGCAAACGTGTGCTCTCATCTTATCAGTTCTTGTATTTTAGAGTTTCATCCTATTCGAAGGAGTCTGAATTTACTTGTTTTCTTACTTTTGTTGATTTAATTCATTTACTTCAAACACCTGAAATCTAAAAGACCTGCAGATGGGATCAAATAATTTTGTGTTTAACATTAGAATACAAATTTGTTCTTTTGCATCTGAAGGAGTTGATACTAATAATACATTTTACTTCAAAGCAGTCAAGGACACTTCGTAACTAAGGGTTAAAAACAGATGAGGAACATGGATGGTTTTCTATTATATACAGATTTCCTCTGATATTATTGCCCAGGGTTGTATTTAAAACAGAGCCTGGCTGATTAGGGTTTACAATTTGTTAAAATATATATATATTCTTTTATCTATTTGGAAGAATTATAGTAAGTACTTTATGATCGATATTTAATAAAGAATATGACGGTCTGTTGCATTGTCTTCAGGTAAAAAAGGAAAGATCCAGTTAAAGCAAACCGACAAAATAATAAGGAGAAATGAGCTAACAAGTACTATATTCAATTGACTAAAAATATTCCTTGGAAACTGGGAAGATTCAGGAAAAACCAAAACTAAAGAAGCCATTATGGAGTTGAATAAAGATGTTCAAGAACTTATATAAGAACTTGGG
Organism: Remorina albescens; assembly: GCA_034769265.1. NCBI lineage: Eukaryota > Metazoa > Chordata > Actinopteri > Carangiformes > Echeneidae > Remorina > Remorina albescens. Next base: position 6,564,777 of record CM068497.1, on the reverse strand, counting down.
AATTTTTGGGAACAAGAAGATCAGACAGAGGAGAGATAAGCTGTTAAGAAAGAGGAGAAGAAACAGAGACAATGAGGCAGATAGTGAAAAGCTATAAAGATAAAACCCATAAAAAAATCCCGACCAAAAACAATTAGGATATTCAACATATTATATCGGTAGATACAAAGAATGACAAATGCAACTCCTCAACTCACCCTATGAAGTTCATGTACAATTTATTCGCTATACACAGCTTTAAATGAATGTACACATCATTATGATTATATATATATCATTGTATATGAGTCATGTTGTGTCAAAGTTGGATTATTCATTTACTCATTATAATCTACTTACAGGTGGATAACAGGAAGAGTTAGTCCACAATATAAATATAATTAAATATAATTACAACAAATCAAGAAACGAAATATTTTAACATGTCTTAAAATGTTTGAAACCTCATATATGCTCATAGTATTGTTATACATGGTTGTGTTTATACTTGCTACTGCATCGTCACATGCCTTTAATGGGCAGTCTAAAATTACATTTTGCAGTTTCATTATCTTTATGTAAATATGTGTATTCTGTTCTGTTAATTGAACCAGTGATGGCATGTCTGACAGTGTGTGATCCCAACTCACAACTTACAATCATGTGCTGCATCATCTCCACTGGTGTGTCATATTACACCGACTTGGCAAAGTCATGTTGTGGTATTACGTAACACTCTGCAGTCACAGCGGATAACGCGAATGAAAGAAAATGGCAGCAAATGAGCAAACTTGTCTTCGTTTCTGGCTTTCAACCCCTATGGATGCCTAGATAATCTGGCAGAGGCAGTAAGGAAAAAACTAAATAAACAGAAAAAAAACTAAACAAAACAAACAAACAAACAAACAAAAAAAAACACAGCTAGTGGCACATATCCGCCGATAGCCTGCTGTCACATCCCCCCCAGGAAATGCAGCTGCAGAGAGCACACTGAGCAAACTATAGCTCACAAGGCAAACAGACAGATGCAGTGAGAGCAAAACAAGGACTGACGGACACATAGACAGTGAGACAGACAGCGCGGTACTTGGGGAGATGCAGCAGTGCATCGCTCCAGGCAGAAATACAGCTGTTTTTACCTGCAGAGGAGACATGACATTCCGTGCCCTCTAAAGCCGGCTACAGAACGCTGCTCTCCCTGCAGCTGCTGCAGAAGCACCTCACTAGCTATCACCAGCACAGCAAAGAGAAGAGCAGCCGGAAATCCCATAGGTTTGACAGGTACTGTTCCTAATTCGAGCGAGTAGAGGCACTGAGGGAGAACAGTGCGCGGGAGGCAGCGCCAGAGAAGAGGAACAGTCAGGACAGAGAGGAAGAGTAGAGGTGTAGTGAAAGATGCAAAGAGCTGAAGGCAAATACAGCTCAGTGGGTGGTTAGTATGAAGCTAACAAAAAGGATTCCTACATATTTTCTTTCAATTCAGGGTACATTTGATTTTACCTTTAACTTCTGTTCAGTAAAATTGACATTTTGCTCTCTGTATTACAGAGAAGACTCACTGTACTGCAGATTATTTTGATTATTTGCTGAAACTGAAAATAAACATGATGCAAAATGAAGGAATACACCAAGAGGTCTTGTTTTTCCTTTATTTTTTATTTTTAACAAGGCTTTAATAAATGTTATGCTCACTAACTTCATTAACTTGCCAACAGCTGAAATGTTTAACTTGGTTGAGATTAAGTTCAATGATCTGTTTAAATTATTTTGTGATCACTATTTAACACTTTGCCTCTCTGTATATTTATCTAAAATCATTGGGCTGTTTCTCTACTGGTGCTGAGATCTGATTTTACTAAGCACCATCTTGCTAGAAATCAAACAAAAACTAACAAAAAAAATGGACAACAATGGAGACAATATCTTTCTTTCTTTCTACTTTTCTTCCACACAATCACAGCACCCTGAAAATGAGGCTGCAGCACCAAGTAGAAGACACACACCTGCATCAATGCGGTACTTGTCAGTGACTTGTTACTCAATGTGTGATTAATAATATTATTCCTGGCCAAAAAGACAGTGACACATGAAAAGTTCAGCGATGCAGGTAGTTCTATTTTCACGTTACATCCAGCACCTGAGCTCCTTGGGAGCCGACAGATTGCTCACTTGAAGCAAAGCAGTTCAGCCGGGAGCAAATTCAAGTGTTACAGTAGGTATGACATGGCCCGATCCAGGGAAGCAGGGAACACACACACACACACACACACACGCAAACAGACACACAAACACACCTACACACCAGGTTCAGTTACTGTTTTAATATCTTGGTCTTTCTATCTTTCAGTGATGCTCCTCTGACACCTGCAACATATTCCAGGGTGAGAAAGAACTCTCTCAGTTTAAACTGAGCTACAGAGAAGCACACACAATAATCAAGTAGGGGTTATTACACATGACCAAGATCCCTATATTCATTACTGTCACATCAAAAAGAACACGAGGATGCTTTAAATGTCCCATTTAAATCTGTTTTCACAAAATGATTTCCTTTGTCCAAAAAAAAAAAAAGAACTGAAGGGTTGAATTTGTGTTTTGGAAAAACAAACAAACAAAAAAAACACAGTGAAACTGACAAAAAGTTGATCATGCAGCACAGCGACACCTTTGAGTATTACCACCATGGCAGCCAGACGTGCCATCTAGTGGCAAATGCATGCAAGAAATTAATAACTGTGACCCAAAAACTATGGAATACATTTGACACTTGGATTGATTATTCTTCCAAGTAGCGTGAATCTTCCAGGTGGCCTGATACAATAGATACTGTAAATATATTGACTCCTATATGCTTCATGGCATAAACTCTGACTTTGATTTAACGGTTCATTAAGTCACACCGTGATTTCAAACTGCTGCAAGTAAAAAAAGAAGAGCCGGGCACTCTCTTTCACACACACACACACACACACACACACACACACACACTGCTCACCTCTCCTCTCGGATTAATGGAGTCAAGAAACGAGTGCTGTCGTCTTCATGGCTGCTCTGTTGGCTGCTCTGTTGGCTGCTTTGTTGGCTGCTCTGTTGGCTGCTGCATGAAACACAGGTGACAGGTTGGGGTTGTCAATCATTACAGCGCCCTTCTGCTAAACTGCAATATGAACTTTTTTTGACCAATGTGAAGAAAAATTAAACAAAGACATGAAAAAAATAAAACTGTAAATAAGCAGATATTACCTAAACTTTACAGTTCATTTTTGTTATTCCTATTATTTTCATCTGTTTTCCATGACAGTGGCTTTGAACACTCTCAAATGAAATCACCCACACGTCCGTGAGGCTTGGGAAGCACCAAACACAACCTCTGACTGGCGCCCATCCTCAGTCCATTGTTGTACACCTTATACACTCATGACTGCTCTCCCTCCTGTCCGTCTCATCGAATCATAACATTTTCAGATAATACCATAGTGATTATGGGTCCGCATATGGTACAACATCTGCCAGTCTGGTGTGAGGATCATAACCTGGATCTCAACATCAAAAAGACCAGAGAGATTGTCACGGACCTCTGAGGACCTGGAGATTGCAACCACTCCCCATTCTGCATCAGCAGTGGGGAGGTGGAGCAGGTCTCCGAATCAAGATACTTGGCCGAACATTGATCGAGAACCTGAGACATCATCACGGCCTCAGTTGTCGGGAAAGCCCAACAAGAACTTATAAGAATGGTCAACAGTTCTTCCCACAAACTATAAGACTTCTCAATAATTCACCTTTGCCCATCATCTGCACCCAGAAGTCGCCACCACCCCAATACAGGACTACTCTTTGCTCATTGCACTTTCACACAGTACGACGTGTCCATTCCTATTTCAATATTCTGCCATTTCCTGTTTCTTTTCCATTTATCTACTGAATGTTTTAAAATGTTTTATCTGACTTACTGAACAAGGAGATTGTTTCGTTGTTTATGACAATGAGACTTAAGTACCTTTAACTGGAAAGATAGAAAATAACTACACACATATTCATAAATATATATATGAAAACTTAAAAGTTCAAGTACAGCTCATGCACAAATATGATTTTAACACTAGAGGGGGCCATATGACACATTTGCAGCAGAAAAGCTTTCTGATAATAAATAAATGTTGTTACAGATATTCAGATGACTACTTCTACCCCCAAAATATTGGTTACCTCATTACTTTAAATTGCACCTTCTGTATGAATAATACCATGGAGGCACATCTGTCTTTTATTTTGCAATGGAATAATTTACCTTTGTTTTGATCCTGCTTCCCGTCTGTAAGGTGACAATTAAGAATAAAGCCATTCTGTCGGTAAAGGTCTTCACTATTTACACTCAGCACGGTGCCCTGAACTGTTTCCTGCAGAAGCTACGAGCTGCACCAGGCAGGAGGGCCAGGCTGGAATGAATGAAAAATGCAGATTTTGGGAGGATAAAGTTATGTTATGTTCACTTCAGGTGGATTCCTGAAGTTTTATACCTCTCTTTGGACTTTGTGGACTGTGCTCAATTCAGTGATACTGTAACTATACCACTGTAAACTAGTGATAGACTGATATGGTTTTTTCAGGGCCGATACCAATACTGATTATTAGTAGTCAAGATGGCTGATAACTGATATTTGGAGCCGATATTCATTTGCAGTAAAAGGGAAAATATTGGCGTCAAAATTTTTTATAATACAAACTCCAACACTTAACTTAGTTTAAATGCCTTTAAGCAGATGTTTATTAAACAGCTTATTAGATTTGCAACCTGTTAAAGGTTTTCTGTTTGTTTTTTTTTAATCTTAGACAATAGACATTTTTGTTTTAAAATTCTAACAAAAAGTGCAGGGAGCTCCCAGGCTCAGCAGCATGTCTTATAAAGTGAAATGAAAACTTAAAAAAAAAAAAAAAGCTCCCTAAAGTTTTCCAAAATTTCAATATAACTGAAATGTTAATCTTTCAGTTATCTTTGTTTTAAGTTCACACAAAAAAAAGTGCAGAGTGTTCCCAGGGTCAGCAGCATCTCTTATAAAGTTAACTGAAAATTTAAATAATTTTCCGCCATGACACCCGGAAAACAAACTTTTTTGGCATCATGGGCCACTGACCAACGTCCGTAGGAATGAACGGGCCCCGCCTCCGACGCTGTATCCAGTTCTCTTTATACATCCATTGTTACGGCTGCCGCCATATTTTGGGGAGTTCTCTCTCTCTCTCTCTCTCTCTCTCTCTCTCTCTCTCTCTCTCTCTCTCTCTCTCTCTCTCTCTCTCTCTCTCTCTCTCTCTCTCTCTCTCTCTCTCTCTCTCTTTCTGTGTGTTTGTTTTGATTGTGTCCTGGCTGGACCTGTGAGCGGAGGAAACCTGCTGATGACGTCACCGGGGATTCCCTGCGTGCTCCGCCCACTCGCACCTGTGTGTGGCCCAAAAGTGATCAGCTGGCCCACCTATCATCATCATCCTCCTCCTGACTATAAGAGACCTGTCAGTTCTTTGTTCGGGGTGAGCTGTGTTCTCACCATACGCTGTCTCGCCCTTTTTGCTCATTCGTATTCTGTGCTGCTCTGTAGAGCTGGTGTGCTTAGTGCTTCGTGTATTTTGACTGTGCGCTCTTTGAGAGCTAGTTTGGTTTTCATTGCTGTAAATGGTAGTTGCTCCTCAGTGAGCTAGTTTTGTTTGTTTAGCATTATCATATCGCATCGCAGTTGTTTTAAGAGCTGTCGTTTGTTGTTCATTTTTTTTCCACTTATCTTTGGATTTTGATTGTGGCCCTGTTTTGTTTTGTTTTGGCCACCTCCTTTTGTTAACCTCGTTTACTTCTATTAATAAACTCCTTCATTTCACCCTTACCATCAGGTATTCTTTGTTACTTCCCTTTTCCCTAGAATCGGTCATAACATCCATGTTCGAAACATTTGGCAAAACTTTTTCTCCTCTCCGTCGTGCGTGAGCACTGTGCATGCACAACTTTCACTGCTGATTGGCTGTTACATGTGCCGTGTCTGCGTGTAACCAATCAGATGGTGCTGTGAATGGGACAATGCTGGAGACAGCGTAGTGACAGCAGACAGAGAAGCGCAGCCGCATCAGAGCCAAAATAACCCAGATTTAAATTGATCTCTTATCGGCCGTCTGATAAAAAAAAAAAAAAGGCAGATGCCGATATGAGTCAAAATGCCGAATATCGATCAATCAGTACTGTAAACCAGTTACATGTGTGGAGTGCAGTAATGATTGACTAAAAAAAAAAAAAAACCTCTTCACCACCGTGAAGGGATTTTTTATTTGTTCAAAGACTGAAGGAACATCCCTGATTTATTTTATGCGCAATCTTGAATTCTTACTGTGAACACAGTTGTGGAGAAAATCAGCATACCTGCAAATATAGGATCTGATATTTTAACAAAGTCAAGAGCTAAAGTAACCTTGAAGCACAGCTCTGCTCTTCATGCTGCTCATTGGCATCTGTTCAACTGCCCTATGTCTTATTCTCTCTGAGCTGCAGGTGCAGTGTGTCTCCAAGCTGTTCTCTCAGAGGGAAGATGTATACAGTGTAGAAGCAGTCGGGTTTGTCTGTGTAATGCAAGTATTTATACTTGTATCGCTGGCCTTTGGAGCTCAGAAAGTTGACATGGCACAGGCCCCCAGTTAATTATTCAGCACTCATACACAATTGATGGAAAATGGGCTTTGAGCATGATTGCAAAGGGCTGACACAAAATAAAAAGTGATAGCCAACAGCAGTGTACGTTATAAAACACAAAAATGCATGAAAAAAAAATGCATTATTATAATAACTTTCCATCCTAATGTACAAAAGAACCTGCAGATTAGAGTACATGGAAATGTATCAACTTGCTTAAATCAAGCATGATCTCAATCTGAATAAGTAATACTCAATAATTCTTGACATCTTAACCACATGGTCTTTAAATATGTGGCAATGATGGTGTGGATAAATTGTGTGCTGTAATTTCCTGTAGTCTGAAATGCAATAAGAAAAAGAGTTACCTGATTATTTTTGTACTTTTTTATTATCATTTTACTGTTTTTGAGTCACAATGATGTGTTTTAAACAGCCTGCTCAGCCGGAGGCAAATTTCTACATTTGTGAGCAAATGCTCTTAGTAACGTTGTCAGAAAAAATTGAAACAACTTTGTGATGATCATTTTTAAGGTCGATGACGCTTCTTTCATTTATTTAATTGTTTAACTGTTTTATGGACAAGTAGATTTTACATTTTTTTTCCCCCATTCTATTCTGCCTTTTTTCTGGCTTTTCCAAAGGACAGCCTGAATAAGTGACAGACAGGTACATTTATACATTTAATTTCTTAAAATTTAAAAGGGTAACATCTGACTTCTTGTTTTCGATTTTTGTTTTACGAGGAATCGCCTGAAATATTTAAATGCTGCATTGGTTGGAAGCAGTGAAGCCTGGTGAAGTATACTGCACTAAAATAGCCCTTCTCTTATCAGGCTGCGAAACAGCAGATTCCACTGTGGCTAAAAGCATCTACCGTTCACTGACAATCTTATGCACCCACACGCATGCAAACACACGAACAAATAATATGCACTTCGAAAAGTAAAAGACAAGAAAAAGGCAGGAGCAAGACGCTACAGCCACAAATGTAAATTAACTCGTCACAAATTACTTGTGCAGGACTAAGACTGTGGCTCAGCTTCGAGATCAGAGCAGATTAATATACAAAAACACTTAAATTTCCACATCATCAAAACATACTCCTCAAAATCCCACACATAGCATCCAAAATAATCAACCTCCCAACCCCAAGTCTGTCTGAAGCAAATGAACTCGCCATCACATGCCTAGCACATGCTATAATAAACAGCCCGGACCATCCCCTGAACCAATTTTTCATACTTCTTCTGGCCGCAGATACAGAGTACTGGACTGCAAAAAAGCTCATTTTAAAAGAAGTTTTGTCCCCTCAGCCATCACAGCCTTAAATAAAACTATGCAGATATGATATTTCACCCCCTGTACACTGTCTATGTCATGTCTATGCCTATATGTTTTACTGTGGTATGTGTGGGAGAGGGTTTGTTAGTGTTGCCTGTGGTATGTGTGTTAGTTATTGTTACTTGGTATCTGTTGTTATTTGTTATTTGTTATGCTGCACTGTAACATGTAAACAAAAACTCTGACTGATGTGTGAAAACAATTATCCCAATGGGGACATTAAAGAACCTAACCTAACCTAACGTAACCCATCATATCACAAAAGCTTCATGGATTAAAAGCAGTCCAAGTGGAAAACAGCATCGTCTCCCTTGTAGATGACAGAAAGTTGAAGTTGCAGTAAGAAATTACAATGAATTTTCTAGTTAGAAACATTCCGCCATTATTAAATTTTGCAATTGTTGAATATTTTTCACTTAAATTCTTCTACTGCAGGCAAAGCAATACTTTAACAGACCTCAATGATGCTCCAGTGTTGCTTTGATTATGCCTCCTGTACCACAACAAAACAAAAGAAAAAAAATAATAATAATAATTATATATTTTCTAGTAATCCTTAAATATATCACACATCCTGATATGCGGAGGGAGCCAAAGTGTACTCATCTTCAGTGCCTCAGATGGTGAGCCATTAGCTGTCTTCGTAAAATGCAACTGTTGCGGAACAACTAAACTAAAGGGGTTAGGGGTTTAGTTTGTCAAAAACCTACATAGCAATAATTAACAGTCGTGGGCAGTAGTGTTAACTAACAGAAAAACAGCGTTGGAGGACATGTTGTACAGTTGGACAGTATTCCCACAACTTAACATGACAGCTTGTTCTGTTTCATCATTAATTATGTGAAGACAAACACTGAGATTTGGCTATTTCAAGACAATTAGAGCATGGACTATGTGCAGAAAGTAAGGAGGCGACGACTGTGGAGGAGCGATGTCATCTTAACGCCGCAGTGTGCTATTAAGGTGAGGAACGAATGCCAGAACAGTCTACACTACACCCTGAGGGGAAGTAGAGCTTTACACACTGAATAATGACAGTACTTCACCCTGATGGATGCTGTTGGCGCTATATGCCTTGTTATTTTTCCTCAGATGAGTTGGTGTCTTTAACCAAGAGAAAGTTAACTGATGGAGTTGTTTCATCTGATAAAACTGCATACACAGTTGTGAATAGATTAACTTTATTCCCAATCAAATCATTAACAATAATCAGAGTGAAGTGAAGCAAAAGACCAAAAGTAAAGTTTAACACTAAAATGTATGACCTGACACCAGAAACTGCCCTGAACACTCCAGCAAATCGACAAACGCACAAAAAAAAAAAAGATTCCCAGACATGTCACAAACTCATAAGTAAATTCACTCTGCTCCCTCTACTCTAACTTTGAGGTTTCTTGACATTTCTAGACCTAAAGTTTAAGTAAACTCTTTAATGTTAACTTTGAAAGGGCAGGTTTACTTTATTTACCCTAAGGCCTTTTGTTCTTGTGACACTATTACATACTTTATTGCAATGTATCCAAAGTAAACAAGCTATTGATTCTGTAGACATAACCTTTGATCTAGTTCCACTATAAGGTCAACTTCTTTTTAAGTTACCATTTAAGTTACCCTTTGTCTTAAATACATCATCTCTAATCTATAGATTTGTGTCCAGTTAAGGATGAAACCTCTTAACTTTTTGTGACCCTGGACAGAGGTCTGCACAGTACTGAGTCCGTGCTTACTAAGCAATGTAGCCAACTACTGACCAGCCAGATGAACAAATATCGGATTCTGAAAAGTGAAGAGAAACCTCAAGCTAAACAAAGGTCTAAATGTCCCGTCCTCCAATCCTCTACCTGAGTTGACATGACAAAGCTTAATTCTCTTTCAATTATTAATATACCACATTAGTGCAGGTAGAAGGAGGCTTGAAGCGGCATGGAGGTATTAGGGAAGATGTGGACGAAAGGAAGGGAAGGGAAGGTGAGTATGCAGGGCCCATACCAACCTGGTCTCACTTCCTTGCTCCTTCTTCTCTCGAACTTTCAGCCACTTCCTCAACAGGAAACGCTTGCGGCGAGGGGAGGCGCTCGGTGTGGAGCATCTGGACCAGGAAGGGGAGGCATCTTCATCGCTGGAGGGCGTGATCTCAATGGAAGGCAGCTGGAGGTACTCTTTGGAGCCCGAGTGGGATCTGGGGGCTAGGTGAGTGCCGTTAAGCCGCCCTTTTTCGACGTCTCTCTCACTGGGCACATTCTTCATTCGGCGCATCTTGAAGCGCTTGCGGCGGAGAGTTGGGGTTGAAGAGCTGGATCGCATGGAACCATCCGACACAGCGTTGCTTCCTCCGTCTGAGTATGCTGGAGCATCGTTCGGGACACTCACCTGAAGTGAAGGAGGTCTAAGAGTGTCACTCATGGTCCTGAGTGGCTCACTAAAATGCAAATGCGATGCCTAAAGAACTTCTTCTTCAGGTCCCTGTTTTAAAGATCTGCAGATTTTGCAAATCTGCAGCTTGAAGGGCTGTCAGCTACAGAAGAGTTGAGGTTTAGTGCTGAACAGATGGGACACGGTTCAGGTCCTTGACAATCTTGACTTTGGTGGATCTCACGAAGTCCCTCAGTTTGTCTTGTTTATTTTTAAAGCCCTTTTCACACTGCAGCCAACGAATTGAAAGACAGGCAGAGGAGTCCTGATAGCAGATATCTGCTTCTGCTGCTCCTCAGCTGTTGGTTGATATGTATCAGTTCAATGGCTCACTGACAGACTGTGAGGAGCAGCGGCAGTAAACTCAGTATCTCGGGCTGGGGAACAGAGGGCTGGATTAGGTAACAAAGGGGGCTTCTGTTCTGAGAGCAGCAGATGAAACATGTATAAAGACTGTCAGTGAGTGTAACACAACTCCTTTGCTGGTCCTCCCCAGGGACTGCTAGGCCAAGTTACACACGCACTTACACATTGGCTGTGGTACAGTCTGAGCTGCCAAAGCTGTTACCTTAGCTGCTGTTGCTAATGCTAAAGTGGAAGGCGCCAACTGTCAGCCATTGAATATTAATGCTGATGCTGTTGGAAAGGCTGGGAAGGTTGTTTGTTGTCACTTTGAGCTCATTTTGGCGTTGCTGGAGCAGAGGAAGTCACTGTAAGCCTTGGTGGCGCCCATGCCAAAGGGTCAGGTCTTCCTATGCCCCCGTGTGCCGCTGTCTTCGGGTGGTTAACGCCTACAGGTTAGAGGAAGGTGATAGGACGGCAAGGTACAGGTAAAGCTGAGGGTGATGATGAGACACAGAAGCACACACACAGATAATCAAAATAGTGTGGTGCACAGGAAGATACACAGACACTATGATAAGCAGTAACAGGAAACAGGCAGCACATGAGACGTACAAACATTCATACATGCTCATATCTGATCTGCTGAATATACACTTCCTATCCACCACCACGCATCAGTCCAAAACTTTTTTTTAAACCTGGAAAATAGCATACCTTTAAATGTTCTATCAATGCCCAACAAAACAAATCAGCAGAGAAGAGACCACCTCTATGAATCACTTTACACTATGGATACCTGAACAATGGCTAACTACATATCCCGTTTAGGTGCATCCAAGTGTACACCAGAGTGACGACACAGTTACAGATCAGGACACAAAAGAAGTCAGTCTGTAAATGTTTTATGTTGACAAAGTACCCAAATCGGATCAACCCTTAATGTTTTTCTGAATACGGGTAAAAGCAACACCTATCAGCTTTGCAGGTGCAACTGTCAAACTAAAACCCAAAATAGGATTCAGAAGAAACCATCACAAAGGCTATAGTCAGCGTTAGCCTCAAAATACAGCCAAGGCAAAGGCAGTAGTAAACACAGCCAGCTGTGTTCTACACCACGAGCATCACAAGAGTAATTGTTCTGCACATATGGCTTTCTCAGCTGGGCATCTGAGAGGTGAGAAACAAATAGCAGGGGTAAGTGTTGTGTATATTGAGAAAGAAGCGAGAGCGGCCCGACTGCACATAAATATCATACAAGCTAATAGCACCACTTTTTGCTGTTAATGATAATGAAAATCAAACTAATGTTTTATAACCACTCATTATAAAGTACTGATGTCTGGAACAATTATATTTTAAAATCTGGCCTAAAGGTTATATTAGATTATTCCACTGGCAAGAACTCAAACAGAAAAGGCCAGGGAAGACAGCTGGGAACAATTTAGAAATCATGCAAACTTTGTTTTACAATCCGATTTAATGTGGTTTCTCCTGTAAAATCCTGAGTCTGGAAGGTAGACAACAGTCGATAATGTCACCTCGAGGAAGTGAGCACATGAAATAGCGTTTTCCTAAATAGGACAAATGAGAAATGGCCTTGTCTTAGGGGCTTAATGAAAGCTGAGCAGCTGAAGTGATTATAAAACTCATAAAATTCAGATGTCCCATCATGAAATGTAGATTTTAAAAATAGATGTCACAAACTGCTTGAATGATTATAATAAAAAAATTTACTTTCATTCATTCCTGCGTTAAGAAGATGATGTAATACAACATTTAAACTATCATTGGGGTGACAAGAAAAGGTATTGTCTACAGAGTGTTGTTAAGCGATACGTCATGCTGACAGGCAAAAAAAAAAAAAAAGTTTCCGTTAACTGTTATTGTACTCAGTTCATCAACAGCTTCACTGGTTGTGTTAAAGGGAGCACTCAGTCAGAGATACACAGAGTACTGACACTAATCTGAAGCCACCGGGTTATAACTGAAGGTAAAGAGCATATCAAATCAGTGTTTGGCCTGTCTTATCAAAAGAAGCATGACTAAGAATGCATGTCTCCAGTTTACATTTTTATTATCTCATTTTAAAAATAAAGGTGGAGACCCAGACAGCGTGAATCAAGAGCTGGTCATGGGCATGACTTGAATCGGTAACATGGGGTGCATTATGCCTTTTATTCCATTCGTTTAATGTTTAGGCTTTGTAACTTGAGCTGTAAATTCAAACAGTGCTATCATTATCACAGAGATAGCTAACCAAATATTACAGGTTGCCATTGGATTTAGCCAACAGGGGCTCATTCACAAATATTTGACTAGAAGCAATTCAGCTGTCTAAAGGTCAATCCTGAAAGGCTGGAATACGCAGCGTTTCACTGTGCGATAAAATCAAAGATTTCATGACAACGTAAATGATCGAGATGATATTATTGTTCAACTATTACTACTCATTTATTCCATTTACATTATGAAATAATTAGGAAGCCATCCTTCAATATGCAGAATGACATGTTCCTTCATATTGTAAAGGCCGAGATGATGCCACAGACAAGAAGGAAACAACTGCTGCTGACAAGCAACTATCAGGTGTTCAAGTTCTATCATGGCATTGTGTATATTCCAAAACGCACACACATATGCAGACGCATGCACACGCAAACAACAATAAGGGTGTGTACTCTGACCTGCAGGCTGGCTAAGTGTGAAGTGGGGAAACTTCATGCATTAATTATAGAAAGACAACGTTTCTTGTTACAGTTTCACACATTGTAGTGGCCTCTGGACATACTCTGTTGTTTTCGGTCTTCATTTGGCTTAACGGGTGCACATGACAGTGTAGGCCAAAAAAAATGGTCTTGGTATTTTCATATTTCATTAACAAAAGTCATTTTTTTCCCCTAGACAATCAAGAAAAAGGAAATGTAAGGGAACGTGTTTATGCACCTGCAGGTTAAATATATATATAAATAAAAAAGAAGTGTGCACAGCAGGAGAGACCCTGATGATCATCTCGCATCTCAGCGCCATGTGCACTTTGCCATGTACATAGTCAACAGACAGGCCCACCATGGTGTAGCTTTGCTGTTACAGCTGAAACCGGGATCACAGTTTTCCATCGCCGTCACCACTACACAGCGCAAAACAACCATGTGACAGCTTGCCTTTCACGCGTCATTTCTGACCATCAAAGTTCAGCTCAATTGTTCCCTGCCTCTTTATTTTTAGCACTGTGTCCCTGTCAACACAATGTCAAAGACTGTGAGCAGATAATAGAGGCATGTTAATGCTGATTAAATGAACACTCATGGAAAAAAAAAAAAAAAAAAGTCAAATGAATTCTTTACCAAAGCTTCAAACACACAACACCTCAGGGGGGGACATTTCTTTGCCATGGTGGATAAAGACTGAAAAGAACTGTGACAGTAAAAGTGCTGCTAATAACCCTCAAAATAAAGATGTGTATAATTTTTAAATCACATTTGACAATTGATTAATTTATTATGTTAAGATACAGGATAACAATGCACTGTATAATATTTCCCTTCAACTTGAGTAAAGCTTAAGAAAACTTCACAGTGCCAGGGTACATGGGTGGATGTAACTTCAGCTTCTCAGACTAAAGTTTTTCACTGAAAATGAGCAACCAAAACTTTACTCTGTCTTCTCCTGGTCAGATAAATGTAACTGCTAAATATTTTCAGACAAATGAGAACGCATGTGGACAGAGCAGCTTTGAAAGATTTGGATTTACTTACAGCAATTTAGCCGGACAGAAAAACATCTCAGAAAATCATTGAAGATTGATGTGTGTAAACTGAGAGCCCTTCATCTCACAGCAGAACAGCTCAGAGGGAACGAACAAAGCAAATGAGATATGAGGAAGATTAAATAATAATAAATAATATGAAATTATATCGCCTCCTAAAATATTTATAACCTGCGTCTGCCTAACGTTTATCTCACGGGCACAATGCTATTAAAGTGGTACGATTTGGAATCCATGCTGAACAATGTGTCCATATCTAAAGCCTTGACTTTGAACAATTACTCACTCATGTCTGGCACAACACAGGGTAGCTGTGCACAGCAGTACTGACGGGCAAATATTACACTGTGTGCACCGTGAAACTGATGCGATTGTACTGCCTGTTCATTTGAGAGGCTTCACCTAATTCTACCCCTGCGTTTTCCTTTGCTAATCTACGGTATAAATCTTACTAGAGCCCTGGTCAGACTGGCATCCGAATACACACCGACTCACTGTAAAGAAGAATGAAGGAACACATTGTGCTGTAAGTGACTGCATGCAAAACAGACCACTCTTTCTTCCAGCTCTGCTGCTGTGGTGCTCACCAGCCAGGGAGGTTATTTGTAAATGGCTTCATTGTAAATATAAATACAGCAGCAAAGTTATTTTCAGACACAAGTTATCTTAGTCATGTATTACTTACAGAAAGGTTATATTAAAAGCTGCAGCGCTGCAAGCCATGCTAATGCATGATCCCAAAAGGTCTTCTTAAAAATGTGACTTTTTGCTGTGCCAGGCCTGGGTTTGTGCAGCTGGCAATGGTGCTGATTATAGTTACTTCACCCCCCATTTACTATATGTGCCCACAGTGCATTCTTTTCAGTTGAAGATATCAGGGCTGTGTATGACCGTCCTCACCATGAAAACAGCGCCTCCTTTTTAGTCCACATCTGCGGAGACTTGCCATACTGATCAAAAGCCGAGCTTTCATCTCTTATTTAGTACGCCTTGCTTCTAAAAATAGCCTCTTTACACTATGGAAACGGGCACAGCTCTTTGGTGAAGTACAATACAGCATGTAGTATTTAGACTGTAGTGAAGACACATCTTAGTTAATGATGACAGCAAGGCGGGATAAACTGAATCAAATGAGGGGGGGAATAAAAAAAAGAAAAAAGAAAAAAATCAGACAGAAGGGCCATAGGCTTCCAAATAATTGCATTTAAATTGAAGCTACAGTATGCACTGGAAATGCTCATCAGAATCAATTGGTCTTATCAGAATATTTCTGAATATTAGTCCATTGCAGCTGCAAAATATTGCTTCATTTTGTGTCTATACTATCTTCACAAATCCAGGTTTTTCACATCCTCATTTAAAAACACGTGTACACTAACAAAGATATCAGCTGAAAGAGACAGCAGTGATGCTTTCAGTGTTTGATCTCTGCCTGCCTTAAAAAAACCTTCATAAGTGCAGTGATCCTGTAAAATGAACTCACCTTTTTAATATGTGTGAAAGACAGACGCTAAGTCCCGGATTTTGCTTTCAAGTCACCGACCACAAAGCCTATTTATGCTTCTTAAACGTGTTTTAATCTCCCAGGTCTGATTGGTTTTCTTAAATTTTGATTTCAAGACCGCAATTATGAGCTTTTAAGAGCTCTCAAGTGGTTAATGAAGCGCTGATTAGACTATTCTATGCTGCTTCTCACATTTGGCATTGCAAATATGAGTGATGTGTTTATGTTGCTGTTAGTTTCCATCTGGTTGTACTAACACTACACTAATCCAGTAAAAGTTGCCCAAAGTCTAACTCGGCTGCTAAAATTATGAGGCAATCTGGACACTCTGAACTAAATTCATGAAATGAGAGATGAGTTTCAAAAGGTGCCTACTTTTAAAATGATAGAAAAAACAGCAGGTGGCGCTGCTTTTACAGCACCAGCAGATTCTATCACCTGCTTTTGTGAGAGGATGTGAAACTGAGAGAGTTTTTTTTTTTTTTTTTAGTCATTGTGTTCACAACTTATCTTCTCAGCCTGACTCTCTTAGGACTTGATAATTCATGTAAAGTCCCCTGACATTAAGAATATTCATTATGATCATAGTTTCAGGTGCTCCAGCCTATTGCTGAATATCCTCTAACACACCTCAGTAATTCATGCGACAAATTTTCAAATATCTTTTTCATGAACAACTATAGAAACACTTGCGAAGGATCGACACACTAGAAAACCATGTGCATATAGAATACACAAAGCAGGGAAACCATAAAAACTACATTTTCTCCAAAACTGAGGCACTGACACTCAATCTGACAATTACAGTATCTGTAGCATATTACAGGTTGCAGCCTACTATCTGTCTATCACCAGAACAAAGCCAAAAAAGATGAGAGAACAATGACTTACATCAACGGCTACAGCCAAAGGAATTTAGCATTTCATGCCTGAAAAACTCTTCTGGAATCACCCCGACAGATTTACCCTCCAAAGAGCACTTTATTTGCAGTAACACTGAAGTAGAGACAACTGCAAGCAACAGCTTGGTTTGTTCAGCAACTGTCATTTCCTGTGGGGTTAAGAGGCATTTTCCCAGGCCCGACAGTCACAAACAGCTGAGAGAAGAAGGGCTGTCGGAAACTGGGAGACACCAGACTGTGTGATGCATTCAAAGTGCTTGCATTCAGAGAGAGAGAAAGCTGGCCACTGAAACAGCCAAGCCACAAAATGTACGAACTGCACTCACTGGGAGCATGCACTTGTTTCGCTGAGGCTCAGTTCAAGGTATTTCTATAGAACAGCAGCAGAATGAAGAGTTTCCTGGATGTAGCTCATGACAGAGACGTCCTGGGGCCCGGGGGTCTGTTGTTCCGGCCCCCCCACATCAGCTACCCACAGCATCCAATGACAAACCGTAGCATACACATACATACATACATACATACATACATACATACATACACAAAGTGCACAACTGATACATAATGACACACTCAGACATTCATATTAAATTATATTAAACAAAACAGTAAATGTGCACTGGAAATCCTGCGACCAATGCTCTCATTGTTTCTGTTGATATTGTTGTTTTTGTACCCCCCCCTCCTGTCTCCCCTATCCTGTCTCTGTTCTCTCTTTCTATCCACTCCTGAGCCTCAGTCTGTTAGCTTTATCAATAAACCAGTACCATTGCCAATAAAGTTAAACGCAGAGGGCGACAGGAGGAGTATGTCAGACTGCTCCTTCGCAGAGTAAAACTGTTTCAGCACAACAAGGCACCAGGAACATTCATACTGCCTGCCCCAGCTGATGAACAGGACAGGTTAAAAAAAAAGAAAAAAGAGAGAGATGTGCAGAGATGACAACTCTACTGTGAAGACAGGTTTCTTTCAGAGATGCTGCTGCTGTCAACGTGTGGTTTAAGAAATATCTAACACCTAATGTTACTGTTTCCCAAAGCATAATGTTTTAACACTTAATCTGAATGAGATATACATATGCGAGTAGGTTGTTGAGTGGTGTTGCATTTATGCGTTGAGATAACTGAAACGAAGCCCATTTGATGTTTCATTTGTGTTTAGTTCAGATGATAATCAACATTTTTACTTTTTCTATTAAAGCCTGTAACGTCACAAGTTCTTACTGTATAAAAGGAAAACGCTCAAGCGTCCCTGACCATTCTTTTTCAACTCAAGCTGTGCTGCCACATAATAAACCAACCAGACAAACTTGTGTCCGTCTAATAGCTTTCCTTTAGCCTATATCAAAAACTTACTGCAGGTCCAAATATTTTACCCCCTTAGGCCAGTTGTAACTATAGCACTGATTATTTTCTGTTATAGATACATTAGATTCACTACACTGTTGTTATTCGATTCAGGCTTTTATATTAGAAAACGCTCAACAAAACATAGCTACAAAATGTGATCCAAAACCCCCAAAAGGTCCCAGCAATGCAGAGATCATGTAAATGTCAAATAAGCCAGCTTAATTTATTCTAAATTAAATACCCAGTCACAACAGGGAGAACTCTCCTGATCTGAGGAATATTATACAATGGACAAAAGATGACACAAAACCTGCAATGGATGGAAAAAAAATGACAACTTACTCAGCGCTCCCAAACGGTAACCCTGTACAGGTAAATACAGACCAGGTGA
Source organism: Remorina albescens (assembly GCA_034769265.1). Lineage (NCBI taxonomy): Eukaryota > Metazoa > Chordata > Actinopteri > Carangiformes > Echeneidae > Remorina > Remorina albescens. The sequence continues at coordinate 6,546,118 of CM068497.1, read as the reverse complement.
CGATGTGCACAGACTGGATTCAAAGTCATGAAGACATGGGACAGACAAGGACGACTGTACTGTTGGCAAAATGCTTAATGCTTTTTGATGTTAACAAGTCCATCAAGGAAATGTTGAAGCCAGCACCAAGGTTTAAAAACAGATTAAGGAGGACTTCTGTCTGACAGGTGGCTCACAGTGCGGCCCAAATACACACACATACACACGTTCTTTTTCATATGATCAATACTCTGTACAGGATTTGAAGTTTGCAAGTTAAATATAATAAAACCCACCTGGAAGTCTTTAGATAAGAAATAAGACAGACATTTTTATGTTCTACAGCCACAAAATGACTTCATATCTAAGTAGTTTCAACTTGATGTTCAGCTTTGTGCAAGCAGACAGATGCCTGGGAAGATGGGATGTTACCAAGATGGCCTCACATGGGGTATTATTATGATCACACTCATCAGAATAATTACTGTTTATACATTATTATGTTTCATTTTAACATGAATGTTGTGAGACTTGATGGCCAGACTACAGCATCTGACAGAGACAGGCGACAGGAACCGGACAACAAGTGCAGGAGCCGTCCGCTCACTGCGATGCAGGAAATCAAGTCTAGGAAGTTAAAGGCATCTACTTGTTGGAGGAAATCAACACAATGTGAGCTTTCATCAGTGCATTTAAAACTCTTCCCATCTGCTTATTGAGTTTCATGGATTTACCGATTTCACTGACCCACACCGTTAACCTTTTTTTTTTTTTTGTTTTCTTTAAAAAAAAAAAAAACCAAACAAACAAAAAAAAAACCTACAGATGAAACTCAAACCAGCAGTGAAAGTCCGACGCACGTTTCTTTTACCTTCGATCCGCCTTCGTCAAACTTCAACAAACTTCTCCTGGCTCTGGACTCACAGGCTGCCGGACCCGGAGTACCAGATATACGGACGGAACTCATCCATGCTGCTCGGTGATCACAGATCCGGAAAAAAAAAAAAAAAAAAAAGACTGAAGTGAAATCAAATCAGCGCATCTTGGGAGGCGGAGACGGGCAGCCCGTTACTGCACGGAGGAGAGAGCAGACCACCGAGCGGTGACCTATCAGTGCCGGACCAAACACCAGAATAACCTCCCTTCTTTTAACCTCTTAGTGGCTCAAGAGCTGATCCAGATCCTCTTTTTTTTTTTTTTCCTCTTTTCTCACACTCATCAGGTGAACAACTCTCCAAAATACAAACATTATGGGACTGCACAGTCCCATAATGTTGAAAGGTTAGATGCCCATTTACTTCTTTTTATTTTCTTTTTAGAAATTGTACAGATTATATGAAACAGGTCTGGGTGTTATATGAATATTCTTAAAACGTATTAAAGTGCGCAAGCAAAATGCATAGAGCCCGTAAATTAGCTCAAAACGAGCAGTCGGGATTTCCATAACTTTGTGATGTCACAACCAGAACAGTGGCCACAATGAGTCACTGCCCCGACCACAGCAAACCTGGACGTTTTGTCCAACTTTGGGTTAAAAAAAAACAAAAAAAAAAAAAACAACGTAGCGGACTTCAGGTTGGACAAATGAAATCCTGCAATCAGCCAATAGTAGAGCAGAGGCTCGGGCCTCTCTTCTGATTGGCTGACTGTTTTCTGCTGCTGCTAGAGTTCCAGGAAGAAGCCCCCCCCCCCCCAAAAAAAAAATTCATGTGAACATAAATTGAGGTGTCTCTTAAAACAACAAATATATCTTGTTGTGGATATCAACACTTAAAGTAAAGACACTGACATTTTACATTTAAAAAAATGACAGTGTATAGCTACATAGTGATCTAAAGTAGACTACGACTTGTATGTTTGATAGGACACACTGAAACCCTCTGGTAGAACTAAAACAATTAGCTTAATGGACATCACCTAGTATGAGCAGTCAGGGGCATCTGATTAATCACACTAACAGCCCAGTTTCTCCACCATGACCACAAACAAACCCTCCAACCAATTCTACAAAAGGGGATTTTGTAAAACACCAGCAAAGAGACACGCCCCCCCCCCAAAAAAAAACAAAACATATTGTAAAATAAAATAAATGTTGACTTTCACCTTTCACCCTTTTGCTGTCAACGCACTGAAGAATAAACAGGAAATCACTTTTATATGATCCCCCAAGTTACCACCGCAGTCACCTTCGTCAGTGACTGACTGGTTTTAAAAGATGGCCCAAATGAAGACAGTTGGAGTTTGAAGTGGTTTGTTATGTCACAGATCATGAGGCATGACCTTCTCTGCCTCTTTGGTAGCAACTGGGTGAAGGTCACAGACAAACAATCTGGGCAGTCTGTCTGCCAGTGTGCCATTAAACAGTGTGCTCGCGTATTTGTGTGTTCCCACACCTCCCTCCCCGAGTGTGACTTTTTCTGGGGCCTTGTGCACAGAGAGCGCAAAAGGCCGTTGTCGGGCAGAAACAGCTCAATTCTTGGCTTCTGTGAAGCGACTGAACAATGCTTCTATTGATGGAAACGTGACAGAGAATGACAAGGGGCAGACAGTCTAACAGAAGAGACAGAGACAGATCTACAGTTATTATCTGATTACAATCAACATCATTCACTGTGACAAAAAGACTACCGACTGCAGCTAAGAGGCTCTTGAGAAGACTGAGGCTGGCTGAAGCTTCTGCAGCTCAAACCTATCATCTTACTATTGAGATTTATTTTAATCTTACAGGTGTATTTTCTGCAAAGGGTCTCAAATCAAACCACCAATGGCCCAGGATTACTTTAGGATGCAAATTAATTCAATAAAATATGCAGTCCATCAATGTTTCTTCCACCTCTGGCCAGTTAACTCCCATATCTCATCAAAGACAAGACTTCTGGTTGACTTCCATTAGTCCACTGCTCCTTACAAATGGTAAAGTTAACCATTTCTATCCCTGGAACTTTTAAGCTCTTAAACAACAGTTATATTCATAATAGAATGCGTTTTATAGACAAAAAAAAGACAAGCATCAAACAGTGACATACTAAAGACAGATAGCTAGTGGAGTTTTGTTGCTTGAGGCCGTTTGCAGCTACAAGAGCTGACCGATGAAAGAAATTAGATTAAGATCAATTTCACAGAAAATCTAATATTTGACTTCACATTGGTTAAATATCTATAGCAAACAAAAATCTTACATTATTGTAGCTTCGGCGCTCCTCACATAGAATAAAACGTTTCTGAAGACATCTCGTTCTATTGTATTTGTGTAATGTAATTACCCAAAAGCAAACCACAAACTGCCACTGAGCTCAGCGCAGGAATAGAGTAAATTATGTATTACCATAACTGACTCATGAGAGGAGAAACAATGAATTTAAGTGTTTTTACACAATCATCACAACACCATACAAGTGTGTGTTAGTGTGACAGAAAAGGTACACTGTCTGTTTTGTTAAAGTTATTTAACAAAACAGTTCCTCAGCCAGAAAGCGCTCCAATAGTGAAAGGGCTCTGTTTCAACGAACGAGTGCTCTGAGGAATAGGAAATCATTGTAGGTGCTGCTGTTGTAATGTGCCTTCATTTAGAATAATTCATGTCACACCCCGAGGGACCACTCTGCCATTCATGGACACATTATTGCCAGCTAGACAGATCATGAACTCGTAAAATCCTATCTCAGTTATCCATTAGCCCACATGCTGCTGTGTCTTTACATATAGATGACGTGGACAAAAGGGGACAAAATGCTCGACAGCATAAGAAAATGCTGTGTAAAAAATTACTCTTTATTTACTGCAAGTTCTGCAGTACTCTGTGTTCCTCGAACCCAGAGATAAGGTGGTATTTTTGAACCTCAGCTTTGTCTGTCCTGAAGTAAACTAATTTTCTGAATAGGATTTTGGTGAAATGCTTAAAATACAATAAAAAAGTTAAATAAAATGTGGTTAACACAGGCTTGACATTGCTGGCGTGTTTTATACAATCTGAGGGAGATTCTTAAACAGATTGTTTTAGATGAGATAGAAGGAATCCCCCTTCTTTTCCCTCATTCTGATGCTCATGCTTTGTTCACCTACACACTACATCTACATCTTAAAAATATATGTACCTGGAATATTTGAATTCAGACAAATGCATGACATTCGTCTCACTATACAGGCACATTTATCTTTGTGCAACTCAGCAAAAAAAAAAAAAAAAAAAAAAAAGGATTCATCCAATAAATGTCTGCCAATTATAGCTCTATTTACTGTTCACTGCAATTCAAACTGAGATTTATTATACACGTTGTCATATATTTATGATTTTTATCCACTGTCTGGACAGGTGTTCCAGTTTACTAACATAACTGCCCATCAACTGGCTGTGTGAAACATCAGTTTGTCATTTTCTAATGTGATTCATTTGAATTCTATCATTTCAGGATGATGTGTTAAGCGCCCAGGGAAGCAAGCCTGTGCAAACTTTTGGTACTTGGTCATTTAACTTTGCAAAAAATTATATATTAACTTTGCAAAGGGTGGCGGTGAGTAGAAGAAGAAATAGAAGAATAGTCTTTATTGTCATTGTACTCCAGGTCACAACGAGATTTGTTAGGATGTTCTAACCAAATTGCAAGGAATAAAATTAAAAAATAAATACAATAAATAATCAAGCCTCGATAAATGATGCTTTTATGTCATTTTCTATAATGTCTCCTTCTGTGTGACTAGTGTTTACTTACTACATTAATGACAGAGATGGTTGACTGCATGGAACTTCAACTTCCTCGGGTTCCTCTAGTCCAGGCGTACAGTAGTTGTGTCAATCTCTAGCCCATGCTGCCACCCAATGAGAAACTAGAAAATTCTAAATGGCACCATGTGTTTAAAAATAAAGCTAGGGATGGGATTTGTTCTGAGGTTCATCACATAGTTTCTCAATTTTTTTTTTTTTTTTTTTATGCTTGCCTCATCAATGACCCATAAGCTGCTCCTTCTGATATGAGAGTGATATGATTAACATGTGGCCCTGCGATGGACTGGTGACCTGTCCAGGGTGTACCCTGCCCTCGCCCAATGTGAGCTGGGATTGGCTCTGGGACCCCCTGCAACTTGGGAACGGATAAGCGGTAGAAGATGGATGAATGAATTAATGGTTAACATGCTAAGCTAAGCTATCTACACTATTCCCTGAGTGCATACGACTACTGCACAGCCTGCTGCACTGGTCAAATTAGTGTGCTCTGAGCGCGAAATAAGAAGAAAGGAAAATAAACTAAAAACACTGTGATGTAGAGCATCTCAGAGACGTCTGCAGTCTTTGCACAAAAGTAATTGCAATATTCTACAACATCACATTCATCTTCAGCTGCCAGTCTGGGAGCAGAAGAATGAAGAGCGGCATTTGTAATTGTCATTGTTTTCTCCAACCCCTCCTACCCCTACACACATTAATGAAAAGAATCTTTCACGCATATTTTGGGTACAATACATGTATTAATAAATATACAGAACATATGCAGGCATCTAGTAGAGACAGTTTTCTTGGTTTCTATAGCAGCAATGTGAATATTGTTGGTCACTGCCACATTTAGCAGAATTAAACAAGTTTTGTCACCATGGTGCTGTATATATATTTTCCTATTGATTAAATGAACTGCACAAAAAAAGAATTTCAAGTGTCTTTGCTTTTCCTTCTAGATAACCAATCTTACACAATATGCATATAAAATTAACCTGCATACACACACACACACACACACACACACATACGAATCCTAACCAAATGTGCATACTCTGATCCAACAGACAGGAAATCTCAAGAGGCTGCTTTCTTTCATGGACTTGTATACTGATAAGGTAAATGCATTTCACCCACAGAGGAATGAATTCCCAGAAGAAAAGTGCAGAGCCTGATTATTAACTTTATATTTTATTCTCCTGTCTCTGCATATCTGTATTCATCATCAGCAAGCTGAAGGGTGCCGAACTGTTGAACATCTTATTATTCTGGGACTATGAGGTTGTCCAGGTAATTTTCTTTGTGCCAAGTGAAAACTAATAGCATGTGTATATATATATATATATCTTTTTATTTTTTTATTTATTTTTTGTTAACAAATATATTCAAGGAACAAATTTAAAAATGCAAATGTGTGCGGTCAAAGTCATAGAGATGTTGATGCAACTGCTGCTGCAAAGCCTTTTACAATATATCCCTCCTATCTGTCTGCCCACTGCACAGTATTAACATAAGTGGACTCAGAAGCAGAAGCACTTCACAATAAAATAAACTGACAGAAGAAAGGTCAATGAGTTCATGGCAAAAGCTTGGGATTACATTGCTAGTGGTGCACCCATTTATGTTAGCTAACTCACTAAAACATCACTCCTAATTTCTTGACAGAGCTCCCAGAAAGAAAAGATTGCTTGATACCCAGCCCATCAGTTTGGTACATTTGATGAAAATGTGTTCATGTCTTTGGGATATTCTGCTTGAAGACAAACAGACAGACACAAACAGATAGACAAACAGATGTATGTGAGCTCCTGGGGCGGGGGAGTGGAGAGGAAACGAGGCAGAGAGTTGACAAAATCAAACGCTGAAACGTCTAATCAGAATAGAGCGCAGCAGGCTCTGATGATGAAGTATTTATTCAGGTTTACATAACATGATCATGTGCAACATGTTACATTTAGGCAAAAGATGATTCGAGCAGTAGCCTGAATACAATGTTTCGAAGAAGGTTAATCCGGGTTGTCGTGGTAAATGAATATACGAGCAGCATCCCGGCTTGATAATAAAGTCACTCATTGCAGCTCCTAAACTTGAGGTTGCAGACATAAATCTAACGGACCAACGGAGACATCTACTTCAGGGTCTCAGAGCCATAAATTATTGTTGCATTGACGTTTATGTGCGTGTGTGTTTTCTGAGTCACAAATGTGGACGGCATTGAATAACGAGCTCTATGAAATATTTTTGGATTGTATCTAAATGAGTTCACAGTTATTCTAGTGCAGACAGTAGAGAAGAATGCTGAGAACAATACACACAGCATGGTTGAAGTCACCTCGCCAATTTGCTGCGAGAATTGTTAATATATTTCTAAACAATTGGAATATTATGTAAAGCACCAATATAGAAATTTGTCCTGCTGTTGTAATTATGTTTTTTGTATTTATCTGTAGCTGTGGGGTTCAGGTTTGTTGGGGAGGTAGGAGAGGCATCACTGAGGTGTTTGTCTGAAAATTTGTGAAAGAGTGTTTGGAATAAACAAACATACATTTCACTTCCAAGGTACCTACATGTGAGTAACTTCTTTTTTTTTTATCCACATCTCATCACTTCATATTTTCATGCTGTTGGAGTCCATATGAACCGCTAGTGAGGCTCCAAAACAAACTCAATTGAGCATCCAGGCAAAGCAAGGACAAACTGATTCATCACATCCTGATTTGAAAGCAACTGGAGAAATGAGCTTGGTATTGCCTGAAAGACTGATCCTCCCCTCTTTCCATAGTTTCATTCTCCTACACAGTGCAATGGTGATCATAAATCTTTCATATTATGGGAAAATGACATTTGAACGTTGGAGCCTGCTTCTGTAATAGATGAAGCAGCTGTGAGTCACTGAGTAACACTGTAGATTATTATTTTTTTTCATCTGGTTCAGCGACAGAGCAATATGTGGGCCCGATTCACAGATGAATCAGGCTCACTTCTTGCAGTAGAGGCTGGTCTGAAAAGAATAAGTTGGCATAGAGGGGCTTTAAATCTAAGGTATACTATAAGGAGGGTCCTCATGAGGGATGAAAACCCCTCAGAGAAGGAAGCTGCTTATTGTTAGCTCAAACTGACACCAAAGCTTTTTCAGGATTTTGAAAAGCTTTTGACAACAATCCTCCAGTCCCTTTCAGTGACTGAATGTGTTAACGTTTCTTTTTGTATCAGAACGACAAGCAGCATGTAGCTTAATTTGCCAAGTGCGACAATCTGTCGTCTCCACAGAGCTGTTAGTGCAATCTTTTGTAAACCATAGGAGTGAAAGTCACACTCCCAGAGGCACGATACTGTTCAGTGTGTCAGTGTAGCTGTGACTTGGTGCAGTTTTAAAGTCCATGAAGTTTACCCTGATTCAGGAATGTGTTATTCTACATGTGGATTGTGATCAGTAATCACTCTGCATCCACAAGGAAAGAAAATTTGTTATTTTGAACAATAGATGTATCAAAGAGGATGAATGGAGATTTTACAGGCTCATGGCAGAACACAGGAGAGCAAGCTCCTCAGGACAAGACTGTACGTCTGCATCTAAAGGAGGTGGGACACTGTTTTTAGGCCAGGTTTGACATGAGTGAAAGAGGCCATCTATGTCCAACTAGAACAACCATCCTTGAAGTTGTGACCCACAGCACCAACAACCACCTATAACACAGTCTTAAGATCTCTTTCTAGCCAGTTTAACTCCCATTTACACCTCAACACTTATGATCCTAATGACTCACGTGATGCCAGGGTGGGACAATAACCCCCAGGACCATTTCCAAAGTGAACACCCCAAATACCAGTCCGGTTGCCTTGAACTCAAACAGTAAAGACTACATTGACCTCAATGAAACTACAGAAACTGCACGGAAATTCCTCTAAAGCTTAATTTAGAGCACAGTGACTGAGCAAAGAGATGATTTACACCCTCATGGTCAGATTTACACAGCTGAACAGATTAATTTGGGATTGGAAAGCATCAGGTAAAAGACACTGAGTCTCTGAGTGTCACGTTTCTGTTAGCGATGGGAAGTTCGAATCTTTTTACTGACTCAGGTCTTGTAATCTCCTTCAGTAAAATGAACGAATCTTTTTTCAAGTCATTCATTCATTTCGTTCATTGGAACCAGTGTGGTGCTGTAGCTGTCATTTGAGTAATGACTGAAAAAGCACGGCTTTCAAACACGGAAGAGCAACATGGTTTGCTGCACTTGGCGTATAATGCACAAGTTTGCTTTTGTTAAACTATTGAGCACCCTTTTGGGCCAAAGCCTACTGAAGTTGAAATGACTGATTACTTTATTTGCCGGTAGGAGAGCGCTCCGCCTATCATTAAAAAAATTCTCATTCTATGTTGGCTATTCAGTTTAGCCTACCTGGTCACTGAAGAGCCGTAGTGTATGAATTCATTCCAACAGAAAATTAAAACATCCATCCCACAGCTACATAGCTAACATTAACTTTTGTGCTAACGTCAGATAGCTCTCCTCACCAGTAATAAAAGCATTGGTCATGTTACTGCTGTAACCACGTGAATAATGAACGAAGGACCTGAAGACCCGTAGTTACCAGGCTTGAACGAATCAGTCGCGCCTACACTGAGAATGCGCAGCGGTCATGTGACAAGTGAACGAGAAACTCAGACCCAAAGACCCTATTTTATGAGTCATGAACGACCATAATCGTCATTCCTACACAGAGAATATGCGACAGACAGACCCGTTCATGAATGACTGAGCCTGTGGTACGCATGTGCAGACCAGGGAAAAAAGAACGAATCACTCACTGAGATGACTTGTTACTCCCGAGTCATACAAAAGATTATTTGAAAATGGACGAATCGTTCACGAACTGCACATCACTAGTTTCTGTTCAGTCAGACTACAGGAAGTGACTGGATAATTAAAGTCAGCTGGCAGACAGAAACTGAGGCTATTTCTGCTGCCAGAAAAACAGATTCTTAATTGTTGGGGACTGGAGGCTGACCGGCTGTGTCCACACAGTCTGGTACACTGGGGTGCTACTTCTGTACAGATAATGAGCCTTGAATTTCAGGAGTTTGTCTATATCCTCTAAAGCTTTGCCTTCTTAGAGTAATGGAGCACAAAAATGTAAGTGGCTGAAGGGACAGAATAGTGTCACTATTTATTTACAGTCAGTGTAAAAACATGAAGGAAGTCTTTCCGATGGCCATTTACAGCATTAGGATACATGAGAAATATAGATTTTGTGTTACTTTATTAAAATAATTTCTTTGGCTATACAGCATTTGCTATATATATTTAGCCGTTACTGTACAGAACCTTAAACAATCAACCTATAAGGGTGATACATTAGGTGATTATGTACAATTTGCTATAACCCATGGGCAATGATGGTTGAGGGTCTAACCTGCCCTTGGCCAGTGTCGGCTCAGATTACTCCCACCAATTACAGTTTACAACAAGTTAAATATGGCATCTATTTCATGATAAAAAAATTCTTATAAAATGTCCTTTTAGTTTTAGTTCTGAAGCTTTTGATTGTGACCCTTCACAGCAGATAGACAACTGACTCAGTGTATGGCTGTTCAAATTTCAAATTTTGATGTTATTTCTATGTTAACCTGGAGCTAAAAATTTGAATGGAAATTTAAAACCACAGGTTGACGTCGACAAAACATCTGAATCAGAATTAAATGAAAATAACCCCCTCTGCTGATGAAGATAGTGGGACAGTATCAAAAGCTCCAGGACTGCTATCAAATGGACCCCATGATGACATGGCTTTCTTTGCTTTCCTTTCTCATCAAAGTAGCAGCTAATTATCTGTGACTTTCCACTGTGATTGCCTCATGAAGCAGAGTGTGAAAAGTGCATAATCAGGCTTGTGTCCCCTCATTAAAAAAAAAAATTTAATAAATTACATGATCAGCTGTATCCTTACATAACCTCCCTGCGGCCTGGACCTTAAACCGTGCTGCTACAGAGATAACTTTGCACTGAGCAGTTATGTCATTCACTCTTAACCAAGTTAGGTATATTTGCCTCAAATGAGGTAGTTTAGAAAAAATACTAATATAAAAGAGCAATGAAGAAGAAAGTCAATGAGTTTTTGCTTATTTGCTACAGCATCTTATCCATTTACAGCAGAAACAAAAACAGATATGAATGCTGTTATCATTATCCTTTAGCATTTAGAATAAAGATGTATACAAGAGCAGCTATACTCAAGAGTCCGATATTGTGCTCCTCTTTTCAAAATAATTAGTAAAAATAGCTGATTTTTGCTAAATCTTTGTGGCGGGGAACAAGAACACAGAAGTTTGCTTGGTGTTTCAGACTGAGGTTATATTAATATTTTCCCTGAGGCTGTTCGTTATAACACATGATATGTGATAAAGTACCTTCTGTCAGTTGTGAAGATGTCTGGAAAGAGCCACAAGTCAGTAATTAAGGCTGAAAAAACAGACACCTTTCCAGCTGCAGCTGAAGCAAATGTGAAATATAGTCCACATCTCTCAGAGGACATCATCATCATCATCAGCTGCTCATTACTAGTTAGTGCAGAAAGGTTTTACTTTCTGACAGCAATTGATACCTCCCATTTTGCTCATTTATCCCCTGAATCAATATGCAGCCCTGTAGCTGTATAATAGAGTTGTACGTGTTAATTTAAACAACCCCCTCGACTGCACTTGGTACATAAAGACTACAATTAAATATTGATTAGTAAGCCAAAAACACACAGGTAGTCAATACTTCACATTACCTTCCCATGAAATACTTTGAAGCATACGGCACAGAAAAACATTTGAATAACAGCCAACAGATGTCACAGTCCCAGGATTCAGGGAACTGGGAATTCCTTTCATTTCACCAGAATGGATCTTCATTTTTCTTATTTATAAACTTTGCAAATTTCCCCACCAAGGGACTAATAAAGGATTATCTTATCTCATGGTGAATCCTCTACAAGGCAGAGTGCCTTTTTAACAACAAACATTTTTTTTTTCCCCCACAGTTACTGTCAGTGTCCTTTGGGACACACTGTAATCTTGTGAGTACATAAATGTGTCCCACCTATTGAATGCTGTTGCGATCTACCCGACTAAACAAAACAGAAAAATAAAGTGAGCGGAAGAAAAGAGTAAAAATTTTTTTTTTTTTTTAAAATTCTACACAAGAGAGAGTTCACATTTTATTTCTAGAACAGCCAGCTTAATGAAAATTTTCAAAAAGTCTCAGAATTACAGCCTGTGAGCGATCAATTACAGCGCTAAAGACGGAGGGGGCACTGGTGTCACTATAATGTCCGGATGATTTAATTATTTGACATCTATCAGCTCTATTTAGCATCAGCACCACTTAACGTGGCCTCTGGGCACATAAATTGGCCCCATGTCAGCCTGCTGTATTGTAGTTTAAAAGCTAGAACAATGACCGAAATCAGGTTTTAACTGTGACCACTCAATAGGAATCTAAGCTGCCTGAGCTGTTGATGGTTTTTACAGTTAAAGTGACGCTCTAAAAACACTCATCCTTTGTGCTGCATGAGGCTGTTTCTTTCTTCAGAGAGGCTGTAGTCAGTGTGGAATAATGACCATTACGATAGATTACACCAACTTCACATGACCACAAAGTTTTAAACTACTTAAACAAAGTATTGCATGGCTGCAGAACAAAATTCAGAAAAAACAACATCATGCTTTCTCTCCCCTCAGTTCATGTGTCATGCTGCAGGGCTGTTTCACTATTTGTGACAAACAAGATCATTTTTTCACAGTCTATTCCAATTACAAAGCAAGGCCTTTTCCCAAAATCAGGTGAGAATCCTTTCTCTTGCTTCCCAGAGAGAACAAAGCTGAGAAACTTATCCAATTCAATTAACCAGTCAGCTTCAACATAAAAGGCTTCTCCTACCATTGAAGTTGTAATAAGAGCCTGCTGCATGAACTTAATTTGCCCATACAAATCAGTCAGCATTACAAATGGCCCTCAAGACTAAATGAAAATGAAACAACCATTTTTCTTTGACCTAATTTGCAAAATCCAACAATTTTCTTTTTTAAACTCACTCTGAACACATGAAAAGCTGTTCAGAAGGCAAGGAAAAGCAACATTATTGCTGAAAACTGTAACAATACTCAAGATTGCTTTTTCCAAAAAGTGGTTGACATTATCAACTCCATGTATGTCTGATGTTACTGTAACCGAAAGCAGGGTAACACATGTAACATTAAAAAAAAAAAAAAAAACAAAACTTAAGTGCAATAAAAGTAAAAATATCAATTATTTTATTGACTTCAATTTCCTGTTATGTGTCAACCAGAGACTGTACAGGGGACTTAAGAGAAGTATTTGGTCCTTGTTAAACATAGAGTAAAACAAATGGAGACATAACTTTTGTAACATTTCTGTTCTAACTGAGGAGACTTGTTGATGTTTCAGACACACTCATTAGGTTTGCTCAGGAGTACCAAAGTTGGTCTGTTTTAATGAACAACCATTCATTCAGGAAGTTAACATTGCCTTTCTGGACCCGATTTCATTCCATTTGTGATAGTTGCGACAGCCTTGGGTCAGACTCAGTTGTCTCAGTGTCTTAGGCTTGTCTGTAGTTTTAACTGTCTTTGTGGAGCAGAGATGAGCCACCAGGCGCTATAAAAGCTTCTGTCTCACTGCCTGTGAGCTGCATTTGTGGTTCTTCTCTGCTCCCAAACATCCTGACTCCCATTATTTCCTAAAAGCTGGGAATGACCTAAAGTGAGTGAAAGCAAAATGTTACCTTTTAGATGGTTTGGTGAGCCCATGACACCAGGAGCAAAATTAGAGATCCAGCAAGAGAAACAAACAAAACAAACAAACAAAAAAAACATACAAAGGTCTTCCAAGACATGAAAACAATCACAAAACAAAAAAGAAGCAAGAGGCAGGTTCACACACGAGACATATAAGCCAATAGGAACTCTTGCTCTCTGTGATGTTCCTTGTGGGTTTTCATGCAAGTGCTGAGGAGGTGGGAGCTGCAGACACCCAGACTGCAGGATTCTAACGCATCACAATAATCAAGATGTTTAATGAGCGTTTCTTTCCTTCTATCCTTTTACATTCTACTTATCACATTCAACATTCAATGGTTGTAAGGTCAGCCAGCCAAAGCAATGCAGCACTGACCTTGGAGGTCTGTCGAAATGTGCAACAATGAGAAGAGAACAGGTGACTCCCCCTGTATTTTTTATTTTTCATAAAACAAATGTCGGCAGTCGAACACACAAAACTTCCCAGTTATTATGTTCATTCTACTTTCTTCTGCACAGGGAGCACCTTCCAAATCTGTTAGGGCATCTAAATCTAGCCTTCAGCATGCCACATGCCCGCTCCACCACTGACGCGTTGAGTTTGTGGGCCTCCACAGTGCCGCTCCTCTGCACCACTGTTTGGGGTAACTACCAGAACAGGACGCCAAAGTGCCCAAAGGTTATCATCAAAGTAGAGCAGGGTTTAATTTTATATGAGGGTATAAAACACCCAACACACACAAAGGCTGAGAGAGAGAGAGAGAGCTATTTGTGAAACATGACCCTGCCAGAATTTTTTATCTAAATGTACACAATACTTGCTAATTACTGTTGTTAAGTGAGAACCAGGACAGTTATCGGAGATAATTGCTGCCTGAGAAGGCAAGAAGAAGAAGAAGAAGAAGAAGAAGAAGAAACCCCCCAGCTATACAGACATCATGATGACAGCTGCTAATTTTAGCACATGTTGGTCCCACCCTCTGGATTTAGTTTTTTTTTTTACTCACCTGTTCTCTGGTGTATCTATCTTGAACTTATTTTCCAAGTAGTGAATTATGCAATTGGCTGTTAAACTTAAATTTCTGTTAAACTGACGCCCTAGCAGAGTACTAGAATATAAATGAATATATTTTATAACAATTACAATTAAGTAATTTCCAGGTTTCTGAGGACAGACAAAGAAACTCAGTGGACATTCAATGAACGGCACCTTGTTTTGATTAGACTAAGTCACCAATGTTTCAGCTTCAACTCAAAGTTCATGCAACAAGGTCCTAAAGCGAAAAAGGGGAGTTTTGATGCAAGACAGAAAATGTGCTTCACATTAGAGTACATACTCTTCTACTGCATCTGATCTGGCATGAAATATAATTCCTGGAAGTGTTAAGTGATCTTCTATCTTCACCATCTCAAGAGATTAAGCTGACAGCCACAACATCCTTAGGCTGCTTTCCACAGCACTCAGTCAACATCACCGCGCTGCCACAGGAAACTGTGGTACTACAAAAAGACAGAAAATCTACAGTAGATGCCTCCGAACAGAGAATAAACACAGCTACTTATTAATGTCAAACCTGAGTAATAACAAATAAGTTTTATCCATTGAGAAGTCAAACACAGCATGAAAAGTGTAAACACTGTAATTTTTTCAAATTGTATACATTAAAAACATAAATTTATTTTTTACAGAATAGACAGCAAACATGGGATGTGAAAAATTCCAGCTAAACCCAAAAGCTGACGTAGTTAATCTTACATCAATTGGCTTCAGACAGTCAGGAAATCATTACCCATTGTGTGGAGCTGCTAATTAAATAGTGGGCCATATAAA
This sequence comes from Remorina albescens, assembly GCA_034769265.1. NCBI lineage: Eukaryota > Metazoa > Chordata > Actinopteri > Carangiformes > Echeneidae > Remorina > Remorina albescens. Next base: position 6,530,794 of record CM068497.1, on the reverse strand, counting down.
ACTCAGCATGTCTCCACACAACTATAATCAATCTGGCTTATTCTAACACCTAATACCAGTCAAACATGCCAACTATGCTGACCCTCAGAGCTTTTGATTTTCAGATTAGTGAGCGAATGCTAATAAAGAGTGTTTATTAAGACATGGATTACATGAGGATACAAATCTAAGCACCAACAGACTGAAACCACACAAGTTGACCCTACAGAAACACTGCATGTCCATTATAAAAAAAAAAAAAAATGTTTATGCAGGAAGGTAACACAAAAAAAAAAAAAAAAAAAGATGTCATGGAGGAGGCGTAGTATGAAATACTTGGATGTCTTAAATCACGTCCTCATTTTTCGTGATTTTTTTTTTCCCGCACTGAACACACTTCTCTCAGAACTGAAGAAGCCTTTTGGATGACAGGCGAAAGCTCTTCAAACAAGATAAGAAGTCCAGTTGCTTCCCACTAAACACTCCAAGACTAAAATGACCTGGACGACTGAGAACCTTCATGGACAGAAATACCTGGACTTACAAGATAACCGCAATAATAATGGAGAGCCACGTAAAGATGAGAGACTTTAGTTGAGGTTGTGACTTTTCTTCTGTTGTTTAGTGCAGCCACTCTTAAATTCTCTTTTGGGTTACTTAAGGCTACTAATTCTAAGAAATCCCCAAAAAAATGCAAAAGAAAAAATAAAAAACAAAAACACAAAAAGAAGCTGTTAGTCCACATCTGTTACGTCACATATTAAAGAAGCAAATACAAAGCTAATGTTTCACTATGTGACAGTCATGTCTAATGGGTTCAATCAGCCCAGTATAATGACAGTCTATCCGAAGCCCAAAGGTCAAACTGACAGAATTATTGACTCAAACCTCATTAAATACATTCATCCATCTCACATCTACAATCTCACTGAACTGTCAATTGGTCAAACTACTGTACGGCACAGCGGGGACTACAAATCACCTGCTTTGCTGCTTTGTATGTGATACAGGAAGCCACAGCATCCTTAATCTGTAGATAATGGTTTGAGTTTCAGCACGGGCAGTGGAGAGGTGGAGAGCGACCCTGGGAATGCAGTGGGAGGGAATTGAGCATCAATCTTCATTGTGAACAGGGTCAATGAATGCTATAAACAAACACATTACACCGACAAGGACGAGACATCACACTCTGAACTCTGCACCGGCGGACACCTCTTAAGAAAGGGGAAGTCGAATGTTGTCAAGACTAAGTAAAGGTTTGTCGAGCCACTATGGCTAAGAATAACACGCTGAGTGTGATGACGGATAGTGGAGCTCTGAACAACTCTGTCAGAAATCACATCCAGAATTATGATTCAATTAAAATGCTGCCCTGTCTTGATTGATGGTTTGCATTAAACTAGTGGCTTCCTATGCAGCACACAAACAGGCAAGAGCCTGCCATGCCGGCTAAATAATTAATCAGCTCAAAGTATAGAATGACTTGTGAACATTTACATGCTGAGGACACCAATGCTGTATGAATGAAACGGCTTTCATATGGCTCGATAATGATGCGAGTGCATCAGTGATGTGGAAAAGAAGTTTTATAGGCAAAATATTTTTGCTATTACAATTCATTTTGGTCTTTCCATGCATTACTATGAATTATTTGGTGGACGCTTTTAATAAATATACAAATTCAGTCTGGAAAGTAAAAAAAAAAAAAAAAAATCCTTTGAAGGACAGAAATGTATTCAAAGCAGAAATGTGTTGAATTCATATCAAACAATATCCAAAATATGAAGAATTGACACACACGGGGCAAATAAAACAAATGCCTCTGAAACGAATCTCCCTTAAAGAGATTCTAACTTTGTAGTGCCGTCATTAAAATCCCTCTGTAGACTCTGTAACAGTAAAATGGGGAGACAGAATCAGGAGGGGTCAACGTGTATATTCTTGTTTTGCTGTAAAATATGATCTTTATTTCTCTGCACTTTTGTTTCTTGAGTTGCTGTCATGTATACTGCCAAGCTCATATAAGTCACATTGATAATGCTTATAATTCTCATCCGTTGCAAAGTAAATCAAAACAAACTAGTTGCTGTTTATTTTATAGTCCCATTTCGAACATCTTCTTGGTACCCTGCTGTAGGTGTACAACCAGGGAACTAGTCTGCTCAAGGACACAATGTCCAGACATGCTGCTGGTGAGGAGGCCAACTGTGAACTTTACTACGCCGTTATGACACCTTCCCTCTGAGCATGACAGTAAAAAAAATAAAACAACGAAATATGAAAAATGTATTTTCGGCCCTAAAATAAATTGAAGAGATGTTTCATATGATTAATTACATAATCAATAGTTAGAGCAAAACAGCGTTCCCGTAATCATCAGCAGGTAGCCAAATCAAGCAGTGGAGACACTAACCTCAAATATGTGGGCAAGTTTAATTAAAAAAAAAAAAAAAACAAACAAAAAAAAAAAACTTTGGCAATTCATTTCTAAGTGTCACCATCTTTTCTTATGTTTTTTATTAGGTACAATCAATGTTTTGTTGTGAGGATTTCTCTGATCATCAACCTCATCCTGAGAACGGAGACAGAGAGTGAAGGTGAGTGAATTATTACCCAAAGACGAGCGCGGTTAGTTAGCCATTGTTTCAGATGCAGACTTCCCTACATTCAAAAAACTCAGGTTGTCACTAGATATTACAGAGACTGTCATCTATTTTTCTAAGGAAATTAAACAATACATTTCCAACAGGGTTGGCTGCTTGGGAGAAGCTAGAGCATTGTGTTGAGAGCATGGGTTTTAAATGAAAGGCTGGCAAGTGGCCAACAAGTCATCTGATGTTGACTTAGAGCAGAGAACTAGAACTAAATCACAACATCTCTTGCGCTATAAACTTTTCTACAGTCAGAATGTTTGCAATTACTTTGAAAACAATTATTCCTAAATTGTAATATAGTACTTGTTCTCAAGTACAGGATAATATATTTGTCATTTTACCTCATTTTATCAAACATTTATACTTCCATTAGTTACATTTTCTTTAGCAGCTTTTTCGAAACTTGCAATCTAAAAACTGGAATTTATGTGGCTCTTGTTCTTGTTGCAGAGAAAATTTAGGTTGCAAACTTTCCAAGCATTACACCACAACATCTAAAAAAACTACAAAAAAAAAACAAAACAAAAAACAAAATACACAGCACCTGACTCTGTTGGAACTTGCATTAGCATGATTTGTAAGTCTAATACAGCCAGTCATAGTACAGAGAGCAGCACCATTTTTATTGATGGAGGAAATTAACAGAAGAAAAAATAAGTGGTGGGTGCAGACTCAGGGGAAAAAGTGCTGGCACCACGGCGTCCTTCTGCTTCCTATGGCCAATATCTAGACCTCAGGTTACTCTGGTATCTACCCTATGTAGGTCAGTCATAAGAACAGCTCTATCACAAAAAGAAAGAAAAACACACACTGCTGATAAAAAATTAAAATAAATAAAAAAAGACTGCTGATAAACAGCTCCATCAACTAAGCCATGTTAGATAAGTGCACTTTGACAAGATGCTGATGAGGTGGTGACTGAGCCAACTAATATCTAACTGACAGCTGTACTAATATTTCAGACATACATGCGCATGCACACTGAGCTGTCATATTCATTTTGCACATTCATTCAAGCACATACATGGCACACAGCGCACACAGCTTTTTCTTCGGCTAAAAAGCAGAGAGGAGCTTATATATGTTACCTCAATGACGGGAGCGAGGACTGGTCGCTGGGTGAGAGTCAAAGATCATTCTGCCAGTGCCATCTGTCAAGCAGGCTGATTAAAAAAAAAAAAGGAAGTAGGAGCAAGTGTTCCTGTCCCTCCTTCCTGTGCGCCTCTCTCGCTTCACAACAAAGTGTTACATTAGAAGACGGAATCGTACTCCAGAAGCGGGGGAATCCTCTGTCTGAATGGAGGCAATCTGAAGCCAGTTTAAATTCCCCATGAGAAGATTGAAGGATGCACCTCCCTTTTCCTCGAGGAGTGCGACTTGCTCCTGACTATCTGCAAAACGCTCCCTCTCTCTCTCTCTCTCTCTCGCTCTTTCCCTCTCTCTCTGTGGTTCTTCTGTCTCCTCTCCTTCCTGATCCTGCTCCATTCGAACACTTGCTTGCCCACTCTGGCATGTATTCATATCCACAGTGGCTCAGGCACCCACAGACACACACACACACACACACACAGACACACACTCTGTACTGTTAAAAAAACGTATGCAAATGACATGCACACAAAAAAGCTCCTGTCAGCTTCTCTGAGCAGTATTTGTGTAGAATATGTTTAGCTACTTATTCTTGCTTTAGCAGTCAAACGTGTTTCTGCGTTATATCGCTGCTGCTAACACGTTCTCAAACATACCACAATATAAGGGCGATTGGATGCCATTATAATGAAACAATTAAAATGCATTATGCTCAACCCTTGTTTTTTGTGTCACACCAAGAACCAATTAAACCAGAGGCACTGTGTGTGGAGTGATTCAGACAGAATGAAGGAAGCCTTCGCTGTGATGTAAAAAAACTCATGTAATGAATAAAATAAATCTTTCGGAATGAGTCACTGTACAGTAAGATCTCCCTTGCAAATCCCATTTCCCTCATGATTGCATGAAAAAGAAGGGATACACCATACGTCTGTGTGTATGTGTGCGTAAGGCTACCACATATGTGATTGGATGCTCGGGAGAGATGTTCTATTTTGAGTCTTCAACCGTGATGCACTACAGAAGAAAGAGGACAGCAAGGCGCTATTATGAGAATCTCCCCTAAAACCCACGCTCATAACACCATCTCCCCATGTCTCTCTGCTGCTTGCTGAAAATCCCAATGGTTTAAGGGGATAACAGCAGGAGGGAAGAGGGACAGAGTTACCTAAGAGATATTAATAGTGCTGGGGTGAACTGAGCTAATAGCAGGTGGTGGGGAAGGGTCAAGCAGCAAAAGACTGGAGACCAACCACTCATTCTCATCCAGTGAATAATTTTTTTTTTTTATATTAAGTTCACACATGTAAAAGAATCACTTTATTCAAAGCTGAGAAAAACATATCTAAAGACAAGTCAGAAGAGAAGCCAGTTGAATTGGTTGCCTGCCTGACTACAGATTTTGATGGATCGTCAGACGAGTCCAAATAAAGCTACACATTGTTATGACAACTGCAATGAGGCTGAAGCTCTGTAGTAATCCTCACATCTCAAAAAAAAAAAAAAAAACAGTAGGAAAATTTCAAATCTTAATGTTCTTCAGTACATAAACATCACCAAGTTTGTTTTTGGCCGATGAGGAAATACAGTCACTCAGCTTTCACACTCACTCACACAATTTGCATTTATGCCCACAAACAGCATGATGAAGCCATAATAAAGCAAGCTTTGAAATTCCTCCAAGTATTATCAAAGCACAAAGAATTCATTGTGATTAAAAAGTAAAGCATAGCAGCCCTAATCTGCAGATAAGCTCAAAGTTTAAAAAGTCTGCACAGAGATGGAAGGCATCAGTATGAACAAGCAGCTGGAGACCTTCACATACCAAACCCAATAATCAAGATTTCCTATGCCTTGGTGACAAAAAGACACACCATAAAGAAAGAACGATAAGTCGAAAACCTGGCGATGTTAATAATAATAAATAAGTAAATAAAAATCAATTCATATCACAGAGAGGTGAATTTTGTTACGCAGATAAATTATTTTCCAAGCTAACTTTTGCTTGTGAAACTACAGAGTAATACGAATTCACCATCATCTTTTCATTCACATTTTTTAAGGCTTCTTTTTATAGTAAATTTGCTGTGGAGGTTTTTCCAAACCAAGCTAATAAATGGAACAGTATCAGCATGTTAGTCCGGAAATTAGAGGTACAACCCCTGTCCGAAACCGACAAGGCATGCAAGGCATTAATAACTTAGTTGCCATGGAGTCTTTCTAAAGTAAAAGAAAGGTTCTGTTGTCTCATAAAACAGGTTGAAAGCAGATATTTCCTCTCAATAGAAACAAAGTCAGTAAACAATGTGCCTTTATAACTAAAGCTCAATGAAAATGAATTGTTACATGCTCCAGTCTTATGTGTTACTGAATATTGGAGCCTTCGTTAAAATTAATTGGAGTCATTTGATCCAAAGTTAGTAAAGTGTCCTGTAATGTTAGAACTATTATGTCAGTGAACAATAGTACTAATAAAACCATATTCCAATCTTATATTATTATGTTTTGTGATGATACAGAACTGTTATAATACGTTGGTCAATTTTGTTCTGCAATTAGAAGCAGCAACAAAACTAGTCAGAAGAAATGTGTAAATGCAGCGTGGAGCATATCATAATGACATTACTGAAAAGAAATTAAAATTCTACTTTGGCATTAAGCTAAACTAAATTTTAAACCCTACAAATGACAAATGTCTGTTGCAATGTTACATAGCAGGCTGGTTGTGAGATCAGGCTCAGAGGAACTAACAGGTAAATTTCCTTCTGCAGGATCACGTGTTAATTATCATCTGCTGGTATCCACCATGTATCTATAATAACAGCTCTGCTCTCTCTGTCTCTCCTCAGTCATTTTTCCAGTATGACACCATTGAGTAGCCTTTGTCTGGGCTCTTACTTTGCTTTAGAAAGAAAGATGCATCACAGTATCATGCCAACCTGACCGTAAAAAAAGATGTCAGTTTGACACGGCTCGTTTGTGTGACTGGAAATTCTAACCTGATTAGAAAAACAGAGCACTTCAAAACTTTACTTACTTTGCACAATATGGCTTCTTTAATCTCTCATGCTTGTATATTGAAATGTCAGCTTGGAGCAGACCTGATTTAATCAGGGATAACTTATAAGTGCAAGTACGGTCAAGAAGAGAAAATTTCTTCATGTTCCCATAAAAAAAAAAGTTTCTCACTGCAAAATCATCATGAATATAAAGTACCAGTCAAGCTGTCCAAACCAGACCAACCACAACATTACGACCACCTGCCTAATATTGTGTAAACCCCTCTATTGTCTGGGATTCACAATTTAGCCCTTCTCAAAGCCGCTTACATCCTCCTGCTTCCTGCTTGAAGTATTATGCTTCTTCTTCTTGAACATTTGCACGTAGTTCCCGCTTCCCTGAGTTGCATTCCAAAAGAGAAATGATTTGTCGATCTGAAGTGATACTTTTTCCAGCAGCACTGGTGTTTAAAACCCGCACTCCCTAAGAATATGTAGCAGCTGTGGTATTGATACTGTGATGAACTGATGCTGCCGTACGGTACTTCAAAAACTAAATGATACACAATTGACAGTATGTACAGATTACGGTGGGACATTATACACCATATTGGATGTAGATTATGGATACTTTCTTTGGTGTGCAGTTAAACGGTTTGTTAATTATATAAAACAATATTGGTCATTACAGAAGACTAATAGCTTCCTGGAATTTGAGGCAAAACATCTGTTCAAACAGCGATCGGTAATCGGTACTTTATGAGACTGAATCCCACCCTGATATGACTGGGCTTGAGTTTCAGCAGATGCTTCTTCCTTTTACATTTCCGCAAATAATGAAATAAACGTGTTCCTCCCATTCCTAAAGCCTACAAATATATTCCCTTAAAAAAGGCAAGCTGGTGGAATTTATAATTCCATCACGATACATGTGACACATGTAGGTGCGACATACCAGCTGAACTGGAACAACAACCACAACAACAAAAATATTCTACAGCCATTTGCCTTGATGGTGTACACGTTGTAGATGTTTGGAGGGGTTTCATTGAGTAGCTAGTGTAATTTCTATGAGCTCTGGTCACAGCTTTAAATACTGAGCTGATATTTATGGTCAATGAGTTAGTGCAACTGAATGATGAATTTGAACTCTCTCCTCTTTCAAAGCCCTCAATTCAACATGAGTGGAGAGCTGGAGCACTGCAGAGTATTCAACATAACCTCTCTCTTTCTCTTCTCAAAGCAGCAATGAAAAGCCACAGTAAGAGTATAATTACAACAGAGAGGGGATGATGATAAAAGTCATTACAGAGAGAAGATACTGTTAGAGAGCGACATTTTGTTCCGACCTCCTCTCTGTGTCAGCGAGAAAAAAAAAAAAAAAATATCCCACGATAAATTACACATTTGCAGATGATCAGCAGCACGGGCCTCACTGCATACAGCATAAGGACACAATTATATGCTTGATTTTGTTGGGGTGCTTTGTAGCGGTACTGCAGTATATTATGTGATAAACTGGTATTTGGCGCTAATACCCTGTAAAGGTATGATCAGAGACAGAACAATATGATTCATCTGAGGGTGGTAGAATAGTATTGGATTACAGAGGAGTCATAACCATGGTCAAGTACAGGAGCTTAATGATAGGAGTACCAGAGATTTTGTTCGATGGAGGTGTCAGGTAGTGCGAGATGCACTCAAAGAAAGATGCATGTTCATATGGATGGGTGTTGAAATGGTCCACTGATGCAGATCTCTTGAATAATTGAGATTGAATAGTTCAGCTGTGTGGTGAATGAAAATCTGCACAGAGTTGCAAGAATAAGGAACAGGTTGTACGTGCAAGCCACACAGGCTTTTGGCCAGTAGATTATGTAAGCCTGTCATTGTTCTGTGCCACTGTGCCATTTCATTCAACAATCATCGATACATCTATGGTCTGCAACTACAGAACCCCAAGACAGCAACCTAATTCAGCTTTCATTACAAGACATGACAGAAATACCTTGATTTGGCATCAATTAAAATTATATTTTATTTTGTTTCCATACATGTTTGTATATAATGAACAATGTGAATAATAAAGTGATTTGTCTCCCATCTTCTCAGCAAATATAAAGTCTATCCAATCCACCAAAACTATGCTATATTTCCACACATGATGAATAGAGTGAATACATTGTGACTGTGAAACAAAAGAATGGTTTAGTCACTGTGTACTAAAGCTGCAGTGTGATCGACTTTCCTTTAATATTTTAATGCCCAACGGAAAATTTCTTTCTGTACAGGATTAGTTGCCAACTCCAGCATTTTGGGTTCCTACTTTTACAGCACAGTATAAGAATGAAACAGCTGCAAGCTGAACAAGAGACAGAGTTCATCAATATCTCATAAGTTTTTGGGGGCGTGCTGCTATCTTCGCTGTTTCACTGAAATGCAATGCAAAAGTCCGGAGTCAACGCTGAAAATATAAGCTCATTAGCCGTGACGATGTTTACTGATGCCCGCTCCCCCCCACAGCTGCTTGAAAGCTTGGCTGAAGTCTGCTTATGCAATTTTACACAGGCCAGTAAATGCGATTCCCTTCTTTTAAACCGGTATCTTTCAGATCTTGTTCTCGATACCCTTTATTGACTCCTAATGTAGCTGACATGTTTGTTCCCTGTGATTGCTGTTAAAAGGAAACATTCACATCCAGTTCCCACACAGCAATTAACCTTGATAGCTGGTCCATGAAACAGTCAGTAGTGTGGGTTTGCATCACTTTGCTTATGTTCCCGTGGATATCAGACCTGGCATATATCTTGACATTGAATTTGGATCCCAGCAGGGAGGAGAAGCGTTGCTCTTTGGCCTCCAGCTGCACCAACATTTGGCTTGTCTGAGAAGTCCTGAAAGGACCCTGACATGATTTATTTATAATACACTTTGAGGACAACCTAAGGGGTAAACTGGCCTATGCATGATACTAAATAACTCAAACCCTTTCATTTACTTTGAGAATTTACAATATTGTACATTTCAGAGACTGCTTGGCTGGGTATGAATAATTTCTCAGTAGTTCAAGAGTACTTTTGGCAAGAGTAAAGCTATTGTGCCACCATGTGGACAGTAATTCCCACACAGTGAATCAGTGAAAATATAATGACTGCTTAAAGAATAGGGGATATGTCTGAGATGTGCATTTCATTTTTTTGTATTAGCTTCAATAATTATACAAATTTTGATTATTATTTTGAAAAGTAAGCAATATATTCCCGATGGGGAAAAAGAAAAAAATCAGTTTTACTGACTTTAATGTGAAAACATTATTATACAACAAGCCTCAGGATGGTGATTAGCAGGAAGATCTGTGTACTGTAATGTTGTCAAAGGTGTTACTTCACATGCTTTCGCAGAAAGCAGCAAGCTCACCTGTGATATCTCAGAACACTATTAATTAGTGGATTAATACTGTTTTAGCCTGTACCTTATGTGTTTGTCAGCCTACTATATGTGGAGCCAGGAGCCAAAGACACAGAGGCATATTTGTTTTGTATTATATTCTGTGGATTTAAATAATCTAACTTTAACACCCAGCTCGGCGGCATAGTGGTTAGCAGTGTTGCCTCACAACAAGAAGGTTGTGGGTTCGGTTCCTGGCCTGGGGCCTTTCTGTGTGGAGTTTGCATGTACACCCTGGACAGGTCACCAGTCCATCACAGGGCCAACACACAGAGACAGACAGAGACAAACAACCACTCACAGTCACACTCAGACCTACAGACAATTTACAGTCACCAATTAATCCAAACGTGATGTTTTTGGACGGTGGAAGGAAACCGGAGTACCCGGAAAAAACCCACGCAGGCACGGGGAGAACATGCTAACTCCACACAGAAAGGCCCCAGGCCTGGGCACCAAACCTACAACTTTCTTATTGTGGGGCAACAGTGCTAACCACTATGCCGCTGCACACTAAGAAATATTATCAAATAGCATCACTGAAATAAAGTGGCTTTGCATGTTCAACGCTTTTTTTATTGTCAAACAGCAGAAAGAAACTAGAGCGCCCTGAGGAAAAATGCATAGATTTACTTTACAGTGCAGATGCATCTTTTCAACCAAGCATGTATTCAATATGTTCACTAATTAGACCTGATCCTAGTTTTTATTGGCCTGTAATTAATCAGGCTGCACAGACAGAGGAAAGGAAATGACTTTAGAGGGCTTCACTGAGCCATGAGCCCAGGGATCCACCCAGTTTTATCTTTGGCCTGCACGGGGTGGAGATAGGAAAGTGGAGACTGAATCAATTTTCCTGCACTGGCTCATTAACTGGGGCCCTTGGGTGAGACGGGCTCTGTGGTCATGCCCTTGGAGAAACAAAGCAGAAACACTGAAGATGCATTTCGGGGAGTCACATGGCATTACGAGACATACTATTGACTATGTAATCCAACCCTAACCCAGTGTGATGCTCTGGATGGAAAACACACAAGTGTGCGAAAATGAAAACACAAAGTGCACAAATAACAGTCTTCATCTTCTTATTCAATCTTATTTGACATCAAGGGCTTTGGTGTAAACCACCTTTAAATTAAGGACATTATTCAAGCATGTTGCTACTAAAAAAGAGATGAATATGGACATAAAAAAGTTTGCAATTATTATTTCTCACTTTTTATTTTGACCACAGCTCAAATATAATCTCATATAGTATAATCCTCTCATATAATCCTGAAAGGATTCTGTTGATATGAATTATAGCCACCATGACTTTATAATTGAAATTAATTTGCAGATTAGCGTAACGGACGTTTGAATTTAACCATCATGAAATATACAATTTATGTTCTAACACTGGCAAATTCATCTTAATTTCTTTTTTTTTTCTTTTTTTTACATACAACCTTTAATCATCTGCTCATTGCTGCATATATTCAGCTTCAAGGTTCTCGAAAGCTCTGCCTAGACACACAAACACCAGTTTTCATCGTGACAGACGGCACAACACTGATGTGGGTAAATTTATGCCTACTTATCCAATCCAATGAACAGCTCAGTTTTATAATCCCTCTGGCTGCAGTTTGTTAACAGGTCTGCCAGTTCAACACCAGCAGTATGCAGTGAATTTGAGCAGGATTATGGCTTTTGTTGCTTGGATTATCTGAATCTAATTACCTTCAAGAGGAGTTTGACTCTGCAGCCTATCGGTCTGATTGCTTTGTTGTTGCTTATTGCCGGAGAAATTAATAATTTATTGACCAAACAGATCAGATTAGAATTTATTATTTTACAGAAATTATTTATTTATTTATTTATTTTTTGAGTTTTTGACCCTAAAACTGATCAAGCTCTGATTGTTATTATAGCAACCAAGATTAGTGTGTAAAATTACATTTTAAATTTACTGTGTGATTTTACATTACCTCTGTTCTTTTCAATTTCTTACATTTCATCTGAAACACTTTTGTTGGACATGAAAACTTAACTAACACACACACACAGTACCAAGTATTGCTGTGGCTTGAGAAATGCAGACAGTGAGGGTAAATTAGTGAATGATAGGCAAATTAGGAAGTGCACTGAGAAAAGCACTTTCCAAATACAGCCATTTACCAAATGTATCTTCATTTTCAAAATCAGCTTCTTCCTTGCGGCCACATATTAAAGGTCTCGTGTGTAACAGTAAATGTAGCCATTTCCCATCACTGAAAAGCTTAGCTTGTGATAAATATTGAATGACTTCAAAGCAAAGCAAGCGAATCCTGGTAGAAATTATGATATTTGTGGGCATTAAAAAAATCATTTTATTTAAAGTGCGTTATATTCTCATAGCAAGCAGAAATTGCAATTAATAAAGAAGTGTTTTTCTGAGCTTTCCAGCAAATGAATACGAGCAGAGTAGCACAACCTCTCTGAAAATGCACATGCTAGCCCAAATGTATTGCGCACTGACTCATCCTCTTTAAAACATTTTTATGAGAATGTAGGACATCCAAAAGTGATCTTGGCTCTGTCTCACTGTGGTCAAAAAACAGCCATTTAACTGTTGTGTTTGCCAATAACGAACAGGCTGCTGGAGCATGTTTCTTAAACCCTGATTTAATATTTCTGAGCCCTGGCTTTGATGTCAGCTATGTTTTATCGGCGGGAGTTGCTGCATAAGATTTTGCAGGGATAAAAGAAAAGATCAATTCCTTGACCAAGGCTTGGATTTGTCTCATTTGCCAGTCACAGCTTTGACGAAGTCCTCATTAGAACTGTTACACACACATGGGATCCACTGTCAGAGCATCCATGTAGGACATTGTGACGGAGGCGAAAGTACAATGGAATCAGCTACAGAGCTCAAAGTGACACAGTTCAATAATTTAAATCTCCTAGGCCGCATATCACACACAGTCTCAATAGGAGATACTTTCATTTCAAAAGCACATTCGGAGCAAAGCCTGACTGCTTGTAATCCATACTTCCTCTTGCCACACTTTTATCACTTGGTATCATTTCGCACATTGCATCAATTCATCGTTTGTGCACGTTAATGTGAACACTGCCACTTCATCCAGTTCACCACAACTGGAATGTGTTAGCGCACTGGAGAAATAGTTTCTTGGCCAGGTCTCTGGTTTCTGCTCCTACAGACTGAACACACTTGTTAATGTATGAATATGGAGCCAAGATGGTGCTGACAATGTGGGGAAAATCACCTGAGCTCGGTCAAAGAGATGCTGCCATTATGACAAGAGGAAGACTTCTAATCATGGCGGCATCATCTCACACTGTGACACTAATAACCTGACTGCTGTTTATGAAAGCACAAGCAGGATGATTGAAACATGATTAACACACCTCACTGACAGTTCAGGGAGATATACTGTTCCTCTTCCTACATGCACTGCATATACAGCAGTACAACTCTGACAGATTCCAGAAATATTACCATCAGGACTAGTGCCCTTTAGTGTCAGTAGCTACTTGACAAACACACATGGGACAGAAAGATTTTAAATGTTTGGCTGCAAAGTAGAGACATACACATGATCATATTCAACAGTTTCAATTCAAATGCTCAAAGCAGGCTTTTATGTCAAACTGCAAAAATTATGCCACATTGTAATGTACCCAAAATTATATAAACATAATAAATTATAAAAAAAAATAACTTGACTTAATCTGTTTATTATCTCTCCATCTTTTCCTGTGGTCAGTATCTGGAACAGGCACAGTGTGATGTCAAGATTGGCAGCAATGGCTCTTAATTTCACTGATTGGAAATGAGTAGGCGAAGTAACAAAAGCATCCATGCCCATCCATTTGGAGAGATGCCATCCTAGGAAAAGTGTTATGGGTTGGACCCAATGACTTCTTTATTAGTGCTTCCCTATGAGCAATTTAATCAGCTGGCTATAAAACTCCAGACTGAACCTGTGCAGTACGCATCAATGAAGCTTGGGATCTCTGAGTAATACCCAAACAGGAAGTAGCAGAAATATAAACCTAGATACCTCGGGCTGTATTAGTTGTTCCACTATCATCTTGTATGTGAACCCCATCATCTGCTCAATCACAGCAAACTTATTTGCAGGCACTGCAAAAAATATGATTCACGATTCAATTATATCACAAATTTATAACCGGCTCGCAGCAAGAAACGGCAGCAATGTCTCCAAAAAAACAGTCAGGACAGCAGGGACATTTTTACAGTGTTATATTGCCAGATAGATAGCCAGAGGAGCTGGCACCACCATTACATTAAACCTAAAGTTACATCGACTTGAAACAAGCTTGGGTACCGACGAGTGATGACTGAGCACCATTCAGCGAGGCTGATAGTGTCTTTAGACTCATAATGTCACAGATAATTGATGCCACCCATTATTTCTTTGAAGGGGAGGCTAAATAATCAGGTACTTGAGACCATTTCCATATTCAGGAACAATTTTTTGCATTAAAACGCGACATAATGCCCAAAATTTCGCAGTGCAAATACATCTTTTAAAATATGTTCAGCAGTGAACATGTTACCCGGGAAGTACGACTGTTTTGACCTTAACAGATAGTATGACATTGTTTCTAGCAACCGTTGAAGATAAACCAAAAAACCCCTTTACTGTACATTTCTTCCTCTGATGATGATAATTTCTATGAAATGAAACCAACAAAAGCAAAGTAGCTCCTTAGGACATAAAGTATCCCTGTGAGTTTCCACCCAGAGTGTGGTTATGTCATAAGAAATTTTTGCATATTTCAGACTTTCAGCATAATCTGACTACTGTGAAAAACAAAGTTTGTTCAGCCCAGAAGTTCTCTTTAAAAGCCACATCATTAGACAGATGCCCCTTAGTGCTATAAAACTACCACTGAGCTGTGAAATCTGGCTCCGACACAGTTGGCATCCATCACTTCTACCCAGAGAAGCACAAGATAGATTCATGACATCGGACGGGCTGATAACTGTTCGACAGAGGAAAAGACGGACGCCTAATCACCATACCACTGTGGCTGCTAACAGCCAGTTTTTATATTATACAAAGACCCAATTAGATCCTAGTTGTCCCAGGTGACAGTTCCCGTAGCAACAAGTAGCTTCACAGCAATATCTCTTCCTACGGTTGTGTTGTTACATCCTGCAGCGGTCAAGCTACTTTACCCCTGACTAAAGTTCATTACTCACAAAACTCTGAATAAAAACATAATACAAGCTATATTGATATTTATTTGACCCTAAAACACGCACACCAAAAAGTGGTAACCTGAATACTTTTGAGTATTTTCAGATTTCTTTAGTTCCTTGTATCACAGAGCACTGCTCTGTCAATCATCAGCAGACACAAAAATCACATTTCCTGCATTTTACTTTTTGTCATGCCAACGCTGTACTTAAAAACACATGCAACGTCAAATTAGAGTGTATGATTAGGACGTGAAATTACACTCCTCCAAATGACAGCTTCCCTTTTATGATGGTTTTTCCACTGAAAATGAAAGCTAAGTTTTAGAAGCCCACAGCCTGTATTTATGTCTCTGTAGGCTCCAGTTTACAGCAGCAACATCTAACAGATACTTTCATTCGCAAAAGGTATAACAAGCTTTACTGTGACAGGAAAAATAGATCTTGCCTAGTCCATTTTCATCAACGCTACTAATTAAAGCTGACACCATCCAACACCTTTAATGACTTCCTTCCAATTACTAACACTATCATGAAGACAACAAGAAACTGTCAGCCATGAAAAAATGGCTACATACAGTAAGAAACTGATCACTGCAAGAATTAAGCAAATAACAATTACTTGTGTGCATTTATTTAAACTTGTACTTTTCAGATTGTAAATGCATTCTGGGCTAACTATTTTGTTTTTCCATGCTAGAATTAGCTCTAATAGCTTTTTACAATTGAGAGAAACAAATTTGGTGTAAAGATTAATTAAGATAATCACTGGTTTCAAGCCAATTGGTGAATTAAGGTCTGATATTTCTGGGAAAGCTCAGTTTGTGTCTGTATGTTCGGCAGGTAGCTGTTAACCTGTCCAGTTGTTTGTTGCAGCAGATTACAGGCTTCCTTTCCCCCCTTTACAGGACGAACAGGGCTGAATCTCTAAGTGGATTAGTTGTGGTTTATTTTTCATTTAAGTGTACAGTGGGCTGGCTTTCAGCTTGTATTTTCCTTATACCCAAATTTAATCCTTTCAGCCTCACCGACAATAATTCCTAACTGCGTGTCCTCACCGGAAGCCTAAGTCCTTCAAACCGACTGCTGTGGGGGGAAGACTCTTACTTGTGTCGCTTTCTGTCGCTGCGGGGAGAAGCTGACTTCCCACGGTGCTGCTGCTGGTGTCCATGTTGGAAGGGGCGGAAGGAGACGCACCTGAGCGGCCGGTCCTCCGGCGCCTCCTCCAGTCTCAGCTGAGGAATGAGATTCCCAAAGGCCATGTCTTATTTATCAGGTGTGCGGGTCCTTCAGGTGTGCGGTAAAGGAGCTGCAGTGTGAGCTTCTCGGCCTCAGCTCTGTCGGGCTGGGAGGAGATCTGCTTAAAGTTTCACAGAGGAGTCTGGGGACCAGCAGGTGTCCTTGAAGGAAAGACAGTTATTTTATAATTTACCACTCATTATGCTTCCCATGCCATTAGCCACAATATGTGTGGGTGCGCATCTCTCTCTCTCTCCCTCTCTATATATACATATATTAAATCGTCCTCATTAAATCTCTACCCACTGTGTGGTTCACTCAGTTTTTCATACTGTCACAAAAAGATCCCTCTGTGCTTTTAATGGATTGAAGAGTGCAAAATGTATGAATGAATATTTATTTTCTGTGTTTGAAAGAATTATTCTCTGGCCGTCAGTATCAGATATCAAGCCCTCCCTGTCAGAGGGTTAATGAAGTCAGCAATTATTATTCCTTACACCAGGTATAATAGGTATATCAAGTATAAAAATAATTGTAGGAGTGTTAAAATTAACTGTCATTAAGATGTCACCAAAATATAATATCATCAACATCTGTATTTAATATCAAGATTATGTCTTATTTTTATCGAACCTATCATTTATTGAAGTTGCAGCCGTGAATATATTAGCTCCTCTGATTTGATGTCCAGTGTGGTTATCCATGAACATTCAGAAAGGCTCCGATAACTCTGTTACCACTTGATCATAAAGTATTGCTGCAGTGGATCTGTGGTGTCAAATATGGATTTTGAAATGATGCAAACTCTAGAAATACCCTTAACACACAGCATATTTTTGTATCAACATCTGTGATGAACACTTGGTGAATCGATAGAAAATGGCGTGCCACCATGTATGAGAGCCTAAGGGTGAAATCTTCAGCTGAATGGTTCTCCTCCGAGTAAAGCATTATGGATCTTCTTTATCTAATTTACCCTAACATTAATTTTACTTGTTTGCTTAAGAAAAAATGAGTATCATTAATTGCTTCATTTTTCAATTAGATTGACTAATAGCTTTCAGAAATACGATTATAGTAGACTAAATGGATTTTCATGCTTCTTTCTTTTCTTGTTATATAAACAAAGTCAAACATTTAATTTTTTAATATTTAATAAAAGAATAAAAAGAGATCTTCTTGGCTATGTGGTGACTGTGCTGGCATTTTCCCACCCAACATCAGAAAAAGTGACATACCCAGCACAGACTTCGACGCTCTACATCAAAAAAATCACAATTGTTCAAGTTAAACAACATTTTTTTTTCTTCAGCTATGAATATCAGGGAGTCGCAATGTAAACGGATTGTCACATTTACCCGGGGTGTCACAGGTTCATGAAACATAGTCTATGCTGTCAGATCAAACAGCATAACATAGTTAGTTTGGAATTTAGCCCCCAGAAATGGATCGTTTTTCCACAGTTCATTTAAATGCAGAGGTGTCAAAAATAGCATGCTATTAACCTCTCAATGTGAATTTATAGCAGAACTATAATTAGTGTAGTTGTCACAGAGAGAATTATACTTTGCATATGGGTCACAGTGTAATTTCCATTATCAAGACATAATCAGTGCAAAGACTCACAAAACTCTGGTAAAAGTGGCAACAGTGAAGCAAATTCACTGCCATGAGTGGTGTCTTTACACCGTCAATTTTAAAACCAAGTGCCTTTGATAGAAAATGAGGAACTTTCACGTGAATGAATACAATGAGACAAAAGTTTTTACTGTAATTAAAATAAACTTTATGTAGAACACTTTTTGAACTGCAGTGTCTGTTTAGTGCGACAATGTTCTTCTCAGTATCCATCTACATTGTGTCGACTAACAGTCTACACTTCTCCCACACTTGTACTAATCATCGTACTCCTGCATACTGTAGTGCCCTTGGTACACATTTCCAGTTCCATCAGAGGGAGCTTTAAGCAAAGCCACTCATGTATAATACCTATAGATATATTATTGCTATGTTCTTCCAACAACCCATATAGGACACTACACAGTGCAAATGTCCTCTAAACTAATAACTTTCTTTTATTTTGTTTTGTTAACTCTGATATTACATTTGTGGTATCTGTGGAGGCCCAGGAAATAAGATCTGGGGTTTACTGATAAGGTCAATAATTAAAAAATAAACAAATAAAAAATGTTAAGGCCTCACATGCATAAACTTTTAAATTGAAAAGGAGTGACACAAACTTTCTGGAAATAGATAATCATACTCCAAGAAATTTCTGTCTGCACTCCTTTGCATTTATCTAGGTTACACATGAACTTTTTTAATGAAATAATCTCAACTGGTGATGTGTGATGTCTGACTTATGATTCTCTTATCCCATTACGAGCCTATCAGCGTCACAGATAAGAAGAGAGCCCGTTGGACACTAGGGGGTGCAATTATATAAGTGACTTCAATTATGACGGCCTTGTGTGGCAATCTATAATTTTTCATTTTGTATATTACAGAGAGATACTAAGAGCAAAATATGATTTGGTATTAATTAGGCGACAATAGCTGTTCAGAGCAAAGAGATTTCTTATCTGTGCGATGACATATTTTATCACTTTTGTATTTGGGCTAATTAGATTGTGAGTGTCCCTTTTCTGTGTTAATTCAAAATGGTGACACAACACCACCGATGTGTCCTAAATAGGCACAAAAAGCAACATTAGTTTATTTCTATATAAAATATTAAAAATAAAATCTTCCTCTTTCGCTCTTCGATCATCCAAGCTGTAACCAAATGTTGTCAACACACATGCATATATTTACAAGTGTTTGTGTGTCCACGGGCAAACCAGTGAGGTGGGTATATGACAGGCTTATCACACATGGCTAATCATGTGGAACAATTTTCACAGAGGCATGGAACAGGGAGTGGAGAAATGTGATCTGGCCTTGAAAATTTGATCCTGCTTAATATGGATGCTGCGTTTAGAGAATATGTAAATTGAGTAAGCAGTCTGCAGCCAGCTCCTTAACAAACAGATGTCAGTGAACACACCGGCAATTGTCCTATCTCCTGTGGCTTGTTTATTTCCATCTACTCAGGATGTCATTGCCACAGGTTTTGGGACTTTGTGTCATATCTTTTGTTCATATCTTTGAAACTTGAGATAAAGTCACACCCATCTCTGTAACCATGGTCCACACACACACACTCTATCTTGGCAGTTCAATAGATTGTCAACGTAAGAACTTTTCAGAGGGAAAAATGAATGCCAGTCAATACATGACTGACAGGTCAATATATATTGCTGACCTTGTTGCCAACGTGTCAGTATTGTGCTGAGAGGCTGCAGATTGAGTGGGGGGAAGGTGAAGGAGCCTACCGCCTGCTTCATCCTCAGCTATCATGGCTCATGAAGGGCTCAGTTAGAGGGGCTTCACCCAACCCCACATGTTTAATAGAATGCCATAAACAACTTTGTGTCCTTTCATGGTTCAGCAACAGATGTATCCCAGAGCAGAAGAGCATTTTGGGCCCATGCACAAATAGAAACTGAGCAGGCGGATGACCTGCACACCTGAAAAGTTGCATTGCAACCATTTTTATGCACAATTTACACAGATAGTATGCAATCTTGATCTTCTTTGATCATGAATGAAAGCTTTAATAATATTTCCCCACAACCTTCTTCTCTCCAAGCATTACCTAATAACATTTGAGTTTTCAATAATTGGCTGCAAAGCATCTGGGAATAAATTCAGCTATAGTAAATGTTTATCTGAAAATGCTGTGGCCAAATTTAAGGAGAATATTCAGTCATCATTTGCTAAATTGCCATGTCTAAATTTAATAGAGGACTTCACCCCTACACAGATCGATGACCTTGTGAAAGCATTATGGCTTCACCGTGTTCAAATCTTGATTCTGTGGCTCCTCTGAAAAAAGAAAGTAATGACAGAGAAGGCTGGCACATTGGTATTGCCCTCAAAATTGTGCCTTAAAGCAAACATCATGGAAATTGGAAAGGAAGTGGCAGTCCAGTAATGCAGATGAATTCTACTTGGCCTGGAAACAAAGCTTCAAAAAAATATAAAAAAGCTCTTTGCATTGCCAGAAGCTTCTGCTATTCAGCGTTGATGGAGGAAAACAAGAACAATTCCAGGTTTCTCTTCCGTACTGTCGCCAGGCTGACAGAGAGTCATAGCTCCTTCAGCTCTTAGCAGCGATGATTTTATGGACCTTTTTTTACTAATAAAATCGTAACAATCAGAACCAAAATTCAACAGCTTTTACCTACAATTGGCAGAAGTCCACTATCAAATGCAACAGCTTCTCAATCAGCTGTAACACCTGCTTTGTATTTGTGATCTTTTTCACTTTTAAATCTCTCCGAGCGAGTTTCTATAATCTCATCTTCTAAACCATCAACTTGTCTTTTAGACCAGATACCTATCAGGCTATTTAAAGATGTTTTTCCACTAATTAGCGCATATATTCTGGATCTGATATATTTGAGGTTACCTCTTGGTTATGTACCACAGCCCTACAAGATTGCAGTTATTAAACCCCTCCTCAAAAAATCTAATCTTGATCCAGATGTTTTGGCTAATTGCAGACCCATCTAACCTCCCTTTCATTTCCAAAATTCTTGTAAAAGCAATTGCAAGCCAATTATATGATCATCTGCATAGGAATAGCTTGTTTGAAGACTTTCAGCCAGGTTTTAGAGTACATAAGAGCACAGAAACAGCACTGGTAAAAGTTACCAATGACATTATAATGGCTTCAGACAAGCGATTTGCCTCCGTAGTTGTCCTGTTAGATCTTAGTGCTGGTTTTGACACCACTGACCATTATATTCTATTACAAAGGCTGATAAATGAAATGAAGGAACAAAGGAGCCGCACTAAGCTGGTTTAAATTATATTTATCAGAACGATATCACTTTATTAATGTTAACAATGACTCTTCATCGCACACTTTGGTTAATCATGGAGTTCTACAGGGTTCTGTCCTTGGACCAATCGTTTTCGGCCTATATATGCTTCCCTTAGGCAACATTAATTTTCACTGTTATGCAGATGATACTCAGTTATACTTGTTAATGAAGCCGGATGAAACTAATCAGCGAGTCAGACTTCAGGCATGTCTTACAGACATAAAGTAGAAGTAGGAAGTAGAAAAAGAGATCACATTTCTCCTGTGCTAACTTGTCTTCATGGGCTCCCAGTAAAATTCAGAATAGAATTCAAAATCTTTCTTCTAACGTACAAAGCTCTTAATGACCAAGCTCCATCATATCTCAGAGAGCTCATAGCTCCTTCTTGTCCGAGGAGGTCACTTTGCTCTCTGGATGAAGGTTTACTTGTGGTTCTTAGAGTCTCCAAGAGTAAATCTGGAGGCAGATCTTTCAGCTATCAGACTCTTCTTCTATGGAACCAACTCTTAGTATCAGTCCGAGGGGCGGACTTTGTTGCAGCTTTAAAGATCAGGCTTAAAACTTTCCTTTATGACAAAGCCTACAGTTAAAAATTTAAGGTTTAATTACTGTTTTTCTTTTAGTTATGCTGCTATAGGCCTAGACTGCTGGGGGAGCACCTCTCCCTCCCTCCTGCACTCTCCCTCTCTCTGTGTGTGTCTCTCTCTCTCCCCCATGCATGTAGATTACAACATTACATGTCTCTAACCTTGTTTCTTCCCGTAGTCTGTGTTTTGTCCCTCCTGTCCCCGTCCTACAGGTGCTGAATCATCTCTGCTCCATGTTCCCGCTCAGTACCTGCTGTGCAAGAGTTACTTTTAGTTATCATTACACACCACTACTCACCTCCCATTGTAACCTCTTCTTCTCCCCTACTGCTAATATTTACTACTTCAAATCTAGTGCTACTAGGTTGCAATCAATGTATGTTTTCTGTATGTTTTGTGTGTATTACATCTTCTCTTCTCCTGTTCTTGTTCTCTCTCCATTCCTCTACCGAGTCCCCCCCTCGTCCACGCTCGCCTTTAATGTCTCTGTCACTGCCTCTGCTTCTCTCTCTCCCTCTCTCTGTCTCTCTCAACCTGACCAGTTGAGGCAGATGGCTGCCCCCCCCCTTGAGCCCAGTTCTGCCCGAGGTTCCTGTCTCTTAAAGGAAGTTTTTCCTTGCCACTGTGGCCAAGAGTAATATGTTGGGTCTGTTTAACAACTTCATAAAGACTTTGGTCTAGACCTGCTCTATGTTTAAAGTGGCTTGATGTAACTTTGTTATGATTTGGCACTATATAAATAAATCTGATTAGATTTGATATGTTTTTCAGCAGCTGTCAGATTTTGGTCAGCCTTCAAAGAGTGTGTAAAATGTTCACATCTAGCTTTTGAACTATGACCTCATTCATAAATCAAGATCAGCAGCAGGAGTTACAGTCAGATCACAAATTTACAGTGTTAAGCAGGGCAAAGTTTGGCAAAAATAATTTAGAGATATACCTGAACACATCAACTCTATCTCATGCAATATCCGAATCATGATCCCACAAGACCAGTTAAGTCGTCATTGAATATTTTATTTGCAAATGAAAGAGTAATAACTCAGAAGTCGTAAAAATATACATTTTTTACTTGTGATATTTACATGGATTGTTTTCATCAAACGAACAAACGAAAAATGTCCGTATTGTTTTACAAAACCAAAGAGAAGCCACAGCAGAATAAACAGATGAGAGTAAAGAAAACCAAAGTGTTTTATATTTCCCTTTAGTATAGCCGTGCTGAGTGCGTCTCCCTCTGACATCAACAACAATGCGGTCAAGAGAAACAGCCAACCATGCTGATCCCACAAAGCCCGGTTATGAGCATAGCACACAAAAAAGGGCAAAGTACATGAATGACAAAATCAAAATAAAGAAGACAAAAATAAAGCTTCATAAAATTTTTCTGTGAATATATTTACAATTGTAGAGTTTCTTTTTTTTCTTTTTCTTTTAGCTGAATACAGTTATGTTACATCAAAGCAAAGCATTCCCGTTCATCTGCTCAATCTCCTATGACATGCAGGTATCTTTGCTTTCCTTCTTGAGGTTGACTTCAGCCCCATCCGTCGCCTCTTAAAAGTAACGATACATCACATTCTCTTAACTGAGACACAAGGCCAAACCACAAAGTCTGAGCACGACTTTGTCCTGCTCAACAGCTTTAATCAGAAATAAAACTGCCTAATAGAACATAAAACATTGTGGCTACATGAGATTCATACTCCTATCATATAACGCAGGGTAACCGTTAATGAGTCTGTGTTTACTGCACCTTTGAGTGGTGATCATAAGACAATATATACTGCTGATGGATACTTTTTCAAAGGATGTTGTCAGATGTGTTGCTGACACTCTGAGTTGTGTAAAGACTTCCACCTCCATTCTCTACTGCACTGACAAAAGCTCCTTAAAATTCATTTGTTGGAAAGACCACAAGTTTGTCAGGCCATAAAGCTGCACACATGAGAGGAGAGATGCAATGCGAGGGCTCATAAACTGGGGAATCTGCCACCTGAGACTTGCAGTTGCTGGAAAGCAAATCAAAAAGCTTGGAGGAATTAAACAGCTGGAAGACTTGCATCCCATCCTCCACTTCCACTGCTACTTTCATCTTTGGTGGAGGGAATTTCAATGGCAGGAGCCTACAGCCCTGGCTAAATATCAGTCCTGGCTAAATATCAGTCCTGTTATACCTCTCCTGATTCCCGGTACATTTCTGGTGAAAAAAAAAGAGTCTTCAATCGTATGCTACCTTGATTTTTTAAGATGCATAGCAGTGTCTGTCTGTCCTAGTGCATGTCTGTTTGCATGCATGTGTGTGTTGTTATAGGTGCTCTTTTTGTACATGTGTGTATGCATGTGCGTGCAGATGTCCCCTGGGTGACGCAGTGTAGAGTGTCTCTTTCTGTGCTGCATTTAGTATCATGGTTCCATCAGTCAGTAGTAATACCTCCAGACATTCAATCCATCAAATTAATTCTGAAGGAGCAGAAATAACAAAGGTTGCTATTTGGGCTTTTATTTGTGCAAACCATATGTGTGTTCATGAGAGTGTGTTCGTGTGTTCATGTGCAACTGTGAATGTGCTTGAAGCATACACCTGTGTTTCCATGTGCACCTGGATGTTCCATGTGTGTTTGTATATACAACCTTTACCTGTTTGTTTTGTATATAAATATGTGTGCCTTGAGATGCCATCAGTACACCCAGGCCCAAGTGCATTATAGGTTAAGAGACAGCAAGAGCAAGGAGAGAGCTCACTTATGGCCTCCAGAGCTGAGTTTGTTTATGAATTATGGACATGCTTTGTCTCCAGATGCCACCCCCATAAGCGAAGAAAAAATGTGAAGCCAAGTTTAATGGTCATGGAAGTCAATGAACATGAAAATAAACACTGCTAGTCTGCAGTCATATCTATTTGGATAGAGGTTACTTTGTCTGACTGAATCCTTCTCACTCATTGAATGGCTAACAAGAGAATGTGTGGGTGTGGCCCAAGGGCTTATACTGAATTGACATGCACACACCCACACATACACTCTCACACACATTCAAATACATGCATGCATGCACGCAAGCATGCATGCATACACAAACACACGCACGCACACACAAAGTAGCTTCCCTGGTAAAATACGAACCACTGTCTCTAGTTGAATATAAACGGCTTTTTTTTTTCCCCCAAAATCTCCATCACAGTTAAGTCACAACTAAAAGCCTGCATGTGAAGTGAAACCACATGTGCTTTCTTAGACGGATGTTAATATAGTTATATCAGGAGTGGGAATTTTAGCTGGATGGTGTGCTGAATTACAGGTAAGGCCACACCAAAATATTCATCATTGCAGATTCCATGGAAATATGGAGGAGACTTTTCAAGATGACTTGAGATTGACTAGAGTGTTGGTCAAGGGGAAAATATTGACCCAGTGGTGATGCCTCAGGAAAGGGTTCAGTGAGTTTAATGAAAATAAATAATCCTCATAGGATCAATAAAATCCATACACAATCTTATTTGAATTTGGCCAGTGGTTGTGAAGATATCTTCCTATGGACGGAAAAAGGTGTTTTGTCTTCCATATGCTTATATTGCTTCTATATGTTAATATTTGCTTCACGTGAATTCACATGTGTATTCACAAAATGAACACACAATTCATCAAGGAGCACGGTTTAATTTCACTTTTGGGTTTTGCATTTGACTAATTTTTTGGGGGGAAACCTCTCCTCACATACCCTTATTTATTAAATTATATGACATCATGTGCATATATCTATCTTTATGTACAATATAAAACAAGACTGATTACAGAATATACAGTACATTGTCCTGTGACATGGGATTGCTTTCTCACCACGGATAATTCACTCTGCTTGGTGCTTCCTAGGCTGCATGTGTTATAACTAGGGCAAGTTTGTAAAGATGTATCTCTCAGTATTTGCTGCTGTTGACCCTCAAAGCTGGATTGTGAACAGAGACTTAACCACTGGTGTGCTGAAGATAAGGACGAAGAAAGAAACCATCAAAGGGAAGAGGGATTGCAAAGGCACACTAGATAGGCTACTTGCCCTTTTTTCAGCTACTTTCAATCAAACTGCTCTGGGTCTCTCTGAGGATATGACAAAAGGGGGGACTGGCTGATAGCACAGCTCAACCAATAGCCAAGCAGGACCCGATGATTCAGCAAGACAGCAATCGAGTGCCACTCCATTGTTATGGATCCAGGGAGAGTACTGAAAATGATAGCATACACACCCGATAAAATTAGAGTCTGCAGAATCATACTCCTCCTTCCCCTCATTCAGGATTAGTAATTGTACAACTGAACATCAAAGTCGATTCTTTGTGCCTTGGCTGGAATATTAATTCAGTACTTTACGGGAGGCTGAAAACAATGGGATCCACCGTCTTTGTACATCACACATTCATGGTGACAGATTTTGGTTTCACTTCAGAAATGTAGCACGTAAACACAAGAGTAAAAAAAGCAACAATAATAACCCATCCTAGGGATTGGTGGCACTTCTTAATATGGATCAATGCACACAGAACTGTCTGTCACCCTTTATAACCTGTCCAGAGAGAAGAGACACAGGAAAACAGAATCAAAATAAAAGAAAAACAAGTTCAACTGGTCTACTAGATGCTTATCCCCTATACTTAAAGTAGTGACTCACTATAGGCCTAATACATACTATTTAATTATTCAGGGAATATATTCAGTACCAGAAAAGGATGTCCATAAATGTGAATGTGGTGGTGGGAGGGGGAGAGGTCGGGGGTAACATCTCCACTGCTTTGACTCTGCTGCCGCAGCTACATCCTTTTACCTGAAGTTTCCCCTGCTGATTGGTAAAGCAGATGAGCTGTTTGTGAGCCAGCTGAGTCAGTCTCAGGACCACTGTGGTCTCTCGCAGGTTCGTTATGAGAGCACGAAAAGACAGAGAGCAGTGATGCAGATGATGTACACGCCGCACACTGTTTCTGTCCACATGGATGGGCATTTTGGGCCCAGCCCTTGGGAGGCAAAGGGGTTTGTGGTTCCAGAGCAGGTGCTGGAAGCAGCGAGTCAGAGGCGCAGGGTGATGTGAATCACAGAATCACCACATGTCCCCTAGTCCCCTCCACCCAGAGAAAAAAATTGGTAGCTGTCTGATGCTCCTGCACTTCCTCCATGTTTTCCTCCGGCTTGTATCCATCTTGTATTTGTTGACAGGAGAAGCTCAATAGCTATTTGACTCCATTGGTATCAGGCTCGGGGTTTGGATCTACTTTATTATCCAGCCTTCCCTTTTTCCCCTTTTCTCTGTTGCATGCTTAACCGTTTGATTTGATAAATAACTAAAACTGTACTTGGGGCTCCTTCCACCTCACTGCACATGGTGCTTCCCTGTGCCTTCCGAAGCCAAATGAAGGAACTCAGAAAATAAGTTCTGCCTTTTACCCATGAGACACAAACAGTTGCATCTAGGGTCTTGTTTTTTCTTTTGTTTTGTTTGTTTTATGTAATTCAGTAGGGGGCAAGCATGTCGTATTTTCCCTTTTTAAATATGCATTCATTAAAAGTTTTGGACTTATAGTATTGATTCTTTTAATTACATCCTTTAACTAGTTGCATTTCTTTGTTCATGGAAGAGTCTTTAGGAGGGGGCTAGGGGCCTTGGGCAGGGATGGGAGGAAGGGCATGGCTTTCAGTCCTACACAGTCTGAAAGGCCTTGGTCTGGGCAGGGACCATGAGGGTTGGTGGTGTGGGCCCAGACATGTTCCTAGAGTTGAATTTGGGAGTGGTAGGGGGCTCGGGGGTCTTGGGGGGCACCACTGTGGTGTAGGCTGGAGGGGACTGGGGGAAACCTGGAGGCTGTCCATTTTCCTTGAGAGCTGCCACAGCAGGTGGGCGGGGGCGGTGACCACGCTGGGCGCTGTTGTGGACCATAGACTGAGTGGAGGAGGCCCCAGAGCGTGAGCTGCCGGAGCGGGACGAGGATAGAGAGTTGGGCTTCACTAGCTTGGCCTTGGGAGCCTCCGCATCCTCCCTGTAATTAGAGATATAGAAAGACATGCACACAGACAAAACATGGATAAAGGTTCATATGTATGAACTGTTCCTTTGAAAATAGAGAACAGGAGCACACAGATAGGCACACACACACATACACACACACTATTTTAAGACTCTATTCACAGGAGACAAGTTTTATGTGGGAGTCTCATGTAATTCATGAGATACCTCCCAGCCTTCGAGTTTTCGCAAAAGTATTTGCATGTAATAATGAAATCTGCTGAAATCACTGTTCCCCTGATACAATGGTTGAAGGAAAAAAGTTTTTTCCTGAGAACATAATGAATTTTACTCATAATTTCACTTCTGCCTGAGTTTTTCACAGCAAATGGAGAATATATATGTGGCAATAACATAAGAACTCAGTTCAAAGGGGTACTAATTAACAAAACCGAGGTCATTTTGCTGTGACTGTTACTTGGATGGTGTTAATATTTGGGGTTTTTTTTGTAGTTATGGATTATTATAAATCACTGACTCCAAGTCAGCACAGTGTGTGGATTGGGAGCCTGAGCCGAACTCAGCAGGGAATATTATCTCATTAATATACAGCTTATGATTCTATAGAAAGACAGAGACAGTGCTCTGTCTGTGTACACAGTTGCATCCAGTTCTATCCAGAAAGTTCGAACCACCCCAGAGAAAAAGAATTCAAGTTTTCAGCAGGATTGTTGGGTTTGAGGGCAGCACGGCAGCATAGTGGGTTAGTGCTAATACCCCACAACAAGAAGGTTGAGGGTTCAGTTCCTGGGCAGTTAGCATGTTCTCTCCATGTTTGGATGGGTTTCCTCTGGGTACTCTGCTTTCCTCCCACAATCCAAAGACATCATGTTTGGGTTCATTGGTGACCCCCCGCAACCCAGAAATGGATGAGCGGTAGAAGATGAATGAATGAATGTTTGGTTTTAAATCCATGCCCAGGAGATGCACGTCTTTTGTGGTCGGATTCAGCATATTATTGACAATGCTCCGAACATGGCAGAAAAAAAAAAAAAAACTTCATCACATCTACATTATTTACTTGAAGCCCACCTTCAACCATGCTGCATTATTTAGCGTTACATCAGTAAATATGCTCCTACACCAACTCCAGGCTGTCACACAAAAGAATAAAAAACAACAACAAAAAAAATTGCTGTAGCTTTTACAAGTGTCATTAGTGGTTCACAGGGTCCATCAGTGAGCACAGGCCTAAGAGTGAGGAATAAACACTATTGTGACCCCTCACTCTGATCACACAAACACACACACACACACAGACAGACAGGCAGACACACACACTCACTCACGCGCACACATGCACACACACACACACACACACACACACACACACACAGGGAAACAGGCAAACATCATCCAAGCGTATATAGAGGCTGTTGCTGTGTCACTTAGCATTTGAAAGGCTTAACTGATTGACTGATTGACATCAATGCTCCGTCAGATCAATCTCGAGGAATGCTGAATGTCACACGAAAAACAAACCCATAAAAAAAAGAAAAAAAACTGTGGTGTAAATTGAATTTCATGCTTCTTTCTTGCTGTCTTTAAGCAGTCAGCAGAACAGAAATATTGCTTTGTTTGTATTTAATTCTTTTAAAGTAATATTATAAATATGTTTTAAACAGCAGGACAAAACACACAACAGAACAATAACATTGTAACATTGTCTCTATGTGTAGCTATTGTACAATTGGAGTATCAATTATTAATAGCCTATATAATTTTCAAAGGATTTCTTTCTCCTCACATTTTTCTCATAAGAAGGTGCATTGGGCTCTATTTAATTTAAATTCATAAATGAGCGTAATTATGAAGAAAGACCTTTGGCCTCCAGACCTTCATCAAGGCAAGCTCTTCATCTGTTCACTTTTAAGGATTTGATCTATTAGGAAATTATTGCATTGGACCTCAGCAGGACCAACATAAATCACCCATTTAAGGTGGACAGTCATTTACTGTAACATTGCAACTTTAAAAAAAATTTAAGTGCAGTTAATTAACAGCAACAGCTCTATAACAAAAAAAAAAAAAACCCCACACAGTAAGACTTGCACGACTATCTAATCCCACCCAGTTTTAACATTTTGACATTGTAAAATAGTACAAAATGAGAACGAAAGTTAAATCAGAAGAAAGGAAGATGAATAAACCTGATCTCATTTGGGGTCTCCTCCTCCTCGTACTTCTTTTTCTCTTTCTTCCGGAAGACGAGCCAGATGATTAAAATGACGATGAGGATACCGAGGGATATACCCACCACCGCCCCTGCCACCTTACCGACATCCTTCACATCTGTGGACAGAGGGGGAACTGTGATAAGAGATAAAGTCACTTTCTGTCACATGTGTTGTTCTTGAGCATTGTTCATAATTTTGATAAAAATGATTATGGTTCAAGAGGAAAGACTTCCACACTCTGTGACCCAACAGCCAAATACACTTTCCCGCTGTTTCTGCTGAGGTGGTACAAATGTAATTTTCTCAGCGCATAACCCCAACAGTCCTGCATATCTCAGGCAATGAATTAGAGCGACACTGGAACATAACTGCTGAAGCAGAGGTGGTGACCAGCAGTTTTGGTTTAGTGCAGCCCGTCATGTTTGAGCACTGGGAGGAAAATGGGAAGGGTGAACAGGTGGGAAGATAGAAAGGCAGAGAGCGGGAATAAATGTATTTTCTGCCAAGACTATAACCATCAATAAACGTGGCAGTGTGGCAGTCTGGCATGAGGTGAACACTGTGAGGTCAACTCTCCCCTCCCACCCCCAAAAACTTACGCTGCATTGTGACCTCAA
Source organism: Remorina albescens (assembly GCA_034769265.1). NCBI lineage: Eukaryota > Metazoa > Chordata > Actinopteri > Carangiformes > Echeneidae > Remorina > Remorina albescens. The sequence goes on along the minus strand of CM068497.1, from coordinate 6,499,818 downwards.
TCGTGCAGTTTTCCTCTCCCACGTCATTGCTTGCTGTGCACCTGTAGACACCTGTGCTGTCCATGGTGAGATTCCTCAGAGTCACGATCTCTGGGTTCTTGAGATCTGGGGATAAAAACCATAAATGCAGACATCTGGTGAGACAGTTGGTTTTTACCACTTACTAATGGTGGTCAAGCATTCCTGCATGTCTGCTGTCGTTTATGTCAATTACAGGACATGAGAGGCCACTGAGATGCTTATGAAGGTCAGAGAGAGAGAGAAAGATAGACACACAGTGGGACAGACATCCACGCCATGTTTATTTAAAGCCCGTCACACTGAAGAAGACTTGAGGAGAGTAGCGAGAGCGTGTCTAAGAGCGATGGAGCCCCACGGCCCCATGGGATATTTAGTCATCACTACCAATGACAACCATGTGATATTACCTTTCACCAGGCCCATAAATAATGGCTGCTGACTCTGTGTGTTATCGTCCAATGAAAACTAATTAGACTGAACAGGTGTTGTTTGGTGGAGGTCATTAATTTGAAGGTTTCCGTCTGGGCACTTGCCATCGCGGATGCCAGTTAAACATTGGAGACAGTTTGGCAACCCTGGGGTGTTTGTTACAGTTTAGAGAGTATACAAGGAGGCTGGAGCTGCCTTAAAATGGGCTTCTTTTGCTACAGACTGTCTGTACTACTATTTAAAAGCAAACATGCTTGGTTATGATCCAAGAGGAATGCCACACCATGTGAATGAAGTGTGCCTCAGGGCTACTACTCTTTTTTGTTGTTTCTCAGCACAGAATTTCGTGGGAGCTGCCAGTGCAATTCTACATTTTACATTTGATTCTCTCTGCTTTACAAACGAGCCAAGATAATAGTCGCTTCAGACTGACTTCGTACAAACAGGTACAATTCACTTGAGCCAAGCTGACATTTCAACATCACAGACATCTCCATCAAATCATAGTATCAGCCTGGATTCTTGTGTTTGGATAACTTGTCCAACTGGGTAAAACAAGAAGTCACAGACCTGTGTTTATGTTTGATTTCCTGGAGAAAAATGTGTGGTGCACCAAATGTGGTTCTAGGAGTATTACTTAAATTTGGAGGTAGTTAAAAAAAATAAAGGCATGAAGAATCAGTGTCCTATGCGGGACAAATTGAGCCTATCTAAGCGTACTTGAGCAAAACATTTAAACTGTTAATTACCGCATGAATCAGCTGAGGACTGAATGGCAGGAGAATGTGGCTATACTGGGCAGATTTAGGTGTCAGTGATTGCAAATGTATGAAAGTAAAGATGGGAGGCGGTGAAAGAAAGATGATGTGCTCAGCAAAACACTTTCTTGGATAAATGCAGCCTATAAAAATCACTAATATAAAAATGAATCCTCACAGCATTTCTCTGCAGTGAACTGAATGGTGAATCAGCGCATCACTGCAGTGCCAATTATTTTTCTTACCTATCAGCGCTAGGTTTGGCAGCTTGCCCAGACTCTTGCCTTTGTCCAGGACTCGCTCCCACTTGTAGCTGATGGGGTCTGAACCATCGCTGGACTTGCAGCTCAGCTTGACATTACTACCCTCCAGGAGCTCGCCGTCCATCCAGCACCTCGGCTTGGAAGGCTTGACTATAAAGACACATTGGAATCAAACACAGTTCAATACAGATGTGAAACAAACAAGCAATTTTTATTTTTTTTTTTATCGTACAGGAGATTTAATGAGATGCAAGTCAATACAATTCTGACTTTTGCATCCAAATGCATTAAGCAGCATTTTTAGAATTATTACTTTTCTTACTATATAAACAAAGGAGAAGGATATATTATATAAATGTGTATCAGAGATGAATAAAAACAACACCAAAGATAAATATGCAGCACCAGTTACACATGCATGCTGTGGTTTTGCTGTGGACTGATCTATGAGACCACAAGCAGAATTTATATTTAGTTTATATATATATAATTTATATAAAGTTTAAAAGCCCCAGCTCATAAAACCAAATATCCAATTCACTGTTAACAGGTAGATTAGTGATAATAGTATTGTCTAAGTGTTGAAAATAAAATGAATTATACTTTACAATTGACTATAAATAGAACATTTACTGACGCATGGATTAACCCATAACGTAAAGTCAAGTGAAACAGTTCGACGCCAGTGCGCATTACTTCACAATAAAAATAGAACACAATAAAAGACTTCATAAAACCAAGAGCATGGGAATAAAAGTGAGATAATAACAACACAAAGGGGTTATTAAGGTGGTTTAGTTGAAATGTTTGAGCGTACGTGATAAACTTGTCTATATCCATTACTGGCGTCATGAGGTTTTTTTATGAGGGATAGGTTGATCTCGTTTGCAATCGCAGTCATTTCTCAGAGCTGGTGACACACTCAGAAAAAAAAACAAAAAAACCCCCAAACCAATCACATAGGGTATGAATTAATGTGAGCCCAAAGCTGGCTGTGAAAGCTTGTTTAATATGTTCTCCACAGGTCAAAGGTTTTGCTCATAGCTCATAGTCCAGTAGCTGGAGGCAGAGCACAGTATAGCTGGAGCCTGCTGAGCACCGTGCAGCTGCTCCGTTTAGAAGCCACTGCTGAACTATGAATGCAGGAAAATAGCACACTCTTTCCTCCCTGCCAAGTGTCATATTTTTAGATCAGTGCTGAGCTAAATTTAAACATCTGTTTTGTATTTTTGTTGTGCTGTCATATTAGCGATGTCGGCTTTCATGTATCTGGATGTTACTGCTCGTCAGCAAAGGAGAGTGTAAGAAACTCTTGAGTAACGCTGAGATGTAGCGACTTTGCAATAGCTGGTACATAAAGCCAGATAGCTTATGTGCACCTCTCCCTCTGCTCATCTAACCCTGCTCTCCTTCATCCTGCAGCTCTCAGAAGGAAAGTGTTTTCTGGTCACACACTCTCTGAGTGGAATCTAGTGATAAGAGATGAGTGAGGAGCACTGACGCTTCATCCGTGCGTCTCGCAGCTCTGTCAGGGTTAGTTAGGCCTAACTGCAGCGAGAGCAGTCGGAGAACATAACCTCAGACAAACACACCCAAATACAAATGAACTTTTCTTTACAGGGTCAGGTACACAAAAGTATAACACTTGCTGTCACCGCTTAAAGAAACGAAGTGAAAAGGTCTGCACATGCAAATCTACACACAGCACAGGCATCCAGGCAGGAACATGAAAAGCTTGTCCATAAACACATACACAACTCTTAGAGGCACCAATAAACCCTGCCACACACACAAATGCATACACTCACACTCTCTTTCATGCTAAGACAGCTACCAGCTTGGCTGCCAATCTATTATCTTAGTGTGGGAAGTGAGAGAAAAATGCAAATGTTCGTCTCTCTCAAAATCGAAAGTGTCACCGCAAAGCTGAGGGCAATTTGTAAAAATGGAGGCACTAACTCACTGAAATGTCTTCATGGAAGAGAGAGGAGAGTGAGAGCGAGAGGATTAACAGACTGTTCCATTAGAAAACCAATAACCGCGGGTTGAACTAATCTCCCATGATGTTTTAATAAATCTCCTGCTTTTCTGACATTGAGAACGATCTCGCTCCTCCCACCGGACTTTGTGGCTGGCTTTTGTGGCGCAGCTGTTCCTCTTTTACTGTCTGTCCTTCGGAGTTGTTTAGGTATTTGCGATATGCAGGCAGAGACACATATTACCACAGAGCTAGCAGTAAAGCTAAGCCATTTATAACCATCTATATATGGGACAAATGAGGGAAACAAAAAGAGTGAAAAAGACGAGGATAAAATATACAATGACGACTTTGCTGTGGCTTATGGAGCCAAAACAGGTGTTTCTATAGTTACAAGAACAAAGATAGGACTTGCACAAGTAATTTTCCTAAGTAGATTATCAGTAGCTAGATTGATGAGAGTTGCCTTTTTCAATGTCATTTTCAACAACTAAATTTCATTAGAGAATGTACCTCAAACTTGATGAAGAAGAGTCTGTTGCCTGTTTTCTTATAGATCTTACAGAGGACAGAAATGTATTTAACTTGCTGCTTAGCCACGTAACTCAGTCCCTAACTCAATCAATCAGCTCTGTGCTCTTCCAGACCCAGTCGCATGTTTCTGGTCTCACCTCAACAACAAACCAATCCAAACGAACCCAAACAGCATGAGCAAAATCAAATCACACCGTCTGAATCAAATTGAATCATTAGATCAGTCAGCATGACGGAGGAAATGTGCCAGGCTAATGATACAGTGATTAGGTCTGTGTGTGTGCATGTGGGCTTGTATGTCTGTGTGTGTGTGTGTGTGTGTGCAAGAGAAAGTGTAAATGTGTACGTCCATTTTCTTTGTGCAGAGGAGTTTCGGCCTCTTCATAACTTGATGGCATGTGGGCAAATGTGAATCTGTCTGTAACTTGTGTGTGTATTGTCATTGTGTCCAAGAATAACTCACCCAGCACAATGAGGTTGACCTGGCTCCAGTGGTACTTTCCACCAGTCTTGACTTTACAGTAGTATTCCCCAGAGTCAGTCAGCAGCAGGTCACTGATAAGCAGGGAGGCGTCTCCACCGAGGTACTCCCCAGCAAAGGACAGACGGCTGGCCTCGCTGCCCGTCGCCTCATTGGTGTATACTTGGCCCCCAAAGAAGGTAATGATCTAGAAATGGAGGAGAAGAAAACTACAGATGTATTTACATATTATTTATTCTCTTCATCTCATGCCTTGGGAGGGACAGGTTTTTGTTCAGGGGGAAGCTTGGCTGGGATCTGTCCTTCTGTAGCGCTAATGTGGCTAAATCAGAAATACCAAACTCTGGTGTTACAAGCTCCTAACTCCTTACGCGATGGCTGGATGCCTTTTTCTTCCATTTAATAGAATTTTCTTGACCGGAAAGAGATGGTCAAGTAACATTTATTTCATTGTTGGTGATAATTAATGCAGACAACTCCCCAAATAAGGCTTTATATCACTTAAACAACACATATGGTTCATTCAATTTCCATGTCTCAACAGTAATACTGTTGATATATCTGGCTGATAGCCTACCGTTAACATTTATTACTACATAACTCTAGTTATGGTGTACACACAGCTCAGACAAATCCATATAGTTTCTCAGTGGGTGCACAATTTTGAAGAAAACAGAATGCCAGCAGTCATGGGTAACACTGTTAACAATCACTTTTTAATTAATTAACGCTTGGGAAATAATATTTTACAAATTAATGCATTTGCTGGAATGCCAGTGTTCACTTCGCTGATTGTCTGTGAGCACTGTTATCTCCTCATGTTCTCTCTACAAGTGTAGCTGTCAAATTGACCAAATAAAAATTCATTCTGCGGCTGAGATGAAAGATTAAAGTACCCACAGTGGCACTGATGTGATGTTAGCACAACGGCTAGAACAAACTAATGCCTCGTACCCAACTTACTCCAAAGTAAACAACCTGCGGGTTCAGAGAGTAAAATTCCCTTCATATTATTTTCAATTTTGTGTCTTTTTTTTTTTTAGCAGCAGCAGCATATAAGCAACAGATGCAAAAATGAATTGTGTGTGTTTATCAAAGTCTCTTTTAAATGTAATAAAATGGCGAAATGACATGTTGGGGCTGTAATATTCTAAAATAAAATGTTACTTTGGAGGAGGTGGTGCACATACACAAATGCACAGAAAGAGACGTTTGGATATGTATACCTAGAGTGTGTGTAAGTTGCATGCATGCATATTGATGGACAGTATATAATAATGTGGGTACATGTTATATATGTAGTGTAGATGAAACGAAGAAGATTCAGAAAATGACAGTTGTGTTAAACTCTGCCACGATCACAATCTGTTCTATTTTTTCCTTTTTCTTTTTAGCACACGATCTTTGCAAAGGCTTGGTCTTCAGAAGAAGTCTCCGATGATTTGGAACTTCACTGTGGAGATGTAACGTTTGTGAACCTGTCCTGGAAAGCTTTCATTTTTCTCATCTCTGCCTGTTTATGGCTTAGTTTTTTCCCATCATCTCCTTGTTTATGTTTGCTCCCCCCTCCCCTTATCTATTTCTCTCTCACTCCATTCACAAACACAAACACAAACAAACACAGCTGTCACAGTGGCCTATTGCTAAGGGCCAGTGAGAGCCTGCAGATGGGGACTGCTAAATGCCGGTGCCACAGCGCATCAGCGCCGAAGGAACAGGGGCACCTGCTGTGATCACAGGTGATGACCGGCCACACATGCACGCGCGCACCCACATAACTAGCATCTAAACAAACACGCACGAAAATACCTTGAATGCAAACAGACATACATTACTGTGCCACAGCTGCTGGCACAAAGTGACAAAGCCCTCACACCTAAACAAAGTGGGACATATTTTCAAAGCACCTGCTTATGGGCACGCTCCTGCTGCCCTCACGATCTGGACATTTGTTACTCACAACTGTTACTATAAATTGGTTTAAGCCCCGCTATCAGGATTAGAGTACATGTATGACATTGCTTCAGGTTCTGTTTGGGTATATCTGAACGCAGAGTTATGAGACTAATAAAGAGAGAATTAAAATGACAGCAAGTGTGAGGAATTTAAGGGTCTTTTACTAAAGTGGCCTGGAGCTGTCAGTCGTTTGCAATTAAAATGAGGTGGTTTGTTTTTTCAGTAAAATCTGAAAGTACTGTATACAGGCATGATGTGTTACTGCCATCTTTGGCTTTTTTAAATGACCTCACTATTTTTCAACTATTTCTACTTCCTACAGCGTAAATATTTAAATTGACTGGTTACTTAAATATATTTCATTGGCAACAACATAGTGAAGTTAATTTCAAGCTAGCTGTCTGTTAGCTATTCTCTGATGATGGGGGATCAATCAGACCGTCTTATACACAAATCAAAAGCACAATGAAACAGCCAAAATATAAGAACGCATGAAGTTTTGTCATCAAAATATTGTCTGTAATGATTTTTAATTCATAATTAATCTGTGTAGTGAATTTTGTGGGAGAAGAAATATAAAATGCTTTCATTTTGCCACGATTGGAGACGCACTCCACTTTTTCACCCTCAGTGTGTGACACTTGTCTAATAAGTAACAATAAAAAACGCTCAGAACTGCTGGAAGGGCAGTTTTGCACTCAAACACTAAACTGTAAGCCAGAACTAATATCACACTGCTGCTGGTGTAATTTTTTTAAGGGAGGATGTTAATTTGTGGAAAGCATCTTTGTTTTATTGTTTCCTTAAAATGAAATCCTTCTGTGCTTGTGCCACAGTTGTGTTTTGAGCAGCCGCACTTATGTTTGTAACCATTTTATGATCCATCTTGATGAATGTGGATGAACTTTGGTCATCTCCACTCTTGCCCAGTCTCTCACTCCTGTGTTCTAAACATGTGTAGCCTGTACATTTGCTAATGGAGCCTGAGTGTTGCCAAGATGCTCTTTCCCGCTCAACACAGCCTTCCAGCAGAACAAAAGAATGATTTATTCATCCAGCTACAGGCGCAGACTCTGTTCTAATCAAATTTTCAGACATTTGATTTTAATTAATGGCGCCTTCAATGTTATCTTCCTGTTAAATATTCATCGCAATGTGGCAGCCCCACTCTGAATCATCAAAGCGTAAGACACTTGTTTTCCTTTTCCTTTCATTCCTTTCCCCTCCTTACCCATTTCCCCTCAAAGCTGTCCTCTTTCTCACAGCGTCACACTTCTCTGTGCTAACCAACACATCAGTGCTCGAACAAACGACTTCCAAAGTGAAAGGAAATCTCTTTCTTCCGACAGAAAGCCGGCGAGATTTTACGCTCTGTCTGTTATCAGATACAGTGCTTACTTTGGGTGAAAGAGGACAATGACTCAAAACTGATGAAACAATACAAAATGTTGTCAGATGCTATGACAAAAAACAAAACTCACTTAAGGGCATTTAAGGACTTTCAGCCAGGTAAAAGTTGTGCTGCTGTTTCAGGCAAAAAGTTAAGAAATACAATGACTTTAAGTTTTCTGTAGCTTCTAGCCTTCAGCAAAATGTACCCAAGAAATTCTCGCTGTGAGTGAATGAATTTCTGAGCATAGCAGAACATGCAAGAACAACACAAATCAGGTACATAGAAGGTTTTTGCTTCTTTTGTTTTCACAGAAGATTAGTTTGCTCATTCCTTTCGTTGCAGTTCATTTGTAGGTAAATAATTGAATAGACAGGGATGCTTTACGTGATTAAATATAATTTGATTTTATGATGCGAATCATAGAAAGACTAGAACTCAGTGCACTAACATTTCAGACAAAGTGTCTTATAAAGAAACGCGTGCACGGTTTTAGTCCTACCACTGCTGTGTGCATGTTGTTGAAAATCTCTGGAGGACCTGCGATCTCTTATGAAGTTTTAAAGGGAAAAATACAGCTGTAATATTACAACTAAATTAAACCTGAATTGAACATTTCCAGTAGGCTTAAAAGATTTTACTTATAGTTTACAGGCAGTCTTGATATAATTGATTGAAAGTGATGAAAATCGTATTTCTTTTTGTGTTCCTAGAGATGTGGAAAGTCACATTTATAACTTTATGAATTGCAAATTTAAGATGTCAGGTTGTTCCAGAGTTTGTTCCTTTCTGTGGTCAGTGTGGGCTACAAGGTCACAACGAGAAAATGAGTCGGGGACCGTTCTGCTACATGATTGGTCCTTTGTGGAAGGCACTAAAACTCAACAGTAAGTGCCATTGTAACTTTGGGCATTGAATTAATGTACAACTATTGTGCATCTTGTTGCAAATCAATCGGTATGAAACAAATGGAAGAAAGATGGAGGTGAAGGGGCTGTGGAGGTATCGAAGGCAGAGTTTAGTTTTAGTTTTTTATTTAAAGTACAAATTCTCTGCAATTGTAGATGTCAGAGAAACAATACATTACATTTCCAGGATATCTCTATCTATGTTAACCTCTTTGTATTAATCCTTTCTGACAACAGCACATTCTTAAGGTTTAAGAATAGGTATTTATTCAACCATGATGCATCAAGGAGAAGAAAGATGAGTACGCAGTGAGTGATGTGTGCAGCCTGAGTGGAAACTCTTGGTAAATGAAAGAAAATAAGACATGTTATATTCTTTCACAGTCTAGGTATGTCCCTAATTGCGAAAGATTTTAATTTTAATTATTTTAATCATGATAAAATGAAACGCCAACTAATCATGGACGGGGGAAAAAAAAGGATGCTTATCTCACCACTCTCTGTTTGGAGTTTGGTTTCTGTAGTAGCCACTCAATGTCAAGGGAGTTGGACGATGGGAGCTGGTGGTGGCATGGTAAGGTGGCATTGTCCCCAACAACTTTCTTCATCTCCGTCTGAGCACCCACTGAGAGCAGGCTAAAAAGAACTGAGAGAGAGAGAGAGGGAGAGATGGAGAAAGAAAAAAAAAGGCACAGCGAGATAGAGAGATGTCAGATGGGGATACTAGCTTGATGCAAGCTTGAGACAAAAGACAGATGCTGCAGAAAACAAACTGAGACGGAAGACGCAGTGAGAGATATGACCCAGAATCCCAATCACTATCCAACAGATGCTGAGATATGTCACTTCCCGACACTGAAGAGAGACAGAGTGGGGTTTCTTTTCACAGGAGATGGAGTTTGGTGTAAGAGGTCAGAGAGAGAGAAGTATTATGGTGATCTTTGTGTTAACCCCTTTTGACAAGGGCGGTCAAACAACACATTCTTATTCACAACAACACCTGTGGGAGTTGTTGCCTGTGAAAGGGAAGGTACAGAGATTGTGAGTGTTGAGGGACTGTACTGCCTGCACATTGACAATTCTATTGTAAGACTGAAGTGATAAAATTTTAGACGCACTAAATTACTTTAAAGGGGACAAAATCGAGACGAGTTATAGATTGGAAACATCTCAAAACATTTGAAAGGGAATTTTGTATTCATGATTGCTCTAATACAAAAAGCAAGCAAACCAAATGTATTATCCACTCAGTAAAGAAGTTGGACTGCAGTAGAAAGTAGTGACAAGTAGTGTGTACAAGCGAGCGACTTTGGACACAGGCCAGACTGTCAGGGCCTGTGTCTCAGTAGGGGAACAGCAAGGCTAATTTATTTGAGGATGCTGGACAGCCTGGTGGGCTTGAGGGGAATTAGCCAGAGGCTTCACAGAGGGTTTGCTGGAAGCTGAGGCTATGGATGGTTTGCGAGTTTGTGTGTGTCTAGATGAGGTGGTGCAGTGCTGAGAGATTCAACTCCCTGCACCTGGTAGAAACGCTGTACTATACTGCAGAGCTCTGCTGAGTTTACACACTCACACGTGATAGATATTTTTTGGCTTCACAACATTAAATGTAACTACCTGGCTTTAATTTAATTGGCAAACGAGCCAATAGCACCGGGGGATAAGGAGCGCTCAAAATAAAGTTATCCAGCCTGGTAGATGCTCATTTGGAAAAATACAGGAAAGTACAATTGTGCAAATATTGTTAAATTTCTCCATTCCACGCTGCTCAATAGGTGCTCAGAGGTTAAACGTATCCTCCTGTTTGTGCTGAATAAATACACATTGTGCTGTGGGACACATATTTGTACATTCACAGGTGCGGTCTCTGCAGTGGAGCGATTAAACCCAGAGCTAGTCATTGAAACAATGCCCCGGGTCTCCGCAGACACAATCATATGCTGTCAGTTGTCCTACACTAGGCCAAATGCGGCCTGCGAATGCATCAGCACTTGCTGGGTGCCTGTCCACTTGCTCACTTGTTCACCGGCTCAGGAGGCAACACCCTGTCCCGTAATTGATCTCTGGGCCAATGAAAATGTCAGGTCTGTGCTGTGAAAACAATGACTCAGTCCTGACACAGGGCGCGGAGGCAAAGAGAGCCTCATAGAGACAATTTCTTTCAGCACAGCTCCACCCCCACAGTTGACATCATCTGGTGGGTTTCAGTTTCTACTTTGTGAGCCTTGGACTACACACCGGGATAAGTGGTATCAGTCAAATTTAATGTTTCCAATCTGCACTCCCCAGTTGGACAGAAAAACAGAGCATCGTGGTTGGTGGAGTGTTTCTGGGGTTGGCCCACCTGTTCAGTTTAAACCATTAGTCAGCAGAAAAATAAGGGCCATGCATTCTCACAGAAGAGCTCCTGGACCCTGAAGGTATCCCCTTTTATGACTTTTTAATGCAGCATTTGCAGGGTCATTCATCTTGTGGGCTCCCCGCTGATATTAGTTTGGATGTGACAGAAAGGAGAGAGCGAGAACTTTGCAGTATTAAGATTATTGAAGAGGAAAAGCGGTTGGACCATGTGTGTATGCACACAGTTGGTTGGACCTAATGGTGCAAGTTAATGCTATAAAGGTCTGCTGGGAGACTTGTGCCCATTTCCCCTCAGCTCCACAGGCTAGCCTCTGTAATCACTGCTCCCACACCCATCGGCAGCCTGAGGCTGGACCAGGCACTATGTAGCAGACCTGATAAGAAACCCCTGCTTCCTGTCTCAGCTCCCTCCTCATCCTTAAGAGCCCACCGCTTTAACTGTAGGCTCTGTAAATGGAAGCATATATGCGAAAGATAGACGGGGTCAGGGGGAAACCAAGGCATTGCAATCTTTTCCCCGCAAAAAGTACTTGACTTTCTATGAGCTGATTTTAAATTGACCTTCAAATAGTAACCTGGGTCATCTCACACTTGCTTCATGGATCCACGCTGACAATCTGAGAGGCTTACGTTGTTTTTTTGTTTGTTTGTTTTTTTACAAAAAAAAAGGACAAAAAGCAAACAGGCTGTGTCTGTGATGGCAAGAAAATTGTCTTGATATTTGCCAGAGAAAGTTGGCAGACAAATCATACAGGCTTGTTTTGGTTGGCACATAATCACTCCCCCAGTTTTCCACATCTTTATAGTCTTGCAGGGGGGCTTTTGTGCTGTGGAATAGATGACACAGTGCTCCCAAAATAAGCTTGCTTTGATCGGAGTGTGTGCTTGCATTTGGATTGGCCTCATTCACCGTGTGCACAGCTGGGACTGTTGGACTGCAAGACCCCAAAATTTGTGTCAACAGCAATTATGAGTGACAACAGAATTCATTTGTGTGATAGCTGTGCAGAAAAGAACAGTATTAACAGTCACGTTTGGATTTCTGACCTTGGCTTTCAATTTACATTAAGGTGACAAACACGCAATAAAACATATGAGCCATAGTTGCTGGAAGAAGCCTGACAATATTCCTGCTCATGGTGCTGTGTAAGCATTCACATGTCTTTATGAAATTTCAGAAGGACATGGGGAAAGCCACCTAAATAAACACGGCCATCTTGAAGGAGAGATAAATCTGGAGACAACTTGTGATATGGTTGCTGGCACCATATCTATGGCCATATCTTCCATCCTTCCTTCTATTCCATTCTATCTGCTATTTTCAGCTCCATTTGGCTCATCTTCATGCTTCCAATTGTGTTTTGTTCAGACTTGACCCACAGAAAGAAAGGGAGGAAGCATATTATAAGGAACAAAAGAAAGTGGGAACTAACCCCAGAGGTTTAGAAACAGGGAATGAGTGTCTAAGAGAGAGGGATGGACACATTTGACAGAGAGAGAGAGAGGCTAGGGTGAAATATGGAAGAACCAATTTCTATGAAAAGGCCCTAGGGGGAGTTGTGCTCCAGTAAATCCGCCTTACGGAGCCCAGCAATCTTATTATGGTGTGGCCAGTGAGACGGACAGACAGACAAACGAGGCAGGCCTGGATCTTTCACACTGGCCAAAGTCAAGCCCCATATCCCCTCTGTCAGCACGTTGGCCTGGCTGGGGCCTTTGCCACATCCAAAGCTTCTGACCTCTGGTACTCAAACACAGCACATCACAAGGGTGGAGGGAGAGATGGGGGGGAGTCAAACAACAGAGAAAAATGAGTTGAGGGAAGGGGTGGAGGGATGGTGTAATGCCTTATTTTAAGCACTTACTGTAACTCACTGATGTGGAGGAAGGATTATAAAATCACAAAGGTGGTTTTAGACACAGGTTAACGGATGCACAAAAGCAGGGAACGATAGGAGGTATCGTTGTTTTATTTATGCTGACAATTTCCCGTTGTGTGCCTTCATGCTGTTTTTTTCCGGTACACAATACATTTGCACCGAGCTTCATTTTATGTGCATGCATGACTGCCTGTGTGTATGATGTATGCTTTATGGGAACACACGCCTTGTCAAAGAAACTCATCCCCTACTGCCTGTCTGCCTAAGAGAGATGGAAGGGGCTATCTTTCACCGACAGTAAATCAGTGCCTTAGCGCTCAAACCTATGATTTGCATAACACCAGTCATCAGGCATACTGTCTGAAATCACGTGAAAAACATGTATTGCCTAACTGCAACAGGCAAAAGTAACAATAATGCTGCCAATGTGTAAAAAAAAAAATTAATTTAATTTAATTTAATTTGTATTACTATCCATACAAATTCCATAAAATATAGGACTTCATGCATGATCTAACCAAGTTGGATATAACAAATTCATAAATAAAATCCATCAATTTTTATTGCTGAAATAAAACTTGCTTTTAGCCGACTACAGGACATGCTGAGAGGACTGTTGGGCTGATGAGACAATAGCGAAACACTTACAGCACAGCGTGTGTTACAGTTTAAAAGGCTGCGACTGCTGCCACCAATTGTACATCGCTCTTGTGTGACCTGAATTGGCTATTCAAATGCCAAATATATTTCTCATAAAATACCACCAACGTAGCACAGAGATTCACAGATAGAAGGTTACATCTTGCCCTTTCCTCTTTCCTGATGTCTTTGAGGCTGTACAGAGGGGGACTAACCACGAACTCTTCAAATGTCTCTACAGACAAGAAGCTGCTTCAAGTTGTTAGTGCAAACTGAACGCCTACGAAAACAACCCCCATGCACACGCTGGGAGAGAGTCCTTTATTCTTAAAGCCAGAACTCCCTTTTTTTAATTACATCTTCTTAAGGGGTAAGTCTCTTTCAATGTACCATGTTATCATGCCCCATTAAGACACATGTTTTGCATATGGCACACTACAACAGTGTCCTTGTAGTTTCAAGGTCCAACTCATGAATATGTTGCTTCTGTGAAAATCAAAGGTGGCTGTTTCTTTCCCTGACTGGAGGCTGGCTCTTTGAAGGGATAAAATCCCTTAATCCTCCTCGCCTCACACCCAACGACCGACGCGCCGTTCTGCTGACACAGAGCTTTTGTGGGTAACACTTTGCAGTAAGGTATATAGAGTCATTATCAAGGAATTACCAAGGACAGAGGAACAAATAAGTTAATTAGCAATATCTTACAAGTACTTCCTGAATAATTCTTTCCTCATTACTTATCACTAATTTTTATTCATGGCTGAAGGTACAGTATCTTACCAGAACTTCTCATCATTTTGGATTCCCGTCAAGGAAAGTCTCACATCCTTCTGACCTACCTGATGAGTTTTTAATTAACATTTTCTCATTTATTAACAAGTGCCACGAGCCAGGCATAGCTGAAATAAAAAAAAAAAAAAAGAAATAAAATCCAAATATATTCAGATCACATCACCTGTAGTCATAGCTACTGCAGCTGCCCTACTGTTCTAGCTATTAGACATATACAGTAAAGTAATCATGAAGGAATATGAGAAGGTTACCAATTATAGTTCCACGATTCACAGAACTGAGAGAGCCACAAGAGGAATATGTTGCTTTCTAAGAAAATTTCTCAAAGTGAGTGTCATCCTGATGTTCATCTTTCAAGAGTTTCTAAGACCTGTGGCTGCAATCAGTAATGGGTGAGTTTGACAAGGAAAAGATAGAAAGAAATCATTTTCATGAGAATTCCTTGAACCTCGGGGGGCGGGGGGTAGGCAAACGGCAAAAGAGAGGGAGGGCCAATGGGTATGGCAAAAGAAATGAAATATCACTGAGGTCTGAATAATGTACAGCCCAGTTGTGAACGATCACCTCATGGTGCTCTTATTGCCTTTATTAGAACCACTTTCATTGCTTTGTCATTGCCTTCATGCTGAGCGATAGGGATGCCATCCCACTGACAGATCACCAAAATAGACCCGAAATGAGTTTCACGACAAGCACTTTTAATTCCCCCAAAGTATTCCTCATTCTCTTTCGGCAAAATGAGGAAGTAGGGAGAAGATGGGGGGGGGGTAATTACACCATGCCCTAGGGGGAGTCAGTGAAACCTGCTTACAGTGCTATACTGTACATCTTATCAACGCTGCATCTGGTGGCGTCACCCACACTCATGGGTGTAGCTGTCCGTGATGCTACTGCTGCTCCATAAATCTTGCGGTTTTAGCTCGCAGCGGTCCAAAGAGCACAGAGCTTCTCATAAAGCTTTCCATTTTGGTCTGTCATTCGCATGCAACACTCAACAACCTGCATGACAAATGCTGCGTGCTTTGCTCCCATCCTCCTTATACACATTTAGAGTTTCAGGTTTTGGTTTTCTTCATGAGAATAAGCATGCAACATAATTAGAGTGCACTAAAAAAGACAGAGACATTGCACATTAGTGTGGGCACTCTAACATTTAATTCTTTCCTCCCTTTAATGCGCCTTAAAAAAAACAAAAAAACCCACAGTTCCACATGTGATCAAGTGGAAAGAGTGACAAGAAGAAGACTTAGATGAACTCTTGTCTCTTGCTGAAAGAAAAACAGTGATTGTCATTGGCTAGAAGTTTTTTCCTTTTCTTTTTTAATTAAAAACCAATTCATCATTTTGGAAAGGATGGTCCCCATTTAAAATGTTAATTACAGCAATGCATCTTAGAGACTTCAGCCTGACTTGCAGAATAATCTCCAGGAGCTTGTGTTGTGATAAACCGTTTACTGTGTTACATTTGCCTTCAAAAAAAAAAAAAAAGGCCATTCAAGACATTTTTCCTCCCTTTAATGTGTTGGGACTGAACCAGGTCCAAATGTCAAATGGTCTGTTTTGCAATAGATAACACGCCTCAGTTAAATGGGGCTTGGACAGTGACCTCCTTGTTACGCTGCAGCAAGAGATCCTCCCAACATCTGGCAAAGCTTAAACAAACCAGTGTGTGCGCACTCCGTTTGTTCTGCACGAGCGTCTCCAAATCTGAGACTACACAGGGACGCATGCAGCAAAGAAGAGAGTGAGTTAACATCCAACAGAAACTTATCACTGAGGCTGTGTGCGTGTGTGTGTGCATGTAAAGGGCACATCCTCCCCGGAGCACAGCTTTGAATAAACCTGCTGTCTCCCACTGAGAAAACACATTTTAAGAGAGGATAGAGTCCTATGACAAAATATCTACACACACCCAAAAGAGAAATCCAACATTGTCCAATGACATTTTTTTCCCAAGGACATTTTGCTGTAACTCATTCCACTAGCTAAGACTGAAAAGAAAACAACTGCTTGGTTTCAAAGCGTTAAGTCAGCGAATCTGGCTATCAAAAGAAAACAACTCCAAACCCAGTTAGAAAATTTATATTTGCTTTGACAGAAATCAAATTTCGTTTCCCTCGCAAAAGAAATCTCCCTCCGTTCCTGCACAGAGCATTTCTCCTATTCATTCATTTTCAACAAGCTTTTGTCCCAGAGTTGAGCTTAAACTTGGCCTGTGTGGCATTAAGGTATTTTTGTTGGTGTGGCTTTGTGAATAAGAATGGAAAATATTCATGACAGAGCTCTCCATTCTAGGAACAGACCCCACAGTATAGACAGCAGTGGAGAATGTTCTCTGCTGAGTTCAAGCTCTGTTTGACCCCGCAAGGCTGACAGATGGTGCGCTGAGAAACAAGATGAGCTGTATTCATTAAAACACCGTAGAAGACAGGTTTGCCTGCTGCTGATCAACTTAAAGCTTTCCTGGTGGGCATTACTATGGCATGATATCATATCAACTAAGCACTGTTGGAGTTCAGACAGATGGGCTGGCGATGATATAAACACCCATAACGCCCACACAGCACATATAAACAACCTCTGTCTCCTACGGCTTTTCCATCAGGCAAGCAGAGGTTTCTGTTCCTCTGGACTAAAAAATGTCCCTCAATTTCCCGGTTTATTTATGTGGTCTAATCTCAATGTGGCTGGTAAGTATGTGAGCAAAGCTCTGCTCAGATTGTTGGAATGGCTGGACATAGTCACTGACCTCAGCGGATCAATACTTAATAAGCTTTTGTGCTGCCAAGTCCATTTTGCTGCAATCTGCAATTTTTTATGTCCATTAGGTTGAAAATAGAGCTGACTAGGTGTATGACCACAGGAAGTGGAATGCATCGTGGTCACCCAGGCTCTCCCTGATGATGGATGCGCCACAGTAGTGTGAGACCGATGAAAACTTCAAATACTATCCACCTCATGCACTATGAAGTATTACACCCCTGACTTTTATTAAATGCAATTCAGCACCCCCGTGGTGTTCCAAAGAAGCATTTAACAACGAGTGGGAAGACAATAAAAGGCACAGTAGGCTATATGGTTAAGTTCATTGGCACGTGACATCAAGAAGAACGAGAGAAATATAAGCACTATATTTGGAGCAGCGTTAAAGCTCAGCTTGAGAGGCAGTGGATGTAGCCCCAGTCTGGACATGTAAGCACAACATTTTGGGAGCTCATAGTGAGGAGTGTGCAGTGATTCAGGATGCGCTTCTTATTTTTCCCCTTCTCATTCTTGCCTCTCTGCATCCACAGATTTAATCCTATCTTTTGGGTCACTGAGATTATTTTTCACCGTATAAAGTCCAAAGTTCACCCGGGGTTAAATGGAAGAGTCTCTCTCAGAAAAGATGATCATTTACTTCACTGGATCCACAGGAAAATAAGAACTGAATAGAACAGAGCAGCTCCCATGTTGTACATTTCATCAGTTAATTGAAAACAGACGGGACGCTAACTCCCTCACTCCATCCGCCCAGCACTGCGTCACTGACATATTAGTGCTGTCGCCAGTCCTATGGTATGCATCTGACATATCATTTTACTTCATCAGTTAAGCAGAAATTAACAAAGCAGGGGGACTCCTCGGACACAAATAAGGGGATGATACTGTTAACAGCAGCTCACACTGTAGCTGCTGGTGCTGCAAAGGACAAAGAGGTAACCTATCCATCCGAAGCTGTGACTGGGAAGGACACGTCGATGGCTGCCATTTCCCCAGAGGTAAGCGGATGCCACGCCTGTTTTGGCAGCTGCTGGCTGAAAGGTGTTGACGGGTGGGGCAGTTAACAGAGGCAGAGCGGTGGCTTCACCGTTGGCTGGGATGGTCAACAGGGGCTGCAAGACTTCCAGGAAAGGCCTCATTTAGGAGAGCTAATGGACCAACCTTCCATCTGTCCTTATGATTAGCTAAGACCTTTCACGCAGGATACTAATCTCAATCACCTGCTAAACACACAGATCATAAATGCACACCAAAAGTACAGTATACTCACACTGTAGTGGAACAAACACCCACATTGGTGTTGTTTTTTTGCCTTTGGCTGTAGTTAATCAAAAACAGCTTTTCCATACAGAATGTACATGGAATGCATTTACTTTTGACAACGAAAAATAATGCTAGAGAAAAAAACAATTCCAGTTGTTAAAGGTCAGGCATGAAACGTGCGAATGACGTAATTCTAGATGGTTTATGTGCATACATTTCTTTAGACTCACCAAATAAAAGCTGCTAACAACTGTAGCTGTTCTTAAGTAACCAGAATGAGTCCCTGCCTGCAGTTTACAGGTTCTTAACGGTGATACAAAAGCAGCCACAGACACACACATACACATCTCCAAAAAATATACCTGACCTTTGTGCTGCTCAACGACACTTCTTCTTAACCCCCCACCCCATCCCCCGCGCCTCCAGTGTCTGGAAAAGGAATGCCCACGGAGCCACATCCGAGGGCAGAGAGAAGATTGAAACCAGATGAATGGAACTCGGGGACAGCCTGCCTATATTTCACTCCCCAAAGCCTGATTAAAAATGAGGTGCGGCTAGAGCTGGGCGAACGCAGCTTATTCGGGCTCAGAGAAGGACATTTGCTTGCAGTGACACCCCGGGTGAGATTGAGGAAATGTGGGCTGAGGTCACGACTAAAGCCTTTGCAACTGGCTCACACAGTTCCAGGAGACATTTCTCGATAAAGCGCAGGCAGTTCCTAAAGGTTCACCGATAAAATACATCCACGGCCCTCACTTGAGGGCAAATTTGGCCAAATATGACTCTGCCTGAAAACAGTGAGGTATCTGTCATCTTCGATGCTTCTTTTTTTTTTTTTTTTTTTTTGAGGAGATTGCAGCAGCTGAGAATGTTTAAAGTAGGACATTGGCGTGGAAACTGTTAACTGACGTGCCAAAGGAAATGAGGACAATCTGTAAGAATTGTGGAGCAAGAATTATGAGAATCATAGAGACTTTTGATACTGTATATGTATTATAAGAAACAAAAACATTTGATTTAAATTTTGTTAAGATGATTTTAAGATAATCCATGTTTGAATGATGATTAATGTGTGGTTTTTTTGTTTTGTGTTTTTTTTTTTATGTTGGAGGGAATATACACTTCTCCAAGGACTATAAAGGATCATGTAACCCATAAAGAACGTTGCACTCTTAAATGTTTAGTGTGCATGTCACACTAGTACTAGTACTTACGGGATATGACTGTGTTTTCAAGATCTCTGAGGCATAATGTTCCCGTTTGTGTCCAAAGATATTAAGGTCTGTGTTGAGCAATGTTTTCAACTTTCACCAAGAATTCACTTAGAAAGAGGGAAGAGAAAAACAGCCGAATATGCCACGTGTTGTTTCCTCCTGCCTCAACCACTTAATGCGTTCATCCGACGGGCATGTCTTTATGCCATAGGCTGTGTCATTGTATGTGCATGTGTGGGTTTGTGTGTGTGTAAATGGAGGGAGCTTGCATTGTTCATAAGTATGAATGTGCGGAGTGATGCAACATGGCAAAAGAGACAGGCGTGGGGTGGGAGTTTGGGTGTTGTCAAAGATGTGTGTTTGTTTTTGTGCGGATCTTAACACTTGTGTGAGTGTGACTAACTGATTAGCGGCTTGTTTTCAACGTCTGTCTGCGTAGGCCTCTCCTGAGACAGCGAGGCTTGGAGGGTGAGTTTCATACTATTTTCTAGCGCTGGCTACTTTTTCATTCCCTCCCATGCAGCTGGTAGGCCACACTCTCGACTGGATGCCAAACACACTCCCCTCTATCCCCTTGACATTTTAGCTATGTTACCACTGAGAGAGTTACGGCTCGCCTGCCTGCCGCCTGCCTGTACACATGAGTAAATAAAGATGGGCTCATTTCATTTGGCCATAATGTGTAATCTACATTTGCTTGGTCAACGAGAGGTTAATCTCATTACCTTGTGCTAAATGGAATGCACGGGCATCCTCGGACAAGATGAAGCCTAGACACAAGTTAATTAAAAGAGCAATTAAAAGAAGACAGTAAGTCTCACTGAACTGTGGTAGTATGTTTGCTCCCTCGACACCAGCAAAGTGATGGTGAATACCACTATCCTACTGTAGTCTTGCACTAATAACACACCACTTTTCATCACAGACCAAGGAGGCGAGTAATGGCGGAAAAACAGAAAACACTGGCACAAAGGCAGCTTGTTTTGTGGTTGAACATGTGCCTCAAACTAACCTTTAGCACTAGCTGTGGTCTATCTACTGTGTGACACCTTATTAAAAACACATCTTCCCGTAGTACATGCACGCACTCACTTATTACAGTAGTTAATCAAGTCCATGACGTTATAAAGATCTGACATGCCATTAACTGGGACTGAACTTGAGTAGAATTGAATGTCGTAAAAAAAAGTAAAAACACACACACACACACATTACGTTGGCACTTTTTGTTAGTCTTCATCCACTCAGAGGAAAGTTAAAAATGACAATGACAAGGTAGTTCATTCCATAACATTTGCATAACCGGTATTTTCTTTTTGCTGGCTGTCCCTAACTTTATTAGAAAGTTGTTTTAATGGAAAAAAATGTGTTTAAGATGTGTACAATGGTATAGGTGAAAAGTCAGAATAGTGGGACTTTAGGATTTAATGAATTTAACCACCTTCCTCGTGTTCTCATAAAAACACAATTCTAATTTTAACTATTTGCAATCTATTAGTCATGTAAAAACAGTATATAAGATACATATGACTGAAATTAAGGATGTGGTTGAAAAGTGACATCATTGTCTCATATTTACATTCTGCCTGGTAACTGAAACCCTTCCTGTACAGCAACCAATTCAAATTAAAAACCCAGCGGACAAAAACACTATTTCTACTATTCATATGAACTTCAGATCTGCTTTCTCTCTCCTCCACTCACTGTCTTGCTCTCTCTCTCTCTCTCTCGCTCTCTTGTTTGGCATCTTATGGTTTGTTTCTCCTCCTTTAGTAGTAAAAGGAAATCCAATGAAAATAGTTAGCCTACTGTTACGGAGGTGAGGTTCACTGAACTAGCCTGGTAGACTGTCCAGAACAAGAGCTGTAGCCTAAGCCAACATACTATCTAGCTATATATACAGCCATATACATTCATGTTTGAAAACCCCTTATTATGGTGAGAAATGCATTATATGGTAACACTGCAGGCTTTAACTGCACCACATCTCTTTGTTAAAAGAGCAACAGCCAATTGGAAAACTCTGACTAAGTCAGGTGCTATTCGGCTGACCAATGTTAGAAATATAATAAGTTGGTAAATCAGTCAGTCAGTGATTCATTCCGTCACAGACATTTGTGATTATAGGGCAAGTCACGCTTCGGCTGAACAAATACCCATTTATTTATGCTTTATGCCCTTTATGCCCCCTACCATCATGCAATTTTCACATTACCCACAATGACGCAGGTTTCACATCATAAAGCTTTTACATTATCCTCAATGTGTAATCTAAGTTAACAAGAATTCTTCTCCTGCGTCATCTCCATGAAGACCACAAGACACTTTTTCACTGTTCTGTGATAGCGTACAAAAAAGCGAGGGAGCTGGCGATGTAGCCTGTTAGCTGCCTGCCCTGTGGGTGCTACTATGGGCTCCAGCCTCCCTCCAGATGATTCATAAACAAGTCCTTTGGCCTCAGTGACTTAATCCCCTGTGACATCGCCACAGGGAGACAGAGGAAAAAGGGAGCAGAGAAATGAGAAAACATGCCCCGTGTTCAACTTTCAAGTGAATTAAACATTAGAATGAATGTGTATGAGGTGTATCTGAGGATACGCCGTTGGATTAAGGTAGTAATTTAACACATAATAGCATCTGGATGTCGGGGTAGATATTTTGGTGGGTTTGGGGACAAGAGGACTTTAATTTTTGCTATGTAGAGGGAGCAGTCACTTCATCTCAGGGTTTACCTTTGAGCTCCCCTTTTTTTCCTCCATGTGTGTATTATGCAAATTCATGTCCCACAGTCCTTTCATTTAAATTTGGCCACACAGCTTAAACACGGTAGTCTACAGAGTGTGGCAGCTAAAGCTATAATCAACAGCGTGCTCCTTTTAGGCATGAGAAAGCATACCCAGGAGGGAGCAATAAATGGATTTATTTTAGGAACCAGAATGTAGAATCTTAGTTAGGGCCAGACATGCTAAGTGCTTTGTCCCTTATGCATCAGCCTTTGGGCAGTATTTCTTTCCTAATTATAAAAAGAACAAGGTGCTTGGAAAACGGTATAGGTAGCGTACTCTTACAGAGGTGGGAGTGGCAACCAGCCTACTGGGGTATTCTGTTCCTCTCAAACTTTGGGAAATGATTCTCACTTTGCCGGCAGTCTGCAGGTTGTGCTGATGCAGGAGCTTTTGTCTTGAGATTAATGAAAGATGTTCTTTGGCATTTTGGATCCCACACAAAGGTTAAAAACAGCGTCTGACCAGTGAAAGGTTTATGCAGTGTGCCATCGAGAACAGGGAGGCAATTCTTTCATCCCACACATTCTCTTCCATTTTTACCAACATGACAAATAAATAAAAAAGTGAAACTCTGCCGTATTTCAAACTATTTTCTCTGCTTTCATCTGCCTCTCTCTTCTCTCTTGGGCTGAGAAATTTCATTTTAGTGAAATCCATAATCCCAAATTTTAAACATTTACATTACCCTTACATTGCCATACCCGTGCCATATTATTTTGAGGAGAATTACAGGACCTAATTTATTTATTTTTTAATATCTTTCAAATGATTTAGAAACAGTTTGATTATTCTTAAGGTGCTTTTACTTTTTTGTTTTAAGAACAACAGGTTTAAATGTCTGGCTCACAGATAGGTTGGGTCTAGGTGGATATTTTCTCAAAAGCTTCCTTAGCAAAAATAGTTGAGATAGTCACTCATCAGTCTGTATGTAGAGCTGAAATGGTGTATTAGGTTGTCCCTGAGATAAATCATAAAAAAGCCCAAAATAAATCTCTTATGGTGGTGCTAAGAGAAGCAAATGTGGACATCAAATCTTACTTGAGAGTATTCAAGATTAGCACAGAAACTTCATACATGATTACATAAAATGAAAAGTGCAAATCCCTCTGGCTAAACTGTGAGACATTGAGGAAGAGTGCTAAAAAAGACAACTTGTCCTTCTGTGTGTGATGCCCCGTCTCAAATAGACATGTGCCACTGGCTGATCCTTGCTGTGAATTACACTTCAGAGGCAGACTCCCCCTTCATGTCTGCTCTCGTATGGGAAATGGTGGAGGCTGGGAAGCCTAAAGGGAAAGGTTACTGACCCCACCAGCTCCCCGGCTCTATCCCCCACCATTATGATCTATCTTACATCTCTCTTATCTTTCAGCCTTGCTATACATAGAAAACCACATATACACACACAAGCAGCGATTGCAATAAAACCCCACTTTTTTCCCCTGCATGGCGCCTGCTCAGCTGAGAGCATATAATGCCGGTGTCATGCATGGCTGGACCAATGCCAAGACGATGACGATGTTGTCCCCTGAGTTTAGACGAAGAAATGGTTCAGACATCTCAGTTTTGCTCCTGTGTGCCCCATGCTGGCCCGGTGCATCCCTAACAACTAATTCCATCTGAAGAGGTATCAGGGTTTGAGCAGAAACACTACAGCTGAGATCAAAGCTATGACACAGCTGTGTTAAAAGCAAGGCTATAAAAAAAAGAAAAAAAAAAGAAAGCATCTTCTACTTAGAGAATCAGACTCAGCTTGAAACAGGGTTGTTGGGGATCTTGGACAAAGAGTTAAAGATTCATGTTAAAAGTAATTTAACGCTGTGTAATTAATGAACAAGTAAATGAATTTGGCTCAGAGACTAAATGTATTTGAGTTTGAAGCGTGATCGTATGGCGTTTTCATCTCAACATGTGTTAAGGAAACTTGCTGGAAAACAAGTGGAGTCATCCCATCTGCAGAATTCAATTATTCTAAATAAAGTACAGAAAACACATAATAAAAATTGCCTTCTGTGGATCCATTTGCAGCAGGCATGTGTTTATTTATCCCAAAGCAGCCAATCAGGAACAATTTATCTCCCCTTATCCCTGGTGGATTAGGTACTAATCTGTTTGCTGAGGGGAAAAGGATAGAGAGGGAGCAAAAAAAAAGCTCTTCTCTCTCATCTTCCACATATTAATATTTCTATTAGTGGTGCCTTCCAGTGATGCGATGTGACACTTGTGGCTCTGCATGAGAGGCCAGGCTAATAGAGGAATAGCAGAGCAGGTCAGTCAAGAGAGACTGAGGATTTTGTTCCGCCTGGGACCTGTCACCACTGGTTGTCTATGTGCAGCATGTGTGCACCAAAAATACAGGGTGCATGTACGAGTGCACCTGCATAATCATATCCACTGGACTTGCTAATGCACATGTTCATTCGGTGTGTAAGCAGTGCGATCACAGCTGCGTCGTATGCTGATTATGGCGCTCCGATCCAGTGTGATAGGGAAGAAGTGTACTCCTCTATCCTTTAATGAGCAGAAGAGTGCAGCCCCAAGCGAGGTCTTGAAGAGAAAATACGCATCCGGTGTATTGCCAGAATGTCTTCACCTCTTCCCACATACTGGATGGAACATGCATACCTTATTATGCATTCATGTGAGCACATACACAGATGCAGGACATGCACCTAAGATATACTACTTCTATTGTGCATACCTTGCAGATTTGTAAGCACACGTGTGCATGTGAATTTGAGTGAGAGCGTAATGCTTCCCTAAACAATGTAGAATCGACCCTCAGATTACGACCTTCAAGCTCCACTGTCCTTCGTCCCTGAGATGTCCTTTATCACGGCCTTGTTCCTATTGCACACTAATACAGTGGGAAGAAGTCCAGAGGGGTGGGGGGTGGGAATAACATCTGCATGAACATGAAAGCAAGGATATAACAGCAGAATGGGTGTGGGGTAGAATGGGGGAACTCCCTTTCTTCTTAGCACATGAACTCTGCATATCTAATGTGTTCTTGTCACTACAGCAACAATGTGCAATTCCCTGTGCTCATATGCACTATGCATATCTCTAACTAACATAAACATGCAGGTCTACATTCTGTATGTATAAAGCGATGCATCACAAATGAATCTAACATGTTAATGTCCTCAGCAATAAAGGTGTTTTAGATTCTGATCACGGCCAAACGGAGGCTGCGTCCCTCCTCCTCCTTCCCTGTACAGTATATGTAGATCATCTCAATCTGTTAAAAGGAGAAAATGTCTAATGACATTTGAAGGGCTGCGCTCATTGCTATTGAGTTCCCTCTGGCATTTTTCCTCTCACAGTATTACATTCTTCACTAAACGCAGGAGAACGCAGGAGATTAAAGATGGTCAGTGAACGTCTGTGCTCTAGTTGGCCGGCTGCTGCTGTAATGTCACTGGATTTTAGCAGGAATTAGTTTTAATGTCACTCTGTCTCCTACACCTGAATGTCACTGGCTTTTAATTGGCCTGCTTGCGAAATGGCAGTGTTTGTGTGGCTGGAAGCTATGAACAGGAGTGGGTGGGATTACATAAACCGTCTGTCATGTCATTGTATTCTAACTACTTCCATGTTTAGGACCAATCTAGAGTGCGTCAAAGCCGCGGTGTGCCAAATAGTTTAAAGTATTTGAGCATGTGCCATTGCAAATGGACCGAACCCCAGTGCAAATGGACCGCTCCACTGCTGCATTGTTTCATTACTGGCAGGAATTCCACACGCTGAGGTGTGAAGGAAAGTGCACCAACAGTAAAAGTTTAGCTTTCACTGCCAGAAAATGTTTGAAATTACCAATAAAAAAAACAAAAAACAAAACCAACGATAAAAACAACATTGCAGGACCACTGATGCACTGTGAAGTTTTACTCTTGTGTACCCATTGCAGTTCATTGGCACAATACAATTAATAACATACAATACAAAAGCCATCATAAAGCCTATTATGCAGTCAGGAAAAAAAAAAAACAGTCTGTAGAAGCGGTACCCTGGGAGTAAAATATTCAGAGGTCAGAAGGCAAAACAGCCACAGCTGCTCTGAAGTCTATGACCGATGTGTTTCTGGGACACACACACACACACACACACAACACATTCAGTCTCTTGCTTTCTCACTCTCTTTTGCATGCAGACACATATTTTGCCCAAAGCCTGAAAGGGTATCAGTGACATTACAGGCCACAGAAATCACTGGGTGAGACCCCATGTATCCATCATTGCATCCATTATGTTCAAAAAGTTTTCCCTGACTGAACATCCATAACAGTTCAAAAAAGATCCAGCAAATACAGCTGGATCAAAAAGGAATAATTATTCTTTCTTTAAGTTTTCTGCTACAGTCTCTTTGCAACCTTTTTGGCTTGAAACTGCAATTGTGTGGAAAGACATGCAAGCACACACATATCTCATCATGCAACAAAACTCTTGGCAAGCTCTTTCTCCCATTTGACCACCATGACACAAATGTGTTTGATAGGTGCGTCCACTTGTGCCAGACTACTGTCCTCACAATAGGCTCTTGACTGTGGCAGTGCTTCAGGCACATTGCAGTGAAGGGAGTTCCTATTGTTCACTCACATAGATGGCAAGTCTTCAGAGGCAAATGGCTGTGTGAGGGCTCTCACATCATGATTCAGAGTTAGTATTTCCACTCCCCAGGTTATTCCAGCTGGGCTCAGTCTGGGCCACATCAGACTTCCTCAACTGAATTGTTGGTCTGAAGGGTGAGGTAAACATTTAAAACTCTTCTGTTGTTAACGTTAATAGCTTCAAGACAAAGGTAAACTTTGCCCTGACAGCTTCTGTGATCTTCATAGCAAGTTGGCCAAAGAATGCAAACCCTGTGCGTGCTCACTGCAACTCCTTAACTCATAGGAAAACCCATGACATGCAATAGGCCTGTTGATGACAGGAGCCTAATGATCCCGCTGGCTCACGCAAAGGGACGAGTTTCCAAACCCTCAACTGTTCACCAGTCGCCCTGAGGAAACTGCAGATTCACTGTCAGTGGTTAGAGTTTTGAAATTCAACAGGAATCTGAGCAAAGGGCCAAATGGGAGTAGGCTGGTTGAATGTTACTGGAAGAGGGGAGACAAAAAAAAAACTTTATATGAGCTTTCCATTTTCAGCAAATAATATGAGTTGCTTTTGTATATAGAACCGGAGGAAGCACTTAGACTAGATCAACACAACAGGAAGATGGATAAACACAGGAAGAAAGATCACATATATATCGAAGGAAAGGAAAATGTTCCATTGGTGTATGTGCCCTTGTGTGTGAGAATGTAGAGGTGAGGGTTTTTTTCCCCTTTAACTCCTTTGTGTATGTTTCTGGTGCAGACTGAATATGTTTCAGAAAGGGTGAATATACTGTCTCTCTCTGAATATACATGGAAATCAGGTAAGTCTGGGTATAATAGCCTATCCCACCAAAAGGCTCAGCCAAGCTAACAAAACACTTCACCTCCACGATGCCAAGAGTCTACTCAGCTGCATGCAGGCAGACACACTCACATACTGTATATGAGTGCACGCATACCCACAAATACAGGTAAATGCATTTACAAAACACACACACAAGAACGAACACACTAACTACACCCTCCGCCCTCATCCTGGTCGACCCCTCTGTATCTATGACCAACAGTGAAGACATAGTCCGTTGTGGCTCAGCCTGAGCTTTGTTTGGATTAGCTGAGAGAGAGCAGAAACCCTTCGGTCCCTGTGGCTGCACGGCACACGTCAGCCAACTGCTGGGCCGCACGCACACAAAGACATACGCATGCACTTTAACATGACATACACTGAAGTGAGTGCTCGCACCCACACATATACACACAGCATTAAGTAAATTTACTTTAACCCCCATAGATAAACACACACACACACACTCATGACTAGCGCACACAACACTAGCTAGTCATCTGCCCTTATACAGGCATGGTGGCGACCCATTGCCTTTCATGGGAGCTGACCTCCTGACATTCTGTCATCTGGCTCCGTGTTCTCTGCAGCCCCACTGGTTCACAGCAGGAGAGGCGGGTGGGGGGAGTGGAGGGAAAGAAAGGAGAGGGAGAGAAAGATCGAGAAACAGATTGCAAGCAGGGGTAGAACGATGGAAAAGGAGGGTGGAGGATAAGGGGGGGCAGATACAGAGGCAGAGACAGATGAAAGAACAGGGAGACACAAGGCAGGAGACAGAGGGGATGAAGTGTGCTCTCACAGTGTTTAGGTTTTAGTCACTTGGCACCAACTTCTTCCCCTCACAAAGCCTCTGTTCCCAAACTCCAAAATACCTGATAGAGTCCCACAAGATCCAAGCCAGCTGGAGATGGTCGGACTGTGACAGCATTGTGTAGAACAGTATGTGCCTCCGACTTCTCAACAGCTAATGTTAATTCAACACTAAGCCCTGTCTTCATTACAAATATGGAGTCATCTTTTTGCAGATGAGCACTGTCTGCTGACAAGTAACATAAAATAGGCTGGCACTTGTTTTGCATGTTGAGCTAATTGGATAAGGCTCAGGATAACGCAATGTAATAAAACTGAATTTTACAGATATTGGTTATGTTGTATGTCTGGACAGCGATGAGACTTGACATGTTAAAATATTCATTGGAGAAACTTTGAACTTAATGAAAGAATTTGCAAAGTACATCCAGGCGATATCAAAATACAGGAAAAAAAAAAAGGTTCAAATGGTTAAGGCCATGTTAGTGTAATTGAACCTGAACCAGTGTACCAGAGAAGGAAAATGCCAAAAGTAATGGTATAGCTCAGTTCAGTCCAAAACAATGAGACCTTTTAAGCAGATGGATCAGGACGCTGTTCTCTGGGGCAGAAAGAAATATTTACCACTTTGAAATCAAAGGAAGAGCTTACCAATCACAGGCAGGCATTTTACAAAATGAATTAGTTAGATTCAGACTAGTAGATTTGTCTGAGAAAGAAGATGCAGTCTTGGACTTGTTTACTTTAAGTATTTAAAATGTGTCCACAATTTTGTTTGCAGCTGAATAAACACTGAATAAACACATTCAATCTTTTAAAGCAGCCAAGATATAAATTCCATTTTTGGACTATAATCAATTAAAAACTGGACTCGCAGGGAGTTAAAACCAAATATTTGATGCACAATGATATATGCATTATTTTATTTTTTTTACTTATGGTATGAAAGTTTAAATAATACAGACACCTCCAAAGCAGGATACTGCTGTGGATTTGGCTATTTACTCGTGTCAAACACAGAAGATGAACATACATTTACACAAACCAGCTGAACTAAACAACCTCAATGGAAACAAGTTGTTTATGTGTTGATTTTTCTCATATGGTGTTAAAGTTGGTACCACTGGTTGGGAACTGCTGAACTTGCTGAAGTGAACGAGACAGAGTCAGACTGTATGTAGGCTATCAGCACTGTGGTTATAATGATTATTATTGTGACTATTATTATGACTATTTCCTGTCTGAATAATTGCCACCCTACTTGGCTGGGTTTCCCAGGCTTTCACAGTTGGATAATATTATTACAAGTTTAATCTCCCTCAATTATCTGGAGTAATTCTTTTTGATATGAGGCACTGCTTTTTAAAATAGGTCTGCAAGTCAGGCTTTAAAATTGCTTTAACCAATAAAATTCATGTAAAAACAATTATCCTCAAAAGTAAAATTAGGATTTTCAATTAAATTCAAGTCCTCTCTTGACAGTCTGGTAAAGGTTTGTCTGATTTCTTGTTTACTCAGATTTTTTTGTACATTAATCGCTAGCACAAAGGAAAAATTGCAGGAGGAAGCACAATAAATATTCACTCCTAAGGAGATGTTTTACTTATATGTTACGTAATTTAAGCTGCATAAATTTGATAGTAACATTCCAGACATGTACTACACGCAATGATCATAAAGATTCTGCACACCGCCTGTGGAAGTGCAGGACAGGGGACTTGTGTGATTCCTGTAGTACTTAATATTCATTATGAATTTATACTTTAACGACTTGGACATAAAACTAGGAAGCTATGAACCAGCATGGAATGATAGGAAGTTAAAAGCTAGCGTCAAGTGTTAGTATGTTGAAAGAAAATAAGTGAACCAAAAATTTGCACTGTTCATTTTTAAATACTATATATTCCTGTAAATTCCACTTTGATATGGGTGACAAATTTTTTTCTTGTGCTGGGTTTTCACATTCAGTCAAATGGG
Organism: Remorina albescens; assembly: GCA_034769265.1. Lineage (NCBI taxonomy): Eukaryota > Metazoa > Chordata > Actinopteri > Carangiformes > Echeneidae > Remorina > Remorina albescens. The sequence goes on along the minus strand of CM068497.1, from coordinate 6,469,170 downwards.
TCATCGTGAGAAGCACTTGAGATAAACACTCCAGCTGGAATTTTTGCTTTTGATGCGTTTCTGCTCCGTGCCGATAAAATTGCAATTAGAACCAAAATTCTGTGCGCAAAACAGATGTGCAATTTTATACATATAACAGCAGCATTTCTCTGCTTTCGTGTTACAAAGTGTGTGATGGCACATCCCTACCCTCCCTGCTCCTACAGGAGGTTCTGGTTGACTAAACAATAAGACTCTAGTCTCCAGCATGACTCGGGGGAGTCATAACTGACTCATTATAAATGAATGAGCCTGGTCGAGGCTACAGTACATATGCACAGCATGACAGGCACTGTGTAATGGAAGGGACATTACAAACCTTTTTCTTTTTCTTTTTTACCAAGTTGCAGGAAATTCACAGTAAAGAATATAGATTTTTACTTCAAACTTCAAAACTTAAAAGTATTTCAGGAGCAGCTGGGTGGATGTTTATGGCTGTTTTCTAAATGACTCCACCTTATGCGCTCACCCTGGAGATGGAAATAAAACAAAATGGGGACAGTCTGAGGTGGGCGGTAGCATAAGTTATGCATATGTATGATGTGTGACAGTGAGGAAGGTGGGTGTGGGATGACGTCCCATGGTGGAGGTGAGTCACAGGACAGTGTCTTTCAGAGACACGCTAAGGGCTCTGAAGTCTGTGGAGGAAGAAGTACGTTGGTCAGCAAACCATAAAGGAGCCGGTGTTATAGTGCGGCTTGAATGTCTGCCAATATTCTCCCTAAGTCTCTTCCATTGATAGGAATAGTAGGTCATGATTCAGGGTTACAGAATGACCATTAAAAAAGTGCCCCTTCCTTCGTGCAGTAGGCTCTTTCAGCGTGTGCCAGCGATATACTTCACTCTGGCCCTCGCTGGCTGAGCCCTGCAGGAAAATAATGCATGTTCCCATCAGTCATGCTACACTGCAGTGCTCCACAACCCCCTCTGCTTCCACGCACCCTCGACCCAATCCATCATTCCTGAGTATGATGGCTTCAGGGCGCTTTCTGGGAGCTCCCTCTGAAGAAATGAGGGGAAACAAAAGAGAAGAAGTCAAAAAAAAAAAGGGGGGGCAACTCAGAGTTAGAGACGGAGAGACAAGACGACAAGAGAAGGATATAAAGGAGACGGCGCAGAAGGCTCCCAGTCGGAAGGTGTGCGTGGCAGACTGCAGGAGGCCTCTCCCATTCTGTTTTTCTTACGGCTCTCTGCTGATCTGTGCTTCTACATTTTATGGCTCGCTTGAGTTGAAGCAGAGTTTTGTGTTTAATTCTCTTTGCCGTTCTCCACCCTGTCCCCATTGTCTGCTGTTCTCCCAGGAGGGCAACGCTGTCTCTATCTGATGTTCCCTTTTCTGCTGTTGCAGTTTATTTCCTGCTTTCTTGTTTTCCTCTTCTTGTGCTCTCTTTCCTTTCTCTCTCTTCTTTCTTTGGCCACACTATTTTTTACTTCCCCAGTTTCCTTTCTCTTCAGTTCAACTGTATCCATCCCTTTTTCCTCTCCACCCTCTCATTAACACACCATCTCCCGTTTTCTCTTCCTCTCTCTTGCAGCTTTCATCTCTCTTCTGTTTCTCTCGCTCCCCTCCACTATCTCATTAGCTGACAGCTACAGTGGTGGTCTTATTAAAGGGCCAGATGAAACCCAGAGAGTGCTGTGACCTTTGTTTCACGATGGGGCCACTATCAGTGACAAGCCAATGTCGGCTGAGGAGCACACATATATGCAGGCGCATGCACAAAAACACACGTTATCAGCTAATAGGCCACACAAAGCCATCATGAACACGTAGGCGCACACACAAATGCAACACATTCTGACATATCATGGTCCGAGCGGATGTCGGCAGCCTTCAACCTTCACAACCTTCAACCAGCTATTCGCCAAGGCTAAAGAGGTGTCACATTCAGCAGAAAGAAATGACAGCCATCTTGCCCACCCCCCTCTTTCTCATTCCCTGACAAGATCCATCAAATGGCCAGGGAGGGGCGTGGGGGTAGGGGTTGTGAGGCCGGGAAACCTGCTGGAGTCCTTGAGAGGTATGCACACGTAAACAGAACACACAACACATACACACACACACACACACACAGGGCCATGCAGTAAATAACACCCATCAGCCTGTGTTTTAATCAGTGTCAGGGACACATGGGTGCTCCCTGTGACGCTAACAGGCTATCCTTCACCGTGGCGGTATGCAGAGGGGTGGTCAGAGCATGGCTGTGCAGACCTGTAGGGTCACAGATCAAGCCCTCTGGTTGATCCCCTCAGGCATGATAGTGATAAGTTAGCAGAAGGCTGCACCATAAACCCAGCAGGAAATAACCATCGGCCGAGAGGCCTAACAACCTTGAGCCAAAACATATTAGCAAGAAGAATGCGGCCAGTGTACACATACCTTCATTCAATCTATCTCCTTCATTGGATCAATTGCTGGCATCTAAACTGCTGTTGGTCAAACGTGTAATATAGTTGATTCTGCACTTTGAGACAGAGGAGCCAATCAAGAGTACGTGGGAACCTCCGCTCAGATGATTGCAAAGGTCCACCGGATGCCAGTACAGCAAGAAGAGAGAGGAGACACAGTCAAGACAGTGATTGCTAATTGTCTTGATTGGCATCCTTTTTCTCTTGCCTTAATTCAGGCAAGGTTGTTTTTATTTAGCAAGAGCTTGTAAGAACAATATTATACCCCTGTAATGATGTAATATCATACCTCAGGGCATGTGTATGTGTCTCAGATCATTAGAAAAGTAGGACTGTGTACAGAGAGGAAGAAATTGGCAGAGTAAAAAAATTTGATGATTAAATACACAACATCATGAGAAACACATGTCTTTGGATTGGCGTCGGGACTGAAGTTGGGGAAAACGAGGGCCAAGATGCAGACAATGTTGCTCACAAGAATACTGAGCCGAACTTCACGGCGCCAAGCTTTTTCGCATGTTGCAGTTGCAGCAAGGGCCATATTCCTTGAATGTCCACAAACATCTGGTACCCAGCCCATCCAACCTACCCCAGTGGCAACCAGCCCCCTGGCCTCTGATTTAAGGAGTCTAACTGGGCCTTCAAAAGCTTCTTGAAAGTTACACACTCGTAGATTTTGGATTCCTGCTCTTCTTCTTCTCAGCTAAGTCGCATTCTGTTTCTTTAATTAAATTAACTCTAACCACAACCCAATATAAAGGTGTTTCCTTATGCAATTAACTGCTGAAAGAATTTTGATAACCTTGTTTTGATTAAAAACTTAATATACTGAGCAAAACTCTGGGATTGCAGTACATCTGAATTGCTAATTCAAAACACAACCCCAAAAGGTACAGCTCTACCAAGAAGTGATTATCATTGATGGGGAACATTTTTAGTGGAAAAACAAAACAAAACCAGAAGCTACAAATAAAAACATGTTTATTGCATGCCAGACGATTTACACTGGCTGTCATAGAGAGAGTCTCATCTCCTCTTGGATTGTTAGCAGCTTTATTGTGATAAGTAAATTAGCAGCTCTGCTGATGAAGTAGAGCCGAGGTGTCAGACTTCGAAGCTTCCAGAGCAAAAAAACAGACACTCTTCGTTGAACCGTTTGACTTGAGAAGTCCTGCCTCTTCATCAGGGATAGACAAGGATGAAACAACATAAACCACACTCTGTGACCCTCTGAGGCTCATCTTCAGTGGCTCTCTCAGTAAGTCAAACCTCACTCTTTCACTCACTAAATCATCTTATAATCAGTCATGTCTGGGTCTTAGGTTTCACTGTCGTTCTCTATTTGCCTGGCTAATTTTCTGGTGCTGGTGATGCAATGACTTTTGTGAAATGAACCTTTGTAAATGCTGTCTTGTCTGATTAGGTTGCAGGTACAGCTGCTCAAATTTACCAGGTTTATCCATTTAGGAGGGATTAATGCGCTTAAACACCCCTTCTTCTACACAAATGACTTCCACGCTGCCCTGTCTACGACCAGCATGGCAGTGTGAAGGGTGCCAAGCTCAATCTGAGAGTAATGGGGGAGGTGTCTCTCTTGCTCAAATGGATCATTGCGCTCCAGCTCCCAGGGTGAGGCAAGAGATAATTTGCAGGGACAGGCAAAATATCAAAGCAGACACTGATTTAACTGGATAGCCAGGGTCCCTAACAGATGCACTTTAATGTACTTGAAAAGAAAAGGTTAACAAAAGTCTTCTAGGTGCAGGAGGAGAGAAGAAATCCAGAGGGCATAGTTCATCAGCTAAAAGTTCAAGTTCAGGTTCTATTAAAACCCAAATTCATACTTTTTCTTTCTTAAAATAACTGTGATCATGTCCAGACAGCAGGATTCAAGCAAGTACATATTAAACAGAATAAAAGAGGTCAACCACGAGATTAAACAAGCTGATTAGCATAAACTCCAATCACCCATGAGGGCGACTGGGGAGACAAGGTTTCACACTTAAAACCATTGTGGCCCGATGTCGTACTACTTTTTGTGCTGTGGCTCAGAAATTGCCACCAAGAGCTCCATCTGGAAAGGCCATGAAAATTCCAGTGATAAGGCTCATCTCCCACACTGGCCACTAGCAGCATGGCTTCATCATCACAAACGGTCATTCAGCAAGCAATAAAGCAAGGAAATGGGCTGCGATTAAGCTGCCCCGAGCATATACTTTTTTCTCTCTCTGTCAAATGAAATGCTCCATAATAATTCATTTAAGCTTTAATCATAGGGGGTGCAGTCATAGGATTTTTCCAGAAACCAGAGTTCAGCTTAAGTTCCCTCTTCCCTGCTTCTTCAGACTCGTCCAGAATCAGAAGTAATAAAATATTTAGCTTTGTGTGACTCATGCATCTTGGGAATGATTTTCAGACCAAGTCCAAAGGGTTCGTTTAGTAGATCAGCTTTTTCCAAATGAAGTGGATGCATAGAAACTCTGGGTGGGTTCTACAGACGAGAAAGAAATTAAGCAACGACGGAAAGTGAAATACTTCAAGAGTTCTGCTGATTGTAGTTTTCTCTAGCTCCAGAGGCCAGCTACACAAACAGAACAGAAACTGTAGAGCAAGCACAAATGGGGTCCTGGATATGAGCTGAAAAATAACAGAGAGGATAAAGGCTCCCCTTCTTTGGTGAGCTTTCATTCCAAGCTTCTGGCGAGTCCAAGTTAAACACACCTCATGCAAACTGCTGTGTAATACTCATGATGCGAAGCCAAGAGGGAGAAGCATCGCTAGCAGCTTTGTCTCCCCCATATTATTTGAATAAACTAGGAATCCTATTTTAGGGTTTGTCCAGTTGCTCCACCAACATCAATATACTGTTAATGGCTCTTCCCCAAAAACTCAAAAGCAGCTTCAGCAATATTTTTAAAACCAAGACATACGAATGATCTATCTCTGTTTGCTTTAAAAGAAGATTAATAATGTTGCCAGTGGATTACACAGCCTATTTGTGGATTTGAATTTTAGCAATTCATAAAATAAATAAATAAATATTCTCAAATGACAAAGATTTGCTCCATTTTTTCCTCAACCCAATGTGTCCTTTATGCATTTTCTTCAACGAAGTGCAATCAGGCTTTTTTTTTGTCCTTTAGGTTGTCATATAACTGTTACTGTGGAGCGTAGGAGTAAGACATTTACATGAAGGGTCAGAAACTCTGTGAGTCAAACCTTCTGGAGTGGGGGATGTGGGGGTGTGGGCTGATTTGATGTGGGTGTTCCTGAAGGCAAAATGGCAAAGAATCAGAGTTGATAAAAAGCAGCATCATATAAAATGCAACACACCTGTCACGGATGAAATAATAGGGTCTGTGCTCCAAACGCCTATTATGGTCTTTGGTCTTGGCTGTGGAGAGATCTCGTTCTGGCTCGGTCACACCTTAATTTCCAAAGCTGTGGGAGTGACAGACTGAGTGGTGAGGAATAACACACACTCACATCCACAGACACTGACAAACAGAGCTATTCGAGCTGCAGTGAGGTTGCTGCCCCTCCTCCGCCTCCCCCCTTCATGATTATAAGCTTGACTTAATAAGCGAAGGAGGGGCTCCAGGTGTCTTTAACTGTGCATTAGGTCTGTTTGTTATGACTGACTGAGGGCTTCACAAAAGGATCTGCTAAATAACTTAAAACATGTGCAATCCCATTTTTTTCTTCTTCCTTCTAAGCAAAGTCTTTTTATCTGCCCCACATTCAGTTGCTCTCCCCTTCTCTCGCCTCTCTATCTCCCTGTGTGCCTCCTCATTCTCCGTCTTTTTCACTCCTCTCTTGGCGCTGCTTATGATTCTCTAAATGATAGAAAACTGTAACCCGAACCGGACTCCCAATAGGCCTGAACAAAATTCAGGGAGAGTTTGGGCACGTACTCACTAAAAATGAATACCAAAAATTCGTAATAAAAACTGGCAAAAATCTGACCAAACTTATGGTCGCACATATGGCTGCCATCACACTTCATGTGTAATTCAATAACAAATACTATGGAACAGTTTCATGCAACAGTTGACAATGACAACAAAGAAGTAACTGCAGTCATAAAAATGACCATACGAGTACCATACGACGGAGTCAACACACAAGTATCAACAATAATGTAGCTGTTATTTGCCACTGTTTCGGTTTGCATTGTATTAAATTGTATTTAATTTTTTTACTTTCCAGCGCGTAACCGAAAAATTAGGAGGTTGCGAGTGTGAGATTACAACTCAAATTGGACAATACAAAAGCAAACACAGCACCAGGCATATTTAATTTTCCATCGTTCGTTGGATTTTCCAGCAACAAAATCCTGTAGGTCTGAGTTAATCATTTCACACATTGATTACTTAGATGTTGGTAGAATTTCTGAAGAAACATGAGGAAAAATTAAGGCCATTCAACATCCTTCTAAATAAACCCAAATAGTTTTCCATTTGTTTTTTGCCAACTGCTTACGCTGTAAAACCAAAACTATGAACAGGAATCATGTGAGCTGTACTGGGAACTGTGGTCATGAGCCCAATTGCAACAGCCACTCTTTGTCCCTGTTGTCTGCAGTTACTGCTTATAGAAGCACAACTATATGAAGCCTCTGGTTTTTTATACTTTTTATCTCTGTGGTTTTCAGTCATGAGTTTACACTTCCTTTAAATCTTTTTTCTTTAAAAAAAAAAAAAAACTTTTTAAAGTGAGTCATCAACAATTTACTTCTTTCTTTGAAAAATGAAAATTCAGACACAAAAATGGGTGGACGGCGCCATGTGACTGAACAAAACGTAGTTACAGCAGCTGGGGAGGGAAGAAAGATATTAGGGAGAGAGGGCTGCTACAAGATAAGGTTGTGTACTATATAAGACCATCAGTAAATGTAGCTACTATATAAACCAGAGAGGGGAACTGCAGTCAGTCAGTGATAACAAAAATTATTGGTTGAAGGGTCAAGGAAGGCCTTGGACCAAAAGAGTTAAACATCAGATACTTTAAAACCATCATTCACAGACTTCAGTAATTGCACAGTGGAATGTGTTCAAAGGTGAGGTAAAGCTTGAAATCATAGTGCTGTAATCCCACTTAAACCCATGATCTCATGAAAATGAAGGCTCTTGCAGAAGTACTGAAGTTTGAAATTTTCCTTGTTTTTCTCCGGGGTTTTCTGTCATCCGTGACTCAGATTCATCCAATGGGATTTGAGTATGTCCGTGCTGGTTGATGAGCGATTACACCTCACGAACATCTGTGCTGATTAGCCCTTAAATTTTGCACCAAATGAAAATAATGTGAGTGCCAGACTGTATCTCTAATAGGGAAAATATGTGTCACATGACCCACTCCCTCACACTATTTCCCTCTAACAGCAACTATACTGTCACGGGAAGGCAGATGATTGATGAGATCAGACAGGGAGAAGCTAATGGTAACGCTAATGTACTGAAAGGCAAGCACACTAATAAATCTATAAATAAATATTCATAAATGCATCCTTGTATGGCATAGGCAAGAACACACTTATAACATCACATAACTATCTTTTCCATGAGTTTATAAAAACTATCATACATACATACAAAGCATTCACCCGCAGATGCATGAGAATATTGATTCAGGATTTATTACATTAAATTTGATGTCCCTCCTTCAAGGATACAAACAGCCGAGCCCACATACAGATTCAGCCACTTACACACAAGTCTCTATAGTATAATATCTGTGTAGCATCTGTCTGTGCCTGGTGCAGTAGTAAATAACCCTTCCCCTTGAAGGGAGGGCCCTGCTAATGAAGTCAACTGTATGCCACTGCACTGCGTAACTCACTGAAGCTGGCCGGCCGCAGCACAGGGCTCCTGCTCACTGGGGCACTCTGGCTTGCTTTGCTAGTGGTTTATACTGCGGCGGCATGGATTGCTTTATGAATAAGAGAGATGAGAGATCCTCAGCTTTTCACTTGGGTTCTCTCCTCTCATTTTCACTCTCGCTCTCCATATGGCAGAGATGTCTCTGAATGCAGTCATTAGAAGTCCTCTGATAGAACTGGAAGCAGAATTGAACGCAGATGATGTAGACAGATAATAGGAGTCTCTCCAGCGTGGGGGCCCTCCTACTTAATCGTGCCGCACTATCATCTTGATGTCTTTGTGGCGTAACATTGTTCCCTAGTTTGGAAGATGAGGTAAATCGGATTCAGAAAACAAGTGGATTAACTTAATCACCCCTCAGCTTTGACAATGACCTTCGCTTCTGAGGCATAATAAGGATTAGTTAGAAGTGGAAGGACATATGCCACGCAGAAGAAAAAGATTACAGTTCTCTCGTGACAGAATGATTGAAATGCGCTATTCACCATTCCTTCATGGTGAGTGGCTGTGATAAGAGACCATGAAAGCACTGCATCATAATTCTTGGCTGTGATATTGGAAAGCAAACTAAGTGATATTTGTAAGCCTGCACAGTAAAATGCTTTTAGTGTTGCGCTGCTTTAAATGTATAGAAATGTGCATAAACATAGCACAGCACTAACAGGAAGGGATGAATTCACATATACATTAGGGCTATTGATTCCAGGCTGGCCAGCATGCATGATTCCTGCCATCATTGCGAAGGAAATGGTGTACTATTTCTTATGTCCCGCACTACATTATCGATCCACACACAGGAAGGAAGTTATTCTCAGGAATGTATGAAAGACAATACAGGTGCGCCACTACTCAATAGGACATTACAGTCAACAAGGTCACGCAAATTAATAACAGACATTGACCTTCGCAGTGGAGGACGCAGCTGTCCAGCGGTGGTGGTGTTGTTGTTGGTGGATGTTGGATTTATATTATATTGTTGTCGTTGTCAGCCGAAGAGAAGTTATCTATGAATGGAGGGAATTACTGAGGGAACGTTGCGTCTGTGTGTACCTCTGTTGATGTATTAGTAGATCTTTACACATACTGTGCATGCATGTATTTTCTGTGTGGCAGCAGTGTTTGGAGCTGTACACAGGCAAACATAGTGCAATCCCTTAACTCCTCTTTTCTTCATATTCCTCCTCTTTTTCTGTCTTTCCCAGCATCCCTCTGTTCTTTGCCTTTATGCGTGTCTCTCTTCATTCTCTCTTGCATCTGCGTCTGTCCCACCCCCTTGCTCCTCCTTCTCCTCTTCCAACAACAAGGTGCCGTTTTGAGAGGAATGACATTAAAATGTGGTGACTGCTGTTGCATAAGTGGAGCTGGTTGTTGAGCTATGTCTGCATGCGTTTATGTGCCTTTCGGTGTCTGCACTAACAGTCTGTGTCTTTTTGTGTGTATGTGTTCAACATCTCTCACAATCTGTGTGTGCAAGTGAATGAACAATTGTGATTCTTATAAATGGCTGTTCAGATCATAGCTGTCAATGTCAGAGAATCACATGCTTTGAAAGGTGTACTACATGTCTCACATAAATGTCTTGATGAGAGGGAAAGCGGCACTCTGTGTGGCATCAGGCCCGCTGTAGTGCGACATCATTCAACACGCTGGTCTGGAATTGGGAAAAAAATATCATGCCATACATGCTATTTCCTTACTATCCACTGCAAGTCTTGTTGTTCCTCTCTCATCTCCTCATATCGTTATGGATTATAAATTCATCGCCCAGCATGTCTCTTTGACAAAGAAAACCATCAGTCTCAGCAGTCAGCATTCGTCCTGTGTGCGTGTTTGTGATGTGTGACGCAGGCCACTCAGTTCAAAGAGTTGTAGCACACACGTGCACATGCATGCATCTCGTTGGGTCATGAAACAGCAGCAGCAGCAGAACCGGTATTGTCTCTTTAGAGGCAAGCGTAAACAGAGTGATTGGACTGCTATACTGCAGTTGCTCATGCTGACTCACCCTGTACATTACCAGTGAGGGAGAGATGCAGGATGTGGCAGAGTGAGCATGGGGCTCTCATAAAGTGGTCTCATTGCTCCGGTTCTCTTTCACATCTGTTTCCCTTCCTCCACCCTTTTCAAGGTTATCCAGCAGGGGTTTGGGGGTGGGGAGGGTCAGCGAAGGTGACACCTGAAGCAGCAAGAATAAATATCCGTGGACAAATGATGGCCCTCCAATAGAGCCCTGGCTCTGATTAGCGATTAGTCCCAGTGGCTGTGGCGTGTTCAGCCAACAGCAGGGGAACTGCTATGAGTGTGTTAGAGGAAGTGTTACTGCGGCGTATAAACTGGCTGGTTGGCTGGAGGCGGGGAATGCAACGTGCGGCCGGGACGCTGGGGGCGAATGCACCATTTTTCTAGTCCAAAATGAGCCCAATGTCATAGTGACAGCGCAACACTCCTCCGAGGGCACCATGAGCCAGGGGGAAAAATGATGGATGAGTCGCCAAGCCGCCTCTCCTGCTTCATCACTGTGTATACATGCACACACATATACACACGCTCAAGCGCAAACATATACTTAATGTCGGGGGAATACATGCACATAGTATACACAAACTATGACAATGCATACCCTGCACTATGTTCACACCATGGAATTTAGTAATCCACACATATGCACTCACACACACCTGAACAAACAGAATACACACTACAAATATACTCCCGCAAGGCCATCTGGAGATACACACCTACACAAACACGTGCATGTGCACACTCACTCTGAGTGATTTATTTGTGTCCACATGAGTTACAATAATTCACTGGGATATAAACATTCCAGATGCAGATATTTACAGAGGTTGTCAGTTAAACATGCACGTAAACACTCACAGATAAAGCACACAGCACTGGCTTCATTATGACTGCAGCCCGGGCTAATGCCACAGGATCAATGACAGATCCTCTTTCTCTCTCTCTCTCCCCCCTCTCATTTCTCTGACCCAAAAGCAATAGTGGGCTGCCATGCAGAGCACCCTGCAGCATTTATTCCTTCTATGACCGAGTAGTAGCCTCCAATAAGGCCCTTGGGTTACCCCATTACCCTCCGCCCCATATCGCACCAGCCAGCCCACCACTCAACCACTCATTGCATCAGCAGAGTTAGGAGGATTACATTCAAAGGCTCAAAGTGAAGAAAACTGCTGCAGAAATGTAGAACCTGTAAAGCTGCTGGAATTGTTCCTTTCAGTTCCACTCTTATAAAAGCATTCGATTAAATGGAGTTCATTTCAATCAAAAATCCTGCAAGATATGAAAAATTCCACAGTTTAGATGCCACAGTTGTACTGAGCAATGCAATAATTCTGAAGCATCTGTGATCTGATTACTGCATATTTACAGTAACTGCAACAGATTACAGATGTCATCTTTTTGGAATCAGATTATTGTAATTCCATTACATCTAATCAAATACTCCTCCTCGGCCATACTGAGCTCACAGAAAGCAACATCCCCGACAGTCCTCATGTAGATGCAGGTCTACACAGGCAGGCAAGAAGAAATATGGCTGGCCTCTGGTGAGCAAGGCGCTTATAGCTGAGTGGCCATCCATCATGACCCTGTGGCAGAAAGCCATGCACACTGAGCCCGGTCAGACCGCTTGTCTCACAAGAGGGAGAAGGGATTGGAAAGAGACAGGACAGTAAGAGAGGTCTCATAAACATAGTCCCTCAGGATAATTTGGGGGGTCAACATGTAAAATCCTCAAACACAGGGTAGCAGAAAAAATATCTGGCCTCTCAGATTGATGGACTGAGCTTCCGTGCTTGCAGTGTTTTCCCGGAAGCACAATACACACAAGTGTATGGCTATGATTACTTGTAGCCAGCCCATGGCTGGGAGTGGATGGCGGCAACAGTCTAAATATTAGGATTAATGGCCTGACTGGTCAGTATAGTGAAACATCATACATCATCATTCATACTACTATCGCATTCCAATGTCATGCAGGCAAGCATAGACATAACATAAAATATAGTATTACTTTTTCTGCCTTCTGATCAAATGTAACGCTGCATACTGTGACAGATTGGATGAATAAACAAGAAGTGGGATCACATCAGCTCCACTATAAGTGAAGTGAAGCAAAAATCAATATATAGAATAATGAGGGCTTTCAAAAGCTATGTTCTGCTGGCCATGTTAATGCATTCAGACGATAATGAGCGCCATAATACATCAAATTTCCACCCACTGGACTGAGCAGGTTAAATGTCTGCCCCCCCCCCCACATCTATAAACACTGCTCTCTTTTTGATGAGATGAGCAGATGAAGGTGATCCGTGATCCGTGATCACCTTCATAATCATCAGAACCATTGAGCAGTCAGAAGAGGACAACAGGGACATGAGACAAAGAGATGAAGAAGAAAACCAGTTGGGGAGTGAACTTCTATTCAGGTTTCATGTGACTTAACATGATAACTTTAATTGATAATGATTAAAATGCGCCGGCACCGTTGCATCATGATTTCCCCAAAGACCCTGCACATTACAGTCACCAGACGACAAAATGGTGCTAACTTGCATGCCAATTAAAAAGCTCTCCCAGTAGACTTAACAGGGGCAGCACACACTGACATCACTTGAGAAAAAGTACACCCAGCTCTGTCTATGATCATGAGGGGGCTGTTAGGTTGTCATAAATGACAGCACTGTTATAAACCCAAAGGTTAGTGGTTTGATCTGCTGTAGTATTTTAGTTAACTATGGCTCCAACACACGGGTGCACTTGCTAAACACAGCAAAAGAAGAAAACTGTTGTTCCTGTGTCCTGTACTGCTGTTACTATGTGAACTGTAAATTGAACGAGCAAGTCATTTCTCAGTGAAAAGCTGTCACAAAGGTTCTGTCCTATAAATATGTGTGCAAAAGCAGATGAGGTTTGTGATGAGCAAAAAAAAAAAAAAAAAAAAGGCTGTGTACGTGTGATGATGTTGCTTTCCGTTCTATTCAGTATATTTTGCATGGCATGTAACCTGTCCTGTCCAGTGACGGTAATTTTAGCCCGTAGCAAATACATGTGGTGCAGCCAATTGCTAACTGTGCACTTTTTCTGCCGCCCTTGCCAAGACAGATCTTTACTGTCCTGTAACTGAGGACTGTAACCCTGTCATTCTCCAATCCTGTGACTTCAGAGGCATCTATGTCTCACACACGGCCACTATAATCTCCCAATATTGATCCAGTCGCATGGCAAAGGCAAATATGTTGAAGTGCACAGTGAAAGCTGCACAAGAGAGCTGATATGTGACACTAAGAGGGAGCCACAGTGCTCATTTTGTTGTTCTTCACCAACATGCCAGATCTCCGTGTGGCTAAAATACACCTTCGCCTGTCTCCGCGAATCTCGCCTGGTAAATTGTGACAGCCACACACTGTGGAGGAGTCTTCAGAATACCGTCATTGATTTCAAACAAATCTGTCTGGACATCTCGTCTCTGTAGTTTGGTTTACCTTTCCACGGCTAATGAGCAGCCGCCTTCGTTTGCTGCCAAGTGAGACGTTCTTTCTCGGGTCCTATGTCAGGAAACGCTGGCGATTCATTACCAGGGAGGTAGATGGAGGAGGGGAATAAAAAGAGTGTGATGGTTAAGCCTGAGCTTTAAGACAGACAACTATGTCCCCTAATCCCTTCTGAGCAGCCGTAAGCCTTCCGTTATCGCTCATTAGAATTGTGCATCCCTTAAACATATTAACTTAGACCCTAATGTGGGCCCCTTTTGTATGACACAGCAGCTGCTTGTAGCAGCCAGTCACTGGGCTAAGAGGGAAGAAACATGCTAATTGCTGTCAAACTCATTTAATTGGGTAACAATTGTTACAAGAGTGTTGTTTTTTTTTTTAATGGATGCTGATTATCAGCCCATTTTTACAGCAATCAACGCTATCCTGGAAAGCTCTTGGGGCAATTGCAATTCCAGGCTATCGCTCAAACAGAGAGGGATCTGATGATAAAACCAGACATGAGCACACACATTGACAGCCACTCCATCAAGTGTGCATTTACATGCTTATATATTCACATATTTTTGCTTTCCTTCTGCCTCACATGGATCGGTCCTCTAGTTATCGTTGCACACATTTTTTAAAAGTCTTGTGGGACTAGGCTCAGAGCCACATCTTCAATCCACTCCCCTGTACTGTACAGTAAATCTGCAGCCACAGAGCGAACCACTCCTCGTTGTGTTTTTCAGCCGCCCCAATATCCTCTAACAGGAGGGGCTCTTTAGTTCCACAGACAGCTCATAACATGAAATAACTAGAGACCCTCTGGGATCACATCGGCCCGACACCCACCAACACAATGACAGTCTAACCTGTGAGCTCTCTGCAGTCTCTGGCACAAATTACATTATCGTTAATAAACACTCATAGGTTGGACTGCGCCCATCTTTGAACTTGACCTTCATTTTGTTTTCACACTGATAAAATTTGCTCCGCAGACAGACAGGTATATAAACATCTGCTACAGTAGGTGTCTCCAGGACCACACACACAAACACACACAGAGTCACAAGATGGAAACAAGGTAAGCTCCATTGTTGCGCCCGGTAACAAGGTAAAAACTCACAGGGGACAAGGTTGTGTTGGAAATGTTGGCACTGTTGATACACTGTACACTGCTGAAATGACTCCAATATTTTTAATACCTGACTTTTGTCTAAGTATAATTTCTGAGATATTTAGTGGGTTTTCTGGGGCATAGATAAAATATCAGACAGTATTTATTCTGTAATGCAGAGAGTAAAACTAACAGTGCAGAACGTGATCCCTTAAACAGTGCTGTGTTGGCTATTGGTATCATCCCAAAATAATGTGCATATATCTGTGCCACACAGTTACTGTCCGCCATGGCTCCACAAATAGAGTACACAAGTAATTTAATTTTTGTGTTTTGATTCCATTTCATTTGTAGTGATTGAGTGCACATGGATAAGTAAAGCCTGACACTGCCTCTGATCTCCGGCCGTGCTAAGGGTCGCACTGACAAAGGACTGGGCGACCACCACAACAAAACGGGGCCCGTTATATATTCTGACTGCAGCGCGGCTAAGACGTTTGGTGTTTGCTGAGACAGCAGATGACTTGGCATGCTCTCTTGGCCCTTTGTTCAACCAAGGCAGGATATACTTAATTGCCTCATTAGCAAAAGGGGCAGTGAGAAGTTGGCCTCTTCCACATTGTTCAATGTCAAGGGTGCAACCGAGAGGAAAGGTTAATCGAGTAAACAGCATCTTCCTCTCCTAAATGGAATATGTTTGTTTTCTAGTATGATGGGTCAGTAGCCAAAAGCTTAATTTCACTCCACAGTGACCACATTATGCATTTGATTTTGTCTTATCTGTGCTATTCCTATTCTAACCTTCATTACTCCTAATTTCAGAGTATAGCTCCGCTTGCTGTTGCTGTGGGGTAACTCCCAAAGCTGTCTTTTTAAAACTTGGACCTGTCGAGAAAGCACAGTCATCATGCCAACTTTAATTATTTTAAGAGCTTGAATTTGCAAACTCTGCTGTTTCCTCCTCCACAGTGTCTTTGGAGCCCAGACAAGCAAATCCAGCCAAATGCTAACACTCTTGATTTCCCTCTTGAAGAAAGACACAAAGTAAAACCTATGTCTTTAAAGATTTTATTATGGCTTTATCAGAAATGACAGCTTGAAGAGTGACAGGAAACGCGGGAGAGAGAGTGGGGAATGACGCAGACCGGAACCTTGTAGCCACCTCTTTGTGAGACACGTGCTCCACCTGCTTCGTCACCAGCGTCCAAACAGAGCCTCATGTTTAATCATCTCAGAGACGTCAAGCTCGGGATGCAGCACAGTTTTCATTCACTATTTCACTGCGGACACGTTGAAGCACATCCATATTCTTAACCGGCAACCACAATAAGACAGTTTATAGTGTGACAGTGTGGATAACAATGCCAAACCATGACAGGCAACTTGAATGCAGTCCTAAGGCCCTGTCTGTCTCTGGACAAGTGACGAGGTGCTGTTTAAGTTGGGTCTGACAAGCAGTGTGATGAGCCAGGCAAAACAAGTGTGCAATAAAAAGAAATGCACAGGAAACATGCCATTATTATTGCAAAGTTGTTGCCATGTATATGTCAGTCTCTGAGGTGCACTCCATTACTGCAGTCAGTTTACACAATCACATGAGCACCACTTGCCTACAGCTGCAGAGTGCTTGTGTCTATGAGTGTTTAAATGGCAGTAACAAACACGCTCCACCTTCACTCTATGCTCAAACCAATCTAATGTTGGCTTCCTGATCTTGAAGGAAATTAGTTCCACCATGGAAAAAACACTATATAGGGCCTAGAAATTTTTTATTATTTTTTTTATCTAGCAACCACCCTACTGCCAGTTTCTGACAGTGGATACGCTGAAAAAAAATATGCAGCTGCACATTTGCATGGGCAGCATAGCGTAAAGGCTCCATTTCATCAACAAGTCAAGTCTAACGAGTTGGAAATAACGGAGGCAGTGGTACCATCTGTTCTGAACCTCTTTGCTGGGAAAAAGGGAAAAAATAAGTGGACTAGGACTAGGCCAGGAAACACTTTTTTCAGGTAATAGATATTGTACTTACACCCAAAGCCTGAGCTCCTGAATAAACAATTTTATCTCTTATCACCTCTGCTAACAAACCACCTCAGCGTTTTGGCTTAATAAAAGGCTAACTTGCTGTTTTATATGAAATACTGAAGGGATAGCCGTAGTACAATCAGTGGAATTACATACTTAATATATGGACCACTTAGAAATTGATCAGCAGTATTAAGTGTGCAATGTTTTTCACAGTGCTATGACGGGCCAAATATCTGGCATTGTCGTTGGATAATTAAACCATTCTTTACATAACATCCACTGTAAGAGAAGAGCACTGGCAACCCAAGGCGGGACCTAATTTATTGCTTTTGACAGTTCCTATGACATGAGGTAAGGTTCTGATGACCAAGGATTTCACCCCTATAAAGAATTAATTAGCAGAATTGCATATCTTGCAGAGCTTTAAAGGCCAAAGTTTTATTGCAGTCAATAAACAGATTACGCCTATGACTCAAAGTTACAGTGTGATCTGAACTTTTTTTAGTCTCCTCGTTTTTCCCCTCACACTCAGTATAGATCTAAATTTGACAGATAGCTCAGGCCTGACTTAAGCTATCATGTGCTAAAAGTGGAGAGGTATCCTCCAGATGGTGTGCCGGTCTTGTGCAGGTAACCACTTTGTCTTCCACCATTCTAATCAAAGGCCACCAAATTCCCTCCTTTTCAAACACTATCCATCTTCGGGTCTTTCCTGGCTGCTCGGTGATGACCAAACGGTGCTGAAGATAAATGTCTGAAGGGCAGAAGGGCCTCTGCTGATTAAAGCCAGTAACGCTTTAGGGAAGACTGGCAAGCAAAAGAGGAAATGGAGTGAGAAAACATGGCACGCGGGTTCACAACACCTAATGGAGTATCCTGCTTGCTGGGCTAATAGACTGTTTCAAATTGAAAGGAACAGCAGGCGTCTAAATAGAGGGACGTGGAACATTTCCTCCTGTTCATTCAGTCAGCTCCCAATTGGAAAATCGTAAAAAGAAGAAAGAAAAAAAAAAGAAAAAAATCCTGCCAGGGTTGCTATTATGTGGTGCAGAGCAAGTTGCTTTTATCCAAGTGCAATTAATTCTGAGGATTGAATTACAGCGGAATGAAAGAGACGTCAATATTTTGTACATCTGCATCACACTGGAATAAATTAAATCCATTTCATAATTCTTTCTGTCCGCATGAAAAATCCTTTGCTTTAAAGTTTATGGGGATGACTCCCTGTGGTCACAGGCTTGCTGTGAACTGAATTCTCTTGCTGATTCCAGTTTCAGCCGTGCGATGCTGTTTGAAGGTCCAAGATGATATTTCGACATGATAATCAATAATCACAGCGAGAGCCGAGGCACTGCACAGGTTGGAGTCTGATAGGGGCACCCCATGAACAATTAGAGCACTAAGCGACTAGTTAGACGAGATCAATTATTGGCAGATGGTTTACAAAGGATTTGATACTCTGTCACTCACGGAAAGTGTTAGCCAAGCACGCAACCTGCCCTGCAGTGATAGCATCCAATCAAGGTCCCCTCTGTTGAGCAAAGAGAGTGATTTCACATCATCTTGACTTGACACACAATCAGCGCCAGCCATGGTCGTGGTAACAGGCTTTCAGGGGACAACAGAAACCTTTGAAGAGACACAGGCTTGACCTCCACTGTAACACAACCAACATCACCCCTGTGTTGTCGCTGGCTATAAATCGTTTGCTTTTTTCCTCCTTTGTGTCACTCACGTAAGTACGATGCTAAGCTGCTTGAAAGTGAAAGACACCTCAGCAATTAGGGATTTGGATTTTTGAGCTGTTTATTTTCTTGCACAATTGTGTTGAGCAGCTACACACTAAACAGAGACATACCTAGTTTCAAAGACAGAGAACATACATCAAAAGCATGTTCTGCGTAGAGAAGACAAGCATGCCAGCTTTATTCCACGCTGCCAGTTTTCAGTAAGGCAGAAAGCACTTGAAAGCACCACAAAAGGGTGCTGAGATGATAGCATCTCAACCCCCACCACTGATAAACAAATCATTTTAAATGGTGCTTTTGCAAGATGTAGGAATTTTGATCACTTTTGCGCTTGCACCCAAGGAGCACTTGGTTGGTGACGGATGGAATCCCATTTTCAGTAAATGTCAATAGCTGCAAAGAATTAACACCAGAGCAGACCTTCGGTGGGGCGAATCAATGGTAGACAACCCCATTTACCACCTCTCCGAGAGCATTGCTGTTTATCATATCATTTTGTTGACTCTTTGATCTCCTCACTGCTTCCATAAAACGATCATAGACCTTGATTGAAATATTTATGCTCACAATAGCAAATTCACTTCAAATTATCTGAGAAAATAGTTGTAATGCGCTTGCTTCATTGAACTTAATGGTTATTCACTAGTACATATAAGGCAGGAATCCTCTCTTTGAAGCACATGGCCATGGGTCGAGACGTTACAAGGAAATACAGGCAACCCAATACACCTTTTAGTTGCAGAACTACAATAGGTATTAGAGTCCTTGGTTTTGGAGTAGCATTGTCTTATTGCATTTGAATTTTTTTGAATATATAGGACATCTGACAACAGAAAAAATACACAGGCTACGTGGGACAGAACATACAGACATCACCTAAAAACCCTAAAACTGATTATAACATCAGTATCATTACTGGGAGAATATTGGACTCTAAATGGTGTAAAACAAAAGGTAATTATACTAATTACGGGAGGTGAAATTCAAACTGGGTTTGTAATCCATAGTAGCCAGGGGCTCCTGGGATATGATAATATGAAGCAAAGCAATCCTGGTGCTTTAATGCAAGGCCAAAGACTTCTGTTCTCAGTGCTGAAAAAACATTTGAGACTTGGACCAGTTAGTGAGCAATCTAGGAGCTGCCAGATCAAGGGATTCAAGAGGAGAAGGTCTGCTCTGAAAAGAAACTGCTGCTATCTAGACACTTCAATTCAATAGCCCCGTATAAAGCAGAAGCATCAAGTGTAATGTTATGGAGTAATTTCTTGAATATATATATATATATTTTAAAATCAATTCACATTCACATAAAGCCCCAGGTGACTACTTGTCAGTTTTGTCATTCCAGTCAGAGACAGTAAACTGCAAAAATAAACCAATCTACAAATAATATTCAGATACTAATCATTTCTATTGGCGAAGGCAATCTGTGAGAAATTTTAATAACTGACTGAAAAACATCGTGCCTATTTTAAGAGCGGTGCTTCGTGTTTTTTTCCTGCTGTCAGAATGTTAACAAAGGGAAAATGTGGCATCTCCTGCTTTAAGCTACAGTTGACCTTTAAATATTGAAGCGACACATTGACTTTAAGAATCTTAACCAACCACTGTGAATCCCCCAACATATGGACTTATTGTCTTATGAGTGGATAATGTGTTGCAATATCTGTTACAACATCTGTCATGTTACCAGACTTCTCAGATTTTTCTGCGGGACTGGAGTTAGTGTTATAAAACCCCATTTCATTTGTGCAGACAGTGTTGCTTGCCAGATTAATAGATTTTTAATGCCTACGTATTAATTCACTAATTACCCAAGCAATTAAAATGTCATTTGCAAAAATTTTAGGAAGACCATCCTAACAATGGGAATGTTGACTGTTGCAAAACTTAAAAGAACAGAGTCTCTTTGAGTTTTTGAGTGTTGCTCAATAAAAATGATCTCATGTCTGAATTATTATACAGAGCAGCGGGCATGTACAATATGCATATGTGTATTAGTTCATTTCCTCCAAATGTCTTTAGCTGTCTGCGTACTGTACAGCAGAACAGCGAGCGGGTGTAGCGTACTGTCATGCGTAGACTGCACATGTGGCTCCAGTTAAAGTGAATGTGAGCCTCTGCAGAACATCTGTCAAAGATTAGAGAAGTGAAATAGGCAGTTCCTGTTCATACGTTCCAAAATAATCTGGCAGTTATTTTCCCGCTGAAGGATGAAAAGGGGGAGGGTTTATAGGTCAAAAACACTGCATACACCCAGCTCTGTTTGAGCATGTGTCTCGCAGTTTTACAAGAAGCAAGTGACAAAAGGTCCATACAGAGTATTTGCATGGACTAAAGCTTGGAAATCCTGAGTGTGACAGAAGAAACACCAGTGGCGAAGATGGAGAGAAATACTGAAGAAACAGCAGATGAATTCAGCTAAGGCTGAGTCAATTCCACCACTGTGGGCTTCATTTCTTTATTTCTTTTTTTATCCTATATGGCTTGGATTTCTACAAAAACACAGCCAACCTTAACCCTCAGCAAAAGCACTTAGCTCATAAACCAGGTACACTTTTACCTACAAACACTCTCATTTCAAACATGGCATCCGGCTCGCTGCGACAGACAAGAGAGACCTTCTGACTAAAAGCACCACAATCAATGAAACATGAAGAATCCCTCAGGTACGGAAGGAGGACGGATTGTTATTCAGGGAAGCACGCTGTCATTCAAAGGCCGCATCAGAGGGAAAGTGCTTGGAAGGCAAATCAGTGTTTGTTAATGATATGGGTCAATTGTTTTGAGGACAGCTGGACCTCTGTCCTCATCTGCGGGTCTCTTCAGTCAACCTTGGTCATGGTTTTGTATTCCAGAGAGCTCTGCCCTTGCTGATCCATTCAGATTTGCCACTTTTGCTTTGAGTAATACAATCTTCTCTTGATGGAAATCTGTTTACACTTTGTTCTGCATGTCAAATAGCTGACATTGTAGGTGGAAGGGAAGTCATTTCACTATCTGGGGCAATGCACTGCTAGCTATTTGCTATTTCCCCTCAATAGCTGCAGCTGTACTGTACTGCAGCCTGCAGCTTGAATGCAATATTTACTGGATACTGATTGTTGAACACATACTCTATGTGTATTGTAATGCTTTGCACCAGCCGCTTGCTCAGTCTGGGCGTGAGAAAGTGTTGACATGTCTGCATCGCATTTATCAAATAAACTTTGAGCAAATTAATTACACTCACCGACTGAAGTGAGACTGAAAGTCATTTCAAAGTTTATGCTTCTACAATGTGAGACGAAGGTTGACTTCAATGCACTGCACATAGCTCAGCACCCAACTGACAAATGCTTTACATATCGTGCAAATCCAAATCCAGCACAGCAGTTCTGCCAAATTCATCACATGCTCCCTAAAAACAAATATTTTCAAAGCTGAGACTATACACATGGGATGCCATATGATAAGGTCAAAGAATCATGTGAGTCAAAAGGGGATCAAAATGAAACCTTAATGTATGGTAACTAGACGTCAAGTGTCGAAACATCTCTGGGTTTGAAGAAATGTCAGAAGTCTGTGCCTGGGTGTGTGTGTGGGAGTGTGATTCAGGCGCAAACACATCAAGATGTCACTTCAGAACCTCTGGCTCAGGAGGCTCCTGTCATCTTCACATTTCAGAGATCCTCTGCCTACCCCGGCAGACATGCTAAATATAGAATGGGGACAGAATTTCTGTTTGGAGGCACTGCTCTCTTTATCTACATCGAACACTAGCATGCATGCATTTGACACTGCCATCTTCTCGCTGTTATACAGTATACAGTATAAGCCTGCATGCAGACGCACATCCATTGATTTTTTGGGAAAAAAAAAACGGCACTGCGATACACTCCTGTGATCACTCACATTGTGTTGTCCTTACAGACTGAATCTCAGGCAAACATAAGACTCCCCTCGAGTGTGGATGCTCGCGCATAGACAAGCTGCTCATTCGTTCCAATTACATTTCTGTCAAGTGACTTACACTCTGTTATTACTTCCTGGACAGTCATTTTCAAATTCCCCACATTCAGAATCATTTAATCCTGGCACAAGGACAGATAAGCAATCCATCACGAGTCTCCTTTACCTGGCTGGATGTACCACTGCACCAAGAGTTCTTTTATATGACCTTGTTCTGTTTTTACTTTCTTTGGGCAGAGTTACCAAAGAGAGCTACAGAGGTCTATGTGGCAATTAATTGTCCTACTTATCTGTAATGTGAACAATGGATATTACATCTCCAACACATATTAAATTATGGATGTCTCATGACTTGCGAGGCCAAAACCAAATAAAAAGGAAATGAGCCTCTATTAATGACTATTGATTCTTTTATAATAAAACAGCCACTGGCTTCGGTGTTGATCTTGAATTAATACAGGCTATAACTTTAGGAAAATGTCCTTCAGTCTGGCACAGCAGAGCAGCCTAGCCTGAAAAGCTACATACATTTCCTTGCTCTTTTAGCTGACTGGCAGATGTTGGTCCTGCATGAGAGATCTGTGTGCTGGGATGCAACTGTACTGGGCGTTCAACCCTAATATCATTTTTCTGTCGCATTGAATTGCTTTATACAGTCATATCTTGTGGCATGACAGGAAGTAAGAAGTGCCTCACCATGGCAACAACAAGACATTACACACAATACTTTACATAGTCTGGCGGTTATTTTGAGAAAATCATGGTGTTATTTTTAATAAGGGAATAATTTGCTGTTGTGCCATTCAATGTGTAAAGTTTGTGACTTTGAATTGGTTGTTTTAAACAGCATAGTCATCATCATCATCTTAAAGCCATTGGTATCTGGAGAATCTGCAAGGTTTGCTTGAAGAGGACTGAGGATCAAAACCAGAAAATAAATAATACTGATATGCAGCATCCAACGCTGAGTCAGCTCCTTCAGTTAAACCGAGGATCACTGACCATCACTACCAAGCACATACTTTGGATTCACTGCAGTCCAGTGTAACCCCGTCCAAATACATCCCCATGTTTGCTGGGCCACAGAATATGCCAATTTTCCACTTTCTATGCTGCTCGTCTTATTCAGGGTCATAGGGGAACTAGCGATTTTCCCAGAATGCTTTAAGCAAAGGGCAGGGTACTCCCCTAAGAGGTCAATGTGCTGTGGAAGTAACTGAATAATGCGGAGCTGAAGATAACAACCTCTTTCAGGCATTTACAAGCCCAAAGCACAAGCCACATCAAGCAGAAGCAAATAACATCAGTTGCACGTCTGAACAAATCAAATGAAAAGTTAAACACATTTGCTGATGTCTTTTTCTCTCTGCACTGCAATATGAACCAGCAGTGGACAAAAGCACGACTTTTGGACTAGAGCAGACGAACCATTTTCAGTTGCTCTTACAATAACTCAAGGATCTCTGGTTTCCTCAGTTATGGTCAAAGTAGGGGAAAACAAGCCCCCCCCTTCTGTTTTACTCTGTACCTGCTCTGTACCTGGAGTCTTATCCAGGCTCTCTCTACATTACTGCAATAATAGCAATAGCTGCAGCAATAGTGGAAATAACAGCAGATGTGATATCAGTATCAGTAGAGGTGCTGATAACACCTATTGCCTATTGCTGGTAGATGAAGCTTTCATTGATGATCTCAGCTAACTGACATTTTCAATGAAGCTTAAATGCAAACATTATATATATATATATATATATATGTGTGTGTGTGTGTGTGTGTGATGATTTTGCAGAATTATTAAGATATTCTCTTCAATACTTCACATCACAACCGGCATATGGAAAACATCTTTGTGGCTTCTGTGTGTGCTACCTTTTAAATCTTTTGCCTGTTTTAAAAATGTCATAAGCTTGGTGTTTATCTGCAGGGAGGCAGACTGCTGTCCTCACAAGCATGCAGGTGCATGCTAAATAAATCTGGGCAGCAGATTTCAAGGGAGGGGTCAGGTGAACTTTTATCCTCTCTCATTTTCCCCCGTTTTTTTTTTTTTTTTTGAGAGCCCCCCCCCCCCTCCCCCTCCTCCCCTCCCTCCCCAACCAGAGCAGTGTGTGGTTTTGGAATGAAGGCTGACTTGTGCTTTTCCTTACAATACATACATGTCAAGGTTCATTTTTATTTATGATCATGTGCATCACAAAGTGCAAGAGTAGGTATAATATATATAAAATAATAATATATTCTGACATCATCCTAAATGGGTGCTGGAAAACATTTAGTGAATGTAAAAAAAAAAAATTGCAGAGGAAAAAAAATCATTGTAAATATAATGATTTGAGACATAATCGTCCGCATCCAGGAAGCATCGCTTCTTAAACCAATTGGTGTTCTTTGAAGGGGAATGGGAAGTGACTTACCCAGAAACAAAGAGCGAAATATTGCAGACATCACGGCTGGAAATCCCAATGTGCAAACGGAGCTCGGAAACAATGCGCTCAGGCTGCCTTCACATTCATTCGGCCGACCTGAGAGCGGCCACCGTCAGCGAAACGAGGGGCGAAATCACCGAGAAATAAATCTTCATGGAGCGTGTGAGTCCGCGGGCATCATATGTTGCACACGCCCGACACATCTAAACCTCCCGGAAAAAAGAAGGAGAAGAAGAAGAAAAATGAGAAGTAGAGGGAGAAACGTGGCTCTTTCTCTTCATCGTCATTGTCATCGCAGGATACTTGGCGTCAAATCAAAGTTCCCCGGCTCTGTCTGGCTCTGGCGTGGGACGTGTTGTCTCAGGGTCCCCTCCTGTCTCCTGCTCAGCAGTCTCTCCTCCTTTCCTCCTCCGCTGCACAAAATGCCAGAGAGGAAGAGGAGGAGGAGGAGGAGGAGGGGGAGGATAGGTGGATGAGGAGGGGATGCTGAAGGATGGAGACCTCTAGAGTCTGAAGTTCACTTACGCAGCCCGAACATCCTGCTGCTGGCCGGCAGACTGTCGGCGCTCTCGTTGGCTGCTGAGGGCTTTCATGTGAATTGAATTAAAGGAAAAAATAATGTTATGGGCTAACAATAGTCTTACACCATAGAATGGACTTTTTAGTGAGTCAGTCTGTAGCATGCAATGAGTATATAGCATTTTTTTAATCTTATCTTTAGCCATTTAAGTCCTTTATTGATATCAATATTGGAGCAAAATTGCCTTAAGGTAGTTTGTAATCTAATATACTGAAGGATCTCAATAGTACTGCAGGGCTTTTATTTTCTATTGCTTCACATTACTCTGTATTTTTTAGTGTTGTGATGATTTATCACTCAGGCAATCAATCAGCGGATTAATTGATTGATTTATAATCATTCTTCATGATTTTTTTTACATTTTTGTTTCACATGTAAACATATGTATGTTTTTAAACATTAGTCATCCAAAAAAAAGCAGTTTGATATTAGACAGATATTACTGATGGACTGATGCACCAACGAAATAATTAGATGAATTAATAGTTAGTATCATTGTTACACGTAGCACTGTCACGACTCTACAGTGATGTAAGACTTTTGGATTGTTAGTTTAATGGTGTGATTCCAGAAGAAGAGGCAATCAAATTCAAAAGCATGAAACATTTTCTGGGCTATTTATATTTTGCAGGCAGTGATGATGCACACTTGTGATCAAAGGCAGTTTTTAAACTGGAAGGCATATTTTTGTTTGCTTACCATTTCTTATTCATTCACAAGGTTTGCCAATTTTAGGATTATTTAATCAATCTTTTCAAATTTGCCACACCAGATTCATCCCGTGCACTAAGTCACGCTCGTATATGTCAGATATCTTAAGAAAAAAAGGCAGAGTGATCTAAGTAAGGCAAACAGACAGTAAAATGGGTATGGATAGTTGTGAGCTGATTGTGTCTTTACAAAAATCTACAAAAATAAAAAGGGGTTTTTGCTCCCTGGTGGCCCCTCTGCCCCCCCCCAACCCTGAGTGGCCTGCTCTTCAGCACCAGCCTTCCTCCTTTCCTTTCCGTTCCAATAACTAGATAGCTTGAAACAATGTCTCTCATGCACAAGCAGACATGCACACGCATCCTTTCTCTCTGTCGCTCTTCTTTTCCCTCCTGTCTTCCACAACGTAAATACAGAGACACAAAGAAACACATGTACACAGTGTGCAGTTGATGAGACACTGCAAGAAATACACAACATAAGACAGGCAGATAAGACACAGTGAAGTGATGTCTTCCGTCCTGTGTGGTTGGGTATTTTGTGTTGTAACAACACTTGGCATCTTTTTGTCTTGGCTCTGTTTTTCTTTTGAATTTCCACCTGAATTTAAAAGGTCACGGTCTCGTTGCAACTCGTCTCTGGAAGTTTAGTATTCACAGACACAACCCTCTACACGGCTTGGTGAGGGTGCAGAAGCAAAAACTGCTCTCAACTGTAGCAATATCAGCTGTCAAACAATGATGGATGGTTGGTTGCAACAGACATGCTTGCCCCTGTAATCACAAAATTCCAGATACAGAAACACTTGATTGAAAAAAGAAGCAACCAATAACCGAGTAATATTAAATCTATGTTCTAAGTTCTTTTTTTTTTTTTTCTCCTACAGCAGGATGGGATGTGGCGGCAGGGCAGACTACGCAGCTGCAGGACGCATTATACAGCACTGAAGTTATCCTTATTGCTCTTTTAAAAGATGACCTTATGTACAAAAGGATGGCAACACTAAATGAGAAATGAGAGCAGATCTATTGTTGATAGCAGTGATTCTGCGATCTGTTCCTTGTCCTGCATGTAGTGTAGATGGTGCCATGGTAGGCAACCTGTCTGCGTTCGGTGGCTTGGCCTTGGTGCATGATATAGCACCCCAATGCAGATGGCCTCACAGATGGTTGATATTTATACCATGGGGCCTTGAAAAGTCACTAGTGTGGAAACTGCTCTTTCTCCCTGATTAGTTTCACATCACCAGGAGCACAGCAATCCCCATACAACCCATTCCCCGTTCCTCACTGCACTCCAAAATATATTACGAGCTGTGAAATTTACTCTAAGACAGGAAAACATTTGTGATATTATTACAGAATAAATAACATTTGCTCTGCATGCTACCTATTTTTTGAAGTGGTGATGTGTTGGGACGACCCCCCCCACTTACCCTCTTCTTTCTTTTTAGTGCATGAAAATGTAATCCTCCTAAGTGCAGGGTCCATGATTTTTTTAAAAATCTTCCAGACCCAACACAGCTTGCATTTTAGCTGGGAGTACTCTTGACTTATGTACTTTAAGTAGATTTGCAATTTAAAAGTGGAGCAACACAATACACCTTGGATTTCCTGGCAGAGACAGAGTGCTTCTACAACAGTGTTCCTGTCCGCCAGAACAGCTGTATCTCCCTCATCATGGCATCACAGGGATGTTTGTGTTTTGTTGATGCACGGGCGCCACCATGCAAACACATGCGACTACTCCAGGATGCCAGGCTTTGGCCAGCTCTGTTGCCTGACCTCAGGGAATGAGAGAAGTGGATAGTTAAAAGGATTTTTCAGTAACAATAATAGAGGTGGAGAAAAAAAAAAGTCTTTTGTTTAGACTCTCTATTTTTAGCAACCAGTGTGATGCGCTGCTGATAGTGCTTCATGGCTCAGAGATCCTTTATAATTTAGTGAGGGAGAGGGCGGCCCTCTGAGATTTATGGCAAGCATCTCAGGGCGGCATTGACCACTTGGTTTATTGATTCAAATTGGATATTTGTTTATGTGTCTGTAAAGCTCTTTCCCACATGTCCCGTATGAACCCTACCTCAGGGGGCATTCAAATTGTCAGCTTCTCCTTTAAACAATAAAATAAATGCACTCCTGGTCAATGTTCATTATTTTAGCTCCTCTTTAAACAAATAGCTGATCCTTGACAATCAGAGTTGAATTGAACAGCAGTGCTATGCAGTGTAGGGAGTAGATCAGCTAATAAAAAGAGCCAAATTAGACAAGTGTGTGTCTTTTGTTTGCTTTCTCTTGTCATATGTGTCATGACTTCTACGCAAACTAAACCAAGATCCTCGCGCAAGAACCGTGTGAGACAATTTTTCCTTTTTATTTTTTAATATTTTATATTCTACAGTTCTGTGGAGTCTAGATAGGGAGATTTTGAAAAGATCTGAAAGTTTCCACATTCTGTGTTTGTCATCACCGCATATCAAATTTAAACTGCAATAAAGGACAAGGAGCTAATGCCTATTTTAAACCTCTTCCTGTTCCACTGTGCCGTAAGTGCAGTTGTCTCCTTGGATTGTAAAGCCCACTGAGTTCAAATGTGGATGTTCCTCCTCAATTTATTTATGAGCCTTTCACGAGAAATAAGAGGCAAGGAAGGATAGAACTTAAAAACATATTCTCATACTCTAATTAAAGGAGCAGTTCGGATGATGGAGCCCAACAGAAAACCAACCCAGTTTTATTTGACATATCTTGGTAGAGTCTGAAGGTAAGTGGATGTGCTGAATGGGAATGATTGAGTGAATGAATGAATTCATCAGCCAAACCAAGAGTACATGGCTGAATAAAGCAAACACACATGATGGTGCCATTTGGTGGAGTGCAATAAGACTGATGGTTGTTTATTTCGAATCGCACAGCTCTGACTTTGGGAAAGGTAATAATGTTAAATTGTAGCCTGCTCCAATCCTGGATAAACAGATCAATCAC
Organism: Remorina albescens; assembly: GCA_034769265.1. NCBI lineage: Eukaryota > Metazoa > Chordata > Actinopteri > Carangiformes > Echeneidae > Remorina > Remorina albescens. The sequence goes on along the minus strand of CM068497.1, from coordinate 6,439,809 downwards.
GTTTGAATATAATTTCCACCACATTGCATGCTACATCAGAATTTGTTTTCCTCAACACTGGCAATTTCCACATCAGTGGATAAAGAAAAATGCTGCATCCTGTCTGTTTCTAGAAACCACCCCAAAAGAAAAATCGAATACATTATTAATTAGATGAGGTTGTCTGCTCTATTTAAACATGCTTTTCCATTCGTAAGAGAGTTTAGAGGAACACCACACTATCACCACAATGTAACCTGAGAACTGAAATACTGACATTTAATTCAAAAGTGTATCTTAATGACCTAATTTCTGAAGCCTGCCCTGACAACTGCATATAAAGTGATAAAAGAATACAACCTCAGCATGAATTCAATCTTTTGTGTCTCACTTTTTTCTGTCCTGAACCATTATTAAATGTTCTGACAAATAAGCTCATGCAAATGAGAAACTGTGTCATCCCTCTGACTACAGATCACTGACACAAAAGAACCTTTATGTTCATTACTGGGACATTTGAGTAGCCTTTGTATGAAGCTTAGAAAGCCCCTACCCAACAAATTAGCTGATTTGCTTTGGATTTAAACGTAAATTGGATGGCTTTTTTGCCATTGATCGCTTTGCCTCTTCAGGTTTATTGACACAGGATGGAGAGCTCATGAGTCCGTTTTTGTTTAACAAACAAACAAGGTTGGCTCGAGTGAGAAACGAGTACAAAGGGAAGTACAAGTGAAGTGCCTGAGGGTGATTTTTAATTTGGGTGATTTTGAAATTCCTGCCTATTGTCCAATCCCAAACCTGATGATCGCTATTGCTGCCCTTTCCTTGATGAAGTGGTCTCCACCCTGGTCAATGGGGAGTGACTGATGTGAGCCATATGGTGGTGGAGAGCTAGCATAAATCAGCAGACACTTTGCATCTTACTGTATGTGAGGTGTGGGTGTAGCTGGGAGGCATCCATCTTTAGCATGTCTCTATTCATCACTTGGGGAAATGACCAAGCTGTTGGTTAACAGCACAAGGCAAATTTAAGAATCACCCCGAGTCTTACACAGTATATCCATATCAGTGAGGAAGCATTTACTTAAGCTGTATCTGCTCTCCATGAAAACCAAAGCACAATTCTGACCAATTCAAGAAAACACCACTGTGTGTGTTAACAGATTTCTAACACAAACACAGATCTCCTTGAAGATTTCAAGGGGCTTTTGAGCAAACCTCTTCCATTTGTCTGTTAAGTGACTGAGGGACACTTCTCGATCTCCTTATAGCTGCTCTCTTGACCAGTGGAGCCTACGAGGTATTTGACTTGCCACGTCGATTTATACATGTGAAATGGCCGGCCAACAATTGAATTAAACGCAACTGAACTTAGGACTTAGAAGTCCAGTTGCATTCAATTCAATTGTTGGCCGGATATGACTGTGACCTGGATGAATGAGAATATGCACAGATACATGTGAAATGGTCTCTTGTTGAGAGAGGTTGTTGATGTTCTTCAGGGAAAAATGCAGCAACTACAACAATTATTCTCATATGAAGGTAGTCAAATCATCTAAGTCAGTGAAATTAGATATAGTAAAGAAAATAGCGTCTGCTTGTTAAAATTTTACTTAAAGCCGCTTTGTCAATACTTTTAAATTAACAATTGTAATAATATGACTAAAGAATCATCAAAGTTTTACCATTTTGGTTGACTTGTACCAAGACTGTATGAAAGCTGTCCAGTACCAGGCAGCAAAAAGACACAATTAACAATGAGCTGCTGAACATGGAGGATCTAAAAACAAAACAAAAACTTCCTCAGGAGTTGGAAAGTGGAAGGAAAGGAGAGGAGGGCGAATGTTGGAGAGTGAATACTGGATTAGGTGGACACAAACACAACTGCAAAAACTGTTGTTTTATTTAAAAAACAGATTTTGAATCTGTTGCATGTTAAAAAAAAGATTGCCAATAAATTAGCTTCCCGCCTGTTTCCACAACCCTCAATTCACATCCAATTCAATTATTATAGGATTAAGTGCAAGCATGGATTCTAAATATGACAATAGTGACTGTAGATATGCATCAAAATGCACCTTATTAGACCCCATATTACACCTAAACAAGCACAGGGTTAAAAATTTTGTGTCATGACAAGGAAAAACAGTAAGGACTATATTTCAACAGCTTCTATGAGACACAAATGAAATTAATTTGCAAATGAGAGGAAAAGGCTGGATGTGAGAGTTTGTGGGTAAATTTTTATTTTCACTATCACATTGTCACCTCAATTGTCTTAATAACTAAACATATATCAAGGTGAAAGTGAAGTAAAATGAATATGTATATTAACATTACTGCTAATAGTCATAGTCATAGTCATATTTTGAAAGATGTCTGCAGTTGAGGAGTGACCGACTCACCGTGTGCAGGATTTTCTGCTCTTGCCTACTTATTTCTACAGTATGGTAAGATATGAGAACTGTGATACAAACATAGCAAAATCTGTATTATGTAAAATAAATAAATAAATAAATAAATAATTAAAGGGGAGAAATCAACAAATAAAGTCACAAAGAGCTACATTTTTATTTTTGAGCGAAACAGAGCAAAGGATGCATAATTATGATGTCTGTGCTTTGGGAACTGCCCAAATAACCTCAGAATGGGGGGACCAACATTTTCTAAAGGAAGGAACAAACAAAACAAAACAAAAACAAAACACGAAACAATATTGGTCACAGACAATGACCAGAGACTATTTTAGAGCTCAGGCAATTTTCTAGAACAACTGTGGGCTCAGGCATGACTGATGCAGGGACCAGGAAAGCAAGATCATTTCTTTGACAAGAAAAAATACCAAGTTCAGCATAAAGCTGTGATACCCTTATTGGAAAAAAAAGTGATGTACAAATGTCTGACTCTGCGGAGATTTATTTGTGATACAGATGATCATGAGGCATCACTGTGACTCACTGGGCATGGGCTGCTCTGATGAAACAGCTCTAATGCTCTATAAATATGTTTTTCCTTCTCGGGGATTAGGGGAGAAACACATTCCTCTCTGCACTGATATTGTATCATCACAGTGATAAAGCAATTAGAGGAGCCTTCCAGAAAAATATCAAATGTGGCCAACAGAGTCCAACCACACACACAACATATGCACACACACATACACACTAACACTCTCTGTGTCAGTTTCAGTGGGGAGCCCTCGGGGCCTTGAAGGCCTTCAGAGGAAGCCAAACATTTCTGCATTTGAAATGGTATATTTAATCTCTTTTATTTGTTATTTTCTAACTCTGACTGTAGCCTTATTAAGTTTTGATTCAGATATGGAAGGTTCACTGTCCTAAAACCATGTTAATAGTTTTCCTATGAAATTTCTTATAATTTGTTACCTTGCCAAATAAAAGGTTGCCTGGCTCTTGCCTTCATAGGTAGGTATGGAATGGACCTCAAATGACTATACTCAATACTTTTGATTCTTTTGATTGGTGGACCCTTACACAATATTCATTTATTCATTCATCATCTACCGTTTATCTGTTTCCGTGTCACGGGGGGTGCTGGAGCCAATCCCAGCTCAGATTGGGTGAGGGCAGGGTACACCCTGGACAGGTCACCAGTCCATCACAGGGCCAACATACAGAGACAGACAGAGACCAACAACCACTTACACTCACACTCACACTCAGGCCTACGGAAAATTTATAGTCACCAATGAACCTAAACATGATGTCTTTGGACGGTGGGAGGAAACCAGAGTACCCGGAGGAAACCCACGCAGGCACGGGGAGAACATGCTAACTCCCTCACACAAGGATAAGCTATGCATTCAAAAAATTTACATTTATAACTTTATGTTTGGCAGCCCCCCTTTTTTTTTTTTGCATAGGCAGTAAACTGGACGTTACAGGGAAATTGATCAGTCTGGCTAGTGCTGCTGTAATATGTCTGAGCCTCTTACAGAGTTGCGTCAGTTGGTGATTGGTTGCTTTTGAAACTCTCTGAGTGCAGCTCACTCTTAGCTGAAGACAGAGCTATGGTGTCTGTGGTCTGACAGCATCGGGCAGTGATCTGTTTACAGTGTCTGCGCTCTGAAAGACGTCACAGCACCAAAGAAAGGGGTCTTCACATGGGCGTCATGTTCGCATCACTGCTGACTTGAGGCAAAGTCAATATATACCTTTGACTATTAGGCCATTTGACACGGGGGTGACAAAAGCCAGATCGTGTAGAGTTTTTCAAAGTAAAGGGAGCTATTCCTATTCTCCACAGTCATAAAGTTTTGTTTTATTTTATTTTATTTTATAAAAAAAATACAGCAAACTATGAAATAGTGGGCCAAAACCCTCATGAGATGCCAGGTTGGGTCGATTGGTTGAAGATCTAGCTCTAATACTCACAGCTCAACACTGCTGAGCTCTGATGTGTGCGCTGTTTGGGCTACTTAGCATTCGCAGTAGGAAGCTGCTAATCACACTGAGGAGATTTAGGACCATCTGTAGATGACCAGGAAGTACACACTTAAGCAAATCAATCAATCGGTTTGTTAATTCCAATGATTTCCGCATGATTTCTTGACCTTAGCTCTTGAAAGCATCAGCTTATGTAACACGCATGCACTCGTGAAAAATTAGATTGTTTGTGATGATCATAGAAAAGAAAAAGGGAGATGTGAAGCTGACGATGTAAGATAAAAATTTAAGTCCCCTTTTCAGCTGCCATTTTCATGATGCTGTCAGCAAAGTTTGAATGATTATTGCCGTCAACTGACTCACATCAGACCTGTTTTTATTGATGGATGGGATGTTACAGCAACAGATTATCAAAAACAAAGCAGCCGACTCTACAGATAAAAAGTTCATTTCTGGTTATCACCATTTCGATTTATCACCTTTCTGGCTGCGAACGCAAGGCTCCATCTCTGTCCTGACCTTTCAGGCTGGGTACAGGTTTCATTTATCAGCAAAGTTAGAAAAAAGATATCTCTATAGAACATCCCTTCTTGTTTCTGATTGAAGTTCAGCTCTGGTTTTATCCACGTAAATCAAAAGTTCAGTTTGATGCCTTGGAGGTGCCACTCTAATGTCCGTCTTCATTCTCCATCTCCTTCCTCACAGATGAGTTTATTCATGGTCTTCCTAATTTGTCCTGATGGGATCTTACTATTTTGCACACTGAGAGCTTGGGTAGGACAAGTGGTGGTGGGAGCAGTCCCAAATAGGACGAATGTCAGCCGGGCAGAAGAGGCATGGGTAACCTGTCTCCTGGGGAAGGTTGCCTGCATACAAAGTGGAAAGCTCAGCCCTGCATGTGTGGTTTCCAATAACAAATGTAATGAATATGATAATGGAGGTCAAGGCTGTCTTATATGTCAATCATGTTTGAATCAGGCAAAGTGGTGCATACTGTGGAAACGATCACACTTGAGTAGATGTAAATGCTCCAGAGATGTGGGCAGAAGAAACACAATCAAATGCAGGTGCAAGTCCTGCGTCCTCTGGGATGCCTTGCAGCTAACTCTAAATAGAGATTGGTTCAAACCTCCGGCTGCGAAAGTAGCATGCTATTCAAAAGCAAACACCACATAAATGGGCAGAACTGGTTGAATTTCAAATGCACGTCTATTTCTTCATAATTTACTGAGGTTTGTTTCAAAATATTTAGCATGACGTAGTGTGTGTTTAGAGTGCTGTGGTGGGAGACGGCTCGTGTGATGCTGCTGCTGCTGGCTAAGCTTCAAGCATGATATCCTGTTCTGGATTAACCTCTTCCTCTGTGTATGTTTGTGTGTGGGTTTTTTTTTTATTTCATTCTCAATTAATCGTTTCTGGGTGTGTAAATGTGATGTATGGGTATTTGTCCTTTTGGTGCCGTTTCCTACAAATTCATTACTGATTAAAACAAAACATGACAACTTTATTACACTTTGATGCATGTCCTTGTTTCTTTATTTTCAGGGAGTGTATGCTAATAGCTAATTGGCTAGAGTTAGACACCTTTTGTTTTGCGGTGGGATGGTTAAATGATTGACAGTTAAATTGTGCCGTTCAAATATTAGAGTGTGACAATTATGACAATATTCAGCGTAATAAATTGAAGCTCTCCAAACGTTAGGGACACAGTTGGTCAAAGAGGTAATAGTGGATGTTTTGATTCTCTTATTTTGGGTTTCAGTTAAAATGCCAATCAGGGGCCAACCCAAACGATATTTAAATAATTTTTTCCCTTTAGCCATGTGTAATTTTAAATAAATTGTCTAAAACCAGATATACTTAAAATACCAATGTCCTCATATCTTTAAAGATTATCTGCAATATTGGTATTTATCTGAATATTTCTCAAAGTGAAATGTTAGGAATAGATTATTCGGACCAGATAAACCCGAATGATGACATTGTTGTTTTTTTTTTTTATTCACCATGAGCCACCAACTTGTGGCTGATGACACTGCATTGCACTGAAAAGGTGTCAGATGCATACAGCTGCAGTTTAATAAGACATAGTTTGGCAGAGATATGATTCCACCTTACATCAGCTCTGGAGATTGTAGGTTTTGTGTGCCTGAAACTGCTGTTTACCCAGCGAAATACAGGTTGTGACACTTTCTCGCATATAATGAGTTTGGGCACTGAACTGGGGATTTATAAGAAACAAATTAAAACCTAGCATGAAGATGTCACTTTGCTTTAGTCTGGAGGGCCGCACATTAAATATCACCTAGTTCATTTATGTACTGAGCGTTATGGCTGCTGCACAATTTAAAAGAAGAAAAAGGGTTGTTTTTTTTTTTATAAGGACACACTGTGATGTGTCACACTTAAATCCTGGTTTGTATTCACCTTACATTCCTCAGCGTGTGTATTTCACTTTGGTAGCTTAATTAGTGTGTTATATATTTAATAAGATTCAGAAGTAACATATTACACTGGGATAGTTTTACTCTATAAAATGGTGTAAAGTCGGTTTTATTGAATGTACACTCACAAGATAAGGTTAAACAAGGTATTTTTTTGTACACGACATGCCTCATAGGGATAGTTTCCATTTCTGCATGACTGAACTGGTCTGCACCACGTAAGGTAAACTGCCACACTGTAAGTGAATAACCGGACTGTGTTTAATGCTTCTAATGCAAGTGCTCATTAAATACGCTCAACAAGGAACTTAAGTAAATTAAAAACAAAATGTCTTCCAGGTCTGCTTCCAGTGGGTGTGTTCACTTGCACCGCAATCCACTTTGATCGTGCTCCAACACCATGAGCGCTTGCTGCTGTTTCATTGTAAACACAAATTGAGGATTCTGACTCACATAACACTTACTGATTTGCGGCCCCACAAAATTAATTCTCTGGGTCGATGCCAGCTGTGCAGGCTCTTAGTCTTCTCGTTCTGTCACTTCCCCTCTTGTTTTCCATCCACAGTCTTTCATAACCTTCATTCTCGCTTTCCCTGCTTTGTGTCTGTGGCTGATGACATTCACCCGTATGGTGCACGTTATAGCTGAGGTTGACATTATAGGTGTTTGGTCTAGATAAAATCTTTTCAGTGGCACGGAAAATCCAGATTTGTCCTCAACTCAAATGTGACATTTGCTTCTGTGAGGGAGGTTCATAATCAGACATGTAATGGGGGATGCATCAGACTATTCATGGAGCATGAACTGTGGTTATGGATTTAAAAATGGAACAAGAAAATGATGTGTTCTGCCCTGGGCTCACATTCTGCATGCGGTAGCCTTGACAACACTGTTAACTTCAGCCTCGAACACGGCTGGTGAAATGACCTCCGCGGTGCCATCAAAATACAGATAACTAAAAGCCCATATGGCTGTCAGAATTATACTTGTCACGTTGCCCACCAGAAATAACAATCTGAATGCAGAAGGGTTAAATCACGCTGTTCTGTTTTTTTGTTTTGTTTTGCTTTTGTGTTTACAGAGGGATGCGCAGAAGAGAGGAGCAAATTCACGGTGCTGCTACACTTCAGGTAAGACTGACAGCTCACAAATTGGATGTTTTTACAGCATGATATAATCACAGTCATATCATCCTTGTGTCTTTGTCTCCCTTCAAAAGTGTCCCAGAAACAGTATGATCAAGGCAATCAAGACATTATCTTATCTGATGAATTCTAAAGAGAGACAGTATTATGTGCATCTGAAGCAATAAGCTGAATTGAGGAATGTAAAAAGGACATTTTTTCCTCCACCTGTTTCTCCTCTTTTGCCAGGGTGGAAAGGAATACTTAGCAGTCAAAGACCAAAACACAAAACAAAACAAGAAAAAAAAAGAGTGAATGGAAAGCAAGTGGAAAGTGTTCTGCAGTGTTGAAGCCGAAGAGGAAATGATAGTCAAACAAAACTGTCAAGACAAATATTTGAAAGGAAAGTGAGAGAGCACATGTGTGAGAGAGGAAGAGGGAGCGAGACAAAGAGATGGCGAGCTGCTGCTCGCATAGTGGAAGAGGAGGGGTTCTCTGCCTGCATTAGCACTGCAATGTCAGGGAGGACTAGTGTATATCACGGACTACATGAATGGATGGATTTTCGCCTGGCGCCTGGGAGAAACTATTTTAAAGCTTGGCTATGTGCTTAATTAATTGGCTGCAGGCTGAGTCCATTTAAAATATGTAAGATCAGTTTTCTAAAAATAGACCTCACACAAATCTCTGATGCTCTTAATATATACTGCCCTCCCTCCGTTTCTGTAGCCAACCTTGGCAGCTTCTTGTACGATGTTGTGAGGGAGCTAAACGCCGTGGACGAGCATTGTGATTTATCAGCATATGGGCATAAAGGTGGACGGGGAGTTGAAAGAGGGGGCAATGCACTGATGCCCAGCCAGCACATGGAACAAATCGCAGCAGTACACGACAGCACACAGCACGCTCTGTATGGAACAAAAAAAAAAAAAAAAAAAAAAAGGGAAGAAAAAGAAGGGATCAGGGCCAAGCACCAGCTGTTAAAAATAGCTGCCCTCCCTGGCATATTTCTATACCTTCCAGCAGTTCTCTGCCTAATAATAGCAAACATACACACATAGCTCAGGGCCACTGCAAACAGCATGGGGAGCGGCAGACTGGCACGCCTGGAGGATAGATGCGCTACGTTATGGTAATGCTTTTGGAAGACAAACTTCCTCCTCGGGCCATACAGCTCACTTCACCCAGTCCCTTAGCCCTGTTTAATGAGCTCCAACAGACAGAAATGGAGTACATGGAGAGGAAATGGAAGGCAAAGACGGTATGGTGATGTATTGCTTGCTCGTCCGCAGCAACCAACAATCATTTCCAGACATGCCATAAAACACACACAGTGAGTGAGAACTCACCTTGAGCCTGGATGAATATCATAACGCAGGCTGAGCATGGAGCACTCTTAGATGAAAAGCTTTAAGGCGAAACCATCAGAACCTCAGATCACTTAATTGTTCAAATGTCAAATTCAATGACTCTAATTATATCCATTTCACTTTACCACTATAGTGGCAATGTCATGGTCAAGTGGACAAGACTGTGAGGGAATAGTCCAACGAATGATGGATGCCTCCCTCCACAATGGTATAATACTAAACAGGTCTTTTAAATTCATTAAATATGTCCCTTACTTTGGATAAGCCCATGCAGGCCAGAACCATTATACTTGCAGATGACTCTGGCACGGCGCAGGCTGAAACTCATTCCCGGAGATTTCACAAATCTGGCCACTGTGGCGGAATATCCTCTGTCATTTGCTGTTTGTGATTGGTGAATATACAACATGTATTTTCCCCTGGCACGCCACACAACCGGGAAAAATATCTGAACATTGCATGGACATGAGAGTTGTGCTTGAAGGAGCACACTTTTTTTTTTCTTTTCTGTTTTTTTTTCCTGGCTGAACCTGAGGGATGATCATTGAACTGAGAGTGGTTTTTGTGTGATTCAGCAAACAAATTACTCAAAATGTGACAGGAGAAAAAAAAAAAAACCCCAAAAAAATCAAAAACTGCAAGACCTCCTGTGCACATAAAAAATGATGGGACTCAGACAAATGATGTGGGCTCCTGCGCCACTTGAAGAGGGGCGCAGGAGCAGGGGCGCAGTCAACCACAGCAGATAAAATTCAGAAGGCTATGGAAAACAAATACAGCCAGTCATCTGCAATATGATTTCTAATTTGTTATTTGCCTTGGTGATGTAAAAATAAACACTGTTACAAAATAAAACATCCCGAGGTGTAAATTGGATGTGCGGTATAGCAAGAAGTTTGTTGGTCATGCTTTTCTCTACCACTGCCTCTACAAAGATGTTGATAGCATTCTTTGAAGCAACATTGCATCTCTTTACGGAACAGAATTACTTCACTGTGTGTATGCCATTTAACAGGCCATGAACAGGTGTGAACCAAACAGCATAAAAAGTCATTTTAAAGCAGAAAAAAAAAAAAAAAATCATGTATTTTCTTGATGTGCCACTATGAAGTCATCCTGAGGGCACATTATGAATGTATTCCTATTGAGGGGAGTGGGTAAGACCTGTCTATGTATGTTCTAATGGAGGAAACATCAGTGAGACTTAGCCACAGATTCAGGAGGGTTTGAGTTTATTGAGTGCTAAAATTGGCGAACAGTAATGATCATTATTTTTGATGTGATTTGTTAGCCTGTAACTGGCAGTGTACGACAAGCAAACTCTTGCTTTCTGTACTGTCAAGTTTTCAGTGACTGTGTTTCCAAACACAAATCTCTTTCATCAGTCAGCTAAATATTTGTGTCTCAGTCAGACCCAGACTAAAGAGTATGCTGCACATCAAAATCAGTAACTAGCAGATGTATCGGATCAGGAAAACACCATATGTTAATGAAGTGAAAAACTTCATTTCCATTTGACTTTAACACATTTTACCAACATCCAGCATCATTAGAACCATCTGAACACAGGCATTGAAATAAGCAGGTATGTAGAGTATACACAAGTGATGTTGCCCTGAAATTTCTTGTTGGTGAAACACAAAAGTTGCAGTAAAAAAAGATCTGCACTTGTATTCACTTCAAAAAGGCAAATTGATGGTCTTTCACACATTTGTATGTTTTAACACACACACAAATAGAGCACCAATTAATTTTTTCTCCCTATCTCCAATAAATCCTCTACAAAAACCGAAGCAGTGCTTTTTAAATCCCAAGCAGCGGTGTCATAATCCAGCAAATTCAGGAGTCTAATTGGATCTTTGAAAGACCCAGAATAGTGGCAGAATATTAAATACTAGTGCTGTCAAATTCTGTAATGGAAAAAGGGTCAAGTGGAAAGACTATCAATGCCACGTAGGCCTGCTGTGGCCTTGGAAGTCATTTTTCGCAAATCATTTACCTCTATGCAAAAAAAAAAAAAAAAAGAGATGTGGTCAGTCACCAGAGTCAAACATTAATGGTGAAGCTAAACTCCAGAACAAATATGAGGAATCAGACCCATCCAGATATAGACACTGATGATTGTAACATGGAACCTAGAAAGTGATTATAGCATTTTTACTTTAATATACTGAGAGTGAAGGTGTTCAGACACAGAGCATCTTCAAGCTTGCCCTGTCTCATTCCGCATCTCGATAGATATGACCAAAGCCAGGCACAGCAACTCACTTCCACCCAGCTTCTTGAAATAGCTGGCATCTGACAAAGAGGTAAAGAAATAGGACCAACAAAGTACACTAAATCTCCAAGCTGTCCTTTTAGAAATGCAAATCACGCCTGCTTGAAGTTATTGTGGCTCAGACACTGGCTAAAGGGCCTGATGCTTGAAAATAACACCTTTGCGAGTCATGACCTAAATTTAGCTCAAAAATAACTCCCTGGAAGTCCATAAACCAGCAGTGGAACATGGGAGTTAAAGAGCAAATCTCATCTACATTTCACAGTCACACTCTCTGCTGCCAGTGTTATTTATTGAAACAAGAAAAATAGACAAATGAGGACGAGTTGATGGATATCAGATGTGTTAAGTAGCTCATTGTGCGCTCTTATCTATACAGCTATTATTATAGTGATCTCCAAAAGAGATAAAAAAAAAACTTTCTTAGAATTTTGAAAGAGCAAACTCAAAGGCCATTTAATACTATAATTGTGAAATCTAAAAAAAGTCTGTTGGTGGGAGTTTTGTTATATGAGACCACTCGCCCATACAGTATCTTGATTTGTTAGGTTTCTGGCTTCACCTTTCATCCCAAGAGATTTTACCATCAAGTTTCCATGACATCAAAGTTATTGGGGGCATTTTCTTTTAATTAGAGGCTGAAGCTGAAAAGGCTGAAACTGGTCTTGTGCCACTGCCTTTTCCTTATCATTGGAGGTGATGGCTCCAAGCAACTAGTGATTACCTCCCCATCATTTCTTTTAATTGTACCTAATGCCATTTCGCTGCTAATGGCTCCCATACTTGGAGAAAGCTGCAATCAAGGGCGTTTATGAGGGGAAACATTCATTTTCCCCCTTGAAATATACTTCCCTGTGAGAAAATCCCGACAGGTGAGGAATTGGGGGTCTTCATACTGTAATCACGCCCGCACACACTAATGAATGCAGAGGCTGATCCATTTCCCAATCTGCCCAGTGTAATGAAATGAAGAGAAGGCCTTCCCCTGCGGCACTAGCTTGTAAGCCAAGTTAACACACAGGCATGCCATTGCTGTGACTTGCAGATTGGATTTTCCTTTAAATTATTCACCAATTTCTATCTACAAAAATGCCTCCTAAAAAGCCTGCTGTATAGTTTCTATTGATATTTTATTTGCATTTAAAGTGCTGGCTGTAGTTCAGGTGGGTGGTCGGCCTGAGATGGGTCTGGCAGAGGTCTCCATAGCATCCAGGTAATACAGAGGGAGCACAACAAGCTGAAATGTAGGCTGCAAAGATGCTAGTCTGTGATCATTTAGGTGTGAGAACATACATGGCACACTGTGTGTTTGAAAATTGTGGGTCTGCTGAATGTTAAAATGACCTTCTCACTCTGACACACTTCAAACTATTTCGGAACCAGGATGCTATTCATCCTTTCTCTTGTGAGCGCAACAGTAACAATATCCTGGATGACAAATAAGAATTGTGTAAACAGTTTGCTGAGGGCGCTCACTGTATTTTTTATGCAGGTAAAAACTGGCAGTTCAAGTGTTTTCATATGCTGATACAACTATTCTTAAAACATCAAAACTCCCCAACAAAGCTCCACAAAAGCCTCCCTCACCAGACACTGGGGGCACAGCATCTGCAGCCTGTCATGAGGCAAGCATTAAATTCTCTGGTTTCTGGTACCTTAACGAATCGCTGAAAAGCGGCACTCACTGAGTACAACAGTATCTCCAACATGCAGCAGCACCAATTGCCGAGCCAAGTTCGAGATTTGAGTATGCGGGTCATGTGCCTGTACAGAGAGCTATGAGCACAGTGCACTGGTGTAGAAAAAATGCCTTGTGAGGAACAGGGGTGAAAGGTGAATAACTGCTGGACCTAGAGAGAAGGAGAATTTATTGCAATAGGACAAAATGAAATGTTTCATTTGTTAAAGAATAACAAAATGGATGAGACATCAAGATTTTATCCTTACCTACAATTGCCTATATGTATAATGCTTATGGAGGTTCTCTGACTGCTGCTGATGTCTTCATCATCAATATCATCACACATTTGAATTTCCCCAATGCATTAATAAAGTATTTATCTATATATTCATCTACAAAGTAAACTTAGCAGGCTTTTCAGTATGCTGAAACCATCCACTGGTGACATGAAGGATTTGGTCACGCAGCACTATTTTGCCCTGCACATTGATAGTCTCGTACAGCTTTGGGGAATAAGACCAGATGATTGTACCAAACCGTATTGTTCTTGTTTTTTTTTCTATTATATTCTTATTTATATTCTGATGTCGCTTTGATATGCAAGTACTCATGTACTCTTATATGCATACCGATCAGTAAAAGGTCATATTCTCATTACAGATTCAAGGATGATGGCAAATTGGAAAGATGATACTATTATCTTGGATGCTAAACATTACATATATGGCTGTTTACTTTAGCCTTTTCTCCCTCGGTAATGTTTATTATAGCTGAAGTGTTTACAGACACGATTGTGTTTGATATGTAAAGATATATAAATAGCTTTCCCAGAATATGGCTTTGACTGGGTGATTATCGGAGAAACTTTCTGATCTGGCTCCTTTGCTGTGAAACCTCTGTCACTTCTCCACATTCTCTGTCCTTACCTCTCTTTTCACCCCCTCTCTCCCCCAACAGTGTTGAACCTATCAAACCCTACCAGCCCCCCCATGCGCAGTTTACACTCCACTGAGCCGATGTCATCATTCCTACATATCTTGCCAGGTAGAATTGGCCTCCTTTTCTCCTTCCTGTTGTTCAACAGCTAAAAATAAAGCTCCCTTTTTGTGGAGCTGCCACGATGCTCCAGTCTGGTCCTCTGCAGGGCTTAAAACTTCACTTCCTGACAAACAGGCTCCACTTTGAAGACTCGGGAACAAACCTGGTTGCCCGAATGTTTGAGTGTGGATCTACAAACATTTTTGAGGCACCACATTGATCATCTCATTTATGAACTGGAAACAACATACGACAAGACCATCATCTATAGCACATCAAATCCTGTAAATTCGAACCAAATATCCGCAATCAACCAATCAACTTCGAGCCACCGTCAAGTAAAATGATTCAAATGTTGGCCCGTTGCTCGAGTTGTGAATACCACCCGAAATCAACACCACCTCCCAGAGTGTAATGACTGAAAGATAACTGTTATTATCACGATGACACGTTAGTTATGTGGTAAAATATATCTTTAACTGATTTTTTTAATTTTGGAGTGGAAATATTTGCGGGTGGTGATGGACGAGCAGGTTCTATACAAAAAATAGTGGTTGATTTAAAAAACATAACAAATGAATGTGAACTTAGTTAAAAAAAATGTACCTAAGAATGCAAATGACCTCATTTTTACCTGTATGAACTGAACTTTGAGCTGGTTCTTTTAAAGTACGAACTGTTTGCTAGTTTCAAAGTCTTCTTCAATGAAACACGACCTTGACTTTTGAAATTATGGTCCTGCTTTTTGGACAAAAAAGACAAACAGCAGAGTCTGGATTAAAGTGGGGCTACTGTGGGAATGACGGAGTGTCAGTTCCACCCTTCACTCCTCCTCAGTTATTATAGTTTCTTCTGGCTTAAAACAACAAAATAACTCATCATGGGGAATTGTCATTGGTTTTTTGGGGGGGGATTCTGATACTGGTATTGACATCGGACAGCATTTAGCAATGATACCAAGAAACATAGCCAAGTGTGTACAAGTCAAAGCTAGAGTTGCACTTCGACTAAAGTCTACATCCAGCCCCTTTTGCAACTTTACACTACAGTATAGTGTAAAAATCTGGGATAACAGGTTTCAAGAAGATCTCCCTCAGGGACTGTCTTTGTTAGCTCTTATAGAAAGTAGTTCATAAGAATCGTAAGATCATTGCTGTGAGTTAAAACTCTGCAGGCCATGTTCCAGTCTCCCCTTTAATCCACACTACGTTTACTGTAAATGAGTAACTCATTTTTACATCATGACAGCAACTTTGTTGAACTTCTTAAGACTTTCGCTGTCTAACAGGCACAATTACAGCTCAAAGTGTGCTGAGTAGAAGAGAACTGACAACAAAAGAACAGAGATCAATCCACACTTGAAAGCTTAACAGCTAAGAAACAGAGTCGGGAGCAAACACATTTTTTTTTTTTTGTACAGAATTTCTAAAGTAATTCACATGGACATGAATGCATTTTTTTCTTTGATCTCAGGATCCAAAGCACTTTTGGGAATAAAAGACATTCAGACAGGCAGAGATGCAAAGATTGTCTTTACAATTTGAGCCTTTCAGTTGATTGCCATCGAAAACGGATGAACGAGACGACTTTGAATCGTCTGACTGCTGAGCTGCTTAGTGTGATGCCTTGATGGCACTTGAGGAAGGAACTTAAGTGTACGACAATGCTGTTTTTGGGATGTTTTCAATAATGTATCAGTGAACTAAGTTAACAGCCGGATTGCCTTGTCTTGTTTCAGCTGTACCTACTGAATGGGGAAAATGAATGTCAACAGCACAATTAGATTCATCAGCTGAATTAAAACATTTCATGACGCAAGTTTTGTGGAACTATGACTTTAGAAGGAATTTTTCATAAAATGCCCCACTTTGACACATTGCTGACTTTAGGAAAAAAAAAAAAAAAAAAAAGCCCTGTAGCATTTTTTTCCTTCTCTGGACATTCGTAGCACAGATTGATCATGACCTTTGCAATATTCAGTTTTGTTCTATTTTCATTTGAGAATATAATTTCCTGAAATTCTTAAATGACGTAAAATATTTTGTTACAAATTGAATTTCTCACCAGCATCAAACCCCCGAAATAATATTGCTGCTTATAGGCGCCGTCATTTCCATATTTAAAACAAGACAGTGTCCTTCACATTTAGGAAAAACATTATTTTTTTTGACCCTGTTGTCATACACCCTGATGCAGGTGGTGCTCACCTTGATCACTGGGCAAGTTCACCTGTGAACAAACAGACACCTAATCCATGTCTCTACACAGATGGGAGAGGACAGATGGAGATTTTAACGGGGCAGCTGATGTCCTTGGGCACAAAAAATTCAAGTCGTTTAGTTGGAAAGTGGGTAGCCTATCTGCTCAACACTGTACTTTTGGTGAGTGAGTAACCCGATTAATTCAAGCTTCAGTTTCAACCTATTAGTATGCAGAATGAGATAAATGTCATATCAGCACTAACATTTAAACGTTACATAGAGAAGAAAGAGCCTCGCTGTAAATGGGTTCTTAATAACTTGCATTGGATTCCTAACTGCAGATACTTTCAATATTCCTGTTCTTACTGTAAGAATACAGCTGGTTTGACTTCAACAACAAGCTTTGACTAATTGGTTGATCTTAGCAGGCCGCGAGGTCGAGTATGTTAAACCCTGCAGGAGTACGCCTCTTCAATTCTCCCACGTCTTATTTCTCTTCATTGATTACTTTCTTTCACCATCAAGATGTTTCTTCACCTCTGGCTCAGCAAATACAGCATAATCAGACCTCTGATTGATCTTAGCTAAATCTTTTTGCTTTCACTGCAGTGATAAAAAGAAACATGGCTGAGAGAAGCAGGGAAAATATTTCTTGTTTTTGTTTTCTGTGTATCAAGATTATCTTTCTTCAATGTAAATTTTTAATTTGACATACAAAGATCAATACTTAAAGATTGTATCAGAAATTACTTTTTGGTTTAATTTATACGCATCGTTAATAGTAATGTTTCTTAAAATAGATCAATTTCCTGCAGTTATCCTCACTCTGCCCTCCCCTAGCGATGCCTCCCTCATTCAAAGCATTCACCATCCAACAATTGTACGTGTCCGACACAGAACAAAAATAAAGCAGCATTGATTTTTTTTTTTTTTTCAGCCTCTTGATTTTAAAGGACAGTGTCATTCACTCGGACCGATTGTGTTTGCCCTGGAAAGACACACTGCAACCATTTTGTGAAAAGAAAAAAAAAAAAATCCAACTTTTTATGTAATTACCATGTGATAGGAGGCAGGCTAACAAGCTTAGGGACACTTTTTGTTTATGCACTCCTCTGGCTAATTTCTCAGCTGCAGTGTTGTTTACTTAGTAAACACAATTACAGAACACATTACTCTGCCAATGTCATTAGGGACACACTTTATACAACATTTATCATTTAAAAGCTGAGAAATTGATATTAAATTATAAATGAGTCAGAAACAAAATTCACTGAAACTATTATTATTGCTTATCAAGATCAACTACATTACACACTAATATAAGGCTCACCACAAGTGATGGGTCTGTTTGTGTACCTGCACGCGTTGGGGGGAGAAGGGCTACCTCCCATCATGTGACATGACTGCAGGGAAAAGAACAATGAATCACAGTCGCTAATCGCTGCTCTCTCTTGCACATGTCAAACCAAAAAATGGATCCCACAGGTGCAGTTATTGTAATCAGGCTGCTCAAAGCAAATGGAGGAGGGAGCCAGGAGGGAGGGACAAGTGGGATGAGCTCAGTCAAAAGAGAAAGTGCCAGCATTTATAGAACTCCTGCCTCGACAACAACCCAATGACGAGCACGTCTGTGAAACTGACCCAGAGATGTTTTGGTTCATTGAATATATTCTCATCCAGCTGTCAGCGTGGTTTTACCAATACCTGAAGAATTCTCTGTGGCTACGGTTCCACTGAAGGAGCAAAGGAGGAGGGGCAGCAAGTGACCTTTTAAGTACAAGAAGGTGCTCTCAATTAGCTGCATATCAGAGCGAGTACGCTCGTCTCACAATCCCTGTGGACGAACACTTTAATTACATCCAAGGAAGGTAAATATATCTCTCTATTACTGTGTTAAGAGAGGAGCTTGGAGGCCCTGTATGCACAATGATATCAGAGCAATTATAATCCCCTTATTCACTTAAAGATTCGGAGACACTCAATGGATTTCAGGGCCATTTATAAATATATACACAACTTCATAAACCATGTGATTTTTGGTATTATTGCACCTCGTCACATTCCTTAATATCCTTCAAAATTAAATAAAGCAATGATCTAATTAACTTTAAAGATAATATATATTGAACTGACCTCTTTATTATTTGTAAAATATGTATAAAGCTTGTAGAAATTCATTTCATTCCCAAGAATGCAATCATCAGAGTAGCAGCCAGGTAGCTTAGCTTAGCTTTGTTTAGCACCTCTGAAGCTCCTTTGATAAAATACTATCATTTGTTTTATCTGCACAAAAGAAAAAAAAAAAAGTTTCAGAAGGGGTTATGTGCCAGACTGTTTCTTGGTGAGGACCAGCTATTCAGTATCAATGACAGCTAACAAGGTGACCGCAAAACTCTTCATTATATATATATATATAGTGGAATAACACAAAATAGCATAAATGTACTACCTGTATGTTTCCATGTCAGTTTAGTAACATGTACTGTATAGCAATATGGGCTTTGAAGCACTGAAGTGCAACCCATTGAAACCGAAAGCTCGGTAGTTATGTCTCTATGCCAAGATGAAAGCACACTTAGTGGGCATGCTGTAACCTCTGGAGCCCATTGTATTTCCCAGCCGTGCGCACACTTAAGAGGAGCAGATAGATTTAAGAGGGTCACCTTGGCTTGGATGCTGTCACCTCTCTGCTGGCCTGCCCCGCTCTCTTTCTACTGAAGCTGCAGTTCTCAGAGTATGAGTGATTGCGTGAGTGAGTGCACGTGTGTACCACATTTATTAATCACACATACTCACACAAACCTCCTCCAAAGCCTCACATGAACTAACACTTCGCACTGCTACGTCTCCATCGATAGACAATTACCTCAGTCGGGTGGAGAATTTATCAGCGGGTTTGCCTTCACAAGAGAATCATTTGTAAATTCAATTGAGTGAAGCAAAAGGTTAATAGGTGTGAGGGAGGCAGAGAACATAAATAGTTTGCAAAGGAACTTGACAGAAATGGATTCTCAGATGAGAGAGGGTTAACTAAATTTTCTCTTACGATTTAATGTTACTCCCCAGTGCTAATCTGTATCAATATATCAGATAGCCAGATGGCTGGGAATCCTTTTGGGAATAGAATAACTGATAGGCGGAAGATGGGTCGAGAGAGGGGCAGATGCAGAAACAACACACTGAAATTCCTCTTTGTAAATAATTACATGAATAACCATGACCTACACAAAAAAATCGATCTGTGGTAAAATGTACAATGGGGTATTTTCTAAAATCGCATTTAATATTGTTACATACAGGATCTACATTTATATTCATATAGAAAAGCTTCAACAATGAAATGAAAGGAGAAAGCAAATACACAATTCCTACTGGATATCATTGTACTACTGTTGCAAAACCGTTTGCTGCCATGCTTGCAATGGTGCTGGGAGTCTCTTTAATACATTGATTTACATTCATTCACTGGTATATTTGATTTTGAACTGAAATTTGAATTCTGAAACAATGCTATTTAAAATTATATTGAGGGTGGGTTTTTTCTCCCCAATATCCAAAGGAAAAAAAAAAAAAAAAAAAATTCATTATATTTATCTGTAGAAATAGTCACTTCAGGGCTTTTGGGAATCCAGTTACCACGATGCAGTTTGAGTGAAATTTAGTTTTACGGCCAAGAATGCAAAGACAGCCGCTGAGTTAAGTGATAATTTAAGACATCTGTCTGTTTGCAACATCACTCCTGCTATCGAGTAGAAAGAAAGATTTAATGTCAGTTCCCATAGCTTACAGGGCCAATAGATCTCTACTGATGGCAATAGTAAAGGTGAGCATGAACTATTTTTAATTCACTCCTGAATTAGACCAATCAAAAATTTTGCAGTTTTATTCTCTGGTAATGCAAAAAATGTTTGTTGTATCATTAGCTACGACTGAATTTCAATGAATAAAAATGAAATTATCAATGACTATAGAGTGCAGAATGTCTTCATCTGAAGCAAACTGTGAAATACTATGTCCAGTCATCACAAGCCTTACTAACTTGAAATGGTGCACTGCAATTCATACAATATAAACAGGAGCAGGGAGCAGAGAAAACCATCCCACACTGCAGAAGCATCACCTGCTGACAGAACAGAAGATATCCGATATGTCAATGCACGGTCTGTGTAGTCCACTCGCTTAGTATCTCAGTATAGTCTTGTCTAAAAATACTTGATATTTTCGAGGGCGTAAAGCAAATTCTCAAACAAAAACAGTGCCTGTGTCTTTCCGCTGGGATGGGGTAATCCCTGGACATCTGTTGGTGAGGCGTCCTGAGAGATGGGCCTGTGGAGAAGAAAGTATGGCCTTTTTTTTTCTCCTCCCTCGGTCAGTGCCTTGCCTGTTAGGATGACAGCCTACGTCTTTGTTGGGCTAATGGCAGTGAAAGCAATTAAAGAGAACAAGGAGAGCATGTGGGCATGGCAACTCTCATGATACTGTTTCATAAAAGTGAAGCCTTGGCTGACAGAAATGTTACTTGAGGAATTGGACCGTTTCAGAGGCAAATGAGGGCATCTAAGTGTGTCTTTGTCTTTGTCACACACACAAACACAAACATACAGTAGGCACACTCAGAGGAGGAGGCTGAGAAAAGACAGAGAGGTGAGAGACCTGAGCTTCCTGTACATGAGTGTTCTTTCACACATTGTGACACCAGGTTCTGTTTACACGGCCGGTTATGTGATAGATGCCAAACTTTAAATCTGGACCATGCAGGAATTCATCTGTTTACACTTCAGCCACAGTTCTGTTTTCTGTTAACTGTGTTTATCTCCGATTGTACTATTGTTATTATTATAAATCTCACTTCTCTTTTTCATGAGAATTGTGATATACTGCAACTATTATATGAAAATAAGGAGGTGGCAGATGCTTTTAAATTGGTAACTGCTTTGTGGAATATTTTTAAAGGGAATTCATTTGAAATAAGATGGTGTATCAAAGTGTTTACATTTCTATAAAATAATGTTTTTAGAGTACTGCTGTATCATACTACCACCTTCATGTAAGAAAAGGAATCAGTTACTTGACTTCATTTACTGAGTTGAATTGACCCCCTTCAGAGGACAACATTGGTAACTGTGTTTTTCATCAGATAATCAGTAATCTGTGGCAAATCTCATTTTATATCAGGCTTTGTAACCTTGACATTAACCCTGCTTGCCATCTTCAGAAACCTATTAATAGGGATTACCATTCCTTTATACATCCATTCATTTTGTTGTTTACTTGATGCTGCCAGCCAAGATACACATTTACCATGGAGCCCAGCCAAACGTTTTAGGCTATGTTGTTTTATACTCAACACTCATTTGGCATTAATGAAGAGAAGCTGCACGAGGGGGAAAAAAAAAAGGGAGTGAATGTTAACATGTTAATTTTCTCTCCTCTGTCTCGTTGTGAATATTTTCTCTCATTGCAAAAACACTGCACTTCCCGTTTGTCAGTTTTTGTGTTGCTGCATTCTGGAAATAATATTGCAAGAAATGATGAGACTTGCATCAGAATTTACAACTGGCAATTTAAGCAGCATGACATACCACAAATACTGGGTAAGTCATTAAAAAAATATTCCAAAATAGCTCAATGACAGGGCAACAACTACTGGTGTAAAAATATCAAGAACTACTGAGAATAAATGAACAATCAACGTTATGTCTGACGATACATACTTTGTTTAGGTGGCTTTAACATAAGGGGGAAGGGCCACACAGAGTTTTCTAATATTCCAAGATACAACTAATGCAATGTAGATGACACATTAAAATTCCCTGATTTAGTGTACGACAACAACAATAAGCACTTTGAGTTCCTCTGACAAAGCAGTGATGGCACTGTGATTGGTTTAATGCAAATTGCACAAAAAGACTGTTATGAATAGTTCTGAGACTTAATACAAACCTTTTGAATGATTCAACCTGGTGCAACAACCACCACACAACCACAATGGCAAAGGTTACACTCCGTAAACTGAATATGCATCTTGCATTTTGGATCATTAAAACAGAGCCCACCTTGTATAATGATATTCATTCACAACAATAATTTTTCTCTCACTAACTGAAATTGTTGTCGCGCCAAACACAACCATTGATCAAACTCTAAACACCATTGGATTTGTACCATGTTTCCATCTCATGCTGTGTCATGAAAAAAAGGACAATTCATGTCCACGTAGTCAAAATCAGGTTATAAAATTTGATATACTTGGATATGAGTTGAGACTGCATTGGATACAAGTTATAACATACTGCATTTTTATTTCTAATTTAATGTGTCCGTGTTTGTGTGTTTGTGTAAGTTGAGGTTATCATGCATAATTCATGTCTCAGTATGGGGGGCTAAGGTGAGAATGTAAGTTTGCACTAAGTCATGGAACAGCGGCTGAGAGGATACTGGTGGGGTATCATGGGCCCCTTGGGTGAGTGAGCTACAGCATAAATAAATGCAAATGTCTGCTAAGTGTCCACATAAGGAACCATAATCGCACAGCTGGACCAGCTTCGACTACCTGCACAGGTGAAGAGAGCAACATGTCTCATTCTATGTTGTGCGCCAGCAAATTATCAATGTGACTCTTGCTAACTTGCGAATTTAAAAAGAGTACATTCATTTAGTTTCAACACAAAAACTCCTAAGCATTTCTTTGGAGCCTAATTGTCCTTCACACCTTTCTATCTTTGAGAAAATTGTGTTTACATCCAGACACGTCTTCCTGAATGAGGCCTGCAATTGAGCCAGATACCTTATGGCATCAAACAAGCGAAAAACCAACAAAGGAAACGCACTCCAGATAGCAAGTTAAAGTGAGCATCATAATTGGAGTAGACATTCAAGTTGAGCTGGTGGGCACACAGATCTCACAGTGTTACGCCACATGCCTCTCTCTGATAGGATTCCTGCCCCTTTACATTTAGTGAGAAGCATCAGTGGAGATAAGTAGAAGATTTGTGGTTTCCCCCCACAGGTATTTTCAATTTACCTCAGGCCAAAGTCAGTCCCAGACTACAATCCAAGCCCCGAGATACTCATCTGCACTACTCATTTAGGGGGAATGGGGACTCTTGCCTTTTAGCACCTACACAAGTGAGAAAAACACAGCACTGCTCAGAAGTTAAATGTACTTTTGAACCACCACCATTATGGATCATTATTTATTAAATGGCACTTAATAGGCCTTGGCACCAGGCATCAAATGGTTGCCGTAATCAA
Source organism: Remorina albescens (assembly GCA_034769265.1). Lineage (NCBI taxonomy): Eukaryota > Metazoa > Chordata > Actinopteri > Carangiformes > Echeneidae > Remorina > Remorina albescens. The sequence continues at coordinate 6,416,034 of CM068497.1, read as the reverse complement.
CAAGGGTTGTGGTGTTGGAGGGAACAGCAGAGAAGAGGACTGGATGCTTCATGTGTTTCAAATGAATGAGTCTATGCTGAATACCTGACAGTCGTTAAATGTAAACAGCTGACTGACTTGGACACTATGACCTGATCACATATAAGAAGTGTCAGCCAAAAGGAGGAGACTCTTTTTTAAGTACAGTGACCTTCAAGATTCTCACAGATATCTCAGTTATTCACTTTTTGCCAGTCTCATGTGTATCAAAGTGCGTGCACGAGGAGCTGCTAAGAGCCTTTTGTTGGGGAGCCCTTCCCCTCACAGGATCCTCGCCTGCCCCCATCCATCCCCCTGTTAGCCTCTGAGGGATGACTGATGGGGTGTCGAAGACAAGGTGTCCAGGATTTTTAGGATCTTGTCAAGACTGGAGGTTGGGGGGCGGGGGGGTTAGTTTGCACTTGTCAACAGAGGTGCAAGCCATCATCAACTTGCAGGAAATGCAATATGATAGGCATGCCCTAGCATCATGTGGTTTCCCTATAGTTGGTGCTATTTGGGGAGGCTGTCCAGACGGTTACTAATGACCTTTGTCTGCCACCAGCTTTGCCTTGAGGGGACCGAGGAATGGTTTGGTCAGATGGTCCGTGAGGAAAAACAGAGGAAGTTGAGAATAGAAGTGAAAAGAAGTGTGGCAGTGCCCTCCCCTGCAGCAAAGAGTATTTTGCATTTTCACACAACGAAGAAAAGAAAAATATGGTAACGGACAACCTGCCTTCCTCTTATTGACTGACCATGAATTATTAATGGGCACACTAGTTCCCTTGGCACAAGCATAATGTGCTATTTTAAAGGTTTCTCTAGTCAAGTGGTTGTGGTGGAAACAATAGGTACAATTATACAACATGAGAGATAATTTAGAGAGAACAATGTCCTTGGACGTGATCCCTCCTGACTAACTGTGTTCTGTGACTGTGTGTTTGTGTGTCCAGCCCATTAGATGGGCACTTACAGGACCAGCGGTTTCCATTAAGCCTGCAGATCAGCTCTCTCTGTTTTCACTGTTGATTTGCTGGGACTGACTAGCATGCAGTTGTCAGTCATTACACCAAAGTCCATCCACTAGAGTGTGTCTGGCCGACTCGGGAGCATCAGCTTGTCATCCCTGGAGAATGAGAAAGAAAAGACATGGAAAGGGGAGAAGGGAAAGGGTAGGGGCGGAAGGAAGAAAAGTAAGATGAAGTATGTTGTTGTGAACTTAACCGGATCCATCCAAACACGATGACAATGTGCCTGATGTTAAGCTGTAGCTGTAAGAGCCAAACCTGAATCTACACCAGAGAGTTGGGCCTCTGGAGTGAATTAAATGGCAACGATGAGCAAATGTGACAGAGCTATCATGAGAAAGGAAGAACAACGGAGCATCAGGCATGAATCTGATTTAATCAGAAGTGAAATGGGAGTAATCCCTGCACTAGGTCTAAGAAACAGAAATGCACATGGCAAGAACAGCACAACCGAGTCATCAGTCATGGTCATCATCTGCAGACCCTGCCCTGAGGAGTCGGCTCAGGCAGTAACAATGGAGTATAACGTTCTGACTCAGCATCCCAGCTTATTGGAAAGGGCAAGCGCCATATTATGAAAGTAAATTACCCCTTACTCAGTTGATCAGGCTATGAATTAATGATTTTTTAAGGTTATTATTTCAAAGCATTATTACAGCAGATTGTTTTTTGTAGTGCAATGCTGTCCTGAGGCAGCACTGGGTAATTTCTGAAATAGTCCATCTTTGATTTCCTGCCTGTGTTGCTCTGAATAAGTACATTTATTATTGTCACCTTAAAAAGCCTTAAATCATCCAATACGCTCAAACAGTTTCACTTCACATTTGTTTAATATGTAATTCACAGATTTAGAAACTCTGTCTTTCTGTAGGCTGTCATCAGTCAGTCCAACAAGCCTATCAGGCAGTCTTATGCAGTGATACTTTGTGTTATTGCAAGTAAATAGCTAAATGCTATCTTATTGCAATAACACAAACCATGCTGTCTTTAAACCACACAGGCCTGCTCACAGAGGAAAGGTACCCAAACAAAAACTCTGCATCTTATCATAGTTCTTCCTTATAACAGACGAATTGTGTTTGTTTTTTGGCAATTTTTCTACATTAAGCTGAAACAAAAGGAGCAAAAAAAATTTCTGCAGGGTTTTGGGTAGATTTTCCACAATTCAACTCTTCAATTCAGTGGTAACCATGACGACAAAAGTAGAACTGATTCAGATTTACCAGCATAAACCTGCAAGGCGACAAAACAGTGGCGACTCTCCATCATTAAAGCGGGCTTAAAGTCTGAGTGAGTGACCATCCCTTTCTGAATTAAGCGTATTTCTTCAGTCCATAAGGGTCCACACATGAAAACCTTTGAAAGGTGTTCAGTCTTCAAGTATTCAGGAAACCAGCACCTTCTTAAATTACTGGAAACTACTTTCTTAAAAGTATTTATGTAAGCCTATTTCAACAAGTTATGTGTATATTTACCCGCTACACAACAGAACAGAAGTCTTTATTACACGACACTGCCACCACAGCTTGTAACATCAGACAGAAGTGTTGGCTTTGTTTTTCGTATACAAACGCTAACTAATGTGGGGCATTATGTCGAATTTAGTATGACTATCTGGTTACAATTAAATTACTAAAGAGTGGCAAAATCTTACTGAAAAAACTTTTCAGTAAATGACCAAAACTAAATCACACCAAGCAGCAATTAGCGTATCTGCGACATTTATATTCTCCAAACATCCTAGACACCAACATGAATGATGTAACTGTGATCTATGGATGTGAGTTTATATGTGGTTCATTTTATTATTCTGCCTTTCTGAAAAATAATATTGTTTTCACTGCAGATTCTTGACAATTATCAACAGATTCTCCTTTAGCAAGCCACACATGCAATGATGTAAATGATTAATCTGCAAATGGATTGACTTCTCTGTGGAGGCGCACTGTCCTTTCTCTGCAGCATCACCATTTCCCCCACTTGCATCAATCATGCTTATGTCCCATAATGCAATCAAAAGCTTAATGGCAAACACGGCCCAGCAGCACAGTGCTGATGCAGGGCATTTTTCTTGCTGGCATAAGTGGACACATAAATAAATGAGTTAGGGTAATCAGGGAGTAGAGATAGTTGCAGCTTGGGTTATGTGTGTGCTCGTGCCTGTTTGGGTGTATAACTGTCTACAACGTCAGCCCAATATCGATCACATTCACAGTTGCAGGGACCACATTGGACAGCCTGCCTGCTCGCTTGACAGGTGTCCTTGTCGGCCTAATTTTTCTTGCACCACGTTGTTTCTCCTCCTTTCCCTCGCTGAGGTGCAGCACCCTAGAGGGCTGTTCATGTGACAGGTGTCCCCGGTGATACTGAAAGCACCGACAAAGACAGAGGTGAAACAGCGAGATACCTGCTTCTGCCGTTCCCTCTTTAATATGTCACAAGTGACCTGGACATTTTTTGCCACGTTAGTGTTTAACAGACGTGTTAGCACACATGCAAACATATAGACGCAATCAAACACCACGGTGTCCTCACTTGACTGGATTAGGGTCAAGTGCGAAGCGTCGCTGTGTGTGAAGAATCCTTGGAGTAGCTCGATGAGCAGCTGTGTGGCACATTGAAGGAAGAGAGGTAATCACTATTCACAACGCAAAGGCTCCTTATTATAAGGGATACACTACAATGATGCAAGGCAGTCTTGCATGAAATTGAAGAACTGACATACTGTGTTTTCATCTCCATTTTTTATTTGTTAGCTTTGCATAGTTCAACAACAAGCCGAGGCAGTCGCTCATTCAAGAGGTGAGAGCGTGCTATTATTTCCCCTCTTTCTCTCCTGTTCAACTTTCTCCTTATCCTTCCACTAAATGGGGCAGATGATTGGAGCAACATGCTTTTGTACAACCTGAGAACTTGTGTATGGTTGCATCCCTGTGACTGAGTCAAGGAGACGTTCCTTTGACATTTTACAAAAATATGTCTAGGAGAATGGGGTGATAAAGGGGTTTGGGGAAGGGACTGTCATCAAAAATATATATCAGCATGGGGACATTAAACAGGGTACTTCAGTGGTTCACCATGTTCTGGCAATTATTCACAACGACAACTTTTCAAACACTGATTTGCGTGATCTTATCTCTGCAATAATGGATTCATTCCAGGCAAGTGAATCGACCTGGGTCACGAAGCATGTATTTCAGGGTTGTGTCTAAGCCACTAAGCTGGTTGTCATGTAAATTTAGCTGTTGTACACTATGTTGACTGTTTCAGTTCATAAAATGCAAATCTTTGATGCCAGAAAACTGTTGGCCTTGAACTTGAAACAAACATACTCTCAAAATTCTCAAATTTTGATTCACGTCTTGACCTTCAAGGATTGCTTGTGGTTTGGAAAACCTTAAAGGTGCTTAATTTTGTATTTCCCATGAACACCCCAGACCTACCACAAGGCAGTTATGTAGCTGGTATTTAACTTTTTTACTTCTCTGAACCATTTTTATACTTGATGGAAAAAGTGGGTGCTTCTGTTTTGGTGAATGAACTGACGATTATATGTGTCAGAGGTTTTTGTGTTACAGAATAACTCCCCCACTTTTACAAATGTGTATTAAGTTCAATAAGTTCATGGGTAAAGTCCAACTGCTTTGCTCACATAACCTTTAAGGGAAATTTTATGTGCTGTCTGCAACAGGCCCTTCATGAAGTCAGTGTTCTGGCAGGGGTGCACACGGAGGTGCTATCAACTTGACAGACTCCAGCCTGCAGTGAGTGTTTTAAGTTTCTCCATCCTACTGACCTGCACTGCTGTCTCTGTGGTACAGTTAAGGGGGATTTATTGCCAAAAGAAATTCTTCATTTGGAGTAAAAGAACACCTGCCTTTTCTGCCTGAGCAGTTTGATTTTCTTTTTCTTGTTTTATAGCTAAAACAATTTAGCTGAAATTGACTGGCATCACTCATGTCATTGTTCACTCTGCATTAATCTTGTTTAACCAGGGCTTCTCTAACTCTCTCTGGCATGTCCCCCCCACCCCCATCCCGTCAGCTGAAGAAGTGGTTGGCCGTGGTTCTATTTTAGAAATGCTTTTGATAAAATTTTTCCTGATTGATGAACTGTTGAAATTATAATTAGAAATAAAATCCAGAGTAAAACAGCATTAAAACTGATTAAATGTCTCAAATTATGAAACTGATAATAAGAAAAAAGATAAATATGTTTTCTAACCTTTTCTTTAGTCCTGTTCAGCAATACGGACATTTTTGTCTTTCACATTATACTCCTGTCTTATACTTCATCTGCTTTCTCCCTCAGTCTCCATCCTTCCACCTTGACTTCTCCCACTGGCCTCCTCTCCCTACAGTGCAGTCTGTGCAGTGCACTTGAAAAGCTCTCATAAAACATTTTCTTTTCTCCAGCAAAGCACATTCTTGTGTATCCTGTCCTAAGCTCTACATTCCATTAAACCACAGATCCCTAAGGTTTATGATTAAATAGTTTTCATGTTCTCTCGCTTTTAGTTGTACATTTTGAGTGTAGATAGCAGGGATACTCACAAAGAGAAAAAGTAAAAAATTACAGAAACACTCTGTCTTTATTATATTGTTGTTTTTCACTGTGATGCTAAAACAATGAGCACCCTGGAAGATAAATAGACAATATTACACACAAGATTCAGTGTGCAGGTAAACCAACTTCCTGCTTAAAGGCCATTGGATGAGATTTCCTTTAAAACAAGCACATGTATGAACAGAGTGAGTTTTGCTCACAGTGTTACAAGCTGAATCAGAAATAGCAGTTGATAAATTTGTACAGTCTTGTAGCGGTCGCCTCTTAGATTTCACAGTCTAGTGGACATAACACTCGTCAGATAAACACGTCAGTATCAAATATCAACAATGTTTGATAGTGGCAGCTATCATCTGCCATCTTTGTTTCTCTCTAAAATAAGGAGATCAGGTATATGAGCCAAAAGTCCTTCCAAATATGAGAGTAAGGCTTTTTTGAAAACAGCCACCCTCTTGTAGTTCTCCCCTGCATGTATCAACCCAATCAAGCGATACAATACATTTAGATATTTAAGGAATGTTAGGTCAGCAGCTTGTTATCCGTCCACAACAGTAAGCTCAAAAACACTTTACTGATATTCACACAAGTCCATTTGAGCACAACTGCATTTGTGAAACAGCCAATAAGAGCACTGTTTGTCTAATTCGGCAAAGACCTCTAAGATAACGTCTTCTTTCACAGACATGATTTCTTGAGGTCTGAGGAGCCAGCATGAGGTTATCACCTGATTTACAGCTGAAAGGTGATTTAGGCATTTTTGTTCATAAAAATGACTGTCTAGTCCAGATTTAAAGGCACATTAATAAACACTTTCACTTTTAACACAGTTTCAATACAATGTTGTGTTTGTGTGTGTGTAGACGTGTTGTGTTTTCATGGCTCTATGGTTGCCATGGTGTTTTAGCTTTTTGGTTTAAACCTTCTAGATGAGCTATTTTAAGATGATTCATTCAATGTTGTTTTTAATTGTTTTTTAAGCAGCTGTGCTGAAAATAGTCTGATTGTAAAAAAACAGCACATGATGCTTTCGCACAGATTTTCGGCCATCGCTTGAGATTTCAGTCAAAAGGACCTTCAAGACATTTGAGGGAAGAACTAAGAGAAAGCAACACAGAAAGAAACAGCAGGGGTGAGTTTAATTTCTGCAATGGGACCAGAGCCATGGTGGTGGGTGAACAGGCAGCCTCTGCTGGGGTAGCAGGGGAGAGACACTGGGTACCACCGCATTGGTGTAGCAGGAGCTGGAAACTGGGTGTATGGAATATAAAAAGCCCTAACACTGTTATCGTTGACTGTCTGTGTGTGTGAGATGCGATGTGACAGCTGAGCAGAGCTGTGAGGGCAGAGATGAATTCACAAATGGGAGCCCCAGGGACCAGTGGGTTAGGGAGGAGGGAGGTGGGAAGGGGTGAAGGGTGAGGGGGTGACGATGCATGCAGGGGAGGGAAAGGCGGGAGGGTTGGGAGGTTATCGAGGGCTTCAAAGGGTAAACTATCCGCAGTGCAGCCAGAGATCTCCCTCTGCCCTTTGTTGCCATGTCAAAATAAGACTATCTAATGGAACATGAACAATTTAGCATTTATTAGCCTATGCTTTATTGAAACCGCTGTGACACAAAGATAGTTCATAAAAAGAGGTATCATTCAAGTTAACCGCATGGTCAGTAGTTACGGCACCACAAAGCTACTTCGAAAAAGTAATAGTTCTCCTGATTGCGAGTTAAATGAGGAGACTGATAACTGGTTATGTGAATTTATCATAAAAACGAGACTTGGTCCAAAGGAAAGAAAAACTACCACCATCTCTAAAACTCACAAATCATCATCTTTTGCTACATCTGGAGTGATTTCCAAGAGTATCTGCCTCAGTAGCAACAAAACAAGAAATGCATATGATTACTGACTGTAAAATCAGACACTGACGTGATAGAGTTCCATCATGTGAACTTCGGAGGTGCTGCTAAGCAGGTGAGATGTTTCTCCCAACTTTCTAGTCCATGGGCTAAGATCTACCAACTGGCTGCTGGGTGTAACTTGGGGGTTGAACCTCTTATACAAGTATACGTTTTGACAATCAAGTGAATACATATATGTAAATATGCTGAAATATTGAGCAAACTGTGTAAAGACTGATTTAAGCTGTTGTATAGGTAAATTGAAAATTGGCACAAACAGGCTATTTTAAGCTTCAGTACATACTCATTCTATGTGCTACTCCAGCAACCCTGCCAGATTCATTTTTCATGCTGTTAAAATGGTATTTAGAAATTCATGATGCACTAACGGAGTATTATTACTTTTTATCAGCTGTCACCCTGATTATTCCGAAAAGGTTGTAGTTTATCCAGAGGGAATACTTTCAAATACATGTGTCAAATAGCTTTCTCCATGTGCTATTCTAACAAAAGAATATTATATGTTACACTGGATCAGACGGATATCAGCATATAAATAATGCACATAATGAGTTCCCAGGCATTCATAGCTGTGAATTAACACCATTTCTCATTTAGCTTTGGCTACCATATTCAGCTTCCTTTCCATCCTCCCATCTCTCTAACCTCAATGTGATGCTGCCCTGCAAAGGAGTCAGTCCTGTCCTTCCCTCAGGACCAATTCAGCAAAAGCCAGGTGAGCAGAGAGCTGTGGATTCCAATCTTCCCTGAACGGTTTCACTCTGTCACTGGACCTATTTAAAACACTGGCCCAGTACCAAATTGCAAATGACATTTAGCATCCATCTCTCAACTCATCACTGCTCTGTATCTCCTTCCATCTCAGCCACAAAAACACACAAACTCACAAAAATACAAGCTTCATACCCAGAACCACCTCTCAGCACATGCAAAATCAGTCACAGATGCCACCAACAGTGAGTTCGACATCACTGAGGAAGCAATATGTGTGTGCATCTGTGCACATCCGTGCGTGTGTGTGTTCAGCAAGAAAGAGAAAATCCGAAAAACCATTTAGCATTTTATAAAGCTGCACCGTCTCCAACTCAGCTGAGCCCCATTAATTAAAAGGACATGCCCCGTTGAAGCCCAAATGAAATCTCACTCTTATTCACAGCAGAAGACGTCTATAAGAATGATCTTTTCCCTGCCCCTTGGTAAAACCATGTAATCAGGGCCACAGACTTTATCATAATTGGATGAGGATGATTTATGCCAGGTAGAAAGAAATTATGTGAGGGAAATCTACTAACCCCCCCCCCCCCCCCCCCCAAAAAAAAAACGCACTATAACTCTTTCACACACACTTTTTCAGCTTAAGAGGATGTCATAGACCTCTGTAAACACATGCCTGCATCGTAGTGACTGAGCTCTAACATATCTTGATTGACATTTTCATCACATTGTGAGATTTGTTGTCACCGTCTTGGCACATTTGTGTTTCAGATGGCTTAATTTACTCTCAATTTCTCAAGTTGGGAAAGAAGTTGAAAGTGTACGGCCAAATGCCATCTGCTAGTGTCTCTATCTACACTTTACATGTGGAGTCTGAGTCTGAAATCGCATTCACAACATGCTGAGTTGATGGTCCCTCATACGTCCTCATGCAGGATGAATGTAGAAGACTTTCTTCCATTAACTAAAAGAGAAGTTCATTCTAAATATTCAGAGGATTGATTTATTTTTGCCTCTGTGGAAATGTTTCAGAATGGCTTGGCAATCTACAGTATGGAAGAATCGTATAACTTCTAAGTCGCCTTATAAGTTGAGTTGGGACTCAGTCTTTCAGCCATGTGGCTGTGGAGCAGAAGAACCCCATCTTGTTGTGTGAGCATACGATTGTGAAGGTGCCTGGCTAAGCATGTGCATACCCACACCTGTATTTGCATTCATGTTTTCATTTATGTGCTGGTAGTTTATACGATTTCCTCGGCTTGCTGCAGGTGTTCCAGTGTATCCAGCCTGCTTACATTCCGGTAGCTGCACTGTTTACCCCCACAGAAAGGTCCTTGGGGAGACCTTGTTGTCTGAACAAAACTTTCCAACATATCTTTCTGTAAAAGGTAAATGAGGCTGTGCTTGCCTCGTTGTTGTGGACCACGCATTAGGGAGTGGAGGAGAAAGAGAGGGAGCAAGCAGAGCAACTTTAATAATATATCCACAAAAGTTTGTTTGGATTTTATTTTGTTGTTGTTTTTTTTTTTATAACCTACTCAGCACTGCAACACAGCCAGGAGGCTTTGTTTTAGAAAAATCTATAAAACTGAGTGATGTGATTCAACTAGAAAACATTATTAAATTGCCATTTCATGAATACATTGTAACCATGTATACTGTATGACTTAGTGTGTGTGGCACAGATATATACTGTATGTTGCCAAAACTCTACGTTTTTAAACATATGTGAACTCTGCAGGATTCTTTATCGACAGCTCATTAACCTTCATCACAAATTTAATGAGAGAAAAGAGAAAAAAAAAATAGACGGCAGAGATGGTAATAATGTTTACCCCACCATATATTGGGAGCGGATGCAAAGCTAATGAAATAGATGACACACAGGACATGTTGCTGATACAGTGGTAATTACCAGCTGCTGCCACTGCAGTGCTCACACTGCCTTGGTCACATGCTCATAGCCCTGAGCGTGACTTCGGCAATACTCAGAGAAACTCTTCCCTCAGCTCTCCTCTCCATGCCTGTCACTGCTCCTGTCGATCTCTGCCGCTTTACTGCTTTAGTCTTTAGTCTTTGTAGTCTGTCTTTCCTTCCTTCCGCAGGCTTTTACTGCATTACTATTCACTGTTTATCTGTGCCGAGTAACCAGAATCGGAATCGGTAATATTTTATTCTTCCACAGGGGAAATTTGATGGGCTTGTTCAATAAATGTGTGTCTTCAATATATATTGCATGTGCAAAGCTGCAATATTATATCAAATGGATCATTACCCCCCCCCCATTGTTAAATCCTTAAGATAAAATAACCGTAAACAAAAATATTTAGTCATCATTCTGTTATCACATTTTCATTATGACTCTTCAGTCATCCTTTTCTATTCACTTATCTCTAAGCCTCTGAATTGTCCATCACTGAGGGATGAATTACAGTAAGAAAACAGTGATAAACCTGTTGTGTTTTCCTGCTATACTGCATTGACTGTAAGGAACACTGCTATTATGATATTGACTGGGTGTTCAACAACCTGCACCGCCCTGTCAAAGTCTATTACTATTCTAAACATGCCCATTCCATTAGCTTAACAGCACACATCTGACTCAGTATGATTAGCATATGCTAATATGTCTGTAGGTGAAATACGTTGGGAGTAATTACTGTGCCACGAGACAGGAGAGTTTTAAAATTGCAGTGCATTGATTATGTTAATAAGAAAAGACCACGGGGTGGGGGGTAAATGGATGCATGTAGGCAGAGGTAAGTTGTAAAGTCACAGGTGCTTCATAGATCATGTCCTGCTATGATTATATCGCTGGATGACAAAGTTTGATTTGCTCGGATGGTATAAGCTGCGGTACCTCTGAGCTAGTCGGTAGGTCAATACCATTCATTGTTCCAAACTCAACAGACGGCTCATTAAGCAAAGAAACATGGTTTAACAACTAACAATTATGCACAGAACCTAGCACTGTGAGTGGAATTGTTACACCTGCAGAGACCCTTAAAGCTAATTGCAGAGAAATCCTTTGAGTGAAACATTAACTCAGCACAAATGATATGAAAAACTCAATTAACATTTAACCAAGTGATGAAATACAACAATACAAACAAGTATGCCTCTGGGCGCCGTGAAAATAAACCCTCATTAGCCAGATGGAAATTATTAAAATAAGATAATAAGAGGACTTCCCCCAGTGCAAAGCTGTGCTGGGTGAAAAAGTTAAAGATGTTGCTTTTATTTACCAAAGATGAATGTTAACAAAGAATATTCAGAAGGAGACAATATTTTATTTCTTATGTTAATCTAAACCAGTTTGAGCAGGTACAGAAAATAGATTATTTTTTTTCGTCATTGCAAAAAGAATAGATCTTATCCTCTCTGCTAAATAATGCTTGTCTTTTTACTGTTATATTAGTCAGTGGGTTTCTCCAAAGTAGATAACAATATTGATTTCAGTGTTTGTGGTCTTTGACCTACCAAACAGCTTGCTTATCTCCTCGCTGCATCATAATAGAAATAAAACATTGGGAGCAGAGTTTGGGATCGCAAGGGGAAGTGTTGCTACCAGAGTGGTGATGGTCCCAACCTTTTCCCCTTTCATGTGTCACCCATTAATAAAGTAATATATCATTGTAAGCGCTGCTTATTCTCCTTCTGTCACTCTTGCTCTGCAGTGAGGGCACTTCAACTCAGCCTGGCACTCTCCTGACCCCGCTGATGAATAAGGAATTGGTTTGGGATGAGTCCTTCATCATTAAAACCTCCTCACTCCACTTGTCATATCTCTGAATCTGTTGAATTTGAATTTCTATCCATTCCCATCAATAACGTATTTTTCTCCTCCACAGCCTGACAGTCTGTTGAAATATGTTAATATTTTGGTTTATGACTTTGTCCAGACTCGTTGTGAAACACAATAAAGAAAGCACTAAATCTACTATTTATATATGCTCCTGTACTGTGACATGCTCACACGATCCTGGTTGTTAGATCAAAATATGTAGTACCATAAAGTGGAGGCATGTGCTGCTATTAGAGCCACATGCATAGCTATACAATATACACATATGATTTATGGAATACACCGTAGCCCCTGTGATTCCCATCTATGTGTGCTGCTATAATTACGCTCAACAGCATTTTCCTTGTACTGGTTTCATGGATTGATGTGCATAATTTATTTACTTCCCAACAGATTTTAAACAGGAAACATCTAACCACAGAGTAACCTTGACACCTTATCCAAGTGCAGTTACATCGCTGTCTCAAAGTGCAAATATGCAAATTCATTTCCCTGTTACGTACTCCTGACAAGGGCTGCAGTTAGAAGGCAGTGAATCCTCTCTGTTATTTTTATTAATATTAATATCAGAATGCAACAAATGGCTATTGAGTTTGTTGGCAATGCTCTGATTAGAAAATTCATGTACAGTGAGATACAAAACAAATACTTTCCTGAGTTATGAAAAACTGTGATTTGATTGCGTACATGGAGGGGAACGGATACGTTAGATCCTGTCCTGCCTTTTTTTGGTTTTTAGCTGAAACAACTCAAATAGCTAGCTGGTCCGAATTCAGTTCCTCACACGAGCCTTTTAGCACTATAAATAGGCCTACATGTGTTGTCCTGGGGATTAGATGTACAGCTGTATGATACAGTTTCTCTTGTTGAGCTCTAACTAGATCACTCTTTGGTCCACATTACAATATGACTGTCTTGTGATGTTTCCTCACTTTACAGGGTGCACAAATGGAATATGAGCCATCAGTAGTTCCAACTGCTCAGTACTGCAGTCTCCACTAGTTAATGTATGAACCTCTGCTTTTTGTTCCCAGAGGGACAAAACCTGCCCCCACAACCAGAAACAGCAGACAGAGAATATAAAATTAATATTTCATTGAGCTTCAACGCCTGTCAGACAAATTTATGTGGGCATCCCGTCAATAAATGGTTGAAAGATTGATAGAATATGATGTCCCTGGGTAGAGCATGAAGCAGCTGGTGGGAGTGTTGATACAAGTGCTATTTTTGGAAGATCCCCAGTTCTTTCCTTTAATCTAGTTGGGCAGGCAACTGATGCATTGTTGCATGCATCTCTGTGGTCTGGGAAAATGGAAAGCAGAAGGGCATAATGTGACTGGAATGTCCTATCTTGGTCACGCTGCCTTTAAAAAAACATCTCATTGTTTTCCAGTAGATGCTTTACATTGTTATCTAAACTGGACGTATCAAGTGTATATGTGGAAAACAGAAATTTGATCGTTTGCAAAATTGTTTGCAAAATACAATTATGGGAGCTAAATCGAATGTTTCTTTCACTTTACATTTCTTCAGAACTGCAGACGATACTGAGTCGTTTCAAAAGTATTCACAGGGTGGAGATTTTTGCTGAACTAAAGGAAAGGTTGGTCGCACACAAACTTAACTTTTACGTACAGATTTATTGTTCTTAAATTCTTTAGCTTTGGCCAACATCAAGGCTCGTTACATAGTTAACTGAGTTGACTAACCCTAATTTTTATCTTGCTAACTTATGACATGTTCAGATTTAAAAGTAATATCTAGCCCTTAAACACTGTATTTCACCTGGTAAAATACGATTTCATAGAAATTACACCGTACCTGAAATAAGAAAAAAAGCTCTGTACATCAGACCACATGATTAGTTAAAATTGGTTATCAGATTAGTTTTAAATCTGATATTTACATATATTTAATTCTCGTTTTCATAAATGTAATGTACTCTGTGTTGCACAGTGAATACATAAACATTAATAGCAAATTTTAATCTTAAAAGATTCAACTCCCTGTGTAATTACTTCAATATACTAACATTACAGATGGCGGCCTCACTGACTGCTTTTGAGTTTAACGCATCACTTGCTTCTTTAAAGCTTTTAACCCAAGTAATCCATATTACAGCTTGTGATTAAATTAAGTTACCACTAAATTATTTTATCTGGAAGATGTCTTAGGCTTCATTGTTAAAAAAGGATTTAGAATTTATGATCCAGAAAGAGCATGAAAGACTTTACACTCAAACTGTAATGGACACATGAATAGCTGCTACAAGCCAGTTTAGCAACTGAGGTGTTCGTAGACTACGTTTTAAAAGATTAATGAGCAGAAATTATAAGTTCTCCCACTGCCTCTGTTACATTGTCTCCACCTGCAGGTCCCAGAGATGTGTCCATGGGGCTGCCTGGAGGGCCACAGTCTTCCATAAAATCTGAATGGATACTCCAATATCCATTAAAGAAAAAGAGGAAAGAAAATTTGGGGACCAACAGTGACTCAAGGCATAATGTCTACTAAGATCTAATTTATATTAATGACTGATAATTAATCATTCCACCGAAAGCTTCCTCAGTTTAAGGAAATGTTTAAGAAAAAAGAAGATGCAAATGAGTTCCCAAGAACCTGCATGGCTATTGAAACGAGCTGGGTGTAACCATCTAAAAGTGTTTATTTTCACATTGATTTTTCTTTTATCCTGACAATCCCACACTTAACTGTGATATTTAACTGTATAATTGTGAACAAATGTTGACAGAGTACCTCTGATAATTGGATAGTGCTTCGGGTACATTTTCATTGAGCCCCACACAATATGTCATTCAACTTGTTCTGTAGTAGCATCATAGCTTCTCTACAGTTCTCTGACACCATAAATAAATTAGATGAATGCCAAGGCAAATGATGATTGTTTCAGTTCAAAGAAACTCATATGCCAAGGATAGAAGGACCACACATTATTAGTTTTGACAATGACAGATCCAAACCACTGGGACAACCTTCAATGGATTTGACACAGTCCCATCTTGCCAAATCTGTCAAACTCCTCTTGAACTTTTCTTTCTATTATTTTGCAGTAAGGAGCACGATACAGCCTCGAGCAGCTCCTGCATGGGTTTGAAGTAATGTGCTTTACCCTGACAGTGAAGATAAAGGGCCAGGGCTGAGGGGTGGGGAAGAAAAAACAAAAACTGTGAGGTCTCCAGAGAGCGTACTGTGAATTTGAAGGTTAGCTCTGTAGTTTTATGCCAATATGAGGCTGCTGTTCAATTCAAGTAATCCACAGGAGCTACTGCAAGCAATTAATTTATACCTGGAGTATTACACAGAAAAAGAAAATGCTGACATTCTTGTGCTCTCCAGAAACACCCATGTGTCTTCCTGATAAAATGACAAGGCTAAATGAAATTTCATTTCATTTGCATCATTGACTTCTTGGAGGTTTGCAATCTTAGCCATTCCCTAGGGTAGTTTAGCAATCTCTTAAGTGTGGTGCAGTCATGCATGGTTTACATGAGTCTTTTTTTGTTAATTTCAATCAGTAAACACACACAGACGATGACCTCATTACTTCAGTGGAATTACGAAAATTTACACATCTCGTGTGACATTCAATCAAGAAGAAGTCCTATTTGAGAACAGCTGTGATATCTTGTCTAAATGGAGGAATATCCTGAACATCAAACTTTAAATTAAAACTCATTCCACTCCCTGTGTAATGTCTTCAATATAGTAACATTACGGATGGTGGTCTCACTGACTGCTGGGTTCTTTTTCCAATGAGTGTAATTCCCTCAGTGCAATTACATCACTGACAGCGGTCATATTGCTCTCTTGCGCTCAAGTAGAAATTGGAGAAATTGGAGTTTTACAGTAATCCAAATGTTTTGCATATAAACCAAATATTTGCATCACAAGGAGATGGTACAACTTACTCTGATCAGCTGATTACCGAAACAATCCTGATCTTTCCTCTTCGGGGGTTGAGCTCAGAGTTATAGGTTATGAGCTGAAAATATTGGCTGACTCTGAGGGCATGTTTTGCTCAGCAGCAAGAATACAGGATACTCTACTGCTGATTAGAATGAAGCAGGGAAAAGGCATGAGCTTGCTTTTGGAAGAGAGGGGAAAAAAGGAGAAGCACTCTCTTTTTGACAGAGCTCATTATCTTCTTTGAAGGTGTGCGAGATTTTAAAAAGCATCAGCAGCAGAGAAGAGGTGGAGATGGAAAATCCAGAGAAGGTAGAGATTCATGATGTAGTGAGCTTTATACTGTATGGGATCCATTTCTTAATTATTCCTCTAGGACAGTCAATTCCCTTCCATTGCTAGGATATGAAACAGCCTCCATATGGCACCTTTGGCAAAGGGGATCATTCTGCTCCTCAGCAGGCCAGCGCCAGGGGTGAGCTTGGCCATCCGAAAAGTGCTGACACCTCACTTCTTAGAACGGTAAAAGGGGTAGATATAATGGGAAGAATGGAGTGGAAGGATTAATATATGTAAAATAAATGTCCCTCTTTTTTTTTTATTGCAACACATGCTCCTGACTGTGGCCTTCATCAGATACTGTAAGTTAATGTTAGTCATCTCACACCCTCTCCAGGGTGTACTGGGTGATTTAGGAGATGTGGTTTGAGTTTAGTGATGGAAAGAAAAAAGGGTTTTGGATGTCCTGCCGCAGTCCATTTTGTGGTGTGGGGCCAATGCCAGAAATCCCTCTCTCTCTCTTTCGCTCTCTTTCTGATATTGCTACTCAGCACTGCAGCACTGTAGCAATAGGATGAGTGTATGTGTGTTAAGAGAGGGAGACAAAACGTGAGAATGGAGTCACAGAAATAAAAATGAAGTCACAGCATTTCAGGGGCAGAAGCAACATGCAGCACTGATATTGCGATAACAAGCATGTTTACAGTGGGCGAGAAAGCTGTGAGGAGATGGAGTCACTCGGACACCCTTCAGAAGATTTCTGCATCCATTTGTTTTAGGAGGGTGCTGAAGCGGGGTGGCATGCTGCCAGTGATGAGCACTTTACTGTGTGTGTGTGTGTGTGAGAGAGAGAGAGAGATGGAGGGAGTCCCTTCATCAAAACGTGTCTCACAAAGTGAGAACAGAACATTGTTGGTCAGTTTATATTCAAAGTGAATCTGTACAAACTGATTTAATGAAAATGCTTCTGCTTGGGAAATGGTGAGCGATGCTTAATTTGTGCAGCTCAGTGTGTGCTTTGTGGCTTTTCTCTTAAGACTCGTATTGTATTGTTGTAATCTAAGAATTGTTCTTACTCACATGGTCACACACTAGATCATTTGGATGTAACAGATCATTTGTGTATTGTATTTAGACTCTATACATCATTAAGTAAATCCCACTTAGTGCTGAAAGAAATACTGTATGCAGCATGTATGTGTCACTTTCTTAATTATCTAAAAGCAAGCCTACATTAATAAGCTGCAGCCCTGAATAATAAATGACATCCACCACAAAAGAGAGTTCTTCTGCTGTCCTTAATTAATTATAATAGATTCACAGCACACCACCATAACTATGGGTACCACTCAGACACCATCCCTATCAATTGATTTCGACCAATAGCAGCACGAGAGGTGTAAAATTAGAATCTCTATCGTTGTAGGTTAATGCTGGATAAGCACTGAGTGGTGCTTATAAACTTACCAGCCATTAAAACTGCGCACTGGATGCTCTGAATAGGCTCTGTGACACTACGCTGCCAAAGAGGGATGGCTTAATTAAACTTTCATCTGACAAATATTAATGTGTGTTTAATGATCCCAAATCACTTCATTTCACATGAATTATGAATATTAATGAATAAGAGGGAAGGGCGACGGAAGGGTGTGTATAAGTTAGAGCCTAAAGAAAGGGTAGGTGCTGCTGAAGAAGAAGGATGTGTCTGGCCACCAGTAAATCACTTCAAAGTCCCACCAACCCTCCAGGCAAGAAGTCATTATTCGAAGTAAGTATACAGTGTGTGCACACGTGTGTGTGTGTAGTTTCATTAATGCAGCCTGATAAGAAACCATTATGCCACCGTAGGATTTCACCCAGATCTGGAAAGAGCAGAGGTTGGCTGCTGGTGGCCTATTTCTGGGGTCCAGCCCTGTCACATCTCACCTCACTCAATGTTCACTGGCTACCATCTTGCCCTTAAGCAATGCTCCTTTTTTGTAAAATTTTTCCCCCCACCCATACTAATTAAAACAATGCAGCCAAGTCTCACATGCATGAACACCAGTCATAAAAAACTGAGTCACATTCATGTAGGTTAGCGTAGGATGTGATGTGCTTTTGAGCCTAAATACATCAAGCTATTGAACATTTTGCTCAAAAAGTGGTTTTCTAATTGGTATAAATTGGGACGATGGTTTTTCTGCTTGAAAATTAGCAGACAGATTAAAATGCACAACGGTGCTCTGCTTGCCAGTGTCTTTGATCATAAAGAAAGCCACGCAAATCTTTGTTCCTTCAGCACATTATACTTGAACAAATACATGCAAGTGTGTGTTAAAACAATTAGTATTTATATGAACAAAAACGTTTTAGTAACATATGATGAGACGCTAGAATGTAACCTCATATGACTTAAACACTCATACAGACTGTCTCATGTAGAAAAACCAAATGCCTTACTGTATTCACATACGCTCATATTCCCACATAAGTAATTCATACATTGTACAGTATATGTAAAATGCAATGATGTTTATGGACCACTGAGTTTTACCAGGAACACTTCATTAACTTGAGTCAAGATACAACTGAACAACAGTATGAATGACATTACCAACTCCTTTACAAGCCCTTTAAAGCACCTTAATGTTATGAGAAACCTAAAATTGGGCTACAGGCTAAAAGAGAAACATGAAAAAATGTTACTCCTAGGACAATAGAATTAGTTCCCCTTTTCACATAAAAAACTGCTTAAATTCAGAATATTTTCCTTCCGTAGTGGATATCAACTGTCTCTTATAACTCCCATAGAGAAAGACTCTGCTGTTGCAATTAAAGTATAGCTAGTGGCACTGAATCAATGCTGCCATCTACTGCTCTTTTTCAGATACTTCAGCACAGCACAGTGTGAGGTATTTAGAGAAATGAATAAAATGGCCATCGTTAAAAGATTCAGTAGATTTTTTAAAGCAGGTGTATGTCTTAAGCAAAAACACACTATACTGGATTCAGACAATTTCCGTATGCAATAATGAGGATTTGTGGATTCAGGGGCGTCGCACCCGTGGGGGATGGGGGTGTCGCGACACCCCACTTTTACAACAAGATGATTTCATCCCCCCCACTTTTTCCCAAGGTAAAACCATTTATGCCCATCCTAGCGGTGCATCAGCATACTCAAACGGAGCGCACCTCAGTTCCCCATACGATACATGACAAAACATTGGTCAAATTAGATTGATTGAACGGCCATCCAGCCAATCACAGCCAATCACCACATCCTCCATCACCGGAGGATGTGGTGCTCATGTGCCACCGCTAGAACACCCCCACATCTAAAATCACTGCTCCACCCCTGTGTGGATTCTACAGGTCTGCCTGTTGGGTCTCTCCAATTTCATTTACTCCTTGCCCTCCTTTCCACACTGTACACCTTGTCCTGTAGAATAGCACTTTCATTGTGCTCCTGAATTATTTCCAATGGCTTTAAAATGGCTGGAGGAAATACATCAGGGAGATGTATGGGGCAATGCCAACGTAGGGGCGCAAAATAGATTCAAGAGGTTTAGTCATCAAATAGTATACTGAACAGGTGTGTTTTTATGGTTTAGGCTTCTTCTGTTTCTTTTTTACTGCTTTCTTTGCAACCTTGCAGCATTTTAAATCATAAGCGTTTAGTGAGTAAATGTGTGCTTTTTGCTGCAGGACTAATAGTAAGTGCTGCAAGCAAATCTTGCATTAAATAAATATGTCGTGGAAAGTGTAGCACTCCATTCTGCTCAGACCTTGCATAATCGTAACAGCAATAAAAGTAATGAGAAGAGAAGCCAGAATCTGTGAGGATATTTCCCAGGTGTGAAGGAGAAAATCATTACAGTTCAAATTGATGAAATTAATATGGAGGCCCATATGATTAGGGTGTAAGTCAACCCTCTCATGCAGCTTGCTTGACCTCCAAACTCTATAATGTCACCACAATCAGAAACAGTCCAGTGTTCAATCCTCTTGAGCCACTGACCAAGAGTGGACCCAGATTAAGAAAAGGAAAAAAAAAAAAAGAGAAGAACTAATGTTTGCAAGGGAAGAGTGTACAAAATTGCATTTGGTCTTACTAAAGTTAAAGGCATGGGCTATCAAATAAAAATAGATGTCCACACTAAACATTAAAAAAAGAATCAAAACTATGCTGTCATAAATGCTGAAAGGCATACACATGCAAAATTGAAACGTCTATTGCCTTTTGCACTGAATGCATTTTCACGAATCAAACGAAACCAGGTGAAAGTGATGAGCTGCTGAAAAGTATTTAGCTGGGCCACTTCCAAGTTTCAGGGTTTCAGGTATTTTTCACGCTGACTCATTATCACACTGTCTCATCAAACCAGGACAACAGAGCCATTGTTACCATCATGTGTACTTTCCAAATGTGACAAATTAAAATGTCTGCTATGAAAAGAAGCTCTTTATGTCTTAGACAGAGGTCTATTTTTACAAGATCATTTTCCTTTAATGTTGACTGTATGGTTTGTTTGTTTTTCGTTTTTTGCACAAGTCCTGCATATTAGCAATTCAATAGTTTCAAACGGTTCTGCCTAAAAAGAAATGCTTGAAGAGATGGCTCTTACAAGTCCATCTAACTCACAGAAGCAGAGCAGGTGATGCAGCCTGTAGGACACACGCTGATTATTTAAATTACTATATTATAACAGCTCAGCACTAAAACACTGTCTCTCTAGCTTCTTTTACTATTTGAGGAATTACTGCTTTTTTTTTTAAATTACAAATATTTTCAAATAAAATTGATTCCTCTACAGCAATATTTATCAGTTGCATCCACTGAAAGCCCGCGAGAGTAAGGAGTTAGAAGTTAACCTAACATAAAAAAAAAAAAAAGTTTCACAGATGTATTCAACACGAAAAAAAAACAACTTACCAAAAAAACGACTTACTTGTATAAGAAATATTGTAAACATAATGACATTCTTATAATGATAAAATGATGTGGACTTTACACTGGAGTTAGAAACAACGTATTTACAATGTCGTAAAGATACCGCTACTCACTACGACAGAAACTACTATTAGTGGCATTTCACTTTACGGCAGCTGGGGCCTTCCGTTTATATTCCGTAAAAGCCCTTTTGAAAGGCTAATCGTTAACATCCACTTCGTTTGGAGGCTGGCCGTATCTGCTCAAACACAATGGGAATAGAAGAAGAAGCGGACCGGACGCTCTTCATAAGAAATTTAGATTCGCGGGTGACGGAGGAGCTTTTATTCGAGCTGTTTTTACAGGTGCTACTTCCGCTAACGGCTAGCTAACATCTAATTTATGGCTAGCATAACACACACAATGCTAACAAAGCGAAAGCGGAGACAAGAGTTAAACAGGGCTCAGAAATATTATTAACGGAGTGGTGGGCTCTTGTGTGGTTTCTTTACATGTGTTGTAACTACACTGTTTATATTTTGCTCACACAGTTTTAAAAGCTCGCATTGATTCATTTTGGGTAGTTAGCTAGCTCGCATTAGCTTTAGCGAGTGGCTGGTGTGGCTAGGTCATTAAGTGATTGGTTTGTTATTGTTGTTGTTTTTTACAGGCAGGCCCGCTCATCAAAACTAAAATTCCCAAAGATGCGGATGGAAAACAGAAAACATTTGGTTTTGCCATTTACAAACACGAGGTGTCTGTGCCGTACGCCATGCAGCTGTTGAACGGGATATCACTTTTTGGGAGGACTATTCATGTGCAATTCAGATCAGGTACGTTTATTTTGACACACTTAGTTGTTGTTGTTGTTGTTGGTTTTTTTTTTGTTTTTTTTTTGAGGTTGTCATGTACATCAAAAGTTTCCGACACTAAGAATTTTTGGATATAATGTGGCTAAACTTCACTTCAGGGAGCAAGATACACAAAAAAATAAAATAAACAAATAAATAATAATAATAAACATCCAGATGTCCTTTTCTTTCATTTACAAACATTTAGATCTCATTTTTTCAATTTTGTCAGGCGTGACAAGTTATGGTTATACTCCTAGAACAGGATTTTTAAGCCATTAATAAACTGTCCAGAAACCCACTCTGAGAAATGCTAAGTACAATATCATCTACTTGTGGTAATCCATCATATGCATGCATAACTTTATTTAAATTGCAATTTTTTTATCACATTTAAAAAGATAAATTTTATTTAGAATTAAAAAAGAAAGACTTATTAAAGTTATCAGCCTTTATATAAAAAGGCAGGTTAAGACGATTTTAGGAGGCCTGGTTCAGTACTTTTGCCACTATTCATTTACATTGCCAATAACATATTTACATATTCATTATTTTCTATCACACATTGTAACACAGGAAAAGTACAAGATTTTCATGCATGCATGCATAGTTGTTGTTAGGTGGTTCTTTTAAGATGATAATTTTTGTTTTCATCCATCATAGGTAGTAGTCATAGCAGCAGTCCAGGGAACTCACTGAGTTTAAGTCCTGCAAATACTCCAAATCCCCATGGCCAGAGGTAAGAACACCGTTTCCAGCAGGGCCAGAACCAAAGCCTGGCAACCTGAGTATATTAGCGTTACACCAACTTCTAGCTCTTTTCTGTATCTCAGCTAGAACCAGATAAATCTTGGAGTCCATTCAATCTTTGAATTTTTAGCTTTACCTCTTACCTTACCAAAGCCATATCAGGTAGTTAGAATGCCCCGTATGAGTGGACTAAATGGTTTTAACTTGGAGTTGATCACGTCTGTTGCAATAACAACACCCTCACAGAACTGGTTGTTTCGAGCTATCTGAACTGATTAAATTATATTAGTTGGAAGTGGATTCTTTACCATGTTTAACAGCTTTGAATTATGTAGCAAATTGGATCAAATGGAAGTTACCTTTTAAATTGATCACAATATTCAATGATTTCTGTCAACACACTTTGTTTAACGATTCTTTAAAACATCTTGGTTTTTGCATTAATTTGAGGCAAGTCATAGTGTGACTATTTTTGCAGTTTTTTTGCCTGTAATTGTAGGCTTTACTGTAATAATAAAAGCAAGTGCACATTAATTTCCATTGGGCTGTGTATGCAACCATTTGGTATGTGATTATCTGCTCAGTATTTCATATTTTGGAGGTACAGTAAGCACTGTACTATGTTTAGATTTGCTACCACTCGATGCTGCCTCCTTGTTAAATATTACCCAGACATGCACAATGGTCTTTTTGGCAGTGCCCTCTGAACTAAAACTGGAGTTCTGACATAAGATTTGGCATCAAGTGGGATCGGATTGGTCTGTATTTACACATACATAATTTGGTATGCACTCCTTTCCATTTTTCATGCCAAATTTAATGCAGCAGTGGCTGTTGAACCCATTTGCTGGAAACTCTGAATGTACTGGCACCAGAATTGAATTAGAAGCATCAGACTAGTGTAATTTATGTGTATATACATATATATATATATAATATATACACCTATATACATACAGACAGGTGACTAATTAATTGAAAAACCAACTTAAAATGTCTCAATAAGATTTTTGACCACCACATGCCGCCAGAACAGCTTCAGTGCACCTTGGCAGTGATTATACAAGCCATAGAAACTGGACTGCAGGGAGGAAGCTCTGTTCTTCCAAAAGATTCCCTCATTTGATCCTTTACTAATAGTGATGGATACCGCTGTTTGATACGTTGGTCCAAAATTTCCTATTGGTTTGATGACAGCAATTCAGCATGTGCAAGCATGGGAATATTTACTGTGGTGTGATGAGCACTCAAAGCTCTCTCTTTGTAAATCTTCAGAGACTGTTACTTTCTTCCTGTATTGATGTATTCAGTGACCTGAGGAAGAGCTGCTCTTCTGTTTTTCTGTACATATCAAACCACACAATACACAAATGGTAATCAAATGTCTATTTCCCAAAGGGAAATGCTCTGAGGTAGCTAAGTTGAGACGTTTTTGTGATCGAAACTCCTGCTATGCTCCAGTAATAAACTCCTGAACTGGGCCTTTTTTATACCTGCTACAGACAATGTTGGATGTTAAATGCTCAATTGTATTTTGCTGCAGCATCTTCGTTTTTAATGTGTCTCCTTTCATTGATTCAGGTTTTTCCTTTATTTGTCTGTCAGACCTAAATTCTGGCAATAGTTCTGTAGTTTTTATTGTAACTATTCAGTTCCTGAGCAATAAAGCCAAGAGAACACAGTATTATCTTCTGCCTTGTAGGATTGATGGTAAGGAGAAATGAGCTTGTTTTTAATGCAGTTCCAACTTCCTTGGTGATTTGGTTTGGCGGTCATGTCTTTTAAATCTAACCAACTTCCACCGAAAGCCTGGCTAACACAAAAATAAATAAACAATACAAGTCAGAAGTTGTCCACTTCGGACAAACTCACTGATTGAAACATCGATTGCAAATTCAATTCCTCCTGTCAAATTGGCTTGGCATTCTATCACATCATAATCAAAACAACTTGGAAGTACGCGCTTCTCACCTTGCAGTAAATTTCTCATCTGTAGTGCTCTTGAGGGAAATATTGTGAGTGAGATTTAGTAATTTTAGTTTTCCAATGACTCAAAATTATTATTTCATAAAATTATCCTACCATTTTTGAACACACAATCTTTCCAGGAATATGAAACCAGTGTGATATGTTTAAAGCATGAACTAAAAATCATTATTTAAATCATCAGAAATATTGACGTCAAATATGCATTATGCAGAAGTTAACGGTTGTCAATATATGAAATGTATACCTGTCTTTATGTAAACTTTTTACTCACAAATTATTTGCGGTTTTCTTTACTCTTGCAGGACCCCGGGCCAGTTCAGTTCTCCACCATATACTCCGCCCCAAATGCAGAGGTCCTTTCCTTCTCCTGATAATCTGCAGAAGCATGCCATGGTAAACATTTTAAGACTTTTAAGACTAGACCTTTACTTTATTTGAGTTTCATGTATGTCTGCTCCTCCAGCAACAAAGGAGGAAATGCTTACAAATATTGTGTGACAGGAATAGAAACTGATGTTTTGGCTTCAATTAACTGTATGATTCACAGTTGCTGTTTAACTCTTTCCCTTCCATAGATGAACAACCTGATGTGGCAGTTCCAAATGCAGCAGCCCGAGCAGTTAAATGGTGGTTTCGCCAAGCCTCTGCAGAGGCTGCTGCCTGCAAGTGGAAATTCTGGTGGAGGAGGCTCAAGGCAACACGATAACGTTCCTTATCGGCATCATCCGCCCCACATGAACAGCAGCGGCAGAAACCAGCGCCACACAGACGAACCAAATTATGGTCGCCATCAGCAACAAGGCCACAGCCATCACAACTATCACCATCAGAGCGACAGGAGCAGCAGCCGTCACCATGACGGCAGAGGTGGACACAGACATCATGATGACAGAGGCAGCAACCGCTACCAAGACAGCAGATGGCGACGGTACTGATTCATGTAAAGGATTTCTCTAAAGACTTAACTTCTTCAAATTTGCGCACACCTTCTCAAATAAGAGCATGAATTACGCTGATAAATTCATGTATACTCAGGTGGTTTGTACATGATCCTACCGTTCTGAAGATTCGATGATCCAAGCTTTAGAGCTGTTTTTGTTTACTTTTAAGGTGTTTTTACATTTGTAAATTACTTTGTGAGTATTTCCTCACATATGTCCTGGCCTTTCAAGGGGGGGGGGGGGGGGTGTTTTAGAGCAAGGACACAGAAAAAAAAAAATTAATCGGGTATGACTGGTATTCATATTTGGAAAACATGTTTAAAAAAAAAGATATTGGCCAGTTTTTATGTTATGCAAATAGACTTTAAATGGTGCTCTCAGAATTTTAAAAACTTCAGGTATTTTTCAAAACAGACCAAGTGTCAGCTAAAGATTCCACCAGCACCACTATCACTGCAATAGGGCACCATCCTTTCTTATTACAGCGGACCTTGCTCTTTCTAAAAATTGCTTTATTTTATTTTTTTATCCTCAGTCTGTATGACAAACTGTTTTACAATGAACATTTTCATTCTTATAAATCTCCTTTCATTGACTTGCATTGTCATTTTTCTGGCCACAACACCAAAGCCTGGATCATGGGTGCACATCATGAAGACTATTTGCAGCTCTTTCTCTATGTGACCGTTAACTGAGCCATTGTATATTGGTCTTACATGCTATAATGTATGCACACATGGCCTTAGGTGCACCTATAAATGGCTTTTGTAACTAATACACTTGTGCAGTGGGTTATGAAGTAATCTAAAGGTGGCGCCACACACATCCTTTCATTGAATCAATTAAGATGTTAAATATATCTGAGCGACAATCTGCTCCTACAATTGACCTTTCTATTTAGGATGCTTTCAAGTCTTCGCACGGATTTGTCACCAACATTGTTTACTTTACAGCACAAAAAATATTCTTCGGTTTACTTGTTAAACACAGTTGAGCACAGTAGCATCCTGTTCACTCTCAGCAGAAAGGTTAAACGGCACAAGTTTTGCTCATTTCACAGATTTTGAAAATGTCATCTATTGCTCCATCCCAGAATTAGCAGCACTTTGATCCCGATCGTCTCACATTGCCATCAGCCTTTCAGCATTAATGCCACGGTGTCTTTGTTCAGGCTTGCTTACTACGAAGTGATGATCACATCTCTTAATGTCCGAGTTGAGGTCATAATCTACCCTTCCGAAAGTGCTTATGATACTTAGATCGGCTCACCGTGCTGTATCGATAACTACATCCCCTGCTGCCGTCCAAAAGCGGAGCAGTATTTGCACCCTCGGCTCTTCGCCCTGTGTCTTGCCTGTAATCTGCTTCGTGTCGGGTTGCATCATGATGCTACCAACGGGCCCTAATAGAGAGTATCCTCTGCTCGGTGTCAATACTAGGAAGGGCCCCTTAATACGTCTCTGGCTGTGGCATAACTCTTTTAATTGCTTGATCTGCCTGGCGTCTCCAGCCCCGGAGCGGGCGGATTAGAGAGGCCGCTCGGTAGCCGCTGCTGTGCGGATTTATATAGAAGCGTGTCTCCTGAAATGATCCACTTCCAGGCACCCGGAGACCTTCCCCTCCCCTGCTGCAGCCCCGCAAAGCAAACTTCAAGTGCAAGATTCCTGCAGCCGTGACTCCCGGATCTAAGCTCCAGGTTGTTGGGTTCACTGGCGCCTCAGTACACAGACATAGTTTGTCTTTCCGTTCAATCTTAATTTTCATGAAAATAAACGAAAATTCATTTGTAGCCCCCCCTCCTCTTGATCCCATACTTGGTAGGG
Source organism: Remorina albescens (assembly GCA_034769265.1). NCBI lineage: Eukaryota > Metazoa > Chordata > Actinopteri > Carangiformes > Echeneidae > Remorina > Remorina albescens. Next base: position 6,388,519 of record CM068497.1, on the reverse strand, counting down.
CTTGTTTATAGGAAGCAAAGCAATGCGAATTTATTTATAAAACCCCAAATCATAACAGAGTTACATCAAGGTACTTTACATACAGAGCAAGTCTAGACCAAACTCTTTTCGGAGTTATTAAAGACATCCAACAAACCCAAAGCAACTGTTGCGGCTAAACTGTTTCAAAATACATCATATATCCTGATGCTTGATTCAAAATAACAGGAGGGGGCTCGATTTTATGGTGATATTTTTTGAGTACAAAGCAAAGAATATTATTGAAATTAAACTAGTCCTATAAGGGTAAATATGAGCCGGATCACTGATGACTTTTTTTTTTATTTCTCCCCCAGCCCCTGAAAAAGTCCAATGTGCTCCACAGCAGTTGTTCTCATCTCTTTCCTCTTTGATCGAGCCAGTGAACCTCTGAAAAGAAGCCGAGCTTTTTTCCCCATGCAGGGCTCCCATATTTCCTCCTCCATAATCCTCCTCCACACTTTGAACACGGCGCCCTCGACAGCCACAAGCCACCAGCGAGTTAAATTTGTGTCCAATTCTTCTGATGATATCTGCCCCCCCACACACAACTAACTTGAAACTCTACCTGCACCGTCATTTTTCCATAAACGACTTGAGCTGAATGACGACATGTAAATTGTCCTCAGGAAAAAAAAAACCCAAAAAAAAACCATATATATATATATATATATATATATATATATATACTATCCTACTATCTCTTTTTAGTCAAGTAACATATCGTCTCAGAAATATAAGTATCAGTTTAAGCATAATTTTTTATTTAGTTTGAATCCCTTCAAAGGCTGACTTGTAAAAAATAATAATAAAACTGCAAAAGGAGTGTTTGTCAGCGATGGAGCACAATGGACAGACTGCGGCTGTCATGTGAAGCGAACATGACAGTGACTGATTTCCTCTCTTTATTGTCGGACTCATCGGGCCGACGCTGATCCTCCGTGTGATAAATACATTTCATCGCTCAAACCCGACAAGCTTAAGTCTCAGGATTTAAAGCTGCTCATGCTGATGTTTGACGGTGTTGGGTTTTGTTGTTGTTTTTGTTGGATTGTGTTTTTTTTTTGTTTTTTTTGTTTTTTTTTTAGGTATGTTTTTTTTTTTAAACACGTCATTAAAAATACAATTTCGTCATTTACTCGGCGCCCCTTGTAGCCTTCACTATTACTGATGAATAAAAATGTTCACCTGCGTCAGTTTGCTTGGAAATTGACTGAATTGTCCTTTAACGCAAACTTTATAGGCGCCTCAAGAAGCAGGAAGGAAAATAAATTTTTTAAAGTTTAAAAAAAAACAAAAAACAAGGAGCTATTAATTATAATATTATTATCATACTATACAAACAAAAATAATAGCGTTTAAATCTTTTCAACGTTTCCAAAGTTTTATTTCTAACTCTTCTTACGTCTTTCTTACAGCCTCTCTCTACTTTCTCTGTTCTCGACATGAGGACCAAAAGGACGATTACTCATGTTATGGTTTAATTCGTTAAAATCTTACACGAAGGATTGCACAATAATGTAGAGAGCAAACTCAAAATAAATAAGAAGTTAGAATCGGGGCCATTAATTCGTTTGTAAAAAAAAAAAACAGCTACGATCATAAACTTAGATTGGAAACGGAGATAAACCACTCAGATAAAATGTTTGAAACAAACAGCATGTGTTAGTTTCCCTGAATTTTTATTTTTTATTTTTTTTATTTTTTACATTCAATCTGAAACTTTCATGATATCGATAACAAAAAAATTGAGTGACAAGCTGAAGGAATAAAAATAGAGAAAAAAACAGGGGTGGGGGGGTTAAAAGTTTGGGAGGCGGCTGTGTGCATGCACTTTACGCAAATGTGTTTGTAAAAGAAAGACAGTAGTGTGTGTGTGTGTTTGGGGGGGGGGGGGGGGGGTTAGCAGGAGCAGCAGAGATGTGTTTAGGGATGGTTTATATAACAGTGGGTGTTCGCACACGTCGGTAGTTCATCCCACTGTTGCGCTCTGCGCGGTCCAAGTTGGAGGCTCCCGCTCTTCTTCTTCTTCTTCTTCTTCTTCAGCTCGACACCTGAGCGATCGGAGAGCTGAGCTGCGTTTACAAACGTCAACAATGAGCTCTCCAAACGCGTGAGCTGCAGCAGTTGCGTTTTTGTTTCTGTTTTGTTTTTTTTTTTCCCCACTTGCCCGACCCGCTTCAAGACGCGCAAGTTTTTAAGTTTCGACATCACTGCAGAGACGCGTTGTGCAGCAGGAAGGCGGCGCACAGCGGGTAGATCATGCACTGTCAAGCCGAGCTGAGGCTCTCCTCCCCCGGCCAGCTGAAGGCGGCCCGGCGGCGCTACAAGACTTTCATGATTGACGAGATTCTATCGAAGGAGACTTGTGATTATTTCGAGAAACTTTCTCTCTACTCGGTGTGTCCTTCGCTCATTGTTCGGCCGAAGCCTCTTCATTCGTGTTCGGGTAAGAGGACTGATGCTTTTTATTGTATGAAACCAATCGGGAGCGACTTAAATTAATCAGAGGAGATCACGTTTGTGGGACTTTTACACGTTAGGTCAGTTCAATTTTGACATCTCTTTGTGTTCATTTTAAATGTTAATTAGAAAAGCCGTTTTTGTTGGAGTACGTGTTGGGTCATGTTGTTGTAAAGTTTTTTGTGGGGTTATAAAGTTGTAATCATCTATTTCAAATCCTGGTTTTAGAGTTTACGTCTGTGCACACGAAGACATTTGCATCTGTAGTGATTACGATGCATCCTTTGCTCAATTTTATCTCACTGTTTGATTTCTTATTCTGAGGGGACTATTTAAAAATGAATCGCAAATAGTAGCCTACCAATTTTTTGTTCTTCTGAATTTATGCTGGTCTCAGCGATTTCACTTTCCTCACTCTGAATTTTATAAACTTCAGCATTTAAATAGTTCCCTGTTGAAAAGTGGAGTCTGTGAAAGTCAGTGTCACTGATGCTTCAGGGCAAGATGATAAATGACTTAACTGAGAAGTCTGTCCCACGGAAACGTCAAGGAAGAGGCAGCAGAGCAGAAAGAGAGATAAAGTCAAATATGCCCTACGATATGCCCTTTAGTTGTACCTTGCAGTTATCTTAAGTCATCTACTTATCTAATATAGATTGCTTTAATTGTTCTTCCAAATCAAACGCCTTTTTAAATGGCTTTTGAGGCTTGCTTGGACAATTGCATGTGGAAGGATTGTGTCTTGATCTATTCTAATGTTACAGGAAAGTACATGACTAGGAACTGTGAGAGATTCATACCGCTGTATAAAAACACAGATAGATAAATAACACTGCATATTCATGTATCTTAATGAATGCTGGGGAAAAAAAAGAAGAAATTTTAAAAACCACTTCAATCAATTGCTTATTCTTTCATATTGGAAAATTATATAAATATTTTTTTGGGCTAGTTTTTGCAGCATTTCTTTTTCAGCAAGGTGAATGCAAATCTCTATATCTATATAGACATACACGAGAGATAGATTTTAGATGTGTCTTGCACTTTCACTTAAATAGTCTGATAAAGTTCAGTTGGCCCTGCACATCTTATCTTGTCAAAACAAAATCTCTTGACTGACTCTTAATTGCAGTTCCAGATTATTCCAAACAACTCAAAGGCTACCACACACTCTAGTAACCATTAGGATAATTGCTCTAAAGTCTGAAATAATAGCCACTGCGATTTGATGATGACAGCGGCGGGTGGATAAAAATAGGCAAGGCAATTCCCTCATCCCTCTGATATGGATTTGGTGTATGCGAGAGGGCACTATGACTGGGCTTTGGCACCTCTCTGTTCGGATGGATAGAGTAACCCGCCCTGCATATCAGTACACTGTACCCACCACTTATTTGTAGAAGCGGGGGGTGTGAGACACACTATATTCCCAGACATCAATGGCTTTTACTGCTTGATATAGAAGCTGGCCGGCTTACAGGTTCTGGGCTGAGGAGAAGCGTTTGGCCCCTGCGTGCTCCCCTAACAATGAAAAACTGATTTACTTTTTTATTCCCTTCACACAAAACAAGGGATGCTGTAACCTTAAACTACCAGTGGAGGCCGCTGAAAGACAGCAATGCCACCAGTGTTGTAAGAAGGAGATGATAACTTAATTGCTGGTTTTGTGTCATTTACATGACACTCAAGTTCTCTGTCTTAATTTTTTTTTCCCTGTGTTCTTCCCGGTCAGATTTCATTTAATCTCCCTCAATCCTTCAGTCCTAATCTAATGATGTGTGTTGAAATACAGACCCTAATTTAGCACATTAAAAGTGGTTAATACTTGCACAGTTGATTCCTTGTCAGTTAGAGTAGGATCAGACACAATGAGCTCAAACTGGTGCTGAACAGTGAGCGACGTAATGGCAGGTTACAATATTTCATTTGGAGCCCTGTCTCTCAGCAGGACCCAGGGCAGGGCTTTTAGTGGTGCTCTTCTGCAATGGGTAGAGAGATTAAGATCAACTGTGGTGTAATCTCACTTGACAGGACAATGAAAAAAAAAAAAAGCGTGTTCAGCCTTAGGCCCGCTGCTTACTTGTTGGGTACTGACTGAGGGCTTATAGAAGAAATCCAAGTGAGCAAAAAGGCTTTTCATTGCATCTTAAAACCAAATCTGCTGAAAACAATAAAGTCTCCCATTAAGCATAAAGCCGTCTTTAAAAGGTTGATTACACCCATGTCAACACACACACACAGAAAGACAAATCTGCACACATCTTCCATCTGCAGTTACAGATAATGCTTGACATCCTGTCATCTCCCCATCATTTCTACACAACTGCCATCAGGTTTTTCTGTTGTGACAAGGGATCAGCAATAAATCAGCTCCAAAAGCAATTCATGCTACATGCTGATATTAGCCACCACAGGAAGATCCACATGGATCAGATTTCATATTAAATAGTTAATGCTTGTGTTTAATGTATTGCCTTTTGCCAGACACACACAGGTTCAACTGGAGGAGTCTGTGCACTTTGACAATAACGCTCAATGAGATACTGCTGATGCTGTTATATGTCATATCCTGAAGGTGAATGCTTCTGATAAAGTTATGACTAAGTATAGATACAGAAGCTGCATGGCAAGGTGCCCCTCCCATTGTGACATTGATTTCTTTGCACTCAAAGGATAAGGCCCAAAAAAAAAAAAAAAAAAAAAGTGCCATCAAAAAGTTAATATGCAAATCATTGCAAAAGTTTGCATATGCTTGTCATAGCTAAGCTGTGAATCATCAACATTGCATAGAAAGAAGAGTGAGCGAAGAAGTGCAGAAGTGATGATTGGTTGATGACTGCTTATGCAGGTATTTATATATATATATCAACCTCTCTACATATAATGTCATTTCAAAAATTAAAAATAGTCTGTTTAATGACAATGATAGCATAATCTATAGAAGAGATCGTTGGAATTAATTAAAAGGAATGCTTCAACAAAGAGCTCCTCTTGATCTATTCTTAGCAGATATGTCTTCTGTAATGGTTACCAGAGGCACATGTGCCAGTCCCTGCATTCCGACTGTGATTATCAAGAGTATCAGTGTGCTTTTGCATGGGCCTAAGTCGCGCTCCTGCAGTTACTCAAACAGTTTATTTGTAGACTACTGACAGGACACTGGCACTTGTCAACAACATGTCAGAGACAAGGCTTCGCTGTCAGTGGAAAGTCACAACGAAACTCTGACATTTCCCTCTTTACTCTCTCTCTTTCTCTCTTGAGTTCCCTCCGAGGGGACTGTCCAGAGACAACTTCAAGCTCTTTGTTGACAAGAGATTTCCTGACAGTCCTGAAGAAAAACAGATTTTTCCTCATTTAGGAGGGGACGAGTGATACCTTCTTCAAACTCTAGTATAATTTCTAAAAATCAAAATTTTGTCTGAGATCTGAAATTCCTCCCTAAAGAAGGAGCATGAACATTAAAGTATTCAATTATATCAAAAAAAGCAAACAATGATACGTAAAGAAAAACAGAGTGATATTAACGGAGAGGAATGGGATAGAACACAACTACAGAAAAGAGACTTTCTTGTCTAGACCTGTTGCAACAGCAGCAATCTAATGCTGGAGGATTACTCATGACCTCAGTGCCTTACTATGATGTCATGATGAGCCCAAGGCAGTGTCTGGTGTGTGTGTCTGTATATAAGTGTAGAGCAACTGTGCCTGCTTGTGTGCGTACTTGCTTGCAGCACTTAATGCCTCACGCTTAACTTACAACAAATGTAGGGGTTTATTGTGCATTTGTGCACGGCATATATATGTATTTATTGTTGTACTGTACAATTAGAGAATTGGACATCTTCCACCACACTTTCAAATTGTCTTCCTTCTCTTCTTCATTTCAATTCTGCAAATTTTCTTTTTGGCCTTAAGGAAAAACATTATTACAACTCAAAGTGCAAAAGAACAGCAATAAAGAAAAGAATCTAAGTCAGGATCTAACTCTGTCTACTTTGGGTATTGGTGTGTGTATGTTTGTCTGTGTGTGAGTGTGCCAATGCTTGCATGTTTTCTGTTGCAGTCAATGAGGAGATTAGGAGAAAGCTCAACAACCTACAACCTGAAACACACACACACTTTGTGTAGTGTGACAACCTGCTATTTTCTCTGCTCCATTGCAGCCTTTTATCACCCTCTATATCTTCCTCCTGTACTCCTATAATGCCCCCCCCCACCCCGTCCCCTCTTCTGCTCCTTATCAGCACATGCATTACAGACCGTGCTTTGCTCAGTTTGCTTGTAAATTTTGGTTTAGGGATTGGTTTTATATTTGAAGTTGTAAGGATTTTTCTGGCAAGTATTTTATTCACTTTGGTTGACCCACTGCATCCTCTCGGCCAACCCTCTGGTCTCCTTCCCTCCCGCCTCGGCTCCAGACAGGTGTTACTTTTTATTGATTCTGGCGTCTTGCTGCTTCTGTCTGCACTGATAAAGAGCAAAAACGTGTGTGTGTGTGTGTGTGTGTGTGTTTGTATACGACCACGTGTATGGGTGAGGGAGAACCTAAGAGGGGAAAAAAGTTTATTACTTCAACAGCCTTTGATTTAGTTTCTTTTGGGGTTTATTATAGCTCAGTCTGTGTCTAAATGTGTCTCTCTGTGTGTATGGCTTGTACATCATGCTGTCAGGTTCAGTCGGTGCTTGTGGTGTTGTGTTGGGAAGCCGGTTAGCATTTAACTACCTCTAAAAAAATAATCATTCATTTGAGGAGTTCAGAGGAGCGGTGTAAAACACAGCCTGCGTCATTGAGATCACAGCCCTCTACATGGAAGAGGTCAAAAGCATAACACTTTTCACGGCAAACAGTGCAATTAAAAATAAACCTGTCTAAGCAATTACATGCAGTCGAGAATAGTACAACCAAGGTGACAGATGAGACAGTGATTCAGTAGGATATCTAATCCCTCTCCTCTTTCCCTCCAACACTGCACTTTAATATTTTTGTTCCTGTTTCTGACTCACTGTCTCTGCTCTTCCAGGGTCCTCGTCTCTACGTGCCTACCCGCTCCTTTCAGTGATCACGCGGCAGCCTCCCAACCTGCCCCCCCACCTCCCTCAGCCATCGTCTCCAGGTGGGGTTCCCTCGCATCTGTCCTTGCTATCCCCGCAGCATCCACGAGGCTCTGAGCCTTCGCCCAGCCAGACACCCCTCAGCATCAGCAGCGAGTCAGAAACAGAGCGCAGCACACCCCGCCTGAAGAAGCCCCGGCGCAGCCGCACCATCTTTACCGAGCTGCAGCTGATGGGCCTGGAGAAGAAGTTCCAAAAGCAGAAGTACCTGTCCACACCAGACAGGTCAGTGTAGTTCAGAGAGCCATATGTGATTGGGCATCTCAGTGTACTTGATGGATTGGATTAGGAAGTTAAGGGTTGTGCATCGGCCCATTCAAATACCAAAATCACCCAAACACATGAGTGGGAGAAGATCACGACTGCGCTTACCTCATTAACACCCAAAGGAATGTGTGACTGAGTTATACTAAGGAAAGCAAGCTAAATGATAAGTAAAAGCTAACTTACGCCACAGTTATTAAATCTCTAGCTGAAAGCTACCAGAGTCATACAAACGTCATTCAACATTGACATTTTGTTAATCTGCATACCTGGCACAGGGAGAGTTTTCAAAAGTATTCCCACGCATTCACAAAGGCACAAGTTCAATTATCAAGAAGATGCTAACCTCACATCGAATTGAATTGAATTGAATTGAAAGTTTATTTTGAATATTTTGAAGATAAAACCAATTTAAAAACAGCATACATATAAATACAGCAAACATATATTCGAAAAGGAGTGAGAAGAAGCTTTTGCTTATTACACCCATTAATATTTTACTAATACATTCATCATAATTTTTGATTTCTCCTATGGGGAATATCTCTAATGTGAATTTGTTTACGCCAGTGCATTACCTCAGGGCATTCTAGTTGGGACAAGAGTAACGTTTTAACCCTCAGCTCTCGACCAGCAAAAGGCCCCAACAAAGAAACACTGCCTTATTCAAGGGAACAGGGACTGTGGCCAACACAAGCAAACAGGAATGTATTACACTGATTTACAGGCAATCACTTCACAGATGTGCAGGTGTATATAAAGTACGTTAAGCTTTCGACAATAAGATGAAGTAATATATATGTTAATATCTTGTGTCTTAAGTTCCATTCTGGGGGTCATTTTTGGGACCTGACATGGGCTTCGACCATATTTTCCAGTTTTATTGTATGCCTTGCTTTTATATTTGGCCCTCCGGCTACTTTTCCATTATAACCAGAACCAGTATTGAACCATAAATGTTGTAAAAAGCTTCACTTCACAAGTGCAGTAGGAATTCTCAACTGCATGTGAACCTTTTGCATCAGGTAGAGACTGGCTGTGTTCGTATACACCACCTACCTTACTCATCTCTGCATTTTTCATACGAAAACACGGAGTGTAAATCTATGGTGATTTAAAAAAGAAACATGTATTTGTACACTTTCCACACGAGCATGAATCTTAAACATGATATCCTCGTTCAGTATATCTGCTTACCACGTCTAATCTGAGAAGACATTAATATATTTGAAATAAACCTGATTTATTTGTCATTCCATTTACATCCCTAACCCAAGGGAAAACTCCCACGATGCATTATTAAATATAGCCTGGCTTGCCTGGGGCTGTTGGAGAGGAGCCATGCCTCATCTTGAAGCAGAAGCCCCGAGGCAGAGCAGAACTTGGTGATCAAAACCAACCACCCGTTTGTATGGCTCTGCCAAAATACTGCGTCCTGTCAAAATATCTGATTCTGACACTGTGTTGAAAATTAATTAAATACCCAGCTCGTGGAAAAACATCAACAGAGAAAATCCCCTTCTAAAACCCCACATCAAAGATGTGGCGTGCTCCCCACTTGGGTTTGTCATGATCCAAAGATTGTAACTATAAAAACTCTGTGGTTTTGAATCAAGACTGAATGTGTGTTTGTGTGTTGGGGGGGGAGGCAGTGCCCAAAAAGGGGAACTATCCCTACTAAAGACTTTAAATTATTTATATCATGGACCAGTAATGATTTTACACAGCTTCCAATTATAATTATAAGTGATTATAATAGTTCTTCCTGTTATCATCATCATTATTAAAAAGTATTCAGATACACCCAAGATTTTCACCTTATGAAAGGCGTGAGAATGGAACAAAATGGCGGTCTTGCAGTAGCCTGGAGGTGGTGACTTAAATACTTCTACTATTAATGTACAAGTGTGGTTTTCTCCATTGTGAACTAATAACCATAAATAAGTGGGCTGTTTTATCTTCTGCAATTACTTTTCCTTGCCTCCAGTTGTTGCCCTGCTTTAGGCTGGGGCCTGTGCGATAGTACAGTTTGATAGACGTTTGAATGCCTGAATGTCTGGCTGTTGCTTTAAACAGACACCCACGTTCACACAGTTTCCTCTGTGAGATATAAGGTTATGTAGAAGATCCAACGAATCTCGGGGATTTGTTGTTGCCGTGCTTTTTCAGTTCTGTTCGCTCCTTCTGTCTGTCTCGGCTTACGCTTTCACCATCAAGTCAAACGCAGTGCCTTTACCTGGGGGCTGTGGGGACAGGAAACCCCTCGTCTGACTGTTAAAGCCTGAGCGGACGAGGGAAGAGGAAATCTCTTTTTTTTTTTTTAAAAAAAAAAAAAGGGGGGGGGGGGGGGATCCGATAGCTGCTCCTTTCCTTTACAATCGGCCTTTATCTGTCTCTTCCTGAGATATCACATTTCCCAACCAATACCCCTATTAGTCATGGATCAACACATGTGGTGGATGCATTCAGAATTTTCTTTAACAGCCTCAATCATCAAACTGCAAGTGCCGTGATTGGATTACTGACACCAGTACAGATGTTTCAAACACTGTTTCCTTAGCTGCAGGTGTACACTGTCAGACTCAACCTGCTCGCAAGGCAGCTTTGATGTGAGATTCAAAGATTTAGAATTTAGGGGGTCTAAGAGACGTTCGTGTAATCTGTTTGCAATGCTAGCAACGTCGAAGTACAAGCCTGAATTGCTGCCTATACTTAGGGGGGGGATGGTATTTAGCATCATCAGCGCATGTGAATGATATTTTACGCAAGTGCATGAAAACAAATGCTAACATGCAGCTTGTTTTATTTGTGTGATTCTGCAGGTTAGACCTGGCCCAGTCATTAGGTCTCACACAGCTTCAGGTGAAGACATGGTACCAAAACAGACGTATGAAGTGGAAGAAAATGGTAAGTTGCTGTTATTCTTATCCTAAACCTCTTTTACTTTTCGCTGTGAGTTGTTCTGGTCCAAGTCCGATTCATCACATCCTCATACCTGCACAAAATTATTGGAAATTACTGGGATCAGTAATAAACACCAGGCATTCATGAGGAGGTGGGAGTTTGTGAGATGGCATAATCAACGCTGCTCAAATTGCCAAATAATGTGACCTGTGTCAGGCAGACTTCATTCCCAAAAGCATTTAACAAAGACTTTCAGAAGAAGTTCACCCTACAGAATAGCTGTCCCTGCTGTCAGAAATAAGTAAATAAAAATATAAGACATTCAGCCGTTTCAGTAGTGGTGTTGGAGGAGCCAAAATAATTGGAAAACATTAACGGTACAGCTGGCACCAGCATCATCAGTGTAATGCTGTGCTCTGACAGAATCCGGATTTTACTTCAGGTTACATGCTAAAGATGATCTTCTTAAACCTAAAAAATAATAGCTAATATGAGAAGTGGTCAAGAGCTGTGGCAGTCATGAAGGATATTAAGATATTCATATTAAGTGAGAGATTTAACAAAGAAAAGCTTCAACCAAGAACATCATGACGCTGACAGGCAGTCTTTTAATCACATATAGGTGTGGCTTCAGAGTGAATCCTTCTCACTAAGTATGAAAAAGCTGCAATTTCCTTTATTCATTTGTTTTTGTCATTCTCAGAAATCGAGCAAAAAAAATGCCAAAATTATGGGTTTAATTTTACTGCTAGCATTCAGCTAATGCAATATTGGCTTGCACCATAAATGTGAGAGGAGCAGAAGCGAGGTCTCAACAGGGTGTGGAAAGACAAAGTGCGGTGTGAGGCATGACAGATGATGACGGCAGTGAGAACAAACACTTTTGCAGAAGGGTCAACAGCTCAGAGAACAAAAAAAGGGCTGAAATCGTTAAAGATAAATGAGTGCACAAGGTGCAGCCAGTAGCAATATGTCTTTTCTTAATTACCATAATAGCAAGCATTGCCTTCAACTGCTGCTGCTATTTATTACCAGGAGTCCACTGAGATTGTCTACGTGTTATCCTAGGTGCTCAAAGGAGGTCACGAGGCTCCTACTAAGCCCAAGGGGAGACCCAAGAAGAACTCCATTCCCACCACAGAGGAAATCGAGGCTGAGGAGCGAAGAATTAAGATGGAGGAAGAGGAAAGGATGAGGATGGTGGCCAAGGAAGCAGCGCTGGCCCACAAGGGAGAGGTGTGTCAGCTGGAACCTCAAGATCTCAGTTCAGAAACTCACAATCCTGATGGAGCGGCGGAGGAATCTGAGCGAGAGCTCCCACTCCTGATGCAGTCAGAGACTCAAGCAGCCAGCTAAGTGCGAACAAAGCAACCAAAGACTAATGACAACCTGAAAACAAATAGTGCCTCAGGATCACTGTTAAAAAAAAAATTTAAAAAAAAGAAGCCTGTGCGGTGTTTAGAGCCATATGCTTTAGGGATTTGGCTGGAAACATATCGGTGGTATCCAATCTTTACCTAATGCAGCCTTTTATTTTGTACGTACTGGGAAACACACCATACAAAGAGCTAAGATGCACGGACACTGATTGCACTGGAAAACACTGTGGCCTTTGGTCTACAGTATAGGGAGTGTAAATCTGTCAAATCCAAACAGGTCAGTCAAGCCTTAATGAAAACGCAGTGACTTGTCATAGCATCTACTCATTGTGCTTTTCTATGAAAGATCTCTCTCACACACACACACACACACACACACATACACACACAAACATCCTCAAAGCTGCCTCAAATGCATGTGCCAAAATATCAAACTTTGCCTTACTGTAGTGTTTCTATGTATTTATGTATCATAAGTCACTCCTCACTGCCAAAAACTATAATATAAAATGGCTACAGTGCCTTCTCGGTCTCAGAGGAAAGCTTTTTAAGTGTTGATAAAAATAACTATCAAATGCAAGTATATTTTTTACAGTCTTTTTCGTGCAGTTTTTGGAGACAGAGTTGTAAAGTTTAGATTGGAGTTCTTGTCTACAGTTTTAAGGTACTAATGTGTTCTTTATTTGCTCAGTAATGCTTGCATTTTTTTTCCCAACCTGCAAAATCAATTATTCTGCCAAGCCATACACTGTATCATACTGTAGAAATGTGTATAAATTATAAAATATATGATTTTTTGAATATTTGTAAAACAGTATTTTTAACTGCTGTTTTAAATTGGATTAAAATAGTTTGTATGTATCATGTTACAGTCGCCCCTTCCACTTTTTTCTTTGTTCTTCCACGGGAGTCGGGACAAGTGCGCTTTCTGCCACGAGGCCACTAAGACTCTTAAGCTGTCACAGATTCTCAGAAGGAATAAATCACAGCCTGTGCCAGAGACGCTGAACATGTATTTTCAGACATTTTCAGCTCACAGGCTTTGCATGAGTGCAACAATCAGTATGTTAGACCTGCATTATTATAACACAGTCTTCAACCGCCTGTCACTGAAATGTGTTCCAACTCCCATTTCTGTCCCGTCAAATATCTGTAATTTTAAGGATTTTTCACTTTTTGAATTATACAGATTTATTTTTATTTGTTAATGTTCCATATGAAAAGCGCAGTATTTTTCCGATGTAAATAATGCTTGTTTGGTAAGCTTGTTTGCTTGTTTGTTTGTTTGTTTGTTTTTTTAGGTTTGTGTAAAATCATTTTTACCATATACAAGTGCGTGTTTATGTATTTAAATACACTTAAATAATAAAATAGCTATCATTAACTTGTGCTTGGTTTTAATACGATGCAACTGCTTTTGAGTTTTGACTGATAAAATCCTGTGTGTTCCCTCATTTCTGGATTAAACCTTAAACTTCATATCTCAAATTCATCTTGCTGCAGATGGTTTAACATGGTTTTTATTAGGTAACCAGAAACTCAAGCCATTTTTGTTATGTTTGTTTTGGTGTGACTGGACCAGAAAAATTCCACATCAATATCAAGTTGCATGCTAAAAATTTTGAATAATTCTTGGATACACTCTCCCATCTTGCTAGGTGTGTGTGCAAGTCAAGCAGTTACAGTAGCTCTCTCGGGCTGAAGCTCAGGCAAATCCATTACTGGGGAAGGTTTTGAAGATGCATTAGTCGTAGTCAAAGTTCACCATTAATCACGTTCAGAAGAACAAAGCATTTAAGCACCCCATGTTGTGACATTTATCATCTTTATCTGTAGAGCAAACAAGAGGGCCCGCAGCACACCTAAGGGCTCCTCTGTGACCCTGAGCAAGTGAGGAACAGTCTAAAGTGTATTTTTAGTGCCTGATACCGGACATGGATGATTTCTAAAGCAAACAGCAGAGGTTAGGACTGAGTGATGGATACTGTGCTTTAACGCCTTATGTAAACACTCCTAGTATGCTACATATGTGTGAGCTTTCAACAGCTGAAGCCCCAGCACCTCTTGGAGGTGTGATTAAACATTTTATCTTTTCAATCTCAATGAATAAACAATATTATAATTATTATTATTACCACTGTTTCCTACATCATTCATGTTTTTTCCTGCTGAAATATGCTCATATAAATAAATGAGAACATTTCTCTAACTTTTGTTTAGAATCCAGAAAAAGATTTTTATTCCTAAAAGAAAAATGATTCTTTCTGTATAATTAGTTGGTGTGATTAACATGAACGCAAACCGAAATGAGTGGGAGTTATTTTATGATTTATTTGTGAGGAACAAAACACAATGGTAGTAATTTTAACAAAGAGCAAATTAACACAATATTTCAGAGATACTAATAAGTGACGTAGATATTAATATAGTAGGAGCATTTACTATGTTAAACAATGAGTTGAGTGTAAAAGTATTCATAGAAGCAATGCAATGCATTCACTATTGTTATATTAGTCAGTGGCTAAACTAAACTTCTTCCAACTGCCTGGTTTAAGGGATGAGGAGGAAAATGCGTGTGTACTTTGTCTATCCACCATTGGCACGTATTGGCAGTAGTTATTTGTTTGGAGTCTTCTATTATTCAGACTTGGCCGAAATGCTTCCCGGCCTTATGCTTCCTAGGCCATATTGACTGAGTGGCCTCACCTCAGGCTTGCCACTGAGTCAAATTAGGGCTAAAGCAACACACGGCTTTGAAGCAGGTAAAGCAGCATATCTGCACAAATCAGAGGGAATGGGTAGAAACATTTCCCCTACTAGATATCTCTGTGAAAAGAGAGAAGCTCTGGCTGGCAGGCAAGGAGGCAAGTTTTCAAAGAAAACACACTGTGCAAGTCTCCACAGGTGGGTGAGCACCTCCAGGCTAATTGTTGTGTGGCAAGGTAAGGAAGACTTCCAGAAACAGCCCTGCGGTGATACACTGGCGGCCTAATTGGAGAACCTGTTATTTTCTCACAGGTCCAAGTTCAGCTGCAGGTCAGAGGAGTGGAGTGGTGTCAGGCCTAGCCAGCCTCTTTCACCCCCTCCCACCCACTAAGACATACATTGCACACCTTCACCTGTCAGCTTAGTGTACGCTCCGGTAATTAGCAGGGGCTGATGTGAGAGGGGGAGTGGACGTCTCTCGTTGTGTGTCACCCTCTTTTGTGTTATGACAGAGGAAGTTATCTCTAAATGTTGAGTGCAGAAACAACAACGGGGCTTACCAAAGTCAATAAAGGCAGATGCTCTCCGCGACACACACAATGCTCCCCATTGTCCTCCATAACATTCGAAGAGAGGCAGTCGTCATCGGCAATGGCATGAGGATCGCCTCCTTTCCGAGGTGCATGTGCATGACATGTGACTGACTGCTGCTGTGGCTGTGATCCGTCTGTTGAGAAGGTTGGATATGAATCAGTTTTAAAACTTAAAAAACACACATAGGAAAACAGCACAATTGGCCCAAAAGCAGACTTGCTCACAAAAAAGGCTGATTGTCATGAGATGGTTAGCAACACACATGACAACAGCTGAAGGCGTTGAGCTAATAGATTAAATGTGTTGTTGTGAATGTAATGACCTGCCATGCAATCTGTTTATGGTATCCAACACATGTGATGATGTGAGAATAATTTATATACTGTGTGCAATGTATATAATGTATGAAACCATATCAAACACCAACACCAAAGATTGTAAGCTACGATTTAACATCTCTGCAGAAGTCTCACTGTGTCCCACAGTTTAGTAACTTGTTACATTGAAATTAATGAGGGAACAAATTTCGTTCATACAGGGGTGTCTGTCTGACTCTGGCCTTAGACCAGAGGAAGGGGGGGGTGTCCCCCCTCCCTTCACCTCCATGGACTGAGCCAATATCACTGAAAGAAGGATTTAGTGTGTGAATTGTTGATTCAGTGAAAACCTCTGTGACACAATGATGAGAAGGAAAGAGCAAGAAAGAAAAAAAATGTATTCATCTTACACGAAAAAATTTTTTATTCATCTTACACGAAAATAATCAACCTCAAATATTAAGCAGCATGTATTTCCTACTAGAAATCAAAAACACAGATATAAAGATTCTCGTTCTGCTGACTTCCATAAATCTCATATGTACATCTGAGTTGTCAGGAATTCAATTACCCTTAAAAGCCCTGTTTCCTTTTCACAATCAGTGTACTGTAACAACACATGCACTCATCACAAATATCCAGGCATTTCTTGCAATAAATTATTCATTTTGGATGTCAGAGCAAGGATACTTTCAATCATAACCTTTTCTTTTTCTTTCAAAAAGCATCAGCAACAGAAGAAAGAAGCATTGATGTGCTGCCAGGACTGTATGAATCAGGTTCTCTTTGAATCACTTCTGTCATTTATGCAATTTTCTCTTAACACAGATGCTATAGTACTAAGTGCCCAAATCATTTCTCAGTGCATCCCCTGTTGATGTACTACGGGATGTTTCAGTCTAATTTATTTAGTGTGTTAATTACAGAGCTGCCCGCCTCCCTGTCTTCTCTTGATAGCTCATACTCTGGTCAGCATGTCTGAGAGACGACAACGCTGCCTCCCCCCTTCGGGGCTCTCAAGCTCATAAATCAACCAGCGAGGATGTGTGTACGTATTTTTTTTTTGCGTTTGCGTATGCATTTATATGTGTGTGTGCATGCATGATTTTGCTGCAGGCATATCGAAGGGCGTGTTATGGAAGTCATGATCACCGGCTCAGGGGTGTATATCCGCCCTCTGAGGAGATGGGTGGTAATAGACCTGTCAGTAGTGTTTTAGCCAGGAGCAATTGTGTGCTGCTATGTCCAAATTACTGCCAACTCTCCTAAAACCCTTCAGAGGATCTCTGTCACTAATGCCCTCACCCTTAGACTGGTAGAAGACCATAAATACGTGGACTAGTGGGTTTTCATGATTTAGATATTTCATTGCAGCTCTTGCAGATAATTCTCAATTACACGTCAAACTTCTATTATAAAGATAATATCTGCTTAAAGTTCTGCTAAATAATAATTTGTAGATTTTTCTTATGGTCTTCATTCAGCAAACGAAGCTTACACACGTTTCATCAGAAGACCCAGTTGTGTAACTTCGGTCACATGTTGTCATCATCTCTTGTTCCCAAAGGCCAAGACTGAACATTCATTCATGCAAGGTTGTTGATTTTTGTGATTGAGAAAATTTAAGTTGCCAAAGAAAAACATCTGTGTGAGGAGAAACTAAACCATCCAAGAACCATGTTTCCCTTCACATGTTTTTTTATCATCAGAAAAAGTTAATGAATGTAACAACATTCATTAAAAAAAAAAAATCTCAATTACGCAAGGTGCTAAGCTTGAGGTGTTTTTTAACCCTCTTTAAAAAGACTCAATGGGAGATGGGAACACCCTTTCAGTAAGTGCTGACATATGGGAACATTTAACTCAGATGACTAATCAACTGTCTCTGTTATTAGAAAAAAAAAAATAAGGAGCTGTTTCTGCCATTGTTGTCCTTCCATTAGAACATCTTATTTTGTACTGAACAGCAGTTCAGAATAATTATAATGTGTCTAATAGAAAAGATCCTCAAAGAGAGAAACTGACTTTGATTCCTCTTCCTCAGGTTCTTTGGTGGTTGGCAAACATTTCTTTTCTATTCCCAGTTCACAGTCTCTAAACCCCTACTTCTTCTACTCAGTTTATTGCAGTCATGCGTTTCGAAACCTGCATGGCCACCTTTTGTCTTCTTTTTTTCGTCTGTCTTATTCATACTTTCTTTTTCCCTACTATAGTTATACTGTAGTGCACAAAAATGGAAACAATTGTAAAGTCAAAATGCATTCAAAGCATAAAAATGTGTATGAGCCGAGTGGATGAGATGAGTTGAATTTGACTAAGACTTTAC
Source organism: Remorina albescens (assembly GCA_034769265.1). NCBI lineage: Eukaryota > Metazoa > Chordata > Actinopteri > Carangiformes > Echeneidae > Remorina > Remorina albescens. The sequence goes on along the minus strand of CM068497.1, from coordinate 6,370,433 downwards.
ACAGTTTCATCAAAACTAAATCAGGTTTTACCTTAAAATGTTTTTGGTAACTGTTTTGGTAATCTATCCAAAGGTTTTGTCATCAACTAAGGGGCTCGTTGTATTTTTACACATCGCCATCTTGTATTTTAGTGTTAGAAAAACTGCGCTGTACCTGTGCTTTCACAAAAAACTGCTTGTGGGGGGGGGGGAGCAAACAAACAGCAGCAACTGTATAGAACAGGGCTATGTGGGTGGTGGGTAATGTCAGAATTTCTCACTGTGATCATAACTCACTCTCAGGCACAGCTGACTACATGGAAGTCATCCATACAAAATCCAGCAAAGCCTGCTGTTCTTTTTTTTCTTTCTTTTTTTTTTTCTTGTGACCTGGTCTGGCCTTTGAAAGACGTACTCACATTTGCAATTTCAGACAGGCAATTCTATGGTGCCCTTTTTCTCTTTTTTTGCTTCACTTTAAGGTAACAAATCAAACCCTTTTCCTCCCCCGTAGGCCATACTTTGACTCAGAGAATGTTTACAGCTGGCAGCAAATCGAACACTGACAAGACACAGTACATCTCGAAAAGTTTCATCTCACCGGTGAGAGTTGTGTGTTGTTACAACTCTACGTTGTACGTTCATTTAAACTTTTACGATTTGATATTTTATGTACTGGAGTTTTCATTGCAACATAATCTAAAGAAGCTGCTGCGCAACTGATCTGTCCCATGCCTCCGTTTCACGCCGCCCAGCCTCTCCTCCATGCTCTCACTCAGGGTTTTCCCTAATGGCAAAGAGCAGCCCCCTAATGCACTTAATTTAGGCTACATGAAAAAAACTGAGCTCAATAGGCTTGTAATCCACATTTTACACCGAGACTTGAATTTATAAAGGAAGCCGCTCTAAAAGCCAAGGAAATGTCAAAGGGAGCCGGGGAAAAAGTGCAATGGTGGCGGCTGTGTAATGTGGGATCAAGTGAGTGGCAGAATGACTGCGCAATTACGTATTTGTTGAAAGCCCATTTCATAGGTCTGTGCCCAACTGAAATAAAATGAACTGAACCAAAGAAATATGTGTGTGTGTGTGTGTGTGTGTGTGTGTACACAGTGGATTTTTTGCCTCTTATACTCCCCAACACTATCTCGGTTTGGTATTTTTTTGTCGACTGATGTTTTCTCTTCCCCCAAAGAGAGCAAAGCAAACTTCCTCCATGTCAAAATTTCTTTAAATAAGATTTCTTTTTGACACAAATCCACATCCACAGGATGTTTTCCTGTGCTGACAGAATCGACTCTTCTTTTTTTCTGTGGGTGGACACCCTCGTTCCGCAGAGGAACATGTGCGTGTGTGTGTGTATGTGTGTATGTGTGTGTGTATATGAAAGGACTAATGTCACTTAAACTGTGTTGTTTTGAGCCAGCAGGCAGGTAATGAGCTCAAGGAGAGTGATCTGCCCTTCAAATATTTTCAAAAAAAAAAAAAAACAAAAACAGGGATGGGTTTTGGTGATTGGCAAGCTGTGAGGACCCTCTATTTTCTCAACATGTTTTGCCTTTCCCCTGTCAACTGCTCTGACAGCACAGCATGTCAGTGATCCCGTGAAAGGGGGCTCCGCACTCTTTGCCTCGGCTGATGTCAGGGAGCAGCCAGGGGTCAGCCATCAGCTCCAGAGGTGGAGTTTCCAGAGCAAGAAGTGGAGCTGGTAAGCTGCCGACAGTTTTGCTATCAGTTACAGAATGCCCGAGCATGGCTTTATGAATGAAATGAGCCCATGTTCTTCTTCAAGTTCTATATTAACTTATTAAATTCTAATAATTAGTTACTTTCAATCAGGATAATTGTGCTGCTGTCACTGGAATTAGAAGTGCTGAAACGACTGCACTCATGGCCAAGGCGTATACAGGCTCCTACATGCAAGGCAGATGCATTTATGACTCATTTGTGGCTTATTGAAAGGAAAATATACTCAGTATTGCTCATCGTCGGAATAAATAACAAGTTTTACAGATCATATAGAAGGGTTGACATGATTAGTTTTTGTAGGCAACCTCGGTAAAATTACTCACACTTTGGTTTTTGAATGACTCCCATAATAAGAGTAATCCAAGTGGCTGTGCAGTGTTGGGCTGATGTTTGACAAGAGTCAAGTGGGGAGGAAAAGCCTTAAATAACAATAATAAAGTTATAATAATAATAACAATGTTCGCATGCAATTTGTTTTACAAGATGTAGTTTCAAACTCAAATAAAAAAAAACTGTTGTCTCAAAGGTTATTATGGATCAGAACTTAATGCCTGTTGCTCGCAAATTATACTTAAGTATGTTGAGAAGTGTGCAGGTTTTTGCTGCGCCTTCACTGCTTTCCCTGCTGCAGACAAAAACATCTTTATATATGACAATCACTCATATGAGTCAGTTCCTCTTAACTTGTTGTCACGAGGCATCAGAAACCACAGCTCCAAGAAGAGCAAGAACTGCCAGCCTGCCAAAGGTCCATCCCTCTCCACCTGTTGTGGCGCTGGTTGCTATAAACATTTGAGTCATTTGAATTGAGTATGCAGCTCTGCAATGTTTCCTTCAAGATGTTATCTGTCTGCTTCTGGCGCCGTGCCATGCACTCAGGGTGTAAGCGCAGGCAGAAACACATTCACAATTAGTCACTCAGTCACACATGCATTCACCAGTTATAAAAATATAAGGGGAAGGTGGAGGGGAGGAAAAAAAACAAGAGGGGCATGAATTGAGGACAGGGAGGTGGGGTCTTCGGCCTTGTCCCTGACAAGGTAAGCTCTCTCTGCCCCGAGGACTGACTGCACAAACATTGCTGTCTGATGAAGCAAAAGGAAAAGGTTCTGAGCCAGCACTTAATATGGATAATTTCATAAGCACTTAAAGGTGATGAAACACGAGGGCATGGCAGATGAAGAGAGACACGTTGGTGTGGTTTATGTCCTAGAATGCAAGTGTGTGTGTGTGTGTGTGTGAACTGACAAAACGACACCCGTATCCCAGTGTCAACGTGTGCCATGAGAAAAGGCGGGTGAAAGAAATGCGTTCAATGGCAATGCAGAAGATCCTGCAAACAATACTTCCATCACTCTCCCCGCTCTAGATCTTTTAATGTTGCGATTTTGTTAACTTTTATATTTTATTTTTATCGATTAACCACATTCACTTTCAATTGCCGTTCCTTTATGCCTTTTCTTTCTAAGGGGGGGTCCTTTTTGTTTGTTTTTTTTTTAAACTAACCAGCTGTTCTTTTTTACTACGTTGTAAAGCACATTGAATTTCTCCGTTGTGTGAAGCAGGACATTGCCTCACCACATGTTTTGTTTACAGATTGACTCAGCTGTGTCGTATATTTAAGACTTTTTCATTTTTAGTGTTTAGTAATTTTTATCACAGTAAGTCTATTTAATCCATCACTGAAGAATGGAGCCTATGCCAGAATGAACTGGAAAAATCCCGGACATGTAAACTGTCACATAGATCTGGGGGTTTAAAGTTACATAAACTCGAGGGATGCTTTAAGTAATTCATGCCTTCACTCTACATTTGTTACTTGTCTGTCATCATGGCTCAGGTTAATTTTACTGTGCATTGTTGTGCTCTTTCTGAGAAGCATTTGTTATTAATATATTTTTTATGATTTATATTAATTGGCAGGAGGACAGCAAACCGTCATCTCTGTTGTAGGACTAAAGTCATAATATTGGTTGGAAAAAAACAAAACAAACAACAACAAAAAAAAAAAAAGCCTATATGTGATCTATAAACAGAGAAATTTGCATTTCCAAGGCTTGAACAAGCGCAAGTTCAAATAATATTAAATGTGCAAAATTGCAGCATTTCTCATCATCCCATGTGGTGCAAAAAGATCAATAAAATATTGTCTTTTAAATGCATTCAATACATTCTCATGTTGATCATCACGAGACATTTAGGAACATTTCCCCATTGTACAGTTATGACGTCGGTAAAACATGGAAATGATCAAAGCATTATAATTAACCCCTCACATCTGTTAAATGCATAATGGCAATCACTATAAATGCAGCCCCAAAATGCATTAGACAATGATGATGTTTTTCTTTCCTGTGGTGTGGGTGGTAATGATTCAATTTCCATGATAAATAGGGACGAGGTGCTTCCTGATTAGCGGCCAAACTGGAAGAAATGAAGAAATGATGAAAATGGCCTTGCTATTAGGTTTGGGAATGATGAAGCAAAAGGAACAGCCAGGCTGGCCGATAACCAAATGAAAGAAAAAGAGAGCGAGGAGAAAAGAAAAAAAAAAAAAATGTCACTGTGCTATTTTTTTTCCACCAAAGGAACACGGTAACAGAGCCTCGGGGGGGATTTTCCTTGTAGTCGAGGGGCTTATTTGAGTTGGATCGGCTGTTGATTGAAATGAATCGGCCCAATATCACAACTCCTTATAACTCGATCCTGGGGACAGATGGACGAGTCATCTGAGAGGACACTTTCTCTAATCCTCAGTCCTCTCATGTGCTGTGGCATTCTGAGATGTCAGAGAGGGAAGAAAGAGGATGGCAGAGACCGATGACCCTTCTGGCCCTCAAGCAAACACACACGCGCACACACACACACACACACACACACACACACACACACACACACACACAGATTCATCTATATGGCATCTGCGACTATTTGTTCATGGGGCAAACTGATTTCATGGTGGACAGAAGAATGAGATCAAAAATAACAGAAAGGTGTAGAGGAGAGTGTTTTTTTAGTTTTACTCCTCATCCAGCACTCAGAGCGGCAGGGTGCTGGTGTCAAAGGTCGGCTTGTCAGACGTAGTTATCTAAACATGGCTTTGACCTGTCTTCGTCTCAAATTTCAGTCTCAAGGGGAAATGCTTTTTTTTTTGCAGTATGTTATCAGTGTTTTTCCCTTTTTAATTAAGAAAATTTTCATTTTTTCCTGATAGTGCCAGACTCTTCATCACAATATTATTTATTATATTTCTAATGATCAGAATGAATACTTTGATGGCTTTGAGAAGCAAAAACAACATTACACCTTAAATCTGTCTTTGACATATTATTGGACATAGCTGCACAAATGGGCCTTTGTCTTTCTCAACCTCACAGCCTCCACTTTCTGTCTCCCCAACTCTGCACTCAGTGACGTCCCTCTCTTATTTGAACCCTTTTTTTCTTTCCACATCCTGCTGTTCAAGCACTCTTGTGCTGTCACCACACTCTCGGGTAAAGTTACGAGATGAGGCACTGTTGCAAATGTCTGTTTTGACTGTGGGGATATTCATTCATTAGGAGTCTCGAGTCCATTGCCAAGTTCAGTCAGCTACTTTTGACTGTTTTTGTTGCTGTTACATCAAACTTTCAAAAGCTCTTTGTGTTGATTTTGCAGACAGTGGCCTCCTTTCACTATCATAAAAATTCATAACCGAATCAACAGAAGAAGGTTTAAATTCATCAGATATCGCTGAGTAGTAAGAGAGACAAGGGTCCCTTTCATTTGGTTGTCTGTCAATGTCTTAGTGTCATTAAATTATCGAGGAAACAAAGTTAAGGGGAATTTCACTTCTGCTCTATTCTGTATATTTAACATTTAGAATTGCTTTTCTGTTTGATTTGGACCAATAACACTCAAGGATCCCAAACCAGTAAAAGCTAATTGCAAAGGTTATTACAACTGCAAGTCCCATGATCCCATGCTATATGATGACATCACCCAATGCTGTTTTATGTTTTATATCTGTTCCAGTAGAAGTTACATAATGTGAGCTTTAGTTTTATTTTATTATTTTTTGATGATTACTGTTGGGTTAATTTAGACAAATGTAATATACTCCAAAGTGTTAAAAACTTAAATGTCAGTTTTTGTCACTGCTTGTTCATCTTATGTGCATTCTTTTGATCATACTATTTAATAATAATGACACATTTGTCTGTCTCATGATCAAAACTTTCCACACTCTAACTCGGGTTAAATAAAAAAATAAGGACGCGTTTACAGTAAGAAAACAGTGGCTAAGTGGTTCTAAATCCTATGATTGAGAAATAACATCAAACATATCGTATATAGTTTCTGTCTTACAGGTTTCTTCATCAGAGTCACCGCTTGATACTAAAATGGTGTGTTGAGATGTTTCTGTTGAAAAGTTGTGGTTTGTTATATAGCAACAATTTTCACATGAATTTACTGTCACTGGCATTGCGTCATTTTAGAGGGCATTCAGATTAAGTCAGAGGAGGAAAAGACACAATGGAGACTATTATTTAGAGATGTCCTTGGATACATACTAATGGTTGTTATCTTTATCAACACTGGCTCAAAACACATCTGGTTAATTTCTGTTAGCTTGACTGGCCGTATACAAAGAAAGCCATTGTTCTGTGTTGATTGACACAATCTGTGAGATATAAATGGTTTACTCAGCCGTTAATTCCAGGGTAGGGCATTGTGCACAACCAACACTGTGCTGCATGACAGAGCAGAGGAGTACACCTGTACAGCCACAAACCTTCTGGTGTTTCACAACAACTAACCTGGATGCATTCAAAACAGATGTCTGCAGACTCTCATGCATGCGTTGCCAGCACCACGACAGGCAACAGACTTGCAGTGACACAAGCTAAATGCATGTATACACAAAAATCGTATTGAATCTGTTACGGATGTGCTGCTACAATATTGAAGGTATTGCAGCTTGGTGGAGCTTCAGCGCACTTCATCTGCAGAAAGGTGTGCATGTGCAGGGTTACCCAAACAAACCAGCTGGCAGGAGATATAGGGAACAACACCTGATACTTATGTGTTTTCCATTAACTGTCATCCTTGACAATTCACTCTTTCCACATATTAAGCAAAAGTTCTTCACACCGAGTTGCTGTCTAGATCCAAATACACGTCTGTCTTTCCTCCAGTGGGTTGGAATCTTATTTAAGAGCATGTCTTTAACTATTTCACTGTTAAAAGTCTAATCACTCAAAGATTAAATAAAAATACCATGCTGGGTTTTCTTAAGTGTTTTTTTTTTTTTTCCCCCTCCAGCAGTTCAATCACAGTTGTTATTCTGCTCAGTTATAAAAGCAGCATTAGTCCTGAGTTATTAAGAACAAAGGCCTTGCTGACTCTTATGGCACAGCACACACAAATTATTGTTTTCTTAATTGAATTAAAACCTCAAAGTGAGTTTGGAGACCTCCCACAGTCAGACAATGGAAAAAAACAAACTGTAGATTTGCATCTCAGAAGGTCTTCAGTTTCCCTTTAGCTATTAGAGTAGGAAGCTTTTTCCAAATTCTTTTTTTATGAAGACAATAAATCTATCATCGCAACAATACGGAGAGGAATGCAAACTCCCTCCCCCGCTCTCTTCCCCCTTGGACAAGATGCTCCATATAAATAAACTAAATAAACTATTGGTATCGCCCCCATCATTTTACTTGAGTTTTATTTTTTACCCCTTCCCTCCCTTCCTCCCTCCCCCACCCTTGTTTGTCCCCCAGGTGAAACAAAATTGTTGGCACATGTACGTGGCTGGCTCAGTCAGTCATGATGTACAAACCTCTCTGACAGTAATCCTAGCTGATATGTGCATGTGTGCGTCCATAGGTGTAGGTGCATTTTCTATGTGTGTGTGCGCTTGTTTGTGCGAGTTTGGTTTGGCCACTCGTTGACAGCAACCTGCTGGGTGAGCTTAGTTCTCGGAGCGAGCTGCACTGATCACACTGTGACATATGTCAGCAGGACGCATCCTGTTCAGTCAGCAATCATTTGTAACTATTTATCTGACACACACTCAGGAAGTCAAACATACTATTGAGTATTTATTCGTTTCTTGTTTGACAAGAAGGCAGAGCGTGTTTTGAACGCCAATCTCATCAAGTGGAGTAGTGTGAAAAATGTACGACATCTGTGTTGTGGGCTTTAACAGCTTTACACAGAGCATTTGGCAACAACATGAACTACACCAGGACCTGTGAAATCCAAAAGCTGATGAGAAATAGGAACATGATGCCAATCGCAAACATCAACAATGCATGTTGGTTTGGATCATTTCGATCAAAAGTGCTACTGTCCAGCCTGATTTTACACAAAATTATGTGCCGACTCTGATGGCAAAGAAACAACATCAGCAGCTGGTTTGAAAGAAGCGTAAACTAAAACTAAAAGTGACAAAACTCACAAACCTTTTGACCTCTCTGTAAAGAAATTAAGTCTTGAAAGTGATGAAAACTGAAACCAGAAAGATTCAAGTGAAAAAGAAAGTGTAAATGTGGCATTGGGCCCTTTCTATGAAACATTGTGTAGCATTAGTTAGCCAGACAAGAGATCAATGGTGTGAACTGCATGCATGACGTTTCGTGTGAACTCGTTCATCCAATAAAGCATTTCTTCCACAGCAGAGAATCCAGCTGTGATTCACAGCTGAAAACAATGATAATGATCATAAATACAGACGCTGAAAGCGTTTCCAAAGTGAGTTGGTGCGTTGAAAGACAATAGATAATTAATTTAATGCAGTACAATAAACAACTGAAATTGCTCTCTAGATGTATTTCTGTAATACACAGAAGTGAAAGCCTGAAGAAGAGAGGTGTCGTCTGCAATTTATGCTAAATATAGTCCTATAGATCCTGATCTGAACTAAACAAAGCCAATTTATTGGTCATGGATTACACTCTAACAACACACCATGTCATAAAGCAAAAATGACTTTGTCACTTAAAATATATGAATGTATTTTTCAATGTCTGAAACTAAACTGATGCAGAGCAAACCTTTGTTCTGACTATTGAGAATATATCTTTCATTAGTGTCTGTGTGACACACTGCATCCAAACCTGATCAAGAGCCTGTGTGTTTACTATGAGTTAGACACAAAAGAACCAGTAGCAACATCAAGCGAGCAGCTGTTTTTACAATCAAAACTCTGAGTCTGCAGACTAAAACAGATACACAAAAGACAGACATGCTCGAAAAGAAAGTGCTGGTTTTCATGTAGGGCCAATTTAGACATTTTCAGCTCTCACACACTAGCAAAGGTTTCCACTTGCTCATCTGAACAACCCAATCCTCCCTGAATTACAGGGAGATTAGGGCTGGATTACGCTGCCTCTGAGAATCCCAGCCAGAGAGCAGCTATTATATCCATCAGAGGAGACAGTGGGCCGCACCTGTTTCCACACAGTTGCATAGAAGGGAACAGTTCAGGCTTAATTTAGGACATAATGCGGGCATTTTAAAAGCAGAGAAAAAAATGCAATGGGAGACTTTATAAAATGAAATTCTATGTTGCTTTAACCTTAGTTATTTTCATCTCCAAAGGAACAATTTGACTTTCAAGCACCACATGTGAAACATGTTTTGAATTTTATGCCATTACTTCATACCCTGGCAAAAGACATCTCCAACAGTACATGAATGTGTGCATGGCCCAAGAGGTTCTTTATTGTCCCTGCAAGCACTTTACAACCAGCTGTATATGCAGTAATTCAATTCAATGCAATTATTTTGAAAAAGTGCACCATAAAAAAAGCCAATTTCAAGAAAATGGTGTCAAGAGAAGTTAATAAAAATGGAAGTTATTTACATGGATAACTGTGCAAATGACTGCTAATGCTTTGGTAAAGGGGGGGGGGGGGGGTGAGCTTTCACAATTAACTGCCTCTCTTAAAAGTACAGCTAGGTGCAGGTGCAGCATGCGAGACCCTGTGAATGTGCACGTCTTGTGGAAATAAATACGAGAAGTCACTGTTTGGTTGAATCACTTGATCTTTTCACCAATGTTATAACAATTTTTTTTTTTTTTTTTAATCCTGCATGGTATGACATTATTGTCCCAGCGAGTATGAACTTACACAGACAATGAAAACCTTTCAGTCCAGCCAAGATGGATTGAGCAAGCATGTAATGGTTTAGCATTGATGCAGCATGAGTGAATCAGCAGGCTCCACAGCTTGTCAGTCACAGGCTGCTCGTGCTTTTTACTCTGTCTTGATGAGGAGAAATAAAGAGGAAATGACAGTTGCTTCACTTTTAGAGCTCTTATAAAAATACCAAATTACAAGGCATATGTTAACTGAAATACTGCAATTACCCCAAAGCCAAACCACTTCTGCTATTCAAGTGCATTTGTAATGTATGTACAGTACTGCGGATGGGTGTTTAAACTGACAGCAGATAAGACAAAAGCTGTTTCTTCAATGAGACGGAACCATTCACCCTGTCCCTGAATGCAAAAAATGTTATTGGGCAATAAATAAGAGGAGTTGATTACACTTTGCTTGTCAGAAGACAAACAGGACAGGTAACAGTACATTAGGAAAACAACCTGCAGTTGCTAAGGAACCAGCAAACAAACAGAGCGGAGAAGAAAATGGTTGGGTGTAAATCACCCTGAAGGGACAAGGGCCCAGTCACTGAAGCAGAGAGAGCCAGTTTCACAAGGGATGCCCAGCCAAGTATCATCCTGCATGAAATATCAGCAACTAATCATTTATTACCTTTTACCCTTTTTTCTTTCGCTCTCTCTCTTTTCTTCCTCGTATCAATCCATCTGTCGCCCTCTTCCTCAGAAACAGAGCAGAAACCACAGATCAATCTTGCCTTTCTTTAAACAGCAGATTTTCTGACTCAAAGATTTGCACCTCAACTATGTGAGTGGATGCAGTTCTCATTTTATTTATGTTCACCCATAATCCTTTCCTGCTGCAGATCTCTGGAAATAAGATGGCAGCTCCAAATTATCCTGTCTTGTTGAGCCATAAATTTTAATTACTGCTTTGCACCTTGTTCAGAAGATGTTTAAAACAAAACCATTTCCCTTTGGCGCACGGAAGGTTAACAGTTTCATTTGACCCCTGCAAAGACGAAGATTTTCCTTTTGAATTGCAGAGCAGCCGCACAGCAGAACATGTGCACTTTACAAGATGTGTCAACTCCGAGCATGTAATTTTCTTTTTGCTTAAGTTGCTCCTGCAGATGACGGATGAGTTAAAAGGGTGAAATGAAGTGACTATGAGATGCAGGTATCTGCTCCTGAACGTGGCCTCTTTCAGTATCGCCGCCCGGCTTATGTGATACTAGAGCTCCAGTTTCGGTGCAGTTCCACTCGACTGGGTAGACTGGGGACATTCCTCAAATGAACGGGTCAAACTTAAACACACTTGCAAACACGCTGCTTGTCACATGCTTAATTCATACCCACAGGAACACCAACATCATAATGTGTTTCTCTCCCTGACATGTTAAGCTGCGGAATGTGGGCGAAAAACACGACGACGAAGGCCTCGCTAAGGTTTGGCGGCCTGTTTTTCAGCACTTCTGGATCACCCGGCCATGGCAGACCAACATTAATGACGCCGTCACCCCCCTCCCCGCGCACGCGCACACACACACACACACACACACACACACACACACACGTACTTTATGCAACATTTACAGAACATAAAGTTTTGCATATTGAAATTTTCCCCGTAAACAGCCCTGGAAAAAAAGCAAAAAGAACAGACCGCATGAAAGGATGCATTCAACTACTTCTACATATCAGTGAAATTCAAAATTAAAGAAAAAAAAAAAAAAGATCATTTAACATTGACCTTGTGACCGTCTCTTTCATGAATGACACCTTCATAATGTTAAGCACCTGATAAAAGTTCAAGGAAACTGATCGTCAGATTACAAAGGAAATCTATCTCAGTCATCATAAAAATACCCTCAGGAATAGCATGTAGCCTGCTATTTATAGGCAGGGTAGAAATTAATTCCATCAAGGTTGGCATGGAAGAAGATTTAAAGTAAAAAGGTCAGCTACATATCCGTTAATGTTTATTCGTAAATTTATTCTTCACTGCTTAAATACCAGATGTTAAAGTTTACGCAAAGGCTTTAAGCACAGACACAAAAGGGAGTTGTGGTGATTGCTTTTCTTGGTCACTTTATGGCTGCTAACCTCATGTGGGCTTGGATGTTGTCAACCCAGCTGCTGGCAATATCACTCGGCACCAGCGGCGTGGTGCCATGCAGCATAGTGAGCTAATGGGCCCCGCGTTACTTCATCGCACTTCTAAGTGTCGCTCCATTTAACTGAAGCCGGAATGACTGCAGAGGCACTAATAAAGCCATTCAGCAGAGAGAGCGTCCCCGGAGGTTCCTCGACTCTACTTGTGAATCACTGACAAGCCTTTCCTAAAGGCCCAGGTGTATCCTTCAAATGGAACTTTCACTGCTCCCCGCTCATGTACATGCCCCGTACGGCACTTAAAGTGACTTTTGCGGTGCGTAAGAGCTCAACTTAGCACAGCAAGTTTGAAATGTAGATTTTATCTCCAGTTTCAGATCAGAATTGGATTGCTTAAATCATCAAAATGCATTAGTCAAAAAAAAAAAAAAAAAAAAAAAAGAGTGTCATCTGCTGAAGAATTACAGCTGACAGCTCAGCTTTGTCCCCTCAGTGATCAACACAAGGAAACATGTGTCCGAGGACCTGGGACAAATTCTTTAAGCAAAATAAACCATAAACCAAAGAGAAACTACAAAATGGATGTAAGGATTCAAGGGGATGGAAACACCTGTCTGAGTGTAATGTGATATTTATTTTCTCTGCAAGAGCATTGATCATCCCCTGTTGGAGTGATAAGTGATGTGTGTGAAATGTCATATGACACGCATAAAATCCATCATCACTGCAGCCTGCAAACAGCTTGCCTCTGCAGCTTGCGTTTTGCCTGTGAGGCTTTCAGTGTCTATAAATTAAATAGCAATTACACAACTGGTTGACAAAGCTCAGAATCTGTATGCATCTGCGTGAGGCTTGACACTTGGGCATGGCTGTCAACACTTGAGATTTGGGTGTGAACAGCGAACAGTTTGTAAATCATTCTCGGAGAATGAGAGGTAGATGCATTGCTCGTGACAGAACTTTGCTTCACAACACACATAAAACCTTCGTTTGATAAATCAATGTTTTGTTTCCTTTCTTTGCATGTCTAAATGAAACCGTAGTTACCCACTGTTCCCAATTCATGAGATGCATGTGCAGATTACAAGAGTTGCAAGAAACGATCCTGTGCTGATTTTAGATGCGATGCCTCGAGGCAATCAATCATAAAGTATAAACTGTTTTCCAAGCGCTCAATCAAACAGGTGAGATCACTGCATTGGCATCGATCATCAGGATTGGACACGCTCAGCTCCTCTCTTGCCAGGTGAATTAGAGGTTGTCTTTACAAGATGGGTATGCAATTTTTTTTTCTCCGCTACTCAAAGTTGTTTTTTCCTGTCTTGTTTATGCCTGTTTTCCTCATGAATTCATAGGATCGTATCCTTACATTATCAATACATGTCATTCATTTTTATATCCGGTGAAAGCTGACAAAAATGGCAGAAAAAAAAAAAACATTCAATGATTTAAAAAAAAAACCTGGGGTTAACCTGGAGGCATCACCCTATAGGTCTCACCTGACAAGTTTACAGGTCTCACAAATGTGAACTGAACATACTGCATTGGGAAAAAAAAAAAAAATCAGTCTTGTCCAAACAATGAATAATATTTTCCTTGTGCAAATGTGCATAGCTGCGATTAAGTTGAGCCTTCTCACAGCAGTGTGTACAGTATTAAAAGATAATGCTTAGTACAGTAGGCTTGATAAACCAGTTGTGGACAGATTGATGCTTGGACATCTTTATGTGCAAACAGAGTTCAGTGAAGACTTAGCTTCAGTCAACAGGGGCATTTATCATCATGCGGCTTTATCGTAGGATTGCTTTGGGAACAAATGTTATTCGAGACAACAGAATTTACAATGTTAAAAGTTCAGTGGCGTCATGACATCAGCCACATTTAAAAAGTTGCATATTTAAATAAATTGTAACTTTAATAAGTAAAATAAAATACACTTGTGCCTCATGTTTGCTAGACTTTCTAAAATGTTAGGATTATTATTCTAAAATGGGTGCAATAAAGTTTCAGTGAGACGTCAGGTTTGTCTGGTCAATAGGAACGAAGTAACTAAGTCAATTTACCAAAATGCTGCACTTAGGTTCACACTTTATTTGCATACTTGCATCAAATTCATACTTGTATGATGTTGTACTGGTAGCTGCAGTTATCAGAGCCTCTGCAGATTCCGATCGATGAGCTGTTTTAGATTCAACTGCATGAAAAGTGTTAAAAACGGTGAAAGTGTGAAAAACTACAATGTTAAAATTATTTTTAGGAACCTACACATTATCAATATAAATTATTTAATGCGTAAAACACTGGCAGGTGCCATGTTGTTGCATAGCAAGTATTTTTACTTTTGATAAGTATTCCCAATGATACTAACATAATTTAATGTTTTCATTAGTTTTATAGTGTGTGACGCACTGACGAGCGTCCAGGTGGCGTGACCTTATACGGCACATTCTTACGTGTCGTACAAGGTCATGTGAGCTGGGCGCTGTTTTCTTCTTGTATTATTCCTTTGGGTGTGGAATCTGTGTGAATGAATGAACCTATGGACAAACACATTATCACTAGGATATCGCTGGAATATCCGAATCATTTCAGTTTCGATGAAGAATTGTGCAAATGAATTAACACTGTTTTTATGATTTCATCTTTGGTCACATTCTTGGAAAAATATACCAAGCAACAATGGAAGCAGAAAATAGTAATGACACAACATAAACATTTGATTGCAGGTTGTTCTCTATTTAGGAGAAATTTACAAGGTAGTGTATTTGACAAACAATAATGTTCTTGTTTTTGGAGCTTGGGGGACCCATAAACATTTCACCGAGCACATCAGCCTAATTTTCTTCAGTTGTGCACTCTTGCACCACTTTGACTTGTGCTAAGCTAAAGCAAAGACATCTACAGTATCTGCCTGGGGGCAGAAGGTAAAAGGAAGCAAGAAAAGCACCTATTCATAACCGTTAAAAAAAAAAAAAAAAAAAAGCTCTTCCTCCGGGCCTTAGCTGTTGATAGACTTATGCCCATTGACTGATAAGAAGGAGGGCATCTTTCAGCGTGCATTCTCTTGCAGGGCTTACTTAGAGAGACATACAATTCACCATTGAGCAGGGAATCTGGTGTCGCTGTCTCTCAAGTGGCATCAGCGAGGTGAGGACTGGCATAAATAAAACAAAACCTGTCAACTTTGCAAAGAGGTTTGACAGACTGTCAGCAACAGGCGTAGAACGTGGTGGCCAGCAGGCAATGGAGTGAACAGAAGTAAAGAAGCAAAACTGTGGCAAACTTTTGTATCTGTGTGCAGCATGAAAAGAAAAAAAAAAAAAAAAAAAGACTGACAGAAAGACCAAAAGTTAGCTGGCAGGCGGCCAAGAGCTGACTGGCACCCATCCAGCTGAAATGATGTAATAGTGAGTTAAGTAGTTCAGCTAGCCGAAGGAATTGGGGGGAGGCTTTGTGATCTTTGGGGTGACTTTGTAGCAGGTGAAACATTACAAATGCTGGATTCATTTCCCATGTATCCCTCAAAGAGAGAGGGAAGGATCGGGGGGGGGAGTCAAATCTGAAGAGGTGTTGGGCCCAGAAAGATTTTTTTTTTTCTCCTTTCTTTCTTTCTCTCTCTCTCTTCCTTTTTGTGTCTGATTGTCTCCCCAGTGTCCACACATCTTTCACCAAGAGAAACTCCTACTGTCAGTTGGTGTGGTCAAGACCTATTGTCCCTGTCACTCATCCACAGTTGAACAAACGCCCAACTCAGCGTTCAGATTGTAGACCCACAATCGATCAGCTACTGATCATTGTAAAGTCATTTGAAGTTATAAATTACATTGTATGTGTTACTGCAGTATGACAGTTTATGCCTGTTTTCCTCATGAATTCATAGGATCGTATCCTTACATTATCAATACATGTCATTCATTTTTATATCTGGTGAAAGCTGACAAAAATGGCAGAAAAAAAAAAAACATTCAATGATTTAAAAAAAAAAAACCTGGGGTTAACCTGGAGGCATCACCCTATAGGTCTCACCTGACAAGTTTACAGGTCTCACAAATGTGAACTGAACATACTGCATTGGAAAAAAAAAAAAAAAATCAGTCTTGTCCAAACAATGAATAATATTTTCCTTGTGCAATTGTGCATAGCTGCGATTAAGCCTTCTCACAGCAGTGTGTACAGTATTAAAAGATAATGCTTAGTACAGTAGGCTGTGGGAAAACAAATATATTGCGGAAACATTATTCCTCGTTTAATCAGTAAATCAGTCAACTGGGTGATCACTGATTCATTCCAATCAATCCATCTTCAAAACAATAAACTGAGTGATGATAATTGTAACATACCTGCGTCATATGTGAGCTTTTATTATCTACAACAACCTTTCAATTGACAATGTCTCTTACAGGTGCATACGCAGGAAATAAAGAGGTGACAGATTGAATGTGCGAATTACAAGCATGAAAACCTAAACTATGTGCTTACAATGCTTAGATAATGCATCCGCCTGTGTCATGTAGGCTGATCAGTCTCAGTTTAAACAGGGTATATTTACATCAAACCTGAATTACAGCACACCTCAAATGAGTCACACTGCAGAAATGCAACTGTTTATACAGCAAGTCAGAACACAATGTCTGATTATAGTGTGTGATCATGAGCTTATTCCTTTGTGCCTTTGCGAGTTGCATTAGGTGATGGTAAAGAAAAAGAACCAGAAAAAGGCTTTGTTTGGGAAAATGCTTTTCACTGCTGAATTCAAATACGAAAAAACATGATAATTAGTATAAATGTGACCGGAATCAAGGAACACTTTTCAAAGTGTTGGCCTATTTGCAGACATTTTCTTTTCGGTTCTTCATAAGATATTAAGAGTTGAGTGTTAAAAGGAAAAAAAAAAAATATATATATATATATAAACAACGCCTGATATTAGAAGTACTAATAAGCCAGTTGATGAATTGATATTGATTTCATACCTGCTTTAGTTTTAATGATTTGGCCTCTGCTAAGCAGATTTCATGTTTTTAGATTCTTTTATTTAACTTAGAACTAAATTGTTGCAAAGAGCATTTGTGCATTTGACAGTGAAGGATATTAATGAATCTCGGCCTCTCAAACTACCCAAAAGTGGCTGCTGTCAAAACTGTCTCTGCAAAGTCGCTCTCCTTCTGACTCAAAGAAAGTCGTAGTCAGTTTGTTAGCAAACAGTCAGTGTTACCAGGGAAATATTTCAAATGACGGCATACAAGATTGAATAAGAAATAGGATTTAATGTCAACAGACAGAGGTGCCAGGTAGCACAATATTACTTGCCGCTCGGTGTCTCGGCAGCATTTAGAGTCCCTAATATTAATGGTTGTAGAGGGAAACATTATCCTTAAGTCCTGCGGTTGAATTGAGCATAGAGAGCAGAGGTCTGCCAACACATATGCAGCTAACCCAGCCTAATATCCAAATTACATTATGGCACACTCAATCAGACTAGGGCTATTATTGGTCACAGGAGAGGACATAGGCACATTTGCAGAGAATGGTTTCATTTATGAAGCAGGTCGTAAAAAGTTGGGCTTGGGGGTGGTGCAGCACTTAAAAATATCTGAACAGGGGGCATGTCATTGCCGTAGTAGCATAAAGTTAGCCCTTTTTAATCGGCATTGAAGTGTGCTTACTTTTTAATTAAGTTGAAGTAATGGGCTACAACAGATTGTTGTTTTTTTGTTTTTACTCACTTGAATTGGATCAGAAACATACATTGGAAAAGAAAGTTTGACAGTTTGAGTGTGGAAAGAAGGAAAGCGGGAAAGAGGGAAAGACATCCCATTTCTCTTCAGACATTTGAAGAGTCTGCTTGGCCTCTGTATTCAGATAATATATGTCGGTCCATTTTCTCTGGTGATGCTGAAGCTTTACAACTTTCCTCCAATGGACCCAATTGGTCACTTTCACATACAAATCTCTCAGACAGATTTTTACTCACTCCAACAACAACAGAGACAGTCAAACTGTCCCATGGTTGCACTTATATTTCAGTTGGACGGACCTTAACTAGTAAAAGTATTTATGATTTCCAAAACATAAGCTGTGGCCATTATACTGAGGAAAAATGGAAGGATTTTTTTTTTTTTTTTTTTTTTTTTTAAATGCAATTTTCAGTTTGAGTTAGGTTTTATTTTATAGCTTCTGATTGCTTCCTCAATAAAATACAGACATAATTATTGAAGTTCGGCTAATCAGGTGCCTAATTCTTAATACCTGAAGCAGCACGGGAGCCTTTTCCAAGCCATCACAAGCTGCTATTCATGGACAAAAGTGATGTCACATTTTTGTGGCATTGCACAAAAATTCTGAAATACTGACATCAATGACATCAAAACATCCTGGACGTTTCTTCTGAAAGCCCAAACTGTAATTCAGATGAGGATGACATGCAGCTGCAGACCTTTGCTTTCATATTGAAGTCCTCTTTTTCTTTCACACAGAGGAAAGGATTTGCAGCATATTAGACAGTTTCGCTCCACTGTCATTTGGCAGTTACATGTCTGTCGAGGGAAGAGAGGACAGAGATCCTTGTAAAGGAGATGAAAGAGCAGCTCTTGCATCAGAAGAAACTGAGCTGAAACCCAGGCCTTGTGTTAACTGTGATGATCTCTTCTCCCTCCCACCCCCCAAACCCCCCATGCTCACTTTCTCTCATCCCTCCCTCTCACACTCATTTTCCCTCTGTTGTCCCCCCGCCACAACCCTCCTTCCCACCATCCCTTAAACCCCTCCACCACTGCCCCACTCGTTACCCACCATCCCCCATGGGGGCTCTCTCCTGCTGCCCTCACAGTGGACTATCAGAAAGTGGCCACCTTTGAGCATGGCACTGAGCTGCTGTGATCTAACGGCTATAAAATGCCAAATAAAACTTATGGACAGCCATTGCTGGAGAGCAGAAGCCTATACAACACAATGGATCATTGTTATGGAACAGATGATGTCATGGCGGTGCCGTGCTCAAAGCTGCTCCTCTTCATTTTCTCCATTTCCTTAACCGAGTAAAATTTCCTTATTATATCTGTATGCATCTTTGATGATGTCATGTCTCTTATTTATCAAAGCTGTGAGGATAAAAATGGATTAGTTTACTATCTTAGAAAATTACCACAACAGTGCAGTCATCTCGTCCTCACTTCTTCAATTGCTTGTCATATATCTTTTAGAGCTACATGACAATGTTGTTTTGTAATATCGTTTTCAAGACACAAATAGGTTAATAACCTGATGCCAAAGCTCAAGAGATCGATTTAGAGACATATGAGTAATTTCGGGTGCTAATGCTGTTTTACATTATGTCTACTTAAAACACACAATAGCTGGTGAAAAACAAATAAAGCCTACTTTTCTGAAAAACATCATGCCAATGTGTGCTTACATAAAAGCTCTGAACAAACTGCAGTAAATTCATGCCTGTTGTCTCACATTACACCAACATACCTGAATACAGACTTTACTTTGCGAGTTTTGCGGCAAAACTGGATTTAAAGACACCTTTTGAATCATTGCATTGTTACCCAACGCCATCAGCACCGCAGCAAATCAAGGGAGTCGTCTTGTCAATGTTCGATTTGCAGGCTAAGTAATAATTTGATTTGCTGTCCTCATATAGCCAGAAACTATGTGTGCATAATAATTCATACATAGCATCAGTGGGCAGGTAGTAATTAACTAGATCGGCCATAAATCTTTCCCATGAACTTCATTTTAAAAGCATCTCGCAATAGAGGTGAAAAGGTTTCCGTTTTCTATCCTCGTTCAAGACTATAAATTAAGTTTGAGAAGCTTGTACAAGCCTTTATTGTGCACCAGTGTCTTCTAAACAGAGCTTTTAACATTTTTATCAAAGAATAATCAAATGTGACTTTTAAGAAGGAGCATTCGTTGTGTCGGTCATATAAAACAGAGCTTTTAGGCTTTTATCAAAGCTGTACTTTAGTTTGTTGGAGCTGAATTATTTGCCATGACATTACTGTTGCAGTGTGAACCACTCTTGCTGAATTTTCCATTCACTCACACACAGAACATTGGTTGGATTATCTGCAAGTGTTTATGATGGCAAGTTTGAGACAAGGCTTGAACTTTATGAGAATCACAGAGGCCATATATTCCAAATCTGGAAGCACCGATAGGTCCTCACACAAAGACTCTCCGAAAAAAACAAAACAAAACGAGACTACATTAACTTTGGCAGCTACAGTGTCAGTCACAGTCCAACGTCTGTTTGCTTTTTTGGCAGTAACATCATGGAACCCGCCACCTTGTGAGTGTGTAACCAAAGAACACAGACACTGACCACAGCAGCACATGCATGCAGCCTTGTTCTCTCGCCCTCATCCCACTGCGCCATCCCCAGCGCTCCCCGGTGTTCGACCCACTAGCAGGACCCGCCGAGCCGTCCACCCATCAGCCATCCTGCGCTCCGTCACCCTGGCGTCGCATGACATTCTTTCCCACAGGCAGCCACATAGTTCCAGCGTCTCCTCATGCGAGGGGGCCTGGGACCCTGCAACAGGCGGGGGGCACTTCAAAGGCCGGCCGGCCCACAGCTGCAGCCTGTCGCTCCAGCAGCCAGCTCCAGTTTGTAATCATTATTAAAGGCTTGACCTCGGAGGCATCTCTGCCGCTGTTCACACCCCCTTCCCACCCCTGATAACGCTGCACGGGGCTCCTCTCAAGGCGACTCCAGTTACCCATCAGTTGGGCAGACTGAAAGGGATGTGGCAGGGGCATTGTTTCATACTGCTGTGATGGTCCACTTGAAGCATTAAGGACTATTTTTCTCTGAACTTCTAATGAGACATCTGTAAGGAAACAGTGTGAATGCTGTTTCAGCCGCTGGTCTGCTGGAGAGTTATTGTGTTTGTATAAGATATAGTTAAAATGAAAAAGTCGCATCTTATTCCTCTGAATGAGATTCATTGGTCACTGCATGCCCATGCAAATGAATCTCTAAAATTATGTTGCCCAGTATTCAAATTTAAATCCTGATACATCCAAAAATTCTCAACATTTCTTTGGTGCAGTTTAACTAGATTCACACATGAACAACATGAACTTCAGGATTTGAAAGTCATTATCTGCTAACAATATACAACACATAAGACTACCGCAGTCCAGGTGTGAAAATTATACCAGATTATAGATATTAAAAAAAATAAATGGTGATTGGAACTAGAACCATGGGAACACAATAATTGTCTGAATGGCTTTCTTTAACACTTGACACTTTTACCTTGCTGCTATGTGGAAAGGTTGAGAAATCCTCTAGACAACCTATACATTGATTGTGCACCAGGTCACAAGCAATGAAACATGCAACTACAGATTGTTAAAAAAAATTATGCTTAAATTGAGTCGCCCCACACACACACTGTACATCTGTGGAGGACATTTAGCAATTGACCTTGTGCCCCCGGTTTAACCTCTGGCCCTGGCCAACAATTTTATTGGGTTGTTAGCACTGGTGTGATGAAGGAGGAATTTATAGATGCAAAATGCACTGGTTGATGTCAGCCCTTGGTGCCTTTATTGGCATTTTTCTCATTTCCGAAACTTGTTGTTAGGATAGTCGCTGCTAATAAAAAGGATTAAGCAATGAAAAAAGCCACAATAACTAAAGGGCAATTCTATACAGCCCATATACCTATCACTCAGCTGCTCAGCCCTTCAACAGCTGGATCTATTGTGTATATATGTACCCTAAAGAGCACTGTAAAAAAGAAGAAGAAGAAGAAGGAAAAAAAAACAAAAAAACACTCCGCATCTGCTATTACACATGTTAACAGCACTGATAACAACCATCAGAAACACAATGCCATCATACTTCAATAATCCTAACAATCCTCAGCCAGATGTTATGCGCCAACAGCCAGGATGACCTGCTTCCTTTCCCTTATTAATTCCTCCCACCCTTTATTGTTGAGTTGCTCTAAAACAAGAACAACAGCAGGTGTCCAATAATGGCAGGCCTGCAAAATGAGTGGGAGGGGTCTTTACCAGGTGTGCTGCATCGGTAACAAACAAGGAGAGCGTTATTACAGGTTCCACACACTATATGGCATCCAGCTGATGTCAACCTGGAACTATCAACTACTAAATCATAATTAATCCTCACAATAATTCATTGCTTTTATTAGGGCTTTATATCGTCTTGCAGATTGTGGGATGTTTTCAGACATGACATTTGATGAAGCTAACGTAAAGTTTATGGTTCCGCTATACAGACGACAAATCTTTCATGTCACAGATGCGCCAAATAAACTCGCTATAGAAAACATCCATAATGATAGCTGTTGGTGGAGTAATGTTAAATGACAGATTAGGAAAACATCTCTCACCACCATCTCATTCACAAAACTTTGGAGTCCCGCCGTTTCTAATCCAGATGATTGGAGCACAGGCTTTTACGTTTTTGTTTTTTTTTTGTTTTTTTTTTACAGAATACTAAACATTCCACTCATCCATTTAGATTATCCTTGTACTAAAAGGAATATAAAACTGCATCCAGTGAGATGTTTTCTCTGGATTAGTTCTTGCAGTACTATAAAAAACTCCATCAGGATTGCTGTAAAAGTTAGAGAGAGCTGACGCAATACAGCTGTTGTTCCACTTAATGTAACCTGCTGTATCAATAATCATTTATAACCAGATCCCGTCTGCACTCTTTAATTTCATGTGTTAATGATATAAAACCTGTGTCTTTGTAATTTCCTGTTGATTCATATCCTGCACAAATAGGGCTCACAAAATCCCACAGGAAAGAGTAAAAAAAAAACCAAACTTCAAAACAATGGAACATCTTAATGCGTATCAGCTAATGAAAACATTATGCTGAAACCCCCGCCACTATTTTACATGTCAGACATTTAATGTTTGGTTTCATTTTAACATTTGGCAAGCTAAAAAATTCACTATGAGCCACTGGTGCACCCTATTTCAATTATTGAAACAGATATGTTACAAGAATGTGGCTATGATCTAATGCATCCTAAGGTATCGCAGTTATTTCGCAGCATTGCATTAAAGACACAGTCAGAGTTTTGCCAACAGTGTCACAGATATACACAGAGAGAGTGCGGCTAAGCGTTGGTGAGTGGAATCATTCCAAAGCTGAAAGGGCGACGGCTCCAAACACATGGATAAGTCCGTCTGTCCGATGCAGCCTGCTGTCTTTGTCTACCTTTCCCCTTTTGTTTTGTTTATTTGTTTATTTTTGGTTTCTATACAATCAAGAGCCTCTTGAGCTTGGGAGTGTGCCGACGCCTAGACATAATATGATGGCGGCAACGGATGAGAGGGACAGCATGGGACAGGACCTCCCAGGCGTGCTGCAGGGGGCCTACTCGAGCAGGATGCCAGGAATGGCTCAGAGGTCCCAGCGGCACGAGCCTCCAACACTTAACAAGCGCCCAGCAGTTGTCCGTGGCCTTGACCCTGTTTCATCTTAAGACACATATGGGGCTTAGGCAAGATAGAGCCTGAGGGACGTGACCATTTACATGCATGTCATGTTGCAAGAATCTCTCCAATAAGAATATTGTAGCTTTTCCATTACAGTGTTTGACACCAAGTGAAAGTAGTTATTAGTTTCACTTTGATGTGGACTGCCTGACATACAGAAATACGTATTTATAAGATATAAATAAAGGTGTACATATAAAAAAAAGGAGATGATCTCTTGGGAGACGTGTGTGATATGTAACCAGTGTTAACACATATTTAGCACCCCTTTCAGTTTTGATATTGACCTTTTTCTTTTCATTCGCTTCCCTTGAGAAAGTGTGAGGATTTCTGACAGGCAGGCCAGTAGATGTCTCAGCTGAGGGCTTCCTGTTACAAGACCATAACAAGGACACATTCCCTGGCTCCTTGCATGTCCTCTGGGAGACTGTGGATCACGTACGGGAATCAGTAATGCAGGCTGCAGGCCTACAGAGTCACAAGCAAGAAAATGGGTGCTATTCAAATCCCTGTCTCAAAAAAAAAAAAAAGAAAAGAAAAGAAAAGTAGGAACTGAGCCTGTATTATAAAAGGTCATATCCAGCACATGCAAAAGGCTAATGGAAAAGGATACTTAGAAGTTGTACTTGAAACAAACTTTCACCAGCACCTTACCCACTCATAACATAGTGACATAGATATAGTCTAGGGAATATAAAGTAAATGAACGATGACTAATATGGCTGTTTTTATTTTTAAATGTTTAAGGAGCTATAAAACATCAAGCCGACTCAAGCCTGGGCCTAACAGCCCAACAGCCTTATAAATATTTCCACATTAAAATTGAATAGAGGAAGAGACTTGCTCTACTAATGTTTTTATTACTTGAGGCTTTATGAGTTGCCAAAGTCATCTTGGGCTGTTATTTTTCAAACCGAGTCGCTTCATGGAGGTGAAATGAGGAAATCTAACAATGAAAACATATAAAAACATAACAAAGGATAGAACAAAAACTGAATAACAGTCAGGAGCCAGGAACAGCTGCTCAGATTCAGTTGAACTCAAGGCCTTTATGTGATTTAAGAATCACATAAGCTTTAAAATAAACATTTTCCCTCTCCATTAAAAACAGAACCATTAATCTACAATGTTGACATGGATGTCTTTATATGTATATCTTTATATCCCACTACATGCTCCTTCTAAAAATTGAACCATTAAGAATCAGCGCTCCACATACCAGGCAGTAAATGTGGTGGAAATCTGCCAAGCGTGGATTCCATGCAAACTGAGCTGCCCAGTCCTGTACCGGCCTGGGAATACACAAAATGCCCCACATGCATTGTGCGACACTGAATTGTGCTTTGGAAAACATGGCTTTTAATGTTTCCCTAATTGGGGGGCATTAATCAATTGTGCTCCATCAGCAGGGGCTAAGAGGGCCTGTAAGCATCTGCCCACAATCCAGCTCTCTGACCCAAGACCAGCTGGCTCTCAACCCACGCTCTGCTGCAAGAAATCACTTTTGACTCCATCAATCAAAGCTACATTAATATTCTGTCTTAAGCAGCCCACTACTTGGACCACATTCATGGCCTTAATTACCTTCAGCCCAGCCAGAAGAAGGTGACCGCAGAGAGCAAAGCAACTGTATCAGCTCTCCCCCTCTGTCAGTTACCATACATTTATACTCCATCAGGGACCGGCGACTCTTTCAAGCTTGTCCGCTTTGGCCCCAGACATAGCCCGTACAAAGGACGCAGGGGGGTTTGGGTATCAGAAATCGGGGACAATGGCAACAACTGCACATCTAATTTAGCTCCTTGTTTATCACAAGTTTGTAATCAGATCCGCAGCACAATGCAAGGGAGCACAATGGAATGGTGATCAGGGAGCTATTGTTTTTCAAGCTAATTAGCCCCCAGCCATTCCTCTAAATCCTCAGAGGCCCGGAGTTAAATGTGTCCTAAAGTGACATATATCCCTGGTACCATTAAAAAGAGCCTTACAAGTCCATGGTATCTGGGAATGTGTGATATGATGGCCTAGTTATCTGCTCATTACATCGCTCTGTTGAACATAGCCAGAACTCTGGGAGCCCAGTGACCACACAACAGTTGTTTTTGCTCTAATGTAGTCCATTTATCTGTTGTGCTGCCAACTCGCATTGTCTTGCCCACAATTGTCACTCCAACTAAGCTCAAGAGATTATTAAGTGAACTGGGTGGTGTCAGCTGTGATGACATTTAACCATTTTCCAATGCGTCCTCTTTGCAAGCAATTATATAATTTATTAAGAAAAGTAGAACAGACCCAAAGAATATGACTAATTTGACCAAAAATATGGCAGGAATATCCTAGGCAGTATTTCCAGCTGCCCATTTTTTCTCCGCTGAGAGGTTTTAGCCATTGATTCAAACATTCAGCACTCTGGGTGGGAACTGTTGGGGCCAGAGAAAGCAAGAGTTCCAAACCAGCCTTGTGGAAACAACCTTTGACCTTAAAGCATTAGCCCCTGACCCTCAACAGGTGGAGACAGTGTCTTTCCAGCCAGTTGGACCAAGTGTCAGGGGCTTTCTAGTATCTACTCTCAGCTCTTTGGACAAATATTATCATTTTGCTGAGGACCGCTCAGACAAACACAGTGTAGCCTACATGTGAGGTCTAACAGCACATGTTATTGCGGGTGTAAATGCTGTGTCTGGGACTAGTAGGATAGGTGACTGAATGTTGAAAACAAACCAAACACCTGTTTTGCGGTTTGAACTCGCCTTAATACTGAGGATCCAGTGAGAAGTGAGAATTTATTACAACCTCTCAGGGACACTCAGCTAAGAATAGTGCATTATCTAAAGCATAGAAATGTGGGCTAATGTCAATAATTTCAGTCTGTGCAGGGCATGCCACACTGTAATAACATTACATGAAGTACATGAAGATGTTGCATGTAAAACCATTTTAGCCATTATTCTCCGGTGTTTTCAGAATGTGCAGAATAAACGAAGAGGCAGTCAACAATTCTTTATAGGGTTTAGCGATTATTCTTTTTGAAGACCTTCTGGCTTTGTATGAGTCACCATGCTGACCTTATGGTTATGTGTAATGGGCCGGAGGCAAAGAGTGGTCTGTTGGCTGCAGCCCAATGAACAATCTTTGATCTGCCATTGTAGCTCTTGGGACCAGGCGGCTTCATAGGCCTATTGAGAATAAGAGGCAGGCAAGGCTTCCCCGTAGGTGTCGGCAATCTCCCTCATCACAGAGGGAATGCACGCAAATGGCCATCAGAGACTCCCCCCACCACAGCTCTCAGTGGCAAACGAGTTTTAATGGAGAGGTCAAGGAGAGTTCCTGACCAATGGGGCCAAGGGGCAGGTGGCACATCACAGCGTCCCTATGTGCAGCTATCCCCAGAATGCGACACAGTGGCGTCGGCAAGTTTGCCTCTGATCAACGAGGGGAGGGCTGGGTGTGATAGTGTGGCCAAATGTTGAGGGGACTGTGGTAAAGGCCCGCTGTGCCAACTCTCAGTCAGGCCATTCTGTCTTTTAGTCTGGAATGAGCTCAACCAGGCGGAAGGATGTCATATGAATAGACAAAATTATTCTACTTTCAAAAGCACCAGTCTGGAAATTAGCATGGTTAGTATAAAAGTATATATCATGTTCTATTGGATTACTGTGTCATATTGTACCCAAATGGATTGAGAAGAGGAGAATATGATGAAGTGAGCAATTTAGCAATTTCTTTTAAAACATATTATATATTACTTCACTAAAAGAATATGAAAGTAAAGGATGTCTGACTCAAACTTTGTTAAAGCTGTCTACTGTGTAAAAAGCAGTGAGCATTAATAGTAAAGTATTCCCATAAAAGAGCTCAGAGCTATCTAAACACATTCTCTGGTAAATATCAGCCCTTATCACTGTAAGGGATTTGATTTTATTTCCATTTATGAAATGCAATTTTTGCTACATTTTCCTTACAACCGGCCCAAATTATAAGCCTGAATATCTTGAACAGAGACGTCAATATGATATGAGACGAACATTTGCGCACGCCTCTGTGGCTGCTGTCAGTTAGGCGTGATTCAGTAATGCCATCTACTGGTTCTACATTTTCACTCCAATGAACTGCATGCAGGGACCCATAGATAAATCCATTAACGGAGATCAATCATTTTTTCCTTTATGCCTTTTCCATATTCATCTGACGACTGCATCATCATCAGTACGACCTTCTACAGGTTCACCTCCAGAAACTTTGTCATACCATGTACTTCCACCAGTGCGATTGTCTCCTTACGCAGTACAGATTTTCAGTGTCCTTCTTTCAGTCACGTATCATCACTTCAGTGGAGCTCAGTCCATTTTTAAGAGGGGGACAAGGACTAATTAGACTGCTTACAGCCCACAAAGTGGGTCTGTCAACTCATGGCCATTGACGAGAACAAACAGTCCCTTGCCGCTCACAGCTGTTCATAGATATTAGGAAAACATTTTGAAACACCAGCTGTCTTGTGGTTTCAGCGCACAATCCTCAAAAACCACAGGCCTAGGAGTGTAGCAGCATATCCGTCTGCCTCGAGTCAGAAGATAATGTAACTAGAGCCCATTGCTGTGCACAATCCAATGAAAAGCTTCGAGGATGAGAGTGTCCACTTTTATATGGAGTCAAATCGCCTGTTAATGACCTGTTAATAAAAAACCAGTTTACTCTAAATCCAAGCGCAGAGATCTCTCCTCGGCAAATCTAAACCCAACTAAAGCAGCAAATACTTTCTGAAACCTTCAAGTAGCTGTGACTTTATGTCCTCAGACAAAACAAAAACACGCTTGCTGGGCAGCTTCATTAGCAGGCCCCGAATAAAGATGTCCACTGGCTGCATTTGCACATGAAAGGAAGCAATATTTGCACACATCCTTATTTTTTTAATTGCTCTCTAAACGGACCTGTGATGAATGATATGAACAGTCAGCACCAGAAGAGGTACCATAAAAATTCATCAGTGGTAGCTTTTAACATAAAATCCACTGCAATTCAACACAAACAACGTTGAGTGCACTGCGTTTCTACCTTTATTTTAACATTTTAACTTTCATTCTGCCATCAGATCTTGAAACAGTGGCTGCATGAAGGGAAAGGCAAGATGCCTTACATGAACTCACTGGAGAAAAGGAAAATATTTGTTTGCACATGTTTCACCACAGTGATTTACCAAATGCAGTGTTGCCTGTAAAAAGGTGATAATCTCAGCAGTTGACTCCACAGTAGTCATTAGTTAGAAAGACTGTGCTGGATACATAACATTATCTGGTTTCCATTGAGTGAACATTTGTAATTTGTATAAACAGATGTGCAGCCTAGTTTTTACACCTGTGCCGTTTAATTAGAAATGCACACCTCCCCACAGACTAATTCTGTTATTTATCTATTTTGAGATGGGATGTTCATTTGCAACATTGTGTGCATGTAAAATAAATTGCTGAGTGTTTGTAATCCCCCGAAACTAGGCCGTAATCCTCAGCAATCAGGCATCACCCAGTCCACAGTAATGTAGCATTACAGCTCTGTCAGGTATTTCATTTCTTAACTCTCTCAATCCGGCATCTCATTCACGAGCAGAGAAGTTAACATTACCAAACTGTACAGAAATGATCTGTTAACAGTTTTTCCAATCATCTTTACTGAGTGTATTAAATGTAGCGGTTAATAAATCGGGGCTACAGAGCTTTCCATCTTTTTAGACACAAAAATGACTTGAGAGAATAGAAATGAGTACAACACCTCTCATATTCTGACATGTATGGAGTCTGTTCTGTGCGAGCTACCAAAAGCAGCTCTCCTCTGAGGAATTATACAATCTCTCTGGCAACAGATGTAGTACATCTGCTATCAGTTGTTTTCTGCTTAACAAAAACAGCACTGGGGGATGAAGCTAAGCCATGTACAGTAACAAGACAGGCATTACTGGTTTTGAGCAAGTTGTCTAAACTTAGTCATTTCTGGTTTTTTAGGCTGTAACTGTGGTGGAAACTACATCATGTTTGGCAAAAATGAAGCCATCGATATTAACAAATTCAAGACCAAGTTTGCAAGCTGCAATTGCCTGAACTTTTGTCTTTTTTTGAAAATATATATTTACCTACTAACCCAAACCTTTCCACCGCATTTATGTGGAAAATACCAACACAGTACGATTTTTAAAAAGTACCATGAAACAAGGATTATAGATTTGAATTATTAGGAAAATTATGGACAGATATACAACTTAAAGATTCTCTCATTTGTCCGTACCCATCCCTAATTTGCAAGACAAAGAGATATTATAATGGATTTGCATCTGCTACCTGGTACTTGAGGGGACAGAAATCAGCGTGCAGTGCATGCAGATTAGAAACTGCCTACACACAGTGTAAGTGACAGTGAGCAGATTGACTTCTGATCCCCAAGGAGCAGTGCATTATTCAGCATCTTGTTGCAATAATTTGCCTTTCACGCAGCGCGCTCAGATGAGCCACACCACACACCGGGGTTGTTGGAACCTCAGCATGAAATCATCCACTACATAAAACATACGGGAACAGTTGGTATTGCTATTACAACTGCAATGTCAAGGAGGTTACTGTGTAACAGTGATGTCATAAAAAAGCCTGACCTTGATTATTATCTCCACAGAAAGGCTTCAAGCTCAGATAAAAAGAAAATCTTGATAATATGATAAATTGAAGTATGTGGGAGGTATAGAATTAAATCCATTATTATTCACCTCAATCAAGCCACTGCTGAGTGGAAAGGAGGGCACCATCCATGATCAAGAGAGAAGAAATCATGAGGCAAATAAAATAAGAACACTGTTCATAATATTATGGCCTAATAAATAAGTATAAACTTTTCCACTTACAAAAGGGGACATTACAGTTGACAGCATAAAGGGCTCCCTCCAAACTTAATTAACATAATCTTGTGAAGATAACTGTCAGGAACTGTCCGTGTTATATAAATAAACCAACAGATGCCTCAGCACCTTTCTTTTTTTTTTTTTTTGGGGGGGGGGGGACTAAAATCCATAATAGTCTCCAATTTCTGTCCTCACTGAAATTGTTACAATAATTGTGCGCGTCTGTGAGGCAGAGAACAATGGGATGTTGCTTCGCACTTCCAATAGATGGAGCTAGTGCTGCACTGCAGAGCATCTTCTGGCATCTTCCCTGTCAGACAACTTCCTCCCAGATGGCCAAAGCGAACATTTAAAGAGCTGCTCGCTCTCGCGTTGTGGAGGTGAGGTCTGTGTATGACAGCACAAGGATGTGCAATGGTTATTTTGCGTTTGCCTGTGCTGAGGTGGAAAACTACACAAGCACAACACCAACAACATTTATCGTTGCTCTGTTGCACTTGTTTCTCTTGCAATTTTTTAACCGTGCCATGAACTACATCCTCACACAACAGCTTGTTTTTGCCATGTAACATCACCTCACTCCCTGCAATCCACACCAACATCCTGTTAAGTGTGTGCATCACAGTAGAGCACCGACATATCAACATCAAAGTCAGAGGTAAAAGAGACATATTGTGCAAATGTGTGGATATTTAAACAAAAATTTGTTATATGATTTGAATTCTGCACAATGCAACATTTTTTAGCTGAACATGGGTACAATATATGCACACATATAGAAATATACATAACGCTGTGTACAAAGTTTTTGTGCTAATGAAAAGCTGCCTGTTACATTTTGAGAAAATGGGTCTGTAGTTTTAAATGGTTTGCTTTCATGATGACATTTATGTGCATTGACTCATATTCTCAGAAAGACAAAGCGCGCACACAGGCACGCACACAGCAGAAAGACAGCTACAATGAGGGAGCCATACTCTTTCACTGTATTTTTGATATTTTACTGCTGAATGCACTTAATTGTATAAGTCAAATTTATTCACAGTGTGTGTGTGTGTGTGTGTGTGTGTGTGTGTGTGTGTGTGTGTATATACACACTTGGGTAAATAGCATTGTAATTCTGATTGTGCTCCATATCCCGGCAATGCTGACAGCGGGATATTGATCAGTCCAGAATAATAATGTTTATTCTGTCACAAAATGGCTATTTGATTGTTGAACTTGCTCTTTATCACTTCGGCTG
This sequence comes from Remorina albescens, assembly GCA_034769265.1. Lineage (NCBI taxonomy): Eukaryota > Metazoa > Chordata > Actinopteri > Carangiformes > Echeneidae > Remorina > Remorina albescens. The sequence continues at coordinate 6,338,867 of CM068497.1, read as the reverse complement.
TGAAGGAAACCTCACAAGATAGTTTCAAACCAGCATAGTAAGTTTTCAAAAAGCATGAATAAAAAGCTGATGAAATCACAGTGTTTATGGTGTATAGTGTGCATGTGTGTGTGTGTGTGTCAGTGACCTTGAACAATTTGACAGATCTGAGAAGCCCTCATTATTGCTGCGCACAAAGCAAGAGCTGTTTGGTCCTCATATTGTGATTATGAACGACATCCTCCACAAATAGGAAAGCAGAGTGTGAGTATAGCTGAGAAAGAAATCTTCAATGGCTGGGGGTGATTTGCTTGTGTCATGCATGTCTTTTATATAAGGAAACAAAGATGATCTTACCAAGAGTGGCTTCGGTGATTCTCCCTACACATTACTGCTGATAACGGATGCAAACTGTGACGTGCTCTGTTTTGTGATCTTCACATTTTCCTGCACAGCGAAAAAGACAAAGCCTTCAGAATCTGATTGAAAAGATTTATTTTCTGCACTTTTCAATTAACTCTTGGTTGACGCAAAGGCCCATCTCCCACACAGTGACAAATAAGGATGTAGGAAAAAAAGAGACGCAGTGAAGATGAAATAAAAAAAGCAAAAACCAAAAAACAAAGAAGCAATATGTTGACACAAACCAAGAGAGGGAATACTTTATAAGTTCACACCATTCCTGAGACAATCAAATTGAATGCCAAGGCCTTTGACAAAGTTTCCATGTAAATAATCGTGTTAGATCTTTCTGTACACCTGCTTAGCTGTCCAATTACCCAGTAAGCTAGTCATGTGGCAGCAGTACAGTGCAGATACAGGCCAGAGGCTTCAGTTACTGTTCACAGTAACACTTCACAACACTTGAATCTGAACCTTATAGCCACGGTGTGATTGTTGGTGCCAGGCAGACTGGTTTGAGTACTTCTGAAACGGCTGAGCTCCTGGGATTTACAGGTACAACACTCTCTAGAGTTTACTCAGGATGATGCAAATACGAAAAACAAATCCGGCGAGCAGCGGCCCTGTGGAGGGAGACACTTTGTTTATGAGAGAGGTCAGAGGAGAATGGCCAGACTGGCTGGAGCTGATAAAAAGGCTGCGGTAACTCACATAACCACTCTTTACAACTGTGGCAAGCAGTAAAACATCTCACAATGCACAGCACATCAAGCCTCGAGGCAGACGGGCTTCAAAAGCAGCAGACTATGTTGGGCTCCATTCCTGTTGGCCAAGAAGTGAAATTTGAGGCTGCAGTAGGCCTGAGCTTGCCAATACCGAGAAGTTCAAGACCAGAAAACCATATCCTGCTTTGATGAAGCTGGATTTCTGTTGAAGTACACAGATAGTTGGGCAAGCAGCATGAATCTATGGATCCAATCTGCTTTGTGTTAACAGTCCTGGTGGGTGGAGGTGCTCTGGGTAATATTTTCTTGGCACAGATTGAGAACCTTAATACCAATCAATCACAGTTCAGACCCGGCATTGACACACATCTTCAGTGATCCAATCACAAATACACTGTTCACACATGTTTTTGAAATACAACACCATCTTAGCCTCATGTGACTATTTGTTATCAAACCTCATTTCCCAGCTATATATGCAAATAACAGACCAAGCCAATCAGCCGGTCCATTACCAATGGGCAAACACACATACATGGAGGGAGAGAGAGAGAGAGAGAGAGAGAGTTCAGAGGGCTGGATCGATTAAATGGCAGCATTGAAGGCTCTATGGTGAAATAAGTTTTTGTCTTTTTAAAGTAGTGCAATATTTTCATTTTTTAAAAAGCTGTAATGGGACCAAGTGGAAACTCAACGTTACCTCGACCATTGGTTTCCTAACTGTCGCTTGGAAGTCTCTATTTTTTAAATTTGGTTGTCACCATCATGCTTTTTATTTATTTTAAACCAGAGGGAACCATATTTGAATGAGACGAAGGAGCTGAAGAGGAGTTAGTGGTGGATCTGAGCTGATTTGAACTCTGTGTGACATTTAAAACAATCAACATGTGTTGTATTGAATAAGACTTGAAATTAGAGACTAAGACCATAAACTCATAAAGAAAACATTTACTGAGGTAATAATTCAAGTAAGAAGTAGGACTGGTTTCCCATAGACATCAATACAATCAGGCTTCTTTTTGCAACCAGTGGCATTATTCCTTGATGGTCATTGGATGGACTGCAAGATTCCACATTAGCTCCACTTTTCAGATCTGGACTGTACGTCTATTTTTATATGCAGGTTGGGACTAATTTGACCCAAGCAGAGGATGTCAGCAGAGGAGGCCTTTAATGTGGCCAGGGCACGGCTGCATTCACTTTGTGGCCAGACTACTTTTTGAATATGGTTTCTCAAATACACTTATGTATCTTGAGTGTATTCACTCGTGTATTTATTTAGTGTTGCTGCTGACATTGTGCATCCCTTTATGGGCATTACCATCTTGGGCACTAATGGGCACTTCCATCAGGATAAGGCACCATGTCATAAAGTTTAAGTGTCAATCTGGTTTTATGAAAGGAGAGTAAGTTCAGTGTTTACAGGTCAGAGTTCAGATCCTCCCGTCTCCAGACCTGAATCCAGTGGAAGACCTCAGGGATGTCGTGCAATGTGCAACTGACTTCTGCAGAAATGACATGATGCAGACGGGTCAACCTGAGGCTGTTCTGGGAGCAAAGAGAGGCCCCACCCACCCAGTATTAGTATGGGGTTCAGTGGGATCAGGTTGGGATCAGTGACTGTAAATTTAAGCTCCATGATGAAGGCTTGACTGACTTTCCAAAGTGGCTGTTGTCCTTATGTTTACACAAACAAGCGATGGTGCTGACGAAAAAAAAGTTTGACCCACTTTTTTAAATGAGTTCAAGAGCGAAACTCCCTGTTGTATCTCCCCCTCACTTGCGAGTACTATATATTCAGTAATTAATGCAAGGCTATCAGAGGCGAAAACACTCTCGGTCGCTCTATTTTGCATGGATGGCCCCAATAAGAAACAGATACCAAATGTGCCCTTGCAGGAATGGAATAAGGTTTGCAGAAGCTACTGATGTTTGCCATTGATATGCACAGCAGTGTCTTTTTTTTTCTTTTTTGTTTCTTCCCACACCAGAGACCTCAACTTCAGCTTTTAAAATGAACCACCCACCTCAATCAATGAGTTAATTAACATATTCTAGACTTGCTCCGAGGAGTGTTGACGTAACTTAACACCAATCTTCAGCTGCAGTCAGTTACCCAGTGGGATGAAGATGGTTCCCAAGGTCATACTAATCAGACAGCTGATTTAAATAATATTTTGCCTAAAGGACTGGACTTCCAAAAAAAAAAAAAAGGCAGCAAAGTGAAGACGGTCCACTATAAATGAACATTTAAAAGAAAGAAAAGCTGCTGTTCCTACACCCTGATGCTTCTGTCATGTTTGTCATACCAAGCTGCTCTCTGGTACTTGACTCTTTGGAAATGTCACAGTGGAAATCACACAGAGCTTTGTTGAGTTTGTACGTCCTCTCAGACTCCAGCAGCTTCAAGTGTGCACCACAGAAATGCAGATTCTTTTTTTTTTTTTTTTATATGGTTTGCAGAATTTGCTGCATTACACTGTATTTGCAGGAGAGAGATCAAGGGAATCAGTTACCAATCAGACTTTGAAATGCTTCTCTACCTCAGCTTCTTTTTGCCGGCGCCTGCGCCTCGCTGCCCCCCTGTCAGCCTGAATGCTCCTTTCTCTTTAATAACTTCACTGATGAGTTCTTTCTCCTCCTCTCACTCTTTTTTCAATTCTTCTGTCACAAGTGCTTACCCTTTAGCGGGGGTTTCTTTGCATCATCTGACAGACCTCTCAGTGTTTGAGAGTAAGAGAGGTACAACAAAGAATCAGAGGCTCACACTTCCACTGACAAGCATTCAGATGAAATATTTATCCGCTGAAGCGTCCTAATTTCTGAGGGTTTTTCTCTTCCTAAGAGAAAGCAGATGTTAGGGTTAGGATAGGGGTTAGAGAATGTCATATAGTCTTTAACTTTTGGATATTTTGTGTAATTAATTAAAAACAAAACAAAAAAGTCTGCCTTTTTGTGTTAAATTCTTAGCCGACTGAAAAATGCTTTCATATTCTGAGACAGCTCTGTTAAAATGTCCAACATCATACTTTTTTTCTTTATAGTTGTTTATACCAAATACAGACTTGTACTTACTCACTGAATTTATCTGCTCCATACAGCTAATAACTTGTGCTTCTTTTTTTTTTTCTTTTTTTTTAACTGGGATAACACTGGCTTTTTTTTTTTTTCTACTTACTTGAATATATTTTACTTACTACAGACTTGCATATACATATACAGATACTAGGAGGTATCAAGAGGGTAGGCCAAAAAAAGAAATGACCTATGGATGATTATTCAAGTCAAAATACAAAACATTTATTACCAGTAGCAGGCGTATATCTAAACAGGCGAGGTGCTCATAAATGGACAACACATCATGGGCACAGATGGGAGCTTAATATCCAAGCAGAAGTGACAGTCCTGCTGCACAGTTAACCTTTCATTTTCAGTGCATATGTGTAAAGTGGATTTTAATATCCAATATCATCTTGGGTCTAGTGCAGTCCAAACCAATTCACTTAAGCCCAATCATCGAAAATGACACAAAAAAAAAAAAGTTTCTGGAGGTCACATGTACAGATAAGCCATCAAATCAGGCTCATTTTCGGCTGAAGGTAAACCTAATTCATGACCTTTGCATAAATCTCCATCCAAGCCTTCAAATGGCATACAAGAGTTTTTACAATGTTACAATTTTACACTATGGTTAAACATTAATGATTGACAGATGATGAATACTTTACACACCAACTTTAAAATTATTGTAGCAAGATTGAGGAGTTTTATGAGTTGCTACATTCTGCAAAGCGGATTGGGTGATATTTCATTTCATTTTATCAAGGAGGTGTATGGTGAGATGTGAAAGCTCTGGGCCATGTCATAAAAATGCCAAGGCTGAAAAACTCTAAGTAGAAAAATAGAAAACTGTTCAATATAATCCCATCCAAAGCCGCAGGCTTTTCACAAATACTTTACCTTCCCTTCATGAAACTTTAAGTCTTCTGTGTTTGCTGAGATTATGTCACTGGGTTCATGCAGCTATAAGATAACTTCTGAGAACATACTTGGGACCTATTGACCCTGATTTCCATTGAATTGTGCTGCATTCTGTACTTTCATTGCAAGTGTGTATCAAAAATTATCAGACTTGAATATTCTCTTGTCACAATTGCTCCATTCAAATCACTTGATGCTTGTTCTACAACTGAAGAAGAGTTTTCATTAGCTTTGCGTGGTACTATCCGCCGTAACTCCTATGCTCACGTGGATCTCTGTGGACAGGTTTAGCTCACCATGCTCGGCTAACCCAGTAAGGTTTCAAACTGACTCAATGCGTGGCCTCTGTGATCCTCTGTTTAATAATTGCTGGAGCAGGTGGGGACAAGTCTCTCACCTCAAGTGGCCCTACTGTGAGAAAGGTGCCTTAAAATCCATCGCTATCTATCTATACAAGCTGTGTGATGGTTGCAGTCAATGCCTTTCTCCTTGCTACACAGATACCTTTTCTCATCTCACATAAAGACCTCCATTACTCACCCCCTCTCCCTGTGTAATTGAAGTATTTAAGTGTAAGAGTAGAGGAGGGCGTGGGCTCTGTCTCACTAAGTGGATGTTGGTCAAAGGATGTTCACATCTTCAGATTTTATTGAAGTCAGATGGATTGTACCTGACCAAAATGCACGGACAGTGTTTCAAGCCCATTATTTAAGTAGCCAAACTATAATAACAGCAAACAAAACTGGCTGATGTGCAAAATCAATTGTGCTCATTCATATTCAGACTGTACTTGACCTGCAGTGGTAATGCTCACAAGCTGCATGAATAAAATATACAAGAACGATGGAGCAGCAGAATAACCTGCTGGCATTATGACCTCTGATAAACTCCCACACAATGGTGGCTCTGATTGTGCCAATACCCGTTTTCCCTCTCCAGGTTTTAAACAGAAATGATGGCATAGCATTAGTTTGCTCGACAGGACCACATGATGTGTACATGAGTATGCTCAGAGAATTTGGCCAGTGAGTGAAATAATGTTTGGCTTTCAGAGCAGTTGACCCCGACCTCGCAGTCCCCCCCCCCCCCCCAAAAAAAAGCTTAGCCAATTGCATCAGTCATAACAGCAATGAGATTCAAAATTCTGCTCGAGTTTGTTCATTTGCCAGCTAAAAATGTCATAAACTGGTTATGTAACCTTACAAAATCAATTGCAGGACCATTAACTACATTAGGATCAGAATGCACGTTATGTCACTGGCAATGGCATGGTATCTGATCTATTCTGACTATGAGGAAATGAATGAGCAGCAGTGAGTAGGTGGAGGTAATAAAAACTTCCTCTTTTGCAGTAGCACAGTTGTGGGTGCTGCACTGTTGATATGAAGCAGTGTCAGCGTCGGGAATAGACAATTTGAAGTTATTTTAATGTGACATGGCTCCAAAGCCCCCTTTTCCATTTGTGAAAAAACCTGCTTACACGTCCTAACATCAGCTTTGGTCTGCAAAAGGCTAAAGACCGAGTCAAACAAATCAGGAGTACACATTTATTGGCTCTAGCTTCGATCAGCACTGACGTGAACACAACACCCGAGTGAACCCACAAATTCTTTCTTTTCTTTCTGTAACGTCTCTCAGATACAAACACATTGTCTGTCCACCTTAATCCTGTTCAACCAGAAATACCACGGCCAGACCTTCCTCCGAGTGTGAACTCACGCCCTCAAATAACTTAATAAACTCACATTCAACAATCCTGACTGAGGCGCCAATACTTTTTCAGGAGCATCAACCCAGAGATGTGACAGATCTATTTTTAATCACAGCAGCTAGCAGGTCACACATGCCTCACATGGAGAAAATCAAACTTGACTGGCAGCAGAAAAGACGTCAATCTGCATCCATTAACCAGGTATACCAACTCATGTGGATGGAAAAAAGGTCTTTTTCAGCAATCACCGGCTGTACTCGGTGCTTCTAAAAGTATTGATGGTACAGAATTTTAATTATTTTCATCTTGCTCAATCTACTTTGTAAGATAGGAGAAAGGTCTGTTACATCATAATTACATCATATTGTCTTGACTGCTACCAGCTACTCAGCCACATGCTCAAGTAAGATGGCTGCCTTTGTGTGTCATTGAGGCAGGAAGTGATAATATGGCATTTGTGTATGACACCATATAAGTTTAACGCTGTTCGTTGGCAGCAAATATCAAGAGGATTTAGTGGAGTCTACAGCTTAATGGTCGGCACAGGTCACCAGGGTAAGCTTTTAGCAATGGGAACTGACACGCAGGACGGGCTTAATGGAGGGGAGTTCCTTCTTAAGCAAAGTGCACAGACGGAGGAGCCAGGCTGGTCCCTGGCTGATTGGCCATGACCTCAGGAATATCAGAGTGTCAAGGAGGCTGCTACGTCCCGCTCATGACTCAACTGACAGCGAGCGGTTCACCTTCTGTTTCCCATGCTCAAGTCCTACCACCAAGCACCAGCACCCTCAAGGCCCAGCAAGAGGCTTGTATTTAATGAGCCATGCGAGGTAATTAGCACCAACAGACGCCTGAACGCCAACGTACAGGTACCGTCTTCATCTTCCCTCTCCACATGTTGTCCTCTCATCTACTACCCTTTTCTCCCCTCTTGTCTTTATAACATCCTTTTCATCTATTCTCACTTTTCTTGGCAAGTCTTCTTCATACCAAACACATAACAAGCCATTTAGACATTATTTTAGACAGTATTTTGTGGGCAAGCAGTGGAGAGTAAACAAAAGTGACGCAGCAGATAAAGAGACAGAAAGAAAGACAGGAGGTTATCCCATAAAGTGTGCCTGAGTGATGGACAGGTCAAACACTTACTGCAAATGATTAACTGCAGAACACAGCCTTTCTTTATAAGAGGTCCCTTAAGAGATCCAGTCAAGGTGAACACCATGAAGACATGATGAAACTTGAGGCAATCTGACCCCCAGCAGGTGAAACTGTGAAAGCTGCCTTCCAGCTGATCGATGTTAACACACACAGTTAGTCATTTAGTGCAAAACAAGCCCGTTATTTATTGGTGTGAGCAGGTGAAAGAGCATTCTGAGACTTACTCAGGCTCTGCAACCACACATTTGTTGAAAGATTGCTTAAAAGCAGAAATAGAAGTTTTCACCTTGCAGCTTTAAGGCATGTTAGTTGTGCTCTGCTCCCCTGCTGATGGTAAAGTTCGCCTCCCTACGTTTGCCACTCATTCTGATGAGGTGTCTAAATTAAAATGGCATATAGCCTGAGGCTGAGGTAAGAAGACAAGGTACGGAGCAGAGGTAGATTACAGGAAATAGTATACAAGAAACGAGAACGACAGCTTAATCTGTTTTAAATCAGCTCTCTTGTTTATATATATATTTAGCTGCAGTCCTTTCATACCGCTTTATAGCAAAGTTAAAATTTCAGAAATGCTTTTCTTTCACCAACTGAAAAATGTAGGCATTCAGAAAGAGAACACCTTTCCTCAGCCAAAACGACATTTATGTGTATTTCTGTTTGGCAACAATCGCTTTATTTTGTATGTCACAGTTCACAACACCACAAGCATGCACCTCATGTTTATATTTTGAAGGTTTACTGGGGTTTATTTTTTATTTTATTTTCTTTTTTAAATCAGAGATGTCTCAAGGCAGCAGGAATTGGCAGGGGGTGAATATGGACACAGACACACACACAAAAAAAAAAAAAAAAAACACGTCCTCCGCACGTGGATGTTTTCCTCTCCTGTGCTCAGATACTGTAACAAGAGGCGCAGCCTGAACCACAGAGCTGGTTAGTCATGCGGATGGATGGGCAGAGATTGAGGAAGGCAGGGGATGGACTGCGAGCTGTAAATGTGGTGAGAGGTGCCAGAAGTAAAAACTGGCTTAAAACAGTTATCTGGAGTAAAGCTGGCAGACTGGCCTTGTTCGGTGCTCATTCTTGTTTCCATTTAACAATCCAGCGATCGATTCTGTGTTTCTTAATGAGTTCTTTTGGGCCATGAGGGATTTCTGTCTGGCGATCTTCCATTTGCTGTCTTTTCTTGATGAGTGTGGGTCTGTTGTTTTGGTTTTTTTTTCCCCCTTTACTTTTTTTTTTTTTAATGAGTTTTCTTTTAAATCTTCAGCACCAACTTCCCTTGTGAAGTTATTTGCTCATTAGCAGATATATAATAATTTATTTGTCAGGAGGATTTTGTTTGGAGGAGGAAAAAAAAAAAAAAAAAAAAAAGTAGTCCTATATTCTATCACATTAAAACTAACGTGACTAATGCCTGCTATCCTTGTACTCCAATATAGGGTTAGGGTTAGTTAACAGATTAACAGGAAAGCTGTTAAACAGATTATGTTTAACAGCTTCCCTCCTTAATTAATATATTTTTTCACAAGTATACATAACTTTAGAAGAAAGACGTATAACAACATAAGCTATAATTATGATAATAAAGCTCTTCACACAGTTGTCATTTTATTATTTTGGCATTCTAGTTGCTGGGCATTAGTCATATCTTTAATTACTTATGTATGTAATCTTCTTTGCACAAGATGTCAAAACATGTATGATACTTCATTTGAGGTTTATCTGACAGGGACAACGCTCAAGTGTGAGAGTTAGCCAGAAGGCTCTTTTGTATTTGCCGTCCCTGGACACAGATGTGAAGAGGTCAACCTAGAAAAGGAATTTAAATTGTTTAAGCAAAAAACAGTGCAGACAAAACAAAATCTATAGTGAAGCTAAAACCGCTAAAGGCTTTAGAAAAAAAACAACAAAGTTTGTTGAAGGTTAAAAGATAAACTGTTGTGAATGGGGCAAGAATGATTAATGATTATTTTAACAAATAATAAAAAAAAAAGATCTATTATATTATGCATTATAGGACATGCTGTGCATTTGTCTTGTAATTTTTTGCATCTGAGATGAATTGACATGCACTATTGGTTGGCCATGTACAGTGCACCTACATGTAGCTAAAATATATGTATATTATATTATCATCAGTACAACAACTTGAGCAACTTACCCTCCAGCTGCACCGTTAAAGTCCCCTGACAGTGACACTAATTGAGTGGAGACTCTTCACTTGAGGGCACAAGCATTCTCAGAGGATTTGGTAAATGTCACAGATGCAAACCCACCAAGAGTCAAATCTAAAACTGGATTCCTCTGCTCATGCAGCAGGAGGTTTTGGTTTGATTGCTTAACTTGTCTGACTACTCTGAGCAACAAAGTGAATCTCTTCAAATTACCTGCACCCATGCCTGTATCTGTCTGTTTCGCTTCATGGCAGTTGTCAAAAGTGACAGTAGGGTTCCAGTACTACCCCCCCCCCCCCCCCAATATTTTGCACTTAGTGCAGCCTCGCTCAATACATACATGCTTACATGTGCGTCTTAAGCACCCCCCCCCGCCAGTTTTTCTTCTGCAATACAGACAATTTGTGCTCCTTTGACTCACTGTCTCTGAAATGCAGTATCGTCTTATGACATCCTCTGTGTCTCTAGTTTGTGTCAGTTTGGCAGACACGAGTCAATGAACAAGCCCTGACCACTGAACTGTAAAGTTTATGCGAGCTCCTGTGGGGACAGTGCTGGAGGGGAATGAGCGAGAACACAGGGACGAGCCATCATCCCGATTAGCTGGCTATACCTGATATTTTGACAGCTGAAGGTGATTGGCAGTACCTTTATGTCACTACTGCATGGACAAGAGAGGTGGTTGACATTCAAAGAGTCCCTCTGGTTGCATTTTTCACAGCAGGTCGATAATTGCACATTGACTGTTGTCAAGTCAGCTAAGTCAATTCTCCAAGAAGAAACTGCTATGCGTATACATCCAAACACAAAACCTTTGAACTGAAATATTACACACATATCAACAAGCAACATTAAAAGGATTCATAGATTCGCAGAGCGCATTTTTCAAAGATCAATATTTGTATTAAAATTTCACATCAGTTGCAGCCTGTGCTCTGTCCTTATGTTTACCTCTTTGATTGCTTATCATCTTCATCTCATCATTATTGTTGCATTTTCCTCATTTTCTTTTCAGTCTGTAAATAATGTATCAGTTCAAATCATTAAAAAGTTCTTTCATCCTGGTGAAATAAAAAATGTGTGTGTGTGGGGGTGGGGGTTACATTTTTCCGATTCTGAACTGCTGTTTATGGAAAAAGAAAGGTGAAAACTCTGAGCTCTCTTCAAGGCAAAAACTATTTACTCCTATTTGACATCAGCTGTCTTTTTCTCTTGATCTGAGAACTGGACCCTGCGAACAGTGTCTGGATGTTTTCCTCGCTTTCTGCTGATGAAGCTAAGTGAAGACAACAGGCTACGCTCCACTGTCGGCTTACCACCCACCACTATCAGGCTCGCTGCTAATGATGCCTGTGTGGAACTACAGTATATGAACCAAGACCAAGCTGCATCAATTCAACTGTGTCCCCGTTCTTGTTGTGTCGGTGAGACACGTGGCTGGGAACTGGGGTTTTATATCTTAAGTTAGACTTTTCTTCCAGTGTGCTCACATTTTTGAAAATAAAGCAAGATGGTGTCATGTTAGGTGATCTCAGACAACATATTTAAACACACAAAGAGTAAGAAATACACGTCACATCTCCATCACCGTTCTATGCCAACATGCTTGGATTTAGATCCATGACCTGCACATGCTCAGTCTCCAAAAATATCCCAATTCATTTTGTGACCACACTTTTTTACACACACAGTTTATTGTGTTCTGGTTTGGTCCCTTTGCCCTATAATGATGAATGGATGGCAGCTTGACTCCATTATCCTTAAATTTTGTAACGAACCTTGTGTTTGTGCCTTTAATCTTGGCAACTGCTCAACAAGCGAAACCCATTCTGTGGCTACTTATGAGGAAATGCCTAACAAATGCACATAAACAAGGACACACTCACACAGGCTCTAATATCAAAGGGACAATGAGGTACTTATTAGACAATTTGCTCCAGAGAGAAGTCCTGCTTTAATTAATATTGTGCCTGCCAGTGACAAAGAGAGGAGAGGGAACACGGTCAACATGGTCTCCATAGAGACATCTCCAACCCATTTGGACGTGGCTATCCTGGTTATACTTCAGTATATTTTAATGATTGTCTGTGTGGGGAAAAAAAGAAAAGGTTGTTTTCCATTATTAGGACTGATATAGTTGTTGTACACTTGCTGCCCCGAAAATTGACAATTTAATGATGGCACAGCCTTAACAATTTCATTATGACTTCAGCAAACAAAAAATGAACAAGTGTCACAGGAACACAAGCCAGATTATACTGCGCGCCTCTTAGTGAGAGTCTTCTGCAGAGACAACGAGCATCAGACCCTCAGCTGAACAGCCACCAAGGACCTGTGTCTGACTAACGGGTCTCTGTAGCCCTTATTAGGCTCGTATTAGCTGGACACATTGTGCTGTCCACTGCCCTCTATCCCCACTGGTGATGTGTTGAAAAAAAATAAAAATAAATAACTATTGCAAAATACTTACAACACTTTTTAAAGATATAAACACACACACACACACACACACACACACACACACTGATGGACCCCCCCAAAAAGAGCTGGATGCGTGCAGTTTGTGCCAAGAGGAGATCCATGACAAAGAACCTATATCTTTTAGTATATCAGTGTGTTGTGGACCGATCATCTCCTCGGGATTAGCAGTGGAGTGTGGCACATAACCATGACAACCAGGTGGAAATTTTCCAGAGGGATGGTTAATAAGCAGAATATAAAAGGCTTTCTGATGGCGAAGGAAAGGAAAAGTTGGGGTAATTTAGCCCAAGGATGAAATTTACACAAAAACTAATTAAACTAATTCAATTAAAAATGAAGCCGAAGGACATGAATGAGGTATAAAATAAAGTTAGCGGGGAAAAACCTCAAAGTATTCTAATATACAAAGACAGCAGAGCTCATCCTTGGATCCTTGTACTGTATATCCTACAGGCAGCAAATTATAGTCTCAGCAATCAGAATCAACATCCACTGAAGTCTATCCGAGGTCTAAAATTAGGCTTGGACTCTGGAATGAGACAAAAACATATTGATTGCAAAGAATAAATATTGTATATTGTTTGAAAGTAGGAGGACATCTGGTCTACTTTTCAATCAATTATTTTTCCTGTGTGATGTATTACTTTTTCCAAATGTTCTGCATTAAACTACAATAAAATCTCAATTAACTCCTGTAGAGTGGGCTTGTGGTCTGACAGGGTCCCACCGGACTGCTTAATGGTCTATTTTTTGGCCACTCCTGCCATTTTGATACTTTGCCAACGTCCGATACTGAGAACAGAGAGAAATGGGAGGTGTGTCAGCAGCAATTAAGCTTTATCTGATGTTTCGCTGGCGCTTGTCTCCATTTTGATCACCAGCAAATTTTCTATTGGACTTGAATCCAACATCTCTTCTGAACCAAACATCCCTGAGATAAAAAATATAACACATCCCATGATAGCAGCAGTTCAACAATCTGGTGTATGTTCCAGGAACCTCATCACTGTCAATGCTGCCTCAAAATCACCCTCAGCTCCCTCAACTCTATTCCTCCTCCTTCCAGTTGTACTTCACTTGTTACTTAAGCGATCAACAGGTTCTTAAGAACAGAAGTTTCTAACACCTAAATATATTGTGTAGTCACAAATTATCTCTCTTAAAAAAATGACTCATGATTTTAAAAGAGATCAAAATGATATTGATATTCAAATAGTTTCTTTTAATGGCTCTAATCTTTTCAGAGTAGACAGAGCCGGTGTGGTTTTGTGGCTAGAGTTGAAAAAAATTTTTTTTTTTTAAAATCACCTGTTGTGTGCGTTTGAGCCGACTTCAGTGTTCATCCCTAAATGTTTTCAATTTATTTCACAGAAAAACTGCATCAGGGAAGTCAGAGCAGGTGTCAACATACAGACCCTCGTCTGCCTTTGGCCTGCCGAAGGCCTAACGAAGGGAAAAACTGGGTGAACTGAACCCCCCAGGTTCAATTCTGCCTTATTTTACTCTGTAGAGAAAAAGCACATGGGCTCTGAAAGGTCTGAGATGGGCACCAAAGACTCCTCATACTTGTCTGTGCTTTGTCCTGTAACACTTTCCTGCAACAAAGTCTTTTTTAAAAAGTTCAGGATGTTTTACATGCCTTAGCTTTTTTTCTCACCAAGTATCGACATGCAATATCTGAAAGTCCTCTTGAATTTCAATATCCACTTCAAGAGCACATACTTACAATTCACGTATATTCACCTCAGACCACCAAAATCTGATTGCTTACCTTTAAAGAAGTCAGGAAGTTAACCCATTCTTCAAAAGTCCTTTTGTCCACAATGGTCCACAGGTTAAAAAAAAAATCAAAAAGGTATTCCACATTATGTGCCTATCATGTGCTCAGTGGCCTCCAGCTGTGGTTTTCTACTCCTTCCTCTTCTTCTTCATCTTTTCTTTGTTTGGACAGAAGGGACATGCTTTATGGACTTGCTGCCTCCCACTGGCAGAACCATGTAACTGCCGATTTAACCTGCTGGGACTGCTATAGGTTGTCATATAGATTTACAAATTTGGGGAAGGCACTGTCGCCTCGCAGGAAGATGTTTCTGGGCTCAGTTTGGAGTTTGCACATTCTCCCTTCGTCTGGGTGGGGTCTCCCCACCCGCCCAAAAAAATGAACCGCCTTTGGGGAGAACATGGAATTTTAACTGATTTTATTGAACATGACTGATGCCGATCCTTCACTCACACACTGAGAATGTTTACATACTAATTTAATACTCAGTGGCGGAAAGTTATGACTGGACCCAGTGTAATGTTTTTTTTATGAAACCACTCCAGGGTGTTTTAAATTGGAAAGAAAACTAAATAATTCAGGGAGCCCAGAGCTGGACCCTGAGACCTACATAGGTTTGTCAGTATTTGCTGTTTCAGGGTCCAGAGTAAGCTGTTGTCAGAAAGTCCAGGGTCTCCGGCGGGCCTCCTGACCTTGTCTGAACCTGTGACGTATGTACACAAGAATGTGCACTCACACACACGCACCAGCAAAGTCAATATATTATGACCTTGTATTTCATTTTCAAGGCTAGACACAATTCAGCGGTTGAAAATTAAATTAAAAAAATCATGCAAGTGTAGTTTGTGTGTTTACAGGACTGAGGGCATACGGGCCACTGATGCATCAGCAAGAGAAACAACCCAATAAACCATCAGACAAAGAGCTGCAATAAGATGTACGGCCTGAAAACAGCTACACTGTAGGCCAGAGCCACACTGTGTTTTATACAGCAGCTTTGCCCATATCTTATCAAAAGCACTGGTGGTGATACACAGCGGTCCTAACAGCCTTGAAGGCAGCACTTGAAAATAAAATCTGTTTTCTTTAAATCACATCCATTGAGACTTGAGTTTTGCAAAGTCCTTTGAATCGTTAATATTCATGTACTGGGCTGTGATAACCTGAGGAGAAGAGAGTCTAGTGCTATTGTTTTGCTTGAAATTACAATCGCAATGCTTCTGAAAACAAGACTTTTATATCACTGTATATCATTTCAAACAAAGACTTTGTACTTCCTGTTCAAAGTCTTGAAGAGTACTATCCTGTACTACTTATCGCTGGCAAAAGCTAGCACATCAATGTACCATGTTAATGCAGACATCTGAGAAAAACAATGAGCTGTTAATGTGTTTCGATCTCAGTTACAAAGTGTATCAATCAATGTGCTGCATCGTCTTTCACTGGCAGACAGCGACCATTGTTACGGTTAGTTAAGGTTGTTCGTGTAACATGACAATCATTTTTAGAAAGAGCCACAACAACAGCGCTTTCTAACCCTGTTCACGTTTTTAAAGAATATAAAGAACTTTTCAGATAGAAAAAAATAATAATTTTGCTTTGCGTATATAAAAAGTTGGAGAAAAAAAACAAACAAATGGAAGATGCCTCAGGGGAGTCGATTGAAAAGAACATTCTTTTCCCTCAGACTGTCAGGTGTGGTGTGCAGTGAACATTTAGTTTTTGAGAAAAGTGAAACTGAATCAGCCGTCATTTGGTAGAAAAAACATCATTTGGTAAAAAAAAAAAAACACGGAGAAAAGCTGTTTCCCATAAAAAATCTGTGGCGACACAAGATGGTGACAAAGGAGCTGCAGCTAATGATAACTTAGGATCCAGATGACTGAAATCATTCTTTCGAGTAAATGTTGCATAAAAAAAAAGAAACATTAAAATGTGGTTAAGACACAACACACAACCGTTATCCCCAGAAATTACAGATTTCAGGGTACAAAACAAGCAAACAAACAAAAAAACATAGGTGTTCAAAGGTTTCACTGAACGTAGGGTATGCCTTTGAAAAGTATTCTGCTGCATATTCTCTGAGCTCACAGGCTTCCTCAAAACACAGTGACATGACCCTCCTGTTATCAAATAACAAAATATACAATACAAGAACAAAACAGACTGCCAGCAAATAACAAAAAGACCCATGGGTTTATACAAGATGTGACTCATTTCTTCATATATTGCCATCTCTACAAAAAATCTAAATTTACAACTAAAACGTCATTATCAAAGACAGGAAATCCCAATCAGTGGTAAGAAAACACCTATGATGCTTGTTGATAGGTGACCAAAGAGCCGGGAGGGTGAATCATTTCTTCGTAAGTGACAATAAACTTTAAATCTTCAGGCTTTCCAGCTTGAGCAGAGTTTAAGCTATTGAAACTTCAGTAAACGAGCTACGCTGCTGCAGCATTAAGGCTGTATTGCACTATACGGTCTGACGGAGCAGTTTGATGCTTTTGTGGAAGACGTTCCCCCTTAAATTGGCATCCCTGTTGTGTTGAGTAGGAACTGGCGGTATGGCAGTATGGCAGGAAGTAATGGGAAGCTGAAAAAGGCAGAGTTGATTTGAGAAATAATTTTTGTAGTGCTGGTGATGCTCTGCTTAGCAACTCTGAACCCCCGGTGTGATGGCATATGTTAATAAAAAGCGCTTCAGGACGTCCTCTGCATCCTAATCTGCTGGTGTCAAAATGATTTCTGAATGTGTGTGTGCGTGAGTGTGTCTGAGACTCCACATCTCTGTTCTGCAGCATCTGCTCGACAATTATTCCAGCACTGACTTGTCTCTGTGTGTGTGTGTGTGTTTGATGGGGGTGTTGGGGGGGATCAGCACACATGCCTACTTCTGTTTATGTACGTGGCAAATGTGTGCATGTGTGGGGTTGTGACAGTCACAGCTAATCTACATATCAATGTTCCTCATTTGAATAGACCATTTATCGGGTGATGGTGGTGATAATTACCTGTAGTGTGGCGAGCAGGGCACAGGCTCCCACTGGGCCTCTCTTTGTTGGCCTGGGTCACTGAATCCGTGCCCAGTACAGCAGAGTACCACACGCTGGGGGCTGGTGAGACATGACACCGCAGCAGGAGTCCAGGCTCTCCAGCAGCACACTGTCGCTGGCGTCATTCGAGGGCCATCGTTTTGGAAATGACACAAGGAGGATGCCTCTTAAACCTGAAATATTTTCAACAGACAATTGGTCTTCAATGCTCAGCTGTCTCCCAGCTCACAGCCTGTTGTGTCAGGAGAAGGTTAAAGCATTAGAAAAACAAAAACAAAAACAAAAAAAGGCCAAATAAGACTGTCACAGACCGACAGCTTTTAAAGGTTGTGATAGTACTTGATGGAAAATATCCCGTTTATATCTGACAAAACACTGCTGGCTGACACAAAGAAGATTACAGCTGACAGGTTGGGGTGTCAGAGTCATACTAAACAAGGAAACAGGAGATAGAATGGGAAAAATTACACAAGCAAAGGATGCTTGATCCACGCGTTTCCATGACAAAACATCCTAAACCTCTTCACGAAACAAAAATAAATAAGCAAATAAATCACATTTTATTTTTTCACCTTATTGCAATTCACTTGTATAATCTAGCTACCGGTCCGGTTTGAACAAAAAGAGCTCAAGCTGTGTCACTCTGTCCAGCCACGCAGCAGCCGGGCATCGGCCTGCCGTCATTCCACATGGCTGAACCTTGACGATGCCACTCAGGCTCCACAGCTGTACGCCCTCCACCGCTGATGGCCCCGCAAAATGTGAACGAACAGGTGTCACTTTGATTTTGTGTTCCCTTATTGGAGACCGGGGGGAGACGGCCAGGAGACGGCGGCGGTGCTTTTAATTAACCTTGGCTCTCTGACGGATCCACGCTGGTCACCTGAAAATATAGGTGGACATTATCCACAAATCTACTGACTCCCTCGCTTTTAATTACAAGCGCCGAAGGAATGAGCTCACTTTTCTTATCCGCGTCCTCCTCCTTCCACGGTCTGTTTGCATAAGATAACATTGACCTAACACATCTCAGTCCACTCGGCTCACACCACCACGGCTCAGAGTGTCAGATACCTCCTCCTGTGTCTTTTTTTTTTTTTTTTTTAATGAGGCCAGTCCAGCCTCAGTGAGTAGTTTCTTTCATTCTTTACGTAAATGTTTGGCAGCCTACAACGAACCAGCAATGGGGCTTTTAATTTCAGCAGCTGGCTCAGAGGAGGAGACCAATAGATCAGGTATCTGTTCTCTGATACTAAAACTGAGTGACGATGTGTAAACCCCCTCTGTATGTATTCCACACAGCTTTATTACTCATGCTTGACTTTTCACACTGCAGAATTGATTGACATTTTTACCCAATTATACTGATAATTATCTGTCAGGCTATAGACGTTGCATCTCGCATGCTTCCAGCTGTTTTGTTTTTTTTTACCTGATAGAACAGTCTGCAGGAATCAAAGCTTATTTTTTTGTGTTATCTAGTCCAATTTAATGTCTTTCCACAGAAATCCTATCATGCTATATGGCTTATCTAGTTAATGTTCATTAAATAAATGAACAAAATCCATTTCGGAGAAAACCTGTGGTGTTTTTCAGGTTAGTACAAAATTTTAAATGGAATTAATGGACATCTGTGTTGAAGGGAGCAGATTACCTCTGACTTTGGTATCGACTCAGCTCCAGCAGCACTACATCAGAAATGTGTTCAGCTGCTGAGGTGAAGATTTTAGATCTCATACTGATGCATCACGCATCATGTTTGTAATGCTTACCAGCATAAATTCATTGATTATCTAAAGTGACTCCTCTGCAGAATTTGTATGAAGATTTCCCAGCGTGATGGTGCTAACGCAGCTTTACGTTGAGCAAAGAACAGGAAGAGTGCAGAGTGCAGAGGAAATCAGTATGGACCAACCCCCAGCGAAAAATAGTCAACTCTGTCACACAACAGCCCATAGAAACACTGCTGATGAAGACTAGTTCAACAACAGTTGACATTTGCGTGGTCCAATGTCACACATTTACAACCACAGAAGTTTGAGGTTAGTGCAAATAACATTTCAGGTGTATTTCCAGCCTTTTGTTCTTCGTTGCTACGCGGCTGTCGAGACACAAGACGTGGCTTTTCATCAGAGGCTGCTGCTCCAGCTAACTGAACAAACTCACACACCTTCAACCGCCACATGACCAATATAGCATCTGACAAAAAAAAAACAAAACCAAAAACTTTGCTAAAATAACAAGATACATGTCCTCTTTTTTGTAACAGACCCAAATTAATTGTGCTCCTTTGTAGTTCCCAAATAAAAGGGAGGTGAAAGAGAGCAAACTCACACTCAGTGTTTATTTTAAGTGCATCACTTGTCATGGTATAATGAGCTTTTGAATTCAAGTCACCACCTGCTGTTACTCCCAGATTCACCTCTCATTGATTCATTTTCGGCACATAATTAAGCAGATGTCTTAACAGACAAACTGGGAAACATAAATAAATCCATATATGAGGCTTTAATGAATGTTTTAAGGATTCAATTTTTCTTTTCTTCTTTATCTGCTGAATATGTATGTATGTGTAATATGTGTGTTTGTAGAATAGCAATAAAAATTCAGTGTATGTGCCATTTTACAAGCATTACTTCATGGAGACGAGCTTTTTACATCATCAGGAAGGTTCAACACGATATGGTCTGAGAATTAAAAGAAGAGAAAAATATGAAATTAGTGGCCTTTTTTTCTTCATGATAACAAGGTTCCCGGGCTTTGTTTTGAAAAATTGTTGGCTTTGTTTTTACATTTTGATTTAACAGTTTCAATTCAAGAAACGTTAAAATACTCTTGCATGTGTCTGACTTTGATGCACTGAACACCACCTCCACATCTCCACCGTGAGCTCAACACTGACCCTCGAGATTCAGCTGATCAGCTGCCATCATCCACCTACAGGCCTTCGTTTCTATTCCTATGGACTTTCATGGAAATGGGAGCACGTCCACACTGAATGTTGTTATTCAGTTTACATATTGATCCGATATATAAAGGCTGCAGAAGAACTCCACAAACATTAAACGAGAAGCTTCAGCAAACAAAAATGCAGACACAGATAGATGCAAACTTTGAGTTGAGATACCTTAAACGTATTATTTGTCTGTTTCCTTTGTTCATTCATCCATCCATTCATTGCTTCAGTCATTTGTTCATTCTTTCCACGTTAATGAAGGACACAGCCCTTGACAGATCGCATTTCTTTGTTTTCAAAGTAAGATGGTCGGCATTCTGTGAAAAATAAAGTATGAATGGGCTTCTTTTTGTGCTATAGATATTAGAAGGTTATTTAAAATTGCTTTTCACCAAGTCAAGGCAACATGGGGCAGTTTATGTGCACAACTAAACACCAAGGTTACATTATTCTTCTTGTTTCTTTGTAAGTTCAGCTACTTTTGTACTTGCAGAGAATTTAATTGGAGGAGCAGATGACTCTGCCTCACTCTCTGTCTGTCTCCACTGATTTCTTTCGCTGTTTACTCCGAAGAACTGTACTGCAGACTTTTTGTTCAGATATAGCAAGGTTGCATGTGCCTCCTTTTCTCCGGCTCTTAATTCTTTTTTATGGGATGGCTCGTGCTCCTCTGGCAGTATTGAGTCTTCGGCCTTTGGGCTCGATAGGTATCGCTCTCAGATGGCTTGCCTTTGCCTTGGACCTTCTGCACTCTGGCTTGAATTAGTGCATGCTCTTCAGTTGGATTCTGTCACCTCTTACTGGAGCTATTGGATTTTCTACCTCAAATTCCATATCTCACATCTGAAACGTAACAGTGAATTGCCTTGGGGCAATGTGTGTGTGTGTGTGTGTGTGTGTGTGTGTGTGAGAGAGCTCACCATGTCAATGCGCAAATAAAGTCAGGACTTTGGCCCACACAGAAATCTAATCAATAATACTGTATTTGATCACAATCCAATTTGCCTGCTGCATTTACCTAACAATA
The DNA here is from genome assembly GCA_034769265.1 of Remorina albescens. Taxonomy (NCBI): domain Eukaryota; kingdom Metazoa; phylum Chordata; class Actinopteri; order Carangiformes; family Echeneidae; genus Remorina; species Remorina albescens. The sequence continues at coordinate 6,317,431 of CM068497.1, read as the reverse complement.
AATACAACAGCTTTAGAGTTCACTGGATCTTGCTTCACTTTTGTGTGTGTGTGTGTGTGTGTGGGGGGGGTTAAATAAGGAATTAATTCTCTCTTCTAATGTCATAACTTTTCTATTCCATTCAAAGGCGAAGGCGAAGGCGAAGGCGAAGGCGATTGGTGACGTCCGTGGTGATCTTTCAAAGCAGGAACTTCTCAAAAACCTTCACTGACATCAACGTTTTATGACAGAAATTAGGCAGATAGTTGTTTTTTTTTTCACTCTGTGACCAAGCTGAACAAAAATACAATCTATAGTGCTCAATGTTTGTCGTTATGATGAGTATTGTATCATTTTTCATAAAACCCCACGATATGATGCACAGCCTGCTTTCTATAGTTTCATTTGGACTGATGAGTGCCTTTCCACATCACAAATTTATATCAGATAAGTATAATTTTCTGAGTTCTGCTAATACTTCGCCTGAAAAACCCAAATCTTTGTCACACTATCCACAAACCACCCAACAACTCTACAATAATAATAAAGAGAAACAATAGTGAAGTATGATAATTACTTCCTCTGTTGACTCCACAAAGCAAAGATGTTTTGTGAGGATATAAGTCATACTTATAAATTCTCTCTCACACTATTAACTAAGTAACTCAACTACAAGAAAATCTGATAAATTATTTCTTTTTTACATAATTTACATTTAAAAGCCTGAATGTCACAATGAAATTTTAAGTGTCCTCACTCATGGTTGGGAGCACACAGTTTCCTCCGGGAAGACGATGAAACTTTGTGTGCAGATATCCTGTCTGGGCTTCACGTTGTCAAAGAGCAGCTGCTAACAGATGTTGTTGTTGTTGAGAGGAGACATGATGTCAACTCAATGCTGACTGGACCAAGTCGTCGCTCAGCTGTGTGAACATTTTGCCCCCACATGTAACGGCCCAGCATGATACATCTGTGTGATATTACAAACAATTTTTGCTATTTCTTCTTTTCCATTTGTTAAAGATGATTATTTCTGTTGTGTTTTACGGGAACTCTGTCACAGCAGCAACAAAAAAACTTAAACAAGTTCGAATAAATGCAAAAGATTTGGCTTTCATCAACACCATCATTTCAGTAACAAATGTGAAACCTGGTCGTGTTTACCGCTGACTCCGAGCACAGATGATTTAAAACCAAATTTAAATAACTGAAGGCCTGCTCTGTGTTGTTTATCTCCAGTCTGCTGATCATCCATCGATGACATTTAATTTAATTCTCATTTGAATATGCGCACAGGCTAGCCATGTTTTTCAGTCCGATTTCTCCCTCCCTCGCTCCCACTCAGCTATCAAAAGGATTTATCACTTCATTGCGCCCCAACTGTTCTCCACATGGGATTTGAGATAATTAGGATTTCTAACATAAAAGGTAGATTAAACTTAATCTTAGAGAGCCCTTTATAAAAACCACCACAAAAATAAATAAGCAGTGATGTGCCATGCTGAACTAGACATCGTCTTTGGGTTGATGAAACAGATCGATGTGTTGAATGAATGATACACTCGCGCCACCAAAGGTTAATTAAATAAGAGAAAATGAAATAAGTGGCTTCTTGGGTGAAAATTGCTCCTTGTCGATAAAGTTGTGTGAGGCACCTGAAAGGTATTCAGCTGACTTTTCCATCAGTTCCCATCCGTGCGTAGGCCTCTAATTGTTATCACAGATGGAAGCGTTCTTCAATCAGCTAATTCTGCAGCCTGATTACACCTGACATTTTAGAAAAATTTCCTCCATATGTGTAAATGAGCTCAAAATTTCCTCATCATGCAAATAAGACTGCTAATATTTCCACAGCTCCGGGACAAACATTCAGAGCATATGGCTCATTCTATGAAATAACACCTATCTAATGATCTCTTATTGGATATGAGGATGGTTGCAGCAAGCAAATCTTGTGTTAAAAGTTTGTCATGTTAGTTAAAGTGAGACTCGACAGGGTTACACTTTCTGGCTGCTGTGTTAATGTTCAGAAAATAAGTCACTCATTGATCGTTTGGGGACAGAAAACTGTCGTGACGGCTTGCACACACAGGGGGGCAGTGTGGACACAATCTCTGAGTGACATCCTCCCATGAATGGGCAGAGTTCACCGTTTTGAAGCAAAATATCTGCTGGTCTGGTTCGTTTGTGTATCTGATCCTGAACGGTTGCACTCTGCCATAGTGTCCAATTTGCCGCCACATCTGGTACCCGGGGTGTTTTTGAACTGTTTAAAGGTTCTGTGTTCGTGATGAGGTCTAAGGTCATCTTCAGAAAAACAAACAAAGGAAAAAAAAAAAAAAAAACAACTAGTGGAAAGAAAAATAAAAACGGGACTAGGATGAGACTGATAAAATAAACATAACATTTGCTGACATTTTGTATCAGGACTCTCTGGGTTGTGGTTTGTGTGTCTAATTAGTAACTTTCTGCTCACATAATGTCATCAAAAAAGGGGTTGTTTTGTAACGTGAACAGTTTCCATCTGACTGACCAAGAGACACTTAGAGGGAACGATCAGCTCATTAGGGAAATGACTCATTGTTTTCTGTCCTTCCTTCGTTCCTTCCTTGACTACAGGCTTGGTCACAACCCCTGGGCCTAACCCCCGCCCCCGCCCCCGCCCCCCCGACTCCACGCTTCTGTGAATAACTCAGTAATTCCCATCCATGGCACAGTTAAGGCATTATTACACCCTCCGCTGGACCTCGTGCTCTGGGGTGAATTGTGGGGGCAGAAGAGGGTGCGGCTCCACCCCCATTTCAATCCCAGCCCACTGCGAAGCGTTGGCTACTCTCATCCCTGACCCATTTTTACCCCATGTGCCCCGCTTTGACACAGACACACAAAGGGTCTTTCTGACACAATCGCAACGCACGCACACACTCTTATGTCCCCTCCATAGTTTCCGTCCAGCAGGCAGAAACACGGCTTCATGGGTCACGTCTATGCCAGCATCTGTGCGATGGGTGCCATGTGGGGCGTTCGGTCAAACACTGGGTTAGTTTGTGTGTGGGCTCTGCTCCTCTGTCTGTTTCTGTTACTCTTCCCCTCTCATGGTTGTGCATGAAGGAAGCCATCTGCCTGCTGCCAGTCAACTTGGACTGCACGAGCATCTGTGACACGTTGAGCTTGTCCATCAGCCACCCACATCTTCCCTCACGTACAGAATGAAACCGTCCGCTGCTGACCATCACCGGCTTTTTCTTCTTCCTCTCTGTCACCTTAAAGTTACAGCTTTCTAACATTGTTATATATTTGCTCACACGATTTTCACCGTGGAACAGTGTGAGATCATGTTGGTGCTGGTGTGCCGGCTTCGTCACGTCAATATCTTTTTCTCTTCAAACACAAAAGACACGTGATTTTGTTGGCCTCTCTTAAAAATATGCTCCATATAAACTTTGACTGTTCAATGGTCTTATCAGCCAGATCTTCTTCTGCTGAGTGTTTTGTTATGAAGAGTGTATCAACTTTAAAAGTTTAGCACAGGTGAGACTGATAGCTCAAAAGAAGAAAAGAAAGAAAAGTAACCTAGTCAAAAATAGTTCATCTGTGCAATGAGAGTTCGGTCAATATTTGTGCGAACAGTTCCCTCTCGAGCTGATCAACAGCACCACAGAAACCCATCCTGTAGTTTATTTATTTATTTATTTCGAAGCAACTCCAGCCCGGCTCACTGGATAACATCAGAGACCAAGGTCTTGTTTTTTCTGTATCATTGCTTTGGGGAAGAAATCTATTATTTTCGTGGATTAACTGAAATAAAGGTCATCACTGCCTTTCATCAAACTGCTACAAACAGTGTTCATCATGATTTACAGTCATTAACTTGATAAGCTGCAGTTTCAAACAGCCGAGTTACAAGAAGCTCAAACAGCTGCCCGTCTAACTCACTCTGTGGGGCTATCTGTATTCATGTACGTTTTCTTGAATGCTTCCAACTCAAAGGGACGAGTCTAATAAATGGACTTTCAATTGAGAGAGACTTGCACTCCAAATGTCATGTCTGTGGGCTCCTCCATTTGTTTTCAATGCTCTGAAAATGGAAAGCCATTTAAGAGCTCCAGCTATTAAAAAGTCCCCTCAGTAGTGGAGTGCAAACCGAACCTTCATTAAGAAAATTCAGATTCTTCAGGGCACTGAATTATTACTTTTTGTTTTTTCTTTTTCTTTTTTTTACCACCGTCTGACAATTCATATATCTCAGCCTGTCTACATTTGCAAAATGTCAACGCACAAGCGATGAAATTTAAGCAGGTCTCTTTAAAGAAGACACATCTATCACATCATTACTGGCAGAAGATTAACTGGTTGACATTTCTCTCCACTAAATTGGCACAATAGGACCTGATCCAGTCAACTCTCTGTCAACAAGCCCTGTCAAACACACAGTGCATGATGGAGAACATAATTAAGTCAAATGTCTGTCACATATCTGATTTTTTTGCTCCCAAATATTTATAAAATATTTTATCTTGACTTTGTTTGACTTTTGTTTTTGCTGAAATGTCAACGACGTCGTGCAAATTACACTGTTGAAAAACCTGTTTTAATCAATTTGGCCATAAATCAAAAAGCAGGAACTCCTACACAAACATGTTTACGTGTGCAGAGGTTTGTTTAATCATACGTGCTCATGGTCCTCTGCTTCCACTGCTGTAATACTGTGCAAATACGGCCAACACAATTAACAGTCTAATATGAAAAGCTAATGTTGGTTCAATCCAAACTTCCCATAGTGCGAGTTCAGTCAACAGGGCTAGAACAAGCAAGAGCAAACCTTAACACGGGGAAAGGTCACGGGATCAATAATTCATTTAAGACGCTCCTCGGGATTGACTCTGCAGTCGCCTTGTAATCAGGAGGGAAGATTTATTTATCTTAACCAACTTTAAATCCACAGTCCTGCACTAGAAAAAATATTTTGCCACCTTGGTCGATTTTCAGTGCCCTCACAAGGCCGTGAGATTTTCTGTTTTCTTTATCCCTCAGGAGCCGACGGGGAGCAGCTCTTTAATAGTAATTCAGCCAGACTAAGAGTCTGTTTGGGAATCCTTGCATTTGAAAAGAAAATGTGGAAAGTCTGAGGGTGAGGATAACTGTCTATTTGTGAATCTTTCATTACGTTTGCAACGTACAAAACATCAGTGAAAAGGTGCAACAGATGTTTATGAGGAGTTATTCTATAAAAAGAAACGTACAAAGCACGATACAGATGGATCTTTCTTGAATAAATATGTTTCTCTGCAGAGCCACTTATTTCACTTAATAACTCCCATCTTGTCATGATTTTTTTTTTTTTTACACATCTTATAATTAAATGTCAGCAAAAAAATCCCACTTTGCTATATTTTCAAATATCTGTCATTTGGAAAGCGGGCCATTTCACACGTGGTGCACATAAGGACCGGGCTGTTAATTCACAGACAGAAACTCCACATCATCTGATTTAAATAATGCAGCCCTGCCGAGTGGAGGCATCCAGAAGCCCTGTCAGCTCAAACGCTACAAACTTGCCCCGTATGAAACATTTACAAAGTCACCAATCAAAGCTGCATCCAAGTGTGCTGCTAAAACTGTGACATTTCTGAAAGGCAGTACCTTGAAATAAGAACGCTTTCACTGAATCGTGGGTGATTTTTAGTGGCCATTCTACTCCTCCGAGCTAATGTTCAGTAAGTGGTGGAAGAATGTATTCTTCTACTTTACAGATCTTCATTTGATTTCCTCTTTCTCGAAGAGGCAGATGCTGGTTGAGTGATGCGGACGTCCATCATAAACACCTGACAATAAAGAAGACATGTCGTAGGAAAATGGCGTCAGGGAAGCGGCCGTGTGGAACTTTTGCTTCAACGTGTCAATCAGCTCACTTTCCAGCTTGCTACTTATTATATCCGCTTTACAGTTTGGAAAAAACAAACACGTTTGACTGACAGTGAAATCAGACACACAACGCCATGATGATCTCAACAAATAAAAGATGGTGAAGGGATTTTTCTCACTACACCTGTCTTCACACTGTTCTCTCTCTGTGCCAGCCACCCCTCCACCATTTTTCGTCCATCATTCTCTTTGAATATGTTCCTTTGTTAAATTGGATGCCAGACGCAATTATCTGCCAAGGTAATTCATGACACTGTAGCCTGTCGTAACTGCTCATTTGAAAGGGTGCAGTGTCGTTTATGAGCCATTTTGGAACAATATTGTATCTTTTGGAAGGGGTGAGGCCCGCGGAGAGCGAGGCAACCTTCATACTTTGTCAGCAGAGGCAGGAACAAATGATTAGTGCTTTCAAGAGCTAGCTCTGAGGAGAGAGTTTAAAGTGACACTGCAAGCAAATGTCTGGCCTAGATCTGCTTAGCAATGAGCTGGATCCCGGTGATTAGTCAAATCCATCACAAATTCACAAATGGTGCTATTTGGATAATGTTTGCAAAACATAGGCATTTTATTTTCAGCACGGGAAGCCTTTCCAGGGAAATCATGCCAGCAGATGGATTCTCAATATCAAGACCAGACTGGTTATAGCACTTGCTTTGAGGTTACCTTATGTAGCCACAGCAAGTCCTTTGTCTGTCTTGAGTGCTAGTTTGATGTGTAGCAGTGAAGTGCTTACTTTTTCTCCTTTAAGCTGCACAGCGCTCAGAAAAAAATCTGAGAATTGTTCCTGATGCAGGGCTTCAAAAAATGCTACGTTTCCACACAAGCTGCAAGTGGATTAATCCAGCTAAGGAGTAATTGCCCTTGCATTGTATTGACTCCATGCATGAGGGAATTCAAATCACTTTTAAGTTTCAGTCCTTTAAGATTGGAGCCAGTGCTCGAGACAAGCTAAGGTGTTTATGTGAGTTCATTTAATTTGGAGTAAGACTGAAATGGTCCTATTAATGGATTAAAGAGCTGCATGTAAATGTAATGGTGTGAATCTGCTGACTGCCTCTGAAAATATCGAGAGGAGGAATAAACAGCAGTCTGCTTGCTCTTAACAAATACGGTAAAAGTGCACTCGAGTCCAGGAGGAAAGAGGAGCTGATCAGTGGCCGACAGTGAGCTGCTGTGTGAATAAGTGGATCAGCCATGTGACTCTGTCTGTTCCTGTGCCGCTACACCTGCAGGCTGCTGCTGTAAATAGGATTGTGATGTTAATTCTACAACCCTTTATTTAGCATCCTCTTTAGTTTCCTCCTTATTGTCTCTGTCTCATGGGACGTAATCAGTGCAACTCACAGGAGGGTGTGTGGAGCTGCATCTGGTTTCAAACTGATGCCGAGGCCACGTCAGGGGAAAACAGAGCAAACGCTGACATCAGCAAAGTAGGCTCATTTTTGGATGGCTGTCCTTTGTTGTCGTTATTGCGTATGTGAATTTGACACACTGTTGTAAGTTTCATATTACCTGCCATCTTCTCCTCCTCCTTACAGCGTTGTACATACATGGATTCATTTAGATTTCCCCTGAACATCGAGCTTTGTTGCGATATTAATGAGTATTTCACTCTCGGTTTAGTCGTTCAGCAGAGTTTTGACAAACAAGCGGCGAAGTTCAGCCCCCCCAAAAATCAAAGCAAATTAAAAAAGAACAATTGCTAAAAAAAAGAGAAAAGTTATTGCACAGCAAACATCTCTAATCTATAGAACTAATAATTCCCTCGCAACTGAGGAAAAAAAAAAAGCTGATGAAAAGCTTATAGTTGCAGCCTTTAATTATCCAGCAATAACTTTTGTGCTTCTGAGTAAATTCAACGTTCACATCGGGGTGAAAACATCCCGTGTGATTCTGTCAACCTGCTGCTCATCCGTTCTCACTGACAGACAACAGTGCAGAATACACACAAACTCAAACATCATGTTTATTCTCCAAATATACAGAGCAAAAGCATCATAGATTCACAGACCAGAACAGTTAAAATACAACCTTTTTTCAGATTTTTTTTTCTTAGAGGGTCACTGCATGAAAATAGTGGTTGACCTAGTAGACTTTACATGATTTTCATTACAGTTACTGTATGTTTATGGTTCATTATTTATACAAACGCTTCAAATGACCATGGAAGTTAAGTACTTTGTTTTTCCTAGACCTGGCTCATGTGGTGTTTGCAAACTAGTTTGCATTATTTGGAGCCCAGAACAATTCAACCAATCGCAGAGAAGCGCACTCATTTCACTTTCAAATGATTTGCAGTGATTCTTTCAGTTTCTGTGACTTTTTGTCCACACTACGCTGCAAACCAAAGCACGCCGATTCCCAGCGTGCCCTGCAGGCTAAAACAAACTCAGAGGGTTATTTGCAAATACGACTCAGTCCAGGTCTTACATTAGTGTGTTATTAAAGTACTAACAAGGTATTGATTGGTAGAAAAGAAAACAGGTGTGAGAGAAAGAGAGAAAGAGTGATAGAGAGCATTTACACAGTAAAAAGAGAGGGATTATTATGACCAATTAAGTATTTCAAATGACACCTTCTCCACTGTAACGCCTATTGGACAATGAGGGAGACTTCAAATGGCCTCCTGTAAACCACCGTTTGCACACACAGGTCAGATATGGAAAGGGCTCACGCTCACCGTTTCCTCTGCTTTGTTCAGACGAAGCAGTTTTATGCTGAAAACTAATATAATATAGCCAGTGGCCAGCTGAGCCTTCACCAACCCCAAACAACTAGTATGACCTTTCCTTTGGTCATAACCTCTGTCTCCAACCAAAGAAATATCCTTGTCCAGTGTACCACAAGTTAGTCTTTCCCTTCTCTAAATAACAGATACCCTGCATCCTTTGCTATGAACGGGCTGCTCTGTTTTATCAGGAAAGGGCAGCAACCTCTTGTAATTGTTCGGGGTCTTTGTGTTTATTCATCTGTTATGCCCTGGCATCTGTGCGGCGCCTGCAGCCAGGCGAACAGGCGCTGCCAGCACCAGCCGGAGAGGCGTCCACAGGTGAGCGGGGCAGACTTTGTCCCCACATGGGCTTTGATTCTCAAAGACTGACGTGGCGCTCACATCCCCTGGTGTTCCCATGCCCACTGAAGCCGCTGCCATGGGGATATGGGACAGAAGGCTGGCCCATCAAATATTTATCTGTTTGCTGTGCTGTGAGCAGATTCTGCAGACTGGGAAAATGTATGATGTTTGGATCAGTGCGGGAGCTGCATCAGATTAGGAGAAAGGGGGGTTTGTTTATTAGGCAGACACGTCAAATGTCTGCATCATGGTAAGGTTTTTAATGTAGGGAGAATCTCTGAGTTTGGACACTGTGGCTGTAACATGATGCATAATATATGCAAATAATAATCAGCATCTTGTCCCATGCAAACTAGGTCACACTGTAGCATCTGCACTGTAACCGACTCCTGCCAATATCGAGGGGAGAATCTTGTCTAATGCTCATAAATGCCAAGTAAGCTAAACGAGAAATGGCACAGGCATACTTGATCGTCACTATGGTGCCAAAAGCAATATATTGCTGGGCATCTGGGCATCTCTCAGAAGGGCTGAAGGTAAAATAACCTCATACTGCATCTCTCACTTCAAAGCTGTCCCGGCTAAGCTAAGCTTCTCATCCTATAGCCTCCTGTGTGCTTGGGGAGCAAAGTGCGAGTCTTCCCCCTGAGATCTTGGGGCAGAGAAACTACTCGCACAGGCCTTTCATGTAATTTACGAGAGACAAGCTGGTTTGATAAAATTTTTGGAAGCGAAACAAAGAGAAAACGTTTGTCCGTCTGTACAGTTTTGACGCTATGTGGATTTGTTCGAGCTCCAACACAGTGAAATCTGACTGAGAAAGGAAGGAAAAATTATATACAGAGAGAGACAGCATTAGAGATTTATATACAGTCTGCTAAGTGCCAAGCTGGATTATCAGCATTGAAACAGAGCTTTTTGTCTTAAGCTGTACAATGGGCGCCTATCCATTTGTAAAATTAGAGTCCAAACTGCTGCCACTCAAGTGGAAAACCTCATTCAAATGCCTTGAATATAATCATATGTAAAGTGCTTACAACAACAACTTGCTTTTGTCAGAAACGCCTTGTTTGGTTTTTCTTACAGTAGGTTGAGTGGCAGCTTGGCTTAGTTACAGGCTCACTTCATCCCATTTGACTGCACCACGGAATATACAGTAAGACCTAATTGGATAAAATATGTATCTATCATGACTTTTTATACTTTGTTGTGTCTTTTTGTTGGGTTTGACAAAACAGAAGTGACATTTGCTGTTATTTTCCAGGAACTCGTCTTAAACTTTCAAAAGAACTGATCAAATAACAACCAATCTGATTGTGTAAAGTACGGATGGAACAGAGTTTGAAGACCCACAGATGCGTGAAGCTTTTGATGGCTCAAAAATAAATGCAATGCCATGTACGATGCAACTGTGGCTGTTACAGAAAAGATCTTTTAGTTGTATCGCGGCTGCCCTTGTTATTCAAAGTCTGCTTCAACCAATGTCCTCTCCTCACAAACATTTTACATCAGATTTCAATTTCCCTTGACACAGTGTAACGTAGGGCAGATTCCCAGCTATGATAAAGATAAAAAAATACTTTGGCCTAAACATTTAACAGCGTCTGCAGTACGCACACGTCTGAAATGAGATTCTCAGTGTTCAGTGCTGCACAAAGTAAACCTCCACAGTCATTACTCTATGTTCTGCCACAAAAAGGGCACAGTGCGTGACTACTGTGAAGGAAAATTCTCTGCTTTAGTGATGTTTTGTTATTTTGTGGGGCTCACTAACACTCAAAGAAGCACAGGCCATAAAGACCTCAGTGTGAGACACAGATTTTTCTTTTTTTTTTTCAGCTTCTATGATGACTGATAGAGTCTAGATGGAGCCATCTTTATCCTCTGTAGCTAAGGTAACCAAGGTCTTAAGATAAGCATGAGGGGAGAGGCATAACTGTCCAGACAGGTACGAGAGTGTGAGAGGACAAAGGCAACACATACATAGAAATTGCTCAGTGAGTAGATGTCATGTCTGGGTCTTGTGTGTCCTCCTGGACAGCACATCCTCAGGAAATTGGTGTGGTATTACCTTGATTCGCATGCTAGAATTGTACTGCTCGTCATGTTCTCAATAAAGCTTTGTCTGAGACTTCTGAATTCTCAGTGATCGTCTCTTCCTCCAGCACACCAAGATTTCCACGAACCACCGCAACATCGTTTGACAACAGGCTCCTTTTGAGCTTTTAAAGTACGAGTGTGTGTGTGTGTGTAGTTTCAATCAAAACCACTCTCTGTCTGTACTAACTCAACAAAAACAGATACAGTGTCAGTGATTAAATAATAAATGCAATTTCATAAATGCCACGTACAGCCCCCAATGAAAGAGAACAAAAACGATGCACTTTGAAAGCGTCAGCATGCCACCATCCGTCAGCTTCATGGTAGTTAAAAATGAACAGCAGACGACAAAACCAGAACACGTTTTCTAAATGCGCTCGGTCACAGGTAGGTCAGGACGCAAGAGGCGTCAACAGCAACACTGACAGAAGCAATGGAACAACCACACAATAAGAAGCTTGGTGAAAATATAATGTTTACATTTCATTCAGGAGGTACCCCCCAAGAATATGGCTGATGATCTGTGGCAGGAGAAACACATGTAGCAGTTTTGTGCGCTTTCCTGCCGCATGCCTCCGTGTTGGATTTGGTGCGTTAACGCCATGGAAGATGCAGCTCCCCATCAACAGAGGAGCTGATAGTGCGTATTTATCTCCCTTAGTCAAAGTTTGTATTGACGCAGTTCAAACAGACCCTCAAGGCAAAGATGATATGGAAAAGAAGATGCGCTCTTGTCTCATTTAGAGTCTTCCATGAGGGAAATCAGAGTCCGAAATTAGATGCTAGAAAAGGAATTGCAGTCACATATATACACTGATATTCTTTTATCGCAGACTGTCAAAGTAAAATAATGACTCAGGGATTTAAAATGAGATCTCAGCTCCTCTTTATCTGCTCAGCTCTGTGGCCCAGATACAGCTGCGCACAGCCGTTCTTTTCAATGCTTGAGACGTCTGTGGGCACAAGGAGAAAGTTTTCTTCCACCTACACAGGAGACGAGTTTCAACAAGCAAGGCTTCAGATACAGTGTTTGAACAGGGTGGGTGTGTGTCTGTGTGTGTGCGCGTGGGGGTGGGTTACTGTTTTAACAAAGAAAAAATGTGCACATTAGTTTTTGTGCTTCAAACTATAGGAGAGCAGCAGGAAATTGGCTTATACTCATTATCACGCTGTCCGTGTTGAGTACTTCAACAGTTATTACAACAATCTCAATTTTTCTGAATGACAATCTTCAAAGGCAGAAAAATGGTCTTAGCCAGGAGAAATGATTGTCACACCAAAGCCTTGTATTCCTGCCTCCGAACTCACTGTAAAAACCAAGAACTGAATGTTAAGCTTCCAAACTTGCTTTTTCTCCATGTTGGCAAATGATCTCTCTGTGGCACAATCTTATTATGGGTTTAAAGAAGGAGGTGGTTGATGAGTTAGAGTAAACATGAGGACTATAAGGCTTCTTGATCCACTTTTTGGGATATTGAGAAGTCTAGCCAAGTCACGTGGTGCATTAAAGCCAGCTCCAGCGTCTCCAGCTACCCAGAGGAAACACACAGTGACACAGTTACCTCAAGAGCTCCTGTGAACTGATTCTTCTACATTTACAATCTTGGCCGCTGATTACTCCCCGTTCAAACACCCTCCCTCTCTGGTGGTCAGACGTGGGTCTGCATGCGCTTCTGGAGAGGCCGTGTGAGGTCTGAGTTCTGCGAGGAGGACTGGGAATAGTGGGAGGAGGAAGAGGCTGACGCCTTGCTGTCTTTGTCGAACTGCACGTAGCCATCCGGTTTACTGTAGCTGCTGACACTGCTGTCACACTGTGTGTCGATAAAGGAGCTGGAGTCGCTAAGTGAGCCGCGCTGGAACTCCCGCTCACATAGCTCAATGGAGCTGCTGCCCATGCCCAGCACGAAGCGTTGGCTGTAGTCATACAGGCGATTGGGTCCTGCCCCCAGAGTGGAGTAGATGTTGGTGAAGGACATGCCCGTCGGTACTCGCTGCTTGCCCAGGGTACCTGTGTTGGTCGGGTTCCGCACCTCAGTAGACTGATTTCCTGCCATGGTAGGCGTGTGATGCTCCTTGAAGGTGTTAACACTGTAATAACCATTTGTGGGGTCCTATTGAAAACAAACCAAAAGGAGATTATTACTATTATTGTTGTGCAGTTGTATTTTTTCTATCTATATGATATAAAAAATTAAGATAGGAAAAAGAGGAGAAAAAGGAAAACATCCTTTTCTCTGTATGCATTCAGCTTCTAGTCTGAAGCTCCAGGAAGCCAAGGTCAAACTGGAAGTAATTACTATTCAATATGCTGAATAAATAAGGAAACAGGCTGCCATGTACATCGTAAGAAAAATGAAAAACAGCATCGAGTCTAAGTGCAAGGATTTAGGCAGCCCCCCTGCTAACCTTAAAAATCATGTTTCTCTAATTAACTGGGCCTTGATGATTCATAGTTTGGCATCCTTCGTGTCGTTACAAAGTTTACTCACATACCAGCCTTAATTGGACCTCAACGGGTTGTAGTGTCTGTTATTTCATGTATGCACTGAGTTGGCTTCGGAGGCTATAACTGTGCCACTGCAAGCACTGTGCTGTTGCTAAGGGTCCACTTATGGGGCATGTGTGTGTGTGTGTGTGAGTGTGTGTGTTTGTGTGTTTTTTCATTACCCTCTGTGAATGGATGTGAATGTCAACCATAGTAAGAATGGTGGCAAATCCCATCAGGAAAATGCTCATAATGGGGAAATGAGAGAGACAACCTGAGAGGATCCTCGTTATGCTTGTCATTATCAGAGAGCAGACAGGGAGATTGTTTGCGTCTGGCCTTTGTCTGTTTTTTCAGCCCCTAACCATCCTCCTGCTGCTCTCCCCTCATGCATGCTCTCATTAACTACCAAAAAAAAAATTCCAGCTCAAGGGGATGCAGGGGTGCAGGTAAGCAAGTAAAACACAACACAGCAACACTCCAGGGAGCCAATGCCAACATTCGTTTGGACAAGAGGACAAACGAAAGGGACAGAATGTTTTTTCTATGGCACCAATGAGCTCCAGTGTATAGCAGAGTCTGAGCAGACACTAAAAATATCCCCTTGCTTGTACTCTCTCAGCAAACTGTTGACACAATACTCTATAGTACAGAGTATTTCTAATATTCAACTATTAGTTAACGCACAATATTGAGTCTTTTCTAATATTATTGGTGTAAGGGAAAGGTTTTATATGTTTTATTGATTCATGTGAATGAAAAACCTGCAAAGCAGGATTTTTGTTTTCAAGGCAACTGTACTGGTCTTACAACAGCAGAGTGTAAGGTGAAGGTGGGGCATTCTTTCACAGAAGTTATCTCGTCACCAAGTGAGAGGGGCTTTTATACTAGAACCTGTACAATCTGTAAAATCTCCCAAGTTACGGGGTGGGTCATTTATTGAGTTAACAGTTACAAGTGGTGAGGTGCTTTCATGAGAACTGAAAGCAAGGTGCCTCATCTTTACAGCCTGATCCATTCACTGCCATGCAAATAGGTCAACAGGCCCGACAGCACTGAAGGCAGTTTTATTGCATTCACTGAGCAAGAGATGTTTGGTTGGATTTGACAAAATGGACATTTAAATCTTTTTCATATGTGAAGAAGCAGCCTCCATATAGGCTGTACAGGTATTAAGGAGCAAGACTATTTATATCAAAGACACATTAGAATGGTCGTCATTGATCAAACAGTGGACATCATGCGGTTTGAGCTTCACCGTGTCAAAGGCTGTAAATGTTACATCACTGATATTAACAGTTACCCCAAAGTGCAACCTAATTCTTCAGGAATCAAAGACTTTAGTAGCAATTATTTTCAGGAGAAAACCCGTAATATCCATTGTGTCTCTTTGTTTTCATTTCTTTTGAGAATTATTACAAGTCAGCTGTAATACTGAAGAGGGGAAAAAAGGATGAACTGAGGCATTAGTTCAAAAGTTTGGCTATTGAAGAATATCATAATAAAGCTGTATGACTTTTTCATTACACACAGTTTACAAATAGCAATCCAGTTAAATATATTGGACACATTTTCGCTCCAGGCCTAAGAGGTTCTGATATGCCATTTGTGTATGTGAAATGTTTAGTACATTCCAAACTGAATGATATTAGAAATGCCACTGACAGATAAATCAGTACACTTACTAAATACTCTGCTCTTGGTTCAGTATGAGTAGTTTGTAGTTAAGTAACTTAAGCAATCAGCCTCAGATTTTTTTGAGCCACAGTTGGTGAGACTAGTTGTTAAACCAGACCTCTAACAGGAGCCATTTTGCTTCCGGTCTTATCCCGAGAAAATCACATGCAGAAAAAGAAAGATTAATGCTTTTCAGCTATTCCTGTGCCAGAGTCGAAACCCCCCCTCTGCCCCAAAGGTGTTCTCTTTTCCTCCACCTCCACCACCTTTTGCTCTCTTTCTGTTGTAATCACACCTTCATAGTGTCATTGTTTCATGTACCCAGGTGTGTACTGGGAAAGACATTCGGCTCCAGACTAGTCTGCTGGGTTGGGCTGGGTTGTTGAGCACAGACCTGGAAAACGCTGACTGTCTTATGTGCACCCCAAACAAAAGGCACAGAGATAGGGAGCATTAAAGTGACACATAGGAATGATTACAATTTTTGATAGCCCACCAGCCAACAAATGTGGCAGCACACCAGGATTTGTCCAGTGGCCAGTTCCTCATTGGTCTCACCTTAATGTGTTGATACTCCTTCTCTTCCTCTTGTAATACCTCCAGCTGTTTGAGAACAGATTCCTGCTGGAACTCTCCTCTTTCAACCTGAACAGAAATCAAGCCAAGTATTAGCAGGAATAGATTCCATTCATGTAAAAAGACATTTTGAGGCTTAAGAATTGACTTTTTATTTCTCTTCTTTTTTAATATCAGTTTGACATGTTTCACCTTCATTTAGGGCTGGCAGGGAACATTAATAATGTACCTAAAAATACATTTTATTTATCTTGACAAAATGTAGATTTGCAAGGTAGCTAAGCTCATTCCCCTGCACTAACACACAAGTATCGACTGTATGAAGTATTTCTGAAAGAAAATCTAATCCAAAACCTCAAACTACAAATAGCCCAGCCCTGGAGCAAATTGCATGAAAACCAAAACACTGGTACAGTTCCAAAGAGGAAACAGGCCTTTGTGTGTCTAGAGGGTATGCAGATACAGAAGTACACCCACTGTAGGATTACCCTCCATGCATAAGCATCTCAATAGTCTCAATGTATTGGGGTATGTTCTGTTCATTGGTCTCCTAGCATCAAATTGATAAATATAGCCCCTACGCTTTGACTGCAACACGTAAGTACAATCTATATTCCATTCTGTTCTTCCATTACTCAAAAAATAATGTGGTCCCAAGGAAACAACAAATCAAATAGTATTGCATTCATCATGTTACTGTCATCTTAACAAAACATGCAAAAATACATTTTATTTTATTTCTGAATAAAGGGAAGAAGGGGAAAGTAGTATTCCGTGACACTCACACTCACCATCAGTTGTTTCATGGAGGTGTGTTCTTCATTTTCTCGTGCCGCATTGTGATCTTTGTGTACAATTTCCACCCGGATGTCATTTTTTGCCGACACGACTCCTTTCAGATCTGGCAGAAACAGATGACACATATATCTCAATAAGCTGGGTAAACACCATTATGTATTTGTTGACACTATAATTTCCCCCAGTGCCGTTCGTTGTAGTAGAGAATTTAGCAAAGATCCCTGGGTTTGGTTTGTGAGAGCTCCCTCATTTCCCAAAAACAATACAAAGCATTATTAATAATTTGTTTCCTGCCAACACAAGATTATCTTTTTCTGCATACATATGCAATCTCACACAGCCTTTCACAGCGGCTCATTCTGTTGGGGACAATCCTGATGAAACTGTCATAGAACAAAGTCTTACTTTCTGTCTTAATTTTGCTTGCAAGTTCTCTCTGGTGAGCACAGATGGAGACGGGCAGTGAGGGCATAACCAGGTGCGCTTCCTCTGTAGTATACAGACAATAGACATGCTGAAGGGACCAATAGCACAAATTGGTTCTTGGAAAGAGACAGCAGCTGACTGTCTCTAACCAGAGTCACATGGTACACGGGTGGGTGGGTGAACATAAGCGCAGGATGTACTGTAAATAGCCTCAAAAGCGAACGCAGCCAGCTTGAGATTGCATGAAATGAAACCTTATCAAAATCTCTGCACCACAAAAGATGTCCATCTGAGCTCCTCACCATTTCAGTGATTTCATCTTGTATTAAGTTTGACACCACGTTCCAGCAATTTATGTTGTGACAGACATCTTGAAAGTGCTGCCAATGTCTTGTCATCCTTTTAAAAAAATAAATTAATAATAAAAAAAAATAATAAAAAAATAGATGCCCCATATTTAATAGAGCCCAAGTCAATTTTGCAGACAGCCAAGATTACTTGACTTCCCATGCATATATTTCTCCTCCATTTGTTCTAAACTAAACAATATCCACAATTGAAGAGATGGACATGTTTTAGTGTGCTTGGGGGCAATACAGTAGTTACATGCACACTTCAATAGATGTGAAAGAGAAAAGGAAAATTACTTCTCTGGGATCGGGTGCAACAAAATGCTCCAATGGTGCCCATGAGGACGATTAGGGCCACAAAAGCTCCCACAGCAATGCCGATGATCACCGCTACCGGGAGAGACTCTGCAAAGAGCAACAAATAGAAATGTCCATCTACAATAACATACCACAAATAATCTCAAATACATAGCCAGGTCAAAATCAATGAGTTCAATACAGACAGCACACAATAGGACAGTAAAAATGTAAAGGCCTCCTTTCCACTGAACACACATTTACACAAACACACACATGCAGCAAGTTTCCTCATCTCTTCCGCTCTTCTGTCCCTCCAACAATCAGGAAATAAAGGGGGCTATGCTATACTTTATCCCTCTAAGTGACTTGCGCATTATCCTCAGGCACAAGGCTGTGCAATAAAAATACACAGGCACAACACCACAACTTCTGTGCTCCGTGTCCTACTAACTGGAAATCCAACAAAAATGAATTACCAAATCTTTTGTTATCCGTGCCGGGTAAACATTTTCTGTCTAATATGATCTCATTATCCTACTGTCTAATAACTTTTTATTTACACTCATTTAGGCAAATAGAAGCATTTCACTGAAGGCTTTTATTTTCACTGAGAGGAATGCAAGACTGTGTGCATTCCTCTAAGCATAATTGTGTTTGAGTGTTTCTGCAAGGATGTTACAGTGCATCTGTGACTCGGAAAAGATTAAACCTGCAGGCATGCATCTATATGCTGCTCCCACATTTAAAGTCCTCATTAAAGTGTGGTTTAATGAGGACCTGAGCTACCAGCCCACATTTGTGACCTTCTCGTTTTTTAAACAAATGCCCAACAACCAAGTGCTCTTCCTACACCATTACAACTTGTTTAATGTCTTCATTGATCAATGTCACTTTCACATAAACAGCTTATAATTTATCATTTATGTTAAGTGGATAGAAAACACAGCTTCCCCCAAGGCAGAGGGGGAAAGGTCAACAGCTAAAAAGTGTTCATTTTTAAAGCAGAAGAAATATTTCACTTTTATTTTTTATGAAAAAAAAAGGGGAGACACAGTGAAGCAGTCTTTGCCAATGGTCAGCAATTCAAATTAGCAGGGAGCTGCACTTCATGTTAACCCAGAAAACTAATTTGTAAGTAATTTATCAGCATCATCATCACATTAACTGTGCATCAAAAGCTTCAGAATTTGGGTCAAGCTGTGTAATTATGAATTAGCATTCCGCAATTCCAAATTGATAAAATGTCACTTGTGAACAACATATTTCTCATTTCTAATGAATAAATGGATAAAAAAAGTTGTATCAAAGCAAAAAATAATCGCATGCAGCATTTTTTGTGGGCACTGATTTTTGTCTTAATTAATAATCAAATTCAATCCCACTTCCCTACAAAAATAAACACACATTCACAAACAAACACGCTGATACAGGCAGACACAACTACACTGACAAACAGTGCAGGTCTGACACCATACATCATGTATTACTGTCTGGATAACCACTGTCATGTGACTCAAAGAAGAGGAAGCTGGAACCTGTCGAACCTTGGCTCCCACCTTGTTCCTTCAGGCGTATGATCTCGGTGTCAGAGCCAAAGCTGTTCCATGCTGTGCAGTTGTAGATGGTTTGGAAATCGGCTGGGACAATATTACTCATGGTGAGTGTGGAGATTACTCCTTCTTCGGTGGTAACTGTCTCCACAGTGTATCGGCCAGATGTTCCAGACTCCAGCACGGTTTCCTTCCAGGACCAAGCCTGAGAACAGAAAGAAGGCAAAGAGGTTTTTGATCACTAATAGTGCTGCAAAGGAATACTGTAATAAATTTAACTCGGCATTGTCCAAGTACCTAGTAGTATGTTTTCTCAGAGAGTGCTCCAGACAGTGTCACAGATGTGCTTGAGATGTGCACTCAATAGGTTCAATACTTTGAAATATGTCCAAAATTATTGCATGGATTCTCATGAAGCTTGTGCCAAAATGGTACAAAAATAAAAAATAAAAAAATCAATCGTGGTGACCTCCCAGATTTTCCTCTACGGCATGAAGTAAAACACAATCTTGAGTGAAATCTCTCAACAGTGTTTGGATGGTCTGAAAACAAGTTTTAATCTTCATGAGGAGCCTGTAACTTTTCATCTAGATCCATCGGTAGCTGAAGATTGTATTTTGTCCACTTCTTATGATCAAACTAGTGATGAGTACTGAATATTAACAAAACTTTGTGATGACAGGTTTTGTACAGTTTTTCATGTGATTTTTTTAAAGTTATTGCCTCCAAGCTTTCTTTTATGTCCAGCAGCTAGCAAGCCATCTGAATATATTCAGTGACAACAAGAATATATTCCAACTTTAGCCCTGATAACAACTGCCCTTTGTTATTGCAGCAGCTCAACAAGTGACAAATACTGTTCGAGTGTCACAGGTGACCAAGCCATCACACGTGTGTGCTCTACATAACTATCTGCTGTTGACCAGTGGGGGTTTAGTTCAGTGCAATGTGTTTAAATGGATGTTGCTGCCCTGGTCATTTATAATGTCATGTATATGTTCTTCTGTGGATTAGGTTGTGCTGCTGAAAGTTTAAGTAAGACAAGAGCCTGGTACTCTATATTAATGGCCTAGAATAATAAGTGGATATTTGTTTTCATGACTGTTAAAGGGCAGTAGGAGTTACTTGTATCAGTGCATGAATCTTAGTTAATTTGGTCTTCAAAGGACACGTGTGAAAATACACAGTTCTTTTACCTGCACGGTAGAACACATTATTTTATGTTTTTCTGTCTTCTTCAAACTGTTTTTATCACCTCCAATTTTCCTATGACAAAATGCCGGTTGACTGAGAAATCCCTTGAATCTGTAGATTGCACTAATGTCTGCTGGATAATTGCAAACTGCATGTTACCTCAGCAGCTCTCTTTTCACAGCGGTGTTTGTAACACTGGCTTTCGGATCTAGCTGTTGAGAGACTTCATGCAACCATGTATAGAGCAACGCTTGCTGGGAACTAGATTAGTATGAGATGATTGGGCAATAGATATTTTGTGATCTATGTGTGAGCTGCTTGATACCTGAATTTCCTCCATGAATTAAATATCTTCTATTTAGCTAACTTATTTTGAGGCTATAATAAATGGAATCATTAAGATGGCCAAAAAAAAAAAAATTATAAAAGAACAAAACAAAAACAAACAAAAAAGAAACCAGATTGAATTTTAACAATAAAACTTCAGTTAGATTTTATTAATTGAATATTCTTCAGAGGCAGAATATTTTTCTCTTACTGTACACTGTGATGACACGGTTGCACAAATATTGCAGAAATATTTCAAATGGGAATCGGTGATAATTTTTGCAAACTGCTTTAGTTAATCATATAACTGCTTGCCTCATTCTTTGGAGAGACAAAACGTCTCATCATTGAATCTTGATGAGATTGAAAGAATTATTCTAGTACAGCTATAAGTAGATACACTGTACAGGCTGTTTGTGGATGTGAATGTTCGGCCAAAGGTGTCCATACAAATATATTTAAAATGAATTAATGCTTGATGTCTCTCTGAGAGAGAGAGAGAGAGAGAGAGAGAGAGAGAGAGAGAAACTAAAAGCAAAATCTTCAATTTTAAATAACAGCAGAACAAACTTAGGTATGAGCGGGTAACAGAAATAACCCATGAATCACCGTAAATGTGTGTGAAACAGGACAATTCCTTTTTGGATTTTATTCACGAAGTGATAATGTAGCATGTACCATTTCATGTTTTCTGAGGCCTCTTTGAGTTAGACTGCATTTATTCTGAGTGAGAAGGTGAGAATTATATGATTCATGTTTGCAGAATTTTAACTACAGAACAAAGAATTTATTACACTTGAGTCAGAAGGAGAAAGACAACATCGTAGTCTGGGAATAAACAGCACATTTACGCCAATCCTCGAATACCAGAGAGGGAGCCCAGTTACAAGGTTAGTCGGGATTCAAGTGTTTTCATGTTGTTATAAAAGACTAAAAACCTTTTTGGATCCTTACTCCTAAGATCCATTGACAATGTTGTGTGTTGTAGAACTGTCTCTTTTGTTTGGGATCCACCCATAAAGACAGAGCAGCCGAGCCTCCACAGGCATGCCTCTCAAATAAACCTGATATTAATTATGTTGCTAGTTAATGCTGGACGTCTATGTAATAAAAACACACATTAGATGACAAAGTATGGCAATTAACCACACTTATAAGCAAGCACGTACACACTAGCACACCCAACACACATACACACACAAATTAATAATAAGTGTAAAGAGAGCTCAGAGAGCAGGTTGTTTATATAAGGTCCATAAATCTTAATGCGATCAGTGCTAAGAGAGAATAGGTGTGGATTAAATGAAAAATTTAGGGTTCAAACTGTAGTTTCATGCCCCACCACCCCCCTTTCATATGAAAACAAATGATAAAGAAAATGGTACTAGATTCTTCAGGCTTTTCTTTGTACCTGTACCTGTACCACGTGTCCATGTGTGGTACACAGATCAGTCAGGCATTGTGTTGCTGTTATACTGTTAAAGTTCCAAACAGCCATGAAAGTACCTATTTAGGATTATAATTTCACGTGTTCTCGTAATGAAAACAGAGACGAAATCTGAATAAATGGAATCGTCTAAATTTACTTACAATGCGGTCTGGAGGAGGTGTGCTCCGGATAAAACATTTGATTTGTCCTTTTTCTCCATGTAAAGCTTGCTGAGTCTGCGTGCTGGAGATAGTCGGTGGCCCTGAGGGGAGAAAAAAAAATCGTAAAAAGTTTCAAGATGAGCCGTAGAAATTGAAAAATTAATAATTAAATTCATTTTCAGTGTGAGGTTATATGACAATTCTGCTCAATTGAGTTCTTGTGGTACATTATGTGGTAATCGCTCTTCTGTTCTGAGCAGTAACACCTGAAGTGTTCAGTAATTTGAGACTCCTGGGGAAAATTGCAGTGTGGTGGGAACATTCCTCATCGCTGGGTACTGTCGAGTCAAGGACATGCCAGGACTGAAAGAGGGGCCTAAGTGGAAGTGCAGGACTCATTGTGGATCAAGACGTTGTTGATTGATGGCTGGTTTGATTTCTCCCACTGAGATAAACGCTGGTAGAAAAGTGCTGCACAAGTTCTTTGGAGTTTAATCAGGAGAAGATACATACTTGCTTCAGTTTCAGCTCAATCAACTGACTTTCTGCAGATTTGACCAATAAACCAATCAGAAGGTAACTGCACAGAGCCCCACCTATTTATAAATGAGCAACCCCAAATGGACAAAAGCCAAGACCGATAAAAATGATTATTACAAACTGATCAGGATTAGCCCAATTAACAGGAGCTGCAGGTACTGTACGGACTTGCACCCAGCATGTGTTAAACCTTGGTCAGGCAACAAGATATTGTCTGACAAGGGCAGCTCAGGCTAAACGACTGGTCTGCCTGCCATCTGCTCTGGATGCTGTTCACGCCAGGTGACAGTGCTAATATGAAGACAAGATGTCACACATGACCCAGTTCTGTCTTTTGAGGGTATTTTGCCTTTAGTCCTGAAGAGCTCAGTGAAAATAAAATGACAGCAAAGCAAAGCACAGGAAAGGGTTTACATTATTTTGAAATTTTATTTTATTTGTCCATTAACAGTAAGTTAAACTATAGCAGCATTTTTCTCCATTCCTATTGGCTGTTTCCAACATAACTGATCTATATGTATATGTACACACACACACACACACTCGCACACAGGTATATCTATGTTTGTATGTATATGCATGCACACATATATGTCCATATGGACTTTAATCAGTTTCTTTAAGTTTAAGCGCTAAATGCATTGTGAATGTTTTTTTTTTTTATTCTGTGGGCAAAATTACTTTTGAGTCATCTAAACGTACTGCGACTATATTCAATTTAAAAAATACAAACACACACTGACATAATCTTTCCATGCTCTGTTTTCATCCACCCATATTTCCTTCAACTCTGAAGCAACAGAGTGGCTCCGACAAAAATAACACCAGGAAAGGTTTACACCTTATCCTTTTTCTTTTTAACAGGTAAACCTGCCTTTATGTTAAAATCAAACGTTAAGCACATCTCTTGTGATGGTTAAGGCTAAGAAACCGGGTTTGAGGGGGCGGCAAAGTGAGGCAGCTTCTTGATTAGTGAGACAACTCGCTTTCCCGCTAACTTCCCTCAAACTCCCACTCTCTCTGACGATACATAATTGCAGTTTATTACCTGTCTCTTATTAAAATGAATTAGCATTTTAATGAGACTTTGCCAGATGGTGTCTTGGTATGCTACTGGAAGACGCTGGAAGGCTGCTACTGCTGCAGAATAAGCGCTACAGACAATTTATGAAAAATGTGCTGAAAGCTGTTTCCAGTCTTTCACTACTTTGCCAACATGTATCAGTACAACATGGGGCGAATATAGTTAATATTAGGAAATGTCTGTGCACATGTGATGTGCATGCCTGAACTCGTGATCAGGAGATGAAATATAAGTATGTGGTTCGCATGAGCTCCAAATGTCAACAAATAACAAGATCAATTGCTTGAAGGCTGCACAGAAGGCCAGCGGTAGTGGTTGGGAAAGATCTATTTTATGGATCAAGGCTGCGAATGAGGAGTATAATTAAATAGTTTTATCTCACCGGCTCCGCCTGGGTTGAGAGTGTATTTGTGCTTGTGAGTGTGTATGTGACGTATTTATCAATTAAACTATGTGATCAGAGCACAAAGACGTCTGTGGAGGAAAAGTGGGTGGCACAATATCAATGTTAGCAGCGAGGGAGGTAATCAAAATGTTGGGTGCAATGTTTCACCCATTCATTTGAGGAGGTGTGAATGCTGGAATGGACGTTGCAATGTGATTACACAGTATTGGTGTGGGTGTCAAAAGGCTAGGGCTTCAATTTCCTTTATATACAGAGGTATCCGTTTTGAACAAAAAGCTTGACATTTGCTTGCTACCTCAACACAGCTCTTTTTCTTTCCCTGTTTTCTTTGTGTGATAAAAGAGTGCAACAAAACAGCCAGAGGGCAACGGAGACAGAAGAAAAATGTCTTGTATAGTCACTGGTGGCCATATTCACCACTGGGAGGGGGAAACAAAAAACCAAAAAAACCACAGCACAGATATCATGTCCATATGTTGGAAATGCCAACCAGAATCTGTGAAATACACCTGCTTTGCAATTTCATGTATATTTAGTAGTAAATATGTAGCCAGATAGTTGTGAAGACATTTGAAATGGAAATCTGCTCATGCAGATAAATAGAAAAAGAGTATTGCCTGAGATGTTTGAGATATCTGTATATTTTGAATGTGTTCACACAGCCGAAACGTGCAGTCATGTACAATTTGTTATGAAGTTGTTATCTACACTGCAAGTTTATGTCGTACTGTATGACCGGTGTGGCATTGTTGATCCTTAATCTTCCTGCTATACGATGTCATTTCAACAACAGCAGGTCAGAGAGGATGAGGACAAATAATTCATCCTCGCCCCTAATTGGCCATTGAAGGTAGCCATCATGTTTAACTTCTGTAGAAATGTGTATTTTACAACCCTGACTAGTCTGACAGCTTCACCTCATTTGCCTGCTCTTGCTCCATCCACCTTTACAACAGGGAACAGATTAAACCCCCCCCCCCATGAGAGGGAGTGTGATCCCTACTGTCTTCACTTAATTATAGAGAATACATTTTCAGCAAACACTTAGTTATGAAGGAAAACATGAGTTCAATCGGCATTCCTCATGTCAGGAATGATGATTCGACTGTTCTCGACACAAAGAGATAGCACTTTCATAAAAGATGCAAGGCCACAAGAAAAAAAAACCCTTGACAAAAGCAGAACGTTGATACTATCTATGTGTGAAGAATTTCAATCTATCATGTTAAATATAAAGTCCAATCTGTTAACCTCTGAGAAAACTGGTAAATTCTGGTAAAAAATGTGAGTTTCTTGGTATTTGACCTGATGACAATCCAAGCTGCATGAATACCCACTGATTATTACCAGCGGGAGTTGCTGCTAATGTGCCAGCTATTTATTTCTCAACTTATTTTCCAATTGAATGTATGAACCAAGAAGACTGTTGCACCATCTTGCCCTCCCTGGACACATTAAAAGTCACCTCGGAGCGGCTGATCTCAGAGCTGCTGTGCTCCAGCAGTCACACGAGCCTGTAAACCAAAACTAATGAGTGAACCATGCGGGTATAAAACCTCATTGCCAATCCCACTTTTATAAATGGTGAGGGAATATATTAAAGATATTTTCCAACACATAATAAATTATTGTCTGGACTGACTTGAGACACTGCATGTGGCAGGTACATATAGTGGGGAAAGTTCAAAGTCTCTGAGAAAATCTTGCAGATCATATATTACTGGGATAAAAATTAGCTGGCTAGATAAAACATGCTGCAACTTGGGAATACAGATTTTTTCTCCTTCATTAATTTGTGCTTTTCTTTCTCATGTCATTGTCACTTTAAAAAAGGCTGGAATACTAATTAACTCTGTATATAAAGGCTGTCTAATGGCACAAAAAAGCTCTATAACGACTCACTGCTCTGTGGGAGGTTTGGGGATTCTCCAGCCCTCCCTTGTCCAGTCTGTGGAAATGGGCTTTCTCTCCCTTGGCTCCCCAAGCACTGCATGTGAAATATTATACAAACTGCTTTGTCCAAAGACATTCATAACAACATTAGGGCTGCCAAACGATTAAAATTTTTAATCTGATTCATCACAGGGTGTCTGTGGATTAATCATAATGAATCACCATTCCCAAATATGACTGAAAAAATTCACATTCTCTGTGTCTATTGTTGGAACAGAAAGATGTGAGTTGAATATATATATGCTTAAAATTTGTCTTATATGTATGATGAATCCACATGAAGAGCCATTATTCCTTTTTTTGGAAAATTTGAGAAGGATGGATGGAAGAAACGTCACAAGTTTTTTGGGCCGTAGTAACAACGTAAAGAAGCTCTCATCAATGTATCTTGACTGGGATTTAAAGAAAATTACTTTATGAACTTACCTTTAGATTTATTTCAGATCAAAGGAAGCGTAATAGGCCCAAGGGAACACAATGTCTACAGAAATATAGCTTGGCTTGAATATAAAAAATTCATTGTTTTAATTGTAGTTTAACTTTACACAAGCTGCTAATTACTTTTGACTTTCTTAATGAGTGGTTTTTTTTTGTTTTTTTTTTTTAAGTAAAATGAACTAAAGGTAAATTGTTGTCGTTCACCCACATAATGTATGCAGCGTCAGGAAGCGCTGGCTAGACAGAATGTTAAGGGTACAGCGGAGGGACAAAATAGCAGTATATGATTAATGCGAGAAAAAAACTACCAAAAAGCGTTAATCACGGCCATTGAATTAATTGTGATTATGCGTTATCGCTGATAGCCCTAACCAACGCAGACATGCTCACAAACAGAATGGTTTCGCCGATCTCGTCACACTTATGGATATCAATATGTGTTACATGAATATATAGTCATTTAGCATATACAAGCTCAATCCATTCAAGCATGTCAAATAACTTCTGTCAATTCCAACTTTTGCATGACTGGAAAAAGCAATGCATATATTTTGTATGCTGTATAAATAATCACATGCATGGGTCCCCCCCACCCTAAATACATGCAGCCACTTGATGATTATGATGCATATGAAATGCTGGGCAGCTTTCCACTCTGAAAATGTTTGACTTGGGTAAGCAATATGTATTCATTAGTGACTTAAAAACAAACTGCCTCCCCTGCTAGCTGTGTGATTATAATTAAATTACATTCTTCCCCAGGGAAAGGAGGAATCCTCATGTCTATGTGGTGTGCCACAGTGGGAGTCAGTGACACACAACAGCAGAGAAGAAACAGACAGCAGAGTGACAAATTATAAACACATGTAATTTAAATTATGGCATTAATGAGTCGGGCGACACCTGCGGGGAAAACAGAGAGCAAAGAAAAATTTGAATCTGCAGCACACATCGTCGCATCACGAATACTCTAAATATGCACAGCATATCCCGGACGTTCCTATATCATGGCCATCCTCCCCGAAAAGCTCACTGATCTGTGATGTCAGTTATTCAATGTCAGAATCAGTTGAGTCTTGCTGACAGTCAGTGAGGTTGGGCCTATGGGCCGATAAGATGTAAAGAGCTCACATTCATCTGCAGTTGAGGAAGGGGCATAGGAAAATCCACAAACCTCAGGAGAGGGCTCCTGCCCCCTTCTTCACGACACCACTTCAACTACAGTGTGTGCACTTTCACAAGTTTGACATTCTGATTCGCCTCAAGGACCAAGTAAGAAATGACTCAGGACTCCTCATGTGATTTGGAAAAAGAGATGAATTTCAATTATTCAGAAGGGTAAAGAGAGGGGAGGCCTTTGAATGTCATTTAACAATTCAGACAGGGATGTGCAAAAGTCAAAAGAAGGGAGGAAGAATATAAACAAAATGAATAGAATACTAGTCATCCAGAACTTGTTTGAATGAAACCTGCAGAGACTAAATAAACATGCCATTTCAGCTTTGTTGTACATTTCCCAGTGTTCCTGGAGTTGTGCGGTGTTCTAATCTTTATTAAAACAATCCATCTCCTTTCATTCATGACATCACTTCTGAAAACAATATGATCTCCATAGTTAGAAGAGCAGAAAAGAGGTGCATCAAAATGAATTGTTATAATGTATTCTGTTTGCATATTAAGGTTGCAGAAAGCTTGCCAGTATACGTTGCTATCAACAGAAGGGAGACAATAGAAATAGTCATGATTTTGCCTTATGCCTCTTCTGCCTCCATTTCGACTGAATCCCTGACTGAGAAGGAGAATGCTCACTACAATTCATAGATCTTGTGCTAGAGGGAATACTGGTATCCTATTCTCTCTGATATGCAAAGCTAATGTCTGGCTTTTGAAAAGAAAATCTTTACACACACTGTTTGCCACTTGATGTATCTTCATCCTCAAATCAGCACCACTGTTGCTTACAGGCAAACTTGTTTCTTGTTAGCTTTCAAAATTTACAAAGAGACACTGCCAGCATTTTAACTAAGCATCAACTTGCCACTGTCTTAAAGCCTGTTTTTTCCCCCTTTTTTTGGGAGCAGGATTTTGGCCCAGGTTTCTTTCAGATGGACATGGACAAAATAAGAGACATGTAAATCCTACGATGAAAAACCTCTGCCACACTGGAGCGCGCTCCCTGAATATCAAGCACTGATAATGAAGTCATTTGTTTGAGAGTTGCCAGGTCTCCCACTAAGGCTGGTATTCATTAGTCAGTCAGTGCCACAGAAAATGCAGCTTCCCTGTGACTCATGCAGAATATAATTAGCATTTAAGTACATTTCACCTGTTTATAAAATGTGTGACCACAACTTGAAAAGATTAAGTCCATATTTATTGATTTTTGTGCTTGAAGATTTCCCAGTGATGACTGTTGTAATCACTTCATATTTGTTAGGAAATTAATCTTCATGTGCCACCTCCATGTGCTGTATGTGTGTGTGTGTAATAGCATGTTGTTTTGTTGTTGCACCCGCCTGGAAAAATTAACTGTGCCTCCAAGAAAGAGCTATAGACTCCAGAAGAAAAATAAGGCGCATATTCTGTGTGTAAAAGGCTTTTATAAACCACAGAGGAAGAAGAATACTGACTTTGGTGACAAATGGCTTTTCTTTCCGCTGCCATTGACCTGCAAGATTCACACTTGAATGTGTAAGTATTTGACAACTTTGCATGTGTGCATCTGAACCCATTTGTGTAGAAGTCCTGTCACTATTACAGCTTACCATTGACAGTGAGCGAAACCTCCTTCTCTCCCGCTCCAACACGTGCGACCACAGCACGGCACACGTATTTCCCAGCATCCTCCTGTCTCACAGATTTAAGTGTGAGGAGGTTCTCATTGCTGAGAACCTGTAGCAAAAAAAAAGAAAGAAAAGCCAAAGATCAGCAAAGGCAACAACAGAAAAGACATCTTTGCATTTGAGAAAGCAACAAGGCAGTGCCATGGGACAGAACCAAGGCAGCCCATGGACCATTTAATATCTTAAAGGGCACCTCTCCTCAATTATTAAAATCCAATTTAGGGTCTGGGCTCAGTGGAGTAAATGGGTTGGCTTTGGCCTTTGATGTTGACAAAAGGAAAGGTGGAATGAGCCTGACTTTCTGGAACAAATCAACAGATCTCGTGTGAGAGAAGGTCATCAAGAGGCTAGCACTGTAATGGCTTTAAAATCTTGGGTTTAATGGACATTTCAAAACACACTGCAATGACATAAGAAGTACTCCATATACTGAAGACATGGGGGGAGCTGGGATCAAAGTCTCAAAAAGAAGTTTTATCGGAGATAGTTTATGATTGAGAATCAAACTCACCACTCCAGATCCCCTTTTCATCCACACTATGGTGAGAGAGGGATTTCCTGTCCAAGCACAGTTGAACACGGCATCAGATCCAAGGTCCACTTGCAAGGACTGAGGCTCCGCAGCCATGCGGGGGCCAACTGTTGAAATATACATCATGAACTGTCTGCGATTCAATCATAAGTAAGCATCAGCTTTGAAAGCTCTGTGTGAGAATATTTATCCAAAGAAATATGATTAACCATGCATTATTTCGGTTCTGGAATCACTGAAAGGAGAGGAGACACTCACAATAAACATCAACATTGCGGCTGATGTTGGTGCTGCCAAGGGGGTTGGTAACCTCGCAGGAAACTGGTTCTGTAAAGAAGGAGTGATCCACAATAACCTCATATGTGTCCCCAGAAACTTCCTTGATTATACTTCCTCCTTTGGCCCACCTAGTTTGAGGATTAGAGGGCAGAGAATGGGGAGAAGCGAAGAAATGGAAAATGAAGGAAAAGGGGAAAAGGCATTAAGACAGGTTTTCACACTTCCTTATATCAACAGCTTTCTTTTGTGTGAATAAATCATCATTTTGGGGCAGGTTTTACTGTGCTGGCTTCAGCATATTTTTTTGGCAGCCTTCCATGCTGTGACAAGCTCCCCGGCGACTTGGAGCAGACAGCACGTTGCTCATTACGCCAGGTAGAGAGTGCAGCACAGGGTGCCAGCAAAGAAAAACAAATCGCAGAATGACAAATGGGTAGCTCCTCCACCTTTGAAGACATGGGTCGACACATACTGTATTACACACAACAGCTGATGTTCATAAATTGACACGGGATCATATAAAGAAACATCTGTTTGTGTTTGTGAGTGATAGCTTCTGTGACGGGGATACAGACATTCCTCAAGTGGTTTGGTGAGACTTTTATAATGTCACAGGGAGCGACGTCTCGCTCTGCGTGGTGTGGATGGCTCTCTGCTGTTTCAACAGACAAGTCCCATTTATAAAAGTGAAGTGAACGCATGTGTGGATTTCTCGGGTCTCTTTGGAAAATTTAGACGGTGCTGTGGAATACACAATGCATCACGCATCTAAATGCTGCCACCCTCTAAAATAGAGATATGGCTGCGTGCCGATGTGGCAAATGAAAACAATGACAACAAAACCAGTGCCTGTCTCCATTTTATATTCCTGCCAGTAGTAAGAGCAGTTTTAACGGGATAAGGAACTCATTTGTTTCCATGACTAAGCTGGCCCCATGCTTGGCTGAAATGCTATCATTTAAATGAGAACAGATTAGCTCATTCAATCAGTAAGTGAAGTCAAGCAGTCATGGGACTTAAAAAAAAAAAAAAAAAAAAAAAGCATTTTTTTACAGCAGTAGAGCTTTTAAGAGTTGCGTTCTTGTGTGAAAAAGATACAGCTAAGAGTTTCTAAACACCTGTGTTTCCAAAAATATTTAAATTAGGGCAGACGCTTGTTCTTGGCCTGTCCGCCCTTTTACATAACAGAATCACTTGCATATTGTTTGTAGGAGGACAGTCAAATTCTGCCTCGTGTAGCTCTTTGAGAGAATATAAAGCGCTACTTGTGTTTTTGTCTCCAGAGGGTCTATTTATATATGTAGCAGGTAACCTCAAAGTATCAATGCAAGGAACAAGAAGTCAGGTGGAATAATGATGATGGCAGTGTTTATATGTGGATGATGATGGTAACGATATTAATTACACTGGTTGGAGTAGTCATGATGAACACAATGTTGATGATGATTACAACAACGATACCAAAGGTTAGGATGAGCTTGGTGTCACCAATGAAGATGATGATGAAGAGGATGAAATAAATTAGTGTCAAGTGTCGAACTAAATTTAGTATCTGCTCTGTAGCTTTCAGTCACAGTCTGAAAAGTTAAAAGTACATAGGTGTAAACTGCGCAAACACCATCTACTGATGAAGATAGTAATGATCTTCATGATGAAGCCAGGGTGATCATGAGGATAACAATGAGGCAGGCTATGACAACTACGTAGGTATCAACATATCACTTATTTCCGCCAACAACTTTCTCACTCACACTGTGGGAACTGTGATGGGATAAGCACAGATGTTTGGGCAGCCGACGGCTCCCGACTTTGCCGCTGCCAGGTTTGGGAGCGCTCGACAGCGTTAGAGGGAGCGGAGACAGAATGCCATCGTCCGTGGGTAGCATGGGAGCTCTGTTGGTTTGCTTGGTCTTGTCCAAGACTCATGTCTAAACATAGCTGGCCCAGGGCAACACAAACACCTGCATTCCCTTTGGGAGGTAGGAAGGGCCAGCGCAAGCTCACTCAATGGCTGACTCACTTTACACTGCTGTATCTTCTTTAGTGATTTGACCCAGACAAAGCATGCGAATCATGCATGTTCAATGTGCGGTGTGTGTGCGAGGGTGTGCAAGCTAACACTGTTACATAGACAAACAGGCCTGCCGTTAATATAAGCAGAGGATGAAGGAGACGTGGAAGAGGGGGAGCACTCTGTATTTGCAGAATGTGATTAAGGCAATAAAAGAGTAACAATTAAATTAGACAGGTATCTGTGCCATCAGCATCGAGACCCGCAATAAATCAGGCCCTACAGTTATTATCAGCATGGTTAGGCACAGCACAGTGCGATTCCACTCTCCCTAACATGCATACCGAAAAGGATGACTGCTGAATTCTCAGTGGAATATAAAGTAAATATGCAGATTTGGCAATAGCATACAGTAGCTTTGATAATGACATAAATGATGATGCACTTTTGATCTGCCACAGAACTGTTGAGTAGAAGCAGCTCTGTACTTACGTACATGCATGTCTACCTATTGTGAAACATTTTGTAGACCCAAAGAGGTGGGTATAACTTTATACAGTCAGTTTAAAAAGAAGGGTTAGTATAAATATGCAGAAGAGCTTTTTGTGACTTCTTAGTGAGGTATGCCAAACTTTTTGGGGTTACTGACTCGTAAACTTTAGTCCTAACTTTCTACGGTAATTTCCAATGTTTGCAGGAACAATGCACATTAATCTATCATTTTGCAATTATTTTAGGAATTACTGAACCAGTTACACTTCTGATGCTGCACTAAGGTATTTTCCTTTTTTGTTTTTTTTTTAAATGAAAGTTAAAAGGTAAGAGTAGTTTCTTTTGCATATTTTCGGCATGTCCGACTGCAGCTAATTGAGGCATAAAGCAGTAGTGTCCCTAAACTAATAGATAGCATCAAGCAACATGTATCAATTAGCAACCTCCATGGTTTACATCAGTGGTCGCAGTGTCAGTCAAAAGTAAACAATTCAGCAGTAACAACAACACTCAGTGTGGGGAGGGTTGGGATATTGTCTGCTGCAGTCTGTTGTTATCACTCTGTGCATGGTTGTATGTGCAGATGAGGGATCTGATTTGCTTTGTTTGTTATTCTTCCGCTTTGCTCTAGTGGGTTCTTGTTTGGATTAGAGAAAACCCTTTGCGTCTTCATCAGAGGGTGGTTGAGTGGTTGTGATGTATGCCAGTAAGCCATCCCACCATTGTGAACAGCAGTGAAGATGTTCTGACCCACTCATCTTTCCCTCTGAAATGTTTTGATTCCCTGAGTGCTGACTGAAACACACACCCATTACTCTTACTTCATTGACACTTTCAGCACCACTTTCATCTCCTCCTTCAGACCCTGCCTCCACACCGGGTCCTCTGATCCGCCTGCTACTTCCGTCCCTTTTTACTCACCCCTCTTTGCTTGAGTCTCGAGCTGTGTTCTGGCAAAGTTTCAGATATCTGCAGAAATATTTCTTATTTCCATTTCCACATTTCATCTCAAATACACTGAACCACTGTGGTAACCGCAAATGTTTGCAGGCGGCAGAAAGTACCATGCCATTCACTACTGCCCCCACTATCTTGGGCGAGAGTCTCAAGTGCCCATTGAATTGGAGATGGCAAAGAGGCTCAGTGCACATTGGGAATAGATGGCTCTCTTGGGGATGGAAAAGAGGCCATCCGTCTAAGAGCTACTCCGTCCTTGTGCCGTATCTGATCTGGGGTAGACAGAGTGTATTAGCACTGAATAATGGCCCCACACTGCTTGACCAGCTTCCTGCTCTCTCTGTGATATTACTCTCTAGAGGAGGAATTTGTGGGGGGCAGACAGGCATTATGGGGCCCAAAATCCCCTGTCTACCATGTCCTGAACTCCAATGGTGCATGGGAGTCCTGACTTGCTTGTACAAATTGCAGATAAATCTAAATGGGAGACTATGAAACTGGAAAACAGTGTAACCTTGAAGTTTCAAAGTTATTAGTCTGTCTAGATATTATTCAATCCTTCAGTGGATTGTGTGAATGACAGAAAGCCAGACAGCGTGGAGACAGCAAAAGGGAAAGGAAGAAATGAATAATGGGAAAGTGGTGGTTTTGGTTTCTTTTAGCTTCAACCTCCAACCTTTTTTCATCCTGTAGTTTTCATACTAAAGGAAAAAGTCGACTCAACAGCCATTGCATCTGAGTTTTTGATGCCCTGGGGAGCAGCCAATTCTAGCATTGATCCAGTCTCATAACAATAGAGGTGAAATCCATGTGCAGGTCCAACAGACGCCCCGTCTCTACTGTGAACCTACACAATCAAATACAAACCTTGTTTTCCACAATATCACTGCCCTCCCTCCCCCCATTTCTCTTTCAAAAGGGCAGAATCCATCAAAAAAAAAGGCAACATCTTTGTTTTGCCACCTCTGAGTGTGTTGGACATCCATTTTATTTCTCAGTACCATTACAAGATTCAGAGTCGGCCAATTCCCTTTGCTATCGATTTTATCCAATTTATTTTTTTGCTGGGTTTTTAAAACCTCCTACACAGGAAACCATCTCTTGACAAATATCTTCAGGATTAAACTTTTGGAAGGCCATACAAGATTTTATAAATATAATTTCTGTTATTTCATCATAAATACAGATATAGTTTCAAGAATTACTAACAAGAGCAACTGAGAATATGTCCATCAATAAGGTTAAATAACGACAGGAGAAGGAAGTTGGAATAGCAAATTTTTAGCAAACATGTAGTTTAAGGTAAAATAAAAGGCTTCGCTTTTCTAGCTGTGCACTAGCACCAGTAAGAAAAGTGCAAAGGTGCTATTTTTCAATGAGCATTGAAAATCCTGTGACGTTTTCTTAGTTTTTGCTGTTGCAAATGAAATGGCAATGAACTTAAATTGGTTTTCTTTGTTAACAACCTGCAAGTAACAGCAAATTGGAAACATGCTCTGAAGGCTTTCAGCAAACGTATTGAAAACTCAACTGACTAAAGCTTGGCCTCAGCTACTTTGCAAAGAATAATCTTTAAATCATTCCACAGATTTTTTTAATGGTAGTCGTCATCATGCTTTTGCAGCCCTGAAGAGCCTGAAGAACATTTGAAGTCCTGGTGTTGACGTACTTGATTTTAGTGATGATTTCACCAACCTGTAGTCTTTGGAAGTTTATTATTGTTCCAACTGAATCCATCATACAATCT
The DNA here is from genome assembly GCA_034769265.1 of Remorina albescens. Taxonomy (NCBI): domain Eukaryota; kingdom Metazoa; phylum Chordata; class Actinopteri; order Carangiformes; family Echeneidae; genus Remorina; species Remorina albescens. The sequence goes on along the minus strand of CM068497.1, from coordinate 6,281,799 downwards.
TTTGTCTCATCTTTATATTTTATTTCAAGTTTGAATCTTGAGGATGTGAAAATGTGAAACTCCCTCTGAATGTTTTGCTGCAAGTGCAGTTGAATGGCCATGTCTTCATAGAGGTAAGACAGTCCCATGTTTGTGACATATCAGTTATTAAAATAACAAAAATAAGATACTGAAATACATCTTAACTCTGCCAGTCACACAGCTAAAAACAGTGGCAGTTCTCTGGGGGAAACCTGTCTCTCTACTGTGCACCATAAAACACAAACCAATCTCAGAAAAAGCTGTAATCTTGACAACTTCATCAGATGTCACGCACATCATATTTCCAGCTTTAGCTCAACAAACTGATGGACATTTAATGTTCAGGGGAGATTATATGACCACAAAGCAAGCAGCTATGTCAACAAAGCACTAGACTGCTTGCAACAACCCGCTGGAACATGACAAGGTTTCCCCTGGCAATTTCTTTTTCTGAGCTGCGGTTTCATTAAATTGTTTCACTGTTTTACTATTCTTCATTTCAAAGTGTGGGCAGATATAATGGTGCCACAGCATCATAAGAAAACGTCTGACAATGATTAATGCTATCAGTAATGAAGTGTTAAAGTTGACTTAATGTGAAAATTTATTATCCACCAGAAATTGATCAAAGTGGGCCCTTACTTAAAGTTAATTGGCAGACTTCTTATTTCTTTCCTAGGTTCCAATTAATCTTTTGTGCTTTGTACATTCATGACTTGTGCTTGTACACTCCAGAAACAGTTCTCACCTGTAGAGTGTGACAGGAGGGTTGGCCTTTGCAGAGCAGTGGAATTTCACAAGGTTGCCCTCCAGAACAGGCTGAGGCTCCACCGAGAGATTGACAAGTGGGAGATCTAAAAAAAAAAAACCCCAAAACAAAACACAGAGACACAGAAACAACCATTTACAGAACTGGCAGATCCCTCAAACATCCTGTAGTGAGCTGTAAGCCCCAGAAAGACACTACAATGTTGACGTTTTCTGTGGCTGAATACGGCTCAGACTGAAAAATAGAGAATATATCAGAAATTTTCGCATAGGAGACAAAACAGGCAGCTTATAAATAGCGTAGGAAACATGCAACCTCAAAAGAAAACAGCCAAACACAGCAACATGAAAAATAAATTCTCAGTTATATCCCCAGGACCTACATTTGCCAAACGTTTTTTTTTTTTTTTCCCCTCCCCTCCTCTCTTATGACCCAAAACAGATTTGGCAAGCTCTTACATAGCAGCTTGACACACACACAGTACTGTAGGTATATATGCTCCATTTAAAGCACGAGGTGAAAGTCTTTTTATTCAGATTATCTCACAATACACTGTTGCTCTGCTTGGAGCGGTTGTGACAACTTACCACAATTTGTGGCAGCATTTTCTCTCAAATAGTAGGCAATTACTCCTGAATAATTTCACGCCCTATTTTAATCTTACTGCCACTCACCTAGGGGTCTAAGCCCGGTTGTCGAATAAAAGTGTACAGTATTTCACAGGTGTGGCGTGGAAGTAAACATACCATTTTTATTCCCACATATTCATTAGCAACGTTAAAAGGAGTGAATCAAAGGAAAACCTGACTTGATAATGAGTTTCGGTAAATGGCAATTTGCAAACAGCGAACAGTCCACAGTGCAATCCACTGCAATTAAAACAATCAACAACCTCTGTGATACAGTACGATTAAACTGTTCTTAAAATAATAAGCATTCTATTATGCAAATTTAATAAACAACTTAATTTATCCTAATTGACAAAGGTGGGATTCTTTTTGAAGATTCGTGTTCATTTCCATATCAATCCTGTCCCATGTGAAACATTTACCCCTCAGACTCAGAGAACGAATTTCAAGTAGGTGAAGCTACCTCCCTGGGTTTCCAAAAAGGGGATGGTTCTGTTTTATGGAAATTCAAATTTCGTATGAAAAAATCATGAAGGTGACCTTTATGTTAATGGATATACATATATGTTGGTATAACACATATGTCCGTGCGTATAGACGGACGGACGGACAGACAGACAGACAGACAGACAACATAGATAGACAGAAAAGATAGCTGTCAAGAAAACCAAATAATGCCTCATGAGAGCATTTGACTTTCTTTCTACCATATTCAACAAATTCTTTGAAAGTGGCCTGTATTATCTTTTTAAGGCTTGCTGTGAAGTGTGCGTTTCCATTTGTTTATGATCCTGCTACTTTGAACGTCCCATTGCATTTGTCCTGCCAAAGCAGTGAACGTGCCACAAGCATTCTGAGATGCCATTTCCACAGACTTTTGTAATAATAGTGTCATACTGCTAAGGCAGCATGGATTGTAAACTTGTAATGAGGGAAAAGGGCTGATTCTGGGTTTGATGCTGGTGCCGCCATCTGTTTTGAATGTGTACTAAGTCTATCTGCTTTGTGTTCAATAATACTAATTTACTAACCAGAGACTGTGTTTGGATGTGGATGAAGAGCGGTAGTGGGCACAGAGATCCACACAGAATTAAAGAGGCACAACAAATACTGCTGTCATGTAGCCAAACAACACTGTGTACAGTTATGGAGAGTGATTCTGTGTGGAAGTGTAGGAAAACTGCTTTTTACCCCGTGGCTGTGCAGATGCTCTGGGCTGGCTCAGCTGCCACAAAACCCCATAGAGGAGGGGTGGTCCAGGTGCTGTATTCCTTCCTCCTCACACAAACAACATATCCCTCATCAGCAGGCACAATTCCCTCCAGGACAGTTGCCCCCTCTCCCACCTTTACCAACCACTCTACCACCTTCAAATCCAACAGCTCCACCTGCGCCAGTTCTCCCCAGGCCAGGAAAGAAAACAGCAACTGTGGATCCTAGAAGACTGAGGACCACAGTGAGCCAGCAAGTCCCCAGGTACTGAGCTACCAACTGTATTTGCATTTGCAGGCACATGTTTAAGGGGGGTATGTGCAAACACGAAAGGATGTGTGGGTGTGTGTCTTAATAAAACAGGAAACCTATCGCATGCCTAAAGCATCAGTTTAAGCTGCCCTGTAGGTGTTTTTAGCATCGCAAGCGGTTAATTGCGTGGACAAAAATGTGGGCAGAGGGAACCTCGGGGACAAAATGACAGATGTGGCAGTGTGAGAGCTGGTAATAGAGTCACACAAGGAGCTGGAGAGTTAAGAGAGAAGCACACATAAAGAGGTGGTGTCCGTACTAACAGGAACAGTAATGTAGAAGCTAATTCACAAGCTTTTTTTGCTAAAAGCATTCCAATACTGTACTTTTCAATTATACCAATCTTTTTCTCCGGTCTTGCTGCCAAGAGAGTTCTAAGAACACAAATGCTCATTACTGTCAATGTGGCTACTAATTAAAGTTCTGAGGTGTAAAAACTGACCCTCCCTTAAAAAGGGCCTCAGTTCCTCTCAGCAAGAGGTGTCATGAAGACTTTACATCTATTTCAGTCAGATTCAGATAAGCAATTTGTTGGATAGTTCTGTTTCCCAAATGAGCCACAAGCAAAGACCGCCATGGGGGCAACGACTGTCAAAAGTCTACCAGAAAGGGCCTCAACTGTGATGCTGGGACTGACTCTTCCCCGACCTTTGTCCCTTCAGATATGACAGACATCTATTTAATACAGAAGTCCATTTACTACTTTGATGTATAAATGCATGTGTTCTGAGTGCATATGAGGCATCGTGTGACGGCACATCAATATGCAAGACTATCAATTTCCAACATTTGTCAATAGAGTAGTAGTATGGGATGGGAGGCAGGGTTGGATAAAGGGAAAGATAGCGATAGGAAGACTAATTGGAGTCCCAAACAACAGGATTAATGGGTTTGGGAGGGGCTAGGGTTGTGTTATAGTTAGCCGTCAGCTTTTGATTGGTTAGTTCAAAGTGGAGACCAGATGGTGTTTTTGGAACAATCTTCCAACTTCTCTCTGTTTCCTAGAGATAGTGCCAACACAAATTGTTTTTTTCCCCTTTCTTAAAGCTCAATTTCCAAACTCTCCGGGTCACTGTAGACAGCTGTTCTCCACCAGCCCAGCCTCAGATACCAGGAGTGTCGGCTGCCTTTCAGCGATGGCAGAGCTGTTTGCAGGCCATTCACTTGTGGCTTATAGCCTTAGCAATATGGGCTGACTGTTACATGGCTGGCTGAGTGGAACACAGCGAGGGGAGAACAGAACGACTGACAACCTGAGGTCCAATCTATTGTTCAGGAGACATCCTACCGTAGAGCAGCAAATATTACCTTCAAACTGAAGGCAGATGTTCTGGTATCCAAGCTGTACATCTCCTAGTGCATAAATAATAATCCTGGTTTGGCTATAGATGCAATCAGAAGATGGTAGTCAGATTAGTATAGAACATCAGACAGACCCTCCAGGCATTGGTAGTGTGGTACGAAGTAATAATCCTAACACATAAAATCATATGAGATAAGGCTATATAGCATCATTAAAGCAAGGTTAATTTAATGTAAAGAAAACTCCGAGCTTCCTTGCTCTCCGCTTATCTTTGTGCTCTTACCAACTCACTTTCAAATTTTGTCTCTGATGAATTTGCCATTATCTGCTTGATTAAGCAGGGAGAGCATGTAGCTGAGCCAGCTACCAAAAGCAAATCCTCCCCAATTGCACATCTGCATGTGCTTTATTAATTAGTCTCAACAAATGGCATTCATTTTCCCCCCACATGGCTCAGCTTGTTTGCAATGCAAACACCCAAGAAACCTTGGCTTTGCTCATCCCCTGCGTATTCGTTTCCCACTGAGTGTTTGAAAAAGTGTTTCTATGTGGGGCAATGTGCTGCAGATATACAGCTGGACTTGAAAATATTTGAGGCATATTTCAAGTTGTGTGATGAGTGGAATTCAGCGGGACATTAAAATGTGGCATCAGAATCATATTTCACCGCAGTGGTTTTATGCCGTGGGTAGAGGAGCTTACTGATTAAAGTCCAAAGGGTGAAATGCAAGTTAGAGAAAACAGCATCAGGGGGGTAGTAAACCCTCCACTATCAAATAATTAAAGCCAGCTAATGGATTGGTATGGACAATAAAGTAGTCTAGCCAAGCTTTTGAATCACCTCCACTGACTCCAAACTCCTTTTATTTTGGCAACATCACTGGTAGATACTGTATTTAGATGCAAATCTGTCTAACATTAGGTCAGATAATGCTGTATAAACCACTGTGAGAATGAAAATACTGAGGCGGATGTAAATCATTAGCATTAAAGTGATGAAGAAAAGAAAATAGCACAGTCAAATGCATTGGATTTTAGACTGGTTTTAATGGACTGGCTTGTGTGCTTATTGCTCGCATTTGGATTGTTGAAAAGACGAAGCTGAGAAAAAAAAAAGGGCAGATAAGCGTAGAAGTTAGTGGATAACAAAACGTTGAGAAGGGCACACAGACGAAGAAGCCTTTAATTACTTTTGTTACTATTAATATTATCTCGCTAATACATTCAATTAGAAAACTCAGGCCGGCAAAATAAATGAGACTGTAAATTATTAATACACACAAAGAGACACGTAATAGGCAATAGCAGCATTTATTCAGAGAGATTTAAATGCTCAGCGGACATTACCCTCATTTTCAGGAGCTACATAGCCATTCGGGGAAATTTGCTTATTTGCTATCTTACAGCGTATTTGATGAGTTTCATCAATACCAATCAAATCAATCAATATCAAATACAGCGCTATCACGGTGTCAGGGTACTTACCCTTTATTCAATAGCCGTCAACTCATAATTTCCCACGTCTGATTACAGAAAGGGAAATAAGTTAAGTTGGGACTTGTGTAACTGTCCATGCTGTCAGCAAAGACGCGTAAACTACGTCCTTTGAAATAACTTCTAAGTTGGTTTTCAGCAAAGTAAATTGAGCCAACTGTGAACGTTGCTGTGAACTTAAGGCAAGATTTCTATCCAAAGAACAAATCTATTTCTATGCCAGCAGATTATAATATAACTCAATAAGATCTTGGAAGGACAGCAGTGGCTACAGAGAGCAGCAGCGCATAAGTGAGTCATGGTACCGGGACTCACCAGGGTCCCACAGACTAATAGCAGCTGTTCACCAAAGACTGCTATTAATCCCTCCATTTTTGGAATGAGACTGAGGCACATTGCAGCACTAATTACAAAACTCATGAGGGCACAAAGTGAAAAGAAACATGAAACAGAATTTGGTATCTGCATCGAACAAGGCAACAAGGCAAATTATTTTCATAGAGGTATTGGCACCTTTTTGGTGCCATTTGGTGGTCAGAAAGGATATCTCAAAAGATGTTTTTGTTTTGTTTTTTTGTCGTTTAGAAAGGTGATAATAAATCTGATCCTCATTCATATATGGATGACAAATTATTCATGTTTGGTATTCATCATACCTCCCTGACATGAATTATGAATATGTGAACATGAATTCCTTTAAGTCTATGTTTACCAAACACATCTACTTCAATGGGACAGAAAGCTCATGAAGATTTGGCATTGTTTCATGGTACCCAAATTATTGTTGAACATATGGTACATCAGCGGCAGCTTAGCTACTGGCTCTGCACTTTTTCTGGTAGTGTTTAACACTGCCAACAATTATGACCAAGAATTGTTAGATCTTGACGTGCGGCTGGTTCCTGCTGTAGATTAGAGAAAGAACAGCCCAGCACAGTTGTTAAAAAGAGATGGTCAAGAGTTACATTTATTTCACGAGCTGACAAGCTGAGAGGGAGCGCCTGAAGGAACCATTGCATTGATAGGTAGGATGATGACTCTCACTTTCTCTGAGAAAGGCTCACGAACTGCAAGGCAGAAGAAAGAGAAGTTTCAGTTTCCCTTTCTTGTGTTCTACAGAGATAGCGAGTACATGCTCTCCTGTCTGACCTCGTTAAAATCTTAGCTTAAAGTTTTGTTTATTGTTGAGTTAGTATGATTGATGAATGAGTCACAAATAAATCAACACTTCCAAATTTGTGTTCTGAGAAGCAGGAAGGTTGTTCTTGAATTTCACTGGAATGTGAATTTTACCATGATGGCCTGGAGACACAAAAAGATCATTATGTCAGGTTTTGCCTCTTGCGGGGAGCTATTAGGACAATCGGATAGATTGGAAGATTGGAAGATTGCTCAATGAAAATGATTTCTATAGTCTGATTCAGCTCTGCTTGGCCTTCATGTCATTTAAGGACTCACCTTTCCTGGCTGCATTCTTTAGAAGATCCAGCCTCTGAATCAGATATGACAACATACAATATTTATCACTCAGCTATCCTACTCCACTGAACTCTATGGGGAAACAATCACATAGACGAGACTTGTCGAGACCTGGTATCTGGTCCTTTGCGGTGTTTGGTGTAAATTATAACTGTAAATCAAATTTTATTACAGTACCACATTAACCCCAGTAAACTCAGCTTTTATCAGTGCAAGACACATAAAAGGCAAAACAAATCTCAATACACATTTGCAAAAAGGAAAAAAAAAGAAGAGAGGTCGCAGTTGACAAACACAGTTGTCATCACAGGTTGTATTTTCCTATTTCAGCAAGATGTCAAAAGCTGTTGTTGAGCCAAGCCCCTTGAAATGAAATTAAGCAGCATAAAAAAAAAGATACTCAACATAAATGAAAGTTCAGTTACAGTATGTTTCATTTCAGGAGCAGCTTAATTTGTAAGTGGATCTCAACACAAACTCCGGAGGCTCTGCTGAACTGTGTCTAACGCTTTACCTGTCAAGTCTGCAGAGAGGCTTTGCCTTGTGGGGGACAATTCGAATCTCGACAATTATTCTCTTCTGTCTCTCGGTATGATCTCTCACTGTGAAAAATGTTTTCAGGAACTTTAATTGTGTAAAGAGCACATTTTGGAGTGCTTATGAGAAATCTGCTGCACTCATTTTTCAGGGTTAAATTATACATTCAGAGGTGAAGATGACGTTACTATGGTGAGCAATTTATCACAGACAAACCATTACACATGGTGACAAATCAGTTTACATGGGCAGACTCCCCTTTCTGACTGCATGTCAAAAAGAAAAAGAAGAGGAAAGAAAAAAGAAAAATGACGAAGACAAACTGCAAGGCTTGCAAACACTAACAACTTTTAATCATTTTTCTTCTGCGCCTGAGTTGGCCTGTTCGTGCCATGCCCGCTCTTGCCATGCTTGCCTCTTGTGGTGTACATAATGAAAAGAATGGAGCCGTCAGTCATAATGGCTCTCTAAATAGCATTTTCTGCTTTATTAGTCATACTTAATGGTGTTGAAGGGGCTGTGAGTGATGCAAAATCCCTTTGTTCAAAGCTCTTCTCTTACTGTGAACGCTTCTTGATCGAAAAAAGAATCCCTGACAATTGAGGCTGAATGTGTTTTACACGCCGGGCTTACTTTGTCTATTTTAGAGGGGAATTGTGCATGTTCTCATCAAAAAGATAGATGGCATGAGAAAGGAAATAAAAGAGGTGGAGACAGTGTGCATTCTGCCACATCAGGCAGGTAGTTTGACCAAAATGAAAAAAATGAAAAGAGACAATTCCATTCATTTGAGAGGGACACCTCCTTTGATATTTGATTTTAACGAACACAGAAGTGATGCATCGCTAACCCATCCACCCACTCACAAGGTATAAAAGCAAAATAGAAACCAATTTTAAATATCCATCAGAGCCTAAAATTAATCTTCAGCGTTTACAGTGTTCGTCACCTGTGCCAGTTTGACCTTTACATGTGAGAAATGCAACATATTTTGAGAACCATGTGTCATACAAACACTTTCCCCATCTATACTTATCGTAATTAAAAAACAAAAAACAGAAACAATAGCTCTCAAATGGAGAGAGAATGAAAGCAATAAAGAAAGAGAGGGAGAGGTATACTTACGCTGGATGTCAATTGTGACGCTGGTCTCCTTGCCACTGGGAACTGCCTTGTTGGAGGCCTTGCAGATGATCTGCTGACCTGTCTCGATGTTGGAAGGCGAAAGGTACAGCGTGCTCACGGTGCTTTCTCTCCTACCATCACGGAGCAAGGTCTGCAAAGAGTAAAGAGCGACTGAGCAAAGTTTAAAGCCAAAGTACAGGCAGTTGTGCAGATGTTTTGTAGTTTTCAAGCCTTTAAATATATATAGAATAAGGCTGGATGGCCTTGGTGAAACCATGGATTCACTTTGATAATCAATAATGCAACTGCTTTGATTTCGGGTAGTAAACTCCTAATACTTTATCGTCCAAAAACTGACTGGATCATACTTTAGTAACTTGAATTAAAGTTGGGATTGTAAACAGTTTAAAAGATGGGAAAAGATGTTCACCTTAAGCTTTAATGAAGAAGGTAAAAAACTGGAGGGAAAAAAAGCAGCAGCAAATTCATGAATTCACACATCTTGTCCTTTGGGGAACCAGAGGCAAAGCTGATTGTTATGAAAAAAATAAATAAAATGTAGAAATATGTTTTTCAAGCCTCTTTTGTGTGTCTGGAGAGCTGCGCTCTAGTGCATGGCTTGTCATACTCCACAAAGGAAATCAATCTTCTTTTCAGCGCTCATCCTCTGAGCCCTACATTGTGGAAGCCATCTGGAATCGGTTGGTAGCGCTCAGTAGCTCTCACTCTTCCTCAAACGCTCAGGGGAGGGCTCTGAGAGTCTATGTTAACCAGTGCGGGACAGTCAGAGACAAAGTCACTGACTAGAACAAATTGTGTGGGCAACGGGACTCAGTGTGGTCAACCACAAAGTCAAGATACATTTCCTTTGCATTTCTTTGAAGGAGGCTCCATGTTGCTCTCTGCTTTTAAAGAAAAGAAGACCCCAATGTGGTGCAGCACATCAAACATTTTCTGAACATAGAAACAGAACAACTGTGTTGACCAGGGGGAGCTCACTGCGGACATGCCTTGCTGCACTACTACTTTTAGATTACCCTTACATATGTATGGATTGCTTGGATAGTTCCTTTATTTAGATTTTTACAGTGTAGACAACATTTCAGCTTCTCAGCCACTTTGTCTGTACATGTAAAAGCACTTCATATATGCACAAGAGATTTGACAATTTCAACCAGCATAATCATTAACCTTGAAGTCTGACTGTGGTTCACTGTCATATGTACAAACCATTAGTAATTATCTCCTCATTTTCATTTAATAAAACAGCTTCTATTAAGTAGCATTGAAATCTGTGTGCTCTCCTTCTTTCTTATATATACCATATTCTGGATAGTATAATTAAAATGTCATGGACTTATAAAATTAGATAGCGAGACATTTCAAAAGAAGTCTTATCATCTAACTGCTGCTAGGTTCATTTAGCTGACAGCGCCTCCAAAACACCTGTGATGTTTTTGGGATGTACTGATGAGCATTTTGCTGTATGAAGACATTCAAATGCTGTCAGTGTTTCTGTGAAGTCCATTTGTATGTGAAGAACCATTGCACGAAATTCATAGTTGTGCATGCGTCACTTCTAAAGCAGAACACATTAGCTGTCAGACACGGGATATGTCAATGTAATATCCTTTCTGACACAATCAGGATTGTTTCCCTCGTCGCTCTGGACCTGTCTCAAGTCATTAATCTTTGAAAGGGGGTTAGTTTGCTGCTGCATTGAATTCAACACCATGTCACATTACAAACTGATAAATTTTCTTATGGCTGCCTGCAGCCCATTTGAAAAACACTTTTAACCATAGTAGGAGTGGAAAAACGGAAGTAACATGATTGAGATAGAAAGGGCTGCTTTTTTCAGGTGTTTAATGCATTATATGATTTCTGACCTCTAGAGGGTAAAAGAAACACACCAGAGTGCCAACTCTCAACTTATCAAGCTGAGTGTTGTGCAATGTGTTAGCAACATTAGTAGAAATTGTGAGCTCCCAAGACAAATCCTAACATTTCCTGACATTTCAGTCTTTATTTGAGCTGGTCTGAGCTTTTACCAAATCTCTGCTATGCTTATAATTTTCCAGGGTTATCTTTTGTTGTCAACGAGGCTCTAATTTTAAGATAATCATCTTCCTCACAAGCGGAAGAAAAACACAAGAACTACACCTAACCCAAGATGGCAAGCATAATAATCTAATTTAGCCTAATTCTGGTGCCAGAAAAACACTACTAGCAGTTTGTGTATAGTTGACATGCTTTTATTTTGTACATATTATGGCGATTAAAAAAAATAAAAATAAAAATAAATAAATAAATAAAATAACATTAAGCCCAATTTAATTTGATAGGTGAACTCATTACAATTTCACCTTCACCCACTCTATTGCAGAACATATGTCTTTGCTGGATGCAGCTGAAGCATCTCATATGTTTGAGACATTGTCCACAAGAAATCACATCTTTTCATAAATGCTACAAATTTCACTTTAATATAAAGCAGCTTAGTATCACATTTAACCTGAAACTATCTTCTTTGATAAATAATTTAATTAATGGAAAACATTAACGATCAGAATCACAAATACTTTATCAATCCCTGGAGGGGAATTTGTGCTCATTATGAAATGTTCATATATTAAATTGACCCACTGAGATCTGGCTGCTATGCAGAAAAATTCTTTATTGGGTCGGTAATGGAACTTTAGAAGAGAGTAGTCTCCTTGGCATGGTACTTAATTTACCAAGTGAGCAAAAGCTCAAGATATATACATCATTAATATTCCGACTATCTATCCAACATGCCTTTTGTCTTGATATCAAATGCATTTCTGGGTTTTTTCAGTCAATCATGTTTAATTCTGGACCACACATAGAGTATTGTACTAAAACTTTTAATTGCTTTGACATTGTAGTTCTTCTAAAAATAAAATGAAACCCTGCCACGTAAATAAGTTGCCTGTGGTTAACTTCAATTGCCTCAAGAAGATCATTTCAAAAGGTGTCACACTCTTGTGGATCACACTCTTAGTTTCAAGCATGAATGAGGTTAATCGGTTTGTAGAAATCATTTGGCACTATACAACATGTTAGTGCTGAAGGAAAAGAGCCCTTTGACGTTAATATTTTCCTCTGCTGCTGGCATAGACCACCCCCCTTACAACCATACTGCAGCAAAAGAAAGGCAACATGTTAAATGCCCACTCATAGTGTAATTGCTTACTGCGTATTGCGTATAATGATTAAAATGCTATAAAGTCTTGCATAAAAAAAAGAAATAGCAAGATTGAGAGGCAGGAAAAACAATTGAACACTCATAAGACAAAGTGTGGAAACAATTCAAAATAATTTCTTTCTCTTTTTTTAAATCATATCCATCAACAGTTGCAACCTTATGTTAACTTTACCATTTGTAGCTGGCAGAAAAGAGCAAAGCTGTGAGAGTACACAATAAAAAAAACAAAAACAACAACAAAAAAAACTTTTCTTGCCAGAGCAAGACCTTTTCACATAAAAAAAACAACCACTGCAGTGATATAACTCCCCAGTCTCCTGCTCACCCCTCAGCTTACCACCAGAGCATAAAAAAAACAAACAAACAAACAAACAAACAACAACAACTACAACAAAAAATCAGTATGTAGCATACTGGGGAGAATGGCTTTCTGGATGGGGAATGCATCATAGTTTTCAAATTAATTGTTGTGTCATTGCAGTGCAAAAGTATCACAGAGCAGATGAGCACCGCTTCAAACCACAGCTCAGTCCTGGAGGCTGCATTTTAAAAACAATCCTTTGCTTTTTGCCACTGAGCAACCCCACCGGAGCAGATGGGATTCTGGGGTTTGAGCAAAGGGAGAACATCATTCATTATTATCCTCTGGCTTCACAACTAGTCTTGATTTTTTGAACCGTTCAGCTCACTGTGACAAGCCTCTAAATCATTTGGGGTGTCCCTTCCACAATATTCCACAGGTCTGTTTTTTTAGAGCTAATCTCATCAGCAATCCCAAATTGGTGCCCCTATAATATGGTGTACTGACCAATAACTAAGTAATATCTTTAGAGGTGTTTTTTTATGTTTTATTTTTTTTGCTGGAAACAGACGGTGGTCGTAGTGGGGAGTAGGTCCCCTGAGATTAGTAGATACCCACTGTGCAAGTTTTTATGCTGAACTGAGGTATATTAGGCGCTACAGTGACTAACTAGCTCAGAAACTGGACAGGCTAGGGCTACCTGGTTAGCATGTTGACAGTACAGTAGCTACAACAGAACAAAATAAGTGATTGAAATAAAAGAAAAGTTGAAAATTGGAGTCGGTTCCCACTGCTGGACATAGCCTCTGACCAAGAAAGGAAGTTTGATACCGAATATCTGTGAAAGCCAACGTTGGCTATGTAGCAATAGCAAGAACTTATGCATATAGTATCTTTTATCAAACCTTCTCTCTTTAACCACTGGTCCAGCAAATGGTTTTTGAAGAAGTCATTGATATGAGGTTTTTGTGGAAAATTATCTTTAGGTCAGTGTCAGATGGTGTCATTAGAAATGACACCATCAAAAATATCCATTTCGGTAAATCCACCACCACATCTGCTCAGATTAGTCCTCATCTGCAGGATATGAGAAGACCATCAGAGCAGATGATTACGCTTACAAAATGTCCCCTACTGCTCTTCGGACCCCAAAAACGTCATCTTCTTTTAATCGAACCCATAATGGTAGGCAATAGGGATAAGAGTGAAGAGAGACATACTTGGGCTCAGTGTAGGCATGTGCACATCCATCACCTACCAGCACAGAATGTTCTCATATCTGCCTTTCCTTTGAGAGGATGTGAAAGCAGGAAGCGTGCTCTCTGTCCACCATTAATAAGCAGCATCTCCAGCAATCACTTTATTCAAATCGGCCAGTGCCAATCAATGGCATTTATCTGCTCTTTGGAAAACAAACAAACAAACAAAAAAAAAAAGCTGATAATAGGACAAGGCGTGGGGTGGGTAGTACTCTAAAAGTTCTGGTCCTCTTTATGTCCTTTGTTTAAACAAAACAAGACAGTGCTGACTGGATGTTTAGCCTTGTGGGCTAATGTCAGCCAAGAGTCTGTGAGGTCAGGTGATCATGATATTGGGCTGGTGTGAACAGTATCTATTGTTTATGATGGCATCAATAGTAGAAACAGGATCTGTTTTTGACAGTAACTATGCACCATGAAAGGGTTCAAGCAGATTCCAGCATAGAAAGTGACATCTTAGATAGTATACCTTGTTCGGAAGATGAAGAGAAACAAAATGCCACTGAAGAAGACGATCAGCAGACACCAGAGAGAAATGCTAATTTGTTGATAGTCCCGTGATCTTGCAGTGTGCTTGTCTGAGTTAATTTGTGTACTGGTGCAACAAAAGGCCAGCCATCTATCAAAATACAAACTGCATTTTCTTTTTCTTTTTTTTTTTTTTTTTATAATTTTTTTTTATTTGCTTTTCAGAGATTACATTGGAATCCCAATATGTATATCAGAAATTATATATATATCCTATCATAAATTTGCTTCCTCTTCCTCCACCCTCTGTGTTAAGTGCTGCTCTCAGGAAGATACTATTATACATGCGTTCTGGGAATGTGTGAAGGTTCAAAGAATCTGGATGGAAATCCAAACCTGGTTAGCAAATAACTGCAGAATGCACCTTAAATTATCTGCATTAGAATGTCTCTTGCAGAAAACAGACCATCTGAAATACCCAATGGGATGGCAGGTGATGCTTTCCTCTTTAGTCCTTAAAAAACTAATTCTGAAAAATTGGAAAGACACGCAAACTGGATTTTCAGGGGATTTAATTTGATAAAGGCAGTCTGGATGCTGAGGCAAATGCCCACCAAAGACTCAGGCAGTCACTATGAAACACCTGATGTTTAATGATGATGGTCAACACTACTTTAGTTATTTACAGCAAAGTGTGACGTACGAAAATGTGTCACAACAACTGTTTGCACTTTCTGTCTCAGTTTACTCTTCTTCGCTGAAAGCACAGTTGTCCACCATTCCACACCCATCTTGTCCCCAGCTAGTCTATAAACCTGGTATGACACAAACGTCTATGCTTACCTTGGAGTACATGGCCCCATTAAGAACCTCTCCATTGCGGATCCAAATAATTGAGGCTGCAGGCTTGGCGTTGTCAGCATGGCATGTCAGATTTAGTGGGTCACCAGCCCTTAGGCTCACCACTGGCCCTCCACTGATGACTGGGTCCTCTGGGGGAACTATCAATACAGACACAGAGAAAGGGGGCTGTCAGCCATATGATAAACAGATGATAATGAATGGATGATATACTATCAGCAAATCAATACAGACCGTGTACTTCTTTTAGTAAAGTATGTAAACATGTAATTCAATTTTTAATCTAATTTAATTTATATTGCTTGAACTGCATCTGTCTTATTTATGTTATATATTGCATGAGATAAAACTACTGTCTCTACAATTAGTCCCCTTAAGTAAATAACTGCATGACACCTAACCTCCTCAAACAGTTAACTCCCATATAATGGGTGTACTTATGTCGACAAGAGAGAAAGTTCAAGTTTATTGTACACAAATTACATTTCTTTATGCAATAAAAGCCACATTTACTTGCTCAGGGAAGTTAATGATTTCACAGCAAGAAACAGATTTATCCTCTATTTAATAAAAAAGCAGCAGTAGATTGTAGAGTTTAAGGCACCAAAAGCTGGAGACAGGTCACAGCGTGAACATCTAAATAACAATCAGCTCTGCCATCAGTCAAATCCCCCCTTTATACATACAATACACATAAATGTCAGGATTAAATGTAATTAAGTCTATGTGTAACCCACCTCCAGGCTTTGACAAATACAAGAGTGAGAAAAAAGCATCACAACAGTGCTATATGTGCCTGTAAATGGCACTGATCAAAGACCTATTCCTGTTTTACCCATGAGCTGATCTATTTTTTTCTTCTTTTTTTTTTTTAACTGAAGCTGCAGTGAATTATTGATTGACCTGAGTGCTCATTACAATGCAGATCTGGGGCAAGATGAAATCAAAGGCTGCAGGCAGCTGCCATATTCCCCTGAAAAAGAATCATGATTCGAAAGAAGGTTCTTATGGGTTTGATTTATGCTGTCAAATAGCACTGAGATGAATGAAAAGAAAGAAAATTTAATTTGAGACACTGTTTTGTACATTTAAGGACAAGAAGTATAAAAGGATTATTTTACGGTACGCATAAACAACTGTGGTGCGGGAGAGTTGTGTCTAAAGAAATCTTTGTAACTCAAATGAAATTACATAAAAAAAAAATTATTTATTTACTTATACATAAACTTTGAATATATATATTTTTTTAATGACAAAGTCCACTGTTCCCATGCTGGGTTGATATTTCATCATGTTTCAAGGCATTCAAATGAAATGATGCAGCACATTTTACTATGTAACTGTTATATTTCAATTTTATGGATAATGCAAATGCTGTATCAGCGCTGTATCAAGTTACGGCTAATGCAAACCAATCATTCCACAATGATGAAACTTCACAGTAAAACTAGTGAGACAGTGACTGATGTTGTTATGAAGCAGTCACAGCAAATGCGATGTGTTTGTTACTGCCATAAGTGGCAATTACACGATCAGTCATCAAAAATGTGCCTAAAAGAACAAGACAAGGTCATTTTGGGATTATTATTATTATTATTATTATTATTTTTATTTATTTTTTTATCAGTTGAAGGATCAGTTTTAAAAATTACTGATTGCAGATGAAGTGCGGAAACTCCAGTGCAAGGTTACAAGGGTTACAGCATAAAGGTGAAGCTTTAGTCTATAGCACAAACGGTCCTTGTATGATTTGTAGCATGATGTAGAGCCAGCGGAGCAACACGCCAACACTGATCATAAACATCAAACTCCAGTTCTTCTGTGTCTTCAAGTGCTGCTGTTGATTAGAGCATGGGGGTGGCATTTTGCTGTTATGACTAATGCCCTATGACTAAAAACATGGAAAATGTTTGCAAGCATCATAACAACATACTCACAGTAAGTAAAGTAAAGGCTGAATCAGAGCAGTGCGGCAACAGTGAGGTCTGGAATAGACCAGACTAATAACTCTGACCAACTGGACCAGTAAATCAGCTATTTCAAAGACTATTCCCACTCATGAGTTCCTGTTGTGTGTTTTCAGTTTAAAATTCAGTGTTAATTCTGGCTCGCTCTTTCATCTGCTCTTTCATTAATATGCGAAAGGATGTGAGAGGTGGAGGAATCTCAGGTCAGCACTGGTAGATCAGACAACAGAGTTTGCTGATCTATGCAAGTGTGAAAGAATCTTTGTGAGAATGTGGTCACCTTCTGGTCCTTCATTAGCAATCGGAAACAAGGTCAAGAAGATCATGAGTTTATTCTTACGCTAAGAATAGAGCTACTGTATAATGTGCAAATGAGACAGAGAGCATGTGAAAAGCATTATGAGCTGGCACTCTTGAGACAATTCTCCCATTTGTCAAAAGCAAAGTTGAGGCTTGGTGATAGCACTGTGGCAGTTGATTGCAGAGATCCAGTGTTATTGGCTTGCTGTCACTGCTCTTTTTTGCACAGATGACTGAAACATTAATTAAATGTCAGGCACATAAGGCAGCAATTTTTTGTGGAAGGAGGAAGATTACAAAGGAATGTCTGATAGTGAATGAATGATATGAGTCCCTTTCTGCACATTCCAATGAGGTTATTTCCCTGTTATTGTGTAAAAGTGCTCAAAAACTGAGAGATCAGATGAGTTGTGCTCCATCTTGAAGGGCATATGCCTCTTTCTTTTTTTTTTTTTAAACACATATTGGAACTGAATCGTGCCAATAAATACATGCTACAGGGTCAAAAGGCGACACATCTAATGAATGTGGTTATACCCTCTCAGCCTCTTTCAGTACGTCAGTTTGACCTTTAACAGCCCCAGCTGTCTGCTACTAACCAGCCTTATATTTTCCATTGAAGGGTGTCAGAGTATACGGTGCAAGAGTAGTTTATGATTCCATGCATAGTGAGGAAACATACAGTATGAAAGACCAGGTCTCAGCCAGACCAAATAGAGCACTGCTAAACTTTCAAGTCATGTCCCCCTGTATGGCTGCCAGCCGGCTAAAAACTGGGGGTGCATTGTGAGGAGACTAGGAGATGAAGGACATGTCTGGCTACCTCCATCCTGCATCAACACTTCTATATACTTCTGTCCTTCAGTGTGAAGACAGTTTGTGACAGCTAGGACTGAAATCATTTTCTGTGTAACTACCAATCAGCTTGTGCTCCCGGGCTTCTTTCTGAGATTGCCATCACTAAAAGTGCATGGACTGAATACATGAATGAACACAAACACACAACAAGGAAAAAACTAATTTAAATCGATATTTAACACTCCCTCTTCATCCGAGATCCTCCACTGAGTCCGCCTTATGATTGCCAGGTGTGACAGTTATACAGAGGCCAAGCCTTGAACTTGAGTCAGCCATCATCATTACTGGGCTGTTTGCAAACTCAGCAGTCCCTAATGGTTCTAAATTAGCTCTTTACTGCAGCCATTCGATGGACTTGGCATAAGTAGTGTGGTCAGTGGTACAGATTGATTACTCCTCTTTAATTACAGGGCTGACTCACTGCAGACCCATGCTCCACTCACTACAATTTTTAAGGGGGAGGGGATAATAATCCCTTTCAATACTTTCAAAAATTTACATTCTGCTGTGCACGTGTACCAGCAGGCACCGACATTCACACATTCAGGTTTTATGGAGATTATTGACAACTGATACCAGATCAATCAGTGATTTCATTAAGTCACTATTAATCAAAGATGTAACGCATATGTTTTCAGCTTAATGCTTTAAAATAGCTGCGAGACACAGGAAGTTCATTACTTTCATCATTTGAATTAGTTTCTTTGAGATAGTTTGACTCATGGCTTTATTACATCCTAGGTCATTACATGGGTTATAAACTCTGAGCAATTTTTTTTTTAAATTTGCAGGAGAAATCCAACTGGTGATGACTAGTCATGACTTATCATTAACCCATCCTGATGGATAAGATAGGCCATTCCATCATTACTGGTTTTAAGGTCGCTAAAATTTTATGGAGGTCCGTCACCTCGGCCAGCCTGAGATAAGACTTGAGATTCATTTATGTATTTTTCCAAATCTACCAATGCTAGAGATTTCTGACTATAAAGCCCATCTTGGATACATCAAAAAGAAAAAAGTGATGTCAGAAAGCCTGGAATTCAGTGAGGTCATTCACTTTTACTGTATAATCAAAGATATCCATAAATGAGGCCAAGGCATAGTGATGTGTAATTAACTGAATAGCATAAGGCCATAAGTCCGTCACCTCCGAGAGGAGCCTGGATAAACCCCGGAGGTCATAAAGCTGCCTCTTGTCCCGTAATGCATATGAATTCTCCAAACACCAAACATAAAATTCCCCAAGCACTGAACATAAAACTTAAAATCTATTTGAGGGGGAGCGGGTAGCATGTGTTGGAATTGGAACAGAAGTCCACACCAGTCTGGTAACAACTGGTGTTGCTGATGGTGAGCCTTCAGGCCAAACCAATATTTGGGGGACCTTCTCCAAAGCAGCCAATGAAGTCCTGCAAGCACCCCCAGCTTTCCAAGAGCATGGGCAAGGGAGCAAAAGCAATTTGGAGGCGAATGAATGAGAGAGGGCTCCTCACAAGGAGGAGGCTTGATGGTATAGGGGAGGGAAAGGCTGGCGATGTGTAGCTGCTGTAATGCTGTGCTTCAGCAGACGTGACCTGAACAACGATGAGCTTCCTGACTTGCCTGTCTATTTCAGAAGAACGTGTGGCACAGGCCGCCTGTCACCCCGCTGCGACAGCTTGCAGAGTTTATGATGGATAGATCAGAAAGAGAAAGGAGAGAAAAAGGAGAGGGGAGGAATATCCAACGCAGGTGGATACAAAGAGACATGTGTGGCTCAACGGCCCAAATCACTGGCCCTCTTCAAGTGTTGTCATTGTACATCTGTTTGAAAACCAGATGATCCTCAGCTACAATGGTGTGTGTGAACACATGCACACACAAACAAGACAAGAGAAAGAGGAGGAAAATGAAGGGAAAAAATGAAAGTGAGAGAAACACAAAATCATTTGACTCTCACAAACAGAACAGCAGATGGCAATCACTAACAGCATGGCAGACTGTGCAAAATATATACACAAAATAAAATAAAAATAGCAGCAGAGAATTGATTCATATGAAGGTCTGAGCAGCCACATGGTAAAGGATGATACAGTGGGAGGGTAAATGTGGGATAGAGGAAGAGAGAGAGAATAAATTGAATTGATAAGAGGATTCAAATTTGAGTTTATACAAGAAGAGTCTTTGGCAAAATTTAAATTTAAGTGTAGAATGGGAAGACTTAGTAATCTTTTGGTAGACTTGGTATCATGATCTACTAAATGAGCAGTGCCAAATAAAATGGAGCGAAGGAAGGATGGAGAGGAGATGAGGAGAGGGGAGATGCCAGAGCTGTCAGAGACGTGAAGCGCCTGCTCCGTCACAGCGCAGCCATGTGCAGCCCCAGAAGCTGCTCTGCACAGATTGGGAGGGTGCTGACATCGCTGCTCACCACCCAGCTGAGTTATATGTAGCTATGTGTGTATGTGTGTATGAGGGTGGCAGGCAGGAAGTTTGAAACTCGCCCCAAGGTAAAAATAAAAAGCTGTTATTTCAATGTTTTTCCAATTATTGGTCCATATGGTTTTAGTGGTTCCTCACTGCCAATTTCTTTCTGATAACAATTACAGATCACAGAAGTAAACCTATTTGCTATCTAGTATGAATTCAAATCAGCTCAGCACCTGTACACAGTGGGTACTGTTGTTTTGCAGAGCACAGATGTATTCCCGCCATTTCTCCTCCTGCTGAAATGCTCTAGGAAAAAAAATATAAAAAGCATCCTACATCCAGTCTGTCTTCCATAATCACGCACCTGTTCACCGCCTCTGTGATATTATAGATGTAGTTATCTCTCTGTCTCTTGTTTCAGACAAAATGGCAGAAAAAGCAATGTAATATTAACATTACATCATATTTTCTCTCAGACAGACTGCCGTTTAGGACACCTTATCTCTCACTATGCTTCGACTGAGATGCTTGCCTAGACTGAAATTAACTTTTGTGAGAGACAAATTGGTGACTTACACTAGATGCCTTTTTGTCTTTACTTAACTTCTCTGTGAACTTGTAATTTGACTGGTATGAAATTTCATCTGAGTAGCTCAAAAATTTGACTAATTTCAGAGACACCACTTTTGCAGCAGCACAATGGGGGAAATGGATATGGCTGATCTCCGTGATCTTAAATGTGGAAATAACATAAACAAAAAAATTAGAAGAAATACGCAGTCATTGTGATGAATTGTAAGGTAGTAAAACAATTAACACCACTAGGTTAAGGGACTTTATGCACCTTTTCTTCCCCACTGAATGTGGTTTCTTACAGTATAATACACCCGCTGAGCAGCGCTTCCTCTACAGGCTAGATTTGCTATTGCCAAGTTAATGTGATGATCCAACCAAACTGAGGCTAACTGGTTAGCATGGTAGCTTTGGTAGAAGAAAAGCATACTGAAATGGAAGCATGATTAAGAGTTAACATTGGCACTTCTCTTCACCACTGGAGCTCCTGAAGTCTACTGAACTCAGTGCTTCTTCTAAACCAGCAAATAGACAGCCACTAATGCTATCATTGGCTATTTAGCAATAGCAAGACTTACTTAGCCACTTAAAACAATAGGTACACTCTAAAAAGCCTCTTCTGAGTTTCATGGAGTGATTTTGTATCTTATCGTGCTCTTTTTTTTTTTTTTTGCTCTGACAGTGTCATTTCTCAGCAAGAAAATTTTTTACTGTGACCACTAACAACAACAAAAATAAAGTCAGAAAAAGACACAGGTCTAAGTGACATCGAATGACATGAAAATCATAAAATGTATAGAAGTGACACATGAAATGTTCTTAAAAGTGGCATGCCATTTAACCCCCTTCCCAATATATTAGCATGCACACTCTCAACTGAGGGCAGTATTAGCGCTGCGGACATAGACCGTTGCTGTGACAAACTACACAGTCGTGGACTGTTTGGAACATTTTCTGGCTTGTTTTCAGCATTTAAATTTGACTAATTCATCTGCATCTGTTTTCTCTCACCCTGTCCTCAAAGTTGACCTTCATTACTAAAAGGGTAACAGCTTGATCCTTGACAAATAATGAATTCAGTCTTTTCCACAGAAATGGCTGATTCAGCTTTGGCAATTGGAAACAACAATAACAAAAGGTAGCCTTGAGCTTTTGTGAATATGAATACTGTTGCTGAAGCTTGGTTCCAAAACATTGACAATGCGGGAAAGAAAAACAAATATCAGGCATTCTTGAACACAATGGTCCGTTGAAATGGTATGCCATCAAAAATGTTTGTTAGACAACCAGCATCAAACCGTATCTTTGGCTGCAGGAATTTTGAAAGATCTTGTGGAGGGTCTTTGGGGTTTCACCCTCTGCAACATGTGTCTCTAAGTTTTATTTTAATTATTGAATCATGGTTCAAATGTAAAGCTATCAAAATAAAGAGACTGCCATCTTAGGCAGCAACAGCCTACATAACAAAAAATGTATATAGAACTAAAACAAACTAGTCATCATCACTTACCGTTCTTACTCTTTTTGCTTTATCCTTTCTTGTATTTAGGATGGATTGAATTTAGGATAAATGAAAAATCTCAATGTGACAAAGTTTAAAATATTAAACAAGTCATTGAATTAAAAAAACACAAATCTTTACTTCATCCGTAATTAATGAAATAGTTATGCAGTAGTGAAAAGTCTTTGTATTATTTTTAAAGTTTATCCTTGCCTCGTAGCTTACCTGATATAACTTAAATTAACACACATACAAAGCCACTCGACATTAATTGTGTGTCAGATATCCACGGCTCTGCATTAACAAGAAATTATTTATGGAAGTGAGTTATAAATTAACAACATAGTAAGAAAGTAAAACAGCATTCAGTCAATAAATAGCACCATATTCTATGATATTATGACAGTTTCCTGTGAGGAAAAGATGAACTGGCTCTGGATTTTAAAGAAAAAATGCACAGAACTTTACACAAGTTTTCCAGCTAAAGACCTTAATCAAACAACAGTGATTTCCCCTCCCTTTGTTCTCGTGGTCCCAAACCAAAGGTAAAAAAGATTAGAGCAAAGGTCTGGAGCAACGCCAACTTGCTGCAGGGGATATAATTAGCCTCAAGGGTCTTTTTTGGACCTGAAACCCTCTATTCTCCTCCTTCATGACTAATTCACATGACCTTGATTCTCCTTTGGCATCTGAGGGTACGCCTTCAAGCCATGCAAACGCTCTGATGGGCTAAGTTCACTGTCAGTTTTGTTCGCTGGGTTTTTTGATGAAGGTGCTCCAGTACCGTCTATCAATGTTGATGTGGTCATTGTTTTTCCCTTTTGATCATACTACTGTTGAATGTTACCTGAAACAAATAAAATGGCAGCTTTTCAATGATGGTTTAATATAATGCTGCCACATTCTGGATCCTGTGAACGGTGCGTCTTTCAAGCACAAACTCATCTTTTGAAAGTAAAGCTCAGAAAAAAGGGAAAACATGCAGTTTTCACTCTTTGGCATAGATAAAGGTTTTCCTCTATGTGTTAGGAAATACTTGTGGTATGTTATTTCGGAGTCTATCAAAGTCAAGAGAAGTTCGTCTGATAGGGCACATCGAGGAGTTTGGGTTGATACTGAGTTATGGAAGACGAAGGGGAGGGTTTTACATTTATTCTGCTGTCAGCTCAGGGAGGGCAGGCTACATGTGTGTGCACTAGTGTGTGTGTGTGTGTCTAAGCCGATTGTGTATATGCCTATGCGTTTGTGTTTGTGTGTGTGTCTGTGTGTGTGTATAGTTGTGTGGGGCCATAGCTGTCTTCCAAGTCGATAGACACACTCTGTCACCACTGGCAAGTAATTGACAGCTTGGAGTTTGCAGTGACACGGGCCCTGCATATATTTCCTCTATTACCTTGTGCGTATGTCAGCGTGGAGTTCTCCCTGGCAGCATTCAGGAGTCGGCAACGTAGCTCGGCAGGGGATTAAACAAACATCTTCTATTCAGGCTTTTTGGGTGGAGCGATAAACTCTCTCACAATAACTCGGCCAAATACGTAATAAAGGGTTCCACTTTCCCATTGCTGATTACTTATTTAAAGCCAATCCAGCTAGCTACTGAACTTCCTGTTGCACCTTGCTTGGTATCCAAAAACAAGCATTTGCAAATAATTTGCTTCTGTGCTTTAATTAGTTTGAGTAGTCAATGCAGTGTTTGCCTAATCAGAAAAGCATGGCATCAAGAGGGTTAAAATAAAAAAAAAAATAAATAATTATTTGCCTCTGCTAACGGTAGCAGCGCATGTAAGCTACATGGGAGTGTTTTCAAATCATTTGGCAGTTTCACATCTCCCAAGGATACTGAAAGGACTAAAAACATTGGCATTAAATATGAAATTTTAGTGATGATCAGCTGGCAATTTTACGAATACCATCGTTTATCTCATCAAGGTTTGTACAAGTCTGAATCCATGCCTATCCGAACTATGGCTCTGTCTGTGGTGCTGTAGCAACAGCAAGGATTTTTAACTGCGTCGTCTTATTCCAGTCTAGTCCCTCCATTCTCTGAACATTATACTATCAATATTCAGTTCTGTAGTCAGTGGTTGTGTCTCTAAAATATTTATGAACATAATGATAACTATCAACGTGTAGAGCAAGAGCTGGGCCTATGTGATGATCTTACAGTCCTAATATAAAGCAGCCATACAGAGGCAGCAGGTTGCAGTTGTCTATTACTGCAGAGGATAATATCACTAGCAAATATTTATTACTTATAGAATTGAATAAAGGCTCCTTAAAATAAGTTCAAGCAGCATAACATGAACCATTCCACTAAGATGGTGGTTGTAGGGGTAGTGGGGTCTGCTCCCAACAAAATAAAAGATATGTTTATAATGTTGAAATCTAAACTTCCTTATACAGTAGTGTAAACAGCTTAACTGAGCAAATCCATTTACAAAGACCCTGCTAAAGTCTTTATCAATTATCCTCTTTCCCTGCTGCTGCCCTAGATGCTGTGATCAAACAGGAATGTTTCTGTGAAAAGCTTGGTGTTACAGCTGCTAAACAGTGAAAAGTGAACACTGAGCAAGTATGGAGAGAAAGCAGCAAAGGGTGGGAAAGTACAGCCACAACAGCCATTTTTAGCTCTCTCTGTAGAGGTATCCATAATTATTCACTCATATCCATTTGCAGGGAGGCTTGGCAGCCTGAGAAATGTTATGCCGCAATTTGTCTTCCCCTCTCTCTCCATCTACTGCTGCCTTCTCCCCAACAAATCGTTAGTTTCACTTTTCATTAGGCTGGATCAATAAGGCGGATCAGTCGCTCGTGGCGAGGATACTGCGTGGCAGACACCCCTCTCCCTCTCGCTGAACTCTTTTTCTCCTCATTCCTTCTCCCTTGTTCTCTTTCGCTTTGTCATTGACTCCAGCTATCTTTTTCAGCAATCCTCCAGCGCGGGTAGTTGTAAGAGGCAGCAGGAGACAGGAAGCACCAGGGAACTTGAAGGGCCCAGGAAAGAGATGTGATTGCACTTGTGTTAGCCAATAAAGCAAGATTGGCAATGCTGAATGATAACCCAATAAAGTTTAATTAAGACACTGTAACCTCTCAAGCTTACAGTAATAATGAAAATGGGGCTGCACACAGAGGAAGGAAATTAAAGTGAAAATGTAAGGGTGTGTAAGAGTTCTTTCATATTGACACTACAGTAGATGCCAAATGGGAAATGGTAGCATTGATTTAATTCACTTCTGATTATTCCAGTATTAAACACATCTTTTAGTATCAGATTTGTTGTGAATATTTTATACTATTTTGGGTGGTGTATGTGCATGCATTAAGATGGAAACACAATGCACATTTTCATCGTTGGGTCAATGAATCAGGCCAAATTCTCTCCTTCACAAACATGTGAAAGAGACTAATAAAAGACTAAAAATCTGATTTTGCTATTGCTCCCCTTAAAAACTGAAAAAAGTCACTGATACCAATAAAGCTTTTCTCATGAGCTGCTTTGAACCTTAAGGGCCAGAGGCAGTATGTGCCAGTACAGTGGTGTTCTTTGGACTGTGCTTGCGTTTCATTTGGACTCACCCAGCACAGTGAGACGGGCAGGACGGGACCTCATGGCAGCCTGGACAGCCTGGCACTCAAACACAGCGTCATCCATCAGCTCGACACGCTGGATTCGCAAATGATGCTCTCCTGAACTGTGGTCTCCGATCACTGTGTAACGAGGATAGCCTGCAGCACAAACACATTTGTTCATTTTTACTAACCTCCAAAAATCAAAGTTCTGTTCATTTGGCCAAAAGCAAGAGGTAAAGTCATCATTTTTTAACTCCACATACCGCAACAAAAAATCCTAACCAAACACATAAAAGCTCCTTTTTACTGCATCGAGGAAGCTACATGACAAAGTGTTGACTATCATGTTGTGAGCTGTAATTGGCAAACACCTCTAAAATGGGGAAACGGCTAATGCGTCAGTGTTGCAGGAGGCAATGTTGGCATGAGCATGTCAACTTTTATTGAGCTGCATAACAAGATAAATCAAATAGCTGGTTGGTGAGTAACAGATAATTTTATAGGTGAATGCATTTTTTGATTAATTTGTTAATTTACGAACGATGAATTTTCATGCATGTTTTTACGGCACTCCTGAGCTGCGGTGGAGGTTGCTGCATTCTGGAGAATGTTTTACTGCAACCGTAAACAGGAACAGCTGAAGTTTGAGTTGTTTCAGCATTGCTCAGTGAAATGATTTATAGTTTAATAATGCAAGAAAGCAGAGCGATAGCCGAGGGACCTGGGTATTTTACACAAGTCAGCCGAGATGGTTTTAAAGATATCCCCATAACTATTATCAAAATATGCATTGCCAGTGTGTTGTGAAGCATATTCCTCCATTGGGCCAAATAAGAAGGAAAAAGAATGTGTTTGACTGGGAAGCTTTATGGGGTATTTCTCCTGCTTTTGGAATGCCTCATCTCTGATGATCCCCTTTTCTCTCACTCCATCTTACTAATTATTGTGGATACAGCATGTGGAATGAGAGTGTCTGCTCATTAAAAGAGCACTCCAAAAAATGGGAAGTATTTCCCAATTAGAGTTGCTTTTTCCTTCAATGGTTCTTAAGCAACTGATCAATGACGGAACTGGTCGAAGGACTTGGAAATTTTTACAGCAGATCTACGCCAAAGTTTTAAGAAAGCTTCACTCCAAATTTGTGCTTTGTAAAATAAAACTTCACACTTTGGGATCACATGTCATTTCCTTTTCAAAAAAGATTACCATCCAATTGTTGGATCGATGCCAGCCAATGTTGGAGAGTAAAATATTGACTTCTCAGTAACAGCTCGCCAATGACTCATGTTCTCCCAAACACTTCAGTCTTTCACAGTAAAGGTTTTACGGGTTGGTTATACGTTTTAGCACCCAAAAAGGGAAGTAACAGACTGGGCAGCCTTTTAATAGCTTTCAAGTCCTTGAATTTGTCTACAGCAAATAACCCATCCTACACTCAAGGTCCAATTACAGGCTGTTGCTTCACTGAAGCTAGTTGCCTTTAACAGAGCATGAAGTGGGCTCATTTTATGCTGGTGAGGTGAGTTAAAGCTGATTAAGCCACTCTGCATTTCATCCTTCTATGTGTAGCCTTTTATCTTAAGGATCTAAACAATGGCAGGGTGAACGACAGAAGAATGCCTCGATTTAAATATTAGAGCTGTGGAGAAGATAAACAGAGGAAGGGTAAATAAGTGGCATCTAAATAAAAATGGAGAAAAGATGGGAGCTGTAGCGGATGTTTTGTGGCGACAGTGATGGAAGCTTCCCTTTGAGTTAGCCTTCCAAAAGTGTCCTACACTGAGCTATATAGGGGCTTAAAAAAACAGGTTGCAAATGCATTGGGGTTAATAGAGACATGATCACAACTAAAAGCTTTATTCATTAATACCAATAACCACCGAGTGGCGAGGCGATTTCCATGTTTTCATGCCCATGTAAGCGCTTAAAATACAGGAGACACCATTATGTGCTCAAGGTCACCCAGAGAACCATTTTGCTTCAATTTTAGATTCATTGATGATTCAAAGCAATAATACCATTGCAGATCACAAGGGTAACGATCATGGCACATTCTGAGGGAAGTGACCTTGATTTGACTCCAGTCAACTTACCAAGTGCTTCAAATACAGTACCTGTTCCACAAGCAGAATTTACTTTAAATGCACTTTTGTTTTGCTCATCTTCACTCTTCACTGCAAGGTATAAGCCATGTAAATTTCTCCCGTGCAAACAGATGATCTGGCCAATTACTTCATCCGTGCCTCTGGCAACCTAAGAATAATTTTGCTGTGTGAGGATATGGCTCTGTTCCAGTTCAATCTCTGTGCCTTAGCTGGATCCAAAAGGATCAAAGTCATTTGTGGTGGATAGTAAATGATAAGAATGTTATAGTCTCATTTTCAAAGAGGGCGAAGAGGCTGTAATATGTTTTTGCCACCTTATTAGCGCTTTGATTATGCATTTTGTCAGTATGATGGAAATTATACGGGCACACATGAAGACTGATCACCTCTGCACATGAAATGTGTACGTAAAAGGGGCCATTGATCTTAGATCTCAGCAAATTTCAAAGACACAATGTGTTACCCAAAGCAAACAATGTAAAATAGGCCCATTAAGGAGTAATGAATCCATCAGGAGAGAATGGATTTGTCTTGAGGCCGGATCAATTGTTTGTGCACATGTTTGTGTGTGTGTGCTTCTAAGTATGCACCCACTTAAGGCATGAGCTTGTGATTTATAGCATTCACCTAGGGCCTGTTTCACAGAGTGCAACCACCAAGGGATCGAAACCGTTAGCTTCAGCTGTGAACAGGTGACTGGTGTTCAGTTTGCTCTCATGAGAAGATAGAGTGTCACATAGTCCCTGCTGAAGATCTACTAAATGTCATCTTCACTTCTCAACAGCTCAATGTCCTATATAATAAAGTAAACAC
The DNA here is from genome assembly GCA_034769265.1 of Remorina albescens. NCBI lineage: Eukaryota > Metazoa > Chordata > Actinopteri > Carangiformes > Echeneidae > Remorina > Remorina albescens. The sequence goes on along the minus strand of CM068497.1, from coordinate 6,252,698 downwards.
ACTCCCTCCATTTTTACAGTATGTCAACCAAGAGATTCACTTATAGATGTTTTTTTCAGCATCATCATATGTAGTAGATACTTTCCCTGTCATGGATATTCAAGACATTGATTGGTATATTCTGAGCTGCTGTGGGGCTACTTTACTTTTCTTTAATTAGAGTGGAAAAGCATGACACAAAGGGGAATAAATAGGAAATTCCGGGACAGATAGGAATCATTGCCTTTTGTGTTGTGATTTCTTGCACTGAATGGTGAAAGAGTTCTCTCGATTTAATCACTGCTCCTGTGAATGGAGACAAGTCCCAGGCGGAGTATGCAGACACAGCTTCTTTCTATGAATAAACGAGCAGACCTATATTATTGAAATGCTCCATGCATTTGATTCGTTAGACTTTTTATGTACACAGCTGCCACTTTCCTTTCATTGTGTACATCGTGCATTGGATGCACCATCACTTTTACTGCTTCATGCATTGCTTGTTTATGTCGGCAGGCATGATAAAAGGACAGCTGTGGAGCATTTTATTTTGAAAAAGTGTCATCTTTCTCAATAGATGGCACTCAGCCCCTGTCCCTATCTTACTGTTGATTTTAGCAACCTATCTTTTCCATGCAGGAAGCCATTTCTCATCTTACAACACCCTGTGGATTTTTTAAAAAGCTTAAGCAAGAAAGATCACTTCTACTCTACATGTAAGAATAAAAAAATAGTTGTGGAGGCAAGGTCAGGTAGACTACAACTATTCACAGACTTTGGATTATAGCTTGATCTACTGTAGTCGTCTACTACAACCTTCTCTCTTTATTCTTTCCTCTGACTTTGCCTTCTTTGGAAAATAAGATTTTATCTTTTTTGTCTGATCTTGTTCAATTAATAAAATACAAGAGGATAAAATAAACTCTCCAGCTCAGCTCCACTCTCTAAAAACAATTGTGCTCTGTGTTTGTTTATGTTTGTTCCTCTCTCTCTCTCTCTCTCTCTGTCTCTGTCTCTCTCTCTCTTATTCTATCTCTCACACTCATAAGCCCACTCCCTGTCTGTCTCCTCTTTCTCTATAGGAGACTCGAAGACTCCAGTACCATTGTTTACAGCAACCTCTCATCATCCCCTGGGCCTGATAAGGACTTGAAGAGGGAATAGGATGGCTTTACTGGGGCTCTGTCAGCCACTGAGGTTTAATTACAGACCACATCAGTGACAGTGAAGCCCTCTAAGAGTGTTTGGTAAAGGTCAGATGGTAGAAGACCCTCAATCTCCAGTGGAATACATTTTTAATCATTCCTGATCAGAGGAGACTTTTGTGTTTTAAAAATTGCCCCAGTTGGATATCGTGCCACTGCGTTTTGAATTGCAATCGCTGCAAATCTCTTGACGGGTACAGACTTAAGTCGTGTTAGGCAAATTGGAACGCTTAAAAATAAATCCTGTGTCTTGGTAGAGTAACATCCTGTTGTGTATACGGAGAGCTGTGCACAAATTCAGACAGATAACTGTTTTGGAAGAATTTAATGATCATTTCAATAAATGATGTGGGTGTACTGTGCTTTGATACATTTTCTCATTCAATAGCTCAGAGCCTCAAAAGGTTGTAAATGTTTATGTAGAGGAGCAAAGTATTGAATTCATCAAGGTCATAAATATACATAACGTAGTAAGTGGTGGAATAACAGGCTACTAAATGACAGTGCAGTAGTCACTTCTTCTCCAAATTAAATAATTAAGGCAATTACACGTGAGGTGCAGTGTAATTAGAGGATGCCAGCCACTCTTCAAAAAGCCATTTAGCAGCCTGAAGCACCAGAGAAAGACCAGTGCCACTATTGATTTCACATTTCATTCAGATTTTGGTGCTACTCTGCCAAACACAAAATGTAGGGGATTTAAGTCTGTATCTAACACAGAGACATAAATGAATTTTTGATTCTGTTTGGTCATGTAGTGTGATATCATTTTTGATGTTCCAAGCAACACTTGTAACTTAATACTTCTTTGTAACACAATATAATGGGACCTCTTTTATCTGTCTGTGGAATGATATATTTGGCAGAGGGTAGGATGGTGACATGAGGGGGCTTTAGATGACAAACAGCAACCATTTGAATATGACAGTTATATTACAGAGTATAATTAATAGAGGAAACTGAGGGGGCTGAAGAAATGCAGGGTGACAAGGGGATAAATGTTGCTCCTCACCAGAGAGGTCTCTGCCAACTCCCAGCGCAAGGCCATCTTTGATCCACAGGACAACGCCATGGTAACCGGGGATGGTGCATGGTAATGTCACAGGCTGGCCTGCCACCACCACCAGGTCCTGTGGCTGCTGGGAAAACATGGCCTCTACCCCTTAAGAACAAAAGAAAGAGGAAGAAGTTAGGTCCAATCCATTTAAATAATTACATTATTTTAGTTTAATGAAGACGTAGGCCATGGAAGATCCAGGAGGATGAGCAATGGAGTTTTTATAAACACCTGCTTTTAACATTTCAGACGGTGAATGAAATGAAAATGAATGGAAGTGCACCATGTGCTTATTTCTACCAATTTCACTCAAAACACTTGTCAGAGTGAAGTTGAAAGAACCCTATAGGGTGATCTACAAACGTGACATATTCTTTGACTATTCATGATATGGAGACAAGATACTGTACATGCATCAGAGGTGTCAGTGTGACACCAAGACTAAAGCACCGGCTTAGAGACAGCCATCACAGCTCAGCATGGTTCATTTATGAAGGATGTCACTGTACAGATGGGCTAGGCCTGTACACACCGCAGATAACACGATCTTGTCTGCCAACACCGCTCGAGTGGCATACATTAACTCAAGCTCACACCCATGTATTCCAACTGTGCAAGTGCTATTAGTGGCACTCCTCTACTGCGTGTTCAGACAAAAAGTGGTGCGCACTGAACTCCATTAGAGGCAGAGGGTGTATTAATGGGGGGGAGGGTAGCGGGGGCGGGAGGGGCGAGGCTCAGAGTGGTATTGGCAGGCTGCCTATCAACTAAAACAAAATTTTATCCCCTTCTCTCACACACACACACACACACACACACAGACCCTGGCATGCATTCGTACAGACACTCAATCTGATTTGAGAGCATGAATTGCAGTATAATTGTCTCTCATATTTTACGGTAATAGTTTTGATCACAGTTTTTTCTTTGTTCAAAATTTCTAAGTTCATTCTTAAGACAACCTAATATTCCTCGATACGTGGAAAACACAGACACACTGAATTGGCCTCTCACACAATTTGTAATGCAATCATATAAAAGCTGAAAGAATAAAAACGAAGTAAAATGATTAGCATAGCGTAGACAGCCAAACATTCATCTCACAACAACTTTGTATCGCATTGCACTCAACTACTGCTGTTCTCTTGATGCTTATGTTTATATTCAAAGAAAATTCCTTATCATTTTCTAAATAGGGGAAATTGATTGTCTTTTATTGTATGATATCCAACCACATCATAGAAAAGACTGTTGTCAAACTGGAAACCGATTTTAATCTAGTTGGAAAACGCCATTAAAGTCCCCACAAGTCCTTTTTCAGTATTGAACTAAATTCCAGGTGATGGATAGTTTGTTAATGATGAACAGAAGTTTACGTATTGATTTGTGCTATGCCTTCTCTCCCTCCCTACTCTACCTACACAACACAGACAGACAGACAGACAGACAGACACACACATAAACTTGCACAATGCCTCATTTTAATACACATCTATTACTAAAACAGCATCAGGGAAAAATAATGTGCTGCGCCTCAAAGCATACCGTATACTGTAATGACCATTTCATCATCTTGAGACTCAGCAGCTTCTACCTGGCTAGCCAGCCCCTTTGTCAATGTGCATGTTTATAGTAGCAGATGCCGGTGAGGTGAGACTTTATCTCACCATATATATTGCCCTTCAAGCCCAGACAGCTTAGTTCAGCCCTGATTGTGCTCCCCAGTGAGGAGCTTATCTCACCTATTCTCTGCTACTGGGTCAGCACACAGATGAAGCACGCTAACATATAGACAGCTACTCTACAGATCTCCTGGCACATTTTGGAAAAACACTCCAAAGATCACAGGATCTTGTATTTGCTTAGTCGTGACTGATATTATCAAACAGTTCAACCTGTGCTGTAATTGATTTAACATTGGAGGCATCTCTTCATTTGGCAGCACCCATTAATCTTTACTTCCTACAAATCCGCCAATTTCCTCCCTCTCTTGTCTCATGTGCAATGAATATTTGGGGATTAGTTTTCAGAAACAGGCTACCTGCCACATTCCTATGCATTTTCACCATGAAAATTTGTAAAATATCAGCTTGGTTTCAGCATTCAATTAGGTAAAAAGCCTTCTTAGCTGTTTTACACATTTGATCTTGTGTCTGCATTGGAGATTTTGGCACACAATTAGCAGTAAGAGTTCATGCTAATTCTGTGTCAAACTTTGCCCTGAAACTGTAGTAAACAAATATTTGACTTCTCTATCAGCCCCTTCAAAAATATTAATTAGCACACATCTCTCACAAAAAATACACACAAGCAGGACACTTTAGGAGGCTGTTTGTATATCTTCCCTAGCACCAAACATGGGTTTCTTGTGGAGAATGGACTGCGATGGTGATTGAGCTTTGATCATTGTTTCATTTACACAAAAGGTTGTAATTTGCCCTTTGGGCAGACTGGAGGCTACAGTTAGATGCTAAATGAAAGTGACGAAAGGGCCTGGCACTACCTGTAGTCTGCTAAGAAAACAAAAAGATGTGAGACAAGATTTAACACAGGTGTTTCTTTAGCCTGCTAGGGACAGCTCTTGGTGTGTGAAGGAAACATATTTGATCTCAAACTCACAACATTTATGCTATACTACACAGGTCTACACTGTTAATGCTAACAAACACTATGTAGCACCTCTGTCTTTTAAGGAGACACTACACTCAGAAATCTCATAATGTCCTCTGCGGCATCATCCAATTAGTTCAATCAATTAACATCAAAAATGTAAATGCACTGGGTGAAAAAGAACATGAGAGACTTAACTGTCACCTGTTTGTGCTTGTCACTTGAGCAGTTAAAACACGACCCCCTTCATTAGATTTAAAGCCTTGCTGAGTCTTGCAACAAGTGCGTCGTCGCAGTGACACAGTGAGTACAGAAGGCGGTGTGTTTCAGAGGGCTGGGGCTTACATCAAGGTGGATCTACATGAAATTTAACTCTGTCACATCTGCCTGATTTATTGTTTGCCGGGCCTCGCAGCACTGCAAAAGAAACGTACCCCTCCCTAATCGGCCCCTTCTTTATTTTCTACCGGGCATGACATGGACTTTTCATTCATTCATTCATTCAACTTCTACCACTTATCTGTCTCCAGGTCACGGGGGTGCTGGAGCCAATCCAAGCTCACATTGGGCGAGGGCAGAGTACACCCTGGACAGGTTGCCAGTTCATCGCAGGGCCTGACATGGACTTATTCATGAAAAATACTTTCACAAGTTGGATGCTCAATTTAGAATGAATCATCTAATTTTGCAGATTTTATCAGTAAGGGAGGAGAATGATTGTGCTCAGGTGCCTGCTGAACAGCAGATCCATGTTAATAACGCTTTATTAAGCCTCCTAATGGGGTTTACTTGAGAGCTAAGTTGAAAAAATAATAAATAATAAAATGAAAAAACAGTGTAGACATGCCAATTTGCTGTGAAATAAATGGGCTTTGACTTCAGGAGTCAAGTTCTGTAAATGTGTGGGCACACAGAGCAGAAACAGACACCTTTTGTCTGTCACCAGAGACTACAGACAGCCCCCTGGGTTTTCTCACTCAGCAATAGCCAAACCTGTACTATGAATAGAACTTCAACCAAAAAAAAAAAGACTTATCTACTTAGAGTAGTTTGTTTTCACATACTGTCTGGGAAGATTAGTAGCAATGATGGAGAAATGTTTTACTTCAGCTCTCTGGATCTGTTAAATCAAGCATTATGCTTTTTCTCATATCTTTCATAAGAGCTTATCCACTTATTATGCTTTCCTTAAAGAGACCTTAAAGAGATTCTGACAACATTCACATCGTTTACACGCAGGGTTTGATAGTTAGATAGCTGATTAAGAGTGTACCTTCTTTTTCTATGTTGATCTATCTATTTGGGCTGGGTGGTAAACTAATTTTATTGATCCATTTGAATTTCTCTGTTTGTTCTTGTAACGGCCATATACATAGTCTATTCTGACTCGAATTTTCTACACATGCTGCAGGCCCCACCTTGTTTCATATTTTATCTGCACATAAATGCACGCCACAAAATGGTTCAATGGTGCCACCTAGAAAATTAAGAAAGTTGAGCCCTCGCTGCAGATTGAAGTAGATGATTTAAAATTGGTACACTTATGTATATCCCAATGTACAAAAAAGTCTCTTTGACTCATACCCCAAGTCCAACAGGAAGTTGGCCATTTTGATTTAAAGTTGTGATTTTGATCCCGTTTTCACCGTTTCCATGCCTTATACTCCTAACAAACTCCTCTTACAGCTGTAAGCCCAATGACTTCACATTCACTCAGTATCATCTTAAGACATGGAAGGTGACTAATTATCAAAATCGTTGTCGTCCATTAGACCTGTGACACCATAAAAGAGGAACTCCTTGTAACTCCAGCATACTTTGTCCAATCTGCCCCTAAGTTTGCACACATGACAAGACTCCCACCCTGAACATGTCCATGTGTTAATATTGAGTCAGAGTCAAAACTCCGCCTACTGGACTCGCGAACTCATGGACATGAACACACTTTTGACTGGTAGTGTACATTATATTTAAACGGCGTGTCCTCCACATCATTCACAACAACATGACGTAGCAGGTTCTCTCTAGCGCCATATATAAACGTTGCTCACACACCAGCTCCAGCCAAACATTTTAAGATTAACATGTTTAGGTGTGGGAAGGTGTGGAGTTGCACACGTCTGTGAGAGCCTGTTCATCGCTGCTTGCAGCTTGAATTTTATTTATCTTTTGAAGACTAAATCCCCTTGCAAACACCTATGTGTTACTCTCTACAGGGAATGTTTGACTGTAAGTGTTTTTCTCAAGTCATTCAAACAGATACTGCCTTTAGTATCTTCTCAAAAGTTAAAATGAGGGCATGAGCAAAGATACATTTTCTAAAAGGGAAGGAAAAGCATGAATGAGGAGACCTAAAATACCTGTCATAACATTTATTGTAGGTCTGGTCATGGTGGTGCCTGGTATTCACTCCAATGATGGCAATGCAGGCGCTGAAATTAAAAAATTTCTAACCTTTTTCCATCAAGCTTTTAACAAAAATTGTAATATGGATTGATGCAGCATTTCTCAGAGCAGTTGGGGCTCTAGTAACATGGCCACCTTCATTCATTCATTCATCTTCAACCACTTATTCATTCCTGGGTCGTGGGGGTGCTGGAGTCGATCCAGCTTACATTGGGTGAGGGCGGGGTACATCGCCAGTCCATCACAGGGCCAACATACAGAGACGGAGACAAACAACCACTCGCACTCACACTCAGACCTATGGACAATTTAGAGTCACCAATTCACCCAAACATGCATGTCTTTGGATGGTGGGAGGAAACCGAACATGCAACCTTCTTATTGTGGGGCAACAGCACTAACCACTATGCCACCGTTCCGCCTTGGCCTCCTTCATTCATATACAAAATGTAAGCCATTTGGCAATGTTGCAATACCTACCAATAATAAATAACTCTTAACTCTGTAACTCCATTAGAGGAGGCATGTATCACCATAAATCCCTCATCCTAATCAGAAGGTTCAAATCCTTTATTCCTAATACTCCACTTTTTAGACACTTTATTAAGACAAACATAGCGTTACCCATTAAAAGAGGTTTGAATATGACTACAACTATGATTTTGGCTGGATTTGATTGATTGCCTTGCGTTTCGGTGGGTGAACCTGGAGATCTTTGATCAGGACTGCCCAGTTGTTTGAAATGGTGGGAAAATAGCAGGTAATTAAAGCATGCACAGAGAGCCATATTCGTAATGTGGACTGGCACGTTGCATCGCCTAATGTTGTCATTTCACTTCAGAAAATTTGTTTACCATTGGACGGATGCTGCATTATCATATACTCCAGCACTGCCCCCCCCCCTCAGTGCCAAGTGCCCCCGATTTCTCAGCTCTTTGCCACTCAAGCTTGAAAATTACCATTACTGACAGACATCCAGGCCACTTCACAGAAATAATCAGCATGCTGTCTGTGCAGCATGTGGCCACACAGCACCAAAGCTTAGCCCAGGATCATTATCAAAAACTATTACCCCTCTGTCCTGCCCGGCAATTTAGAAGCACAGGGGGTTCTTCAGGATATGTTGGAGCTTTGTGAGTTAGTCATATATATTGTATTCTGGTGGCTAATAAAAGGCGTTCACTTTTTAGGACAAGTGTGTTGACATGTCGGTTAGTTTTCAGTAACATGGAAGTGGAAGTACTGGTGAGAGATACAGGTGGAGGGCTGTGAGGGAAAAAAGGTTTACTTTTTATCTACCGCTAATCGACTGGTGGTGTTGCCTTAGGTGACAGGTGTTAGAGGCTTTTCATGAATTCATATATCTCCTCACCAGATCTTATACTCCTTTGAAATGCCATTCTTGTTCTTCATCAGCAACTACCAATTAGTCATGTACTCACAACTCCACCATGCATTCTCTCATTCTCACAGCTAGCCTAATGTCCATAATTTGTGGACTTTAATTATCTGCAGCATAATCATTAATTTGACACTGTCAGTGAAATATGCTGCTGTGAGATTCATCAGACCATTTAGAGGATAAAAACTCTAGGACAAAAAATTTACTTCCATCTTCCCTGTGGTTACGTCACTCCCATCCATGTTTGCGAAAACCCGTTTCAGATTGGTGATAAATGATGATAAAAAAAACACTTGGAGAGATTTAAAAAAAAAAAAAAGGAAGCACACTCGATTTCAGAGGTGTTAAACACCATTACTGCGAGTGTGTGACAGAAACTTGGCAAGAAAACAGCAAACTAACTAATTACCAGTCGTAACCACTGAAAGTCATGCTTCAGACAGCTATGTTTTATAGTTCAGTTTATTAATAATATAAATTCAGAAGTAAGGGGTCACTGCAGAAGTCACCCAATAATTCTGATTAGCTGGCATTGATTTACTACTGTGAGGGTTTAATAAGGTAATTAGAGCGCCTTTTTGTTTTTGTTTTTTTTTCATTTGGCACTTTGACGTTATAGGGCAGCACGGCGGCATAGTGGTTAGCGCTGTTGCTCCACAATAAGAAGGTCGCGGGTTCAGTTCCCGCCCTGGGGCCTTTCTGTGTGGAGTTTGCATGTTCTCCCTGTGCTTGTGTGGGTTTCCTCCGGGAACTCCGGTTTCCTCCCACCGTCCAAAGACATCATGTTTGGGTTCATTGGTGATTCTAAATTGTCTGTATGTCTGAATGTGAGTGTGAGTGGTTGTTGGTCTCTGTCTGTCTCTGCGTGTTGGCCCTGTGATGGACTGGCGACCTGTCCAGGGTGACCCCACCCTCGCCCAGAGTGAGATGGGATTGGCTCCAGCACCCCCTGTGACCCGAAAACAGATAAGCGGTTGTAGATGAATGAATGAATGAACTTTGATGGTATAAAACCATAACCGGGTATATTTCTAATACCACATGTTTATGTACATAAAAAATGCAAATGAATGGAAAAGGCAGTGCATTACACACAAACACAGGACAAGACAGACTATGACAAAGCACACTAATCTCTGCGCTAAGTCTGAGGGCATGCAGGCACTAACTCTGCAGATGAAAGTGACTGAAAATCAGGGTTTTTTCTTTGTGGAGATTTACGAGGCGACTCCCTCTGTCAACTTTCATGCAACTTCCAGCTCTCAACAGAACTCTTGACGGTTGCCTTTGTGAAAAACCCAATCTCTGAGACGCATTCCACTCTGGATTTCTGTCATGTGTTTCGGCAGTTTCTGCGTTACACTGATGTGGTGACACTGTATCATAATCAGCGCAATGCGCTGGGGACAGTGGTGCCAAAACTGCCAAAGAAGAAGACAACAGCTGCATTCGTCTCCTAGTAACTTCCTCCATAGAGAATCTGCCGCCAGCGCCCTGATTTTCTGTGTTAATATATGAATCCAAATATGTGCAGTCACAGGGAGCAGAAGGGGCCGGTGATGGAGAGCATCGGAAACAGAGTGCAAGGCAGGACAATGAGTCAAGGCAACCAGATTCAGTTGAAAGTGAGCACAAGTGTACTAATTCATGACTTTCTCAAAAACACAGAACCAGAGCTTTTCACCAGCAGTGGTTGAATAAATGCACCCGGCTCACATATAATGAGCGTGGTGCCTGTGGCACAACTATTGTGTCCCCATGCTTCAGCTTACTGAGACAAAGGAATGTTACCCTGAAGAGAGAAGGAGAAATGCATCAGAGATGGTAGAGTATATAATATATATTAATATCTCTATCTACAAAATATTTCTTGAAAACTTTGCATGCTAATCGTGTAAACATGATCGTTGAGCCCTGAACAGCAAAGAACACCTTCATGAAAAAACAAACAAACAAATTAACTTTGTGAGGAGCACAACATGTAGCAGAAAAAGGAGGGCTACACCCTATGATATCTCCTTAGAAACTCAAGTCAGTCTGACAGAAATTGCCTACAGTGTGTTCTGAAAAATGAAAATTACATGAGCCCATGGTCATAGCATGTACTGTAGGTCTGCTCTGGATGGTTGTCACTGCAGCAATGGTAAATCAGATGTTGGAATTCAAACCTTTTTACCAAGGTTTAAGAATGAATTGTTATATGGAATGATGCAGTTTTTCTCAGAGCAGCTAGGGCTTTTGTTATATGGCCTTCTTCATCAATATAAGTCAAGCCTTAGTAACAGATTTCAGGCTTACTATGCGCACCGTTCAGACAAAGGAGAACTGAAAGTGTTTTAACTAAGGATAGAAATTTATTAAAATAAGACATTAGAAATGCATTTAAGAGCTGAAAAAATGTATCACTGAGAATAGTCACCACTGGCAAGGATAGTTACAAGTTATTAATTTTTCATAAAGCTCTATCAAGACCATTATAGGAGACATGCATCACCATCAATCTGTTGTCTTCGTCAGAATGTTCAAATCCTTTATTCCCGCCTGTCCACTTGTAAAACAAACACTGCATAGCCAGATTGATAATATGCCAAGTCTATCTGTGTCGTGATCCCTGTCATTATGAGTAAAATTATTTTTCTGTGGGGATGCAAATTCATGAAGCTGGGAAGATAAACATCAGTGCTGCCGGAAGATGTTGTATTTATGCCCTCTCTCACATTGTGCATTAGTGGAGCATGACAGTTGCCAAGGCACAATCAAGACGGATCACCTCCAACGATGACTTCTAAAAATTACAAATGGCAACAGCGGGAAGGCCTTGCAGACACTCGCTTTATCATCAGCTACATGGCCAGAAGAAGTGAGATTTCATGGACATCACAAACTGGAGTATTAGAGGGCACAAACGGGTTTATTAAATCTCTGGGCTGCATCTTTTCTGGCAGTGTGCATAAAGTTTACTCCACAGGTCACTGAGGCATCATGAACCATGGAAGGGATTTTTATCCTCTTCCAAAAATCCAGCGCAGAAAACAAGCTAAATCTGTTTGAACATCTCCCATAACAGATAAAGGGAGAGAAAGTTTTAATGAAGTGTAAAGGTCTTCAAGGTTGTTAGCCTCTAAGCAGTCCAACAGAGCGAAAAAAAACAAAAAACAAAACACAAAAAACCCCAACAAATAAACAAAAAAAAACCCCCAATACACTAGGGCTGGACGATATATCAATATATTTTTAAATGTGATATGGAATTAGACCATATTGCATATATTGATATAGTTCAAATTTGCGCAGTGATCCTCACTCCCAGCAAGCTGCTGACCCAGAGGTCTCTGCACTGCTCCCCGCGCCCCCGTCCCTCCTCTTTTATGCACAGAGGGGGGAGGGGCAGGAACAGACACCCGGCACTCTTCAACAAACATGGAGGAAGCAACAATGTATGCTGAGCGTGCGGTGGAGGAATTGGTTAGTAAAGGAAAAACCAGTGGCTCAGTAATTTGGAGATAGCTCGGATTCAAGTATCCGATGAGCAACAAAATCACATTATATGTAGGGACTGCCATAAACAAGTTACAAATGGGTGGGAGCACTACAATTTTTTTTCACCACGAAGTACGAAGAGTTTGTCAAACTGTGTGCTGCATCAGCCCCAACTGCAATCCACAACCCGAAAAAGCTCCAGCCCTGAAACAAAGCTCACCTTACTAGGGTTTGTCATGTTTTGTTCTTTTGTAATGTTGTTATTTGCATCTGTGGATTTGTTAGAAACGCGAAGAAAATCTGTAATTTGTTTTTCATAAGCCATTTATAGTTATAAATAAAATAAAATTTATAGTTCTAAAAATTTGATATTGTACTTGTCTCATATAAATATATTTATTTTGGAAAAAGGTTGGCCTATTTTATTTTATAGGCTATTTTTATTTAAGGTATTTTTTTATTTAAATGTGCACCTTACGGAGCTTTGATTTAAAAAAAGGTACTTCTTGTTATACAGTATTTATGTTTAACATTCTATTGCTATTTAATCATAAACCAGCAACTGTTCACTGAAGTAGCCGGTTTCAATAAAACTACTTGTGATGTGTCATATTTGGCTTTGACTTGGACTGAACATTTGCTCTGACTTTGGGAAAAAAATATCGGGGATATGTATTGTATATTGATATTCAGCCTAAATATATCGGGATATGACTTTTGGTCCATATCGCCCAGCCCTACAATACACACAAAGTAGTCTACTTACTGAATGTATGTGTGCTTGTTCTCTAAACACAAGATCTCGTCTGGCCACTGATTGTAATTACTGTTATAAAGCAGCAACTCCTGTGGCCCGGTTTCCAAGGTAACTACAGTTCAAAGAGAACAGTTCAAATATTCTATTTAGCATAAATGCGACCGAGCAGCACATAACCCTCCCTCCTCTGGCTGGTATTGATTAAAAAAGTGTGGTGAAATGGAGCGACTCACTTTGCAAACCGGACTACTTTTTTAGCATGCACTTTTGCTTAATGGGACGCAGGGACATAAAAGAGATGCAAATGAGAAGAAGAGAAGGAGTTTGGGTGTTCAGATGGGGCCTGATTGAACAGGAAGGGGCCCTTCTGTTTCTCCACTCCATCATTACACCTTTTCTTTGTCACCTTTCACCATTCCATCACCCCCTGCTCCTTCAGTGCTCTCTGTCACAGGTGTGTTTGTGTAAATGTTTGTATTCAGATCCCAAAGCCAGCCTTGCTGCTGTCTCTTTGCTGACATGTGAGCACTTGTGTGTTTGGTGAGTGTATGGCTAAAGATATCAAGGCAAGATGACAGGAAAATTTGCAAAAGGAATATGTTTGTGCGGGGGGGGGCTGAAGGGTGTTCAAAGTGAGCCTACATTGGGATTGATCATGTTCATTACGGAATGATGAGCATTTGAAACAGACTCAGGTGGCTGATTTGATGGATGCGGTGCAGAGAGAGCCTTAGTCCAATAGGGCAAATCATATATTTTGAGGGAGAGTCCCATTTTTCTATTACATGGCATGTCACAGGCACAGAAAGCCACATTAAGCTGCCTTTTGTCCAGCAATAACTCATATTTTGTCGGGCTGACAAGATAAAAGTGTACCTTGACTTTCAAGACTTGGAGCATTTTCTTTTCTCTTTAAGTGAGATTAAATCAAGAGATATATCAGAGCCAATGGACAATGAAGCTGACAGCGATGTATCTGAGTCCCTGAACAGTTTAAAAAAGGTTTAGCTCAGATAAAGGTTTTAACAAAGAAGAGAAGTTGCTTACAACCTGTACTGCTTTAAAAATACTTAAAGATGTCTATTAAATTCAGTTTAGTAGCCATTTGGGGTAAAAACCCAACTTAGGCATTATAAGTTTTGCATATTAATATAAATAATATGCACTGAATTATTCATTTTTAATGGGTTAGTCACTCCCTTCCTGTGTGATGATTGTTACTAAGCACCATCTTTGTGGTATTAGAACATTTTCTATAGAAATCATTACAGTAGATAACCTCAGAAAATGTGTGATGGGTTAGTGGCCGGCTGTTCCATATATAGGCCACACTCTGGAGGCGAGGTTACCACAATAAAACACTGACAGCGCTTTGAGCTTGTTGCTGTTGTCAGGAGAGCTGAAATGCACATCATGTATGTCAAAGTTCCCCTTGCAAAGCATAGTTGAATAATTTTCCATTCAATCTATTCACTGTAAGAGCTGGAATAAAGGCATCAGCATTCAGGTCTTCATGAGGAAATGTTGGGTTGCATAAGGCAGTGTGTGTAGTCTGCGTCATCGCTGGCAGGACAACCAAAGAGACTGTAGTGTGTGACATTTGTGGGAAAACTGTGGGCTCAGCAAGCTTCCTTTAAATTGTTAGAGCTGGGCACTCGACGATACGAGAGCACAACTGCATCTGTTGGTGTTATTACTCTTGCACCACGTCGACAGCCTTTTTGGGAACTTTAAAAAGCTCCTGAGTCTGACTCAAGCGCCACCTACTGGGCACAGGAAGTCAGCTTTATATTGCAAAGATTGTCTAATTTACATATTTACAAGGTCTGCTCTTCACATTGTGTACTATGACATGGCATGACAACTGGTAGGTGTTCACAACAGCCAAGTAGTGGATACTCAGGAAGTCGTAATAGCTTCAACACACATTATCCGATCTGCCCCAAATTTTGTATACATGATAAGACTTTTGTCTGGAACACGTCTATGTGTGAAGAGAGAGTCCTACTCAGAGGGCCAGATACTGGACACAGGAGGTCAGCATAATAACCTAAACATCAACCAATTTACATGATATTTACACAGTGAATTCTCCATTGCACCATGTAGTGGGCACATTTGTAAAAAGTTGGTGCTGAAAGTTTAAGGAGGTCGGGTGGGGTAAGTCCAGGGGATCTGACTTGCACAGGTGTGCGAGGGTTGATTCATCGCTGTTTGCAGCTGTAATAAAGCCAAAGCCAATACAGCCAAAGATTCAGAGATAGATGTACCTCAACTGCTTAATGGTATTATAATTATCATAATCACAATCAAATTCTGCAATAAATGTGAAGTGATGAGCAATGTGTCAGTCACATAGTGTTTAATGGTGACTGAGGAGGATATTTTCACAAATGTTGTTTTAACAATAACCTCGCAGAAATTTAAATGGTCTTCTGGAAATAGGAATGCGGCCTCATTAAAAGAGATGCCTTCACCGAGCTTTCACTGGCTCATTAATACCCCATTCAACACCATCAAGACAGTGGACAAATCATTTTCCTCTCATCGCTGTCAACTATTTGCTTCCCTTGGAAACAGCCTCATCTCATTCTTTTAGCTGGCTGCTGTGACATTGAAAGAGACCCCTAATCAAAACATTTGTCTTTCTTTAAGCTGGAGCTCAGACCGGTGAATGAGAGCTGACACCAGAGGGAGACTTATTTGTCCCAATCAGGGCCTCATCTCTGTGTCACTGCTGGGTGAGTGTTTCATCTCGACAGGGCACTGATGAATCCGCCACTTAGCCTTGATTTGGAGGAGCGGCTTTCCACAGCCAGAATGTCAGGTTAAATCACAACATCAGTGGCTCACCCATAGCCATTTCAGGCAACGCAGGCATCCTGCCTTTACCATAGATGCTCATAAATGTCGTAATAATGACCCCTGCACTGTCTATTCTTCAGTGGATTGCAATCACAATTGTGTGTTTCTTTAAAAAGCGATATTCTATTGTTTTTGGCCATGCATTCCTAAAATTGTGTTTGGGTGAGTATCATAGTTGTAAATTATGGCTCCTGATTCTTCCTCACTTATTTATTTCATAAATGTAATATTAAAACGGGTCAATGTGGAGCACGGTGTCTGCCTTTATCCTCAAAGAGTGGGTGGACATGGCATCGCACCAGTTCTTTATGAAGAGTTAAATATTACCATACTTGTTCAGATGATTCACAAATCTGCCACAATAAAGTAAAAAAAATAATAAAAAATTTATAAAAAATGTCAGAGCACCACTTAAGACACTGTAATGAGATACAGCTCAACCAACGGCCACTGATCTTTTGAGTAATTTTCAAAGAGAGGTATTTCAAAGGGAGAGCTCATAATCAACTGAATGTTATATCTCAGGAACACCTTCGGGGAATTCCATTAAATTTGGTACAACAATTCTCTTGGACGTAGATTTTGGTGGTCAAGGGTCAAAGTCAACGTCAAGGTCGCTACAAAACATGCTTTCAGCCTTATGAATGCAATATCTATGGAATCCCGTCAGCACAAATCAGACAACACAATTGGTGTTCACAATGATGTCACAAAACACACTTTTGTGTACACATAATATAGCTATTAAATTTACCACAAATGCCTGATAAGAGAAAAAGGTTAAGCGATAATATTTTATATCAAAATGGTCAAAGGTGAAAATCTCCCTAACATCATAAAGTGCTGCATCAACATAATTCAACACTTTAACTGAGAGACAGAATGAAATGTGACCACAATTTCCCACATCTTGACTGCTCGGCAGTTTTACTGTCTTTATGCCTGTGCCAAGCTTACATTGTTCCAAAAACTCCAAAGACAGTAATCCAATTCCTGATAGGTAGCTGTCATCAGCCTCTTCCTAGTGACAAGACAGCCTCTGTAGCTCCAGTCGAGTGTATTTCCCACTTAACCACTGTCTGGTTAGCAGGATGTTCGGTGTCAGCAGCCCTAGATGTAAACACAGGTGACGAGGATGAGTGTAATGGCTCTGGATTTATTCAAATGCAGGTCCATTGCGGCAAGCGCTATCTGCTGTATTAGTGAAAAAAGCTTTTTGGAAAAGTGGAGAAAGGCTTGTGTGTGTGTGTGTGTGTGTGTGTCTCTATAGAGCGAGATGAGAGACATACTCCTGCAAGCTACACTACCTGTCAGACTGAGTGGAATGTTGTTACAAGACAAGGAAGGGAAGGAGGCTTTATCAAGGTGTGCAGAATACCACTGACACGAGATAAGAGCCCTGAGTCGGAACTACATTATGCCCCACCTTCACTTAGAGGACTCTGTCAAGACAGGAGTAAAGAGATCCATTTCAGTGTGGGACCCACCACTATTACCTTTCAAGTATACATTCTACCTTTAAGTGCATATAAGGCAATAAGCAGACACTCTATCCAGTAATATCATTTGGATTACCAAAGCTTTTCTTTGAAATCTGCCCTTAAATGGACAAAAAACATTATTTCCAGAAAGCTGTAGGCAATGTCTTTAAAGTGGTGAAAAAGGCCAGAACACCATAGCGTGTTTGGAATGGGAGCTTTTATACAAGGTGTGGTTTACAGCGAGAATACCAGATGAGGTAACTGTCTGCAAAGTGTACTCATCACGGATGGAGCTGGAGTTCAACCGTGTGTCCTAGAGCGTCCTCTAGCAGTATCTGTGACTCTTCAGCGATACATTATTGTGTCTCACATGGGACCACAAAATATCTCCCATTGGACTTACTATCACGCTGCCACATTGCACACAACACCCTCCTTTTTTAAGAAAATCTCTCAATCAAAGCTTAATTTGCATTTCAAAGTAGCACTTTACAGCCATGGCAAGGACATAAAATTACATCTGCCTTCAAATAACTAAATGGGAATTCAAAATAGTGTAAAAAATGATATAAAAGTAAGAGCTGGCAGAAAACTAAACTTATCATATTTTATGTCATTTACAGTACATTAGCAAAATGCCATAAAAGTGCACAGCTGTGCGAGATACAGCAGTCACAGGATTTAAGGGACTTAAGGCAGTAATATAAATGGGAGGTCAATGATAGAAAAAGGTTTGCCAGAAAACTATGTGGGCAAAAAGCCTAAAAACTAATAGAAAATCCTCCTTTTACTTTTAGCATTTTCTCTCTGGAGTCATGTCATATTCTAAACAGATTCATATATTTAAAGTGCTGTTTATGAAATGACTTTGCTTAAATGGAAACACATCCACAAGAATTTTTTCCCCGACAGTGGAGGGTCAATCACCTCAGTCAATAAACATATACACTGTGCTTTTAACAGATGGTATACATCCATAAACCGAATTATAATTCCTTTTCAAAAGCAACCAGGATGTTTCATTCCAAAAACATTTTGGATAAAGAAGTTTAACAGAGAAATGCTACTTGTACTGTTACCAGATGGTAACAATCACTCCTGTTAGCCATTGTTGGCGATTCAGTGAGTGAACACAAAGAGTGGCCCTCACTGGATCACAGGAGTGGTTTCATGCTGAGGCTCTGGTACCTCTCATTTCGGGTTACTGTCTCTCAGCGCTTCTGGCCTCCCCCGGGGCACTTCGCCACATCCAGCTCAGCATCCTGGTTACTAGACTATGAAGTCTTTCCCAAGACTACTCCTCTCCTTTTTTGCACACCTCTTGAACTTTCTCTTGCCGACAGCGTTGCCCAGGGCCACAATTCAGCTCCCAATAGTAGAAAAGCTCTGAACCCCCACACTCCTCCCATCTCAAACCTCCTCCTCCTCCTCCAAAACTTATAAACCTATCTTCCCACGCACACAACATCTCCACCTCTACTCTTTCCTGTTTGTCTAATATGAAACCAGCATTACTTTTGACAATTTTCTTTAGCTGTCTGTTTTCAGAGATAAAAAAAAAGAAAGGAACAATCAAAAAGGCACCTTTGTAACTTTGCCCCCTTTATATTTAACCTTGGTTAGGTGTCTATTTAACTAATGACTCTGACAAGTTTTTACAACAAGGTGCTCCCATGAAGTGTTGAGACAGGAAGCTGAGCTGTTTGAAAGCGGAGGTCACAGACACTTCTTCAAATATTCTTTAAAAGCCAGAGTTTCCAAAGTGGTTTCCACTAGCTCAAGAAGCAATGATCGAGTGTGTTACTGAAGCACATTGTATCTCATTAATATTAGGAGAAAAAGTGAGGCTGCTGTCAATGCCTCACAGTTTAGCTCCACTAGAAAAGGGCAAATCATGCAAAAGAGAGAGAATTAAAGGGAAAACACTGAATGACCACTACGGGTTTAAAGTGGGGGAAGCAGCCTTTCCCTTAATGAGAACTCATTGGGAATATAGACTGTTACGGCCAAAATGCCAAGCATGAAAAGCAGATGTAAAAACTAGGTCATCTACAGTAGAGTTCTCTTCAGAGACGAGCAATACCTCATTATATCAAAATGATCGTCAATTTAGACCTGTTCAAGATCCAGGGTCGGTCTTCATCACCTCTCCACTTAGTGCGTGGGGATGCTAGGTTTTGGAGGCAAATCTTAAACCACTCAAAGTGGCAATGACATAGGTTCTAAACCAATTAGAGACCCTCTCAACAAGAAGCAGTCATGGTCCGATGCAGTTTATACCAGGCACTTACAGCCTCTTCTGCACTTGGTTTTTACCGGTCTCTGAACTGCCTCCATGACTCCAACACTTATGGAGTTACCTTTGGCTATTACCCTTGGCTGCCATTGGCGAGGCTGTCAGAGCTTTTCTCACGGTGGTAGGCTCTTACATAGACACAGACAGAAACACACACATGAGCACTATAAAGTGTACACACAAACACAAGTATCTATATTTATGAATGTGTCTGCATATAGTAATTGTGTGCTGCTTTTTGAGACACTAAGGGAGCTAATGTGCTATTGAAGGTCAGGTCAGGGGAGATTACAGTGGCTGCCCCACACTGACAGTGTGACCTTTAGTAAGGTAGTCCCCACAGTGTGACTTCTCTGCTGTTGTTTTGCAGCATCTCTGTGGCAACGGCTGACAGTGCTTGCAAAGCCCACAGGCTTGTACTCCATACAATCATTTGTAATTTTATCTAAGGTGAGAGCACATGGGAATAGAGACCATAACAGCCAAACTGAGCCCTGCCCGTCATCATTAAATTCAATGTGAGCCACCTTCATACACATCCAACAGACCCTCCATCCTGACATTTCATGGCAAATCGGAAAGTACCACTGACAGATTGGTGACTTTTTGGTGGGCAGGAATTTTAGTCCCTAAAACTGAAAGCACACTGATGCCTTAAAAAGGTACACAAGTACCTCCCCTGCTGCTCAAAAAGAGTTGCAAATGGATGTTGGCATGTGAAGGTGAAGCTATACATCAGTAAGCAAGTTATTTGCAATCAGTTGGAGTGAGCTGGACTGGCGATGTGACGTGATGCCCTTTGGGATGATAAACATCAGATTCTGTTATGCTACTGCAGGCACTGTTTGTGTGTGTGTAGATGTGTATTTGTGGGTTTGTTTATGTCAGTTCTACCCTTCAGGTGTGAATGAAGAAGAGTGGAGCCATGACTCCGAGGCAGTTATAGCCCCTACAGGATGACAACTCTCTCCTGTACTGAGCTGCACAAGTGCAATTAACATGTCAGAACCTGAACCTTCTGTCTTGATCCCTTTTCTGACTGATGCTACTCTATCTGCAGCCCTACCCTTTCACAGCTTTTCCCCCGCTGTTGCCATTTGCACACCACAGATTTCTGAATAGTAACAAATAATCCCATAGAGATTGACACTAGGTGTCATAACGCATACGCAAACGCATACTGTAAAACCACTAGGGATGTCACAATTGTCCAAATCCTGAAGATTAAATTTTATGTTCTATTTTAAACTCACAATTTGATTCAATTCTCATTCTTTTATTTATTTATTTTGGTCCTTTTAGCACAAATGGCGATGCCATTTTTTGACTAGTTTAGTCTAATCTGGTGTAGTTTAATTTCTTTATGCTGTGATAACCGATAATTTTTTTTTAATCTTATTTCATGAGATGATCTGAATGGTGTCATGAGTGATACAATGTCCATCATTGAACTGAGGTGGTTCAGTTTGGTTAATGTGTCTTTTGTATCAGCAATTGTCATGGTGTCTTTTAACCTTAGCTGCAGATTCAACGGGAGCTCATGTTGACTCATCACACTTCAACACATTTTTTTCCCCACACCTGGCTACATCCTCGAGTCTACCTTGGATTTCTACGGCTAATTTGTGATGCAGTTCAACTAATAACTTACAATCTACATCCAGTATCATACATAATGCCTTTCAAAACAGCCACAGCTGCAGTTTTCCAAAACCATATCTATTAGTTCTAAGCACAGGGTTATTTGCTACTGGATTAAAAATTGCTTATGCCAAAGTCTCAGCAAAGTGTTTGCCAGATAGGAAAAAGCTTGAGTGCTGCATGTAAGTAAGGAATCAGGCTGAAATGAGCTGTGTGTCCAAACACAGTTTCCATGTAGTGACGCCATTATAACCACTTCATTCTTTTATATCCATGTTTAACCTTGGATGAAATAGTCTTGAATATGAATAATAGGTTGCAGGTCCTAACCTATTGCACTGGTGTTACTCTGTGTTAAAAATACCTTCAAATACATTACCAGGATAGAGCACAATGCCTCTAGGTTAATTTGCAGGTGCATATTTTTTATGAATAATTATCACTAGTATCTCTGCATTGCTGAGGTAATGAAGTCATCACGCAGAGAGCAGGCAAGGAGAAGGATGAGAGGATTAGGCTGTGCCAGAATAATGGTGTTTGAGGCCAGTGGAAAACAGCTCTGTGGAGAGGATGGTAACTTGTGAAAAGACAGTTTCTTGAAAAGACCATTATTTATAAAAGATGACCTCTGCTAAGTTCCACTTCAAATTGAAAACAACCCTTGGGTCGAAAGCAAACATTTATCCCCCATGAGAGTCAACCCTCTGGACTCCCCAGGGACAAACTATTGCAGTATAATATATAGGGCTGAAAAGATTCTAATTGTAACTTTATTTTGTAGTTTCATTTGGAAAAAAAATTATCAAGGCAATCTTTCTTCAATCAAAGCTTTGTTTAATACATTTCACCAGATTAGAAGACCTGCTCTGATTGGATTTCACATGGACACTAATTAGTGACACACAACATTTCTGAATTCAGTTGCGTCATCATATATAAGATGGACCCAGCCAAGAAATTACAGAAAAGATAAAATATGCAAAGCTGTATGATCATTTCAGGTTGCAAAAAAATGAGAACTCTGTGCCGTGCAACCACTGTAAAATGAAACTTGCAAACCATAACAGCACGTCTTCAATGATCCAGCAGTTTAACCGAAAAAGCACTCAAGTCCACAGAGCGGCGATGACACAAGGTATCACTATTAAACGCATGTAAGCATGTTCATTAAATCTATTGCTGTTTTTCTCTTTTTTACCATAAGGAAAAAGAATTTATGAGATTATTTGATGAAATAATCAATAGAAAAAATATTGATAGCTGCAGCTTTGATAATAATAAAAAAATGACTGACTTTTTGCATAAAAAGGTGCCACAGCTTGATTTGTTCGGCACCTGTTGGAATGCTGTTCCAAATGATGGATCAAATGCTCCCATGCTGCCAGATTTGAGCCTGTTACAGATGTATTCATTGATCAGTACTAATCCTTTAAGCTAATTGTTAATGCATGCAGACACACAGAGACACACACGGGGTATGTATGTGTTAGTGTGCGCACAGATTTTGAGTTTGTTTATTGTCCGCCAGGGCAGACAGAAACAAACCTTTGAGAAGTGCACATCTGAATCAGATTAGCATGGGGTGTCCAGGGAGCACGCAACGCAAACCACTGTTGCTGGAAGCCAGCGATTTTTGGTACTAACTATGCTAACTCAATCAGCATGTGTTTCCATCTGCAGTTTAAAACAGCGCACAGGAAGTCGATACGAACAGGATGGGAAGATGTAAGGTGCTAAATGAAATTTACCCTCCACAGAAATGATGTATATTATACTTATGCTCTGCTAATGGCTCTTTTAATTCACTCTAACAGTTGGCTCTGAGAAGTAGAAACGATTTATTTGCATTTTCCATCTATATGGGACACTATCAAACATTGATGTTGATATCCCTCCAGGAATGTTGATCAAACACCCTTCATACTCGCTGTATATCTCCCTGCTGCCTCATCTGAGGGGGGCATGCATCAAAACTGGGCCTGACATAATGTGACTTTTCATTTGCAGCCTTTGGAAGCACATAGACATATATTATGTCCTCTCTCCCTCTCTCTCTCTTCAGTCTGTCTCCATTCGTCCACCCAGTCTGTCTCTTTCTCTAAAACTAAAGTACATAATTTGTCATTTGAGGAAACTGTTCCCCTTTCTGTTGCCATCATAGTAGAGCATATATTCCTGATCTACAGGATAAAGGGGTTTTTAATAAAAAGATTCATTATCAGTCAGTGACCCAAGGCTTCACACCGCAAGGCTCCTAATGAGCCTACGGCAAATTGGATGAGTTTTTTTTTTTTTTCTCTCGTGTATGCCAATTGAGCTTTGACCCAGCTAAGGCCCTGCAAATCAAAAACATCTTGAGTCTACTCATTATTTATTTGTGACAGCTAGCAGAGAAGTATGATTAAAGCAAGCTGTATGAAATAGAGGGAATAAGAAACGGTGCTGTTGAGATATGTGAACTGATTTTATCAAATGTTTGCTTTGCACTGAAGGTCATAACCACCAATTACACAGGAAAGAGGATTTTTATCATAATATTTTTTAGCCACTAAAGATCTATCCAAGACAAAAGAAAAACAGTAATTAAGGTATTCTCACAATTATACTGTGGGTGTAATGTGTGTTTCTGAAAAATACAGACTGATTGCTTTCCTGTTCTTCTGTGAGGAAGGTGAAAAAAAAAATGGCTTGGCTGTGTGTCTGTGGAGCCATCAATCACTGCTACAGTAGGTGTGCGCATGACCAAAACCTTTAATATTTCAAAGGAGTCACTTTGTTTCAATGTCGGTACAATGTGTCACATTGCTTAAGAACAGTCAGAAGGTCAGCTCACTCGACATGCTCCTCATACTCATGATGCAGCGTTAAGGAAAGTCATTCCCTTATCGAAAGGTGGAACGTACGAGGCAAGTTACGAATGATTAATTCACAAGCAAGATTCCCAGCCTGCTGTTTTTACAAAGTTATTGTGTTTAGTTATTTCTGAGGCAGTGCAGTAAAGACAATTAGGAAATACCAAGCCTAATGTTGCTGCATTCAATGATATTCTCCATTTAGAAAGGTCCCTGATGAGTTTATAAAAAAAAAATGAAAGAAAGAAGAAATGAAATGTGCACTGGTTCAGTGCTCATGTGCTGCCAGAAGAAAGAAGCTGACAGTGGATTCTGGGCTATCAAAGCTTTGCTGCTTGAGCATATGTTGGCACAGACAAACATACATGCCAGAAACAATTTAACCATTAGAAGGAAGCCTTTAGATGTCAAGGCAACGTGTCCTGGAGGAAGAGGCGGAACAGGCCTTTAGGGAACTCGGAGCGAGAGAGGAACTGAATCTAGCTTGTCCGCACCAATGTGGAGAGGGGCTTAATTAAGGCCCAGGCATTTCATTAAGGCAGCCATTAAAGTCAGCTCTGGTTAGTGCAACACTGGCATGCCACAGTGGGACATTTGAGGCATCACACACATACACACCCACACACATAAACGCACATTTATGCAGCCATGGCATCCAGTTGACCTGTACAATATGCAGTGGGGCAAATTTCTTTCACTATAATTAATAGGAACTCTCCCATCCCCCAACCCTGCTGGTAAAGAATACATAATCCATCCTCCACCCACTTTCCTTACATTCACAGCTGCCATCTGTCATTTTTTGCCGTAATGTGTTTAGTTGCACCACACAAGGACGAGGGATTTTGATTGAAATCATAAAGGACACTTAGATTGCCGTTACATGGAAGAAGAGATCCCATATATCACACCCCAGTGTGTATTCATTTCCTGGAAATGACTCAGGCCTTGTGCTGTAATAAATGGTTGATCTGTTCCTCCATCTCTTTGTCTCTACCTGATAACCACATAAAATAGGAATATGGTAGCAGGCAATCATGTTACTGATTGGCTTGCATTTCATAAGGATAATATTTATTTTGAATAGCTTTGCTTCCCTAATCAAAAACAAAACATATTGTATCCTATTTCAAAAATTCATAATCCTCAATAAATGCAAGGGGAAAATGGCATACAACGTGATTCTGCTTAGTATCAGTTTAAGATGAGCCATTGACTTGCTTTCTGCCAGCCTGCTTTCTATTCTTTCCAGTCAACTGATCTCTAAAACGTTTGTTAGCCTCTGCATGCAGTGACTGTATAAGTCATCCTATGGAGGGATTGGAGAGATAGGAAGACAACAAAAATAATAAAAATAAATAAATAAAAAAGTGAGAGAGAGAGATAAATTCATCTCTGATCTTAAGTGACAATTTGACTTGGTATTTTGCCAGGAGAACACCATACTGATGAAAGAGTGCATAAATAACGGATGCAGAGAAGATGTCAGCCAGCCAAAGAAGAGCGAGAGAGACAGAGAGGGAGCGCGAGGGGAGACAGAGAGGAGGAGTGAACCGTTTGGACACCTCTGGCTAGATTCCTTTGCCCATTACAGAGTCTGGATCTGACTTCACATGCCATTAGAGGCACTGTAAATCAGCAATTAGGGTTCACAAATGAAGAAATGTCAGCTATTACCTGGTGAACAAGCGGCCCACAGCTAGACACACACACAAACACACACAACAACAGCATGTTCAACATGCGCGCGCAAACACACATGCACACACTCCCACACTGGTCTCCACTCACAGTTGAACTGAGCAATTTCTGACTGGTTTTGGCAAGAGGTTGGCACTGAGCTGCGTGGCTTGATTAGACATGTTGGTGTATTTTACAGTAAGTATGACAACTGTTCCCTGTGGAACTGTCACATTCTCTTCTCTTTTCTGAGGGCCTCAAAAAGCTCAAAAACTAAACAAGAAGCAAGAAAAAATGATGGGAGATCAGGAAGAATAAAACAAAGGCAAACTAGATATACAACTAATGCATAATTAAAAACAAATTTAAAAAAATGTTGAACAGATCTCTGGCCATTTTACTCAAAGTAAATTACTGACTCAGATGAGTGAAATGAAAATTTAAGACTATTTTCATTATTTAAGTAAAAACTTAAATAAACTGAAAGAAAAAGAAAAGAACTCGCCCTTTATTTCTTTCTCTGTCCATCTACAAAGATAATGCTTTTAGCCTTGGGCCAATAAATCTAAGGATCCATCCACACATTTATTTTCTACCTCCTTATTGTCACTGAAGGTCAAAAGGATTTAAATCCTTTACCAGCATGCATTACTGAAGGTGAAAGGCCGGGAATCACCCTGGATAGCATGTCAGTCTGAAAGGCTAAAATGTAAACTAACCAATGTGCACAACAATTTTAGCTTTCCAGTAGATCTGAGTGACTTGAGTTTGGACTGTGGGGAGTAAACCTGGTAATTGTGTGTTTCCTAATATAACAGTAGGGCTCATTCAGTTCATTTTCAAAAGTCCAGTCTCTTTCCTACACTTAAGGTGGACTTTGTTTCACCAGGTTCCAGCTACCATCGCCGTTCTCTGTTCAGTTACAGTAGAAGAGCTCTGTTCAAATACCGGGCTCAATAAGAGGAGACCTATGAAGTGGAGGGATACAACAGAAAAGGGGAAAAATTGTGGTGTTAAAAAAGCAGGCCACTTTGCAGCTCTGTCAACAGAGTTGTCCTAATTATGCAGCCACCCAAACAGAGGCCTCTCTAATCCGCAGGCACTCTGGCCTGTCAGAATTCCTGCGAAGATCAAGAACACAGGCACACACACACAAACTCTCCATGCAGCAAATATTTCTGCACACTCACCTCGTGCCCTGAGCTAGCAAAGGCATAACTTTACAGTGTTG
This sequence comes from Remorina albescens, assembly GCA_034769265.1. Lineage (NCBI taxonomy): Eukaryota > Metazoa > Chordata > Actinopteri > Carangiformes > Echeneidae > Remorina > Remorina albescens. The sequence continues at coordinate 6,225,756 of CM068497.1, read as the reverse complement.
AAGGAAATTTACACAACTCTGATAAGATCAAACATGAGCGTGCAGTGCCCTAGATTTCCTCCACGTCCAAGCGTTGGCTTGGCAGTGTGAAGGATAGGGTGTGGTGACCTGGGGAGATGGAAGCGTCAGACTTCTTCTTGAAGCACACTACCCTCCAGGGATGTGCTTACACTAATGTAAGTTATTAATGCCAACAGCTGTGTTAGCCATGGGGAACCTTTTTGTGTGAGTGCTTGCTCCACATGTTGGGCGTGAATCACATGAATATCGAACAGTGACAAAAACATTCAGTGCTGATGTGGGCAGATATTGAATGCAGCTGAGCAATCTTCAGTTTTGACCTCTTTCCTGAACTGATGCTTTTTGAAGCAGCCCATGCCCTCCTTGATGATTTGCTTGGTAATTAAACTTATTCCCAGAGTTCTGTGTTGGCACTGAATGTCATTATACACCTCATATTGCTTTTTCCTCAGAGTTAGGTAACACATTATAATGAATGCATTTCGATTCCCATAGCAACTTTCAACATCAACAGTGCCCACCTTCACGCACATAACGCACACTTCCTTGTGCCACTACAACACCTGACGTAAGCTGACATTTGAAGTTTAAAGTAGCATCATACCAGGTGCTGTTGGGAAAATTTAATTTGACACCAGCTCATTGCTTTGGTGATGCAGCTATTCCACATGTTGGTAGTTATGTTAAACAGCATCTTTAAAATAGTGGAGCTTTATTGGCTTGAGTTGACCCACTGGCACAAGGGCAAATCTAGTAAACATTACAGGTGAGAAAAATAAATTAAGTCAGAGTTATTCATGATAAAATTAATAAATTTCTCTCTACTCTCTGGAGAGCCTATGGTCTGAAGTTAAGAAATCATGACATATTTTTCTCGGCCCCTCATAATTTTGGGTGTATGTGTTTTCCTTGCTGTCTTGTTTCTGTAAGTGTGAAAGAGCTTATCACGGTTAGGTAGGCAGGGCTGAGGGAAAATGAATTGCTTGTTGTCTCCCCCTGACATTGCAGATGCTTCCCATTTAGGTAACAGAAAGCTGAAAGGGCTTGAAGACGCTGGAGATACTTGGAAGGATGAAGGCGGACAACAACCGTGCCACTGAAGGCAGCAGCTCCCTGCATAGAGATGCATTTTTCAGGCCAAGCCTGGCAGCAAGTTTACACTGCAGCCCCCAAATGTATGACAGGCGTGGCATACAAAAAAAGCCAGCCCCATCTCCCAGATGGAATAGGAGGAGATGCCTTATGAGTCCTGCTCTGAAAGGCGTGGAATGATTTCCCAAAAATAAAACCGCCCATCTAAGCAGAGTCTATATTCTTGCTGCGTCTCTCTTTCTACCCCCCCTTTCTCTCTCACATACACACAAACTCAGCTGAGTAAGCACAGATGCCTGAATGACTTTTTACCTTTGCCCAACTTCTTTCTTCCCTTGCCAGATGCTGTTTGTCTTCGGCCCTCTTGCTTATAGAATCTGAGGCCATCTGAGCAAATCTGCAGCAGGATTGTATGCTGCTGGCTTTAGTGGTGTGTGGGAAGGATTAATGCGATAGAGCCTCCCAAACATATCACAAAACCATCATCTTTAGCCCTGGCAGCAAGAAATGCACACAAAGGGGGTTAGTAAGATGAGCTAACTGTCTGGCTGCTATCTACCACAAGCCCCCTACCAGTAAAACAGGGCTCTGTATGCTAATGAAACTCCACAGATAAACAGCAGCAGACAGAGGAAAATGTGCGAGACATTAAAACATGCCACTGCTAGCATTAAAGAATAATAATAATAACGGAGAACATTGAGATGTCACTGGATATTGATGCGTATTTTATGACATGTTTCTATTGAAGAGAGTGTGACACTAATGTCTGCCCTCTGGCAGGGAGAGAAGGAGCACTAGAGACAGCAGCCGCTGTTCATTTATTTGTATAAGAACAAAAATGCTATGTCAAAAAACATATACAGTAATAATTTCTAAATCCAATTTAGCCCCTCTATGAGACTTAGAGGAATATATCGACAATAAAACCAGCATTTACACATAATTCAGGTTTATCATTTCCCTTATTTAATCGATCTCTGTGCGAATGATTTCGGAGAGCAGGTGAGATAAAATGCTTATTAGCTGGCTGCAGGGAGAAGAGAGATTATATTGCAGCAGTTTCTCTTCTGCGCATCTTCTGGCCTGATTATAGCAGAGTTTGGTTTGAGGAGCCTGATGCCCCAGGTGCCACCCGGTAACAGTTGGGCTCAGATGGATAAAAACCACCATTTGTACCATTGGCAGCTCTTTGCTTCCATATGCTGTGGAGTGGGCAGGCAATGCAGAATGCTCAGCTGGCCCTGAGGAGTGAGTCAGGGGGACAGAGTCCTCTGCCCAAGGCTCACTGTCTAGGGATTTGCTGTTTATTTGTTGTGCATGGCAATGAGAGTACACTTGGCACTTACTGAGGCCCAAATTAACCAAACAGCGGAGAGTAATCCTACGGAGGCACAATACATCACAAATTTAAACCTGAAAAAGGAACACAGACAGGGAACAGCAGTGCTAGACACTGTCCTTTATTTTAATATGGATGGGAGATAGAAGTGTGTTTTGTTTTTTTTTTCTTTTCATTCAAGAACGTGCTCTGTTTATTAAGTTTTTATTTGAATAATTTTTAAAGGTGTAATCATCATTAAAGTGGCCACCTTTGCAAATGTCCTTGCCAAACAAAAGATGTTCAAAAATATTTGGAAATAATAAAAATAATAAGATGACTTCTTTGCAGATTAATGGGGAATTTGCATGTTAATATAAATAGGACCCATCCCTGCTGCAAAAACAACCTTTTGAAGAGAAACTGAGTACTTGCAGCACCATCATCTGAACACCTTCCTTTTTGTCCCAGTCAGCAGACAGAGTATCAGAGGAATGCCTCACATCTACACCATAATGTAAGTGTAAACGTCCTTGATCTATTGCTACCATTCCTTGTTAGTTGCACCATGTACACCTTCGCAATTTCTCCAGTGGTGCATTCTGACACCAAGGTCATCAAACAGCAAGAATTTTTTATTCTATTTCACTTCCTTATCTTTTTTGGGACCCCATATTATTTGTACTATACAGCCTAAATTCCCAGCCCCCCACTGTATAACCCCACCCAGCACCCCAGGGCTGCACATCTCCACATGCTGTACAAGTTCATCAAATGAGTTTACGTGTTCCTCTCAGGGGGTTGGGGCATGGGGGTTAATGGAATAGTGTCTTCCTGGGGAGAATGCTGAGAACTAAGATAGTAGAGAGCATCGTTAAAAGCATTTGAACGTGCTCGTAAGAGACAGAGGCTAGGCTGCTCAGGAAAGGGCAAGCTTTTATAGGGACAACCTTTGGCTATGAGTGCAAGCAATCAACATCTATTCTTTGTCCAAAGCTCTCAGGATTCCTGTGTTTTTTCTCCTTCCTTCAGCTGTGGGTGTTCTTCTGAAGTTTGATTTGTTCTGTTTTTTATTCTCTCCCTCTATCCCAAAATCTTTTTCTATTACATACATACACACACACACAATAGTTGCTGTCACAGGGCTATGACAGAATGTTGAACCAGCAGGTCAAAAGTCCTTAGTAGGATATTGGTTCTCAGATGCAGTAATGGCACCGATTCACTTTCCTTATAACACTGCTGTGTTAATGGGGGGCCAAGGGTGACAGTAGCACCATATGAAAATAATAGTGTTTGCCATGTACTGGCTTGTTGATTTGCTGCCTGATGGATTTTTAATATTCACTGCCGGGTCGTTCTGGACGGTTGGTTGTGGTCATTTAGCAGCTCGATGGATCTGGACTGGAACTGCGCTGCCACCACTGAGAGGTGGCAGAGGTTGGGGTGAAAAAAAAAAAGACAGAAAGGGGCACTTCAAATTAATGATGGTCCGTGGCAAGTCTACTCCGGTCTTGGCCGGTCTGAGAAAAGATGTACGTTCGATGACTAAAAGGTTTGTTCTAATTAACAGGAGTGAGTGTGTCTGGATGGAGAGGCAATAATCAGGTTTGAGAAGGAGAATGGGGACACTGTGACCTGTGAGGAGACAGCGATGAGCAAATAAGGAGGCAAGGAGAAAGCAATGTGGACTTGTTTAACTGACTGAGACAATCAAAGTGCTCTTCTAAAGCCATGCAGTGATGACCTTGAGTGACTCATTGATGCCCAAACACTTTCGTGGCAGAGCAATTAGTTTTTCAAGGATTTGAGAACACTATCTGCTGGAATGAATGGCTTTAATCTATTACAGTGAATGTACAATAACAGACTGTTTCCATAACAGTATTGTACACCTTTTAATGTATTTTCCCTTTAAAGATTTAATAGTACACCTCCACGACATACAATAAATGTAGGTTTAAAAAAAATTCATCAAAACTGGCCAACAGTGAACAGTGTCCTGAGTGTAATGCCTAGTGTTAGCCAAGCCAAAATACAGCTCAATGGTGTGTTATATCAGACATGTCCAAGTTCAAAACAGGTTATCTGTCAGATTCTAAGCCTAAAGTCGAACTGATGACCTTGAGAGGTATGACTGTTCTCACAGAAGGTGTTGCCATGATTGCTGGCCCATACTTTTTTAGTCTTCGTTTGCAAAATTGGCAGATGGACCCTTTGAGAACCAGGCAAAGGAAGAAATGAAAATAAACTATTTTGACTGACCAGACAGGTGTGAATCACAGGAAAATATATAAACAAACTTTAGATTCAAAGACTGACACACAGCAACTGCATCAGCTGAACAAAAGTTGATGAATAATTCATCAAACGCTGAAAAACATCCCCAAGTAAAGACATATTACAGGTATTACAGTCGCCCAAGCAAGCAGACGCTAACTTTAAGGCCCAACTTGTTCCATTTCACTTGATATTCAGCATCCACTGAGAACATCTTATGTATAATGTGCAGAGGTAAGTGCTTTCAGAAGATTGCTCTGAAGAACTCTTGGTGTCATATTCACACCTCTGTCACCTGCCCAACCTCTCCTGTCTGAGGGAAATGAACCTTGGTTAACTCCACACTGCTGCATGACCACTACCTGTCATCTTTCACATGCTCTGTAATTGGATTTGGTGAGAGGGTTTGAATACATTCCATGTTTCCTACTAATGGGTGACTTTGTGAGACAGTCTATACATAGTACTTGTATAATGTTGCCCTAATCTCTCCAATTTAAGTTTTTCTTACAGATTACAGAGTATATTCACCTCGGGCACTGTGTTGTGAATTCCTATTCATTTGTAGGTAGCCATAATTTGACACCTGCCTCATCATTTACAATTAGCATTATGGGATGTAATTGACCATCTGGCTCTGCCATCTTGCGTTCCTGGACTGGAGCCATGTTTGTCTCCTGCTGTTTAGAGAGCTCATACACTTGAAGATGTCGTTGCTCTGAACGTGACCCTGGGATTATTTTTGCATAGTAAGGGGCAATGTGGGAGTTGACTGTAATTTATCATCGAATAATTTATATATGTGACCCACATATGGCATAGCATTTGTTACCAAAAACTGCATTTACCCTTTCTTTTTTTTTTTTTTTTTTTTTTTTTTTACAGTTATTGCAGGAAAAGCTCAATAGTGAAAAAATAATAGGTCATAGTCCTATTTATATGACAGGGTTCTGCACTGTAGGAGCAGAAAATATGATTTCAGGTTGGTCATGAGTCAGGCAATTTTGAGAAACAGAGTCTCTGGTTTGTTAATAGTTGGACATAATTAAGGCCTTTTACCTAAAACGAGGAACCTGGCTCGATATCTGTGGCTTGTGAATATCTGACAAAAACATGCAGGGACTGAAACAGAAACATTTTAAGAAACATATTGCTGCCTCGATTATCCTCACCTCGACTGAACTCAAAACCCTTGGCAGGTACTGTAATTGCTCTGTTCTGACTGTCAGTCACTGTTAACTCTCTCCATAGCTGTTCCCCATTTTAGCTCCACCTGTGCCCCATCGTTTACTCGATGTGATGACAGGCACCACATTTCTGATGACAGGCAAGAAAATCTTGAGTGACAGTGGCTTTCATTCCTTCATCCCTGTCACTCACGCTGCCTGGCCACTGGGAGCAAGTATTTCAACTTAGCTTGTTGTCTCTGCACTGTAAGTGCTTAGCCGTGACAGTCTTCCCACATGTGTGTCTCAGGATCCCCCATGGCGGAGGCTAGCATTAACAGGGACAGCCCACAAGCTACTGAACAGTAAGTAAATGACCTCATGCATGTTGCCATGATCAAAAAAGCCTTTGCCAGCAGGTTTTCTTCAAGCAGAGCGGTTCTTGCAGTTTGAACAAAGCTATTGAGATCAGAAATCTTCCTCCTCCTACAGTGAGTTATTTTAAGTCCCTTATCAAAACACAGAGGGCCACAGTACCTGTGGGCTTCAGTTTCCCAAAACAATACCTCAGCCTCCAAAATGCTTGCAACGGAAACGTCATGTTGTTTACTTCAAAATTCAGTTCTTCGTGGGGGTGGGGGGTGGGGGTTCCGAATACAGATAGATTCAGATAGATTTTCTGTAATGGATTAAAAAAACATGCCACACATAGCAAAAGATAGCTGGTCTGGTGCCATGGAAACATGATAGTTTGAGACCTGATTCAGACTTTCAACCCAGAGATTTCAAGCATAATCCCTGCACTTAAAGGATGGATGGATGCTATACTGTCCAAAACCTTCATTAACATAGCTGTTCCCCACACTGTGATGGATTAATTAGCACAGAGTATGGTGGTTAAAAAGAAATGTGTGTGTGTGAATGTACATGTATGTACATAAATCTTATATAACAGGATGGATTTCTTCAAACTAGCTTTACGATGCTACAGGTTCACATCAGTGTGTGTGTGTGTGTGTGTGTATAAAGACTTGATCTTTTAAGATTAGACAACCAGCATAGCTATGCCAGTATTTTCCACATTATTTACTTTACATAAGTTATTGATTGTGTATTTCTATTTCAGATAGTGCTCTAATATGAGTGTTACGTAATGCATGTCATAAAAAGGCAACAGCAAAAACAAGAGAATATTCTGATTTCATGAAAAACTCCCATTAAAACTTTTTGCTTTTTCCCTGGACACTTGTTTATCGGTCGGTGCTGCAAGTCAATTTTTGGATGGTGGATGCTAAAGGGTAAAAGCAGGCCCAGAACAACACAACATGCTGAGGTTCTCCTTTCTAAATTAGTGCTGATCAATTCTTGTTGATATCAATACTGGTTGAGCAAGTTGAGAAAAAAGAGAATCAAAGAAAATTGTTTTGTACAGGGTGTTAAAAACAAACAGACTCTGTGGGATGAGCAGGCTTTTGAATTACCTGCAAGTTTTCTTTTCTGGTACTTTTATATACACTGTGGTATTTATTTTTATATTTATGTCTTTTAAAAAAGGACAGTGGGTACTAATGGCCATTCATATGTAAATATGCCAGATTGTAGCCTTAAACTAATTTCCATCCATAGTCCCTTGGCAGCTTGATGTTATGTAAGAGGACCGAGATACCTTCACTAAAAAATAACACAAAGCACAGTAAAATATGCAAAAAACATGGAACAGCATGACTGTGGTAAGATGGTGTCTTGGAACAATATCTGAAATGAGGGTGCAAGCTAGAGTCAAACTTGTCCTTCTTTTTTTTGTCTGTACTAGACAACGGAATGGAGAGTGACAAGAATAACAGGAAAAGAACAAAGCTCTCCACTAAGATTCAGATTGAGGAAGCTGTAAAGCTGTGTAAGGTAGGTATGAATCAAACCTCTCGACCAGCAGGACATCCCGTATTTGAACTTTTAGTGCGGTGGGTGCATGTGTGAGGCTTTTGAAATGTAAATTATGTAATATGGGGGTGTTTTTCTACAAGGGTCTGCGTAGGGTGTCTGTTGGTGTAGGGATTTTTCTTTTGCTTGTACACATGCTCCTTTCTGTTTCTCCCAGCAGCTTTGTCATTTCTCCAGGCCGTGCTGTCCCATCAAGTGCTGACTTGATAGCGATCAATATAAAGTTACATTACCATCACAAACACTCCCGCCTGCCTATCTATCGCCCTCGTTTTAGCAGATGTTTTCATGCACACAAACGTATCTGCAGTGTGATATAGTATACCCTACCACAGAGGTGGGAGTCAGCTGGTTGCTCTGTCACTATGACAAAACATGACAGATGTGTTTAGGCAGTGGAGTGCCAGACCTGCCACACAGCATCAGGCTCACACACTCAGACAGGAGAGCACTCTGTATTCCCACACAGGGAGTCCAATCATGGACATAATAATGGTTTGTCCACTACAAGGATCAGATGTCTAAGCCCGCCTGAGAGATTGCTCCAGAGCAGGAGAGCTGTAACTCAAATCCAGGAGTCACTGGAAGGTTTGTTGATGGGAGAGATTTTTTCTTTAATGGCCTTCTACCTTACAGTGAATTTGAATGGCTTAATTTAGATGACATACCACGAATTACTGACATGAGCTAGCATTACATGATCAAGGACAATCTCATTATTCTGCCATCATTCACTGAGACTTTTTGTTGTTCAAAATCCTGATTAATCATTAATTCATCATAAGGAGGGCCATGCACATAAGATTTTTGGGGAACTGACGGATTTGACAGGTATCCTAATACAGTGTTTCATGTTCGTTTCTCTTCTGTTGCTCAGCTCGTGGGGAAACTGATCAATGAACTACAAGGCAGCCTATTGTCGATAAAAATCTCTCATCTGATGACAGATCCCTGTTAGAAAAATTCAGCACGTTTGATGAATTATGGAACAGCATAATGGAAGTTGTGGAGAACCTTTCTTCTCATAGAGACTCATGGTCAAATGAGTCATGAAATATCCCTCCCACTCCATAAAAGAGCTGACTTGGAAACATAATGAGCATCGCCTTTTGTCTTTATTGCCATTATATGCCATTATTTGCTCACCTGTGGTAAGTTTTGCTATACTGAACAAGCACAATTACCCCAATACCCCTGATAGCAACTTCAGCTCTGTTTAATGGCAAAAAAAAAAGTAAAAAGGCATGACTTTGTGATCAACCTTGGGAAAACAGAGCTTGATTACCATAAAATTAACTGGCAGTTTCATTTCATAATAAGCAAATGTATGTTAAATGAGTAGCAGGAAACCTCTGCACTGGACCACAAGGAATACTTATGTAACATCATTACCCAAAGCTTAATGACTATATAGTGTAGAAATTAATCCTTAGGAAATAATAAATGTCCAGCCAATACATGTGAGAAAAATTACACTCTTATGTATTTGTTTATGCTTGCACATTTGGCTCCTCTTTACCAATTAGCCTAAATACTGCCCAAATAAATGTGCTAAGTGTTCAGTTGAAATAACACTAAAAATATCATTAAAAGACTAACCAAAAACAACTAAGATAAATTGAAAAATACGCTAAATTTGCTCATGCCAGGCAGACGACTTTTCACAAGTCAGTCATCAAGTATGTAATTATGTCACTTTGGCAAAATAAAAATAAATAAATAAATCAGCAATGCATCTAAATTAAGCACACATTCTACCCATCAAAAGCCACAAAAAATTGACATGAAATCCAGAACAAAATGAAGAGAGAACAAAATCCACTTCACTTAATTGTGACACGGATATAATTAGGATAAAGAATTTTTTTTAAAGCTCATACTCAACTTTCAGATCAACCCCAACAAAAGCTCTGCTAACACGCCAACATAATGAAGTGACCGCTCTTTTCTAGGAAGACATACTCCATTCTGTCTTAATGTTTATAATGTCTGGTCCTTCATTTCTATATACAAAGTGTCTATATAGTGGACACATTAGTCCTCAGGGCGTATGTGTGCATCTGCTGTCACCACAAGGGTCAGCGATACCCAGACTCACAGCTAAAGAACGGGTGCCTTTATTTAATGACACAAACAAAGATCTTGGTCGTGTTCACACTTAGATGGTATGTATGCATTCACTCTCTATACAATCATGGAACCCTTTACTATGATATAGTGAATAGTGATCATCAGTGATTATCAGCGCTGATATCCGGCATTTTGACTCATATCGGCATCGGCCTTTTTTTAATCCGACGGCCAATAAGAGATCAATTTAAATCTGGGTTATTTTGGCTCTGATGCAGCTGCGCTTCTCTGTCTGCTGTCACTACGCTGTCTCCAGCATTGTCTCATTCACAGCACCATCTGACTGGTTACACGCAGACATGGTGCGTGTAACAGCCAATCAGCAGTGAAAGCTGTGCATGCACAGTGCTCACACGCACGAAGGAGAGGAGAAAAAGTTTTGCCGAATGTTTCGAACATGGATGTATAAAGAAAACTGGATACAGCGTCGGAGGCGGGGCCCGTTCATTCCTACAGACGTTGGTAAGTGATAGTGAAGCACTAACACCCAAAGGCCCTTCACATTTTACTCAACAAACACTCAACACTTCACTATCCAGTAACATCCATGGTGAAAACACAGTAAACTAACATAATCAGAAGCAATATCAGCCTAAGTACCTGCATATGCAATACAAGAAATACGAGTGCCTGCAAATGTGACACAGTATGTCACAAGCCCGCCCACTGCTCCCATCCTGAGTCATGCAGCTATCGCCATAGCAATTGAGTTTCCTGATGATAGCTGTCCACCAATGAGATTCCTACGTCACTATAATCGGACAGACAGCCTGTTCACGCTCACAGCCACACATCTACCCACTAATTTGTCAGCCACAGGCTTTAGAGTCATGCATTTCTTGTCCCCCCACCATGTACAAGGGATCCTAATGAGAGTGCACATGTTCAGCTCAAGACTGAAAGTGGTTTTGACTTCATACCTTACGCTAAGAATGGTTTCAACACTTGATATTGTGGTGCAGGTGTGCATTTCTCAGGCAAGAGCACATTCACACACCTTTCACCAGCCTCTGCTCGGGGGTAGAGGCTAAAAATAATCGGGGGATGTTGCATTGAAGCTGTTTCACAATGAAGCCTCTCCTGAGCTTCAGTCTTTTACTGCACCATAATTGGCTACGGGACCTTTTCACCTACTTTATTGGGTGTTTGACAGTGTGAGAGCCCAAATACTAGCAGCAGCCTCACAGCTTTTTTTTTCCTTCCCATTTTATTGAGTCATATTTTGTTCTCAGATGATGCAACATGCTTATGAAATATCATCATGCAATTAGAAAATTCTTAATGTTTTGCTCTTATTATTCTTTTATATTATGTCACTTTCTGACTTCGTACTGCAGGAATGTTATCAGAATGAGATTACAGCAAGCAAATTGTTTTTTCTTGAGTACATCCAGCTTTCAGAAACAAAGATGGGTCTCTACCAATGACACAGAATCTCTAAATATGTTATAAACATGACTTACTGCTTAAAGGAGTGAGGATTATGTATGAGTAAGTGCTAAGAAGGGCTTGTCAAAGGCAAAAGGCAGATTTAAGTAGGTGGATCATGAGAAACAACGCCTGGAAAGGAGCGTATCTGATTCGAGCAAGTCTTCATAAATCAAACAGTACCACTCAATAATATACACAACTTGTCTCATGTTGTTTGTTGTCAGTCTCTTGGATCCAAGCATCAATGGAAATTGCATGCCTCCATCAAATTCACCGGCTTTCCACAATAACACAGTCAATACTCTTAAGCTTTGATTAGATATTTCAGTGCAGGCAGACTATATAATTTGACCAACATATAGAAGGGTCCCACTGGTTTCAGGTGTTTTCAGCAGGGAAGAGAGATAATAACAATGCTGTCCCAGTAGTGCTTACATCCAAGACTCGAGCAGGGTATTTTCTTATCTGGTTTCAACTGACAGCCAAAGTTTGTGTAATATTGACACATTCCACAGCATGCATGTGAAGGGTGATGGCTAATGGAGAAACCTGCCTGAGGGTGTGGCTTTCCACCCTCTGGCTATATTGTGCTCCTCAGCAATATGGCCCCGAGTTGCGGTAGAATTAAAAACAAGCCCTGTAAATTCCCGTTATTAGGCATCAGGTGCTGTGCCAGGTCCAGCCGTCATACTCGGCTGCTCTCCACCACCCTCCGAGCCTTTTAACCCTAATTGACAGTCTTAAGTCAACTATCCTGGTGCTGCCACAGAGACAGACGGACAAGGAGGGAGGGAAGGAAGGAGACAGGAAGACTGAGTAAGAGGAAATAAAGATGCTGTAAGGATACAAGGGGAACAGTGTGCTGTGAAATTTTAAACATTATTCATTTCTCATTACTAATGTGTTTTCAGTTGCCCTGCAATAAATCACAATAACAAGTAACACAATTTTTAATTTCAAGCACAGTACAATAAACAGCCAGATATGGAGGAATTGCACCACCTCAGCCAGATGAGGTCACATATTTAAAATTTTCATTTCCCCATTATCACACTGATTTAATTGGGACAATGGAACAGATTTCCTTTGTCTCCCATTCCTGAGTAGCTGAATGCCTTTATCTGCTGAACACTGCTGTGCATTTAACACCGAACAAGTTGACTCATAAGCTGTGTAACAATCCCCACTGCTCTCCTCTCAGCTCTCCTCCTTGCCGTTAAATGCTAAACCGAGCGAGCCATACTAATCGGTGGAAAGAGGCGACTAAAGCGACTGCTAATCCATTCTGGAATTACGGGGGAGAACAAATTAAGAAACCTCAACTCATCAGCTGAGCTTTAATTCACAGCCCCTCCTGGAGTAATCCCTAAACTCAGCCTCTCCAGTTAATTATACTGAGGCCCTGGATGAGAGGCCCTTCATTGTGTTTTCTCTTGTTGTTGTTGGCACTTGCTGTGCCAAGTTTCTGAGGTGCATGTATGTGTATCTGTTTTCCTCCCTGATTTTGACTCATAAATGGAGGCAAAGAAACATCAATACCACAGCGGTATCCTAGAGTAAGTATCAGCTAATGCTAAATAGTCCTAAATTAGTAAAATACAAAGCTTTGACATTTCCAATGGTTTATTTCATCAAGTGTTCAGGGCTGTAAAGGAGATGTAGATGTTTGTGTGTGTGTGTGTGTGTGTGTGTACAGGCATGTGAGTATGTGTAAATGCGCTTTTCTCTCTACTGCACTAAGCATGAAAGTGAACTAAATAAAAATATAAACACCTGTGATCAAAAATATAAACCAATCTCTTTTATCTGTGCGGGTTTAGGGGAGTTTTCTGGGCCCTCAAACACTGGGGGGTAATAGTAGGTTACTGCTGTGATGAAAAGAGGGAACGTCAGAAAAATCAAAAAAAAAGTCACCTGCACCAAGCTACAAACTAGATGATTTACAGGCAGTGACATTTTCTCTCAGCTGCAGTATTGATACACCCAAATATATGACGCTGGCCTTTTCACTTTCTTTTTTTTTTTTTTTTTTTTGGAGCAGGATCCAAAGAAGCGTAAAATGAGATCTGACCATTTTGCAGAAGTGCCTTCAGTCAATTTCTTTTAAATGTTTGAACATCCAAGTGTAGATTAAGGGTGAGCTTAAATTTGTGAAACTGACATTTTGTGTAACTGTGTGCCCTTACATCTTCACTAAGTCCTAACAGTGTTTCTCTCACTGACCTCATAATTACCACCGATCGACTCTTTTACACCTGTTTTCTTTCATTGCACTGGATTGCGATGCTTCATCAGCCCTCATGTAACCCTTAGCTGTGTGCGAAAAAATGGATGGCAATAACATCCACATTTGAAAAATAGTGTAGCAACTTAGTCAAAAGTGCTTAACAAGGACATGTTTACAGACTATTCTGACTGAATATAGTGGCCACAATCTGCAGTGATTCAAATATGTAGATAGTCTTTCTTTTAGAAAAAGATCTTTATAAAACCGATTTAGTTCTCATGTCTGCTAGGAGGTTGAACTTGTTTTCAATCCGACATTTGGATTAGTTTTTTTGGACGCCAGACTCTTTGTAACTTGACGCAGTTCCTGTGGCCACTGGCACCTTTCAGAGAGGATTTCAATGGCTTTCTGAGCTGTGCAGATGGATTCACATTTGAACTTGGCCATTACATGGGTGATGAGCCACCCAAAAGAGAGGCTTTTGTAATTTTCAAATATGGATAAGTGGTGGTAGAGGATCAAGCAGGAGCGAAGGGATGGATGGAGGGATATCTGTGAAGGCTCGTGCTTTAAAACCCCTTCATATGCCTCACTCATCCTACCCAGAGACACATAGTGATTGTTGTAATCAGACAAACCCTCTCACTGACACCTAATGTGGAAGCTGTGAATCTGCTTCCAATTTGCTTTTGTTTATGCTCCATTCGCACAAGTGGCTCGGCCATTTGCAATCACCGCCTCAATAATTAACCCCCAAAGCATTGTGGACGATCAGACAGGACGGATGCCCTTGTCACCCCTCCCTCCCACGCCCTGCTGTGAGCACATTGATTTGTGGCCATGGGAGGTTAGCGCGGGGGCTGCTTACCATGGATTTTCCATCAGACTATTCAGACACAACGTGACAGCTTTGGTGATTGGGTGAAGAGAGGGTGCTTGTGGCATGTTCTGTCTGTGAGCAGTGCATACCGGTCTCAGTCCCCTCACTCTTGCTGCTGTCCTCCTGTAGGGCCTTATTAAAAACAGGACTCAAAATTTCCAGTACTTGGGCTGTCCAGCTTAATGCTTATGTGCCCGTAGAAAGCATTAATAGCAAAGAATAATTTGTGACATTGATTATGAGATCAAGCCCTTGATATAAAAAGAAAAAAAAGATATACTCTCCATCTAGAGAAAAACCAGAAGGGTTCTGTATGTGTCTCTCTTCCTGTGTGTTTGTATGTGTGTGTATGTGTGTGGCCACATAAAATGAAACAATGTCAAAATCAATGGGAAACTGCTTTTTCAAGCATCTACAGGCACAAAGTCACAACAATGGCAAAGTAAAAAGCAGAACAGAAAGCCTTGATCCTTTTTACTGTTCATTATTTGTTTTTCTGTTCATGAAAAATAAGCTTTTGTTCTGTTTGGCCCAACATTGTTCTGTGAGTGATATCGTTCATATGTGCCAGATGTCAAGGTACAATAAATACTTTGTAAGGTTTATACACATAAAAAATACATTTAATAGCAGCAATTAATTTCAAGGCACTGGCTTTAGGACAACACTTGAACCCCCGCCGAAGTCTCTTTCACACATCCGAACAATTCCCATCACCGTATTCCATCTTCCCCAAAGGCTCAATCTGACGCCAGATCAGATCTCATCTGACGCAAGACGGACACCAAAGCCACACTTCCGCCAGCAGCTAGAGTGAGAAAGGAATAATCTGTCTTTAATACCTGAACCAAATTAGCTCTGAAATCTGAGGTTAATTAGACAAAAGGAGGTTAAATTAAGTGACTGGGATTTAAGTGCCAACATGCCGGATTAAAGACGCCTCCATCTTTCTCCAAATCACTCATCCTTGCCATCCACAAAAATCCTCTTTTCTCTTCATCCTTGTGTATTTTTAAGACATTTGAACGCATGTGGAGTGGTCTGTACTGTACGTGATACATTTCAGCCATTTTCACTGAGCTGCTTCACCAGAGTAAAAACAGCAGAACAACCTGGCATGTTGCTCATGTAAAGGTCAACACAAATTATTATTTTAGTCATCTCACTGCTGTGTATGTGTTTCTCTAATGGATGTCAGACAGTGACCAAATTTACCTGTCACATACTTTAACTAAGCTCACAGTAAAGGGAAAAGTACTATCCAATTTCTCCCATATGAAAGAAAGCAGCCTCAATGAGTGCTTTGACAAGTGGTGGTCATTATAAAGCTTCCTGAGTGAGTGAATAACTGTACAATGAAAGTTTTTTGTTTCACTATAATCAACTTTAACTCGAAATAATATACTGTCTGAAGGCGCTTTTTTTTTTTTTTACACTTTTTATATTTGTTTTTCATCATGATCTGGAAGCGAGACATGAACAAGTACTGTGGACTCTGGTGTGTCTTACAATCTGTTCTGCAAACCAGAAATAAAGAGAAAAGATAGACAAATTTGAATGACTATAATTTTGTGGATGGCTCCTGTTGCTTTGCAGGTTAACAATTTTGTTTATTGTGTTCATCCATTTGCAAGGTGCTCTAGCCCAACCATCATATTTTGTGATTGCAAAGAACCAGACATAAATTTCCCTCACTCCCACTCACACGAACTCTCTATCCCCCTCCCTCGTTGGACTGTAGAGCTGGATCGAGTGTTTTCAGCACAGACCACTGGATGTACACTCATGTTGCTGTTTATAAAAAATTTAAAGTTCCACAAGCTGGCAGACTTAGTTAAAATGAAAAATAACTGGGATCTAAATTGCAAGATGAATATCCTCCCTATGCAGACACTGCTGCACCCTCACAAACAGCAGAAAAAAAAACAAACACATTTAGTTTGAAAGCAATTCCTCTGTGCCGGTGACCTTATGTGGGCAGCGAAGAGAAGGAGTCTGGCCATTTAGTCCTCTTTTTAGGGACAGAGGTGACAACATGATGATAACTCAGCCATCGCATGGCACTTGAAAGCCTACTACTTTTGTTCCCACCACCTGTGATTGTTGCAGTGGTTTGTGTGCACTCAGGCACTTAGTGCTGGTGACTTTCCTTCTGCAACTTGCTAATGACGCTCACCGGGCTTACAGGGAGAAAATCCCACTACCAAAGAAAGACCCTAGCTATCTTAACCCTATCAGTAATGCCTCTCACCCACTATAGCCTGCCACTGTTAACAACCTCAAGAAAAAGAGACAAAAGGTCAGAAAAAGAAAAATTTTCAAGGCAAAGTTTCTTCCACTAATGGGCCCTCACACAACCTTCTGCCTCAATGTCTCCATCCGCATAGAAACCTGAAACAAAAGGATGAAGGCACCACTTTTTCAGTTGCTGTTTCATGTTGTCACTGTGCTGCAAGTGGTGCTATGTGCTATTGTGCTATTAGCGAGTTGTTGGACGAGGAGAACAAGAACACCCGACAAAAAAATCCACAGCATGTGTCACTATAATCACTAAAATCCCGTTCAGGTGCAGCCCTTAGTTTAACTGCCATTCTCCCTCTGCTCGCGGTCCATCATTATCAGCTAGAGAGCTCAGAACATCTCAATGCTTTAATGGAGAGTCTGTGGCAACTTTCACTGGAGTGCCTCCATAAAAAGTGTAGCTACAAAAATGTAACCCTTTGGAACCTCCATGTGCCCCCACCTCCTTATATCCTACAGGACAAATGGTATGGCCTGGGGGGGTCATTTGTATCTGCTGCCCCTATTCCTTGTCTTAGTTGTCCAGCCTGTAGGCCATCTAGTCACACGGAACCAGGTGTCAAAAGGAGTAATAGCACATAGCAGAGGAAAAGGAAGCACTAGCAATGGGGGAGCTTCCTTTTCCCCCCTTTTGGCTTCTTCCCACTGATTTGAAAAGCACTGCCGAGGGATCGTTGCCATTGAGAGCTGGTGGTGATGTCAGGTCAGCGAGATGGGGTAGTATGCAAATAAATAAGTATTACCATCTTACTGTGCCCGTCTTTTGGCCCGCCAGCCAGAACATACATCAAGAACATGCAGGTTTGTCTGTGGCTGGATTCATGGCTGTCCTCAAGCACACACCATGGACAGTGTCTTATTTACAGCAGAGATCCCCTCCAAGAAAAAATCTAATCTGTTGATATGAAAATATTTCACTTTGTTATTTAAGATATAAATTACAACATATCCAGCGAGTCAGTAAAAACAGCAACAATGAAACAAACTATTTCTTTGACACCAGTGAGGTGTCCAAAAGCCAAATAGAGCAAAAGCCTTTGGAAGAGATTACCACAGTAATCATCAGAATGTAGTTCCTCCAGGAATCAGCTATGAAAATGAATGGATTACACAAAAGTAATTCCAAGCTCAATATCAGAAGCCTTCCCGAAGCCAAGAAAACTGATTCTGATCTACTGTAGCAGTGTCCTCCGGCTCTCTACAGCACTCTAAGTACCTCTGAGACTCTCTGGTGCATAAACCACCTTCAGTTTATAACACTGTCAAGGTCACAAGTTCACATAAATATTTTGCACGGCCAAACACTTTTTTTTTTTTTCATAATTGTGAATCTTTCAACAACTGCCTGCATACATATACACATCAAAAAGCATACATTAATGACACAGTATTATGATATGTATTAAGACAGAAGATACACACAGAAAAACAACTAGTAATTTAAAAAAGAAATTCTAAGAAATATTTTGGAAAAAGAAATTCCAGCCAGTGTTCTTTCCTGCAGTAATAATATGTGTCCGCATCTGTCACTCTCTGCCTGTGGCAAGACCCCATCTCCTGGGAGAGAAGGTAACAGGCGGCTAATCAGCTCCATCTGACATCTTCATCACAAACACGCACGCACAAATGGCCGCTCGGGCGCACACATCCAGACACGCGCACGCATGCCCGAGCAAACACAAAGACCCGCAAACACAGTGCAGACAGATAAAAAGGATTAGGGTCTAACAGGGCAACAGACAACAGGACAGAGGAAGGGCATGCTGTGTGTGTGTGTGAGTGTCTGTGTTAGTGAACTACAACTCTCTCTCTCTCTCTCTCACTCTATGTATCTATCTGTGCCTGCTAGATTATAACTGTCTCCCTTACCGTACATACACAAACCTGCAAAACACACAGCCGCACTCTACCTTCTCAAACTGATTTTTTCCTAAGTCCTTGCGACTCGGTCATTCATCTGTGATTAACAAACGGGTAGCATTAAATTGCTTTTGAATAGAAGTTATTTATAAACTCAACGTGCAATTCCCTTTAGGCCTCCACATGCAACAGTTTTGTGACAGGTTTACATGTCAGCCAATGCACAGGTTTTTGCAACAAAAGATAGCTTTTACTTCCCCAGGTTTGATTTCATTACTTCCTATTTTGCATAAACACAATGTGCTGCACACGGTGGTATGGCAGTGAGAATAGGAGGATGCATTTGCAATGCATACGATTGCAACAAGGTACATTTACATTTCAATTTTAAGCATTTAGGTGATACATGTATCCAACACAACAACAATCAGCCAAGAATATGAATAAGCCTCAATTATGCCAGTATAATTATAAGTACAGTGTGTGTGTGTGTAAATGCAGCAACCACCAGGCCCATTTGATTCGATAAGATGTGTGGGCCACTACAGTCGTTCATCATGTTATAAGATAGTTCCTCTTATTAATGCACTGCAGTTAATCATAAGGACAAGAAAGGTGTCTGACAGACACCGTCAGATCGCAAGCTGTTTACGTGTCCTTATGGCCAGCACTACTTAACATGCGTTGATACGGGGAATGGTAAATTTTACACATCTCGGAAGTCATTGATCTCAGTGTGACCAGAAAAGATAAAACAGCAGGACTTACACTGATACCTCTCTCATCTATGGTTGTAAACAAGAATATATTTCTTTATCTCTGGTAGACCAGGATAAATTGTGGAGTAATGTACAAAGATGACTTTTTTGCAGTAAAATTACGTGAACTGGCAAAAATTGTCCCCTTTTTATTCTGGATATTAAAGATTCTGATCCACACTAGTGGATCAGACCAGTTGGAGACCAGTTGGAGGCGGTAATGCACCAATTTGATATTTGTCAAACCACCAATAAAACAAAAGAAGAAAAGAAGAAGACTCCACACCTCATTCTCATGCTAATATCTTATACCTTAATCCCCACAATGCATTTCAACTTCTTGCAGAAAAATTGCAAGCTGGTGCAAATTTCGTGGAGTTTGTTTGAATTTGCATCCATTATTGCGGTAACAAGGTCGCAATTTTGTGGCGGGAATGTGTCATCTTAAAAGTGCTTTTAACATTCCTTTATTAAGTTATAACCACGACTCAACATAGATGGTGTGTTTTCTTACAAAGTGAAATGAATTCAAATAGAATAATCGAAATAAAAATGCCAATATGGCTGCACAAATAACATAAACATGAGACATGCTGAGAAAGGTTAAAGATTACTTCTACACCTGTCTGTGAAGCTGCCACTGTGCAGCTGCTGCCAGCCTGGGTAAGATCAGCATTAGCCTGACATTAGCCCAGCCTCAGCACCTTAATCCCTGGGCAGAGGGCAAACACCTTTTGGTTATTTTGCTGGGAACAGCTGCAGAAATGATGCCTGATGCCGTGACCGAGAAGGAAAGCCAGGAGGTTAAAAAAACCCATCTTTCTCCCTCAACTTTCTATCTCCTCTAACCCTCCCTACTTTTTGCTCACCTCTCACTTCCTTCCCTCTCTGTCTGCAGAGGCACTAGACTATCTCTCTCTCTGCCTGCTTCCTTCTTCACTCGTGCATTTTATATTTTTATATATATATATATATATATATATATATATCTCTTAATGTGCATACAAACGCACGCACACAGAGAGAGTTGAACCCTGACAGCCAGTGTGGTAAGCCCAGCATTTACCTCAGCAGCTGGGTTCACCACCCGCTACAATTACAACCATTAGCTTGCTTAATTAACAGATTCACTGGCAGCTCATGCAGGCAGAAAATGGTTCCCCCTCTCTGTCTCAACCGTCAGGTCTCCGGAGATCCTACTCCCCCAACACTACCTCACAAGGTGGGCAATTTGCGGGAAGGGTGGGAGAGTACCATTGTGCTACTTGGCCTCAGTGGAGTCGGTTAATAAAATATCTTCTTTATTTGCCTTTTTTAAATATTTCACTTGGTTTTTAGTACCACTGACCTCTCCCCTCTCTGTGTTTGATGCAGGCTGTCGCAGCGGTATTGCTTACGTGATGCACATGGCCAAAAACAGTAAACACGTAAACAGAAGCTGTGTGAATAAAAACATCAAAGCTGTGTTCCTTGTCATTGTGTTTCACTGGGTGAGAGAGACTGGCAGCCATGCCAGCTCTGGCACATGTCCGAACACTCCAATGCTGCCTAGTGGCACCACTAAAGACCTGTACTCTGAGGAGCTCAATCCACCTCATGTTTTCAGAAAGTGTGGGTGTTCAAACATTTGTTTGAGTTGTAAAAACTGTCCCATAAACATATGCATATCCATTTTATTTCTGCAGTAAATATCAGCTATTGTTCTGTTCCAAAACCTTCACCATTCCTTGTTTTTGCTGCTTAACACTTAGGCCGGTTACTCAGTGCAGATGAACATAGTTTTACAAAGAGCAGTCTCTGACCACTCGTCATTTTTGTCTGCAATATCGCATTCCCATCTGACTTCAGCTGTAATAACACTATATATCAGATTAAATATTATTTTTTTTATATTTTATTCATATATCAGTTCTAAATTAGAAGAAAAGACATTACAACAGTAAAGTATTTGTGCTTATGTAAAATTATATTATTATCATAAATTCAATCCTATGAAACCATTTGCAGGTCCTTTCATTGTGTTTTACACAGTCTGTCCTCAAAACATTTGTATGCATGGGTTGTTTGTAATAATGTAAACGTCGTCAGACTTTTGTGTCTTGGTAGATGATGTCATCCAAACTAGACAGCAGAGTAATACAAAGGCACAATATGAAGAAAAGGGACAAAGTAAGATGTCATGGTTGGACAATCCTCAGTGAAGCAGTTTGGCATGAGGATATAACTTTATGTAACAATAATGTAATGCTACAACGATGCTAGATGAAGGGAAAACCCAATTAGATCCTTGCACTGGTGAACAGTCCTCCAGAGGGACCGACTGGCTCTGTTAAAAATGTATCATAGTGCTCAGCTTATTAAGATGTCATCTGTGCAAGCTCTGCAGGTTCAGGGTAAATACCCTCACGGCATATTCTTCTGTGGGCATGTCGATCCACCCTGCCACCGCTTTGCAGTCGGTGGCTCTTTAGTGGCTGTCATTGGCTGCCTAGAATGCTTCATAAACATCTTACGCTTTTTCATCTAATTAGGCTGGAGGGATTTCACTGAAAGGCAGACGTGGGGGGCTTTCTACTTGTATCTGCAGTACTGAAGAACCCATGCTATAAATTGCCATCCAACCACTACCTCGGTGCTCTCTACACCCCTATCCTTCACACTTTCTGAGCTTTCAGCCTTAAAAGTGTCACATTCTTGCCCTTTTTTATTTTTTACATCACAAGACGCACTGTAACATTTCAAAGTGGTTGTGGTTAGGAGGCCATTGGGGCCAAATTGCTGAAAAGTTGCATCTTTCAAAACAATTCTTGCAATTTTTGTGGCTCTAATTTGGGAAATTACATGTTGCTTTCATCAGTGCAATGAACCCCAGATACAAAAGTGACATTTACTGAGATTTACTGTTTACTGTGCACACTGTATTAATCTGTATTATGCTTATAAATAATGTCAGGCATCGTGTTCCTTACTGATTTTATATCTCCAACCTTATCTATTAAATACAACTACAATTTAGTATCCAATTAAACTGCTGGTAGAGAATTTATGAGCCTGATGCAGTTATGAAATTTGTTGACTGACATGTTTCCACACACGTATACAGGCACACACATATTCTTGAGCGCACTCTGTGTAGACGTGTGAGTGAGACATCTCCATAACTGGACCAGCTGACCTGAGACTTGCAGAGCTGCTACTGACTCCAGGGAGAAGGATAATAGAATTTCTCCAGCCGCCTTCTTGTTAATTACAGCAGACCTTGGCTCTGAATAAATATTTATTCAGAGGCTGCAGCAATCTGCATGGCTATTGTACGCTGCAAAGCCTTGGCCAGCCAGGATAATGGTCAGATATGTCACAAGTAAACAATGGAAACGATCATGAGAGAATGAAGAGAGTAATAATAATATAATTTTAAATTAAAATATGTGTGGTTAGACCATTACAGTGGTTTTATTTACCACCAAAGTACAAATGCTAAAATTGGAGGGCACTACAGTATGTGGTGCTCAACAGTAATGTGATGATTCAGGTGTGACAAATACCACAGTATTTCGGACCAAAGCTGAAGAAAAGCAGTCAAAGTTTCATTACAGTCTTCTCTACTGACAGGTAGAGAAATCTTGTTGACCTGGAAGGTCAGTGGCAGATGAGCCAAAAAGTTGAGCGTGTTGTCAGACCACAAGAAATTCACTACACCTGCAACATAACAGAAGCTTCAACCTAATGTAAAAAGTAAACCATTCTTGAACCTAAAGGTTAGAATTGAAGTTTCCTGTACTATGTTCATACAAAATCTTTGAAAGATAAAGTACAATACAATACATATTAAGTAGCCATGCAAACAGCAGTTTATGAAAAGGTTTGGCCTGTTTGATGCCTACGATAGAATCAGCTACAGTATCTTCAGTGATATATTCCATTTTGTATTCCCAGGTAATGCCACTCTTTCTTTAAATACATATTGCATGTCAGTGGCCAGTGTATGACTCTCTGTTTTTTTGGATACCCATTTGCAAATAATAATGTGAAAAAAAATCTATCAAAAAAGATCTCCTATCTTGTCTATGTTATTTCTGCCAATGTGCTGTGCTTCACACAGCGAGAGCTACAAAAACATACCACAATAACGCTGTTGAGGTGCAGAAGTTTTCTTTGACAGATGGAAAAGAAGAAAAAGGAAAAATCTATACTTTGGCTAGTTAACTGGCAGAACAACCACATAGTTGGCAGTGAGATATTGAAGAAAAAGAGGGAAAGACAGGATCCAACACCATACTGAGGTGACTGAGAGAAGAGCGTCAGTTGTTCATCTATGTATCTACATTGTTAGAACTAAAATGTGAATGTGCTGAAAAAAACATATGAATGTAAACTGAATGAACATTTGTGCAGCTTTTTCATGCACTTTTTGACACACACACATACATTCCCCTTTGCTCTGTGGGCCAGGCAACAGCTGTGTTTGGTGCAAGTGGAATAGCAGCTAATGAACCAAACACAGCGCTTGACAATTCACATCTGCCGACACTCTCCAGCTGCTGCCTATGCAAGCCTCCGTAGACCAAGACCTAACGTCATGGGAAACACCTGGGAAAGACAGCACGGATACACATATAAACATGCATTTCAGGCATATACTGTACATAGGCACCACTCACCCCCACACAGACATGTATAAATTCCTGAAAATCCCCCTCTGAGGTTCTCGGCCACACTAAAAAGCCAGGGTTTGATTTCAGAATAAGTGAGGGCGCAGGCGTTAGATGCAGAGGCAGGAGCGAATTAAATGCTTTTTGACCACAGTTAACAATAAATGAAACCACAAATGAGTGATGTTACACTCCACTGTCTGTAGCTGCATAAATTACCAGATACAGCTTGCCACATGCAGCATTACCCCATTATACCACAGCGCACAACATCCTGTAGTAACATGCTATTTGTGCCACTATCTATGACACCACACTGTCTGTGTCTCTGTATGCAAGGTTTTATTTATAGGCAGGTGTGATGAGGAAGAGGCTTCGCTGTCACTGCACAGACATGTTATAGTGGCCCTCTACCTCCAGAAAGCCTCCTTACGGACGTCTCTTCGGATCAAACGGACTGCGACCAGCTGTACTTTCTTTGAGCAACAGGTTTCTTTGCCATTTGTGCTATGGAAACTCTTGGATGACTATACTACAGCATAATGGATATATATGTTAACTAAAAAATAAATAAATTATAGACATACTGTGCCCAGCACTCTGCCCACACATATGCTGCACTTAAAACGATCCTCCATCTGCTATTAGCACAGAGACACGCTGCCAGTGCAGCGAGGTACACTGTGGTAAACGTAAAAGCAGCCACAGTGTGAGGATGCTAAGATAAAACAAGTGCTCCTGGGTTCTTTTCACTACACTTGCCCGTAGCCTCATTAAGAAAGAAATGGCCCAACTGTTCAGTGAAAGTAGTAAGGTATATGCATAGATGGGTCCCATGTGTCTCCCTGTGTCTCTGACGGTGCATCGCATGAGTGTGTTTTCTTACTCTTTTTCCTTCTTCCCCACTCCCACTACTTACACATAAATTTGTTCTCATAGAACACCCTTTTGTCATCCCATCCCTCTCCCACCCACCATCTACAATTTGCCCAGGATCGTAATGCGGTGAAAAATGGCTAGTCTATTCTGATTGCATTTGATAACAATTTTGTCAAGGCTCCTCTGGCAGCCGGCGAAGAGCAGTCCCATCAGCAGCTGTAGCCAATTAGCCACTATCGCTAGCTGTTTTGGCTCACCCTCCGCTGCTTCCCTTGGCCCAATCGCTTCTAAGTATAAATTATTGGATTGTTGAGATAAACGAGGTCTGGCAAATAAGCGAACAGAAGATGGTGAGAGATGAGAAGGAGTTCAAGGAGGAAACATGGAAAAGAAAATGGTAAGAAAAGCTGCTAATGGTTCCTGCCTCTGTATCTTATTTCTTACCTACAGCTATGTCCTTAGTCATGAAAAATTTAATTTTTATGGTGACTATTCCAATTAGTAGGGTGATTTTTTAAATGGTACCTGACCTTTAGCTACCCTAACCCTAACTGAGGGAAAGCCCAAAAACCAAAACTTTCTGTTGAATTTAATGTATATGTTTGTTACAAAAAAAGGAAATAATTATCTTGTTCATATACAAATATTCAAGTGTACAAGGAATGCTCTGCATTTTCTAAAGGACTAGGATATAATTTGCTTTGCGCCACTAAGGTGCAGACAGTGGCTGACCATACAAGAGAAAATGCAACTAAATTACTGCAATACGGAGAAAAAAAAAAAAATAGTAGTGCCGTGATGAAAACACAAGGCAATCATAGAGAACAGAGCGTTGAGTCAAGGACAAGCAGTGAGCAATAACACATGGAACAATCTTTTATCCCCCTCTGATTAATTCCAAGTCCCCTGTGCTATACTCTGGATACAGTGTCATCAGCAACCTACATGTTAATGGAAGTTTTACCAGGGTTGCAGGAATCTGGCCCATAGAGAGTCACTACAGTGTACAGAGATTAACCTCCTGAGTATCAGAGGCATTTGTTTTCTGTTTTCCATCTCACAATTTAATGCAGATAATAGATCTGCAGCACCTTGCATATCTTGGACCATAGGAGGAGGAGTAACAATGAAACTGGCTGACATGAAGAAAAAAATATGGCAACCCATCAGGGTGAAACCCATGTTAAATTGTGAATCTGATGGAGTCGCATTTGTGAATCTGCATCTTCACTTAAAATACAAAGGAGCACAACAGAACTGAGAACAACCGGCCCATAATTCAGCTGGTCACTGAATAAAGCTGTCTCACATCAACAGTCAGTGAACTGTTGACTTAAGGCAGAGAAATAAATCCTGCTTTTCTGCAATAATGGTGTTTTTGGAAGATTTGCGATTTCCCATCGCAATTATATGTGTCTGATATGTTCAGCTTTCGCCTAGTGATCAGTAGGTTCTACTCGAGCTTAATAATAATTCTTCTTTTTAGAATGTTTTACTCAAACTTCTGGCTGCACTTAACTTTTTTCTATTAGATCTGAATCAGGGTAGTAATAATTTCAGATGCAACTTAATGAGATAGATGGCCAAGTACTTTTTTGGAACAAATTGTTACTTAGAATTTGGAACGCTCTCAAAAATGCATTAAGCAATGGTGCATCACCAGTTAGCATCCTGTATGCACAGTTTGGCAGCATACCAATAAAACTTAAAATGAGTCATAAAATGCCGAAGTATCACAGATCCATTTCAAAACTTATGATTTGTATTCTGGCAAACAGCAGAAGATGTAAGAACATCTCTATTATATTCCAAAATGAGCTGAAGGGTAGACTGGATTTCATATCATTTCATTTTTTCTTTATGTGATGGTTGTCAGGGGATTTCAATGTCTTGAATGTAACTGCTCTGCATGCAACGCTTATTTGGGGGGAGTATTCAAATTCACATTTCTGCCAAATTGAGATATTTTGCTTTGGATGAAAAATCCTATATGTCCCATGCCTACAATCGTCTGTTAGAGTGCGTAGACATTTTACCAGATGCAGTAAGACTATCATAACTGCCTTTGCTACAGACAGCCCTACTTCAGCTCTCATTTATTGGAGAAACAAACTGAAATCTCAGAATACCTGGGGAAAAACTGCTGCTGCCTTTCTGTTGGACAGGTTGTCGAAGTTAATAGACTGAAAGTAACACAGAATGCTAAATAACATGCATAATTGTTGAGGGTGTAATGATTGTGGCATATTGCATGTGCAACATACACACTGTACATTATCTCCCAGGTAGGGCCCAGTAATAGACTGTGGTGAAATGGCCGTGTGCTTGTTCCTGTTGAATTCACTGGAAATTGGATGAACTATCCATTACAGCTATGCATTTAATGACATAAGAGCTAGCAATAAAAGTTAACAAAACCCTCCACAGGTTTGCTGACAGGTGTTTTCATGCTAATTGAACAGATGCCAGCAGGCTTATTGGTGTCAAAAGCAAACATATCCCCGGTGACTGTCATTTATTCAAGGTGAGTGGTATAAATGGTGGTAAGAGAATAAAACTTTTGGGTTCATCTGGCTTCCTTGCAACACTCACACACACACACCTACAACTTATTTGCGACATCTGAGCTGGAAAGCATGTTTGCGCCCTCACCTGATGTATCTACTGAGGATCACCGGAAGCAAACAAACAAGTTACTGGCAAACCTCAAAGGCTCATAACCAGTGTGTGATTTGCAATTCACGTTTTGACCTTCATGTGTCAAATAGGCCTCTAACACAGAGAATTACATCCCTCTGCATGTACCGTTTGTTTGTATGTGAGAGAGATGAGTGAATTCACGGTGTTATTTGTTTTTCTTAGGTTGCATATGTCATTGACTATTAAAAATTCACTGACAAAAACTGAATCTGATCGGAGAGCAACAAAAGTAATGAACTTTGCTTTCTTGTTGCCATCCCCACAACTTCCTCCCTAAAACTACCCTTCTTTCTAGTCTTTCCTTCCTCCTCCATTCCAGCTAGTGTGGATCCATTGACGTACAAAATCCTGGACGCTTGTGAATGACAAACTGCCCCTTCAATGAAATTCTTCATAAATCACACAAATAATGGCATGCATTCCTATGCCACAGTTGACAGATAAGAGATGGATTGTGGACGCCACAGGGGGAGCGCCAAACAGCGCACCCCATTACGTATAGGGTAGAGTTATTCAAATCGATAACTCTATCTTGTAAAAAGAATCCACCTCCTTCCCTTGAGGTCTAGACTTGTCAGATAATGACACCTCTATTTGTTTACCATGTCACTGTCTAATCATACTTTTCCCCTTCTTGAATATATCTACTGTGAGGCATTGCCTGCACAGTACATTGTGTGTCGTACACAACTGCAGGTAAACAACCTGCCAAACTGTCTTTAGTCTTTGGCCACTTATTTGGTCAGTAAGTGGTGTGTTAATGCCCACCCAGTCATTTCATAAAGTTTTATCCATGTATACTTTTATTACTGCTGTCCTATTGTTTACTGACAAATAATAAATGAGCATTAATAAAGAAATGAAATGTTCAAACTGCTTATTAATTATTTGATTCATACCAGATTTTGCCCGCTAATCTGAAGATCATCATTTTCTGTACCTTGCCGTATTATTTATAGACTAATAAAAAAAAATTTAAATTCTATGACCAAGATAAGATTAAGACTTGAAGGTTTAGGCTATACTGTGGCATAAGATATCACTGATAGCAATATCTACAGCAGAGGGTTGACACCGTGCCAGGGAACAGTGAGCTTAATTTGCCCGATGAGATCAGTCATGACTGCACTATTCTTGTCAACTCAACAGAAAATGTGTAAGAAATGGCTTAAAGCACCAGAGGCCAAGATACTTCCCATTGCAACAGCCTCATTGTCTTGAATAAGTTATGTCACATTGTCAGGATAGGGTTGATAAATGGGCCAAAGTAGTGACATTTAGAATAACAAATTTATCTTTATGTTGGGGGGACAAAAAAAATAAAAAGAGCAGCTACTAAAATCAAAGAAAAGCCTTCTGCTGTGTTCACATTTTGTATACTAGTGAAAACACAAAGAAAAGAGAGAAAAAACATGAAATCAGAGTGGGTTGTGACTGTTTTTGAGTAATAGCTTCACATACTGTGTTAGATCCTCCAGGCCCGCTGCAATGCATCTGGCCAAAGACAAAGCTAATCGCAGAGGACGGCCATGTGAGGGAATCGCAGTGGATGGGATTCACCGCAGGGCAGCAAGGCTCACACTGGGTGTGAGGTTTGTGTGTGGAAATGTGTGAGCGTGTGACTTCCATCATGAGCTCAGTGCGGGGGTCATAGCAAAAACATCACAGCAGCTTACCTCAAACTCTCTTGGTTTGTGCCCCCCCCTGCATATGGAAGTAGGAATGCTTGTTTGCAACTTTTGCCTTAAAAGCGAAGGCTACCCCACGCTGTGAGATGCATATAAAAGACAGTTTTACCCATTTCTCTGTCTTGACTATTTACAAGACAAACAACACATCATCCTCAATTATGTTGCTGTTGTCACTCTAGTTTAATGTTTTTTCAAATAAAGTGGACTCCATTTTCTAATCTTTTTATACGACTTGTATTCATTTATGAATACTTGTTACTTGAGTTGGCAAGATGTGTGGACACCAACATCCCAGTTCATCACATGCTGTATTTCAAGAAGTTTGTCTGTTCTCTGAATTTACAGGTCTCCTGAAATGGAAAAGACCCATATAGTCAACCTACATTTCCTGCATCAACATGCTTCTCCTGTTCTCTTGTAGCATCCTCCTCTCATAGCCTTGATGTGTATTTCATTCCTCTGGTCCATGTTTAAAATTAAGAGAGTACATGGGATGTGGATTTCCGTCACCCCAGGTACATTTAACATGGAGAAGCTTGTCACATTTTTAAAACCTAACATACCTACACAAGATAACATTGGTAAGAGGGCTCAACAAAGCTCTAAGCTTATGATATCACTGACTCCCCGATGAAGGATAGAGACAAAAGCGTCCAAGTGTCTCCGGTGAGTGAGTGATAAACGCAGTTGTTCTTCTGTGGACCGACACCATGTAAGAATAATGGGAAGTGGAGGGAAGTAGTCATTTGCCAACTTTAACACCACAGGGAAGTATTGTCAAACACAAGTGAGAATATTGAATGAAGGATGTGGAAGTGGGGGAGAAAGTGAGAAAAAGAGGGGCCTGCTGGGTCCGCTGTACCCAGGCAAAGAGGAAAAGTAGTCGAGGTTGTGAATAACAAATTAATTAGAAATGGGAGCAAGATAGCGATGGATGAGAGGCCCGACGGACAGGGTCCGGGGGAAAAAAAAAAGCCAATCACGGTGCAGTGAGCTGTGAGCCCCATCCATTATGTGGGGACTGACAAGTTACCAGCAGTCAGAGCAGGAGCTGCACTTAATAAATCAAAGCTGACAACTCCTCCTTGGCCCTATCTCAAGTACAGCTTTCCCACTTCCACTTCCCCAGCTTCCAATCCGCTTCACCTTCTGCGGTTACAAGATCCATTGCGGCCCACCTTCCATGGGCTTTACGGGACTGGATTTTTCATTCCCTTGGTTGTTTTCCAAAAGTATGTACTTTGCTGGATTAAAAGAGTGACATTGCTAGGGTTACAGGCTCAGGCCAAAAAATTTGTCAAACCATGTGACTTTGGGCAAATCACAAAGACAAATATCTCTAAATATAGACGTGCGACAACTTCCTACTTCTCCAGCTGTTAGGCAGCTGTTTCCAAGCTTTTTTATTATCAAAGCAGAATAAATGGTTGTTTCTGTATTGAAATGATAATAAAAGTAGGAAAATATTATTGAACAGAAGGGACTGGATCATATAGAAAATCAATTCAGTACAAATTATGTCTGATTGACAACTCAAAGTACACAAAGTCTGTCACAAATATGTACGGAGATGATAATTGCATAGAATTGCATTTAGTTTGATGACGGGTTTGTGAATATCTATAATACTACATGTACAGTACCCTTTATCACCCCATGGGTTCAATATATTCAAGTCCAACGCATGAGTGGAGAAAAATCTATTAAGGCTTCAGTTCAACAAATGGATTAGATGTCTTTATTTAGTACAATTTCTATTAAAGGCAGATCTTAAGAAAAAAGTTAACAAAAAGAAGTTTGTGCTTTCAACAGTATCAACCTTTTGTGTAATTTATTTTCTAAATCAAGTTAAAAATAATCCAAAGAGAGCTCAATTAGCACCTGCCAGAGAAGTAGATTTTCTAAACACAACAGCATAGCAGTTTCAGCATTTTCTGAAACTGTTATGCTGTTGAGTCCTGCTTGTAACATCTGTAAAAGGCTCTTTGGGGAGAAGGTAAACACACACACGCACACACACACACACACACACACACACACACACACACACACACACACACACACAGATATGCACAAAAGAAAGGGAATATCCACTGGACATTTATCAGATCAATTCCAATTAAGTGTCTAAAGGTTGGAGAACAGCTGTGGTATTCCGGTTTCATCTGCTGGTCTGAATCGCACTGTTGCGCTCTTGCTTATGTTTGTGAGCTTTTTTTTTCTTTTTTTTTTAAAACCACTTTCGACTGTTACTTGCAGTGAAAAGCAGGGGCAAGGCACTTAACCCCGAAATGTTCTAGTAGAGCTACACACAGACCTACAAGTCCTGGCATATCAGGCTGGGTTTCACAGGTTTGAGTGTCAGATTCTGCTCCGGATTGAAGGAAGCAGATATAGTCTCTCTCTGCTCCTGACAGTTTTCATATCCACAAATTTCTTTGAAAAAAAGATATATCCTCCAGCAATTTCAGTATTTGAAAACTGTAAAGACCAGCGGTAACAGAAGGACAAAGGTGATGGTTTTCTGGGTCATGACCATTACATTTTTCTGCAGTATATCCTTTAATGCCAGTTTTCATTCCCCAAATCCATTATCTTTGTAAAAATGTTGCAGATTTTGTTTTAAGACACCTTTGTTCAAGGTAATGGAAAGGTCAGTTGCTTTTAGACAATCACCATCATACAGCACCTTGGGGAGCTGTGCGCCTAGAGCAGCAAACACATTGTTTTCACCCCAGAGCTGTTAGAGGCTCTCTAGCCTGTGCTGATATACAGTGTGAACTGTACACCTGCAGTTTCCTGATAAAGAGGAAGAGAGATTTCAGAGATTTACTGAACACAACAGCTCCCAGAATGATAATGGTAGCAAAGGAAAAGCCACTGTTTCTCTATCACAACAGAACCTGTAGGGGTGATATGCGCAGCGTCATAATCTGGAGATATTGTTTGATTTAATAATTAAAAATGCAAATCAAAAGAGGAGGAGGAGAAGGCAGGGGGCTGCTGAAACCTTCAAAATATAATATATACAGTATTAAGGGATAAAACATGAAACAAACGTATACATGTAGAAATGGCCAAGGTCTTGGTGACATATAAACAAGCTCTACCTCGCTCTCTCTCTCTCTCTCTCTCTCTCTCTCTCTCACGCGCACACACACACACACACACACACCAATAAGAGCCAATGTGTGATTCCTGTACCAGTGGAGACCAAAATTAACCTTGTGAATTCCCTTGTTTTATTTGCAGTTAATGGTCATATAAGTTTACAATTTACTCAGATCTCTATAGCAGTGCCCAAAAAATTCAGGCCATTGGTCTGCACAATGCCACCTAATGTAGTATTTATAATCAGCATGGCACACTGTGAATGGCATTCCAAGGCTGTCAAATAACGAAGTTTGACCCTGAAATGTTCAGTTTATGTCTTGAAGCTGCTAAAGGCTCCAAAGTAAATAACTGATTACTCCCGTATAGCTGTTTCTGAACAGTTTGATGCTCTAATTTAGCATTGACCTCCCTGGCACTAGAACTCAGCAGCATGGAACAACATGCCTAGCAGAGCATTTTAACCCATTTTTGGCGTTTAGTTTAAGCCTAATACGAGATGAAAAAGTATGCATTTGAAAAGAATTGCTGGTCTCGATAAAGAAATGCGATAAATGCTGAAGCTTTTTTGGGGGGGGGGGGCTCTGTATCAAAATTGAACTCAGGTGTCGACCCTAGCCATCCCTAAAATAAAATAAAAAAAAAAAAAAATAGCACTTCTACTTTATAGTTGTAGTTTGTACACACTTCCTGAAGCAGTGTGCCACAGCACTATCTCTACTGCTCATCCCTAACCAGAATTCTGCTGCTGTTCTCTTGAGGCACCACTTGCTATGCATTTGCTCTTGAGGAATGAGGAAAAAACTTATTGAGTCTAGATGGGACCTTTCCCATGCGAGGCAAGATGTCACTCCACTACATATGACATTAGCTTCTTCCCTGGTTTCAGTAATTGGAGCACCTGTCCCTCAGCCCAGAAGGCTAGAGGTTAGGGGGCTCAAAAGGATGGAGAAGGAATGGAGGTAACGGTTCACCAGCAGCAGGTATGCCTTCACAGTGCCTTTCTGATGAGGTCCCATGAGCCCTGTGCATCTGCTGCTTCAGATAAGCATACCTCAGATGCCACTGGGAGAGGTGGGGGGAAAAATGGAAAGATGGATCTTCTCCTCATCATTTCAGAATGAAATGAAGAGCAAACTTCTCCCACAGTAATACATGAAAACCTACAGACAGTTGGGTCCACGTCAGGCCCATGGAACTCATGATATTACTAGCAGAGACAGGGTAGAGTAAGGGTAAGAGTAAGACTGCTGCCTCGTCAATCTCCCACATAAACAACTTTTCTTTTTAAGAGATTGCTCAGCTTCCCTCTGAATTTACTTCAGGTTTCATCCCTGAGCAAAGCTCTGCGGCAAACAAAATCAGAGTGGAAAAAATTGATGGGAATTTTAGATAAACTCTCCTCAGTCAACAAACTGGCTTTTGCTGTATAATTCTCAGGTGCTAAACAAGGTTACAAGTATATAAAAGTTCGCATATCTCAATTGGAATCCAGAGAAGCAAGAATTCATCTTTGTCTGGTTTGATTACTCCCTCCAGAGACAGTGTGACAGACAGATGGTTGCTGAGATTATACTAGTTGGATGTGCTGCCTGCTTCCTCCCTTAAGTCACTGTGTTTGATGTTGCAAGGCCAACGCTTCCAAAAAAATAACAGGCACACAGTCGAAGTAATGCATAATGAAGACAGGAAGGAAACAACTGCAGAACATCTGCAACAATAATAACATTAGTTTTGGTTTGGCATTAAACTCTGAATGGAGTTTTTCTAGTATTGTCTTCAAAGCTAACAGTTGCAGTCACCACGGTGCATCTTGGCCAGTCACACGTGTGTGAGCGTGCACCATGCACCATGCACACTGTGTGATCCTACAGCAAAGTAAAGCCAATGTGATATATTGCCCCCTTGGTAACATTTAGCAGAGAATGACTTGCAACGCCCAAGTTACAATTATCATATCCTGTTCAGTAAAATTAAGGTGTTTAATATTCAAAGGGCTTCATCATGTTGTTGAAGAAAATGATTAATTTTAGATGTTTCTACACTTTCTCTGATTTTACTAAAGTTTAGCATAATTGAACCTGATACTTAATTACGTGCCTGAAAATAATCACAAACTAATTTATTTCATGAATTTTCGAACATATGTCTACTTGAAATATCCCACATCAATCCTCCTATTAATTGCCTTAACAGCTCTGTGAGTGGATGTCCATATAGTATATAACCCTGCGTTTGTGAGCACATGGGATTTTTAGCATATATGATTCTGGAGTGACAGCATGGATTTGGATCCAATTGAACAGCTGCAGCAGGAATTACCTCCTTTCCCTCTAAAGCAAGCTGGGTTTTTTTTTTTTGTTGTTGTTGTTTTTTTTTTTTGCTCAAGGTCAAACAAACACCTGAGAAAGCAGTCATAGTCTTGAGTAAAACAAACCGCCTATTTACCAGTTTATGTTAATTTTTACATTTTTGCTACATACAATGTTCTTGTTTTTTGTGTATGAAAAACATCCTTGCTTGCCCAAAACTTTGTTTTTATTTGAAAGACACATACTCCTTGACCTGTAAGAATATTACACACAATATTACACAATTTATCATGAATTATGGAACACAATGAATTTGAATCATTCAGTAAGAAAAACTGAAAAAAGGTAAATTTCCCTACCCTTTCAGCTCCTATTCCCCCTTATTTGACTTTACCAGTATAAATGTTTGGCTTAATTAAAACATGGTCGAGACGTCTCTGTGAACACCTGTACGATCGTAAATCCACTTGAAGTCCGGTAGCACGGCAAGAGCGAGGGGAAAGAAGAAGTGAGGGAGGTTTGTGTGTATGTGTTCACATACACACACGGGGTGTTCTTGGGGGACCATTTCACTCTTAGACCACCATCTCTGTGCTGCAACACCCTTGACCTGCTTGTCACCAATCCATCATGACGGCTGAGTGACGGCCCCAGTGCATCTCTTAACCTTCTTTTAATCAACCTGTCTCTCTGCATCACCTTAAACATAAGAAGCGGCTGATGGAGGGACAGGGGGCATTTGTCTTTGCATTACTGGCAGACGGCCTCTCCTTGAGAAGCCCGCCAGATTCATCAGTGTGATAAAGTGGTGTATGTCCCTTAAAAGAAGCCTTGGGAAGGAAAGGAGAGTGAGAGAAGAGAAGTCGGCAGGCAGCAACAGCAGGGAAGGGGCAGAGAGAAAGAAAAATTAAATGACAGAGAAAGACGAGCTTAAAAATAAGCATGTGAGTATTCCTCACCATGGAGGAATAGTTTCACAGCAGATCATCATTACTTTTTTCAATTTTATCTGGCAAGTATTGAGTTGTTTTACAGGATAAAGGAAAAGTACAAACCAAATTCATTATGACTTGTTTTCTGAGGAAAAGAAACATCTGTTCAAAATTTCAAGGAAACCCAACAGCTGTTGAGACAAGGGGTGGATTGACAGAAAGGCCAAACCCAATCATGCTATCATGATTAAAAACAGACAACCCAAAAAAATAATAAAAAATATAAACCAAATTAGACTGAAACCAGTGACTTCAGTTAAACTGCATATTCCTATTTTTAAACTAGCATATCCGTCAGTGGCCAAAATGTCATCATATGAAAACCAGATACAATGCTCCAGGCCATTATCCATAGCCCCCACTGCTGTCACACCCCACAACTAAACAGGCTGGCCATTTTATCTGAATAATGTCTGACAGAAAAAGGCTGGCTTCTTCTTTAAGTCTCTACCTACCTGTAATCTATGTTCAACTCCAGCAGTGCTTCTGTTTTTCCTCCTGCCAAACCTGAAGCTTTATGACTCACCCTGTTCATCCTTGTCTTTCAAACTTCACATCAAGAGTACACATACTATTATTCATGCCAAATAACTTTCATACTTGACTGTAAACACTGGCAAATCCTTAACCCAGGCCACCCACTCAAGAGAAAGCAGCCATGAGCATATGCTCTATGGTCCCAGCAGGCTACTGGGCTACTTTACAGGTTGAAGGTTGACGCTCCACCAAACAGGCTTTGGTGTCACCAGGGAGGCCCGATTCTGATTCAGAGGGTATATTATTACCTGCAAAAATGCTCGTTATTTGCTCAAAAATGTTTTTGAGTCACACTTCAGGCTGATGAAGAGAGCAATTATCAGAGAGGGGAAAAAAAACAACCCAATCAAGAGTTTTCAAAAAAGTCCAAATCTTGAGTCTTCCTACACAAGGTGAAAAAATTGGCTCATTAGATAAGGCTTGACGAAGCAAATTATCAGACTTTGATAGCGTATTTAGCTAATTAAAACACCACAGACTGGGAAATAGCCATCATTCTCAGAGACCTATTTTTGCTTGTTGCCTGCTTTCCCTCAAACTGTGGCAAAGACAAGCAGAGGCAACTCTGTGCGTTAACAATCTAAAAATCACCCCAGGCAGTTTTCGTGTCCTTTTAGCGTCTTCAAGGACAAATCCCATCACAACACCATAACAATTCTCTGTACACAAATAAAGAGTTTGAAAAATGTTTCATACCTCAGTTCAGCTCACCTGCTCCAGGGACATAGGAAGCTCAGAAATCATTAAAAGCAATCATTCATATTCCACTCAATAACCGTGGTCTTATTCACTTTTGACTGTGATAATCTAAGTGGCAGCTAATTGATGACCTGCTGGAACCTGAAAGGGCTGAAAAGGTCAAGGTATGGTAGGATTCAAAGGACAAACACCGCAGGCATCGAGGAAAGGTCACAGCCTCTTTAGCTTTTTGAAGAAAGAAGCAATGGATGAGCTAACTGGAATCGCAGGGGAGCCACGGTCGGAATAATTTTGGGGCAGACAGCAATCTTGTCTAAATATAAGTACTCAAGCTGTGCGGGCTGGCAAACGTTGATGATCCAGTCTTGAGACAATGTTGGAATCCAGGTCGGGGGGGAGAGCCTTGCAGTTAGCAAGCTGCTGTTCCTAACTGTTATTAACTTCTGTAGAGAAATACTTTAAGTTATTCATAGGTGCACACTAGTCAGTACAGATTTTCCCACGGTAAAGTGCATATTTCCTAGCTCATAATTATAAAAAGGTTTATAATATTATAGGATAATGAAGGTATGACAAGATCTTTGAAAATAATCTTAATTCATTTGTTAAAAAATATATATATATTTTAGTAGTTTATAGATAATATTTGTACTTTTTGCTTACTAGACTAGCTCCACAATATTTAAGCTTTTAATTTCTCTGTTGTAACTGAATTTTACATACAATTTGGGATTATAATGAAAATGAATTTCTACACAAAGTGAAATGACAGGATTCAGACAAAGTCCTGTCATTTCTACTCTACATGTCTCATCCTTTGCTATACACTGTACATCCCTAACTAAACTGTATATGCTGTACAATACTAACTAAATGAATTCACTTTTGTCTAATGTGACATGACAATCCTCAATCAAAAGTGTACTATACGAATTTGCGTGCCAGGATTTAATAGGGCTAGTGTCATAAATAATTGATTAGTATCATAATATATGAAATCTTTTAGTTTTATAAGAAATAAAGCAATTATGTTCATAAAAAAATCAAAATACGCACATTTGGTAGACTAAATCTACTGAATTTATCAGCATCACACAGGACTATTGTTACTATCCACGAGAGTCATCAAGTCCAGATGTCTGTTTTTTTACGATTAGGAACTCTGCGTTATGAAGGAGAGCACTTCCATTTATTTGTCACCATGCTGCTTTTAGCTGATGTCTGACGGCAACACTGTACTTTGGCCTTTTTTTACAACACAACTGAAAAAGCAATGAAGTGAAATGGTGATGACAGCCACATCCTTGCTGGAGCAGACCAGACTGCTTGTTAACACACAGACAATGAAAGAGGACTAATGTGCACTTCAAGGGCAAAGAAAAAGGTTCAATAATTGAAAGCCCCACTCTCGCTAGGACTATGTGTTAAGAGCCTGACGATCACATCACATTGCTTTCACTTTTCCAGTTGGTTGCCGCTCTACTACTGGGCAGCCCTTATCGGCACACAGGCATTAGGTATTCTTTCATGTAAGCTCTGTCTCTCTCATGAGTGCCTGAGCTCTATTCATGGTACAAAGGGGAGATAGTGTTTGCAGTCTTTGATTTACCAATGGGGGTCCCAAAAGATAAAAGGAGCTTGGGAGTCAAACTGTACCAAATACTGGGTTTAGTAGGCAGGAGTTAACCAAAACTCCCTCGGGACCAACGGGTCTTACTTGTCAGCTTGACATACTTCATGTTGCCATTTTCACTTTTACCAAGGAGTTTTTCTCCCCACGGGGCCTGCAGGGTGTCCGCTCTTAGACAGAGGCAGCATGACAATGAAATGAAGAATACAGATTCTGAGCCAATAGGTCATCTGACCCCAAGCTGTGGCCAAATCCTAGGCTCTCAACCACACATATTACACACCTGGCTGTAACAATGTACACACCTACGCAAATATACATGCATGTTAGCTAGAAGGTAAAAGTGCTATAAAGAAATTCAGGAGTTACCGCCAAATTATCTTAGCTGACTATAGCATAATCTGACACATTCTGCCAGACTTGCAACCCTTACCCCCCCCCCTTTTTTTTTTATTGTTTGCTTCATGATTTTATAAAGGCATTTTAGGAGTGCGCCGGGAGCTGCATATACTGCTTTTGCTGACACTTGTATATTTTACAAAGTGTCAGGGCTGCAGATCAAGGTGGTGGGAAGCGAAGTGGGTGGGCTGCAATAACCATGAAACACAATATTATTCTTAAGACTAATGCACTTCAAAACACTGCAATGCTCTTCTTGTTTATGTAAAACAAATAATATATGAGGGTACTTGTTTTTGGAAGTTATTGTCAGAGTTGTGCAGATCAGGCAGGACGCCCCACTGACACTCTGATGATCATTCACTGCCATGACCCATCAATCACGTTTGAGGTGTTGGGAGACACAGGCTGCTTGATTGATACTATGTGTCATTTTGGAGTGGACAGACTTCGATTTAGGTGGTGACTGAGAGCCTCTGGGAACTTAGTCAATATGTTGCTTGCCAAACTATAATTAACCCAGTGGGTCATTTGTGCTGGGGCAAGGTAACATTGTGAGTCAACTGCCAACTTTAATTTTAATGTTGGTTTTGAAAAGTGATGGTATGACAAATGCAAAGCGTCATGGCTTATTATATGTTATGGATGCAAAAAATGTTATACTTTGTAAGAAAAAAAAAAATTTACAATTTGTTTCACTCGTAGCATCATTCTAAAGCTGTTGCCATTGTTAAGTTTGCCCAAAAAAACTTTCCATGACCCTTTAACTGGCCTTACCTGTGAGAGGAAATGAATTCAGAAACTGTTTTGGCACAAGAGTCTATTAATAAACTTCAATGCATATGTTTGTTTTTTTTAAGGATGCGTTGGAGATGTAAAATGTCCTAAACAAACCCGTACACTGCTCTGTTGGAGACACAGAGGGTATCAGACATAAGTGATTTGTGTAGTTAAATCCCACATCTTATGGGAAGTATGTTTACCCTGCAAAAAACTGTTAGAGTTAGCGTGGGTTTTTTGAGAGACGTAGTGCTCAATGAGCTGAGATGTGCCTTACAAATGAGAAGGGGTGCTGTTGAACTCATTAATGGATGGGGAGGAACAACAGCAACAGAGATTGTGTTTATGGGATGAAACATGCAGATGAATGCATGTGCATGCGCATACACACAACAAGGATCACTCTTTCCAGACAGTGGAACGATGGCATGTAATTATTTCCTCAATGGCTAACCATGTGTTTATCAGAATGTTAATGTATGCATAATAACAGGCTCCACAACGCCTGCAAGAATGTCAACGCTGTCAGTCCGTCAATCAAGCCTCAAAATAGAATGGCAAATAAGTATGCACGACTGTCATAGTAATTCCATCCTCTGCCCTGGCCTGATATTAGTCAGTTTAAGGACTATGAGGGGGCTCTGTTTGTCATTTACTTTATCAGGGAGCATAGTGAGCGAGTGGTCATTTGTCCACAGGCAGCAGCATCACCTGAAGGTGTGGAGCACTGAACTGGGGATCCATAAGAAGGACAGAGGGAAAGCAAGGGGTAGGCAGGTTGGGGAGACTAGAGATAATACAAACACAAGAATGAACAGAGGAAACATGGGAGAGGAGATGAACATAAAAAGCATCACCAGAGATTTTCAGAATGCACAGAGCAGACGAAGCATCAATGGGCTATCCACTTGTAGCAAGTATTGATCAATTGTGACTCCTCTGGGAGACCATCTAACCCCCACCCAGTATTCTCAAAAAGAAAGAAAAAAAAAAAAGCATAAGGAACAAAAGAAAATCCGTGGGTTGAATCCTGCTAGACTGTGCAAACAACCAGTGTCTAAAAAAAATGCCTAAAGTACCAAAACCTTTATTTCTTTATTTCCGCTGGAAATTGGTTGACAGCATGTAAGTGTATGAAGTGCGAGAAGTTAGTGCACCTGCGGTGAACTTCAAGTGCTTGGAGGCAAAATTGGAGAGGGGGTTGTAGCCGATTCCGTGGCCTGTCCTGAGATCATGGTCTCTGGCATGGACCAGTGGTCTCAGCCACTAGGGGCGCTAGAGACACTGGTCACAACCAGCTGGTCTCTGGCACAGACCATGGTCTCCGGTACGGACCAGTGGTCCCTACCAGCTCCTCAGTGGTCTGTTCTGTGGTCCCTGTGGTCTGGATCAGTTAGTAAGTGGTCTGTGCAACGGCTTTTGTAATTTTAGTACACCTTCTCCCTTTTCCGGTCGTTTTGGGGGCACTGTTAGCTGGATAAATGTCAGAGATCGTAATCTTTTGTCCACAAAATACAGTCGTCAATTATTTGTATTATTTATGCAGGTCCACGTAGTCAGGACCAGCTCCTCAGTGGTCACAACCAGCTGGTCTCTGGCACGGACCAGTGGTCCCTACCACTAGGAGCACTAAAGATACTGGTCCCTACCAG
This sequence comes from Remorina albescens, assembly GCA_034769265.1. NCBI lineage: Eukaryota > Metazoa > Chordata > Actinopteri > Carangiformes > Echeneidae > Remorina > Remorina albescens. The sequence goes on along the minus strand of CM068497.1, from coordinate 6,184,314 downwards.
TGTCACAGCTGTCATGACCAGCTGCTCCCTGGCACAAAGGGCACTATAAATTACTGGTCCTGACCACCTCCCCTCCTGGTCCATGCCAGAGACCATGATCTCAGGACAGACCACGGAATCGGCTACAACCCCTGTTGCAAAATTGCTTAGTCAGTGATACTATGTCCCATATGACTGTACTTTGGATTAGCATCGCATCGGTTTAGAAGGTTGAAAAATTTTTTGAAAATTTACTTGAAAATCTTGACTACAACTGAGAGGAAGCACAATTATTCAATCAAAACCATAAATAAAGAAAAAAAAACATAATTAGCTGACAGTTTAGCCTTTCTTCCATCTACACCCTTGGTTCTTATAAATAGTAATCAGCATGGAAGTATTTATCTGCTTTATCTTATTAAAGAGTAGAACCTGATTAACATCATTTACAGGACAGATTTTCTTCAGATTAGTTCAAAGACAGCTATTTAACAAAAAGCTAGGATAAGGAAACGGACAGAGGCAGGAGAGGGACACCAGTTAGACTCCCCAGGATGGATTTCTCTATGCGTCCTTAAACCCAAAAGACTTAGAAGATTACGACTCCTGTTCGGACCGCATATTGTGCAGGATTACAACAAAGGGGTGAGGATGATGTTTTTCCAATATGAGGAGACGAGGAGAGAGGCAGACAGAAGAGGCATACGGACAGTCTCAATACAAAGAACCACTGAGTGGCTTAATCCATTAAGGGATCTTTTTTTTATGCCTTTCTGTGCAAAAACAAACAAACTGACATGCTCTAAATGTACTTCCATGATGCAAACTTTGGTTGTACCTTTGGGGAAAAATGTTGCATTGATTATAGTTATTCATCAAAGCAAAGGCGAGTGCTTTATTGAGCCACAACAGTAAGGGAGGGAACCCCAACTCATGAAATACACACTAACTTTGTCCTTAAAAATTTTACTTGAGGAACACTGCTGCCATAGCTGTCACTTACTGGCTGCCCGCCACCACAATGCAGCGCATCTCAGCATACAAGTTGTTTATGCTTCTCTCATATCAGCCATGCCTGGAGCAAAGCTTTAACAAAATTATGACGGACAATAAAGAGTTCATGCCGGGGAGTACAGCTGTAATTGTAGGAGAGACTTATGAGGGTCTGCATGGCTGATTTCCTCTGTTCTTCATCTGTTGGGCAACAAAGAGCAGTAGCTGTCACTAGTGAGCTCTGAGGCTCTTATTGGCAAGGACACTGGGAGCAAAGTCTCACAAGAGTAAATCTTTAAACAGTGATGTCACCTGCACAGCTTTAAGAGAATTAATGCCAGGGCCCCAGGGACAGGATGGCGCATCAGTCTGTGTGTGAGAATGCCACTGAAAGGAGTTAACCAAGGAGAGTCATCTTACAATAATCAATTCTTAATTTCATGCTGAGTGCCTCAGATTAATCTGTGCAGCAAAGGGAAGTGGGTGAGCTTTGATTTTGGGCTGTGTGTTACCAAGCTGCCAGTCAAGTGCAAAAAGAAACAGAAGTGATGGACCTGGAAATAGTGGTATAACCATTTGGCTAAAGCAGTCATGATATTGAAAATGTCGAAACAATAGCAAAGAGACCACTAATGGTTTGTTTTAAATTTGTCCATTTTCAGGACAAATTTAAAAGTGTGCTCTTGCAAGCCATGGTCAGTTGTGGTAGTTTTAAATTAGACAACTAATAACATGTTGTAGTAGGAGTAGTGGAAATTGCATTATGCATCACACACGGAGCCAGAAATTCATTTCTATAGGGATGTTTAGCAGTATGTCCTGCCATGCATTTAAATGACCTCATCCCAGAGACCAATTTAAGATTTATGAGCTTTTTCAGTGTATAATCAGCAATATCCAAGTCAGATCAGTATGCCTCAGTAAACAGTTTATTGAATCAAAACAAGCAGATTTCCCCTTAATGACAGTATTCAGTAGGCAACACTGACAGCATCAGTGGGAGAGATAGTGATATGGAATATATCGTCTTATACAAGTGTAATCAGGCTCTCCTCCAGCACAACCTTGGTCACAGCAACCTTCAAACTGCTAAAAACACATCCACAAATACACACAAAGACACTTGAGTTCGGGACACACTTTCTAATCACTGAGGCCAATCTGGGGAAAACAATCACCCAGTTAATTGAGAGCAGTTTAGTAGATGAGTGTATCAAACAAACACACAAACACACAAACTCTACACACACACACACACACACACACACACAGAGGAAGAGAGCTTACAGGGATGTTGAGTTATTTACTAAGTCATTTCTCTTATCACTTAGGCTTTGTAAACAGCCAGTGGGGAGGTAATGCAATCTCTGGTGCTGTTCACTCAAGTCTCAGATCAGTGAGGGGGGGTGACAGACACATCCCTATTCCCCCAGTCCATCATTCATGACAAAGTAGCTACCACACAATGTGACACGGAGGAAAAGCCTATATATTACAGCTTTCCTCCCACTTCTGTTTATAACAGTTGTAGGATTTTCTTTTCCCCACATGCTTGTGAGATGCTGTGGAAATATACAAATTATAGCTCTGTGCATGTTGAGTGGTACACCTCAGCCAACCCCCTGACACAGAGATTTCTCCTGTCAAAGATTAATTCAGTCACTGACCTTGTGTAATTGAATCGTAACTAACTGTCATTAGCAATCAGGGGTGGAACCACCCACCTTGTAGAGAGCAGTATATCTACTATCAGGGAGGCACAGAACCCAGCTGTCACTTTTACTGCTTGCCAATTGAGAGACCCAACCACAGCACTGGAAATAAGTCAATCATTTTATGCATATAGGGGAATTAATAAGGCAAACACTGACATGTAGCCTTGGGAACAAGATAAATCTCATAAATTTCAATTAGGATTGTTAAAAACACTACCACAAGGCAATCTAGCACCTGCTATTCTCTGAAATCAGTATTCCATCTTTTTTTGCTTTTCAGCCTAGTCCAGTATATTCAAGCCTCAGCCTTGCAAAAGATACATTTATTGCTCTGGAGAATGCCACCGTATTGGTTTTATTGCTTTCAACTGAAAAAATGGTCGAGAAAAAATATATATATCTTTGGCACATTTCATGTCCTCTGAACAAAAAGCTTGAAAAAAGATAGCAAGAAACATTTCACCAGCCATTACAAATTATTGGTTTGAAAGTGACAGAAGGGGTTGTCCCATTACATTATGTCCCTCTCCTTACCAACCAACCCCCCTCCCCCTCAATCTCCACCCCCTCCAAATCACGCATCACAACTACCACCGCCCACCACCTACACATTCCACATACACTATGATCTGGGAAAATGCCTTCTTTTCACAAAATACAAAGATAAGCATGCTATCTCACACCAGTATCTGTCAAGTGCCATTAGTTTGCCAGCCATTCAATTTCGCTCTGTGGATCCATACTCTGTGCCTGGTAATGATAAAGTCACTAAAATTGATGGCTCTTAAACTGACTCTAGATAAAGTTCACTGGAGAACAGTCATTGGTGTTCCACTATTTCAAATGCTCAACTTGAGGTTGGAACTATCCTGTAATACATGTTGCACAGAAAAGTAAATATGAAAATCGTTTTATTTCACAAGTGCTTTCTGTCGTCTGCATCTCTGAGTCTTTATTAAAAATACTTGGGTTTTTTCCTCTCCAGAAGAACATAACAGGAAATCCAAATACTGTGAAACATTTCACTATTTCATTTGGATGAAAATGAGATCAAATGCAGCTGTTTTTCGAGCTTGTCCATACATAAATATTGTTCTTTTTCTTTTTCTAATTCCTAATACTAAAATTGTCAGGAAAGGGAATTTCATAATGATGTGATTAGTGTGTAATCAAAAGCATTGAATTAATTTACACCACATTCACTGAAAATTTTGGATTTTGATTAGCTGTAGTGTGCGGATTATGGAGGACCAAAAGGGACAGAATGAAATATATAAATAAATCTTTAAATCATTACTTAAATGTGTCATTAATTCATTAAAATACCAGTTCATTTAATTTAAAATTATATATAATTATTTCATTATTTATTTAATTATTTCATGGTCCTGTTGCAGTGCTTCATTCATTAATTTTATCTGTCAAACTCACCCATCAAAGTCAGTGGGCAGGGCGAACGCGAATCGAGCTGAATCGATTGCTTTGGTGAAGCAAGGAAGTCTTTCAAAACATTGCGGCTATGGGGGATGTGCTTCAACTTCCTCGGGAGTTGGTGATAGACATTTTAGACCTTGCAGAGTATGCGGAAGCGGAAAATGCCGACCCAGACCCTGCAGCGTGTAAATCAGAGGAATTTATTTAAGTTGTTGGCGTTATTTCTGTACTTTCCGACCAAGATATTGAACGCAAATTTAGAAGAAGTACTCCAACAGACACAACAACACACACAAGGACCGGGACGTTTGGCATTTAACATACCGACTGCAGTTCTGGAGCACCGACTTCTTTCTGCTAAACAAGCTTGTCGAATTGCAGCAATGTTCAGACTGTCAACGAAGATTATCAGGAGGCGCATGCACCAAAGTTAGGCAACTTTCAAGGGGCATGCTTATAACTGGAACTCACTATAATGTAATGATTCCTGCAGAATGGACTCATGTTGTTCAATTGTCAGTGTAGAACAATTAACTTGGGAAATATACATTTCTATTAATGCCGCTCTATCCATCAGTCAAAGTAAAAAAAATAGGAATCCATGGTCATTCTAGCAAAGAATTACAGAGCTTACAAAATAATGCCTCACTGCATTTCAAGGGCTAATCCACCACAGTTGTTGGCAGCTGCTGTTTGTTTGTGAAGAGCATATGTTTTCAATGGTATTTTTTGGGTAAACTTCATGATGGGTTTTCAACTGAAAAATGTACAGTGAATAATCAAAAGCAGAGGTAACATGCTAGGGAAAAAAAAACAATAAAAGAGAACAAATATGGGGGGTTGTCATCTTCGGTTAGAGTGGCTAAACCTACAGTTGTGAAACAAAAAAAATAAAGTTCAGAAGCAATTTCAAATGGCAGATAGGAAGGTCCTTGCTGACTGGCAGCATTTGCTACTTCAAATTAATGAAGACTCCAACTTGACTGACTACACAAAACTGTTTTAAAGTATTGTATACAAGTCCAGGGGTCATATGTATAAAACAGTGCATCTACTTAGGTGTAGAAATCTTTTTAAACATAAAACAGGAAACATGCATCCACAGTCTTCGCATCAGATCTATAAAACCCCATGCTAGTCTGTTCCCACGTGTTGTTGCAAACACATATCAGTCATCCTGAAATGGTGCGCATGTGCAGGAGGCCATTCCCACAATTTAGTAGGAATGGCTTCCAAGTGGGTTGCTCCAACTAACAAGTCATATGTTATTCCAATTTGCTAATCACACAATATTCATCTTTACGAATACAATCATGTATGTATTGGTTTATTAATATAAAGATCATTATCATTATAGCATAATTGTTATAATGAATCGTGACAAACCTTTACTCAAGATATATTGGAATTCATTCTGAAAAAAAAAAAAAAAACACATATCACTATGTAATTATAGGCTTCTTTAAACTATAAATTACATAATAACACAATGTAGTGAAAGAAAAAAGCTCAAACTAATATGCCACCCAAATTCAAACTTTTGTTATCCTTTTTGACAACTCGCAACATTACACTAATCAGACTCAAAAGACTGTATGTAAGCAGTACCCATGGTATTAAAGACGCGTACCAGTGCGCACATTCTCACCATCAGTGGATCGTTATACATTTCGGACACCTATGTGGAAAGTGACACTTTTTGTGTGTACGCATAGTTACATACATTTGCCCCCAGGGCAGGCTTAAAGAGGAGTCTGGCTTATCACAAATTTACTGACTGCTCACAGTCATTAAACTTCACAAATCATCAATTGAAACTAAATGTTAGTTGATAACGTTTGTTTTAATCAAAGCTTTTGTAATAAGTGAATGTTGTCCATATTTTTTTTATTTTAATGGGTAAACGGGAATGTCAGATGAAGATACATTTCAAAAACAACTAGTCAACAAGAGGACCTTGAGGCTCTTTCTTTCACTCTGACAGAAGAGAGAACACTTCCATTGAGAACCAGGAGGCAGGACTTATATAAGAAATGTGACTTTATTCTCTGTCTAATCTTCCTTAAATTCAATGCTCTTGGGGTCCCTTTGCTGGAAAATAAACCAGAGGTGCATGCCAATTTCTTTTAGACTACACAGCCTCAAAAGAAGACATAAAGAATGTAAGTTACACTCAGTTGTGAGCTGGTCACTCCTTTGGGTCAGCAAGGACAATTCATCCCTTTCCTGCAGGTTTACAGTCAGGGTTTGACTTTAACTGTGTGTAGCCAAATGAACCTATGCAGAAGTTTTTTCAGTTTAAATAAACTTTAGATCCCAAAGGGTGACAGAGAAGTTTGGATGCAAATCATGTACTTACAGAAGTGAAGTGAGAACTTCAAAGCACAGAATGAGATTACATCTCCTTTTTGTAGATAACCATTAAAATGGGTTTAAAGTACCTCTAACGTATGTAAAAGTCCATAATGGTTTTATATTAATTATTTTTAAAGGAAAAACTGAGGCACTTAACAGCTATGGAATTAGATTATAATTAGATCAGATTAGCTACTATTTAACTGTGATCAATTTCAAAAGCTCATGTAGGTTAATGATCCTCACTGGTAGTTCACAGCCATTTGTCCAAATCACCAGAAAAGAGCATAAACAGAGCAGAGCAATGACTGAACTAGAGAAAGTGAACAACAGTACTACTACTGTGTCTTACAGATACAAGATTGTTTATAGTGTGATTAACAAAGATTAGTCCCCCAATTCTCAAAGGGACCATATGAGTAATGTGGGAATAACTCCCTTTCCTTGTTCCTCAATGTTCCCTTCAAGGAAGATATATTGTAGTAGCGTAGTAAGAGAAATCCTTCCCTCGCCATGGCATGTATATGGCCTGAAAGACCTTCACAAGGCCCCAGGAGGGAAGATAAAGCCACAAAATGCTGCAGTAAGCCTACTCTTTCAGAAGCACAAGTTTGTAATTTGAACATTAACACAAAAAGAGAAAGGTTGGCATAAACAAGTGTACTAAGATAAGGATAAAAATTATGGTTATCAGTAAAAAAAAATACTAAAACCGTTCCCTTTTTTAATCATACTTTACTCTTTTCATTTCTAAATAAGAAACTGCTTCATTTTTCTGCATTGTTTGGTGAGTGACATTGGCTGTATCGGTGTCACTGACCTTTCTGTCGGTCACAATCACAAACAGTAGGATTCCAGGCAATAATAGATACAGCCACTGAGGTTTGCAGCCAAGTGGATTCATCAGGAAAAGTCAAGGTACATTTCATTTATCAAGATTCCTCATCCTATCAAGCCCAACAGTGAGGCAATTGGTGTTTCGGGTCCTTGAAATTGTCCTTTAGGCACAAGGCTGGTACCCTTTGTTTTCACCAACTAACACACCCTTTGAGATATTATTAGTTGTATTTTTTTTTATTTTTTTTTTTTACTGCAGAGGAGATTATGCTCTGCCAATACAGTGCCTCCCTGTCTCTGTGGTTGCATTATGCGTTTGAATTGCACTATCCAAAAAAAACACATCTTTTCACAAACCCAACATATTCTGGCCACATGAGGTTTGCTGTCACAGCATCTCCCGGTTATCATGGTTGTTGTTTTTGTTGACTAAATGATTGCTAAAGACTTCAACTAACTCTGCATATGTATTTGGCTTTCTGTGCTTCATCAATTGGTGTAGCTACAACTGCAAAAGTTTCCACCTGCTTCTTTTAGAACCCATCAAATGCAATAGATCAGTGATGTAGAGCATAAAAATGGGATATGAAAGGCTAAATGTGGTTTCTATGGGAAGGGTGGTCCAGGGGATCTTACACCTTCCTGTCCAGTGATGTGGGCTTGCTAGGTGGATTAACAGAGGTCCTAAACTGAGTGCTACAGATTGTTGGGATTTAGGGATTTGCTGGGGAGGGATTTACGGTCGTGCGTGTAGATTGGGGTGGATATTGAGAGCAGATGGCTGTGATTTGGGCATGATTATCTGGCCGGCATTGTCACTCATCTCCATCATCCTGTTTCATTTTCTCAGGAAGTGCAGCTCATCTGCAGAGAATCCAACTGCTCCGATCCCAAGCAATGAACTCTGTTAACGGGGAGGATTAAAGGTACCCCTTACCATGCTTCTGCAGTGCCTCAGTGCCTCCAACCCTAACACTTTCATTCAAATGTCAACACTTAATGCCAACATTATTAAACCTCTGATGAGCTAGCCTCTCGATTAGAGAGATAAAGAACTAACTTGGCTTCCTTGCTTGGTTCTACTAGTGACTTTTCAGAGAATAGAAAAACCTTGACACCAGAAGTGCAGAGAGCGTTGCTTTGTGGCAGTAAACACTTAAAGTGTAACTGGCTAAAGCAGGTGTGATGAGAGCAAACCACAAAGTTAGATAAGAGTCATTCTAAGGAGTTAAAAAAAAAAAAAATCAGCTTCAGAGCATGTCTGCCAAGGGACAGGGGCCAACACGACTTGCCAAAGACAGAAATTAATTTGAAGCTATAGCAGGTAGTGAGCATTGGAAGGCAAACAATATTAATCTCAAACATGAGCATATGCCATCAGGGTGTTTCTTGGCACTGCAAAGTCCATTAACGGCCAGTTTCTATCAAGTGCGATGGTTTGTCCAAAGCCTAGGTTACAATAAGGTCAACCAATCTTTCTCACACGGTACATTTATAACAGGGTTAATCCTGGTGCCGTCTCTGCTTTACAGAGGGCGCACTAATCTGAGTGCTCCATTAAAAGCCTTGGGAAGGTTAACTCTGAAGCTTTACTACAGACACAAATGCCCCCTTTTAAAGACATCCCCAAACACACGCACACAAACAGACACAATCACACGCGCGCTCCATGCAGGCAGTTACATTTTAGCTTGGGGGGGGATACAAAAAGAAGATAGTGGTAATGTTTTTTTTCCAATTTCTTTCTATATGGCTAAAATCACAAAGACAATGTATGTTTGTGTAATTCTGTAACTCTACTGCAGTGAAAAATAGCCTCCTATTCATTTTCACACTTTCTTCCCTCTAATTACTTCAACATCAAATTAAATAGCTACAGGACTATAAAGTAAATCACTTTAGATAATTAACTGTTTGTGATTTTTTTTTTTTACTTTGGATGTTAACATTCAGTACATGCACAGAAAAAAACAACACTAAAAATGCGATAATTGTGTTCATCAGTGGATGGTATATCTAAAGTTTTTACTAAAAAAAAATGCATCACACACATTAACCATGTCACATTTCCTTTAGTCAAACTTGCATTAAGCTGATTTGACAGAGTGATACATGGTCTCACATTCGATTTCTGCCCATTTTTTGTGATGGTTAAAGGCTGTTGGCACAATTTACACCAGTATGGGGTGTGAGCAAAACTCCCACTGCAATTAACAAATACCCTCCACATCCAATTTGATATCCATGCCTTGTCTGTGTGATGGGAGCTGTCTTTGGTGTGTGTGTGTGTGTGTGTGTGCGTGCTTGGGCTGATGTACAATGCTCAGGGCAAGTGACAAACATAGGAGCTCTAAATTTGGACTTGGTGGCACCTTAATAATGAAAGTGAACAGGCACTATAGGGCACTAGGGGGCAAGATAACAACTGTGTTCCATCCAGTGTACTGCCACATTGCCACTTTAGTCAAACAAAAATGAGTGTGTAGGCTCCAAGTAGGAGTAGTTGCCAAGTTACCAAGTGTCTCCGGTTGTTGAGACATGCTTTAGTCTTTATAATTTTCTTTTTTATTGCCTCCTTTCAGCCATTCAGCCGGAAAAACAATAAAAAAAAGTTTGTGCAGTTGTGTGACTTCAATGTCACTTTGTCAGAGAACTGTTTAGCTACTTGTCAGTGCAGATTATTTTTAATGCTTCAGCCAACTGTTTCAATGTCAGCACATTGAAGAAAATGAATCACATTGTTTACTCAAATTTAAAACAACTTTCAGTAAACATTATATGATCTTAAAGGCTTGAATCTGTTTTTGTTTTTTGTTTTTTTTGCCTATATTTATTATAGGACAAGCATAATGTGTATTCAGCTTTTCCAATGAGGAAATAGAACAAGAACATTGTAATGTGAGTTGCTGCATAAAGAAAACCCAAGGACTAATTTTGGTTTTGTGTAAAGTCAAATAAAAACCCAAGTATCAGAAGGATAGGAGTAAATGCAGACCAATACAAAATCTCTTAGGTGCCTCACACACCACAAATGGTATTTACAAATGCTAATGAAACATTTTGAGCAGAGGTTAACATTTCTCTCCACTGAAGGCTACTTTAGCCCTAAGTATGATATGATATGGCATGGAGGGCACTTTAACTCTGCTATAGGAATAGAAGTATTATGCTAATGAGAGCTTGCACTGTGAAAAATACATTTGCTTTTGGAAAACATTTTGGCTTCTGCCTTGGGAGCTAATTGAGTACTCTGACAATGCAGTGCTTGGCTGGTTCACATACACAGAGAGGTGGAAAATTCAATTTCGCAGCAGGTTCAGAGCACTCTGCAAGGAGAAGTGAAAGGAAAAGGGGTGCCTGGATTAAAGAGTCTGAGCTGGCTCTGTGGCTCTCTGTCTGGCTCAGTGGGCAAATTCTTTTCATTACACTATTGTGTCTATTTTTTTTATTGACCAGCTGACAGTGAGACCAAACATATAAATATGCAGTGTAGCGGCTGTCTAAGGGTTTTAAGACTACATCAACATTAAATTATGTAGATATAATTACACATTTGTTTTCAACAGCTAAGAGTAACTAAATGTGATTTGGTTTGCTAGAAAAGGCTCTGATCCAATCAATTCAACAAGTCATATGAAGCAGACAAAACTCTACATACTATACACACTTAGTACACAGGTGAGTTTAACACCTGCTACCATATTTGCCCTCACTACTTTTTTTTTTTTTTTTTTTTTACCTCCAATCTCAGGCCAAAGGTTCAACAACATACATAATACGCTGCTTACTCCTGTGGCTAACTCTTAGCAAGAAGAAAGGAGAAGTCATTTTGATTTGTTTAACTCTATGGCTGCCTCCAGGATAAATATCGCCTTGACCACTCTAATAAAAAACCCATGCACCGATATTACATTGTGTAGACAGTAGTGAATACACAAGCATCTGCAGGTCACTGGTGAGAAATCAGACTTTTTGTCACTGGAAAAGAAAATAGATGTTTCAACAATCGAGTATTCCCAGATGTATATTTGTACTAGCTATTTTTTTGTCATATTCTTGGTAAGACATCCTTTCATTCTGTAGAGCTTGATAACGTTGTCCACAATGGCAAAGATTGGGGGTCTACCAAATAACTATCCATGTCATCAAGGAAGTGGTAATTTGCAGGCTCTTAGAATCTCATGCTTAATTAAAGCCTTATTTAAGGCTGGCACGTTGGAAAGCTTCACAGTTAGGCTTCTATATGTTAAGAACGCAAGGCTCTACAGCAGGACAAGAACATTGATACATTATCTACCTAATGGGAGTGATCAGTGTATTGTCAGTTAGATCAAGGTGATTTACAATGAAATACAATCCCACAAATATAAATCAGGGCGCTCAGATGATGGCCCCCGTACACTGTCCACAATTGTATGACACTATCAAAGTGTGTATTGGAAGTGGCAGAGGGACCCAGCTGGTGCCAATGGCATGGCCCTCGACCCACACACAGCACTGGGGTCAGCCCCAGTCATTGAGGATTGCTCTTTATGCCCTTCTTGCTAATACAAATCAGACTGAGGGCACAAAAACATAGCAGTGGGTGGCCCTAAGAAAGCCAGAGAGAGACTAGCCTCTCACATTTGCGCCAAAAAACACACCCACACATACACTCAGAAAGTTATTAAAAATGACACCATGTAGACCTAATTATAGTAATGAAGCTACAGCAATCCTTAAGGGATAAATCGTTAATAAAAAAATAATGTTAATAAAATTTATTTATTTTTGTTTGCTGCGGGTGCGTTTTGGACCAAAACATCATCAGCATTTATAATGGGCAGTTTCAGTCAGTGAAGCTCTACTGGTGTTGCTGAACGATCTCAACAAATAAACAGAGCGGAGGAGGCCGCAGAAAGGAGGCTGTTGAGCAAGGAAAATAAAGTGTGCTTTTAAGGTAGGGTTACAAGACTCTTGGGACAGCCAGCAGATATCTCATCGTCATCAACAGAGATGTGCCCTTGATCAAAGGCACACACTGCCCCCATGTTTTCATCAGCGCTAGGAGGGAAAAGTCTTCCTGCAGTACATCTTGATATGAAAGATCAATTTGTTTAAATTCCCTATGAAAGTTGAATCAAGGTCTTGTCTGACAAATTAAAATCTGTGCAAAGAGTCTTGTTTAGCACTCATTGATTTTGAGCCCTAAACACAGACAACAGCCATAACTTTTCACAAAGGTAGCTTTTTTGTGTGTCCTGATTCATAGAATACTGAGTAACGATTAAGTGCAGTTTTGTTCTGCCACAGCCATTACCCGTGAAAAAAAAAACACAGGTTTGAATTTGCATTTTAATGTGGAGAGGGCACTTTCACTTGGCACTACATTTTTAGAGCTCCATGCAAGATAGCAGAGAAATTAGCTCATAGGCATTGGTGTGCTATGCTGAACTCGGTGTAAATGACTCTTAATTCAGGGAGCCCTTTTCTCTCTTCCAATACTGAGCAATTAGCATTTGATGCTAGAGGTGCTATAGATTGTTCTTTGGTGTAGCAATGGGACTGTAGAGCCTGTGGAGTAGAGAACGAGTGATGTTAATTTCAGTATGGGGGTGGTCAGTCGTGGGAGGACAAAGTTGAGATTGCTTCCTTTTTTACATTTATAGGTAGTGAGCAATATCCACCGTGCACCTGGCTATACTGAGCGTGCTACTAGAAGCGATTCTCTCTCTCTCATGTCATTTGCACTTTATGCCAGAAGTTTTCTATGTGGGTGTTAATGATGCTGCCCTTCCACTATATACCAACAAGTCTGCTGTTCTCCTCTCAGTGGCGGAGAGAGATGGATAGAGAGAGGTAAAATACAAGTAGGGCATCTTGAGAGCAGCCAGGATCACCTGAACAAAAAAGGAGTTCATCTTTCAGTCTGGTGGATGATAAGGCCATGTGGTATGGTCTGCCTTTCTCTCTCAAAGGTTTAAAGGTCTTCAGCATTTTTGATACATAAAAGAAAGCAGAGACCAACAACCCAGGCTTACAAATGGTCTTATAGTTATAGTTATAGATCCATACATTCTAAAAGGAAATTTTGCAGCATTTGTCCAATTTTTTTTATTAAGTGTCTTAGAGGAAACAGAGGAAAACTAAGGTGAGGGAGGAACAAATAAATTCAATGGTCCTTCTCTCTTCCCCTAAAGACAGTGCACTCTGCCATCAGTCATCTGTTTGCTTCACTGTCAAAGAGGCATATGTTAGAGTTGTCCTGTCATGTTGCATCTCGTGAACTTTAAGATGCCCCTGACCTGCTTAATGTCGCCGGAGGCTGAGGAAGCTGTGGGGTGGGGCGGTGAGATGCAGGCTGGTGTGCTGTGTCCCAGCGTGAGTCTCTTGGGTCAGGTGTAAGTAAGTGCACGTAAGAAATGAAGTCATGTTAATACTTACATGTTGCTATCTATTTCTTTATTTCTTTGCTGTCATACTATGCTCCCCAAGCATGCTTTGGTTCAGTTTCCCAACTCTCACTCCAGCCATGTGACTTAATCGGTCTGACAGACTCGGGGTGCCTGGGGAAAACCTCTCTCTCTCCACAGTCCCCTTTCTCCTTAAGTTTACACTCTCTGTGACAAACTCATTCTGGCACCTTTAGAAATGCAGTTCTCTCTGTTGGACGACCCTCCATGGACTCTTCACACTCACACACATGCATACACACCACGACTAAGCTCACAAACTCTGTAGAATACCACACACGAAGCATGCACAGATGCACAAAGGTACATGCAGGACTTCACAAAGACAATTATACATAAATAAACAGAATGTGGCTAAAAAGCAGGACACACAATGTCCCCCAGGCATACATATTATTTCTCACAGCCTTCTCCCCGTTACACCGTCCTCGTTCCAGTTTAAGTGCTTACTCAAACAGCTCCCATGCATAAAGAGGTGGCAGTTCTGCTGATTGGTTTATTGTTATTGAGTGAAATTTTCAATTAGTTTCCATCATAGTTTCACAGTGTCTGACCTCATGAGTTCTTTTTCAGAGCTCATTATAAAAGCAATGGGATTGTACAGCCATGGTGCCGGCCAACCTTGGTTCGTGTCCAATACATTCGAGCTAAGAAAGTGGGCTAGAGAAAACTTCAGCCTCTGGATAAGAACCTACCCGCATGGCTCAGCTGCTTCACTACTTAATTCAGCAACACAAAAGCACCTCCATGGCATCTTCAGCCACTCCACTTAATCTGAGAACTAAAAAAGATTTTTATTTTCTGGAAAAGCCAAATGGCATTCTCCTTACCTCCCCCTGTCATCTTCTGGGAGTTGATTAAACTTAGCAGAAAGGCTTTTTCTTAAAAGCTTAAGATAGCATTTTTCTTTTAAAAATAAATGTGCATGTGTGTTTTGTTTTGTTTTTTTTTTTTTGCATGTGTGTGTGCGTGTATATATATATATATATATACACACACACACACACACACACACACACACACACAGACATATTCATGTCTGAGAAAATCTAACATTGAAATCAGCAACTGTAGACAAAAACAAGGGAGGCTCAGAAATAGCTGAAGATTTTCCCCTCATATAGATCATTGATGGAAGATGGAAAAAGAAAGCTTGTGAAACCTTTGTGACTGACCACGAAGCCCCATGGTGCCAAGTCATTATAGCCACCTAAGACTGCTTCAACTAGCTTAACCCTTAATATATTGAGAAGAAATTATTCACCCATGAGTCAGATTCTGATTCCTGTAAGGTCTTCAGTGAGTCAGTGTGCTCACTTCAAGAAGGTGGGAACTTTTAATTCTCTCTGATCTTAAAAATATATACTGTGCACATGGCAGTTCATGCTCTTAAACCTTCTAAACCAAGCATCATCGCCGGCGGCCACTGCACTTCTAATTACCGCAAGTTCCCAAATGTTTGCTCAATTGGAAAAATTCCAGCAACTTCTGAAAGCTGAGAAGTTGCGTTTCACAGCCAATATAGGGTCCTGACGGTATTTCCACTCGTGCTGTTGCCATTCCTTGGTTGTAAACCTTAAATACATTCTTTCAACATACTGTAAACTGCTGGATATTGAAAGTTCTAAGTGTTCTGGAAAAATGGGCAAAAACACTATCAGGACACTTTCTGGCCCATTTATGGTCAAAATAAGCAGAAAGTCCTGGTGGACAATCTTCTGTGTTAAAGGGTTAAGAGGTTGTTTTGTATTTTCGGGGATCTTCTGCTTTATATATTTTGGCAGGCTATGCTCCTTCCAGCATTTGATTTTCTTTCTTTAACCCAAGACCAAAAGACTTGGACTAAATTTCCAAGGTCTCTTGATGGACAGCATCAATACTGATAGCACCTGACAAATGTTTCCCCTGACATACCATTTCACCTCCTCCCATCTCCCGTCATTCCCTTCCACATGCCCAAGCATTTTAACAACATTGGCTTTCTCCGCCCTGGCTGAATTGATGGAGCAAGGGTCCTATAAAGCATAAAAATCTGCATTTCTATTTTTTCTGGAAGGCAAAACAAGGAGAAAAGAAGAAGAAAAGCAAATGGCAGAGAGAGATTTTAGGAGTCAGATAAAGGACATGTTAGGTCTGTTCAAAGATTCTCTCATTATTCTCTATTTTCAACAGAGGCAATGATGAGAACGAAACATTTCCTATTTCTCAAAGTGACAATTTGCCCATTTAATGCCTGTATTATGTAGGTCTGACATCCTTTCATCCAATCTCTTCACACTCATTTCATTCTTTTTCCTGTTATTTCTTGGCTGATAATTCTCACTTTATTTCCATTAGGCTTTGTTTTTTCACATCTGTTGCTGTAACTTATTAGGACTGTCATCTTAAATAATATGGCATGCTGACACTGCCCAACAAATGGTCCCCCCTTTCTCCTGTCCTTTTATGCAAAGCTGCCCTAGATTTTTCAAGGGAGGAAGAGAGAGACATTACAATTAAGGTGGCAACATCAACCCCCCAGTGGCTATGCTCAGGGACCAGATGTCCTGTCAGAGAGATGCTGGCCCTCACCTCCAGGGAGCTCTGGGTTGAAATCTGGTTCATGTCTCAGTGGGGGAGCATCCGTGCCTCTATTCCATCATTAATTCAAAGATAACAAATTCTAGAAGTACAAGACTCTCTTTTTCTTTCTTTTTTCCTTCCATTGTTGCGTAGTACACAACAGAACCTTCCCCTTTACTTACTTTTCTTAATTTGACTATTTCCTCTCACCATACTAATGATCAGGACCTTGGTTGTTGAAATCAACTTGACGCATGTTCGTGTTGCCTGTTGTAACTAATTTAAGCACCAATACACTTTGTGTTTGTCACGTCATTAAGGAAAGAATTAGCCTGAATTTTCACAAGCAAATTGTATGCTAAGCATTCAAAATGGAGTGAAACTTTTTTATTTATTTTTTGTTCTTGTTCATTTTCAGCGTTGTATGAAATACAAGTAATTTGCCCCACATGAGGCCTTCGAGGAAACGCAATCACAAAGAGGCCCAACAATCTTTGCTTTTTCATTTCCAAGCCTGGATACTACCTTTTTCTATCATTTTTTGTCCTGTTCTCCTTTTGTACAAGGTTGCTGCTGGGTTGGTTTTTTTTTTGGGGGGGGGGGGGAGATGAAAGACACTTGTTTGGCAGCCTTCAAAGAGTCACAGAACTCTGAAAGTCACTTGTATTCCAGAGCTTTTCATTCTCCATTTTATATCCAATATGGAGGTGATGATCAAAAGGATCAGAGCTGAGGGAGAAGCTAAAAGATGTCTGCATTGGAGTAAACAACAAAACCAATCCGTAGACTCACACTGTGCTCTCTTTTAAGGGTTGTCCTTCAGCTAATGCCAGGGAGCATATATATCACTGGTTCTATATTTAAGTGCATTTGGTATTGATGAATCTTAGCACTTTCAACATACTATAGCTGTCATTTTTTGCTATATTCATTCATTCATTCATCCATTAGTGCTTCAATTGAGTTTACACATCTCAAGGCACAAAAAAGAGGAGAAATATCAAACATTAAGCAAAGCAAATGAAGACTGACAGTGGACTCAAAGCCATTAACTTTCCACTCAGTGTGGAGCACATTAGGATGAGACTCTTTAAGCTGCAGGAGAGCTAACATAAATTTATGAGATAGAGGTTTCAAATGAGACTGTTGGAGTTTGTATAGCTGGATCTGAGCAAATTAAATTTTTTAATGAAAGCCTAGTTAATAATTTAAGCTCATAACCTGGAGAAAGTTCAGGGGCCATGCACTAGAGGTGATGTGGGGGCTTGGTGACTCCTCTGAATGTCCACTGTGTGCTGCCACGATCATCTTTAGAGGCCCTTCTGCATTTTTAATGCCCCGTTGTGCCAGTGTCACACAGTTTTGGGACAGAAGCACTGACTTTTCCCAAACAGATCTCAGAGACAAGTACACTGGAAGTCACACAAGCATATTTTTCACAATTATAATAATAATAATGATAATATAAATTTCATATGTTACTCTCTTACTCAGCTGAAATCAAACAACAGAGTCCTTTGAAAAACCATTTAGAGGTAGTTTGAACCAAAGCTGTTTTGAGGAAGATATTCAAACAATGTGAAGTAATAAAATTAACATACAATGAAAGTCAGGAATAATCATATTTGTGCTTGTTTGCACATGCACTCAACAACAAATACACTGGTCTTAAGGATTAGGGCTGCAAGACACAGATATGTTTTAATTTGTGACAAATATTCTCTTCCTTTCAGATTTGTTTCTCTCTTTCTTTTCTGTCTTTGTTGTTTTTCATTTTCCCCTCACTTCCATTCGAAAGCAGTAGACATATTTGTTTACCTTAGAAGGCATTGTGTTGTCATTACCATCATCCTTCGGCTTTTAGATAACATCGCCTTTCAGCGAGGAGAAAATCCCCTAGTCATCCTGAGAAAATGAGAACAGGACTTTTACCTAAAATCCACTATGCTTCCCTTAGATGATGCAATGAAATAGTCGGACATATTTTCATCTTGTTGCTCACTCAATTTTTTGGAATTCAACAGTGACCACTGAACTCAACAACCCCTTTAGAAAAAATATTTTACATACAAAGACAAGCCCTGGTCAAACATAACATTCATACATCGTGATCTGAACCACTGCAGAGATCTGTGCTTTCAGGGAGACTACGCATTTCAGGAATAACACTGCTACCATCTTTCCCAAAATACCTCATGGGTATCACTGATGAAATGGGACCTAAATTACTGTGAACCTGAGCAGTAAGCCTCTCCAAGCTAGATATACCTGTGATGATAACACTAGAGGGTAACCTTGGTGCTAGCAATTGATGGTCCATTTTATAGTAACTACCCACTGGTCATACTTCCTGCTCTTAAAAGAAGAAGAGTTGACCATGGTCGACCTGCTTATCTACCATCCCCATCCCGCCTGATGTTACTTCTTTACAGTCTGTCATCATTGCGTGGGCCTTTCTGTAGTAACATTATGACTGTAGATGAGGCTTCAATAAACTGCGCATGGCTTTTACTGTTCTCTCTCGTGCTCTAATCCAATCTCTGATGTGAAGTCTGTACATCATCGTAGACTGCAGGCGTTTTCCATTTCCCTCTGCTCTGCATTGCACAGGAAGTAATAGATGGCCATGCCCTCAGTTCACCCAAGGCCTTTTGCTTTCTCTTCAGCTGTTTGTCTTCAGGTTGTCTCAAATGGATCTGCACTGTGGTATTTTGATTTGATTAAATGAGGTTTAAAAGGTTAGAGATGGAGAGAGGCAAAAGGTTTGCCCTGCCCAGTATTGTGAGCCACTCCTCTGCCATTTAGCATTGGGCAGTGGCCAAAGGAAAGTAGAAAAGTGAAATGACTTCTGTGCTCCTTTGTGATTTGCACTAATGTCCCCCAGGCATTGAGCAATGACCACTGTGAATTCCCCCAGGACGCCAGCCAGATTGAAACCCCTGCCAACAGATTCGAAATGACAACAAATCATTTAAACTTCCCGATGTGCATTAGCATTTTTTTTTTTGCGTGCCCTGGCCAGCCTCCACAATATTAAATTGCACTTGATAAAATAAAATAAAAATCAGAGAGTGTGATAAGAGCTCTTCAACCTCCAAATCAGCAAAGTGACTATTATAGTTGTCACTAAGAAATTAATCATACAATAAATCGCTTTGTTTGCTCAGTCAGGTTTGTGATGTCCACTTGAGGAGTCCAGCTGATAAAGACAACACTTAAGATGGAAGAAATGCTCAGGCATTGACAGGTGCTATGTGGCAGAGACCCAGCACAGTTAAATATATTTAGGTATTGCCTTTAGCTGATCCTGCTTGTGACTCCACATTATTATTGCTTGAATCCCAGCAGTACCATATTAAAGAAACATCAGAAGCATAGGCCTAAGGATCAATATTGCTATTTTCTATATTAGGATGTATTAATGTATAGGATCAATACAAGCCTTTGTTTATAGCATGTTGTAGAACCAAACAATACTGTTCAGGACCCAGAGTTCACATACTCAAGGGTTTCTTCATCCATTATTGCTTTAGCAGACTGCACATTGGAAATGCAAGTGAGTGTATAGTATGCATCTGTGTTTGTGTTTTTCAATGCCTGCCTTTCTTTATGGTTCTGCCAAACGCAGCTGATTCACATAAACAAAATAGAAGCCTCACACTGAATTCATCATGAGACCGATTGAGGAATTTTCTATCAACATGCAAACGAAGAAGCACCCTGTGTCACAGGTTTCCTTAGACTGATTTCAACTGCTCTTGCGTTTCCTTCAACAAATGCACAAATAGGAATGAAAGAAGTCGGCACAGCGCCAACATTAGCGGTGCTGAAAGAGTGTTTTGTGGGGGAGGAGTAGTAAGCAGGGCAGTTTCTGGCTGTTATGTTAACACTGAAAACCCCACCAGTGAATGGCCATTTCTTCCCAATTGCTTAATTGTCTTACTGGGACAGGCAGGTGGCTCAAAGCCTCATTTGGCATCTGGTTAAAAAAAAAAAAAAAATGCCACCACCCTGTTGGGGGAGGGTGGCAGCATTAGACATTTTTTATACTCAAAGCTCATCCCCCTTGGCAGCTTTCAAAAGTTTTGGCTTGGATGAGGAGCAAGTTTGCACTAATATTGTGTTTGATGTCCTTTGCTGAATAAAACATATTTTAGTATCTTTGCCAGATCAAATAGCCTTTCAGAAAGCCATGCCTCTCACTGTCTGGTACCATTTGAACCATCAGGATGTATCTGCTTACTAAATATGGTTTGCCATTACAATTGGTTTAAACAATATAAAATTTTCTCAATTTATCTTGACAGCAACACAAATTGCAAACATTTTCCAAAAATAATCTGGATTAATTGTTTTTCTAACACTTCTCTGGGCCTGGAAATTACTCTTGTCAAGCTCTATGATTTGCCTACATAAAAGACACCAAGATCTTCCATTTAGCACTGCATGACATTATTTCAATGGATCTGATAGAATGGAAACACACAAGTCAGCAGGTAATGTAAAAGGTGCATGGCTACATGTCATTGTCTCCCAGCAATGGTGTTTCACAAGTGTTCCCGAGTGTGGACTTTTCTTATACTGTGGTCCAGGCACACAAAGCAGCTTCAAGTTTGCTCACAAATCTTGAAAGTACTGTATATTATATCCATTGCTATGTTGTTTTCAAAACATTCACAGCACTTGTAAAGAGTGGTGGACACGTCCAGTCACGTATTCAACTACAGGTGAGAAGCTTCTTCCAAGGTTGATTTGCATTTATAGTGCCATTCAAGGCTTGCAGATGTAATTGTCGTGGCACAGTAGTAAATGAACACTTCACCACATGCAACACATACCCACATGGATAGGTATACACACATACACACACACACACACACACACACACACACACACACACATAGAGAATGCATGTGAAGTGTGCAGTATAAAAATCCCTTCCCTGAATCCATTATTATGAATCATGAGAACAGTGGGACAGCGGGAAGCAGAGAAAGAGATGAGGAAAAAACAGGGGGAGTGGAGAGAAGGGTGAGTTCATCCAGGTGTAATATTGAGCTGTGCCAGAAACTTCCCGCCAAACACTAAGAAAGTCGTTATCAGATCGGCAACCCTATTCCTCAAGTGCCTCCTCTGCTGAAGCACCACATACATCTTCTAGGCTCTTTGCTAACACAGCCTTTCACAATCATCCCAATGCACTGCCTGGCTGGTTTACTCACAAATGTTTCCAGCAATAGTGAGAAAAATGCACGGCACCGCTCGCACCACCCTACTGCAACGAGGCTTGTATGTGATTCGCTCAAGTTTATTGCCACAGATCTGCACGATCTAGTCAATTTATAAATAAACATTTTTCCATGTACACATAAGTCTGTCTGACATGGCTTTAAGGTTTCTCTAAGTCCTAACATCTCACTGCCTAAGCTGCATATATATTACTTAACATGTCTCAGCCTCTAAGGAAATGTAACAACATGAGCAACTGGCTGTATTTTCAAAAGCAGGCATGGATTCTGCATACTAGTGAGCTAAGGCAACAAGTCTGATCATATATATATATATAACCTTAAACTTCACTTAAATCTACACTGACCCAGAAGTCAAGTTTAAGCATGAAGAATATTTTCAACAAATTCGATGTGACTAAGCTACTGAATAATTTGTTTTGATTAGTGAAACCTTATTTGCATCCACATAACCCCCAAATTAAAACTGCAATATCAAACTTCGTTTACATACACTATATCAGAAGCGGTGAAGAACATAGAATAATTTATTGCACCATTCTTTTGTTCACACATTTTACATTTTCACCCACGTAACATTGTGTTTGTTTCCCTCACTGGTTTCCTTGACAGCTGTTGAGCCAATCTCAGCCATGTCAACTGCGCACAGTAACCTATACCTCGTGAAACACACACCTAACTCTAGGAAAAACCTTTACTTATGCATGCTTTTTGTGTGTTCTGAATATGTCTGAGTGCCTTCTTCTTAACTCAGTGCAGACTCATTCCTTCAACAGGCAGAAGTGTAAAAAAAAGTCTAAAAAAATTCACCCATCCCTGTGGTGAGAGCTTTCATTTTGTTTGTGTAAAAAAGTGAAGTGGAGAAAAATGTGAGACAAAATGAACATTTGAGTTCAACATTTTCTCAGTGTAAATGTCTTGAACAAAAAGCTTATTAATGCCAAGAATTGAAAAGCAGGATTTTGATGAAGAAGAATAAACTTTTTCTTGTTTGAACCCACCTTGTAGAAAACCTGTGTTCCACAAGCAATCACAAATCCCAGTAGCAAGCTAGAGCAAAAAAGTCTATCAAAACCTCAGCAAGGTAGAGACAAGATTATCACAGAACGAGACACAGTCAAGCTAAAAAGCACCAACATTTTCCTTTCAAAATAGCTTTAGCAATTCTTTGTCCTCTCCAAGGAGCAAATAGACTATAACGTACCACTACTCTACTTAAAACACCCCCACAACTGAACACACAGCCCTGTGGAGCCACCCTTAGTTGCTTTAGCCTGAAAACATGGCCTGTTGTTTCCTGTGCATTAAACTGCAATTTGAAGCCATTAATCCATCCTATAATCTGTCACTAAATCAAATCCTGACTGGGGCTAGATATAGCTTCCGCAGACACCCATACATTTAACAGCAATCTTGAATGTAGCTTTTTGTGTGCCCCTCATTGTGGCCACTTCTCTGACCATCTTTCTGGTGCTGCTCAAGGAAAACATCTCAGAGTGATGAAGATGTGACAAAGAGGAGCTGAATGAAGAAGTGCAGCTGCTAACCCTGTCTTCACAGGTGACCCAATGATCACAACAGCATCTGGTGAATAACTTAACACAGCCGCCCAACAGACATGTAATCCGGGATAATGCCCTTTTGCTGAGTGCTCCAATCTGGATAAATTCATCCCCGAGGAATGAGATCCAGCATCATAGTCTCGGGGGGGTGAGGGCTTGGGGAGGTTGATTGGTTGGTGCTAAAGTAAACTGTTGGGGCTGTGAGAAGGGGTTTTCTGGGTGGATAATGAAGCCCAGCAGTAAACTGCTTGATTTTTGTTGCCCGGCTGACTGACTGACTGACTCACTGCATCAGAGGAAGCAGATCATTGCTTGGCTTTCCAAGAAGTCTCCAAACGAATCATATTCCTTTGCCTGGCTGACCTGAATCCTAAAAGGCTTGAAGTGAGGCTTACATCCAAACTGCAGTCACTGTGTGTACTGTACTTAATGAGTTCTTAACAAGAACATATCTGACAGTTAAACACCATCTTCATCTCTACATTTAGTGATTGATTAATATATTTATTTATCCAGTGTTTGAACAGTCATAGACCAAACAATTTATTTTTTGGGTACATGGCATCATTCAAATACATGTCCCATCCAAAACAGATTCTTCTTGGAAGTAGCATCTCTTTTTAATGCCACAAGCACTGACAAACACTCACAAGTTCCAGCTGCCCAGCACCAGCCTCTTAGATTATTTATTCATATGTTTACTTATTACCATAAATATCCAACAGGGCACTCGGCTCAGAGGGATTGCAATGGTCTTAATCTATCGTGGCACAGAAATGAGCAGAGGTCACAGCGGCTGAGGTGACTTAAGCTGGCTAGCATTGATGGGACATACAGCACAAGCAAGAAAAACAAACTGCATGCCACCAGACCCCATCATTAATTGATGACATCATCTGTCACTCACTTTACATGTCACAATCTTGACTGGATTTAGTATTACTCAAGCAAGCTGTCATGTACGGTGACTAGGAAATACATATTAATTATCCTGTACCAGATTCCCATTGGAATACAGACAATGCTCACTACAAATTGTTCTGGTGTTAGCCATTAAACTTGTGCTGAAATTATGACTACAGGAGCAAGACAGCTTACAAAAACATGTAAGAAAAAAGCTACGTTGTTTTAGCATACTGATAGAATGAAGATAAATCAATTAATTATCACTGAGTTATTAGGGTTATAATCCACGAATTAGACAGCTGTGAGTCTTGCTTACAAATAACTATTCATAATAATGAGACTGAAAATTGGTATTTCTGTTTGAGCAGTGTTGTACACGGGCCGTATTTCTTTCTATTTTTTCCCTTCCTTTGGAAAAACGAGAATGATTTCTCCATCCATAAAAAATCCACAGATCCAAACATGACATTGGAAAGACATTTAATTATACTTTGGTTGAGAAATATGTATCAAAGCTTGCTGTCCATGAAAAGCGGATTTAGAGTTGTCAGACAGCAGTTAATAGACAGCAGTAAATGAAATAGGGACTGCTGGGGGTACTAAGACATGCTTTCCAGGGCTAAGGAACAGCTTAGTCTGGCTTGGTGGTGAAATCGGTAGTTCTGACATGAGATATGTGAGGGAGTGGGTGTTAATGAAGTCAAATGGGGGGGGGAGATTTTTAAAAGCAGACTGGGATTTTATTCCTGTGCAGCAGCACTGCCCCTAGTGGGTAAACATTGAGTCAGGCATTTCTCAACTAGATTTAATTTCCCTGAGAAAGTGAAACAAGAACCCAGACAGTTTGCATATTAATTTCACAAGGTGTCACTCAGCAGAAGAAAGGCAGAGAAAAGAGGCACGGAGAGTGGGACTGAGCCCATACACTTAACATTCCCTATGTGTGATTTTTTTTCTAGCACATTTTCTTCAGAGTCTAGCACATCCAGTATAAGACTATTCTTAAACTGCCCTTCCTCCACTGGTAACATCATGCACTCAAATACTTCACCCTTTCCCTGACATAGGGTAGGCTGTTCAATCACACTGCATCTCCCTGCAAAAGAGAGAAAAAACACACACACAAAAAAAAAACAACAGAGAGAGATACAGACAGGGAGGAAGAGAGGGACAGTAAGTCAGAAAAGGGAGGGAGAAATGTGCCACCGCAAGGTAAGAAGTGAAATAGAGAGACCAGCAGCTGATTGAAGAATGTCAGAGCTATTGGACACTATATAGATTGGATAGTAGGAAGAATGGTGAGGAGGTGTTGCGAGCAGATGGACGATGTCCTGGACAAGTTTGGCCTGAGGTGAATATGTTCCTAGAGAATGTCTCCCGAATCCTCCTGACTGGTGCTGTGTCATCTGTCACTGTCATGAGAGGTGAAGGGAAAAGAAAAGGTGCCCTAGATGCGATAACAGCACAGCCAGGATGGAGAGCATCTCGCAACAGCTTTCCCTCTCCTTATTCTCCCTCTCCCTCTGCATCTCGCTCGCAATCAACCATTTATTTCTGAAAGTTGAGAGAAAAAAAAACTGCTCAGCGCCTCTGCATATGAACTGGCTTTTCCTCTCTGCTTCTCTCTTGCTCATTCTTGCATTTTCATGCTCCCCTGCTTTCTTGCACTCTCTCAGGATAACTGTGTGTAAGTATATGACTGCTAAGGCCACAACTCCCTTCTGTCCCCTTGTTCATAAAAACGAAATTGTTTTCTGCAGCTTTCTGCTGACACCGGCTCGGCACATAAACAGAGCCGTAATTTGTATAACAACAGTAAGCTACAGGGAAGCAGTTTTTCCCCCCTAGAGGCATGCATAGAGAAGGTAGGTTGTTATCCCCTGTTTACCTGGCAGAAGGAGGCAGTATTTTATATTATAGTAATAACCAACTGTGCTGAAATGCACAGCAATCCCATCTCATTCCAGTTGAAGCAATCACCCCATTCCAGCTGGTACAACCTGAAATATCTGGTTCCCAGAACTGGAGCTAAGCCTGTGATGTTAGTGAATGAAAACACAATGTTTACAGAGTAAAAGTCCAAAGCAAAGTCTGCTGCACATCAATTCACCTTCAATTCAACCAGGATATTACTCAAGTTACAATAAATTAAATTATAGTGCAGTACAGATACACAGTGCAGTCAGTTGTGGATAGGAAACTCAGCAGATGCTGACTAAAGTGGAAGAGAGGCTGATCATGTAGTTCAGCATCACAATAAGCACAGATGGTACACAAATACTTGATACAGGGGAACACGATACAGCGAAGCAGCAACAGTTACGGCATCTGAAGTGTTCAATCATTTAACCCTGCCCTGACTCTGTCCACTCTCTGGAGTCACCACACACATAGACAGTCTGCGTCCCAGGTCACAGGCAAAGAAAAGAGACAGTACAGCTTACAGCCTCTCTAGGAGAGATCCACACAAAGCGCAGGCGATGCTGAGAGGGAATTAGAAGCTTCATCACTCGAGTCAGGTGCAAATTGGTCTGTCCTGATATCATTTTCTATCCATTTGCTACAGGAAAAAAAATGAGTCAGCAGGAAAGTACTACCACACTAAACTGTAGTATTTGATGAGTAATGTTTTTCCCCATTTACTTTTCTGGCTGTTATCAGCTATAAATCAACATGTGGAAAAGCTGAATTCAGTGCAGCAGAAAACAATCTTGTTTACCAAGTTTCATTTGTTGCCGCTATGTTATCAGCGTGTTACCGACGTGCTGTCAATTCTGAGACAATGTGTCAACAGACTGAGATCTTTGATAGGAGAATACTGGGTTTAGCCTTTTCTGTGCCATATCATAAAGGTTACAACTCCCTCTGGGAAACTACCACAGACTGACACACACACACACACACACACACACACACACACACACACACAGAGAGAGAGAGGCGCACAAACACGCCTATTCATTCAGTCAGTCAGCCAGCCAGTGCCCTCCTTAGAATGTAGTCCAGTGTGACTGGGTCACACTTTGATAAGCGGCGGTGGCTCTGTCATTGACCCTGGCCCCTGCGGACCTTAACCCAGGGAGCTCGTTGGGGACTAGGCATGACAAACATCCGCTGACTGATTCAGCACTCATTGCGCCTTTATGTCACACAGGCACCAGAGAGGTAGCAATCTGCTATACTTACTACTCACTTCTATTGTTTTCCAAAGACAACCACCTGGTGGCAAACTGGGGAAACAACTAATCCATCCTTTATTCTGTCCACAAGCAGACTCTCTAGGAATGAAAATAACAACAGAAAATACTGTCCACAGGACTGGACCTGCCACACTATACTCATGAGTCTGCCCACTGAAGCATTTCAACATTAACTTCTTCTCTCTCCCTCCTTTCTTTTAACCAGACCTCCCGTAGTGGAACTCAACGGGGAAGGGCTGTCAGTTCATAACAATGTGACTTGGGAATGAACGCTTGCCTGAACTAAAGTAGGGTTAGAGGGCTTTGTTTGTGTTTCTCTGTGATGGGAATATAAAACCCACAAAGTAAGTATGCAACATGTCTGGTTTGAAAGCAATGAAAAACTACAGAGTGAAAAGTGCAGGGTACAACTATTCACAAAAAGCTTAACCTGAGGACAGATGCACTGACTCTTTCCTCTAATTTCCTCCTTTTCTCATTTCTATATG
Source organism: Remorina albescens (assembly GCA_034769265.1). NCBI lineage: Eukaryota > Metazoa > Chordata > Actinopteri > Carangiformes > Echeneidae > Remorina > Remorina albescens. Next base: position 6,156,582 of record CM068497.1, on the reverse strand, counting down.
AGATAACAGTGCACATGGGAGTGCCATATTATAAGCAGTAAAATACACAGATGGTAGCACAAGCTCAGACATTAAAGCAAGAGATGACTTCGAAGACACAGTTCCCAGCCAGCAAGTAGCATAGCAATTACAAGCACGCAAGATGTGATGAATAAGCAACCTAATCTGGAAAACTTACCATGTCCGGAGATCCACAGGAGCAGAAGGACCCAAGGGATCATGACTGGGGATTGGAGAGGGCAAAACCTACAAAAAACAGTGGGCGAGTGTGAAATTGAAGTTGGCAGGCACAAACATATGCACGAGATGAGACAGTGCTCCTCTGTGCTGCTGGTGGAGGGAACGGATGCTACAGTCCCTCAGTGGTGTCTCCCTTTACCAGTGGAAGGCTGGTAGTCTGTCTCTGGTCCTTGTCTTCCTCTGCTTCTTCTTGTTCTTGTTCTTCTTCGCGTCTCTTTCCTCTCTGTCACTCTTCAGAGTTGCCCGCGATCAGCTCTGCCTCACACGCCTCACACTCTCTTGTTGATGTGAGCTTGTAGACTTTGTCTCTTCGCTGCTGAGCCTGACCGTTCACACGCTCACTCTTTTTCTCTTGCTCACACGGGTTCTCGTTGCCTATCCATTCTCAGTCTCTTCAGTCGTTACTTGGCCGCCCCCCCCTTCTCTTTTCTCTCTCATGCACACTCTCTCTCGCACTTGCTCAACCACTCACAGAGCGCAGACACAGTCGGGGGGATAGAGCTCCTTAACTAGACTCCTCCCTCCATTTCTTTCTCTCTCTCTCTCTCCACCTCTCAGCCTGGCTGTCTGGGTGGCTGTAGCTGAGTGTGAGGCTGGGAGACTCGGGTCCTCACTCTGGGAATGAAAGCTACCATGGGAGAAAAAAAAAAGAGGGTGCAGTTTCAATTATAATGAGAATAGGAGCAACTTGGCCTCTATAGCTACAAATAACACAGACATCCAGCAAAACAAAAGGTGAAGCTTCACCCATCCTCCCAGTTACAACCCCTGCCTTTTTTTGGATTCTATGGGGGGCACTGAATTTTGGATTCAACGAGACGCTTTCCCTGAGAATGTATTAAGATCACATTAGCATTCAAGACCAAAGCTGTAGTATTCATTAGTTTTCAATTTTCACGAGGGTGAATTATATTCATAGTCACTCACCCAAAGAGCCATGATGCAAGACTTCATAAAATACCAAAATGCACTTCATGCTTACTAACAAGTTTTCCAGGTTGTGCTTGTTGAATATTTAAAAAGGGGCATTTCTCGCTTCTTTTATGTTCCAGGTAAATCAAGGTCCAAGCACACCGGAGGGCCTTAAATGTGTTTTTACTGCAAACTCATTCTACTGTTCGGGAAAAAGAAATCCCCCAAAAAAGTAGTAATTTCCACATCTCTGCCTGTTGAAAAAGTAAATATAGCACATGTATCATGTATTTCTACTTGTACAAAAATGTGATTGTTAGTTACTGAATTTAATCCATTATTTAAATATGAATACAACTATTTGTATCTTTGTAGATGTGAATTCGGTACAAATAGCAATAGATTTTAAAGTTTCTAAATCTTTTGAGTATATTGAATTTTTTTTTTGCCAGACTGTGCTGAATGGCTCTATTGAATGCAATATCAGATTGTCAGTCCATACAGCGGTATGTCAACAACTATTACGGTTTGGATACTCTTGCTGGAATAGTGATTGCGACTAAACCTTATACCTGCATTCAAACTGAAAATAATAATAATCATCACTTTTTTCTCAAGGGGTGAATGAAAGAAACTCAGTACAGAGCAGATTTATTTTGGTTAGCTGAATGTTACCGTTTTTGAAGCATTTTGCTTGTTTAAAACGAAAGCCGTTGAGTAAATGTAGTGAAGTAAATAGAATAATAAATTTACCTGATATGAAGTAATGCAGATATATAAAATTGCAAAAAATATAAATATTCAAGTCAAACACAAGTTTAATGAAATACTTTCCACTGCGAAAACAATCACCTTGCCTAAAGTGCACATATATTTTAATTAAATTTAATTAAATTTTTAAGTTAGCCCAGTTGGTTAAATCTCCTCACTCTGTGTGAACACTGATAAAGCTATACAATTAAGGGCAAAAGACTAAACCAGCGCAGCCATAGGGAAATAATTAAAATGAAATAATAAAATCTGTATTGAAATGAAAACGTATCTCTACATCCAGTAGTCCTCATGACTGAGTCCGGGTGTTTTGATTAAATGAAAACATGAAGTTTCACATCGCAAATAAAACACCAGAACTGAAACAATGCGCTATTAGCTAGCTAAAATTAACTAGCTGAACTGGACCACAATCCCTACTAGGTGGCATTATTGTTTCTGGACACAGGTCATTCAAAGACTTATACGGTGAAATAATGAGGTTTACTGAAGCTAACTGGTCACTGACCGGTGCTAGACTTCACCTGCAGCGATGTTCAGGTGGGCGAAATGGACGAAGTTAGCCGCTAATTAGCCGCCGATGGAGGACCGAGGCCGCCATGACGTTTAAGGGTGAGAAATGGTACGATCCAATTCAGGGGTGTTTAAAATCGCATTATCAGATTCCTCCAAGTATTAATGTAGAAAAATGTTTTATAATATTTTTGTTTTATTTTGTTACAGGAAAGAAGAATACACGAACGTTTCATCTGTCCCCAAAAGGTTTTTTTTACATATTTTGGGGCGATCCAAATCTTAATCCCAAAATGAACCCCCCACCTCAATCCAATCCATTTCTTTAACCAGACCGTCAGTTTATTGGTTTCACTCGTTGACATTGATTGTTATAACTTCCACCACCAGCAAGTCAAAATTTTAATTTATCCACTGACTTATCCTCACATGTGCCAGATGGATAAACATAACATTTTTTCACAAACATCCACTAAAAGCTGCTAAATTCCCCTGTTCCACCAAAAGGTTCACATTTTTTTTGGTTTTGAGTGTAATATCTTGGAAACATTTAAATGGATTGCCATCACTGGCCCCTCTCAGGGAAAGATAGAATCATTTTTGTGGTCGCCAAATTGTTCATCTGCCATCTTCAATGTGCAAAAAATTTTAATTTGTTTAACAAATTAGCATGTTTCTATGGTAAAAGTATCTGCTAAACATCATCATGGCAGCATTTGACTTACAGAAGAAAGCTGAAACGCTTTGTCATGCGGAGGAGGATGCAGGATCATCACTTCAACCAACAGGTTTTCACATAACCAAAGCTATTCTTAAATTTTTTTAAATGTATATAAATTGGGTTTATGGCCATTGGCTCATATAATCTGGAGCCAATAAAGCCTTTTAAATCAGTGGCGAAACATTTTCTCAAACAAATAGTACATCTAGTTCTGCTTTGACTTTTTTTTTTATCTAACATTATATCTATCTATCTATCTGCAAAGTAATGCCCCATTTCACAACTTCGAAGTTCTGATGATGGCATAGTAAGCATCACACAAGGGGCTAGGCTGCTTCATATCAGTTTAAGCCACTTCTTTGACCTCCTAACTAATCAAAGGGCCAGAGTATGACAGGTGGTCTTTTCATCAGTGCAACTAACAGCTACACAGCAAAACAACCCCTCTGTGGCTGAACCAGAGGATACCAGATTTGCATTCTGCCTAAGAACATGATGAGTAGGGGCAAAGCATAACAATGGACCTTTTGTGCTTCAGGGGTGAACAATGAGAGTAAATGAGGTATAGAGGAATACAAATTTTTACATTCAAAAACCAAGATCCTTTACTTTATACAAAAAAAAAAACATTTAACGAGATGACATTTATTTTTTAAATATCTTAAATATTTGGACACATTTGAGGATGATAATCTTTTGATTATTTCTATCTGTATTAACGGTTCATTGGTAATAAACACTTAGCATTAAGTGACCTCTCAATCTAAACCCGTAATCCGGCCTGGAGCCTACAAATTCCAAAATCCAAAATATGGTTTGTAGTATAATGTCCTTACACAGGCAGAAGGGAAACATTAGAAGATGTGGGGTCTAGTATAACACTCATAGACTGTTAAACCCACAGTGCACCCACAGGGGGCATAATCTTAAATGACTTGGGAGACAGGGAGCTCTTCTTCTCTGGGTTTAAGAGCCACTTTATACCAGCCAAGACCATAATCCAGTCAAAAGAACATGCTCAGGAGAAAGTGGAAGTGAGCTAAAACAAAATGAACACATAACATTTATCAGTCAGTGCTACTTGTAAATCACCCATACTGTTAACTGCAGACCATCTCTTCAATAGCGATGTGTTATAAAAGTTAGTTCAAGGGCATACTGTACTAAGCTAATAATTCATATGACGTACTTTGTGTGTCTTACATGTATCCACAAAGAAAGCTTTTATTGCAAAGATATTGCTCACATAAATGATCTGTGTTAATACTATATTCCATCAGTATTTTATAATATGCATTCTAAATTTCATATCATCAATCTGATGCTGCTTCGCCAAAAACACGTGAAGTAGATTCAAACATGGTTTGATTGGGGATTCACTGCTGATCTCAACTGGTTTGATGAAAAATAATATATCCTCCCAAACACTATTCCTTTGAAGAAAATGAAATTCTCTTTTGGAGAAGGTGACCTTTGCTTCCAAGAGTCCTGAACTGTATAATCAATGGGGTATTTGTATTACACAGTCAAACTGAAGATGGACAGTTAAAAATAAAAACCAAGAGCCAGAAGTATTATCTTTTATATTGCAGAGATTTTTCTTCCTTGTCAAACTTGTAGTCTTCAAATCCAACCGATGCTCACTTCAGGCAATTCATCAGATTTCCTGAGGCACCCTCCTTGTACAACCTTTTTTCACCTATGCAGTAGTTGAAAAAGACCCGAAAACCAACTTTGATGTGTACATTTTGGTGTAGTTCCCCTTTAAAGGTTTCATGACCACCTCAATAACGAAATCTGTCTCCAGGAAATTTTATCCGTACTCAACTACACTGTAGGAGAAAGTACAGCCAGTTGAGCCAGGTTTACAAAATGCAGGATTGTTACACAAGAACCTGGGTTTTATTAAAGTTAATGACAGATGGTGATTTTAGTTCAGTTTTGGTCATGTGGCACAACTACATTTCATAAACACTAAACTGAAGCATCCAAGCCAAGCCATATCATTTAATGTAACTGAGCAAGGAAGAAATGTATGTATATTATAAACTGAGTTACGCTTGTGCGTTTTAGCACTGGGATAAAGCCCTGCTGTTCATGTTACACTGACTTTCAAGACAGGATTTTCGGGGAAGCCAGCTGTTTCTTTTCAGCTGAGAAATGGCAATAAATCTTATTTATCCAGTACTTTCTCATGCCTGCCTTTCAAAGTTCAAGGAGGACATCTTGCACAACACAGCAGAACAGCAGCTCCAAACTAATTTAATTAATTAGGTTGGGTTACAAAGTGACCTTTGAAACCCAAATACTTAAAAATTAGCAGAACAGATTGAGAAGCATTCTTAAACTAAGACAAGTGGAACAGATGAAAGAAAATGTAATAAGTGGCAGAAAAATACACATACTCTAACATACTGTACTTAAATTAATACACAGGTTGTGAGTTTTGTAATACTACAGCTGCCATCAAGAAATAAGGTGAGTTGAAGCTGTGCTGCTTGACTTTTTCATTCCACTCAACCCATAAAATATTTTGCCTCCTCGTCATTTCAACACAGGATGAAGTGCAGTCTTATCCTCACACTCAAAGAGTGACATATTAAGATGATGGACAGGCACTCTGTTTTTGAGCTAAATAGAAAGTGACACATCTGTTTATTTCTCTTGGGCCTGCATATCCGCTGTTGAGATAGCGAAAGGTCTGAAACACTGCTATCTATGGATATGTGTGCATCCCAGCGTGCATGTGGATGTTATGTGTGTGTTACCATCAATTTGTATTTTGAAATTAGCAAATCAGCCAGGTGTCTTTCAAGGAAGGACATGCACTCAATCTTTGTCAGTCATATGATTCCCCAGAGATGCTACATCTCTCTATCCCCAGTGCCTCCGATTCTCATTCTAATCATGTCTGCAAAATGGCAGAGCAGTGGAGCTAAATGAATGGAATTAAAGAGCATGGTGAGGTGTTGGAGGAAAGCTGAAAGAATGACGACATCCCCTTTTTTAATCCAGAGATCTTTTAAGGGCAAAGACATTTACTTGGAGGAACAGGATTGAGATGACAGACTCATTTGGGTAGTGTTTCATTAAACATGGAATGGAAAACAAAGTCGACAGTTATGATTTTTTGAGCTTAATCAAACAATTGGTTTATCATGTATGTGTACATTCCCAATTAATATATCTTCCTTAATACTTTTTACTGATCATTCCCATCTGACTGACCTATACTGTAAAAAACAACAACAACAACAAAAAGACCAATTGATAGCAACTTTATGCATAATCTCAGGCATCACTTTGTCTGAATTATTTGCTCTTACTGATGTCTCACCTGCATGAAAGATAACTTCTCTCCTTGAGATAGCACTCTGCTTACTTGGCTGATAGAAACCTAGGATGTAATTATGCTGTGAAATGAAATGAAATTCAAGCTGCACATGAAGAACCCAATAAGAACTAGAGCAGGGTTCAAGAGTGAGGTTAAGAAAGTAGGTGTGAATGACAAGAGATGATCAGAAACATAGGGTAAACCCCCGACTGTGAATCTTCACAGTTGACAAGTCTGTTCACATCAAAGTCTGTCTGGCACATCTTTGCAAACATGTCCTGTTTTTCAACAAAATTAATTAACTATTCTAATTAATTCTATTTCAGGGCAGCACGGTGGCATAGTGGTTAGTGCTGTTGGTCGTGGGTTTGGTCCCCGTGCCTGGGGCCTTTCTGTGTGGAGGTTGCATGTTCTCCCCATGCCTGCCTCCCAGAGTGAGCTGGGATTGGCTCCAGCACCTCCTGCGACCCGGAAACAGATAAGCAGTTGATAGATGAATGAATAAATTCTATTATTATTATTTTTTTTTTACTTAATTTTTTTTCTGAAGCTTTCAAATGTCTGCTTAAGCCTTGAGATCCTCTCTGACTCTGAAGTTCACACTACTACAGAGCGGCTGGATCATTTGACTCTCTGCCATTGGTATTTCATCTTAATTACACCATGGAAATTAGTTGTCTTTTACATGGCATGCAAAGGAGTAGTATGGATTTGTTTGCAATGCTCAACTGGAGACAAGTGAAGGGCAATGGTCAGCAGTGCGACCTCGAGAAAACTTGTCGGGGTCATGGGGTCTTTGCATAGATCAAGCTTGATAGGAAAAAAAGTGTAGGTTGTTTTACAAGTGACAGCTCAAACAGCGACGCCTACATTGCATGCTTTATCCCTTGCTGCCTCTGTTCCCCACCATCAGGTATGGTAAACAAAAGCCTTGTGTTGAACTATGGATTCATCCCATGCTTGATGAGAACACTTCATATGTTGACTCAGAAGAACTGAATGCATTGCCAATAAGGAAAAAATGAGCCACACAAAATTTCTGGATGTCAGCTGTGGGAGACCAGTGTGACTTCATGAACCCAGGTTCAAGTGCCTGACAATCAGGACTGAGGAAAGAGAATAGTGACTTTAAAAGACAGAGAACAAAATACTTAATTAATATAAATTGTATGAATTTAAGCCCTTACATTTCATTTAGAATTATTGATTAAAATTTTCACTTGAATAAAACTGCTTTTATTATCATTATTTTTGTTGCACACAGACATGTGCAATGCTCTAGGATACATCTCCAAGGGATGCATCTCAGCAGAGGATATGTTGGTCTGCCCTGAAATAGCAGAGACATCATAAAATGCATAAAATGCCGATGTGCAGAAAAAAAACATGCTAAAATATGCTGATTCAGTCTATTAATGGCCTACACTGATAATATTCAGCTAGCCTACTGTAAATGTTTTGCCAGTGGTCTTGATTGAAAATTCTGAGCATCCCAGACACCCAAAGCTGAATCTTTCCATCATAAACAAATTAGTGTTGAGAAAAGACAAAACCCACAAGAAAATAATGTGCTACCTCTTAATGTACTTCAGACTGTAGTACACAGGTTTTCAATATGATTCTCATTAAGTTAAGCCTTGTGGCTCAATGGAGAGCCACAATAACACAACTAATATAGCACCTTCCAGGTAAATTACTGTCATCAGGTGTGTTTCATTTGCAAAAAGTACATTCCTAAAACTAATATATAATTCTTTTTTTGTTATATTGGATTATAGTTGTAACTGTCTTGAATGCCGTTGAACAGATTTTGCAATTATCATATCTATTTGTGTAGATATCATTCAAAGTTTGCAAAATAAAGCTTGTTTATTTGTATTCTGTTTATATTCATTAAAATGTAATAATAGGTGTATAATGGATGAACTTTTTATTACTTTTATATTAGATGAGGAGGGTTTTTTTTACTTTTTCTTTTATAGACTACAAAAACAAAGCATTGTGTGCGCTTAATCAACAACAGAGCAGTTTAAATTACACACCAGCTGGCATTCTGGGGGGGGTCTCTGTGCTCAATAGTTGTTCAGTAGTTGGGTTTTCAGCAGCTCTTGCTGTGGCCAATTAACACCATTTACACACAATGCTTGCAGATGTGTACGCCTAATAGACACAAAGCTGATCCAACACTAAATTCACACAATAATTTATCGTAGGAGGATGGACAAACCATTGCAAGATAAGGAAAACTCCACAATCCTTTGCTTTTAATGCTTAATCTTGCATTAATTAGTGCCGTAATGTACACTAATATATTAATCAGCTGCACAGGTAAGCACATAAAACATGCACCACACTATGTCAACACCAGAGCAGTGAATTTCAAAAACACCACGTAAAAGGCTAATAGTAACCAATGAGCGACTGGGGAGACTTGGAGACTGCTTTCCAAGCAAGAAAAATAGGTACTCACTTTTACAAAGATCAAAGTGGTTAGTTCATATTCATCAGTGCCAGACTCACATCATTGATAACTACGTCTTGTCTTGTTTTGTTGTAAGGCAAAATTCCTATGTGACTAACACTGTGGATGAGACCGCAAAACAATAATATCCTGATGAGCTGTTTAAATGCAACAGTATCCACATTGTAAATCAGCTAGAAAATGTGGCTTTCTCAAAATTTCTAAGTGGCCTATTCCAAGTTTTTAAATCTAAGATTATATGCACCCAGACAATCTGAGGGGTAGTGAATGAGTGTGCACGAAAACATACTCAATGTGTAATGAAGTTTTCCCAATTTCAGTGAATCATAAACATCCATCCATCCTTTATCTATACCGCTTATCCATGGGGGTCATGGTGGGGGTCACAGGGAGACACTGTGAGAACATCCAAACTCCATACAGGAAGGCCCATGAGCAACCCAGAACATTCTTGCTGTGAGACAATGGCACTAACCACCGCTCAACGGTTGTGCTACTATAGTGAATCATTTAAAATTAATCAAGTCTATATAAAGCTAAAGTTTGGTATGTTTAAAAAAACAACTTAGTGTTGCTTTCCTGAAACTGAAACCAAAAAACTGTTAATTGAGCTGAACACAAAAACATTTAATATTCTCAAAGTGGAAATGTCATTAAAAAGGCATGTAGTCCTATTCTAATTAAACAGAAAAACGGGTGTTATATTACTTCGTGTATAGTAATTTACAATATGTGCAATATGGAAAGTATGTGTAGTGTACCACAATGTGATTTTGCACATTTGTTTTTGCCAGTGGTTGTGTACACTCAACATGCTGCCATGTACTGAATATCTGCTTTTAAATTTAACTGCTCTCATTGTTTGGATTAAGTCTTTGGTGAGGTTGCAAAAGGTTAATCATGTAGTCAAAGTAAAAGCCTTCCCTCCAGTTTGAAGGTTGCCAAAGGTTTCTTTGGCAGCTCTGGAGAATCCTGTTAGATCGTGTTTGTGTTACACCTTAACCTCTTTTTCCAGTAAATATATCTTTTGTCTATACTACTTCCCAGTGTGAAGATTTCCTGCCAAGGAGATTTAAATATATAAAGTATAAGGAGAAGGCAATCTGGTGCTATCTATAGATCCACAAACCTTTTACTTTCTTTCAAATAATGAATTACAAAACTCTTTCATTTCATGGTGATAAAAAGTATGACGTTGTCTTATGCTAATAATCATACAGCATGTCCAGCTATGGAATTCAGAGCACATATTTGCCTTCAGTATGCAAATAGACATGCAGTCTTTCAAAAGTAACTAATAATTCTTACAAGAAAATTTTTAACTACAGCAGCAGACATTGTTCAGACAGTGTGTAAGCAATGTGGAGTGATAATGCATACTGCTTGCAGCACAGAAAAGAGGGTAAGCCTGCAGCCGACTTCCTAAACCAGTTGCAATAAAGCATGCTAAAACTAATATGATGCCTTAATGCTGTTATAAAATATGCAAAAGTTAAGAAAAGGCAGCAGTGAAATTGCTGGTGTTTAGCTAGGTACTTTGTGGCACTAAGGGGAGGGAATTAACAGAGAGGAAGAGGAGGCAGTGGCCTGTTAGCAGTGTTCATTCCTGTTTATGCCTTTATGTAATTAGTTTGTCTGATGTTTGGATATCAGTCCCTCTGTGTAATAATCATGGAAGGACATAAAAAACCTTCCATTTGCACAAGATGTAATGTTCAGTAGGCTGAACTGCTTCAACACTTCACATTAATTACACCCAACATCATTACTTGGTATGAAAAGGATACATAGTTTTAAGGTAAATATAAAAATTATGTCAGTGTAGTGTAAAATAATCACAATAGGGATAATATCATTGTCTGTGTTGGTACAGCAGCTGAAGCATTAAGTTTTAATCAGTTATTTTCTCTTCATGCAAGTCCTATGGGCGTTAATGGGGCTATTTTCGTTCAATGAGAGCTTTATGTGGGTCAGACTGTTTTCATTTGACACTGCTGTTGTACTGCAGTGTTGATTAATGGCCCAGAGACTGTTACACTGACCTTATGTGGAAAGTGTTGATTTCTGTCAGAAATGGAATAAAATGCTACAATCCAAACAGTTTACACAGATTTTTTTTTAATTCCTGCTATGTCATTGTCCTTAAAAATAAAATAAAAAAACTATTCAAATGAAGCAAAGCACTCAGTGACATTGGTGTGATACAAGGCAACCAAGGCACTGTTCTCTATCACAGGGGCAGTGTTGAATAAATCTGTGTGACCTATGGTGAAAGTCTCCGCAGACCAGTGATTGGTTTATGCTTCACTGAGGTTACAAGTTCATTTTTTAATAGCTCCTCTTTATAGAAGTTTTCAATAAAAGGTCTAAATCCGGGATTGTAATAAAAACATGCATGCACATACAGCAAATAAAGAATTTACCCAGCTTCCTCATTCATTATGCTTGTTCCCTCTGTTCCACTTTACAGCGCTTTTTTTTTTTCCAAGTGTGCCTTTAGGAAATGATCAATGGCCATCACTATATTTCAAGTGCTGATGACTTATTCAAAAAGATGATTCTCCTCTCTCAAAACGTAAAGGGGAAAAAGAGAGACACTTAAGCGCTGAGTGACACTTCAATTAGCCTCTTGTCCTCCAATACTAATAATCAGATTGTGAGCCATGTACAGGACAAGGCAGGTCATTAAAATATCCTCAAAAACCTCTAGGCTGTAGATTTTGCTTGTATCTGCTGACAGTTATAATGCTATGCCCCCCGACCACACCACACACACACACACACACACACACACACACACACGCACACGCACACACTCCTCAGCCCCCAACATAGATGAAATAAAAGCTATCTTGCTGTAATTGCTGAGGAAAACGGATTCACTGGTGTCGGAAGCACTTTATGTGCCCTCTAATTTCGTTCAGCTCTTTCTTCAATTGCCATGCCCCCTCACTGGGGCCCTCATCTATCCCGTTCAGTTCTCCTCAGTGTAATGTCATTGAGGACCCAGGTAACCACATTACATAGGCACAGCGTTATGACAGTGTAATCAGACAACCGCAGATTTGTCGAAATTACCTAACGTCTGTTGACAGTGAAAAAGAAAAACTCCATGATTAGCTTGTCGTCTACATGCTGTTATACCTACGTTTGCAATATTTTGGATAAAATAAGCCAATAATTCAACTTTAATAAAACTATTATGCATTTACCCTGAAACCAGGCAAAACTATTCACTCAATTAACCTTTTCCAAGACCATTAAAATGGCACTTAGAAAGTTAAAGCCAAATGTCAGTGTTCTGTAAAGCTACATATTATAAGAGTTAGTAGAGTGAAGTATTATGGAACAAAGGGAAAGTCATTTTGAGTGACAGAACTGGGCTGTGTGTGAGTCCTCAACTTCATTTGTGACACCCATCTTTGTCCTGTTGACTGGCTGTAAACTGAAGAGAATCAGGCAGCTGTTAAGTGTGAACCCATATTTGTCCAGACTCAAAGCCATTTCTTCAACACGTACAGACACATTGTTTGCAAATCCGCCCACGAAGACGAGAAGAAACCGTAGATGCCAGCATCTGGACCTCATCACTAAGCAGATACTGGTGATAAATATACAGCCATTACCAATATTCATTACATCCTTAAGACAGTGTCTCCAACTATATATGTTTAAATGGTTTCAGGTTATATCACTGGTATGTAAATTGTTAGCTGGGGACTTGCATGAGTAAACAGTAAATAATTTGCATATGTATGCAACTAATCCCTCCTTATTGAGCTTGATTTATGATATAACTGAAGCAGCAGGGTGTTAATCAGTGTAAACTGGGGCAGATCTGTTTCATTTACACGTAAGCAAGTCAGAATTTGGTAGCCAGTATTTATAGGAGTATGTGTGACTTTGATTCCCAGAGCTAATTGTTTTAAATTGGAGAACTACTATTTATGTGTTCACCTTCATATAATGGTCGGTACATTTCAAACAGGCTCTGATTTTAGCGATAACACCTTGTGTCAGAATTGTTCATCACAACAGTGCAGTCACCCTTGACTGGAGTCTTTGAGAAAAATCTTTTTTGTGATAACTGCAGGGATTGCTGGGCAAAAATACTTTAAACTTGTCTGACTAGACTAAGTTTTTTCACAAGTCTTATTGTTATCTGAAAAATGAAGCAATGAATGAAGGTATCCTGATTTCATGTGCGATTCTCTCTCTATCATATGATGTAGTCTATATAAAAATTCTTTGTTTTCAGGCTGATGAGGATTTGAGTAAAATAAAAGTTGATTTGCTAATCAGTACAATTGTTAGTGAATACCCAAGATGCTTTACAGACAGGAGCTAATTTTTCAGAAGTCCTCCTTAAGTGTGAGCCCTAACAATTCTTGCTCCCCTACCTAAAGTTAAGTCATTCATCTTCTACCGCTTATTGGTTTCTGGGTCATGGGAGGTGCTGGAGCCAATCCCAGCTCACATTGGGCGAGGGTGGGGTCACCCTGGACAGGTCACAGTCCATCACAGGTCCAACACACAGAGACAGACAGAGACCAACAACCACTCACACTCACACTCAGACCTACGGACAATTTAGAGTCACCAATGAACCCAAACATGATGTCTTTGGACGGTGGGAGGAAACCCAGGCAGGCACGAGGAGAACATCCAAACTCCACACAGAAAAGGCCTGCGACCTGCTTGTTGTGGGGCAGTAGCGCTAACCACTATGCTGCCATGCTGCCCCTACCTAAAGCTATACAGCATAATAAAAATGAAAAAAAAAAAAAAAGCCACTGATTTACATTTAAATCGAAAATCACTATCTTTCTAATAATGATGTGCACTAATCCACCCTCAACCATCACCCAGGGAGGGTAAATTGTGGAATATTACATGCAGCAGTCAGAGGATCCCATTCATTGAGTGTCTCCTGGGACCTACATCGTGTTCTGGGTAGTTTTTTTCCTTCAGTGAAGATAGCGGAGGAGGAGGAATAGAATTGGGAGGTGTGGCGGTGAGTTCACACAGTCTCTTTTAGGTTCCCCAACACATCGCAAGACACAGTGAAGTTAATAACTTCTTTTATCTGTTGTGCATGCAGCAGTGAAAGGGAGGAGCTGCAAATGTCAAGTCTTTATACTCAGGTAGTATTCACTGTGGTGTCTTTAGGCACCTGGGTAATTTAATTCCATGTGAATAATGCGGATGTGAACTGGGAAACCAATTTCGGTATGGATTTATAAACACATTAAGCAATAACTACTAATTGCTTAATGTAATTGTAAACTGACAATAATAAAATATTACAAGTCAAAGTTTAGATAACAAGTTTTAATTATATTTAAATGTCAAGCAAGGAAAAGTGGTTTTCATTACAACTACTTTTATTACTAGCATATTTTTCCTAATTGCACAACCATTATGTTTCCTCATACATAAACACACCTCGCTACGGCACTTGATAGTGTCTTTGGCTGTCTGCCATGCTTTCCGCTGTGTTTCATGATCCTATAAGGACCACTTGTGTTGACAGTGGCTGCAATTCAGCAAAAAGAACCTGAGCTTCAAGTTTCAGAGTAGAGGTGACAGCAACAAATGCACATTGATGCTTGCAGCAGCTAAATACAGTTAGATTGCGTTTAGCATCCTATACCCACACTGTTGTCAATGCATTTTAAAACAGCTACGCAAAGCACACTAAACATCGAAAGGAGACCAGAATGTTGCAGTTTCACTCAAGTTGGCATTTTCTGTGAAGGGTGGTGGTTCCCTGCATCCTGCCAAAAGCGTGCTGGGATAGATTCCCTCCAGGAAATCCTAACAGGAATGGATGAATGTAGAACACAGGTATGAAAGGATGAATTAATAGATGATTAGATGAAAACAATCTGCTAAAAAGGATTCCACACCTTTCTTTCACGCCACTAGTGTGAAAGCCAACGTGTTCTCTGTTTGTTAAGTTGTTTAGAAATTAACCAAATGAAAAAAAGCTTCTACACTGTGCACATGTGCACAGCATGCATACTAAAGCATATCACAGGCTTAATTAATGTAGTATTCATCGATCCGTCCATTTTTTGCTGTTTTTTGCAGGGTTGTGTCACACTGGTAGCAAGTTAAGCAAGAGAGTTATTATAGGTTTGGGAATCTCCTTCCATCATGAAATACAGTAACTAACGGCACAGCAGAGAACTCACTAACCTTACAACCCACCACTATACAGTAACACCACGCACACATATTAACATTTCAGTCATAGGCAAAAGCACACAACCTTTAAAAACACAGGCCTCATGAGCTTGCCTCCAACAGCATAAGCACAACAGCACAAATCAATATGTAGTTCAATAGCCTTGACTGAATACCTATGTGCTTTTGCTTCCAACGCGCCTTCTAACTGTATACAAGTAACTATCTTAGAGCATAATGAATACATTTTGCATTCAAACTGTTAACATAACCTCTGAAATCTGCATATGACTGTCAAAGAAAAAACACTGACATGTCGTGTTATGCATGATCAGCGAATGATGGATTCAAACCATAGTTGCCGCCACAGGCATGCATGCAGCTATTGTTTCTGAGCAGCGTAGGAGGAAGACAATTGGGTGAGAGGAAAGCAAGCAGGTCCAAAACTTTGATTACCCGTCTTTTCACAAGGGGCAACAATCTCTTCATCCACTCATGCACCAAGTGGATGACCAGGATTCAACGTAAATAAGCGGAAACAATTGTTTAAGTTATGAAATATTCACTTATTATTCTAACCCTTGACTTTCCAGGTTTTATTAAGCCTTCACTTCCAAGCTGCTCCCTCAAAGACGCAAGAAATCACATATATGAGCACAACAACAGATGGGATTTTAGCTGTGTTCTGGCACTGATGATATACAACCAATGAAGACAAACGCATGTGTGTAACAGATAATTGATTTGTTTTGTAAAGCATGTTTTAATGTATTGTGAATCCAAAGTAAGTGGTACATATTGATAGGTTTCACAAATATAGATTTTTGCAAATTTGGAGACTTACTATATTTTTCAATGTTTTGACTTTCTTCCCAAACAACTGGAGTTGAGATGAAACAATAACTGAAGTTGAAGTTCTGACTTTCAGCAGGTGTTCCCATCCATCGTTGGTGAGGAGGGTGAGTAGCAGGAGAGTGCTTTTTTCAGAAAAAGGGCAGCGGTTTCTACATGCTTCATCGAGTGTGGACGTAAACAAATCAAAACTGAAAGGCAGCAGAACTCTGTTGTAATGTGTGGCGCTCTGGATAGTCCGCTGCTGTTATAGACACAATGTTGTTACCATAATCAGCCATGTTTAGAGCCAATTCCCTGTTATCTTGATGTCTGTTGGGCAAGCAGAGAGTTATAGTTGCAGTCGGAAGGAAAAGTCTCCTGCACATCCTTATTTGACCACTTACGCTGTTCTGACCTAACATTGAACCGCATAGCTTCTGCAGTGCTTTCTTGCTTGTAGAGTACCATCAGCAACCTAAATAAGCATGAAACAATACATATTCCATGTACATGTGCATGTGGAGCTAGCAGTACACCAAACTGAGAAGCTCACAGAGGACGTTTTTTTTTTTTTTCCCCCGAATGGATTTTGAGCTACATTACTCTTGAATGCCCATCCACAAGACAGCTAGTTGAGTTGATCTGATTCTATGTTTCATCATAGTCCACATCCCTGTCACTGTAAACAAAGGAGAATCGAGGGGCACCAGGCTCAATGAACATGCACTCCTAACACTGCTCATTCCACATAAATCAAAAGAAATCAATGCCAGGATGAGGATTGTGGCCTCTGTTGTGCAAATGAAGCCTGGCTCCTGAATAAGATAATAAATCCCTGCCACATTATTTCAGCTTTTGATAAATGGAGCAACATGGTAGGGAGTCTGGGGGTAGTGGTGGGTAGAAAAGGGTTGCGTGGGGTGGCTGTAAGTAGGAGCACAGGGCATACAGTACATCTGAGTGTGAACACCTGATAAAATATGAGGAAGGCCTTTGGTACATCAGCACAACATTTCAGCTGGTATATATCATTGATCAAGCACTCTGACATTCCACTGAGTAAAAGTTTTTGTATTTACGATACATTTTTAACCTGTCAATATCAAAATTACATTATTATTAAAATGCATCAAGTATTTACGTACAGGACGTGTGTCTGCTCATGAATTTTCGGGTTTGATATAGGAGACGGATTAAGTCATCTCTTTGATGTTGCTCAGCTATGCAGGGCACATCAGGACAGCCAGAGTTTCAGATGGGAGAAAGCCAAAGAGTGCAAGAAGTATGCTATCAAAAGCCAGGCAGGTTTTAGCCTTTGACAGATGTGGGATCAGTGTCAGATTCGAGCTATGCCAAAGGGCTGGATTGGTTGCAGAGGGAGGAAATGACTTGACTCACCTGGGCCCAGTATGTGTTTGTACCCTGGCCCCCAGGGCAAGTGATGGCTGGAATACAGAAAGGAAAAGGACTCCACTCTAGTACATGCCACCAACCACCCCTGCATCCATTCCAACACAAGGCTCTCTGCAGCTCTTGATTGCTCCTGGAGACTATTAGATCACCTTTAGTTCCATTCACACTGTTGCCCAGGTCCTTTCCCTCACCCCCCACCACTGCTGCGCTCTGCCAGAGGAAAATAATGACTCAGAACCTTATTCCATTTTCATTTGGTAGATCAAGACGACTTTCACAGATTTGAATTTCACACCAGATATGAGGCAGATGCCTTAAACAACACATTGCTTGTGTGATATTGTACTCCTGTTAACAATTTTGCATGATTAGATGGTGTCTGTTCGCATATAGGCTTATAAGCATGCATGTACAGTACAAAAGCATTTTATATAACATTCAAATTCGAAAAGACATTCTTATACATTTTTCATTCCTTATTCAAAACTCATTCATCATGTGATGTGCATCATATTTTTTGTTGATCCATGCGTTATGTTAGAGAACCAGAGTTTATGTATTTTTTATTGTGCACAATTCGTGTATTGATTCATAAAAGGACTTTAGAGTCACGGTTAAATTATTAAACACTGTTGACAAAGTAACTCAAATCACATTATATTTAAATATATCTGTAAAAGTGACTCTTTCATGCAGCATATGTGTCTACAATATCCTTGTTGATTGTGTCCTTGTTGCGACTATTGTTCCTATTCCCTTTTCTTTAGCGCTGCCATGTGTTGCTTTGAAAACTCAGTTGACTGTCAGACTTGTTTAAATCTAATCACGCTATTTGAAGTCATTTTCCACAGGAAATTTATTTTACGCTGCCAACCTCCTGTACATAGTTAGCAAATCTTTGTGGGTGTACTTGAATTCAGTCTGATAAACAATGTATTATCTGGGGTGCTCCAGAAGCCCACCTGGTAGAGTGCGCACAGTTTTTCAAGGCACAGTCCAAAGTATAGTTCCTAGATTTGGACGCGGCCCAGGCCTTTTGCTGCATGTTGCTTTCTCCCTCTCTCCTCTCTGTATCCTGTCAGTCTACACTCGAGCTGTCAAAACAAATAAATGCAAAAAATGCCAAGAAAAGCTTAAAAAACAAATAAACAATGCATCATCTACAGCCAATACTGAGTACGTCAGGTCTAACATACTGTCTCCAGGCTGAATTAGTATGCAGGGTCAACACTGCTGAGCTCTGTTGTTCTCTCAAAGCCCACACCACTGTTCAGCAGTCACACAATGGTGCCTCCACTGTCAAATTCCAAGAGCTGTGAAATCAGTGGAAGTTCTAAACACAAGCAGTTGCCATGTTTGTTTCATTGCAGCCTTTCACTCCACCCATCCCTACTCATCTATTCTGCACAGAGAAGGCATTGCTGTTGAAAGTCTTCTTTCTCTGCTGCCTTCTGCTTCAATTTGGGAACTTAGCATTCAGCAGAAGGTTATGGAAAGAAGGGATTGTTGTACTGGTACAAATATTGACAAGTGCTATTGAAGTTCTATAGGCATCATGATATTCATACCCATGGAGGATATGTTACACACAAAACACAAAGACACGGATGCCAGAATAAATTCCCTTCACAAAGAGGGTGACATAAGTGATATAAAGTGGAGTTTAGAGTACATTTGTATGCAACTTTTTGTTTTGAACAAGGTCATTGTGAATTTATATATATTCATTCTCTACTCTCTTCATCTTATACTGCTTATCCATTTCCGGGTCACGGGGGGTGCTGGAGCCAAAACCAGCTCACACTGGGCGAGGGTGGGGTACACCATGGACAGAGACCAACAACCACTCACACTCACACTCAGACCTACAGACAATTTAGAGTCACCAATTAACCTAAACATGATGTCTTTGGACGGTGGAAGGAAACCGACAAAGGGGAGAACATGCAAACTCTGCACAGAAAGGCCCGTGACCTGCTTGTTGTGGGGCAGCAGCACTAACCACTATGCCGCCGTGCTGCCATATATATATATATATATATATATATATATATATATATATATATACGTATTTGCACTTTCCATTTCAGTCATTTGCTATTTAATTTGATTAAAAATTTTCCAATTTGTTATACTGCGCTGTAAGTGCCACCATTAGTGGTCCACAGCCACATTGTTTCCTGCACGTGCCCTTACTATTATTGCCCACACAGTCTTCTGGCTGTTATCTAGGGGCTTACAATAAAGCTCCACTTCACTGTCGAACACTTTCAGCTGTATCGACATCTTTAAAATTTCAAAGAGCAGTTTCCAATCATTTTGATTAGCTCTTTCCCTCGCCCTTTTCTTCATCCCTCCCCAAATCATCATCTTCCACCACACAATCTGCCACCTTTATTTCCATTGCGTGTCTCGTCCTTACATCCAACTCCTAATGGGGCCAAATACAGAGTGACAACTCTTCCTGTTCCTTTACAAAATCCATGATTAATGAAACATTAATCATGGATTTTTAAAACATTCTGCTCCCCGGGGCTTTCTTCTGTACTAAAATAAATTAATAAATGAGCCAAGTGCGCCAACCACTGACAGACATTGCTTTTTCCATGCCATTCTCTGTTATCACCCAAAAAATGGTCATTGTTTATGGCATCACTGCACTCAAAGGAGCTTTCAAGAGAAGCCTATAAAGTGGGGCAGTGTTTTACTGAGTTTTATGTGTTGTCTAAATGCTGTATCTTATCTTGTTGACACTTTAGAATACTAATGTTGTATTAAAAAATAATTTGAAAATATTACATACTGCAGATAGTTAAAAGGTAGAGGCATATTAGACTTACAGAGTACCGTCATTTGAGGCTCAGTGCACTGATGTTATAATATTTGATCAAAGATTAGAAGTAGTTAGTTTCCTCAGTGAAAAAGGAGAACACACAAGGAGGTAAACAAATAAGGGAAATATCATGAAGAAAACCCACTTTTAAATGAAGGGTTTGAAATATCTCAACTACTTTATGTAACACTGGCAAAAGGACAAGCGAGAGAAGACAGAGTTGGTTTTGAACACATCTTCAGTCTGACTTCTTGACTTCAATTCGTCAATACTGGGTCATTGTGCTCAGAGAAATGACTTTAAAAACTCTGTACAGAATAATATTATTTATAACTGATGGCCAGACTTAGCTTGAAACAACCACACATGATAGCCATTGCTCAGTAAACTAGCTAAGCTGGCATTTCATCTAACAATCCATCTTCACAAATACATTTAAGCTGTACAATATAGGAGGCGTTCAGAGTTGGTGTTTAGAGAGCGTTTATGGTCATGTGACAGTAGAAAAAACTGTTGTCAGATTCCTGCCAGGCCTGGGCTGTAAATTGTTTCATCTAAGTAACATATACGTGAATAGTTGAGCTGAAGAGGCCAGCTGTAAAGAGCTGATCAGGTGTACTCTCTCAGCCGTTTGAAGCCGATGACCTGTGGCCTGATCTTGAGAATGACTGGCCATGCTGGAGTTTGCCAGCTCTGTAATTAACTGTGCAGAACAGAGCGACTTTAAAGGTTAGTCTAAAAATGCATATCCGCTGAATTTGATTGATGCATAATTCTGTTATCTAGGAAGCTCTTGCACTTTTCCTCCCGTTGTATGAAAAAAAAGAAGAGAAACGTTAGAGGTGATAAATTGTTCTTTGTGCTTATTAATGCAAAATCCTGACTCTGTCTCTGCTGCGTTTGTACTCATTGCTTTATAAGTGAATGAATTATGAAGAATTTGATTTGCCAAAAAGCTGCTGACATTTAGTCATTATTGCATATTTGATTGTACCTAACATGGCTGTTCAAAGGTCATATTGTTCACTAAGACACAAGACGTTGTGGCATAAAGCATACAAATTTTCCATTATGTTCAATATTATCCCAGTTTTCCAATGTCATGGGATACTATGGAAAGGAGGAAAGAAAATCCCACACAAAGTGACCGCCTACTAAGGTGGGACACTAAGGTCCCCGTGTGTCCCCTCATTTATTTATTTCTTGCATCTTTTTAATTTCTTCTTTTTAAATTTTTTTTTTTAAACTAAACAATGCTTTTTGACAGATCAATGCAATTTGCCAATTAGAATTTGAAGATATTGATCAACACCACCTTATCTGTCACAGTACATCTGTTCTTCTTCCTGTTCTACCTACAGCCTCACCCGACTTGTGATCACAAAGCCTGTAATGAGAAAACTCTCATATTAGTTACTGCAGGGGGATTCAGCATGTGCAGTCCCTGCAATAAATTTAGCTTTGAGGTGGTGAGCGATTCCCTAAATTTAGTGTAATAACACACTCCTGCCATGATTATATTTCAGGACTGGTCAATTTCTATACAGGACTAATGGGTTTATATAGATGGATGCACATGTTGGCTGATTGTTGACTCGTGCTATTTTTTCCAAGACAGTCTTCGATTAAAGGGGGAAAAAAGAATGTGATACCAGAGAGCAAAAGCCCTTCTGTCACTTCCCATTTGTTGTATGGACAAAAATGCAACCTAAGCTGGATGGACGATTAACATTTTGTCATCATTTTGGTGTGCATCCTTAAAAATTGCCTCAACTATTCCCACACAATCTGTGCTTTTATTTCATGTATTGACTTTGACGAAAAGTTAAAACAAAGTGTCAACAGCATGCACATAAAAAACCCTAAAAAAATAAATAAAATGGATGTATTAAAATCCTCTAAAAGGAATGAATAAATGTAGAAAACCTTGCATGTAACATTTGCACAGAAATGGACATATTTACCCCGGAGACTCCATTAAACACCATGAAGTATTGTAAAATGCTTAAAAGCAGATGTCTTAGCATGGCATAAAGTCCCTTAGTGCTCTCAGCGTGCTCAGATATGGGAGTGTGTCATGAACAAAGAATTCCTCTTTAGCTAATATGGTCTTCTGCAGCTGTTAACGGGAATTTAATAGTGGTCCATGCAACGAGCATCCAGTTAATGAACTGCGACTGCATCCATGAGCAGTTTCATCTGTGAATCGATGACATCTGAAAGAACGCATCACGGCACAGAAATACGTTTCTCATCTCCCTCCACAAATGACCGAATGAATATTAAACATGTCTTCACATTAATTACTCCTACTATTCCAGAAGCATACATATGCTTTTTTTTCTGGTTGTACTGATTACCTGAATGATAGCACAAAGAATACTCAAAAGCTTTTTTAGTTATCAAATAATGGCGTATCAATTGTTTGGGTGATACACATCATCTTTTCTCCGTCTACTGCCATATAAATCTATTTGAAACCAACTCTCCCACTGTATTGTGTGCAATAACAATTATGTGGTAATATGATTTTTTCCTGTATGACTGGCATTTAATTATATTTCTGTGTTAATATTTCCCTTCTCTCTTTCATGCTCTCATATTTAATTTGAATTTCCTCTCTTCTGTAATAATTGGAAAAAGCAGTGCAATGTCATTTTATGACAATCTGATGAGGCGACCAAATTAGGTGGATTTTGAGATGACAAATGAAATATTAACACTCAGTGTCAGGTTTGCTCTCTACTCCTGTTATCAGAACTACATGTGTGATAACCGTGATGACTGTACAGTATGTGCTGTCTGGAAATAAAGAGAGAGAGAGAAAAAAAACAAGCCACAGACCTGCCAGCAACACTTCATGGAAGAACACATACACTAAGTGCAGAATTGATTCAAATACTGAAGGTAGATGTCGCAGATTGGTGTAAGTTCGGTGCAGCAGTGTATGAAATTGGTGCAAATTGGATTTTGTGCAGTGAACAATGGGATTAAAGGCTGGGTCAACTAAGAGAAGCATGAAATAGCATAAATTTACAGCGATATGCTAACAATAGTTCATGCCCATTGCTAGGCATGATAACCATCTGTCTCCACACTGAATTCCCTTTGTCTGATTTAATATAAAAATAAACCACTTAATGACAGTCACATGAAATAGCAGGGAATAGTTATACACACACACACACAAAGACAAAGTGCAAAGTCTCAGTCGATTGTGGAAAAGAATAATTCATATTTGATGCATCAGGACAAAAACAAAACTATGGATTTCACATTATAGACATAATATACATATGAATTGTGTATAATTAAGAATCTTTTGTTCTTGTATATTGACATTACAGTGTAATAAGTCTTTTGTTATTTTTTTGAAATCATCATTCTCAGACTGGCTGTTGGCCTGCATTGCAGGAGTCCTACATTGGTGTCATTAGTGCTCTAATGCAGGTTCCCCCTGATGAATTGACCTGTATAGGGTTTCATTCATCACAACCACGGCCTCATTCTCTGTCGTTGACCTACAGGGGCAGACACCGCTTCAGACAACACTTTGCATTCATAATTGAAGAGTTCTAATTAGGAAAGGTCAATATTTACCAGCTTTAATTTCTTTGCAATGCATTCAAGAAACGCCTCCCATGAGACAGGATCTTGGTTTCTGACCAAGACCTGTGCTGCAGAGCTTTGTTCAGATGAAGAGCTTTGTAAGGAGCCCGGGTCGCTCTACCTAATCTGGCCACTTCCAAAGACTGATCCTTCTGTGCGCCCACAAGACTTCACCAATTGTTTGACAGCTTCTCCTGAAAACATGGGCTCATGGGGTGGCTGATGTCTCTGGATTGAGTGAGTCATTTCCCTTATCTTTGAACAACACAAATCCTCTTCATGAAATACTTCCAAATCATCGAAAACGTTGATTTAAATTAAAATTGACTAATAAAAATGAAAATGTGGCTTCTACCTTTCAGATGTAAAGCAGTTTGATGGTCCCACGGACGTTAGCACCACAAACACAACTAAGCATTCCCAGCCGTAAAACAGTTTCATGTCTGTATTCTTTTTCTATCTTTGGCATAAAACAGTGTACATCAAGATGTTAAAAATAAATATACAGACACAATATCAAAGATGGCAGTGAAGATAAAATATTAATGCCCAGATGAAAACAGTCCCTTATTAGAGATTCAGTCGCTAACACATCTGATAACAGATCACATCACTTCCACTCCGAATGTGACATTTCTAATGATAATGAACCTGGATTTACATCAATTGTTAATGCTGTATGTTTTTCATTGATTCAAAGAATAATAATCCAAAGAAAACAAATGCCATCAGGAAATAATAATAGTAATTAAAAGTGGAAATTCGCGGTTGTGAAGGGGCTACATTTTATTCCCAGCATTGAAATGAAAATATCTGCATATTTTGCTCCCCGTTTTTCTTAATCAAATGAAGAAGTTTTGTTTGAAATATTTCATCCTTAGAGTAATGTACATGAACAGACAGCTGATCTGATCTATGGTCAGTTGAGTGAAAACACATCTACATATTTTACACTTTCAACACATCTGCTGAGTGTTGTTTGACCACGAGTCTCTTTAAGCCCATCTAATAGGGTCATTTTGTTTCACCACTAGTTTAAAGTGTTCTTCATATGATTCATTGTCCTCTATAATTAACTTCCCCTATAAGTTGTCCTGAATTACTGACTGCAAATCCTTTCCTTTCCATTTTAATTAACCAGGGCCTAAAGAGAGAGGGGGGAAAGTGTGTGTGTGTGTGTGTGTGTGTGTGTGTGTGTGGGGGGGGGGGGGGGGGGGGGGGGGGGGGGACGACAGTGAAAGAATGAAAGAGATCAGATCTTAAGTAACTGGCAGCTGCTTTGACAGAAAATTTGATTAATTTTTTTTCTGAGAGCAATCGCTGTGATTTGAACTGATTAGTTCTTGGAAGATTTCTGAGGAAACATTAGTTGGCTTCAAAAGTACTTTGCATGTGAAATAATATGTGCAGCACACATATTTACCCGCCAAACCAAACAGATCTGTCATGTTTCTAAATTTTTCATGTAAAACCGGTTTGTTTGTGTTTTTCTGAATTGCCCCCAGATCTTAAATTTGGATGAGTAATTCTAATGGTTCTGGTGTTGGTCTTGTGAAGGGCTGTGCTCTCGTGTGTGCAAGCCAAATGTTATTCTAACTTAATTGAGAGGGCGTCCAAATCAGGAAGCTAAGAGAACCTAAAAGTAGTTACGAACAGCCAATTAATCACTGCTCTAAGTCACTGGTCAGAATGCACTGGATCATGCATGTGCGCAAATTAAAAATGATCATAATCATATTGTTAATGAGAGGTGAGTTTATTATGCAGTGTAAGATGACACAGGTTATAACTGAGACATATTTCACAGCAGACGCTTTGCTGCTGTGAAAAAGCGCTGTTGGAGACTACTCGGCTAGGCAGCAGGATAAGACGATACAAATATGTGCTCGGCAAATCTCATCTTGGCTTCTCCTTAAAGGAAAAGAACTGAAACCATGAGGTTCAAATTTTTACTTTACACCTTTTGTCTCATGGTAGTAGCCTCTGGTTGTGTATTTACACATGAGAGAATGGATGACTACACTTTGGTCCACAGTTCTGAACTGCTGTACCGGCACACAAGCCCACGCCATCACTGTTACTGCCAACTCTGTCTTTCCACATTGATTTAGCAATAACACAATGTAATACAATGTTTTATTTAATTCCATTATACAATTAACTTATATTTCATTTACAGAGAGGGACTATGCCGGAAGCATTACTGCCCTTCATCTAATGAGGCATTAACTTATTGATATAACAAAATTAATGCAGGAAAGGAAATAAGAGTTTATCATTCGAAGCAAAGCTCTTGGGGTTAAGCTCATTTGAGCTTTTCTTATGATATATGAATAATTAAATCATTATCACCAAATGGGTGCAAAACTGGAAAAAAGCTGGGATAAAGAAAAGTTCATCTGCATTCTGATCCTATCCTGAGGTGTTTATGCCTTCTGTCTGAAAAATATTGTAGATTCACCTGCAGAAAGATTGAAGGTTGCCAGGATGTGCCAAATAGCCGACAAATCTCTTAAGCTCTCCGTCTTGACACCCCCGGTGTTCGGGCTCACCTGCAAAACAAAAGGTCCTCTTGGTAACACGCTTGCTAACATTACTTGACAGGTAGTTGAAAGCATCCTAGCTATGCAGAGGAGTCAAAATTTTCAATCAAGAGAACCAGCGGACAGCTGATGAAGTGTTTGTGTGTCTTTGATAGTGTAACTCTAATATCACTAAAAGTGTAGTCGGCTAAAAGTAGCTGAGTGACAGAAAAGTTGATCTGCATTCTGACCCCGTAGCTGATGTCTTTATACTGTCAGCATGAAAAAGATTAGACACTCACCAGCTGCAAGAGTGAATAGTGAAGAGGTGTTGCCTCTCTGAGCACGTTCCCATGAAGTTGTTCCAGGCAGAACTGACTGTGAAGAGACTTTGGTGCACACCCAACACATCCTGGACAGACATCACTTCCCAGGATACTCCAGAGAATCTCAGATGAGGATGAGTGAGAGGAAGCTGCTGCTGTAAGCAGTGATGATTCAGCTTGTCCTGTTGTCCCTGCGACGCTGAACTCAGAAAAATAAAAAGCTCAACAGGTGAATTATTCGAAAAAGACCTGTAAAGCTGTCCTTTAAAAGCAATGCTGCCATAAAGTTCGGCTCATACTCTAAATCCATATGAACTCATTTGAACTTTTCACACATGCAGTTTACATGAATGTGTCAATCCACAGATTGTGTCTCTATACGTATTTTGTTATGGACCCAGTTTGAAGGATTTGATTAAAGAAAGTAAGAACATTTTCAAAGTAAAGACAAATGAGAGGTGAAACAATAAAACAGGAAAGTTTAAACAAGACGTAGCACAAGTGGGAGACATTAATCATGATAAATGAATCACAACTCATAAATAAATGCATATTATTAAATGACCAAAAACACCTTAATAATTTACATAATGAAAGAAACTAACAAATTTCCACTCAACAAATTAGCTATATCTGTTGCACTAATATCAAAAAGTTCACCTTTGTGAATAAATAAAAAAAAATAACATTCTCACAATGATTTCCAAGCACAGCTGCAAAACAACACGATGAACAACTGATTATAATAAATAAGTAAATCCTATTCTATACATCTCCTCGAAGAGGCATGCAATTCAATTACCCACCCGGGTCGCAATTTTAATGAGTGTACTGTCAAACAATAATAGGTTTCTAATGAACTTCAAATAATGGTGTATTGATTCCAACCAAGGCAAGCAAGCCAAATTAGAAGTTGTGACATGAAAGATTAAATGCCAATTGGCACATTCATTATAAAGAAGATTTTAACGAGTGCAACAAAAAAGGAAAGAAACCAACTCATGAAAAGACGTTCCAAAATCATTAATACACACTGATAACAATTCTTTGCCTATTATCACTGCTCTGCACTGACAGCCATTTACATACTCTGTTGTAACCAATCAATAATTAGCTGGGAGATGTGTATCCCTTGTATCAGTGGGCCCACGGAGCTCCTTTGATCAGCTGTGTGTCGAATGATTACTCTCACAGTTAATTGAACATAAATAACACACACGCACAGCAACCTTCACTCCAACACATACTACTAACCCTGCCTGCCTTCCTCCCCTTGTTCATCTTGTTGTGTCCCATCTGCCCTTTGTTTCCCCCCAGATTCACTGTGGAATAGCACTGCCCTCCCTGCTTTACAAAGCAAATTTCTCTCAATAAAGGTTGACAAACTAGCTTTCACGGACTGCAGTTGATGGTCACAGGAGTGCACTGAAATAATAAAAAGCTTCAGCTGCAAGACAAAAAGTGCATCAGTCCCCTAAAAAGTTGACACACTTCGGGGTGTTAAACTATGAGCACAAATGGAGACAAAAAAACACATACACACAGAGTCAAATGGACACAGATCACAGAGACAAGCCATTTCCATGAATATTAGCCTCATCTTTGTTTTAACCAACACTGATTTTTAGTTATTGTATAATTTTATGTTAACTTTTCTTTCAGGGCAATGACCTGATTTTGACTTGTGGTGACAGGCAGTGTTTCCAGTGAGACATTTTTGAAACACAGACTGATGGACAGGAATCAAATGACCATATGGATGGAATCACAAACTGGACTATGTTGGACAGTTTGTCCAAGTTTGTTGTGAACATGGTGGAGAAAGTTTAAGAATAAGCAAGTGACACAAGTTTCTGTGCGTTCATGATGAAATACTACTTGTACTAATAATCATATCCAGGGTGACCCCGCCCTCGCCCAGTGTGAGCTGGGATTGGCTCCAGCCCCCCTTGTGACCCAGATGGATAATAATAATTTTATTTGTCCACCGCTTGCTCACATACTCAAAGCACTTCACCGTAAAAATGATGTATTATTACTACATCTCTGGAAGGGCTGTGGTTGTGGTTGGACCTACTACGCAGTTCCATATCTAAAACTGAAATGACCATGTTTGTAATTCATGCTTTCTCTTAGTACAAAGTGGTGAATGGTTTTCAATGGTGTAGGAACATAATGATTAGTTTTCCAAATTTAAATATTTAGTTCTACTTGTGTTGGGGTTTGATCTGCATATCCAGCTGGCCCTTTGTCTCTGATCCTCAGCGTTTGACCTTGTTGTCAGGCCTTTGGAGAGAAACAAAAACTGTGGAACTGGGCTTCATCTGTGAAGATATGTTAATAAGTGTTGTAGCTGACTGCGTTCAAACACCAAAGAATTATTATTAATAGTTTAAGGGCTCATTAGTGTCACATATAATATACATAGGTCCAATGCAATGAAAACCTTCATTTCTCATAAATCTGAAAACTCCAAGTGACTCAACATAAATTCAAAGATACCTTTCTTATTTGGCTCACACAGACCATAGCTCAAATTTCTAATTTAGTGTCTTGGAGAAATGCACAATGTCAGGTTTGTGTCAGTGACTGTATAAAAAGTCTCCAAAGATTGGAGGAGAATGAAAGGAAAACAAATAGAGGGAGAAAAACAATATTCTACTGTATTGATATCTTTGAATGCTACAGTTGGTCTATTGATATTCCCAGAGGTGGAGTTTATAGGACAGCCTCCATTTGGGAATATGAAAGCAGAGAGGCCATAGTGGAATGCTTTTCTCCAGACTGATATTGAGCCTTGGTCTGTGTGTGTGTGTGTGTGTGTGTGTGTGTGTGTGTGTGTGTGTGTGTGTGTGCCCTTGTGTTTTGATTCATGTGCCTCTGGCATGTGTGAAAAGATGGAACAGATTACTCACCTAACAAAATTAATTAGTGGGCAGATATTAAGGAGAGATGCAAGGTAATGGAAAAAAAAAAAACAAAAAAACAACAACAACCAAAAAACCCCCAAAAAACTTGAAAGGATTTTACGCCCTTAAATGAGAACGTAAGTGAAAGATTAATGCAATTACAGTTTAAAGTGCTGAAAACACACTATAGAGGCTACATTCACTACAGAGATTGAGCTTAGTTTGTTGGGAGAGAGCTTGTCAAGAGTTACATAAGAAGATTTATACCTCTCTCGTGTCCACACAATATGTTGAGCTAGTACCAGTACTGTAGTTAGAAACCTTATCCAGCACAAAGACTGTAACATTTGCTGTTTTCACACAAACACAGGATATATAATGTGTTAATGAGTGAGCTTTGTAATTGCTGCCTGGCACTTCAGCTGTTTGTCCCCGAACAATGAGGCATGTGTTAGTCTCTTACTAACTTTTATTTACAGTACAGACATGGCCCTGGGGTCAATCTACTCAGCAGGAAAGCGCTTACACACTTACACAATTTCTCATGTATAACTTAAGCATTGCATTTGAAGTTAACTTTTGAAATTATGGTATGGATTTTTTTTTTTTTTTTTTTGATGGGCAAAGAGATATTTTGTCTATTTGGTAGGAGGACCTGTGTGGCTGTTTAGCTCCCCATGAATTGTTGTCAAATTTGGGGAATGATCCAAATTACAGTTAAATGCAAAAGTTGAAATTGATTCAAGAGGCGAAACCTCTACTTTCTCCTGTGAAGGCACATTGATTTTGCAGTTTTCTATCCAGTGAAAACTATTTCGATTGGAATGCCGACGTGAAAAACACAGAAAAGATTCTGTGGGGTTGTTAAAACTCAATTTCTGTAATTATTATTATTATTATTTTTTTTGGTGCAGAGCCAGCCTGCACCCCTTTTACATGTCACGTACCTTTTCTTCTCTTCATTAGCCCCCCCCCCCCCAACCCTCCCCTTCGTCTCACCCTCAGTCTCTCTGTCTCACGCTCCCTTTCAGTGTCAGTGAAAGGGTCTGTTACATGAGCAGACTGCCAGCGTGCTCTGTGCCAACTTCTCCCAGCTCTGGGGATGTGGTGAGCAGCCCTTTATCTCCAGGAAACAGACGCGTCCGATCACCTCCTTGGGGGGCTGGAATGGGCAGGGAGGGTGAAGAACGGGTGGAGATGAGCAGGTTTTCTCCCCTCCTCCTTCTACCCTAAGTTCACAGTCATCCAAAAAACAAAACAAACAAACAGACTTATTATCTGAAGCTCAAGTTCCCCAGCCTAAGGAATGATGACAGTTTATGATTTATGAATTAATTAACCATGTAGCAAATCTGTGAGGGCAGTGATGCTGCTCCTGCTTTCTAAGAAATCCATCCTGTCTTGGCAAAAACTGGCACATGAGCCGATGCCGTACTGACCTGTGTGATATCCTTGCAGAAAAAACTGTCTTTGTTTCAAAATCTGTATTTCATTCGCACTCAGTCATTCAACTGCTTAAAAAAGCTTCTCCATCTTAGAAGATGATGGAAATGCATCTTTGCAGTGGATGACTCCAGTTTGCCCTGAGCCAAGCTCCATTTACGCTGTTTTACCGATCAAGATGAAACACTGCCGACCAAAGCACTGGTCAAAGGTACAGATAACTGGCATGTTTACTTAGAGATATTACTAGGATGTGTTTAAAGTCTGTTACTCTTCGGTTACAACAGTCATCAAACACACATGCATTAAGTCGTACAAATCCTCAGTATTTATCCGCACAAACCTGAAACCTACTGGGAAGGAACGGATGATTCCTGTGCTGCCTGGTGTTTGTTGATCACTATGCAACATGCATTTGCAGCAGTGTGCTTTATCCAGCAGTCTGCTTAATCATGACCTGAGGCTTTTACTACCTGCTTTTCATTCCCCTATTGCCATCTGGCAGCACTGGCTCCACTTACAGCATCAATTTCTTTCCCCCCATCTAAATTTTTCAGTGGTATCCAAAGACTAGTCTGGTGCGGCTGTCATGCAAAACACCACTGGGTCCCGTGTTTTCCCTGGGCCAGTAAGGTAATGAAACACATCTGTTAATCTCTGGAAATTACAGTATGCAAAGGCAGTTAAGAGACCGACTAAAACCCCCCTCATCATTGTTTTACAGTGGCAACGTAGAAATATGGAGACAATTAAAGGAGATCTCTGAATATGGTGTATTCCAACAGGGTGATAGAGAAGTAATGTGCTCAAAATAAAGTTAATAAAATTTCAGCAGGTGCTAGTCCAGTGGGGACACTGATTAATAACTCATTCCTTTTTATGAGTGTATTCCTCAAGAATTATGATCGTAATTTGGCGAGACTGCACAGGCCTGCCCTTTTACACAGGGTGCCCTTTTCAGATAAGGATCGTTTCTGAAGGGGCATTACTAACGCTCATTGCCTCGGGAGCTACCAGCTAAGAGAGGTTTAAAACCAGTAGGAGCATTATCTCCACTGATATAATTTTGCAGTACTGGAACCGGTGTCTTATCTGTTTTTAAAGTCCTTTTATCTAGTGAGAGCAAAAAGTCTTCTTCGGTAGCTTGTATTTGGTCTGAATATGGCCTATCTGGTGGTAATTTCACCGATAAATAGAAGACCACACAGCATGTGAAAGTAGAAACTTAAATTACCAAAGGGGCTATATGGCTTCGTGTTTGAGGTTCAAATGATTAAAAGAATAGTTTGACATTTTCAGATATATACTTATTGACCTTTTTGCAGGAGTCTTGTGAGCTGAGACGCCACAGCTGGATCGGCTTTGTGTGAAAGTGGTGTAGGTGGCTTTGTGTGTTACAAGAGCAAACACCACTAATTGGATTATTAACAGGTTAAAGTTACAAGTATAACAAAGAGTGAGCCTCGGAGGTTGCTGGTACTGCTCCAGAGCCACGCAACATTTTTCACGCTTCGTCCTTTACCAATCTGCTGACGTTGGCTTCAGATGATTATTTTCTCACACAGGGAATCAGATATTAGTTTACGTTAAATCATGTCATGTCACTTGACATCTGACATACCATAGGCCAGAGGCTGCGATTTTATCATGGCAGTTAACAGAGACTCAGTGATCCCTGCATATAAAGATGACATTTCATTTATATCAAGCAAGAAGCAAATCCATCCACAGCTCTTTGGAGTTTCTCTCTTTTTTATGGCTTTAATGTAAATTAAACACTGCTGCCCAACTGAGCTAATCTAACATCTACATACACAACAATTTATTATCCAGACTAGTAAATCTCTTAAGATCAGCAGTATATTTCAGCAGAAGCAACATTTACTAATGAAATTCAGACTGCTAAAAACAACTTTAACTAAACTTATATTTAAAGTGGTCGATCGCTAACCAAAACAGACATTCCACCTCACGTACCCATAAAGCTGTACGTGCCTTAGAAAAGAAGCCAATTCAAAGTCAAGCTGTAGCCCTTCAGCAAAACGTAGGCTGATCCACCTCCAGATGGATATTTTCTCCACAGCTGGACTCAGAAAGGATTCAGCCTTTAAGCCATCCACGTAATTCATCAAACGAATGAAACTAAAGAAGCTGCCATAAACTTTATGTATGTTTTGACAGGCTTTGATCCCCATGGCCAGCACGCCTGTGCTCTTCCCTTGTCTTTGAATCCTTTTTAGCTGAAAACTTGGATCCTTCAACGGAGGTCATCTTTGGAGAACGCTTTCACCTGAACAATTTGCACTGTACTGTGCCATATTGCATGTGGGCGATCCCTGTGGAAAGACCCACCTGTTCAACGAGGAAAGATTCACACACACTGACATGTAACATGCCAAGAGAAACTCTGATTAAAACACAGTATAAATAAAATCTTAATATATTCAACACTGTATGTGTGCCTGAGTAATAATATATATCTTTTTTAGTTCCACCTCTGCTCAGCTATCCATAAGCCAAGAAGTGTATGCACAAGATAACCTCATCTGAAATAATGATGTGTTTGTTTTGGGTGGTCAAACGGTAACTCTTCAAAAGTCTACCATCTGGGAGACAACTGGGAGTTGAGAGCCAAGAAAATCTCGCAATACATGACAAGTTGATGAGGAGCTCTCTTCCAGTGGACACGATCCAAATCCAAACACTCTGCTGGAGTTATTCATCACCTTTCAGCTTCACAGTCCAACATTCAGAAACAGCCTGTCAGTAATGAAACAGATTCAGCATTGGATCATCTTTGCAAACTGAAAGGGTATCTTGCTCGAGTATTGGCCCTCACAAATCTCCAGCCATCTTGCTCAGACCCTGGCACTTTCATAATTGATAACTTTAATCTGCAATTCACCAATAAATTGCTATTCTGTTGATTTAATGCTCTGCTTCTCAGTCATTTCAGCTGGTGTAGGTTCATCTAGTGTTGCATGTCATCTGCACAGAAGTTTTGAACCCACCATAAACCGGGATTTTCTTGCACCTTTTTTCCTTTGTCTGTTATTTGGTGGTTGTTCTCGTATCAATGCTTTTTTCTGTGCCTTTTTGTGAACCTGAACCTGAAAGGACAAGAAAGTTTATCATCATAACTTGCATACAAAGAAAAAAAAAATCAAATTGACTCTGGTTTGGCCAAGAGCAAGTTATTTTCCTTTATATAAATGTTTACTATTTTTCTTGCAGTGGCTGTTTGTGCATTGTTGTGTGTAATTGTGTGTTTTCTAACGTTATCTGTGTGTGCCTTTGAAATCGTCTATATTGCTGAATTGAATTGAATAAAACTGAATTAGTTAGTATAGTTTATTAGGGATCCCCATTAGTTGGTACCGTAGTAACCAACTAGTCTTCCTGGGGTCCACAGAAAACAACAAGGAAAAAAAACCAAAACAAAACAATCAATTACATCATCTACAATATATCATACCTTTACAAATACAACTATTATATACGTGATGTTAAAACAGTTAAAACAAACATTTAATAATTTTCATATATCTAAAAATTTAGGACCATTCTCAGGCTGTTACCCACTTAATGGTCAAGTGATTTCATTGGGGTAAATACTGGAGTGCTATTTCATAGCGCACCCCTCAGGATCAGAAAACCATTTGACCATCATAACATTTTTGGAGGATGGCGTGACATATGTTGTCATTACAGAGTTCAGAGTTTTGTTGTTTCTGATGTGTTCTGTTAAATTCCTACATCAGGGAACTTGATAGTTAACAAGCTTTGTTATTCTTGTACGGATTTATGCAAATCAAGAAAAGTCAGTGTGGTTTTATTTAAATTAGGGAAATTAACATAAATACAAAGAATGATTACTTAACGGTAACCGTCACACTGTTTGAAAAATCTACAGTGTGTCGGTGTGACACTGCTACATACAGCTACTTGACTAAATGTACCAATGTATCTCTTTCATTAGGCTTTACATCTATCTTTGTGTGGCTATTTAACACCTTGAACATGGAACGTGGGTCTGAATAAGTTTGCAACCCACTTGCTTTTTTTTTTTTTCACACAAAAAAAAAATGTTTGTGAAAGTTCTTTGATATGCATGAAAGTGTGTCTCGTTAAAACAGGGATCTAACATTTTTCTAACTGTAAAACAAAACTCTTGGCAATCATTCCTCCCCTGATTCTCCCACAGCAAAAAAAACAAAAAACAAATAAAAAAACACAGTTCAACATAATTAGCTGGAAAAACAATCACATTTTCATATTTACAAGTTCACACACAAACAAACATAATAACCTCTCACATTCCAAGAAAATACTTTGTGATCTCTGATGAGGAAATTAAAATAAAAAGACAACAACAACAACAACAACAAAACTATCTCTTGTTTGACATTAATAAGACAGTTTTTTGCACAGGGTGTAGACACAAAGAAATAAAACTGAAAACAACTTACCTGTGAGAAGAAGCTGCTGTGAAGCTTAAAACTGCTGAATATAGTAATATCATTTCAAACACTGAAGGACATCATCAAGAACCATCACCCTCAGCAAAAATTAGGTACTAATGATAAACGCACTTTAGCTCACCGTCTCTCACAAAATCTGGAAGAAGAGGACACCTCAGTCACTTCTTTTACTTATTCTTGATTTTGGGAATCTAATATTAACTTAAAGATCATTTACAGAAATATACGTGTGGGATTAATCATTTGTATAATTACATACCTGGACTGGTGACCTGTCAGGAACGTTGGCTGTGATTGGCTCCAGCGCCCGTCGTGACCCTGAAGTAGAAGAGCGACAAAATGAGAGAGAATTACATTCCAGAACAAAATACTCCAGCGCCCAGCACGTTATTAGCTCTGCACAACATCTGACACGACCTGAGAATGTGTGAAGCAGTTTTAGGCGTCAGCAACCAAATGACTACATGGTCTCACAGTAGTATTAAATCAATGTGGCACTGAAGTGAAATAAACTGTAAAAGGGTTGTGGCGGACTCAAAACTTGTAATTTTCATACTTTTTTTATTATATTTTAAAGGAGAGAAGTAGTTTTTATTAAGAACACCGACCAGTGCTTGCACTTCTTTTCATTGCTGATATTACCACTACAAAATTTAAGCCTTTTTGAATGTCATTAAGTTTTTAACAGTAGATAAAAAAAGTTTCATAACTTTAAAGATAGGAATGAATTATTTCACAAAAATCTGTCAGTGTAATCTGAAATTTAAATCTGCTGATTGTCAGGATCTATTCATCTTGGCGTAGGACAAAAGCAGTTTGTTTTTCAGAAGTGTCAATATTTCATCGCAGTGAAACAACTTTGTCGGTATGCATATTGCTTTTGGCTGCACAAAACGATGGTCTATTTCAGGATCTGTGTGTGCTGTAATGAGTGTAAGAGAGTCTTTTTAGAGATACCATCTCTGCCAAGAGGTGCTGACATGCTGGAAATAGAAATTGTTACTGTAAGGGCACATTAATATCGACACTTGAATTACTATGTCGGTGTGTGGCTCCAACAATTACTGGCAAATTAGCATAAGAACAGAAATAGCACAAACGTGCCCTGCTGGGTGCAGAGTTAAGAATAGTTTGTGCCCAAACCTCGGTCTGTACTCTGGAGGAAGGGGAAGCCACACACTCCTTTTAATGAAAAAGAATGCTACAATGAGAGTTTACGCTGCCCCTTCCTCCTCTCTCCGGTTACCAGAATAGAATTGTATTTTCTAATGGCCCCTCAAGAAGAAGTATGGTAATAGCAGTTCTCAGTATCACATTTTTTTTAACCCATGCATCTCATTAGCATTCATTTGGTGCAGTTATTTAAACAGTAAAGACTACATACAGAAGCCTGGCATATAAGACTGTAATTAAGAACTTCTCTGTGAGAAAGAAAACCCCGAGGATGTGACGCTAGATCACTGTGATTAAGCACTGAGTGCCATATGTCCAGAGTCTCCTGACCCATCATCATTTTATTAACAGTGTCCTCTAACTGCACTGGAGGTCAAACACACAGTGAGTTAACTAACTACCGCTGTGTGGCCAGTCAAGTGTGTGCTTAAATACACTACATATTCTACCTCCAGTTATACTGCCGGCAGTTAATTCTGTGCCATTGCAGAATATCACGACTTGACTTTAATAGTGGGGAAGGGCTACAAATACGTGGCACGATGGAATGGTGGTTAGCGCCGTTGCCTCAAGGTTTGATTCCTAAGCCTGACGCCCATGTTTTGTGCCTGCGTAGGTTTCCTCTGGGTACTCTGGCTTCCTGAGACACACACTTTTAGGTGACTCCAAATTGGCTGTAGGTGTGAGTGTGAATAATTCGGCCCCAGGATAGACTGGCAACTTATCCAGGGTGTACCCCGCCCTCATCTGAGACACCAACTGGGATGGCTCCAGCGCCCCCTGCAACCCTGACAGATAAGCGGTATGGATAATGAGATGAGATGAGACTGGCAATACCAACAGTCATTTGTAAGCCATTATAGCAATAAAAGTAATGCATGCCTTGTAAGAGCTGTCTGGAAAAGTTAATTGTGCTGTATGCAAAGGGCTGAACCTCTGATAGATAAGCATGGGAGAGCCAACAAAAGGCTTCCTCAAAATCTGTGTGCCTCAGGTCAGAGTGTGATCAAACTGATGTGGATGAGAAAAGGATCTCTTGCTGAAGGGGTTAACGCAAAGACCGATGTTTTCACTGTGGGCAATCAGGTTCATGATGTCAGAGAATGATGAGATCTGCAAGAGTGGGCGGTCTATTAACAACCCATAGAAATTCATTTTCATATAGTCCAACTGGGAACCACGGAGGCTAAGGAGACCAA
This sequence comes from Remorina albescens, assembly GCA_034769265.1. Taxonomy (NCBI): domain Eukaryota; kingdom Metazoa; phylum Chordata; class Actinopteri; order Carangiformes; family Echeneidae; genus Remorina; species Remorina albescens. The sequence continues at coordinate 6,118,678 of CM068497.1, read as the reverse complement.
GGACCTGTGTGCCCAGAGCACTCGGGGGAAGATGAGCCGACTGATTCAGATGGAGAGAAAATATTGGCTGGCAGTACAGCGAGGAGGCTGAAAAGACAGTGAGTGGGGTGCAGAAATGGAGAGATAAATAAAACACATGGGGGAAAGAAAGAAGAGAAGGAAAAAAAAGACTGATGAAAAAGGAAAAATTAAAAATTGCCTTTACAAATTTTAATAGCACATATTTTCACACACCCGTCAACTAGCCGGGCTAGTTGGTTTACTTTATCACCATCCATGGACAAATCAATCAGAGCAGCATGAGAGCAAGAAAAAAAAAATCTTTTGCAATTACCTCCAAATTTTTGTTTTACATATGGGAATACATTGGTATTTATTAGTCTCTTCATTCCTTGAGGTCTGCGGCTTTTCAATTATTTTATTCTAATTTTAACCACATCCTGAATTTGTCGAAGGGGTGTCGCTGGTAAAATCTAAATTCAGACTGGACAACACAAAGTTTGATGTAGATCCTGGAAACCGCAACGCTGCTCGTCCCTCTTTTACATAAACAACACTGTGGAGTCTTTGGCACTTTGAGAAATGCCTTAATTCATGACTGTTTACAGGCTGACTGTTTACATGAAATGGCTTAGAGGCTTTCTCTCTTGTTTGCCTGTGGTAAATGAGCTGCCATCTGCTTTGGAGCCTCTATATCTTTCAAACACACAAACAATCCACACACACATATGCTTACTGACACACACACGCATACTCATACGATCAAGAGCTACGCTACCAAGACGATTAAGCTTCAGGAAGATGCTCCTAGAAATTGTTTCTGGACCTTGGTGCACCGGGAACAGTCCAGTCATAAGTCCCAGCATACCTGGAGACAAAGTCAGTGTAATAGCTCCCTTATGACTCCCTCGTGTACCTCGTAAGAATTCAAGGAGGTTGCTTCTCGCTTTTTTTTTTTTTCTTTTTGCTTAATGGCGAATCTCCCCAGAGCTATCTTGCCGAGTCCGGTGATGATAGCCCCAAAAGGTTTACAAGCACTTTGCAAAAGAGGAGATGTTTTATAGTTTGTGGATGCTGTTTTTTTGGCCATTGATTTTACCTCTCAGATTACTCTCCATGGAAGATGTTGTTATAAATCCAAGTAAGCTTTAATAATGTACACCTCAAGGTGTCCCTGCAGCGTAAACCCAAAGAAGTGGAGGACTGCGAGCACTGCATTGTAATAATTCACTGTTGCCATGAGCAGTTAAATTCTTGTCTGTTGACTGTAACGGTGGGAAGGACATATTTTTCAAGTGTATTTTATTTTCTTCCGATGCAGATGTTTTATTCAGCATAGTCTGCTCCTCCCGCAGTATGAGAGTGAGCAGCATGTATGCGAAAAAGGGCAATTCATCGTGATGTGTAAAAATTCGCCCACACACCCCTGGGTATGCAAAGGGTTGAATATCGATAAGATGGCAGGAAAAAAGGGAATGTAAGCACTGTTAATAATTCATGTAGGTGCACTCCATTGACTATGCCACAGCTCAGGCCTAAGGGTCATAAGAGGCTAGCTCACTCCCCGATTGGCTAAGTGCTGTGATCCTGTGAATCTCCTGGGTTAAAACATACCTGTAATTGATGGGAGGGTAAAAAAGATATTTACGCAATAATGGAATATTAGAATAAATATTGCAGGAATAGTCAATTTAGCTTTTGATCCCTGACTAGATGAATAATCACATAAAGACCTGTTTTGGTCCTCAGCTCTTGAAACAGGTATGTTAAAAATACTTGAATCTAAGCACATAGTATTTAATATATTGGCATCGTATCAAATATAAGGACGTGACCTCACTTTTATTACCAGCAGAATGCGGCAGAAAAGGCAAGCTTTTATAAGATAGAGTAAAGCAATTTTCATTAGATGGCATCAAATGCAGCACAATAACTGATAAAGCACCACCATCCATACCTTTCCCATTTGCTTCCCTTTTAAGCCTTTATATTACTTGTCAAAAGCCCTAAGTTGGCCTAATCGACCGCACTGCCCTGCATCTAGTTAGCTTTATTGATTCGTGCCTCCAGCTTTCACTGCAGCTAATCATTTGAAACTTAAAATTTTCAGGCAGAATCTAACCTGCTGTGTTTGTGAGCATATCTCAAAGCGCTGCAGTGATATGGTGACCCAAAGGCCTGAATAGCCCTCAGTCAGTGGGAAGTGTTGTCTTAGCTTCAGAGCACCACAGGCCCCAGAGTGAATGTGGAGAAAATAGCCAGCAAGGACCTCCGGCGCTCCAAAGTTGGAACTCATTGCCCCCTGCGCCCTTGGCTGGGTGAGCTCTCTCGGAACAAGTCTTGTCTTTGGCCGACCTCGACGAATACTCTATTTCCAGATCTACTGGCCCAGATGATGGGTTTTTCCACATCAATGGGCTCAGTCGCAAATATAGCAGTCCAAAAGGTAGAAACAGTAGTAGTGGTAGCAGGTGGAGTGAAGAGGAAAGGACAGGACAAGAGATGCAAGTAGTGGCAGTAAGAGTAGCGCAGAGGAGGAGTGAGTCACCCTCAGCGAGGGCTCTCCATCTGGTCAGTCGGCTGAGTTGTAGTCCATTCCATTTCATATTGCCTTGGTTTAAGTATCTACACCATCATGCATTGTGCAGCTCAGCAGATATTTTTCTATTAATCGTGTAGAAAGAGAATAGGAACCTTAAGTAATAGATGCTTACTCTGTAATGATCTTTATGACCCTGCTGAGACAAGAAAAGTAATGTCACTAGAACGGTGGCCCGTCTTTTTCTGTCTGGCTCTGAGATGGATAAACCCTCAAGCATTCACACGGCATATTCTACAGTAAAGCCTGGAGGTGCATTATCAAAATGTAATTTTGGTTGGACTTGGGAAGACACCTAATTGAAGTTGCAGACATGGACCAGATAATGATGTATTATTATTGTCTGAAATAATATAGTTAATAGGAAACTAATGCTTTGCATCATTTATCATCGTAATCAAGCATGGAGTGGGGGGCTTTTAGACTCAGTCAATCGATATTCACAGAATGAGAAGCAAGCAGGGAGCTCAAACTTTACGAAACTCTTTGTAATTGATGGTCATGAACTAATCTGCTCCTTAGAAATCTTACATGCTCACATAAAGTATAGCCATGGCCTGCACCATTCATTATCTTGGCAGCATCAACTGTAAGTGGAAAAGCTGATTCTCCGAGTCTGGGGGTCAAAACAGCCCAAATTACTCTGCATCTCATCTCTGTTACTACACAGAGTTTGTGGTTAACACCGGTGGGTTGATGTGCGCAGTGGGTCAGATAGATCACTAGATAAAAAAACCAACACAAAACAAAAACATGTTGTGTTCCAGCTAAAAAGTAGACACACTGCAATGCTATTCTGGAAAAAGCAGTGACAAAGGTGAGGGAAAGAAATATTTGGTCAGTTGTCAGATCCAGCAAAATTCTGATGCCCCAGGAAACATCAGTAGGATAGCATGGGTGAAGAGCTGTATGGTGCTGTAAAATATTTATGAAATATGAACAAAAAATCTATATCTATTTTAGATTTTTGAAATCCGTTATGCTGGGTCTGAGTATTTCCCACACCAGTCCTGGCCAGTACACAGCATGGGTTTTGCTGCAGCGGCTGCTTAAATCGAATTACATGTGAATGAGTTCATATTCCTTTCTGCTCCTATGCTATGAACTCCATGTGTCAGTCCCTTTGGACGTGTACCTGGCAGGAAGCTCCAGGAGATCTTGGGACAAACCTTGTCAGAGTTTAGTAGAACTCTGAGACAGCCTCGGAGATCTACGCTTAGATCATTTTGCTGTGTAAAATCTTAACCGGACTCTGATACGAAACTACAAAATTATTGGATCTGTGAGATCTGTCACATCTGGGATGATTCCATTCTCCAAAGCAGTTTAAAGAATCCATTGACTTTGAGGAAACAAAGACTCATTACAGTCTATGCTGTAGTTATTTTGACGGTACTAATTAATTATGATAAACATCAGATTGGATGAGAGTCAAATTAATTAGCCTGAAAGGACAAATAGGAAGTGAAGGAAACAAATAAAACAGAATCAGTATTGGAATATGTTCAAAGAAAAGCACATTCATTTTTGTAAATATAAAGATGCTCTAATATTTAACATATAGCTGTATACTGTAACATGCTACCTTAAGATATACACAAACAGATAGTTATATTTCGCTTCGTCTCCTGCCAAAATATTCACGATGGTAGGTTTATGTTACAATATGCACACTGAACTATGTTGATTTATCAATATTATTTTCTTCACATAACACCAAAATTAATGTGTCACTGTAATATTTGCAAGCAATATGTAAAGTGATCACTGTGATAATAGCTATTGTAATCTATATCTTCTATATCATGTCTATACTTGTGAAGGTGGTAATATGTTTAAGGGGGAATATGCAGTAAATTGGAGTAAGTTTGTTCTTAATTTCAAACTCCTACAGTGTCTATGTTTGGCAGCTGAACTGGTTTAAATTTGGGACAAATCAAGTTGGTGGTAATGTCAGTGGCACTCCAATCTTAAGGGTTTCTATTGTTACTTCACTGTTCAGTGTGATGTGAGTTTGACAAAGACCTGTATGAGCGGACAAAGTTTTGGGATGTTGCAAATGAGAAGAAAATTGTGGTTCAGTTTGCATTTTCCAGACATGGAGCCTGCTGTACACATACAGTACACTGAGTCTGAGTGGTTTGGTGACGTAGCCCAGCTATTAAATCTATGAAATATATTCATAGTTTGTTCAGTGGGGGAGAAGGGGTATTTTAAAATCAGGAAATAAAAAAACTAATGCAAAGTAGCTACATATGAAAATAATAATTCCAAACAGGGTTTTCTTTATCCTAAGCAAACAAACATGTAATAATGATTAACTGGAATTCATGCTTTTCAAGATTTTTTCTATATTAAATATGCTGAGGGCTGCATGGCGGCATAGTGGTCAGCTCTGTTGCCCCACAATAAGAAGGTCGCAGGTTCAGTTCTCGGGCCTGGGGCCTTTCTACGCGGAGTTTGCATGTTCTCCCCGTGCCTGTGTGGATTTCCTCCCACCGTCCAAAGACATCATGTTTAGGTTAACTGGTGATTCTAAATTGCCCGTGAGTGTGAGTTGTTGTTGGTCTCTGTCTGTCTCTGTGTGTTGGCCCTGTGATGGAGTGGGGACCTGTTCAGGGTGACCCCACCCTCACCCAATCTGAGCTTGGATTGGCTCCAGCCCCCCCATTGTCACGGAAATGGATAAGCAGTAGAAGATGAATGTATGAATGAATTTCTTGATCAGGAGAAAATGCAGTGGACTATTCACATACCCATGCACACGTATATATATATGCATACACATAATTTCATGTCTGGATACACGACATGTGTAGCCTGAGGCAAAATCACTGGAGTGAAACTTAGTTTGTGGCAGCCAACACACAAATTTCCAGTTCATGCAATCTGCTGCAGTCCTAAATCTTTCTGCTTACTATGCATATGAATATTAATGCATAGGAACACTCATATGGGGCTAATAAGCCAAAACCATATCTGTGCGCCTGGTGTGGGAATGCTAATAAAAAGCTCGAGGGCATGGAGAAAAATAATTTGTGATTTTGAGAGCTGGAGCAAAGCAACTACAGTGGATAATCTGGAGATGACTTCCATCTGGATAAATCTGGATAAAGGAAACTCTCATCATAAAATCACCCGCCCCTCTTCTGTTGTCTTCACATAAGCAATGTCTTCTGTTGTCGTGCTTAAAATTCAATTAATTCAGTTATATACGCATTCATTAGTGAATTCTGCAAAGCTACCATTGGCGACAGTTAATGAATTTACCCTGTGTAATTGTTCACTAAGGATAAATAGAACAGGCCTCAGTCTCACTAATTAGAGAAATGAGAAATGTAATGCGGAAAATGTAATGTGGAAACGGTTTATAATGTCAATAGCTTACAATTATTTAACAGTCTCATATTTAGTAGATGGAATTGCGCCAGGTTGAAACTGATTGGAAATCGTAAAGCATCTATCCTCATTACGTGGATGGAAGCCTTGCGGTTTGACCACAGCCATATCTGACCGAGAGAGCAGCCATGATGCCACTTCAAACTGTGCTGATGTTGTACCAGCCAAAGCTCCTGCTTTTAAATTATGCACATTATGAAACTTGACATTTTGCCTTAAACTATTCACTACCCCCCTTTTCTCTGCAACATGATAGATTAGCTTCTTATTGTTTGGCTTAGACATTCTTTCAGAGAGTTAAGATAGGCAAGATAAAGGCTTTATTGTCCTCTAAGAGGAAATTAATTTTTTTTTTTTTTTTTTGGTTGTGTTTTTCTCAGCAGTGCAGTTTACATGGTGATATTAAAGAGCTTATTGACATTTCACAGCACGCACACATGTATGCTCGTCTTACTGGGAAACTTTCAAAGACAGAGAGTTTAACAGGAAGGTTGAAATTCCTGTCCCGCTTTATATAACTATAAACCCCTGATTTGGAATTTTTTGCATTGAGTTTATTTGACATTAATGAAAAGCAACACAAGGTTTTTTGAAATGACAATACTTAAAGCCGTGCAATGAATTCTATTATGAGTTGTTATGAGTTGGTTTATTAGCCTTTTGTAATTTGTGTGTATTTAAAGTTGCAGTACATTCACGTAACAACATACATTCAGAATTCTTTGTGCTCAGTTTAATGCAGATCCTTGCGTGTCCAAAGAAGGGACACAGCATGAGATGAATGGGTCGCATCATCCTGCCTTATGCAGTGAAGGGACGCTATAAGAAGGGAAAAAGAGAAGATTAATCACTTTGTGTGGGGAGACTATTTGACTCGGCACTGTTTCTCTGCCTAGATCTGGCTCTGAGCACTAATATTTTATGTTTTACATTAATCCCTGCTTGGCAGTCACCTTTGTGGAGCAAGCTTATTTGTTAGCATTTCCAAAAACAGCACTGGCACTCTTTACATCAACACTCTCCAGGGTTCGCATTAAGAGGGAAAAATGTAACACTGAAAAGAGAGAAGAGAGAGAAAGAGAGAGAGAGCCAATAAAGGACAGGGAGATGGGGAGAGAATTGAAGCCAAGGAGAGTGGAAAAAAGGCCTACAATGAAAAATAACTCCAAAACCAACACATCTAGAGGCTTGGCAATCACAACCAGGCTTTTGCAGGCATCAGAGACAACAGATTCACACACACCACTCTGGTCTGGAATATTGTCACCCCATGATTGATTCCCCAGTGTCAACTTAGGTCCCTGAAGTTTTTGGGGTAGGCAATCTGTGAAGAAAGGAATCAGCTAAAGTGAAAGAAAAACCAAGATTTGATCCTGTTGCATGGGAGCCAGTGCTGTGACTGGGAACATTTGCTCAGAGGTCAGTCACCTGAAAATGCAATCTGTGGTGAACAGCACTGCTGACTATACTGCAAAACTCTTACCTCACAGCTTACCCTTTTCTTTCGGTCCTCCAGCATGTTGCCACTAACACAGATCTTTGTTTGCTTGGGCTCTAATGCCTCTTTTGGAAAATCACGAGCATGGCATGATGCCTGACTTTCTCTTTGGCAATTTCCCAACCAGGAATGCATTAGATCCTGGATTACTCTGCCTTAGAAACAAATGCTTTTTAATCCTGATGCCACTATTTTCGTATTCTTAATTGAAATAGCAGTGATAACTGTGAGTCAGACCTGCCATGTATAACTTCATCACCTAAACCAGAAGCTATGGCCTACTTTATCCCACTCTGCATATGAAATATCACTTGGTTAGCCCTGACCAGTCAAAGTCCAACTGTTTGAGACTATTTATGGCACAGAGTGGGCAGGTTCGTTGTCCAATAATCCATCCTTAGCAATATTAATCATCACCTCTTATAAAGAAGCCTGTGTCTGTCTACCAGATGCCAAATACGGATATTCACTCCCACATGCTCCGAAGGGAACCAAATTAAGAGCGGACTAATGGGGCATGCAGGAGCAAGATGTATTTTTATTTCTTTATTTATCACCCTAACGCCAGTGGAAGTGGAGAAGAAGACAGAAACTGCAAAGAGCTTGAATGTATCACTCCAAACACTGACACACAATCTGAGCTCCCGACAGCAGCAACAGTGACAATCAAACACGGAGAGATTTGGATCTTCAAACATGGGAAACAGCAAACTGTCCCACAAACAAATACTCCAAATTAGGAGACACAGGCTGCTGGGAGGCGATATAAGGTCTTGTTGAAGGCTTAATATGGGGCAAGGTGACAAGGCCGGGTGACGGGCATGAGTGGGGAGAGGCATGGGTGGGGGGGAAGTCAAGGATGGGCGGGGGATGAAGGCGGGGGGGGCACCAACATTGATTTATTCAGAGGCTCATTAGTGGAGACAGGCCGAGGCACAGGGGAACAGTGAGTTCATTCTCATTGGGGCTCATTACTCACTGGCAGGTGACTGACCCAGCTGGGGTCAAAGTGGCATTTGGGGTAACTTTGACTACCTTTCCTGAGACAGAACAAAAATTGGCCCATGCAGTCTGTGGGAACTCTCATCTCTCTGTTTAACACACACACACACACACACACACACACACACACACACACACACACACACACACACACACTGCTGCTTTCTCATTCTTTTCTCAGTCATTATCTTTCCCTCTTATCTCTGTGTGTTGACTGGCATTTCGGAGCTCTATGATTTTCCCATGTAAACATCACACGAGATGAACTTCAAGACATTAGGCAGTGATAAATCAGGGTCCTACATCATGTGGAGGAGCTGGAGAGTGAGAAGAATAAATTACCTTTTACCAAACAAGACACTAAGGTATTGGCTTGAAGGGAGGAGACATTAAAAAAAAAAAAACAAAAAAAAAAAACAGGCTCTTTGTGGTAGTTGCTGGCAGAAATAACTTCGGAGTTCGGGAAACTGGTTGAGAAACAGCCCATGGGTCTTTTGTCCCAGAATTCATGTGTGAGTGGTCACCGCATCCATAGCGACACACTGTGTAACCAAACAATAGCATTGGCTGTGTGGCTAAAAGGTAGCCAATTACGATGGGGTTGGAGTATGTCACTGATCGGAGGCGAGCCAATTAAACTGACAGAGCCAAGGGTGCTGTGTACGGGGAGAAACTGGCAGGGTGTGCTAGCCTCGGGACCAACAGGCAGAGGGGGGGGGGACTTTAGCCCACTCACAAACCCTGCCGGGGTGTGAAGTGACATCACAAAGCTCCAAGAGAGATCTCCTTTACAGCCGAGGGGGTAAAAAAATACAACTGGAGGAGAGCACTGTGAGATTTCGCTTCTCTCCTCTTGGTTTATATCTGTCAGCTGTCCTTCACAGTCAGCTATGAGCCATTAATTAGGAGGAAATTGAGTCCTGTTAAACAAAAGCACCTTGTCTTCTCTCTTGCATATCATCAGCAGAGTTATGAGACGTGTCCAAGGATGTCTCCCCATGAGATTTATTATTCATCTGGGCTGTTATTTCCTTTGATAATGACATCAGAAGGCTTCAGTGAAAAGGGGGAAAAAAGCATATGAAACTATCATCCACTGAAAACAGATTGCACATTTGAAAGATGGCTGGAGAGAAACTCAGGCAGCAAACAAGTAGTGGCGCAGCAATGTTAAGCGAGGGATATCAGAGTGACTGTAGGAGGGAGGTGAAATGGGGGAACTATGTGTGTGTCTGTGAGTGTATGTTTTTGTGTGCGTTTGTTCAAGAAGGGAGTAGAAACTTTCTTTTATGAGTAAAGATGAGAGAGACAGGTGCTTGCCAAGAAAGCATACTAGTTGTTTAGCCTCTGGTCATAAAACATGAAGCTGGAATTAAAAGGCACAGCTTTGGAGATTACCGCTCAATTTCTGCCATACATCCTTTCATTAATTAGAACCCCTAAAAATAGGAATGAGGGATTAACAATATTGCGCACGCACTTGGCCAGACTTCCCCATTTCTTCATCTTAGCTTTTAATGCATCTAACCCTTGACGTCAGAATTCACACATCAGTCTAAATTAACCTTTTTTGCTGATGAATTATTTATTCTTCTTCAAGGGTTTGTCAACAGGAAATATCTAATGAATTCCCAGCCCTCATTTCATATTCACATGTTTTCAGGCTTTACCCAATTTCCAACCTTAAAGTTAAATTAAATTATGAGTAAGAACACATTTTCAAGAGCATAAAAAAATAAATTATAAGATAAATTGAGCATGTGAGATTTGCAAGTTTGTAGCTCAAGGTCAGTCAAATTGCTGACTGGTGATTCGAATTAATGACAAGTAATTTGCAGAGTCAGACATCAGATCTCTTGAAAGCTGACAAGGCTGTGTTTCAAATGATAATGTGTGTCAACAAGAATAAAAAAAAAAAATGGCTTCATTCTCTCTGAACTGAGCTGAGAAGTAAAAATAAGTTCTGCCTGTTTTCATTTCAACTCACCCTGCTGGTCCCTCCTCCCCGTCTAATAGTTCTTGTTCAGTTAACAGGCAGATGCCTGGAAAGCTTTGGATCAATGCTTGTTAAAAAAAAAAGAAAAATATATATATAATAAATAAATAAATAAAAATAAAAAAATGAAACAGTGGACCTTTCCTCAACTTGTCCTTTCTCCTAACATGTGTACTGTACACACAAATCTGTAGCAAGACTGATGGCTATAATGGAGGAACCTTAAGGGCTGAATAGTAGAATGTTCCCAAACAAGACTGTCCTGTTCTTTTTGCAGCAGTCAAAGAAGGAAGACTGGAAGACGCTGTTTTTACTTCAGAAGACAGGTAGTAAAAGCTCAAAGCATATTTCAGTCTGTCCCAGGTGGCCTCAATGGTCTTGTGGTGCAGCAGAGAAAATTGCTCTCTCCAGTGTAATGGTCCAAACAGCCCCCACTCCAGCCAAAGTAGCATGAGGTTGTCCTGTGTTCACTCCTGTCAGTACGATGGACTGCGGTGAAAGTAGGTTTACACACAATGGCCTGAGCACTCTTGCAACATGGATTACAGCAATGCGGGAGGGCAGGTTTAGTTGTGCAAGAGATTTCTAGATCAAGCCTCCTGTGACTTTACCTGTCCAAGGAAGCTAAAGAAAGAGCCCGGCCACATCACCATCTTACTGACCCCACCTGAGTAAGGACCAGGAGAGAGCAAGGTGGCCTTTTTTTTTTTTTCTCCTCTTGACTGGTTTTCTGAGGGACATTGGAGGTGTTAAAGGGTCGTTCTTGCTGCAGTGTCAAACATGACATCCCAACCGTTGCGCCGAAGCTAAACGTGAAGAGATGCTTTCACATAACGGGGTTGCTGTGTCTGGTTCTGTGGCTCTTAAAGTGTCATGATCCGTGCGAGGAACATGAAGCGCTGCCAGTGTGTGTCGATCAAGGCGACTAATCTGGGTTAGGAAGATATGGATATACGGCCTCGTGCTAAAGCTGTCCTTTGCTAACTTGTCATTTGCTGTCACTGCAGAAAACATGGCTGAGAAATGTACTGAGCACTGGCGTCGTAGTACGCGACCATTTGGTTGAGCAGATGTTCAGACTGTCAAGATATGTGGCCGAGTGTATGAAACTCTGTGTGGCGGTATGGGCAGAAATACGGGTCACCAAAGACTGAATTATCATATCTCCAAAAAAAAAAACCACCACAGCAATACTTAAGAGTTTCAATTGCAGCCATGAAGCTTCTATCTATATTCAGAAAGGACAGGTACACATACAGATTTGGTGCACTTTGAATTGTATTGAACAGTTTGCATGTTTACAATATATAATTCATGTCACAGGAGGGAAGGGGGGCTCTTTCTTTAACATAGTTCTCCAGCTGCTTGTTTTCAATTTGTTCCTTCAAAATCTTGTTGTTGTTCCTCTGTGAGGTGGCATGCTTTTTTTTCCCCTGAGGTAAAAGGATCAGCTGAGGCATCATATTTGAAGCTGTTTGTTTGTTCCTGGATGTTAAGAGTCTGATCTGCCCATCACTCTGACTTCCTCTTTCTCCCGTTCCTCCTCCTTGCTGAACAATTTTTCACCATGCAGGTGCCTCTCATTTTCCACCTCCTGCATTTTCCTCTCCAGGTTTCCGCTCTCAGAGCCAGCTCCTGTTGCAGGCTGCCGTCCAAAGCGTCACACCTGGTCTTGCTCCTCACTCCTCTTTAGCTCCCTGTCTTTCTGAGTGCACGAGGCCAGGCACTCCATGTGTGCTTCAGTACGAACCTGTCTGTTTTCATGACCCTTTTCACAAGTTTATCTCTTTATCTGAGCACTTCTTAGAGCTAGTTCCAGGTCTGATTCAAGCCATTTCCAAACTACTTTAACTTGCCCCTTTTAGAAACTTACATTCCTTCCTTTTGAGTTTTTACCTCAATGATAACACAACCATCAATAGAGTTTATCTCTGTTAGTCTGAGGACGTGGTTTCTTTGAAGGACATCAGAAAGGTGCATGTAAACAGAGCCAAAAACTCTTATTTATACATATCTTGCTTTATCGAGCCTACGTAGTTTCACAATAAAAGTCTTTTCCAATGTTTAACTTGTTTCCAGTTATTTCCAAATTTTGCCAGATATCAGGTTAATGTACTTGTTATATGAATAGTATGAATTTAGTATGAATATGCATTTATAGATAGTTTATTTTGCTGAAATTTAATCGTCATGTTTGTGTCAAAGTTCTCATTTGATGCTTACACATATGTTTGGCTGGTCATCGCACAACTTTCACTGTTCACATAATCAGGGTTGTATATAGTTTTATATATCAAACTATATTTCAAGTACAAAGTTTCTCCAGCTCAAATGAAAAAATCCGGTCTTTTGTTGTTCCTCCACTTCTGGTACTTTTGCTATTATTTTAGCTCAGATATCTGGCCTTGGATAAAATAAAAAAAGGGGGTGGGACATGCTGTTGGGGATCATTTTTCAAGCAAAACCAGGCACCAAAAAGATGTTGAGAGTGGAGACTTAAATAACATCATGGAGGCCGCGTCCAAATTGATATTCAGTTTGACGCTGACTGAATTTCCTAACCTGATATGATGGGTGCTGAAACAAACATTCCCCCATACACACTTATCACAAGCAGCGCTTTCAATGCATTAGGTAGGCCACATTTTACTTATTCATTTCACTGCCAAGAGTTTCCTGTTGCATGTTTTATTTGGCCAGCCACCTTTGGAAACGCATGAGTTATTTAATTTTGCCGCCAGTACAGATCTATTTCACAACGTATTCTTGTAATCAGAGAGCTTGGAGCGAATCAGGCTCCCAAACTGCCAGCTGTTGTATCCAACACAAAGCCTGAGCTGTCACCCACAATCACATGTGCCACAGGACACCTGCCATAGAGACAGTCGGAGACACTAAGAGCTCCATCAGTGAATGAAACTCAGATTGTTTTGACCAGTGAAATTAACAAAACACTTAAAAGTCCAAATTTAAAAATGTAATAATTTTTCACTTTAAAAGAAAAACAGCAGGAGACTATGTTCCTATGTTTGATGAAAGGCTGTCTGAGGAAGCAATTATTAAATCCTTCTGTTGCAGTAGAATTGAAAAGATGCAGGGAAGATGCTGGAGCAATGTCCTCAACATTTTTGAATAGAATTGGAAGTTGTAGGAAGTCAGATAAGCAATCGAGGTGCTTTCTGTTTGGAGGATAGCTGAAACTTGAGGTACTGGAAAAGTACTGGAGAATTATTTTTTATCAGAAAATAGAATAACATTTGGTTCCTGGGTGCAGCTGGACTGGCACTCAAAGACTGCATTGTCTTTGCCCCCGAAGGAATGAATTTTCTAATATTTTGCTTCAGTATCTCTTAATTGCTGCAACCTGGGGACAAGGAAATGTTTTTATACTGAGTTGAAGTAGAGCATCACAAATCATTGCACAGCATGTGTCTCATACAAAAAGAAAAGAAAATACAATATGTTCACTTTGCACCTTTCATCATGCCTCAGTATGGCTGTCTTTGTTCCTACAGTTTGTCTTCCTTAAAGAAATATGACATCCATCTACATCAGCAGTGATTGTGGTAATTTTACTCATCTTAATGATGTTAAGACCACAAACACTGAATTTATAGTCTTTAAAAAATTTCAATAAATTCTAACTCATTGTGACTCTGACAATTTCATTGTCAGAGCCCTTTTGGAATTGAGGTCACTTTTCTATTGTAATTGCGGCGAAGTACAGCAGCCGGAACCAGATACCACCAGTATTGATACCTCACAGACTAAATGTTGATATCTTAAAGATTATAATTAGAATATGAGAGAGAGTATAAAAGGCTCTGAGTTGGCTGATTGCTTTCTGAGTGAGTCGTCCAGAGGAACCGAATCCAGTTTGGGTTTTCCAGGTTTAGGTTGAGGCCGAGGGTGGTGACTGCTTTGTTATGACATCACAAACTTTCATTTTATATAACATGAGGCCTTTAACTAATCTGACATTAATCAAACAGTCATAGTACATTTACCTGCTGAATGAGGAAAAGCTTCTCAGAGGAAGAGTAGCAAGAGTCTCTCCTTCTTCACTGTGTCATTGTGAATAGAATGAGAGCAAATATATAAAGCAGAATGACGACATTATTTAGATTTTGTTTTTCAAGTATCTTATGTCCCTGTTAAATTGCTCCAAAAGGTTTACAACATGTAACTGATATTAGCCGTACAAAAAGTTTTCTTTCTTGCTCTTCCTTTTATTCCGTTCTGTTACTTGGAAGGGTTTGTAGTGTGGATGATCAATGGGTGCCCTGGTGGGACTTGTGTTCGCCAAGCCCGGTCATCCCAGTCCCACTGTAATTGTACTGTACTGTGGGCTGCAGTAATTTCCCCGAGAGCAAGCGCCAGTAAAATCAAAGCAATTACTCAGAAAAACAAAAAAACAAAAAACAGTCAAACACATTGTCATTTGCTTCAAGACTGATATTACTGCACTTATTTTATGACACTGAGAGAAAAAGAAAAATATACTAACAAAAAAAAAAAAAATTCCTTTAAAAAAGTAGAAGAAAAAGCACTTTTAGTTCTTTGCCTTTTTTTCCCCCGTTTTAGAAATTTACTTGTGTAAACTTTGCCCTTACATTTGTAGGCATGTAATGTGATGGACTCGGCCGCACATTTTTTAATATTTCCCTCAATTACAACAGGGCTGAACAAGATTAACTGGAAAGCTAATAAGACATGATTCAGTGTGCACCCATCACATTTGCACCTATTCATTGTCAAGACAATTTGGCATCTGTAGTTTGCGTGGCAATTTCTGTCTCACATCCATCATTGGCTCATTCCAGTCTGAGGCAGCCATCAAGGGGTCGTTTTAATTCGCTGGTCTAATTGAAAGATAATGGTCAGCGTTCACTGATGTCAATGCACACCTTAATCATAAGATAACTACTTTGATGCAGCCAGGAGAGACTGACGAGGTTGCTTCTTGTTCACTCTCTGCATGCTGCCTCTTAAGAAGGTAAAACATTTTCTGCTCCGATGAAAATTGAAAAAAGGGTTAATGCCAATAATAGTTTGGCTGATCTATGTTTTTCTGAAGATCATACATAATGTGTGACCGTATAACATAAAGGATTATTAAAAGATCAGCTTTTTCAGCATGTTAAAAGGCAACTGTTCTTCCATGGCAAATGTTAGTCCTCAACGTCGGATGTGGTGAAGTTTGTGCTGACTTTGTCATCAACACAGTGAGGCCACACACAGATTTGCCCTGCTTCAGAGATGATGATGCCAATCATCATAAATGGCTTAATTTTTGCAATCACTAAATGCATTCCTCCTAATTTCATACACCGGTAATTCACTTTGGTCAACTTTCTATTTGGCAATAACAGAAAAGAAAGAAAAGAAAGAGATGAATGCCACCTACTTCACCTGCGTTTCTACAGAAGCCAACAGATTTCAGTGTTGAATTGTACTTGACTTCATTTTGATGATGACCATGAGAGGTGAACATTAGCCTAAGGCTGACTCTCAGATTTGTATTGTGTTGCATGAACTTTGGCAAAGAACAGGAAATTGATTGAAAATGTCACCCATTCCATGGCACTGTGTCTCCAATGGAGAACTTTGACAATAGCTGTATGCTATTTCAGGCATGTTGTGGACATGAGTCATCACCTCCAGCAACCTTATAAGAAGTGATCACACTGTTCCTCCGGGTGGGCGTTTTTTTCTCTCTTCTGTTTCTTTGATAACTCTGTCAGTCACTCAGCCAGCACAAGGTGAGATGATTTCCCACATGCTATTCCCCCTCAGGTCTAATGGACAGGTCAGTCAAAAGCTGGACTGGAAAAAGGAAATGTAACACACGCAAAATCATTTTGCTAGGTGGCCGGTAGTAGGACATATTCAGAACTAGACTTAACTTAGATAACTTTAAAGCATCAGTTGGCATTTTCCATTGCTCGTTCTAAAGTTACATGATGAAATGTAAAATAAAATAGAGTACATCTACCAAACAAATGTTGGATGAAATTTAAAATGAAAGCTTGTTATTTTTTGGAACTCAATGACTGATATTACAAATGGTTGTTTTTTATTTCAGGGCAGCACGGCAGCATAGTGGTTAGTGCTGTTGCCTCACAAGAAGAAGGTTGTAGGTTTGGTTCCCGGGCCTAGGGAATCATGTTTAGGTTAATTGGTGACTCTAAAGTGAGTGTGAGTGGTTGTTGGTCTCTGTCTGTCTCTGTATGTTGGCCCTATGATGGACTGGCGACACCCCACCCCGCCCCCTGGGACCTGGAAACAGACAGTTTTTTTTATTTACTCAAATAATTTTAAGAAGAACATGCAGCAGGCTGGAAATTTGAACATCTGTCTGTAAATGATAAACCACATTCATGCAGACCTATTAACTGGATGGGATGCAATACTTTATCCATTTATCTTTTCATAATTTGATAACGTTGATCTGCTGCTTGTTTATGCAGGTTTTTATAAGACACTGGAACCTGAAGTATGATTAATGATCTACTTATTACCCCGTCAATGATGTACATTACTTTTGAATTTCCCTGCAACAATAAAATGGAGAACATTTCCACCTCCATAAGGATGTCATTGAAGCATTTTATCTTAATTTTAAGCATGTGAGATTTCCACACATGCTTTTGTGGCACCCTAAAGTGAAACTTTATGAGTTAGGGGTTTAATTTCATGCCCTCTGTCTATTTTGTTTTATTGTGTTTCTTTATCATTGAAAGACCAAAACTGAGAAAAATAACAGAGATTTTCAGGTTTACAGGTACAATGGTTTTCTTCTGTCAAAGATTTTTACTTATAGGGGACACATTTTGAAAGCTTTCTCACGATGTAATCTATTTTGCTAGTGATCACAGGATTCTGATGGTCACTCTAAAATTAGTCTGGAATGAATCCTGCACACATTAATGAACAGTCTTATCACAACTGTGCAGATCAAGATTAATGAGTTGTAATAATGATGCATACCTGTAAAGTGACGTTCACTGCAAAGATATTAAATCAAGCCTCATCCTTCTCTGTTCTTTGTGAGGTTCATAATTGGGACGCAGATTGTCGAGAATTGTTCCTTGTAAAATACATCATGTGGCTTCTAAAGAGAATACCATAAGCTAATAAGAATGTGCCAGCAGTAAATATTAATGTGATTTTACATTAATCCCCATTAAATTACTGAGTTAATGATAAGGGGCTTTATATCATCGAAATTATCACCCATTAAATCCAATGGTCATTGTGTATTGTATTCAGTTAATTTGGTATTGGACTGAAATATTGTTAATCCCCTATCATTAATCATGCCCTCAAATTTCATAGAAATACACACATTTAGTTAAAATTACATCTTGAAACTTACTTATAAATGTATTTCATAACAGCTGTGGAACGCCACCAGAGCACAAATGAGAGGCAATTTAACTTAGAGCAGTATGATTTTCAATGAAGCTAAATGTGCCTCCATACGTGTCCAAGAAGTGCCAGCCTAATTAAAGTGAAAGTAAAATGTGGGCTGCAGGACGATACCGGGGCTGCATGAAGGAGGGCTGTAAGTTAGTCCTCATTAAAGCATTATTATAATGCCTGGCTCTATAGACACAGATGATCATTAGAAAAGATTCCAAAATCTTACACTGTAAATTTATTGCGGTATACCAACAGTCTCAAAGTTACTTAGAAATGTAAAATACAACTTCAGTTTTTATCCCTCCCTGCACCTCTAATTGGCTGAGATGAATTTTGACAGTGATTAAAAAAAAAAAAAAAATCCACCCTCCAAAAAACCTCAATTAAATGTTTGCAAGGCGGAGTTTGAAATATCACTTTC
The DNA here is from genome assembly GCA_034769265.1 of Remorina albescens. Taxonomy (NCBI): domain Eukaryota; kingdom Metazoa; phylum Chordata; class Actinopteri; order Carangiformes; family Echeneidae; genus Remorina; species Remorina albescens. Next base: position 6,100,338 of record CM068497.1, on the reverse strand, counting down.
TTTTTTATGCTTGGCAGTAAGATGTGATCATGAGTTGCTTTTGTTTACTGTAGGTTAGAAGAAAGAAACTCACAATGAGGGTGCAAATTTAGGCATCAGAAATAGACGTGGGAAGGGACAATTAAAGAAGACTGCCAGATCATAACACCTACATATCTTCATATTAACACGGTACGATACATCTGAGATCTTGTGGCACTAACTTGACCTGTTAGTGATAGTATTTTCGCTAAGTGGCATCCAAACATCGTCGTTCTACTATCACACTTGCTCGTATCCAAACAATATAAAGTTTTTCGGTTCATAATAATAATAATAATAATAATAATAATAATAATTTTATGTAATTTATAATTTAATAATAATAAAATCAGTTACATTAGATGTGCGTCTACAGATTGAATAACGCATTTCTCATTATGCTATATTATGCTTATGTTTCTCAGCACTGACTGCCTTCTTTGTGTTGTCTGGGAATGAAATTGGATCCATTCCAAGGTAATTAGTTTATTTGGATGACTGGCTCGGAAGGGAGTTTCTTAAAACAGCAAGGGGTTGCCTGTGAAAATCTGCTGTGCTTTACAGAAGGTTTAACTTCAATACCATTTCATGAATACTGCATTCACTTCCAAGGGGCTGCTTGTACTACTCTAAAAGAAATCTTTTTAGTGGCAGCTTTTGTATAGACATCTTGTCTCATGTAGAATACACAAGAGCATCTAAATAAATTAGAATATCATCAAAAAGTTTATTTATTTCGGTAATTCAAATCAAAAAGAGAAATCCATATATGATATAGATTCTTTACACACAGACTGCTATATTTTAATTTTACTGGTTATAATTTACAGCTAATGAAAACCCCCAAATTTTGAATCTCAGAAAATTAGAATATTGTGAAAAAGCTCAATATTGGAGACTAACGGTGTCACACTCTAATCAGCTAATTAACTCAAAACATCGGCAAAGGTTTCTGGAGCCTTTAATTGGTCTCTCAGTCTGGTTTAGTAGGCTACATAGTCATGGGAAAGACTGTTGACTCAACAGCCCAGAAGACGATCACTGACACTCTGAACAGGGAGGGTCCGACACAAAAGGTCATTGTTAAATAAGTTGACTGTTTACAGAGTGCCTGAAATATATCAGTCTGTGTGCCATACAAGATGAGTTTCACTTTTCGAATAGCATAACTGAAATAAACCAAATTTTTCATGAAATTCTAATTTATTGAGATGCACCAGTATAAAAAGTACAGCGTTTAATGGATTTTTCCCAAAATCTGGAAATTGACCTCTTGGCGCTTTCTATTAAAAATTGTTGAAATACTTTTTTAATGTTTGGCCACCACTAACATGCCTTTACTGCATTCTTCAGAATACTTCGACCTATTTAAGTATCTGCATAATTAGCACCAGTCTTTTGCTCCTTTAATGTTACCCCTCCAAACTCACATCATTTAAATTACAGTGTACAAACTGTTTATCGTTTGAAATAGTTGTATTGGTTATGATTCACAGAGCAGCAATATATTTTCAGACCAGGAGAGGTCAGTTAGTTCATGATATTACTTGTTAAAAATACTAACAGTCAGCCAAAAAGTTTGAAGTGATACACCAAGACAGGAAAGGGACTGACCTGTTCCAACACCCTGCAGAGTCTGGGTGATTTCATTGTTGGATCGTTATAGGAAAATATCAGCGGCCCCATGTAAACATGGAAAACATGTCAGTTTCGTTGCAGCTACAGTATCGCTAAATACCTGTCTCCCAGGCACACCGGCAGTATTAAAAGCTCCCAGGCATATATGTCCTCTAATGTTCGGCTACATACCATAGCGGACCTGGGGTCACTTTGATTCAATTTTCAATTCAATCATTCTCTTCACTGCCCTTCATTGGGGAGTTGCAGATTGTGTTAGTTTGGCAGTTTTTGATGTGGATGAGGCCTCGAACATGTCTCACTCAGTGACCCATCGATCACAGACAAAACGATCAACACCTCAGCTTTGAGGAAGAAGTCGTTCCTGTAAGAATAATGACATAAACGTATCTATAAAGTGAGAGATCAAAGGCTACTGTCTGTGGAGATGTGGAGCTGAATGAGTTGTCAGAAGTAAACATAGATGGTTAGATAGATGTACTTTATGGATCCCAAGTTAGGATGTTTAATTAGGATATTTATAAACATCCCATAAGTATGAGCAGGTTCAATTTTACTCATAATATCTCACATAATTTTTTTTACTATATATAAATATACAATGGCCAGATATGATTAAAATTGTATTTCTTTTTCGAAAGGCCATTGTTTATGAAGCCAGAAAAATCTGAACAAATGAAAAAAATCTTTCACACATTTAAAGTTGACATCCATACATAATAGGAGGGAGCGACAGTGATTGTGTCTTCAAGATGTTGATTTTAAATTCAGCATTATGAGTTCTCCAACCAAACTAGGTCCCTGATAATGACTGTACCAGCTTATGCAACAGCCCACATGAGTCAGATCCTCATCTATTGAACCGGAGGAGAGAACGCAGCTTTTCTAAACAGGAGCTCTAAGCATTTTAGATGTGTTCCACTCTGGTTTCCCATCTCTATACTGTGGGAGTTTAATCTCATTCCAACTGACATATCCCCAGGCACGGTTTTTCAGAAATAAATAAATAAATAAATAAATAAATAAATAAAATAAAAAAATTCGGAAACAAAAAAATTAGGACAGACTGAGGATGATTTCTTTCTTTTCTCTTTCAAGAGCACAGGGACATTTGGGTATCTCTCTCTCTGTATCTGTCAGTCTCTCTCCCTGTCACTCTGTCCATTTTTACAGAGATTATTTTATCTTATTTGCTGGGGTTCTGGCCGTGCTGGCCACAGGGCTGAGGGGGCTTTTATGGACTAATCCCCAACAAAGCCAGTAATAACCTGTCAGTTCATCCCCAGCCAACCCTCTTACCCCCAACCTACTACCCCACATCCCAGTCCTGCTAACCATCCACAAAGATACCAGAATGTGGAAGACAGGCGAGGAGGGGTGGGGGGTTTGAAAACAGAGAGCCATAGAAAGGTAATGCCAGGCTTGAGGCAAAGGGCCATGCATCCTAACTGAACCATGAACCTTTTTTTTTCTTTTTTTTAAGGAGGAAATGGAAAGATATCCTTCCACAATGAACTGTGACGGCAGTGAGCAGGTCTTCAAACAGGGATTCTGTCTGATGTTCATTTTCTGCCCACAGTCTGCAGAGATGATAAGAACTCAAGGGAGAAGAAAAAAGGCAAGGTCAGAGCTGCGTTTGGGATCACACCCAAAAAAAAAAAAAAAGTGACTCTGACAAGAGAATGCAAATCCAACCAGGGTTATCACATTTAAATAATGCTACAACAGAAACCCTCCCAAAAAGCTACTTTCAAAACATACATCCATCTTGTGATTTAGACAATTTTTGCACTTTATCTAATTAATTCAGCCAGTTTCTCAACTGATCACGACAACAAACATCCACTTTCCTATCATGAATAATGAAACAACACCATATGTGAGGGGGTGAGTTTCAGTCATAAGTGGTGCAGGTTTAGCATTCCTTTTTTTGATATCTGCCTTTTTCCAGAAAGAATTCAGTATTTTGTTTCTTTGACAATTTCAGCTGACATTAAAAAAAAAAAAGCTTTGAAGCGCAATTTTTTACACATCAACAATAACACCCATGATGATGAAGCTGCCTTTGATCCCTCTCAAAATGACAGATTAGATATTAATCCAAGTTGCTTTATGAATATGCCATTCATTTGTCCATCCACCATGATATTGTTTATGCTGACTGAAATCAAGAAAAAAAAAAGAGCTGTGAAAAGTCAAGTGTAAAGCACTATTAGTTCAATGGATTAACGTGTGGATTAGCATTCGCTGCACATTTCTTGTATGTTTTTCAAATAGGCTTAACTGTCAGGATTACATTTTCATTTGAACCTTATTCTGTCAGAAAAACAAAACAAATCAATAAAGCTTGTTTGCCCATCTGAGCCTGCCGCACAGATCTGCCTCGATGGCCTCCTACTGTTGTGGGTGCATGCTTTCATCTTATCCCTTCCTTGTCTTTCTGCCATACCTTCCCTGTTGGTTATTTTTATCCTCCTTTCCCTTGGTCTCATTTGGGCCAGATGGAGTCTGCCCTGAAGCATGTGTTTGGGGCAAAGCTGCACTCCTGGTTAGCCTCTCTCACTAGTGGAATGAGGCCTGTCAGAAGGCATCAGGGTGACTCATCTCAGGAGGATGTGCTAACACATCATTGCCCCAGACTTGTCTGCGAGGGTTGATCGTCCATGAACTATGCAGTTCCCATCGCGAGCTCACACTTGGCCAATTCATCATCCAACCTTCCACGCAAGGCGGGGATGAGAGAGTGAGAGAGTTTTAATTCATGAACTGAGTGATGTTTCTGTTTGTATTTGCCCTCACTGGGATTGACAGCAGCAGTCAATATGAACTGAGTCATTTTCTATCTATTGCAGCTATACCCCATAACAATTTATATCTCATAGATTTAGCTTTAAACTAACCAATGGAAGTAGGTACGCCTGCATTCTCTGAATTGTTTTTACTTTATGCTTTACAAGTGTGACTGTCTGTGGGTTTTGTTTAGGGCCATTTGCAGGGTTTGCTGTGAATTTTATGCCAGTTTCTGGGTTATTTCTTCACCACTCTGTTGCACTGACGAGATTGTGTGATTGTGATTTGTGCAGCCTTCATGTCCCCGCGGAGTTTCAATTTTAGGCTGGTGCACACAAGCCAGAACGGACCCCCTTTGGAGCCTCATTGCAACTCTGCCTTCTCTGCTGAGATCTTCCACATCACACACACAGACTGCAGCTAAATCTATATAGCACAAAAAAAGGGTGAGTCATATTCAGAAGAAGCACCACTAAACATACATCTATGTTTTTTTTGCAACTTTCCCACACAGTTCATCTTCCGCTTATGAAATATTCTGTCATCGTCTAACTGGTAGTAACACAGATATTCATATCTCAATATCAATAAATAAATATACTTCCTCTAATGACCAGGTGACATCTTTGCCTTAAAAACACATTTTTTTGTTCCTGGTGATACTGTCAAAGGTCAAGAAATGGCAAGTTGTCATGTCATTCTAATTGATGCAGCTACCATTTTGGATTTTATTTTTATTACTGTTATAATGTGTTCCAGTGCCGAGGACAATCTTTAGACAATCTTTGCCAAAGATGGCACAAATGAGCTTCAGACCAAGACTAATCACACAAATTTTTGATTTGGGAAAACATTCAACCATAACATCCTTTCAAAATTGCTGTCAAAGGTGCCAAACATGAAATCAAGTCATATCTCAGACCATCTTTAATCAGTGCTTACAACCATGCCTTTGACATAATGACATCATGCTTCCATGGCCTGTTGAGCTTTTTGGTCTCCACAACCTTACTTGCAGCTATATTTGTGTGTTTGAATCAGTTAAACTCTAGGGAAATCATTGTTGTTTGGTTTCTTTGTTATCTACTGCCATTAATCAGTTGTTCACAGACGCTGGAAAATGATTAATGAAAAATGTTCTCTAGCTGTGATCTAACAAAAAACCCACAGCATTGTGGGTTTTAAAATTGTTCTGGGTATTTCCACTCTTCTATCTAGCACTATCTTTTAGATGACTTTTACTTTTTTCAGTGTTAAGAGAAAATTAATATTTCACCCCAGATGAAACAACTATTACGTTGAGAAAAAATATATTTATTTTAAGGAAACACAGACTATAACGCACCATGCCTTGGAGACATGTTCATGTAATGGAGTGATTACGCCAAAATAATCAGCAGCGAAGCTTGCATATAAAATCCATTGCCCTGAGCCAAAAATCCAAAATTCACATCTCAACATTTTTTATACAAGTACATCTGCAACGAGTCAGGACTGTAACATGGGCTTGCCAGAAGGAGTGAATGACTGGTTTTAAAATAATCTAATGATCCGCCTCCTTTGTTATATGTGTGCATCACAAGAAACACGTTTACAAATTCACATTAGATTAATGCAGATGTCTACGGATGTCAACGGGCATACAGAGTTTATGTCCCTGAACAAGCAGAAGGACAACACTGTGCAACTGTGAGTCAATTTAGATGCACTTCAGGCAGCATGTGGTCACACTTAACCCTCATTGGACATACTTCCCCATAAGCACACTTCCCCATCACTAAACATCATCTTGTACCATTTTGTACAAGCAAACTGGGAGGCTCAAACAAGATAGTATAATGGAAAGAGAATACTATAAAAGTATAGAAAGAGATTTTCATAGTTGAAGGTTTGCTTGAACTTCTAACCTGTTTAAATTTCTAAATTTAATCTCTGCGGTTATTGAGTCTTCATTCAAATTACATAAAATCAACTGATTTCAAAATATAAATCTGTTAATTGAGGGGTTGCTGTTTGGTGCGGAAAAAAAATCTGGCAAATAAATTCTGTTTTAGTGTAAACAGTCATTCAGGCCACCACACAGTGCTACAGTATAAGAATACTGGGTGCTTCTCATGGCAAGCATATCATTTACTCTGTAGCGTGAAAAATCGAATGGTTTGTACCAAACACAAAGATTTACTATTTGTCCTTCAAATGTTGTAAAGAACAAACATTTTTAATGATTAGCCTACCTCAAAAATCAGTAATCAGTTACACATTTGCAGTTTGTATCCAGGCTTTGTATTTCAGTCTTTGTTTGAGTTCATTCAGAAGGTACAGATAGACAGACAGATGAGCTTGGGATCAAATTTTCAAAAAGGAAAAAAAAAAAAAGAAAAAGAATCGATCAGCTATGAACAGCTCCTGCTTATCTGTCATAAGCAGGAGATGAAGATAAGAATACCTCAAAGCGGAAAATGTTGGCAATGATGCTAACATGGACTGTCATTTTTGGCTGGACCGTAACAGCAGGGCCAGCTCTATAATCTGGAATGTCCTGACTGAATGACTGAGTGATGATATTTGCAACAGGCTGAGTGCCTGGTCACTGAGTTGGAGTTTGTGGTGTAAACAGGTTTTATTAGCAGGGTGTTTAAAACCGCTTCTGTTCCTTGGCTGTTGGTGAGCTGCAGCGAATCGGAGCAGTACTTCCATTACACTGTGCCTCTCCTCCTTACAGCAAATAAACTACTTTTATTACAGTATCATCACTGAAGAAGGAGGCTGAAAAATCACTAAACATACCACAATGAGGGCGTAAGAGGGAGGGAGAGAGAGAAGTCATTGGTGATGAGGCTTCGTCTTAGCCTTGATAGCCCACTCTGCACATGCAACAGAGGGAATTAAGCATTAAGACCTGCCTCTAATAAAAGTCTGTTATGTTGTGTAACTTAAAGCAAATAAAGGCTAAACTATTTTTGATCCCAGACGGAGGTTCTGTGCTCTGTGTGACAGACAAATTAAGAAAGAAAGGTTATCTGCGATGCTTTTGAGCTTAGTCCTTGAAGCATTGGCATGTTTGAGTCTGACTGGAGAGCCTTTGCTGCATATCTCTCACCGAGACAACAATAAAGGCCAAGACTTGAAAATAATATTGAAAGATAAAATAAAGATATTATGTCTCTCTCACTTCAATGGTAAATTCTAGCTGAAATTAAAGCATAGCCCTTGTCTTTAATTTGTGTATGGTCATTTGTTTGAACAATGCTATAAAGGATTTAACCTAAGTGGTACCACCATGAGCCAGGTTTTTCTTCAGTCTTTAAATCTGTCGGTTTGGAGAAAAATCTACGGGAATGAAGTGAGGAAGTGAATAACATGTAGCAATTTAAATCAAAACAGTCAGTGATACTTTAAGATGAAGATATCCAAACTAAATGCTGCTACTCTTGGATGGAGTCACATCTGTACGGCGCATCACTCTCCACTGAGAGGAAAAATATCAGATGTGTCACAGAGCATTTTTTTAACCTACAGCACTGCGAGCAGTTGACATGTGTCTTCACTCACCAAGCAATTGATTTATAAAGCAAGCGAACAGGCCTGATGGAAGGGTATCCTGTACTGCTCCTCACCTCTGTCTCCCTCATTAGAACCATGATTGGCTCGGACATCCCTGGAGAGAGCCATATTAAGGACCGAAATACCAACGGCCCCCTGTCTCAGAGATGACAGCCAGTTGTCAGAGTTCATAATTTGGCAGTGATCTCAACCAATCTAATGAATCAAATCACAGTCATTCACCGGTCTCTTGGTCCATCCCTTATGACCTGCTCTGTCTGCTCTGCCCTTGAGCTGAGGGAATGAAGGGAGGAGGGCAGGCAGACACATCTTGTTTTGGAGAGGATGGTGGAGAAGACAGAGATGGAAGGAGAAAGTTTTCTCTCTCTTTTCAGGATGGGGGCGGGGGGGCAGAGAGACAATTTTCCTCCAGCTCACACTGATGAAAATCTGTCAGTTCAGACTCTCATCCATGTTATATATATGGGGCCTGCCACATAGTCCTCCCCTCACATATGAAAATTAAAACTTAGATTTCTTCAGCTCGCAGAGCATCCACTGTGTTTTGACAAGCTGGGCCAGCTATAAGCAGATGTGTGTTGAAGCATGCAGGATAACTGGGGGAAGTCTGTATTCCATAAAGGACCCATTAAGTTTTAGTGATGCTGATTGGCTCCAGTATACTGTGCCTCTCCCATTGCCCTCGCTGACCCGCATCCAAAGGTCAGATATTGACTCTAATATGCCTCCATTATCCCACTCATTAACCTCTGGATGGCCTGATGGGACTTCAAGAGTGTGATTGGAGGCAGAGAGGGAGACACAAGGCACAAAAGAAAGTGCTGTCACTGGGTGGACAGCGGTACACAGGGGCTGCGCACTGAGCCAGCCAGTCTGCTATTGATCTATGTGGATTAGGAGGCCCTTGTCTGTGGGGGTATCTCCCTCAACTGACAGATTATTACAGGCTTTGCTGGGATTTGGGCCTTGAAAAGACTCCCAGCACAATAACTTTGTATGGCAGAGATATATCTAATAAGATACCAATAAGCTCAGAGAGAAAGAGGGAAGACGAAGGAAAGAAAAGGTTTTTGGAAAGCTTCCGGCGATGGGAGGCAATCTCATTTATTTCTTCCTCTTGTTTTTTGTACTACCATTCCACCACTTTAATTCTCCTTTAATTCTGGAATTGCACAAGTGGGATTTACGAAACAGATTGACCGCCTTTATTAGTTCTGTATGTCATTATATATGCATAGCCTTTGAAGCTGTGCAGAGCTTTTCTTGCTGTATATGGATATGCTGGCTGTACAGGGACCGCAAACCAGCATCACAATGACCTTAGATTTCTCTCATCAGGGTTGATGGGAGAGACAGACCATCATGTCCAAACTGTACCCACACTGCATCCTGTCCTCAATCTGCACGCAGAGCACACAGTGTCGGCCAAATACAGCAGAAGGAGATGAGAATTCTGTGCCAGGCATGACTTAGTACGTAATTAAGGCCCTGGCTCAGGAATGGCAAATCAACTTGCTTCATTTCCCTCAGGAGTTATGAGGAGAAGTTAGGAAGGATAAAGGCAACCAAGGTACTGATTTTTAGATACTCTATGGGGGCTCACTGCTGGTGAGGATTTTGTCAGAAAGTTAAGGGGCAGAAGTTGCTTTGCAATCGATGACAGAGCAGTTATGATGGGGGTCTGAGGAGCTATGGTTCATCAAATCAAAACAGTGTGGTCAAAACATGGCACCAACTTTTTGAAAAGCTGTGCCTTTCTGGTACTCTGGGAAAAAAAAAATTCTCTCTTTCACTTTTTCCCCCTCTCTCTCTCCACCCTCTCCTTTTTCCTCATCAGACTTCAGCCTCTGCTGATGATGCCCTGAAGGGGAGCCTCTGTGGGTTGCATACCAAGTAGTGCAAAGCAACTTTAAAAGCAAGCGGCCAAAAAAGTCGAGAGGGGTATCAAACATGCTGCTGAATATGCATATATAAATGACCTGTTCAGTAATCATGAACAACCACACAGCAGCTTTTCTGGGGGCTGTTTTGACACAGCCCCATTAGTCCCACAAATATGTCTTTCAAATCAGTGGTTTGGAGGCATTTCTGTGCACATGCAGCGTAAACCCAGATTGTGCTCCATGAGCAAAATGCTCCGATTCCTACATGGACATGAGGCAGAGTTTGTTTCTTCAAAGGGTCGCCAACTCTGATTACAACTTAATATTCTGTTTGTGCTCTCGTTCTGTGCCTTCAGCACTTAGGATGCTAGATCTGATTAGTTGCCTGGTCACCAGTCGACACTGAGGTGTAAAATAAAAATTTCTCTGTGATATTGATGTCCTTTTCCACAATGAAAGATTTCTACAGACAGTATAGCATCACAGTATATGTAATATAAATACATGACGTTGGTACATTAAAAACTTGATTTGCTTGTTTGTTGTGTACCTGACAACATATTTGAGTTTTAGCTTAAATTGATTTCAATTAATACAAGAATATGTGAGTGAAAACTAACATATAATTCAAAAAAGGGGATTAACACTTTCCTCCCTGTAGTTTTGCGTCAGATTTGATGGAAAGAAAAGAAAGTCTAAAATTGCTTTGTACTTGAGTCCCTGAGCCATCAGTATGCACTTTCTGCAGGTTATTACTCGTGAATATATATATAAAAAAATTTTCAAAAGCTCCTTGTTCTCTGTCAACAATTTATCCTTTCTTTTTTCATCTTTAATTACTTTGCTACTCTGAGGGTTCCCTATCAGCTTGATATCTTGCCTGCTGACATCTTCAGATAAGGGCCCTCCAAGTACTGCCAATATTAAACAAAAGATACAAAGGTGCTCAAGGCTAAAAAAAATCATAATACTAGTTAAAAATAATTGCTGGGCATCATGGATATTTGTGCCTTTTTTTTTTTTATAGTATGCTTTTTTTTTTTTTTTTAAATATCAGCAAACCACTAAGTCATTGATGATATTATCTCTGGGTGATGAGTCATAGAGCGTGAAAAATTCAAGATGAGAAAGATGAAGAATTTATCAAGTATGAAAGTAACAAACTATGCTCAACTGGGTGCTGTCCTCTGTCAAGGTCATACAGGGCGTGTGTACACTGACATTTTCTGTTCAAAATTGATGCGTCACTGAGTGCGGGCATAAAAAGGGCCACTGTTTCCCTTCTCTCATGCCTACACTCACAGATTTACAACAGTTGCTGGTGGCCACTTCAAATGAGAGACTTGGAGGGACACGCAGCCAGAACGAGGCCTCTGTTCCAGCCCTGTCACACGGTTTAATCGCTGTTTTGCTCAATTCAAGGACAAACTGAAAGGCAGAGGCGCGTCTGGGGTCAGAGAGGGAGGTGAACAGAGGCCTAATCTTCACTCTCGAGACATGTGAAATGCTCTCCTTCACTCGACCATAGACCCTTAAGGCTTTTGAAGATGACACACCAATACTCTCTAAATGCTCTGTTCTGTTGCAAACTTTGTCAGCATCTTCGCACCCTCTCACTTTCATCCACTCCCCATGTGGCCGACGCTCCTCTGCCAGTGCTGACAGTCAGGCCTATGCACTGAGGGGGACAAAAAAAAAAAAAGAGCTGAGTGCTCTCTACATAGGCAGGCTGTTTAGACGCTGATAGATTCTTTGCTTGAGCATACTCTCTCTCTGGATTTAGCTGCATTTAAAACCCAGCATTCTGTTTACTGTAGGATTACCGCTTTTGTATGTTTCAAATTTGACAGCTGCTTCATTCAACTCCCCAGTGTGGAGGCTGCACGATAAGGCCGATATGGGTTTCTAATCTTTTCCCTGCCTAAATCCTTTCCAAATCTTCCATTTCTTTCTCTCTCCCCATCATTCCTTGCTGTAAGATTAGAGCATTTTCCAGCACAACTCTTGGCTTTTGGCGCAGAGCTGCGGGAACACTGGTAGGACTGCTAATGAAGGGAGCTGCTCCTCTGACAGCTGTTGCATCCGACGCAAAGGTTCCTGTATAAAGGCTGCAATCAAACACCCTCTACAACCCTGTCTCCTTGTACGTGGGTGTGTGTAGTGTGCATTGACAGCATGCTAAAAATAATTGGGTGACTGGTAAATATCACTCACAGAGGCACAGTTTGATATCCTTGGGAAACTGTTTTATGGAAGCTTTTTTGGAGAATATGTTTTATTGAGATACAGCCAAGGCGTTAAAATGTACTGACAAAAAAGAAATATGTTTCTTAATGGGCTTTTTGTGCTTGGGACCCCTCCTAACCAAAATGACTGTTCATTCAAAGATTGTACCAGCTGATTAATTTAATGTAGAACCTGCAGCTTGCCTGTTGTGATTCCACTGAGGGTCCTCAAAGCCTTGCACTGCATAACACACAATCTCCTGACTAGAATTTCTATTTAGGAAATGCTTCAGGCAAACCGATGGATTAATATTTGTACAACACACATCTCAACTTTTACAAAGCACGACTAATGTCTGATTGTTTAGGACACAGCCATTACTCTTGAACTCATTTTGCACTGAGAGGATCAAACTTCCAATTTGACATATAACAAAGTAACAGAAATGACAGTTGTCACTGAAATTCATAACTCATGGCAGACATATTTGTACTTCTCACAACCTGGAGATAAAGGTGGACTATATAAAAATGACATCATGGCATTTTACAGTAAACTGATGTATTGCAGGTCGCGTCCCTTCATATGCGTAGGAAAGCTCAAACAAGAGATACACATTGCTATGTAGCTGCTAAAATAATGGCTTTACCTCTTGTTTGCGTACTGTCACACCAGTCCTGTTTTTTCAGGCTCAAAGAGCCTAATCTCCCACATACAGGTATGTTCTTTGTGAGATTTGTCAATGCATCCTGCGGCTGTGATGCTGAAACACTTCAGCCCTTTTGAGACAGTTTGAAAACACGCAGAATGAACTCTTTCACAAAAGAATATAGACTTTGCCGAGCACAAGCCTCTGACGAGTGTCAGACATCCCTACAAAATGTCATTTTGGTGATTTACAAGCACAACCCAAGGCTACCACTCCTTTGATGTGGAGTAAAGAAATCTATAGATATCAGTGGAAAGCTGTACTCTCTATACAGGGATTGAGCCAGCACTTCCTCTCTTTGTGGGATTTGTAAAAAGGTAACTCTGCATATTTTAATCCAAAATTAACATTTTGCATGAATATCAATGGGCATGTTTGTCCATTTGACATATTTCTTATTTAATGAGCTAACTGCGTGTATGTGAATATGTGCATTGTTTGTAGTCAGTGTATGTGGCGACGCAGTTACTGACTACACATGGTGGTTTATGGAGTAAACACTGACTGCTTCAAAGCAGTTCTGAACAAAGGGATCCTTGGATGGAATGAGGACCATTATGATCCATCAATGCTAGAATTGAATTTCCATGAATACTGTCAATGGAGGAAGGATGGTCCTTTTTAAATTATTACCACGTTATCTGTGACTGTTTCTGAGCATTTGCATGTAAAAATACAGAGGAAACAATTCATCTGTACTGAGGTAATAAAGAAAGAAAAAGTCGAAGGGAAAAAAAAGTTGAAGGCGAACAAAAAAAAAAAAGACCCGTTCTTGTGTTTGTTAACAATCAATTATTTCTACAGAAACTAAAACTGCAGATAATGGCCCCAGGCTGAATTATCTGTGTAGAAAATTGCTCTCTTTGCAGTAACAGTTAAAAGCGCTGTGGTCAATAGTGTGACATTGCATTGGGAGCATTGTACCAGTTGCATTTTACATGAAAAATGCGATACAAAATGGACCACTAAATCTTCCCAGTGTACACATAAGATCCAGGCATGACAGTGCTGAGCAGATTCACTCTTTGCGATGACAATCCATAAAATATTGAGCCTCTTAATCAGCAAAATGGAGCAGCTCTTGTCTGCCAATTCAGGACTTTTGGACAATAGATGCGTATTTACCACTGCAATATCCTCAAACCTGTCCATCCCGAACGCAGCTCCTCTCATCATTTGTCTTGGGGTGCAGCTCAATACATGTGGGGGAAATCTCAAAGCGAGTGTGCTGAGAATTAATGTTTGTGAAACGACTTCTTTCCCTTTTTTTTTTCTAAAATAGATTTTTTTAATATCTATTTTTCAAATTTCTTTTCTCAGTTTTGCATCCTTAATCAGCTGAAGAAAAAGCCGAAGACAGCATTTGAGTTTGTTATTATTTTTATCACCTCTTCGCTCAACACTGAAAAATAAGTATGTGATTTATATCATGTTACTTATTGCATAAACTGAATATGGAACTTGCTCATTTTGCATGGTCAGCTGGGAAATAAGACCAGAGCTCCACAACCTAATAATGGAAATGATACAGAGTATGGGTGAAAAGGCTGGACAATCATGTTATGAATGCACATTCATAACTAAAAAAATTACATTAAAAGTAGCAGCCCAAAGTTCTAATATTAAATATTCAGACCTCGGAGAAGCCCACAAGTTTCACAATAAGACTCAACCTCACAGCTAAGTCAGGTGAACATAAATTTGTTTGTCCTGGTGACAGTGTTATAGGCCTTTTTAGCCTGCTCAGCCTCCGCAAAATGTCACAATGTTTTTAAAGTCAAAATTCAGCCTGCTCTCAATTTCCAGGTCAATTTTGTGAAGATGGCCCCACAGCAATCTGGGATCAGCGTCATATCAGCTCTTTTCATTATATATTATAATGTTATATAATATTATATATTATAATGAAAAGGTATCAAGAGTGGTGGCACTATCATTATCTAAAACAATAATTTGAAGTAATGATATATGGCTTTATCATAGCCACATCTATTATTTTTGATTATATGATAACATATCTTTATTACAGTGCCCAAGTTGGCAACTAATTAAAAGTTTTGTATCATGGCATCACTATTGTTCATGTTAATACTGTAGATCCATGAGGGGTGGGGGTGCCAACACTGGGTCTACACCAACAGGAATACAAACATGCAATCGAGTAAAAAGAATGAGACTAATCATGGCGAGCAACACGAGCTCCAGAGCTGTCCAAGTGCTTGTGCTCGTAGTGGAAAGTGATGGCCTATTATAAAATACTTTAATCCACATAGTGATGGAACCAAACAAACCTTTATGCTCCTTGGATAACAATAATGTTGAGGGTGCTAAAATTAAAAAATAAAGAAAATGCTGGCATATATTGCAAAAATTAAGTTTGACCTTTATTATGTTACATTTTTGTTAAGATTGTGTTCGCAGGGAGTTCATGCAGCTCTGTGGGTGTTTTTTAAGATCATATTATTGCTGCTGTTGTGTTAGAATTCATTATATAAGAAAGTGGTGCTATTTCATCTACTCTGCGCTCTTTATTCTTCCCCTGTTTGCTGCTGTATGCCTCTTAAACTGCACTACAAACATCCCTCTTTATCACGCATTAAAGTCCAGGTTGCCATAAAGGTGAATTAATCATTGAAAGTGCAATTTCAATGCGGTTTTTACGAAAATCCAACTCACCGAAACAACTGAAATGTCCTCAACCCACTGACACTTTTTCATCAGTTTTTAAAGACAGAGTTAGATGTTAGTGCTGACTACACATTTCTGTGAGGTGTATATCCGCTCCCCTCTCTTTCTCCCACTTGTCTCCTTATCACTTTTACTCCCTGCCAATCTGCCTCCCCTACCACCTTCATCGCCCCGCCACCCGGCATTTTGCACGCTTTCTCCCTGCACCATTTGTCTCTCATTTGGAATGAAGAGGAAATGCCTCCCTGTGGGCTCACAAGTGGCCCATCCTGAGGCAGGCTGAGATTGATGCCTGTGATCCAGCTGTGCTGATTTACTCTCTGCACCCACAGGGGTGTGGGAGATTACCCGGTGCTCTGCTGGGGAGGACGAGAGGCAGACAGAGAAAACAAGAGAGAAAGAGAGAGAGAGAGAGAGAGGAGGACGGATGTCATGTGGTTGATGAAGCCCTGTGGGTCCTCTATTAGTACTCCATCTTCTTGTTCCAGACCACACCTTTCATTACCTCTCAATCTAATTGTTCCACAAGAAGCTGGTGATCACCATTTATTCTTCTCTTACAGTTGTCAGGTCAAAATTTAGCCTGACTCAAATATATTTGGCACTTTAATGCAATCTGGAAATTAAAATAGAGAACAGGGAGTGAAAACGAAACTGTGTTGTTGCCTCCTTAACCAAACTGCCATCCAGTAAGACAAAAACATGTCTCAGTGGACCACCCCCTTGTGATAGCAGAAACAATCTATAGTTGTTATCTAAACATTGATTTCAACATTATCCTCTTGAGGTCATCTGCATTCAGCCAACAGGGACAAGCATCCTAAATTTACCTTGTCTGGCCCCTCTTCAGCCATCGGCCTCAAAATGAATGCAGCGATTGATCACAGGTCATGGGTGAATGATAACACTATCACTGGAGCAGCTGACATTGCACTACAAGTATTGCATAGCACTGAGAGGACTGAGCCCATGACATCTAATGTATATCACTGAATTAAAAGTAGAGTCAGATAAAAGGAAGTGGCTCTACATTACTATGTAATCTGGAAACCAAAAAAACAAAACAGTGATTATAATTTAAAGAGTAAATAAAAGCTTACCTTTTCTTTCATTGGAAAGATTGCAATGTAAGAGCGGGAGGCTTCAACCCCCCATGAGAAAACTGGCTGAAGCTGAATGATTTATTTATTATAGGTTAGTTGTTCTTTCAGTCACATTTATTTATTGTTTGTTTTGCATTGCTAGCATTAAATGCAGCTTAATCTTTCCATTTTAGAAGTTAAAGATAAAAAAAGTCAGGTTTTGTTTTGAGCATTTATTGACACTTTAAATCTCACTGTCTGCCAGAGCATAATCTCACTGGCTGCAAAGAAAATGTACTTTTTCCTTTGAGAGTTTTACTCCAGTGAGTTTTATGCACTGAATTTATGGTTTTAGAAAAAAACAAGCTGACAGCATACTGCCTTCCCTGCCCATTTCACCTTTAACAAGATTGATGTTGGCACTGATATACCGTAGCTCCTTGGAGGCAAGGTTGCACATGAATACTGAGTTGCATGTTTACATGCATATTGTATGTGTATGTGCACTGAATGCCCGTCTGCGTTACCACTTTGCTTCAGAAACGTATGTATTTAAGCATATCAGTGGCAAAGGAATACCTTTGCTTTTTTATTCAGTAAAGACAGAGATCTGTAAGGGCTTTTATTGCCTTTGAGGAGGAACTCAGTGGTTCATCTGTGGCCCGGGGGTCATTGATTAGGTGGCAAAAGGAACAAATGACTTGCTGGGACTTGCTGTGTGCAGCCATTATAAGGCAAACACCACCGCCACCTGAAATCTACAGCTGGCTTCAACTCTGCTATGTCCCCTGTGCATCTTGGTGTGGTTTAGTGCCAAAGTCTGACATGAAGGTGACTGAACTGTTTGCTCAAAGTTTCAAGCCATCGGACATTTTAGACAAAATCAATACATAGCAATTCTTCCTATGTTTGCACATAATGGGTGCTGCAGTTAACCAATGGGTACATTCCCATGAAGCCATAAGCATAGCAGCACACTCAAAAATAAGGGCACTGCCCTCCGAACCCACACCAACCCTACCATGCTGTCCCAGTTTCCCACTGACATCCACAGTGGTTATACCAGATATTTTAATCTCCCTCTAAGAACCGACAGAGTCAAGATGTTATTTACTTGAACACACTGAGTGCAGTTATAGTAAATAAAGATAAATGCAGAGCCATAATGGGCTCTGAGAAAATGCTATTTGCTGGGTCTCTAAAAGACAGCAGATTGAATTGTTTTACCAGACTGGCTTTGCTACTATAAACAATTTTTCAATTTCCATGCTAAATTGCACCGGCCAGACAAAGTAACGTAAAATGAAACACATAAACAGAAAATCCACACAAATAGGTGTTTGTCTAAATCACTAAACCACTCAGAATAAAATCCAAAATAAAGTGCTCTTTACCTACAGTGCAGGTATTTGCTCTGTTCACAGTTTGCAGCACGTCAGTGGGCAATTCCGTCTTTTGTACCTTGCCTAAAAACCTTAAATGACTGTACACATTTTCAGTGTTTAATTATCATTAATTCTGTATTTGTTGCCTGCAAAAAAAAAAAAAAAAAATTCAAAATTGAAGCTTTTAATTATACTACTTCAAAAAAGACAATTAGCAAAATGATCTTAAAATGAACGTATTCTATTGTTAATTAGAAATTACTTTTCCTAATAGATTTCCAAGTGCCTTTAAAATAAATAAATAAGTATGCATTTCTTTCGTAATTTGCCTTCTGCTCTTTCAGTAAAAGCGGAAGCAGCTAAAGTAATCAATCAATTAGGAGATTATAATTAACCAATAAGAGCATATCAACATTCCAGCATGTGCAAAACTCTGGACTGCGTACAAGATGGCAGGTGAACATTTTGGCTCATTTGGGGAATTATCTGTACAACACACACATTAAGTGGATGCCCTTTATCTGAATGCAAAGGGTCAATACAAGTGTGACATTTGTAGCACCAGTAGAGGGCATTAACAGGTCAAGAGAGTGAAGACTAAATACAGCTGGACAGCTGACCTCAACATTGACTTCAAAGATGGACACGAATGATTCGCAATCGGTGTGCGTCTATGTTTCCAATAATGCAATAAGCAATGTTTTGTTGACATC
Source organism: Remorina albescens (assembly GCA_034769265.1). Taxonomy (NCBI): domain Eukaryota; kingdom Metazoa; phylum Chordata; class Actinopteri; order Carangiformes; family Echeneidae; genus Remorina; species Remorina albescens. Next base: position 6,081,639 of record CM068497.1, on the reverse strand, counting down.
AACACAAAATTTAATATGTTTGGACCTTGGTCTTTAATTCAGGTCTCTCCAGTGGCATACTGTTATAAATGTTTTGTTAAATTATGTAAATAATGGCTTGATTTGTTTTACAAGTTTAAGTATTGTGCTGTTTCTTTTTTCTTTTTCTTTTAAATTAAAACAACCAAAGTGAGTGAAGATATGTGCATGAATTATGTAAATAAGAGTTGCATCCAATTTAAAGCCAGTCAATTTCAAATCCAGTATATAACAGTGATATTATTCATGTATTTGTCAATTTACCCAGCATGCCATGTCATGTAGTAATAACAAAACACGTCATCTTCATTAACATAAGATGCAGAAGAGAAGGTAGAGATATTATGGGGCTTTTAAATGAGTGGAAAACAGAGATCCATTAGGAGGGCTGTAAACATGTCCTTCACTTCAGGATCCATTCATGTCCACACAAAATCCCCCCCGTTCAAACTCCCTTCCTGCCCATTAATGGACTTCTTGACACGAGGTTTAGGCTTCTTAGCCGCTCTTTAATCTGCTTGTGCTGCCCCAGTTTATGGGGTAAGGAAAATCAAATAAACAAATGGTTATCTGACTAAATTAGAGCACAGGCGACTCTTCCAAGTACTAAGTACGGCGTTATCCATCACGTTTGAGTCTGTTTTCCCTCATGTGTCTTGTTTATTCAGTTATTATTTCAGAAGGAACACTTTTGTTCTTTACTGTTAGATTGCAGTTTAATTTCTGCTTAATGTGTAATTTGGAATAATGGCATTCAATAAAATTTTAGGTCGTCTGGTAATTGCTATTGCACAGGATTTGCATCATCCAAGCACTCGAGTATGTGTCTGTATTTTGATATCTGCAGTTACCATTGTGAAAGCGCTTGAGCATGAGGGTTATCAAAATGTTGTATTGGTTTTGCTTTGAATCAGTACACTGCGTTTCTGTGTCGCGCCCATGTATTCATATCTGTGTTCGTGTGACAGTCGGAGGATGTTTGCTGTTATTCTTGCAGGCGTTCAGAGCAAATATCAGTGTGTCCCAGCTGAGAAGGCATTACAGACTGTTGATTTGAGCGACTCTCGGGACTCACTACCATAATCTGCGTCTGTTTTTAGGTGTGTTGTACAGGTGGCTGCCGAGGAGAGGAAGGCTGCTGGGGAATTTGGTTAATTAAGCAGAGTAAACAGCAGATAACTGCAAGCCATCCTAGTGGGACCACGAAAGCCTCACACCCCAGACATCATCCAAATATCTTAAAAACATACTAATAATTTTTTCCTTCCTTCTTTCCATTCTTTGTATTTTTTAACATTTTTTGCAAAAGAAATGAAAAAAAATTTATTCACAGATTGCTGCTTTTGGGATTAAGAACTCCTTGATGATTCACTATGAGCAAGTGAGCTGTCATCCGTGACCAGATTCCATCCTTGGAGTGGAGGAGGTGGTTGTTTTGTTAACAAATAAAATGCTGCATGCCACACAGATGGCACAATTTATTTAGTGCACCAAAAAAGTGGTTCTAATGGGGCCAAAGACAGCTAACATTCAAAGGTAAAAATAAACATTGCGTGTGTATATTTGTATGCAACTATGTGGGTGTGGAATCACACTTAGTCATCTGCTTTTTGGAGTTAAAAATCATGTTACAGTAAGTATATAGCTTATTGTTTAAAACATTGTCACTGTTGAGATGAAGAAAAAAAATATTGCCTTTGGGAAAATATCTGAAATTATCCTTTTGTCTCAGTTTGTCTCCCAGTTGGCTGTCAGACTTTGACTGGCAGCAGACTGGCATGGAGATGCAGAGTAAAGAGACTGTTACAGAATAAGGACCACGCCAGCAACAAAACTGATGTTGACATTTGAATGTCGGTTTTCAAGCTGCTTGCTATTTACAATCTAGCCAGGCAACTGACGGTAGCAGCTTTTGTTTGGTAGCTTGCTATGAAATTGAAAAAAAAAAAACAAAGATTGGAGTGCCTGGAACCTTGACTAATATTTACTACAGATATAGTTAACTATAGTCAAAGAGAGTACGGATTTTAAAGAGATTAAACCTCTGACAACCTTTTTCAGTTGTCCTACACCATCTAATGATAATAGGGAATACCAGGTTTTGCTATGGAAGTACATGATGTACTACATGACAACAGTGTGCAGTAAAAATTTCTATTTGTAGCGAAATTAATCTCTATGAAATGAATATAGGCTTCCATGAGGCCATAATCTGTGTCCTATTACTTTCATAACAATGGATGGCTCCTATGTCATTGCATTGAGATATTATCAGGTTATCATTGTAAAAATGTAAGACCGTTCTTTGTGTCATAGTGTTTAAGCTACAGTATCAAATGCATTATCTCCAACTGAAATAGACTCTGCACTGTGTTCCTTTGATGGCTTTATTTTTCATATCTGTAAAAGGACCGTGGTCCATTTTTGAAATACCTTGTGCATCAAAAGAAAAGAGGACATATCATCAAATCATGGCCGAAAGTAAAAACATTTCATCATACAATAACCTGCCTGTGTAGGAATTTTGGACAATCTTTATGGTTATCAAATGAAAATTTTTTTATCTGAGTAATACAAACATTCACACAAATGTGTTTGAAATGGATAATTTTTTTGTTCATGCCTGGATGCTTGGCTGCTTGGCTGCCATATCATTCTAAAGTTTTCAGGAGCCTAAATCAGAGACTCTGAAAATTTTTGCTGGCATCATGTTAGGTTGAAAACTCAGTGGCACTGCACTCTGTATGGCAGAAATTGCAGGAATGGAAACTCTTTCTAAAAATGATACAGACCGATGTTGGCCCCCCCGATTCTACTTCTCAGTCAAACTGTTAACCCTAACCTACGTGACCTTTTTCCACCCTAAAACAACTCCAAATCTATGTCCCCCCCGCCCCCCCAATGTGCCCTGGATGCCTTTAATCACGTATTACTTTTGACAACAACTGTTTTTACAGGTGGCCATTGCTCTTTGCAGTATTTTCTGTAAGCAGCCAAGGGCAAAGCAGACAAACTCTTTCCTATTTACAGGCCCATGACCAATATGGGAAACTATGTGATCGTGACCATGAAAGATTATTTCTAGGATGGAGCTAAAACTCAGGCCTGTACAGAGATGCTTTATGAATTTATTTCAAGAGCACCACTGTAAAATGAAAATATCTTAGTGTGGATAGATGGGGATTTTACATTAACTGTGAGCAAAGGGAACTTAGTATATAGTGTCCATTTACCTGCAAACCACATATATTAGAGAAACTGACAATTACTGCCACACTTGAACTGCTGGAGGCCAAACGAAAATAATTTTTCTCATTAAAGAATTCAGTTCGGCCTATGCCTCGCCCTCTCCTCGCCTCTCCATCCCATCACACCCCACCTTATGTGACACTAGGCCTTGGGGGGCTGGACCCCCCAATTTTAATCACAACATAGACATCAAGGGCTTGGGGGAGTGCATGGTGAGACTCTGCTGCCTGCAAACGGCAGGGCTCCCACGCCATGTCTGCCTCCCCCAATTTCACCATCACATCTACACTCACACACACAACACGCACCCTGCACCCATGTTGGGATGGGAGAGGCAGCTGGGGCGGGGCATGGGCCCATTGCTGCCCCTGTCACTGAATGTACCAGTGTTGGGCTGGGGCTCTGAGGCCTGGCGGATGGGGGGGGGTTGGGCGGTTGGGCTGGGCTTGGTTGCGGGCCTTGCCTCGTGCGGTGGGCCCCCAGCTGGTGGTCTTATTGGGCCTGGGGTACCTGGACTATGTCCGCGCCTTAGGAAAGCTTGGCCCCTGTTTGGGTAGAGGAGGATGGGTTTTTTTTTTTTTGGGTGGGCAGCTCTGTCTGGGGGCTGTCTGGCGGTGGGCCTGGTGGCTGTGGTGAGCTGCGGCTCGCCCCGTCTGGGTGTGGGCAGGCGTCGGCCTCGTCGGTGTGTGGCAGGGCCCTTGCTGGGGGCTTGGCCAGGTCTCTGGCCGGGGGTGCTCTGTGCCCCTGGGCTTAGCCTGTGCTGTGTGGGGTGCGCCCGACGGGCCTGGTGTCCTTTGGTTCCCTTGTCTCTCTATGGGCTGCCTCCATGGTGGGGGTTGCAGCTCCCGTGTTTTCCTGCATGTCCTTGCATAGGTTGGACCTGGGGCTGTCTCCTCGGGGGATGGCCTGGGGCTCCCTGTATTCTGGGGGTTGCTGGGTGCCCTGGTGGCTCAGTCCTGAACTGCCTGCTATCCTGGGCCGGGGGTGTGTTGTACCAGCCCCCCACATCAGCTACAGTCAGCTACCCACAGCATCCAATGACAAACCGTAGCATACATATACATACATATACACACATATACACACACATACACACACTCGCACACAAACAAGGTGCACAACTCATTGCATGGAAAATCCTGCGACCAATGCTCTGACTGTTTATGTTGATATTGTTGTTGTTTTTGTTGTCGTTTCTGTACGACCCCCCCGTCTCCCCCATGTTGATAGTGTTGCTGCTGTTGTTGTTTTTGTACCCCCCCTCCTGTCTTCCTTATCCTGTTTCTGTTCTCTCTTTCTATCCACTCCTCAGCTTTACCATCAAACCTCTACCATTAAAGTTAAACGCAGGGGGCGACAGGAGGAGTATGTCAGACTCCTTTTTCACAGAGTAAAACTGTTTCAGCACAACAAGGCACCAGGAACATTCATACTGCCTGCCCCAGCTGATGAACAGAACAGGTTAAAAAAAAAAAAATCAGTATGCATTTGCCAGACAATTCTCACCATTTATACCACAATTCATCCATTTGTACTTGGGTATATATCGCTTCAATTATTGAGCCCAATAATTCATCATCAAATAATTGCAACGGTAAGAGCTCTTACCATGCACATGTGGTCAGCAGCTCAGGCTGCACGATGGCCAGCATCTTATCAAGGGCCCAGGGTGAAGCTTCCGCTCTATTTTCCCATCTTTATCAGGACCACAGTGAATGTGCTCACCAGGCTGTGAAATGAAAATCATTGATAGGCCGTCTTTCAGCATCAAAGTACACCCTTCCTTTACCCCTTCGTGCCCCATCCACAGGCATATTGAAAGCAATAAAATATGACAATCCTGCTATATCATCCTGGTTAGACTTCCCCATAATTGCATTAAACCAATCATACTTCATTTTACTTGGGCTGTTCACCCCCCCTCCCCTGGTGAAAATATGGACAGTGATATATTTGTTCATATCACAGTGGTAATGAGAGGACCATGGTCTCCTCTGACATGACACAGTGACCCAAATATAAGATATATAGACTTGAAGGTACAACTGTGGACTTCCCAGAGACAGGACTGTTTTCATACTTTAGAAGGAAATATTTCTATTCTATTCATTTGAATAATCAAAACTATTCACTTTAGATTATCCTGAAAAGTCACAGTAAAAACTTTTTACTTAAAAGCTTATTTTCACAGGAAGGACCACACAAAACAGAAACTGAAATAACACAAGATGCAACAACAGTTTGACTTGGTTTTGGTCTGTGCTTGAGGATGTGTGTGGTGCATCAGCAGAGATCTGAGTTTGATTTATTGTGGCACTACAAAGAAAGTGGCAGACATCCAGAGCAATGTGGGCAGGGTTGATAAGTGTAACGCGGCCCAGGTTACGCTCTGACCGTGCAGTCAGGCTGCGAGATTTGTCGGGATTACCAGTGAGGAAATGTTGCCATAGGGACAGCGGCGGGAGCACGGGGTGGCCCTGAAAACATTCAGCAGGAGTTTCATATAGATTAGACATACATGACCACTGTCAGCGGTGCCAAAGCATTAATGGACATTTTGAAAGAGGATTAGAAAGGGAATCCCTTTGCTCAGTTTCTGGTGAAGGATTTTTCAGGGAAATTACTTTTTATTCATTTTTCTGCTGCACATTACAGTGTTGTTCTGGGGAGATGAAACTTGTAAACAGGCTTATGAATGGCTTACTCTCCACGAGTGTGCATTCCATGGTGTTTAATTCTTTCTACTGCTGTTTTAATATACAGCTATCTCCCTTACGTTCACTCGCAATTTGAAAAAAATAGGTTTAAAATAATGTGTCATAGTCTCAGCTGAGTAAACAACTGCTGCAAATTTATCCCATCTAATGTTTGAGCTTACATTAACTGCACTTCTATTCAGTAATCTCTACTGTGTACATGGATGAGTTAATTTTTTTCCCCCTCATACATAGACAATTGCATGGTTTGGGAAGTTGAAAGGTTTTTTTTCCACATGCATTAAAGCAAATAACAAAGTCCTCTTACAATTTGGAGACAATAATTAAAAAAATAAGACACTTTAGACTTGCACTTTTCACCTCTTGCTGCAGTATCTGACGGGCGATTCTCCATTTTGTCTTCTGTTCACACTGTTCTGAATTAGAAAAGCAATAGACAACTTGTACCTTGCTGTTTTTGTCACGCAAACCCCGATTTCCTTTGCCCGATTTGTCACATTTGTACTATCATGCCACTGTGATGAAGTTTCTGTGCTCACCTTGTGAGCATGGGAACACGCAGCCTTCATCTAATCAAGTAGACTGACAGATGCTTACATAACAATACATTTGCACAACTGTGTACACAACATTGATTGGGCAATCAAAGTCTTTGCCCTCTTTTTTTTGTGGATTTTCAGGCTGTATTCATTTTAGTTTTTGAAAGAGTGGCAAAAACCTTTTATGGGAAAAAAAATTAACACAAATCTTAAGAACTGAACTGTGTCCGTATCTGTGTTCACTTCACCCCACATATTTGATATTTTCATCTCACTTAGGAGGCTGTTGCTGCACTTCTTATTAGCACAAAAGAAAATGTCTCACTGGGGTGCTAGCTCTGCTCGATGCCTCCAGTCTCCCTGTCTCTAATGAGGAGACTTAACCAAGAAAAGTTTGTGTGTACATATTTTTGTGACAACACATGGTAGAGAAAATGAAGATTTGAGTGCAGCCATACTCATGATTTTATATCTGTGTTGATTTGTCAATTACAGTAACATAATAACTGATGAGTTGCCTTTATAGAGTAATCAGTCGTGCTGGGAGATTTACATGTAGAGACTTACAGAAACATCCATAACAACCATCCACACTCACGTGACAATTTAGTCTAACATGTCCTTTGACTGTGGGAAGGAACCAGACTATCATCATGTTACTTACTATGGCATTTGCTGCAGAGGTGATGACCTCCTACATGACACCGGGGGTCACTGATCATCCATGAGAAGTATAAAATGCCCCGAGGGGTTGTTGGGCATTTTTGTTCACAGTGTTATTTAATGTGGCTTTTTTTATATTGAAATTAGGCCACAAAGCTGCGATCCAGTTTTATCACGGACAGCAACAACAGATTTTGTGTTAATTGATAGAAAGTATGGCAGTACAAGTTAGTAAGAAAAAACTACAAGCAAAACCAATTACCAGGCTTTCTTTCTTTCTTTCTTTTTTATTTATTATTTGATTGTTTACTTATTAATGTGGATTCTTCTCTCATGCTGTGCAGTTGCAAAAATTTTTCTTTGCTTCATTACATATTCCATACACAAGATGAGAAACATCATTAGGCTACATGCAAATATGGAGACAGCAGCTGCTAACAATGCCCATTTTTCCCGATGCTAACAAAGATAGGTCAGCTGTGAATACATCTGAACCCCCAGAAAGGGTGCATTACATTCAACACATCTGTGCATCCCAGGAAATGCACAAAAGCCACGTCTGTCAATATGTGATTTGTTAATAATATCATATAATGCATTATAGACACAAGAAACAAACAGCGGATGTTGACTTATCCTACAATAGGGTATTCATTATGCAGACACGGAAACCATCAATGATGGAATGCAAGAGGGATGCAAAGGCAACACGGGCCACGGGTCCCCACTGTAATCTCACACAGAATGGCAGCAGTGACAGAATGAGTTTTCTCCCCATTGAATAGTGACACGGCTCTTTGTGTCTTTTTGATTTTCTCTGTTTTCAGATGATGTGTTGGGAAGGAAGGATCCCCTTTGTGTCAAGTCACAAGACTTAAAAGCAAAGTTGGATATGGGTGCATTTATGTTGTGTTTTTGTGTGTGTGTGTGTGTGTGTGTGTGTGTGTGTGTGAGAGAGAGAGAGAGAGAGAGATTGAGTGAGAAAGAGGAATAGGTACACAATGCACAAAACTGCCTGGATCCATGCTGTTCTATAATACCCTGCACAAACAATTGTTTCTTGAGAAAAATATATCATCACTGTAGCTAGGTCTGTTGACAGTTTGTTGAAAAAATTGAAGACTGAACAAGAAGAAGGCAAGATTCCTCTCTCTCCCCCCCAATAGAGTTTGTTCTGTGGAGCACACTCTTTTGTCTGCAAATAATCACCAATGACTGCTTTCAAACATTAATTTCAAAAGACTGCTGAATGCACAATTTATTATTTAGCTCCATGCAATTTGGGTAGTGTTAGTGAGTTAAATCATTACTGATTTTCTTGTAGTTTCTGAATTACTCAGTCATTGTTCTAATCTCTTCATGGACAGGGCGGTATATCTGGACACTTACACCGAGTGACTTCTCTGAATTTTTGTGCCGGCCAGGCAACATAGACTCAGTCTGTCTGAGCTGCTGTGCAGACACAACCACAAAGAATACAAGAAACAATGACCTTAAAACAACCACAGAATGTGTGAGTGTACATTGTTGGTTGTTAGAACTCTTTTGATTCTATGTCATTAAATCCAAACCAACAGTCCATGTTAGCAGCTCTGCAGGGCTGCACATTGGCACCTTGGGAAAAATTCTTATTGTCACAATAACACTGCTAATGTGCTAATATTAAACAGGTATGGGGTATAGGTTTCTCTGCAACTGTTAGCAGGTGGTGGCTAATAAGCACTAAACACAAAGCCCAATTGCAGCTATGTCATTAATTTGGTCAGCATTTAATCATAAATAAGTTATTCTAAAAAAAATAATAATTTGACCTGATTATAGTTCTAAATGAAGGAAAGTAATCATCACATTACAACTCACCAAAGGGAGTGTGAGTTTTCCTAATTCAATGGCAGTCCATCCATATTCAAGGTGGCACGGAAAAGTCGGTTGGTCACCACAGTCAAAGGGATAATCCTCCGAGAACCATCATGACTGTAAAACAATGAGTAAGAAAATATATATATATATATATATATATATATATACACACACACACACACACACAAAAAAAAAAGGTAAATTTTATTTAAACAGTTTCAACTCCCAAACAATTCAGCCCCCACAGTCAAGTCAGCATATAAATCCTGTCACATTCACTATTGATAAATTGAACCGAACATACAATGAGGAGAAATGTATAATTCAACACAAAGCAGGCTAGTACGGATTTGTCAAGAATTTAAGCCAAGTTACAGTTAGATAAAGACTTAACAATCATTATTATACATATGTGTTTTTCAGTACATTATATCATGTTGTTTCATGCCTTTGTTAAAAGATGAAATACTATTTTTTGTTGTCAAGAACAATAAGTAGATGCATGTTTCACCAAGGGCATTCTTAATCTCGCCGTCACAAGAGTTTACAATTTTCTTGTATTAATTGAAGCTGCTATAAGTGGGACACGTTTGAAAGTGATGATATTTTAATATGCTCAGTGGAATAAGCTTCTCTCAAGAAAGAGCTGTTATTTTCTCAAAGATCAATGTCTTATTTATTCCCTGACATGTTTACAGCACCTCAACCCACACAGCAAAATGTTGACATATGTAATAGCATTCTTAAAAAAATAAATAAATCTGTGACCAGGTGGCTAAAGATAGAGATAGTGGTTCTTCATATTCAGTTATGATTATCAATCTGAACATAAACAGGAAATAAGGCAAACATCACACAATCCATGTCTAAAATTCTTAGGACCTCAATATTCAGTTTCCTTCTGAAAACATTTGAATGGCAATAACGCAGGTCCAATACATAAGTCCCAAGTGCTCTTAGTGGGATGCATTAACCTCAAAAACACAAAAGTGAATCTGAGAAGTTGCTAAATTTGCCAAGTTTCATGTAAATGAACTCCCAGGGGAATTTCCCTTGAGTCTGTATGCAGAACAGAGAATGATTATATTTAACCATGGAAAAAGTTCCTCTATGTAAGCCAGTCATCAAATTCTCTGTGCACTCCCCATTAGCTATTGTTTTACTCTGTCGCATTTGTTTTTATACCTGTTATTGCCTGTCATCCACTCCATCACTGAGCCAGGACTTCAGATGCCTGCAAGTCACAGTTTGTTCCCTCTTAGAGGCAAAGAACTGAAAGGAAAGAGAGATGCAAGAGTGCAATGGAGGTAATTGATACCTGACTTTGCATACCAGTGACTGTGACTTTCAGGACATTAAGGAGATGAAAATCCAAGTCTCCTTAGACATTACCAAATAGGCAACCAAAATAGAATCATAACAGCACTGGTGTTCTTAAGCAAGACTTGTTTTTGTCTAGCAACTTAGATTGTGAGGATGTATTGTTGTTTCTCTGCAAACAGAAGGTGCAGGTTTTATTACTATGCAAAATTATTTTTACTTCACCAAAATGACTGAAGGTATTCTGATAGACTGAGCAGTACTCAAAGCGTGTGCACGGTGAGGTCATTTCAAGGAAAACTAAACACAATTAAGACTCAGCATTACAATTAAATCAGCTTCACTGCAGACAACTAAACTTGAACAAGCAACATCCCCAGAACAGACAGACTTGACTGGTGAAACTAATTATAACATGGAAATGGAAAATCAATGTAGTCAATAATGGTAAATTAAAAACAGCAACAGGCACAAACCTAACATTGTCAGTAAAGTTTTCCATTAGCAACATGAACCATTTAAGCAGGTGACGCAAGTAAACAAATTAAATTACATAAACATACATTGTCACTGACATCGATGGATGGGTGCGCTTTCACTTCATCCTTTGAATGAGCACATAGTTAGCTTAGTTTAGGACTACAAAATGTGACTGACCTTAAAATATAAGGTGACTGAAGGTGACTCACAGCAAAGGCATCCATTTTGTTCCTTCCTTAGTCATGTTGTTTTTTTTAAATTTAACTTAACTTCTTCAGAAGCCAGAAAATAGATAAAAAGTTAAGTAATCGCAGTTTCCAGGTATTTCCATTCACGGCGGCTTTACAGGTAAACCGTAATTCTCGTTAAGTCTAGTCTCGCGACATTCACGTAATTCTTGTAAAATCTCGTCCCGCGAGATTCAACTTTGAGGAATATCGACGAAAGCATTTTGCGTTTCCATGGTTTCTAATGTTTCGTGGTCATGTGACCCTCTACGTCATGTCCGACAAGGTCTAAAAGCGAACACATTATTTCCATTACACTTTTGCGATATAAATTTTTATCGACATGTCTGAAAAACCACCTCAGGAAAGCGTAAAAACTTTTTTGTGGTATTTAGGGATTTTGTTTATCACGATATTTAGGTTTTGTGCATTTCTAGTTGACTTAATAACTGTCTCTTCCTGTCCAAGAGCAGCTGGTTTTTTATAAACTTAGTTTTTGTTGTCTTATTTGACCTGTTTTAGTGATGTTACGATATCTTTTCAGAGCACAGTGTCCTCGAGATCTCACAGTTTTCTTCACGCTGTTTTTTTTTTTTTTTTTTTTTAATACTTTAGCTCAAATCAAAGAAAATCCAAAGTGTGGACCTTCTTTAGTTAGTATTTTGAACACAGAGCTCATCATTTAGTTTTATTTTGTACTGGATTTTTACACATTGTTTTTGGAGCCTTCAAGAAAAATATAATATAAAAAGTGTGTACAACTTGTTCCTCTTCTTTTCTTCCTCTTTGTCAGGTGAGATCTATGCTGTCGACACCAAATAACTCAGGACCGCCGAGGTGCAGCCATCTGGGATTGTCTTCGGGGTTCCACAAGTGACAAAAAATCTTGCAAATACAATGAACCTCCTACTGAAAATTGTGAACCACCCCTTTCATGTGTACTGGGGCAATTTTATGATTTCCCATTTGATATCAGCTTGGGAATGATGGGTTAGGTAGAGGAGCATTTGTGGGGTTTGTGTTCGTTTTTCTTTTCTCTTCTCCAATCCTGCCCACCTCGCTCCTGCTCGGAAGCTCCAGAGGAGCAGGTGGCTTGGCATCACCCTGACAGCGCAGTTTCAGCCTGTCTCTTTGGTTTGCCATCCAATCCAAGATGAACTGTTAGCCCTGTATAAACACAGAACGTGGCATACCAAAATTAGGCATTAACAATCTGAGGGCAATATTGAACAGGAATATGAAAACCCACCAAGATGTGCCTCAATCTGGAAACAGGATCCCACAGCAGGAGTCCCCCTCCAGGGACAGAGACCATTAAAATGTGACAGAGAAAACAAACACATTTGTTTTGCACAGTTGGTGTGAAATGCCTTTATTTATTTTATATTAGCTCTAGGTGAGCTCAGGATGTGCAGAGTTTTCTCTGTGATAATTTAAATTTTCTTTCAAGAGATTTTGAAAGCTTTGCACTGGCCACATCTGCCAGTGCAAAGCTTATTCATTTTTCTGCTAACTTAAACATACTAACGTAACCCGCCAGCATCCATCAAGTCTTTTTGTAGAAATGTACTTTACCTACAGCTTCCAGCAGGATCCTCTGTAATGACATCACACATCTTTTTTTTTTTTTGATCTCTTTAATCAAAATAACCTCAAACAGTTTTCCTCAAAACTGATTTGGTAAACATTGCTTTTTCATCTATGTCCTTCAGCTTAGACAAGACCAAAGCCACAAGAGGCACTGACAGACACTCTTATGTTCTAGCATATGCTGTGTGCACAGATAGTGGCCATTATCTCTCCCCTGTGCCTTCTAACAGGGCTGGCAGTTCCTGACTTTGGTGTGTTCAAATGAGTTAGTGCTAAGTCGCACTCTCGTGAACTCATTCATTTATTCAGTCATTCAACCAAGACTTTGGGGGAAATGGAAGGAACGGGGGGAAAAAACAAGCATCCCTTTGTTTTAAGATCTAAGAAGTTTATGTTCTCAATGTCTTACTCACCTCAGACTCCTCCAACAATGAATCCTAAATGTACACAATGAATTGGGTCAACTGTAGCTGTGCCTCAGGAGGTGGAGTTCACTAATAAATGTGGGGATCAATCCCCAGCTCCTCCTAGTGTCCACCTATTAAAGTGGACAAGATACTGAACCTTAATTTGCCTCTGACTGCTGTTCCATCAGTGTATGGGTGTGTATGTGTACGTGTGGTAGAAGTGCTCTGTACATATATATATATAGAAAGTCCTATACGAATGTAGGTCTGAATGGTTGAATGTTGCTTGTAGGGAAAAGCACTTTAACTAGTTAACAGCAGAAAAACATTCTGTAAGTGCTGTCCATTTGCCATAATTTGAAAAAAGAAAATACATTCTACCAGAAACGCAATAGTGACTGGATACACAGAATTTACGGGAAAGTTGGTGAGTCACAGATATATTGATGCTAAAAACATTGGGGGACGATCTCTCAGATTTAATGTCTGCCTTGCATAGTTTTTCTAATACATTTACATTTATCTTTGTGGATACATTTATGCTCTAAAGGCAGCTATTGGCAAGTGAAATGAAGACATTCACGAAAACCAGCAAATGAAATGAAACTATTGAAAGATTTCTTGATTTATAGTTGTAATTTCTGTTTTTGTGACACACTAAAAGACTTCAGAGTAACATGACAATGCAGAATTTTAGTTTCTCTTGACAGCAACCAAACAGCATTATTCTGAATGAGCTGCTGGAGAGTGGGTTTTTATTTTTTTTTATTTTTTGGTCTCCTGACTTGTCCTTTAAAATGTTAATAAAAGGCATTTTTTTTATTGGCTTCATCTTGTGTTAAACTTTAAATCTGAGTAAATAATGACACTAACAACGCTCCTGATTCGTCTCTGGATTTCAAAGTTCAGTTACTATGATTCCATAAAACTGCCTGACGAGAGACAGCTAAAATAACACAAAATGAATCAGATGACAACGTGTTAGAAATCGGTGCCATGTTTTGGCATTTTCGTCAGTATTTACCAGTGTCATTATCATACTTCAGAGTCAGTTTGTAATCAGCTTGCTTGCTAGAAAAATGTATCTTTTTAACAGCCTCTATGCGATTGCATTTTACACATGAACCTCATCTCTAGTGTGATCACCTGTCAACACGTCAATCAAGCCGCAGAGCAGTCTTTGAAACAGGTGCGTGGTGTATTAAACATATGGACACATTAGAGCATTTTGAAAATATAAGAGAATATATATTTTCATCAACTTTGAGGCTTGTCATTCAATTTTTCATTATATTAACAGCAATGAGGGAAAATCATGATTTCTTCATTAATTGTTCTGACATGATTGGACTAAACCAACTAAAAATAGAATAAATGAACAAAACATACTGTAGTGAGAGCAACATTGGATGTTATCTTCACATCTGCCATTGCATTTATACAGAATTTACACTTATGTGTGTCACAGCTTTTCCCTGCAACTCCAATATATATTTTTTTCCTTAATTTATTTGTAAATTTAAATTTTTGCTTGAATCTACTGCGGAACCTGTGAAGGTAAGGAGGTAAAAACAAATGCTGCATGTGGAAAATACTGGCAAGTGCTGATGGTGACGGATGACACGTATTGGATGGACACCTCTGTGTTTACAGTTTTATTTCACCATTTTGAGCTTAGCAGTTTTGAGTGAGTCAGCAGCAGCTGACTTTGTGTAAGTGTTCGTGAATATATGTGCACTTTTTATGCATTTATCTGCCATTTTGTTTTTACTGAAGTGTCAGTTAATGTACACATACAAAGCACAGTTATGCACACAAACATAAGCTAATGCAGCTCCCTTTACTGACAATATGCTCCGTGCACATGTTAACAGCACAGTGCAAAGTAACTCACACGGCAATATTTCACACACAATATAAACTTAAAAAAACCTGTGTGAGGATTATAACATTTACTCTACATGGATTGTAAAGATAAATTGTGGTCATCATGATTTTTATCACTTCATATAACTACAGAATAACCCAGCAAAGAGCAGCGTTCACATCAGAGGTGGTTATTGGTGTACGTTTCTCCCATTCAAATGCTCCATTATCTCTTCAGATGAAGTGTCAGGTAACCCCTTTGGTTGTTCTGAGAGGAAACATTTTCAATATATATCAGTATACTTAAATTTTTTTCTCACAAGACCGACCTCACCTGGTTTACTTCAAGTTGCCTTCTGCCTTATTTGATTGACAAAAAAATGTGTGACGTAATACATTTTTTACAGCTTTCCACAAACAACAAACAACCAAAAACATGATTTAAATTGTTCACAAGAATCCCAATAAACTATTTGTCTATTTTGATTCTCTTTCTGTGAATAAAAATATTTCATTAATGAAAACTGTGTACAAGTAGTCGAGTATTTTCAGTCGACATGTGTTCCATTCACACGACACAGGCTGAATTTTGCGTTTCATCTAGAATACTGAAAATATTAAAACCAGCAGCCTGATGTTTATTTTGAAGTTAGTAATTTTATGCACACACAAACTGAAAATCGTCAGTTTCACAATTAAATTCAGCTGAAGGAGGAAGCGCACCTCCTGAAAACTGAATGTAATTACAATTGCAAATAACAATTTTTCATCCACAGCTTTTGATTACAGGTGCCCTCTAGTTGATTTTGTATATGAATATGTCTTTGCTTTTTATGAAATACTGGCCAAAAGTGGATACAAAAAGGACTGCTCACACAGTGTGTGATTATTCAGAATCAACATACTGAATTTGTGTAGCACATGTGAGTTATAATTAGAGGGGACTACTTCCTGATTAATAATCTTTGTGGATCATGTCGTGTGCCATGCACGTATTTTTGGCTTTCTCTGCTGAAAACTGAGCACAAGTGACTGTAAAGATTTCAAAAACAAAGCAGTCTTGGCACGATGCGTGTGTGTGTGTGATTAATTATGTGTAAGAGAAACAAAGAAAAATGTGGGGAACAGAGATTAGAAAGAAAAAGGCGATGGAGAGGAAGGAAGGGAGATATAGAACAATCATATTAGGGAATTGGGGTACAACAGTGTTGCTACGTGCAATGAGGTGCCCCACTACAGGTTGGTTCCAGGCGGTGAAATGATAGATGAAAAGGAGAAACAACAGTAGTCAATTATAGCAGTGCATGATTAACCTAAACTAATTAAGACCTCTGGGTAATGGAGGGAAAGGAAACAGTTGCTGTCCCTTCCCATTTACAGTGTGAACTCCCAGTATGGAATCCGTGCTGAGGCCGCCTTTGTTCTCAGCGTCTCAGACCTAAATCCAGTTGAACAGCTGCCATCTCTGCTGTAACGCTCCCTTCCCATCTCTCTGCACAACTTATAGTATATTTCAGGATGTATGATCATGTATATCACTGCATCTTTGAATTTCTGACTTCGTAGTAGAAGTGTTACCTTAAAAGATTGATGCTAGATCTAAACAGGGATTATTTAGCTAGAGCCAGTAGTTGGTTAGATTAGATTAGCACAGATAATGTTACAGACCTTCCACTAACTTCAAGTTTTTGGCTACAGTGGGAAATTGATCAAATTGCCTTTTGATTCCTGGGTGAAAAAACTCCCTCTGCATTACTTGCAGGTGGTGAATATGCAAATTTAACCCCCCTGGTGTGACACCTTTCATTTCACAAATCCTGTAAAGAGACTTTGCCACTAGTTCTACCTGAAACACAGCGGCTGCACTGTGCTCAGCAAAAAAATGATGAGTGATATGCACCGTTGAAAGTTAAAAAAACAAAGAAACAACACAGTCACTAACTAAGGTGTCTCACACTTACAGAAACATAATCCTGGAGGCGTGACAGACCAGTTTTACAAGGTTGCACGGCAGCCCACAGCTCACTCTTTTTCCCCGGCATACATCTGTGTGTGTGTGTGTGTGTACGTTGTGTTCAGGATGCAGTGACAGTGCAGTTATCTAAACAGAAAAGTAAACTCAGTTACTGTGTAAAAGGAAGCAACACTTTTTTTTGTGGGTTCACCTGCATTAAAAACATGCTAACACTGGCTAATTTTGGTGTATGAAAGATATGAGTCAGTTTAAGAAATAGTGGCAGGAAAACAAAATCAATCGAATCTCATTTTATTCATCTTCTAACTTTGGGGAAGATCACTGTCACTTCAATATTGTTAGTCAGAATATCAAGACAGCCTCTCGCAATGAAAACACTCCTGTAATCTATCAGTGCAGACAGAAACACAAACAGTCTCTCACTTTTTTTTCCCATTTTCTGGTGCATGAATAAACTACAACACACTTCAACACACTGGCATGCTGATTTTAAATGAATGTTGGTGGAGGAGATGGAGGAAGACAGAGCCGCTCTCACAGTCCCTGTCATACTCGGACTGACTTGTCTATAAGGCGAGGGAATGAAGCATCCTGTCATGCTAATTGCACTGCTGCACTTTTATGCTGCTTCACCACAGTGACAACTCTTCCTGCTGGGTATCAGCTGAGGAATGTCGATGCTCCAAGTACAAGGGCTCGTTGCAAAACAAGATGAGAGCAAAAACTACATGCCTCTTGGTCCACTGCTTATTCAATGGATCGTGGGACAGTCAGAGCCAGATGAGTGTCAAGGCAAATATATTTGCATTAATGAAACAAAACAAGAAACCAGAGAAATTAGGACCTGGAGGCAGATGCATAAAGCTGTGTAGATTCAGATGACTAAACGACAAAAACAATGTGTAGGCACAAACCCCAAATTAACAGGATGTGAAATAAAAAGGTGTGCAAACTTTTGATTTATTTCCACTCCAACAATAAACCATGAATGGATGATCCAGCAGTTTGTACAACAAAACACTGTCCTTGCCACCAATTATCAGACATGATGCAGAAAATAATGCCAAAAACAAAGATGTATTTGTGGTTTGGATTTATAACGGAAGCTCATCAGTGAATTTTAGCACAACACCAACTGTTCAGTACTGCTTCAGTTTAAGATTTATTTGTCAGGACTAGATATATCTTCATTGGGTTAAAGACAAGTGTATGATTTGTACATAATAAAATGTTATCAAAACAGTTTGTAGAATGCCTCACATTCAATGATGAGGACAAAATGTTAAACTAATATTAAAGGAAACATTCAGCGCACAAACAAAATCATTTCACTTTACAAATTGTCAAATAACTTTCGCTGTGTAAACAACAAAGTTTAAAATGATGATAATAAATGTGCGCTCTGAGAAGTTGGTTGTTTTCTTTTTTGTGGAGTACTTTGTTTTCTCTTTATTTTGCATTTTCACTTCACTGTATCTAACTAGAGAGAATGCATGTGTTGCACATATTCTTCCCGCACATTATCCGTTCATAAAGATCAATTTATTAGCATATGAATGTTTTTGTGTAGATACATAATTTATGCATCTTATCTGGAGTCTTTGTGAATTTGTAAATCAAAATCTTAGCAGTTATGTTGGTTCATAATGTCCACTGCAGGAGCAGGAAGTTAGGCTCGCTGGTTGATCAGCCGGATTAGTTTCTGAGACATCGTCTCTTTAATAACTCGGGGTTGCTTGACTAGGTGGATGTGGATCGATGCAGGATTCGCTTTAATCAGGGCGCATTAATAGTCTATATGGACCGTCTCGCAGGTGACCTGGATCCACATGGCTTTGAAGTTGTCAGTGATCTTCACTAGTCATCAATTTATAAGAGTTCATCATTTAGAGAACTCCCCTTGCTCCATCTCTTTGCACTCTGGGAATTGGAGGAGGTTTTTTTCCTGACTGCTTTGGATTTGCCTTAAGAGCCCGCAGGAAGCAAAATGCTTGCATCAGGAAAACTGTTAGGCATTTTTTAATCTGTTTTCTCAGTGTACATATACCACATACACTTGTACGCCCGGGTATATATATGTGTGTGTGCGTGTGTGTAAAGTACAGTCAACCTTATCTAAACCTGCTACAGAAAAAAATATGAAATAAAATATCCCACATTTTAATAAAGATCCAGTTTTATTTCTGCCTCTTGAAACTCTGGTACATAAGGACTTCAGTGGAATGTAGCTCCATATTCGACTTTATGAAATCAGGTCCCTCAATGAACACAACTTTTGTCATATTGTAACACTGTTTCTGTCACTCAAACTGTGGTGCGAAGTATGGCCTAGACAGAAAATCACCATATCTCCACTAATGATAGGGATCATCTGACATTACATTGTCTCAGCTGATTTTGTGCCCCCCCCAAACCAAAAAACCTGTCTCGCTCAGAGCTCTCCTTTGACTTCCCTAATGAACTAACTTCTTATTCAGGTTGAGTCGGCTCCAAATGCCACCTTTTTCACCATCTAATGTCACATTTCCATGTTCAAACGTTGATGTCTAGAATTCAGCTTTTACATGTTAATAGTCTGTGAGGACTAATTAAAGAGAGGCCAGATGTCACAATGTATTGTTATGCATCAAATGTTCAAACCCTTGATATTGGAATTAGCGAGGATGAGAATTGAATGCTAATAATAGATTTGACATTAACACACCATTGATGTTATTGTGATTATAATTTTGTATAATTTAGGCCTTTTATCAAATTATAACACACAAAGAAATTTAGATATTAATTAGTGCTTTATTTATGTTTTTTTCCACTGGTCCAGCTGATCCTGACTGACTATTGATGTCAATGCAGTAAATGACAGTGGACATGGATCCGTGTGTTTTGATCAATTCAGTCCAGCAGTAGTGGATTTCAAGAGAGGCTGTTTATGCATTTCTCAGTTGTTCAGCATAAAAAATGTATGACATTACTAAAACAAATGGACTTGGCCTTTTTTTAGCTACATGGCTAAAATACTAAATTGTAAGCAGGATTAAGGCTCTTATTGATTGTTGCATGTTGTTCTGTGTTGTGATTAAAAAATCAGTTCAGTTCTGTGGTATGATACGGCTGATATAACTGCACAGCAAATATCCTTTCATGTTTAAGAGCCTGTTCAAAATGACGCATGCATGTGTACCTTTTAACTCTCTTTCTCTCAACTGTTTCGTGCTCAAAACGTTTGCAACTCATGTCATTTAACGTCACAGTTGCCATTTTTTGCAGTGCATGACTCCACCTCACTTTTGGCTGACACACACAAAAAAGAAAAGAAGAGGTACAGTGTCTGTGCAGCCGAGACTCTGGAGCCTGCAAGTTTAATAACATTACTTTGGCATCTTGCTTGGAGGATAATTCAAGGCTAATATACTATGTGGATAATCACTAAGGTAAAAAGCCGTGCTTAACATATCACACAAAATGAGAGCAGATACTGATATCTGCTGATTAGTGCTGGAATACAAATAAGAAAATGTTGCGATGTCCTCATCTTACTTCAAACCAAATAAATCACAAACATAAACCGCGAACATTGTCAGTCCATTAAACACATAACAAGCCATTACAGTCGTCTAGCTGGTAACGTGACAGCCCATCTGTTACGTATGTTTTATTTAAGGCGTCCAAATCTCAGTAGTACAATAAATAAGTAACAATAAATAACAAATTCCATACAAACCACATTACATTAATTTATTCATTTGGCTTCAATATGTGTCATTGCATGAGAAACACACGTGCACACACTACACCGCTGCTGCATTTAATGGAAAGATGATGTAATTAGACTTCCATTGACCTATGATGCTAAAAAAAAAATTCTTTGGGGTTTCTTTGTAAAAGTTAAGATATATATATACTTTGTTTGGCTGTAACCTCACATTTAATGAAGTGTAGGTCTTTCGACTCATTTACTAAGCAAAGGTTTATTAAAGAATTTAAAAAAAAACAAAAAAAAAACTACCCCATTTCTTTTATATTCTCATTTAGTACTTCATTAATTAGATATGTTGCAGAGTTTTATCTGCAGGAGTTTAGCCCCAAACATTAGGCACCGAGATGACAAAAAGTGCAATGTGCAGGGTTAAGCTTCATCTAAGGAAACAAGATCAAAGGAGCTTAACATTTTTTTGTTTGTGTATTTATCCTTTCATGTATTTATTGTTATTATATTTTTTGGTTTTGTTTTGGAGCTGGTAGTTATTGGGCTCATGGCTGCCTCGAGTGGAGACTTCCACTAGGTCTCAAATAGTGTATTTTTTAGATGCGCTGTGTGGGACGATGCTGAACAATAAATATTCCAGGGGCTGTATAGATCAAATCTGGCAACCAGAAGCTCCTGTCATGACCAATTAGAAATGCTTTGTGACTCAAAAACTTGCTCACAGGCGTGAAGCAGCTGTACCTGTGGTCAACAGACACACAGCACCGGTTAACCCTGTGCGGAAAAGGAGGACTTCCAGTCTCGAGTACAACAGCAGCTCCAAAGATGAATTCCATGAATATTTTACAACTTCTTCATTATGGGTGCATGTAATTACTGCCTTTCCCATAATGCTTCACTAAGTCTCGACAAGAGGAAATGAAGTGGAGAGCGGGGAAGTTTTAAATTTGCCCCCTCCCTCCCCAACAAAAACAAATTGCTGTAATGGTTTAAAACTCATTTAAGTACTTTGATCACTAACTGATGCATGTACTGATACTTTTTAATTCACTTCTTACCGAACACTGCTGCTTTATTAAGCCTCTTGAAAATTCAACTCAGTGGAGTGGTGCTGCTGCTCCTTCAAAGCTATGTAGAATTTGATTTTTTGGATTCAGCTTTTTTTTTCTTTTTTTTACTCTCACTTCAATGAGCTCTTAGTTTGCCTGTGGTGACACGACTATAAGGAAGACTTGGGGATTATTTTTGTGTCTGGTTTGTGCCCAGTAAAAGTTTATGAACTCAAGAAGAGATAAATAACTCATAAAATATCCGAGGTCCAATCTCACATCACAATTTTCTCCAGTTATCTAAACCTCAGAGTTTACATTTAATTGGCTTCACAGTAGACGACTTGGTCCAAACAAACTTGGTTCACCTACTGTACTAAATGTTGGCGCTGCTAGCAAATAATATTTGTGGTGAGAAGTTTCTTTTGGTCTAGCTTCTCCCTGTTCCTATTTTCTGTGACTGCACATTGCCTGTAGTGACTTATTCATACACAATTAATGTATATACATTATATAGAGATGGTAGCTGTAAGAAGACATCGCTGCCATATTTTTTTATTATTATTTTAATTATTATTATTTGTATTAGTAGTACTATTGTTATTGACTTCAATGACTTTAATAACCTCAAAGTCCAGCTTGTTAGAGCAATTACCAGCTGAGCAATAGCATCAGAAATATTAGTACTGCATGCAGTACTGCATAGTACTGCATTACATTATATACAATCATATATACAAGTCCACTAATACATCCAAAATGGAATATAAACATATTATAGCCAAACTGTATATATTGCAGAATATCACCAATCACGACACAAGTGCATAGCACCAACAAAGGAAAGTGTGCTTTGTCTGTCACGGAGCAGCAGGTGCTGAGTGGGTTGGGAGCTTAACGTGGTTAATGTCTTTATTGCTGTGAGAAAAGACTGTCCTTCATTTTTCATATCCACAGTATATATAAAATGACAATGTGTTGAGTTCTCATGCTTCCACTATAGCTGAGTGACCCAAAGTTGGTGCATTTAGAGTGTTGTCTCTTTCCTAAGATGAAAACATCCAACGTTGCCATCATCAGATGACACTACATCACCATGACAAGCTGTCCTAATTCAAATCTCCATGTTTAATTCATCACATGGATGTTCATTTTCATTTAGTTTAATTATGCCCACCTGATTGAGCACACTGTATCTATTTATTTATTTTTATCTTTGATATGTGTCATTTCCTGGACAGTATGATGGGCACTGCTATTATGATCAGACAGTCAAACTAATCTAAGACCAAATTCCTGCATCTGGCATTTTTATTAGCTGTTTGCTTTCAAGTAAATTGCCCCTTAAAACATCAAACCTGCCAGACAGACTTTTCCCATCATTTCATTTCTAAAAATAAGCCCTCATACTGCTTCCAGTATAACATTTTTAAATGGCCACTAAGCATATTCTTCTGACCTTCGTGATGAGTTTCTAAAATGTACATAAACTCGACTCTTGAGTATATTCTGAAGGGTATTGTTTGTTCTTCATAATTATTAAACCATACTGTTAATAATAAACATAATATTTATTCAAAAAGTGTGCTGGTTTTTCTGGGTCCATTGTGCTTTCAATTTTTTGTCACTGATCCCTGACCTGGTTTTTTTTTTTTTTTTTTGAACAGCTCTGTAAAGGAGCCTATTAGCAGTATCTTGCCATGATGCATGGGCTCTTAGTGCATAATAACGTTGTGCACCAGATCAATAGATCAACCAGGCTTTCATTACTCATTCGCAGGTTGCTGTTTTTTTCCCTGCAGCACATAGCAGACTAAAAAGAGAAAGCACTAGGCTGCCGTACACTAGCTGCTGCCTTAAAATCGCAACACCAAATTGCACCAGCCTACATGTTGTGCTCCTTCTGTTGTTACGCAGTTTAATAAAGCAACTGCACCTTGAGCAAAAGCCAAAAGTTGCTCTCAGTCTCACAAGGTTAATTGGATAATTTATAACAAGCCTGTTGCAAAGCCACCTCTGCTGCATGGTGGTTCAGCCGAGGTACCAGTGGATGTGCAGGTATGTACACACACACACATTTAGCACAACGCAGGTTTGGCATGACCCTTATCAGAGCCTGACAGTCTAATTACAGCTCAGGCAGTGGGAATCCATTGATTTGAAGATAAATGTTAGCACACCTGTGAACTGAATCCATTACGATCCTTATCTTAATGGCTTTGGGAAAATGCTTCATTAAGGCTCATTACAATAATGTGAAGCACTAAGAATTAATTAGTTTACCAGTGTGGATTGTCAGATTTACTTTTAGACCAAAACATGTTCTGTATTTGGACAGGTAGGAATGAAGTCAAGCTTCTATCTATATTTCACATATTCCGCTCTTACAATATTGAAGATAACTCTATCCTTGCTGTATGTGGAGCACCACAAAGGGTTGCACACCATCACAAGAGAGAAAAACAGTAAATTAACTTTTCAATTTTAAAATTTTTATCTTTTTGGCATTTTCTTCACGATTGGATAGATGACTGGGAGGCTCAAATACAGTATGACCCAAATCTGCCAGGTAATGCATATCTAGTACCACTGCTGACACCATCTGAGGGGAGCAGTCCTTGGACTATAATGAGCTGTGAAATTACATTATGAATAGAAAAACCAGGGCTCACATCTGCCCAGTTCCTCCATGCAAACTTGAGTAAACTGAGCAGAGGACACTAAGAATGAGGACAATGTCTCAAATTTAGATGACTGAGTAAAGGGATTCGGTGCAGGAGGCTCTCGGAGATTTGAATACTGAGAGCAATATAATCATGACGGCTAGCATGGTGAATGCTACTGTGGAGAGTTATCCTAGGAGTTGGAGCACCGGGAGAGGAGTAATGGCAGGTAATGATTGACATCTTGCAGGGTGCTCTCAGCCCCCCTTTGGAAATAACGACTTTTGGTCGATGAAAAATTGGCATGGATTTATATTGGCTTTATTATTTTACCCTGCATGGAGAAGTTACAAGTAGGACAGCAAGTTTGTAAGTTTTGTAGCACAGTTAAGCAGACAGCAAATTTAAACCCAGATGATGCAGAAGAACCTTCTGTGAAATTACAATGCATTTTACAATCATACACTGGGAAGACCATTCCTGGCCTCAGTTGATGAAACACAGGGTCGACCACCATTTACAAATTTTTGGCATAAAGTTGCACCTACATAAGGCCCCCCAAAAAAAGAGAAAATTTGGAAATTTGAAGTAGAGTACTATTAAATCATTAGGGGCTTAACGGGACACTCACTGCATTATTAACAATTGAATTTAAATAAATCAATTTTAGCTTATTTTCCTTTTTAAATTTCCTTTCAGGTGAGTATCCACGTTCCCATACTATAGATAAATCACACAGCAGAGCCATGTCATGATATGAATGAGCAGATTATGTCCTAGATAAATACAGGAAAAGAGATCTTTACAGTTCATATTTTCATGAATAAAAATCATGCAGGGATAACACATTTGACTGCCATGGGCACACTTAGAGAGCATATCCATCATCAGTAATGCAACGCTGTCACTGCTTCAAAGGGTGAGACTGCAGATTGTTGCTGTAATTGCTTTTGGCCAGTTGTCTTCTGTAATTTTCAAGTGTACAAATACAAGTTGTGTTGACATTCAGTATTACTCACCAAAACATATCGTGCTTATGCTTAAAGCCTAACAAAAGAGTAAAGTGCAATGGCTTCCTCGGAAAACGTTTGCAAAGCTTTTGAAAATGTTTTAAAGGTTGCATTGTTTTTGTCTTTTTCCTGCTTTTGCAGCTGCGTCACTATACTTTTGTTAATAAGCATACCAGTATGAGACTATTGGCGTGTGGACAATTCAAAATATTGAACCTGTCAGTTTTGAATTAAGATATTAGAGTGTGACGTGCCGGTGGTCAATTGCTTTAGAGCGTGTGCCATGTCATTGTAGTGTCCCCGTTTTATATTCGGCGGAAGAATCAGGCCGTTCTCCCTCTCTCTCTCCCTGTTCCCTGTCAGCCTCTCTACCAACTACTGATTAAAATAAAGGCATAAGAGCCCCAAAATAAAAATCTAAAAGACAAAAAAACAGCAGGAATTGAGGAATTGCTTTGGTGGTGCTAAAATACGCTCATTGTCCTTCATGCAGCATTTCAAATGAATTGTCTTTTGCTCTTTCTTTTCATTCTAAAAAGGTGCTGTCAACATCCTGACAGGACCACAATAAAAAAAACAAACAAACAACAACAACAAAAACAACAAAAAAACACCATACACACAGAGTGAGTCAATACCAAACAGTCAATGAGAAGAAAAGGAGATGAGACTGGAATTCCAATCACACATTGATTTCTTCCTAAAGATAAGACGGCGCACTGATGATGTTTTTTGATACTGTTCACAAAAATCTTCTATAGCTCATCGGGCCCTGCACCGTCCATGGAACCAGGATCTCACTGACAACAGGTGATCACTAATGCAGAACGCATCTCCTCTGATTCAGGTCATTCCTCAGTTATCCCATACATTTATATTTGTACTTTTTTTCCCCTCACCCTCCTTCACGACTCTGGCAGTCACACTCGACCCTCCTTTTAACAACTGCAACATCCCCCAGACCCTCCTCCCTCTATTTCTCTCTTTGCCTTAGGCCCGTGGGTGGTTCAGATAATTTGCTTAATTTGTTGCCATTCACTCTCAGGACATGGATCAAAGAACTGTTAAATTGCACAGACGTGGCAGCATCTTGGAGTGACTGAGAGTGAAAGGAGAGAGGGACACTCAGAGAGAAGAGGGGAGAGAGAGAGGTAAGCCCTCCAGCTAAATGAGGAGACTTCCAGCAGCCTCGCTGCCACCACGTCATATGTGTGTGTGGGCCTGTGTGTGTGAGAGTGTGTGTATGTACAGTATGTGTGTGCCAAAAGGAGATGAGCAAAGAGACACCTACTCTGTCCACCGGCCAAGTCCCGTTGCTGTGTGGATGCTGCTGATAATGGCTGAAGTGGCCGACTGAAATAGTATGTCAATAGACATTAGAGCACCACTACACTTGGCTGTTTGCTGGTATGAACAGAGAATGAGTATGTATTATACCAGGAATGCTGGGGGATTAAAATAATGGGGTTAGCCAGTAATGATGTAAACTTTTTGGATTACAGCCTCATTTCCCGATTCCCCTCGCAATCCCAACACCCTGAACCAAGACAATTGCAATTTCTTCACTCAAAATACCGATCAGCACTTCCTCTTCACTTTTCTGTTCCATTCTCACTAATTCTAATTAATAAGCCGCGTGAAACGTCAACTTACCACAGAGTATGATCACGAAAAAGACCATTAGAATGATGCAATTAGCCAGAGGACTCCGATGAGAGATATGTGCAATCAAAGTGTGAAAAGAGGGAGAGAGGCAATGTAGCAGTGGGCTGGGGGAAGGAGAAAAAAGCAGAGGCAATGAGAAAAAAGGATCTTCAAAGAGAGGGACGGGGTTGAAAACCCAGGAGAGGGAGCTGCGGGAGCACTTGTCTTCTTAGGCATAAATGTGATAGGGCTCCCCCTGGACCAGGAAAGACATAGAGAACCAATGAGCAGCAGGGGATAGTCTCTTTCTTAATTTATCTTTCCTTCTTTTAAAAATTCCTCTTTACTTGTCTTAAAATGTGCAAGTGGAGGAAATGTAAACGTGCCTGTTGCAATTAAAGTTAGAGTGAGCTGTCATTGGAGAGCCAGGATGCGTATTCAAGCTCATGTTTGAATACAGTCTGATGACTTCAGATGACTAAACTTTGTTGACTGGACTCTACAGCTGTTTGTATTGAGAGATGTAGTTAATGCAACTGTTACACCATATCAGACATTATTTTTCCCAGTGCAATTGTAGACTTCAGTCCACGGCTGTCAATTCTGATAAGTATGAGTTATGTGCAGTTATTGGACAGTAACAGTGCTATCACACACTGTGATGCATGCCTTTACATGGGATTGAACACAGTATAGCACTTCAACACTATGGTCCCAGGCCCTTTTTTCACAATAGGACAAGCAACTGTGTTTGACTTGAACATACATAGCTGCACTCATGGATGTGGACTGCACTTTGTTCACCAGTGAGTCAGCATTCAAAGATTTAAAGCTCACTTGTCACAGTGAGGTAAAAAATGGCAGCAGCTTTAACTGCCATCAATTTAACAATGAGCATTTTTCTTGTGAATAGCGCTTATTAGTCCTCCATTATACATTTGTCAATTCCAACATCCATCACGACATGTTTTGCATGATATTATAGCATCATTGCTAAACAAAAGATTGCAGAGTGAACGAGGATGGCAAGTTAAGGATGCAACTGCTTGATGTCTGCTGACAAAGAAACTTGCTCTTGTGAATAATTAGCTTGCTTATGGATGAACCTAGCAGAGAATACAGTATGTGCTTAGATGCACGCTACTATTTCCCTTAATATTTCAATCTCAAGTATAATATTAATGAGCGGCTGTATGTAAATGTCACATCCTATTTGCAGTAAACCTGATAAACCATAAATATCCCAACAATGTGAGGCATCTTAAAGGTTGTTTTTGTCACTGACTAATATGACTGAATCCTACCCGTACATGTTGTGTACTTTTTTTTCTGTCTTTCTACTTCAGAGTTAGTGGACTAAAACTTAGAAGTGCCGTAACTTTCAGTCTTGCAGTTGTCCCCTTCACTTCCTGTTTGTACAGCCCCTGCCCGATGAGTCCCCTTGGCAAATATTGTGTTTGCTGCCATTAATTGCCGTAGATGCTGAAACATTCTGTACATGAACGAATGCTCAAAGAAGCATTTTTTGTAAACTTGTCTGTGCATGGAAGTGTGGAGTACAGTGTGTTTGTAGTTACTCAAATACATTTTCCTCTGGCACTATTTTCTAGTCAGGGTTCTTGCTCTGGCCACAAACAGCGTATAAACATAGTTTTTCAAATAAATCCTTCACTGGGATGTAAGTCGATATCCAGAATACTGTGTGCAGGTAAACAGACCCACTATTTTCTCCAGAGTCCCAGAATGAATGCTACCTGAAAACTCTTCAGTGAAGTCAGTGTAATCAGAGGCTGATGTGATATCGCTGAATGATCACCCAGGACCTGGGACTACAAATAAATTGATCCCTTAGAATAGCTTGGGAGAAACTGTGGATCCCATTTTTCTGTACAACTCGACATATATCCTGGTGCTCTGTCTGTCCTTCTCCACTTCCTGTATTCTCTGTAGCTCTGACCAGGTGCTTCCTGAGCGGGCCTCCATGAGGTGCTCCTGGCCCGGGAATGAAGAGCTTAAAGTCTCTGATGC
The DNA here is from genome assembly GCA_034769265.1 of Remorina albescens. NCBI lineage: Eukaryota > Metazoa > Chordata > Actinopteri > Carangiformes > Echeneidae > Remorina > Remorina albescens. The sequence continues at coordinate 6,052,628 of CM068497.1, read as the reverse complement.
GAGCATCAAAAGGAAGAGACTTCCAACAAGGAGACTATTGGTCTTGCTGGGCTTTTTTGTTTATGTGTTGCTGTTGTCCTCTAATCGTGTGTCTTCCCTTGGTCTTACTTTAATAAATGGTTGTTCTGCATATTTTGGCCAGTAAATTCCATCTTTTATTACACTAATAATAAGTGGACTTAATTGTTTAATAAGAGGTGTTTTATGAGGCTAATTTGAGCCATTAGAAGAGTGATCCCATAAAGACGCCAAGCAACTGATAGTGGTGACTTCATCTGGCACGCTGTTGGCCGCTTGCATTCTCCACATTTTTGTCAGTGGATGTAAAGGTTGTTCATTAAAAACGGGACCTTTCAAACAAAAAATTTCTGCAGGCCCTTGATACTGACAGTACCCACATAGAAAACGTGGGAAATAAAATGAAATCACGCCATTGAACATCGCTTAGGGTGCCGAAATATAAAGAAATATAAATGATATTGTTCAAATATAAATGTGCCTAAAGCAAGCTGAGATGAGCATGCTCCACAGCTGAGAGGACACTGGGTGTACAGCAAATGTTTGCTGTCAAAGGAAACACCCATGACATCTGGACTTGTTTTCGCCAGTTGGTATGTAGGAGGTTCTCTCCTCTGATGAGCCACAAGTTGTGCTCATGACCATCTATCTATCTATCTATCTATCTATCAATCTATCTATCTATCCATCCATCTATCCATCCAGCCATATATCTATCCACCTATCTATCCATCTTGTATAATGAGGAAATATGAAATATTTAAAGCATCTATGCCATATGATCTTTTCAGTACAAAACAGAAAGGCCTGTTTCTGAGTGTGAGAGTGTTGTCTATCTATTCCCATGGTAGTTCCACATGCATTCAAAGAACAGCAGAGTGAATATGAAATAGTGTTTATAGACTTTCTTCAAAGGTACAGTTTCATCCTTCCCATGTACCAGACATCAAAACAGAGAGGAGAAGAGTACAGAATGTTCTGCAGCAAAAAAATAATAAAAAAAAGTGAGAGAGAAAATTAAATGTCATATTTAAATTTTTAAATGATACACCTATCTCTGAATACTAGAATATTTTAAAACATCCATTTGGCGGCTTATTTATTCAGGTATCATGGATGCAATAGCTGAGTTTAGCATTTTCAGTATGTGCTTTCCATGCCCTTGACTTCTGCTTAAAGATTTTTATGGAACTAAGAGCAAGTGCAGTTGGAAAATCAAACAAGCAAAAGAAAAAAGAGACAACGACAAAAAAAAAAAGCCTGCAGATCCCTTTAATTCCAACCCCGTATACCACTATGTGCATAGGGAGGGCATTTTTGCTTCAGTCAAAACTAATTTGAAATATGCTGAGAAACTCATACGTGAATATTGATATTGATTTTTTCCCTTCCCCTGCTGCCAATTACAGATCGCCAGATAATTGCCTGTCGGGTGAAAGGCAGAGTGCATCTATTTTGGAGATACTTTAATATTGTCTGAGGAAAATAGAGAGTCCGGGGTACAAGTTAGCTCTCAATCTATTCTGCTCTGTGAATGCTCCTTTGTAAAATGTCACAATAAGGATGCGAGAGGGGATGGTACCTTCATAAGGAGAGTGGTAAACAAGCTGGCTGGAGTCAGAGTCAATTCAGACACAACTGGTGTTGGACAGATTTTTCTCCCTAACATTGTTTCTCTGCAGTGAATAATGTATCAGGTGAGTAATAAACAGGAGAGAGAGGCACAGAGGATACAGCACTCCTTTAAATGAATCAGCTGCTCTTCACTGACAATCAGATCACTCTATCTCTGGGTACCTCTCGATCCTGAATAGACCAGACACTCACCCACTTGAATGGCAGTGTATTCAATAACTACAAACTAGCATTTCAGCAGTTCATACCAAAATCGTCTCAAACGCTATACAAAATCAGAGATAAACGTGCCGCGCTCCATGAAAATAAATATGCAGTGCTGTCAGAAATCAGGAAGGCGGTGTTTTCTGTTGCTCTGCCTCTGTACTCCAGCACACCAGATTTACAATGAAATGGTGCAAAGCTGCGGTTTTAAAGGTGCTCGAAAGTTTTGAGATTCTGTAGCAGTGGTGTCTTTTTTTATACTTCACCAAGTGAAGCAGAAAAATTATATTAAAACATGCAGACAACGTAACAGGCCAAAATCAACTCTCAAAGCATCACACATTCAGTGAGGATATGTTGTCAAGGAAAACATACACATAGTCTTGGCATTGGATCCATCTGGCTAGTATGTCTGCCTAAAAAATAAATTTCATTATCTTGGGAAGCAACATCCAAAGCTTTGTATGCCATTTGTATATAGCCTGCTGTGTGTGTGTGTCTGCCCCTTTGTTCTAGATCCTGATTTCTGAGCCTAAGTGGCACCAAGGCTTGCCTACACTCCAGTCAGTTGTGGCTCATGAGGAGAGCAGTTAGTGTCTTTTGTCTGCAGCCAGTTCGGCTCGTTTTGCCAGCCCCTTTTGGCTGCACCTTCTCGGCTCTTCGGTGGCAAAAAAACATTAAAAAACTTAGTTTGAAGACCAGAATCACAAGTGATAGGTTGTCTGTTCTTGTGTCAATTTATCAGTTTGAATATTTTAAAGTGACGTGACTATTAATAAGATTAACATTTCTGACACTTATTGTGAATGTGTAATAAACCCCAATTTATGTGTTATGAGAAAAGAAAAGATTATTTACAGATTACTCCTAATACGCTTATTTATATTCATTTCCATGTCACTTCGCTTTTGACTACTTTCATAAAAGTGCCATCATCAAACCTCAGTGGCATCAGAGCTAGCTGCAGATGACAACAGCTGTCAGGATCCGACACTGGCATCAGCCGTTAGGCCAAGTGGGAGCGGCTCGAGATAACATAAAGCAAGATTTTTTGACGGAAAGCGACCAGTGGTTAGACATCCAATCAAGAGGGGACAGAAGGGCTTGCCAGTCTCTAGAGGTCACAAAGCAGTCTCCATCTGTCACTCTGAAGCCCCCAGCTCTCCAATACTCCTCCACATGGAGACAGAGAGACATTGGAAACCAAATCAAGCCAAGGATTAAAAGGGCTTCTTCGACCAGCTAAGTGTCATGCTAGTCAAAACCAGAGACGTTGTGCAATGGGAGTTCCTCTGGTGAATAGAGCATACAAGCAATATATATATAGGAAAGTGTGTCCAAACTTTTGACTGGTAGTGTACATATATACATAAACATACTAGGGATAACAAAACCTCACATAGAATGTATCCAAAGATTTACTCTCACCGCTGTTGTTTCCATGAACTCAGGCAGCTTAATTGAGTATTCTTTCATGCACCGGTCTCTTTGTGGATTTGATACATTTCTCAGCATATGGTTTATAGACATCGCCCTTTTCTTGGCAGCTTATTTAGTAATGTAGAGGGAATGGCCTGTCTTCCACAAGAAAGCAAAGTGTACATAATTTACAATGCTCAACTCAGCAAACTTATGAAATAATGATGTGGCGTCTGTTTACACGAAGGGTCCGTTTTATTATTCTGGCACAAATAAGAGAGAAGAAAGCAATCGGCTCGTGTAAGTGGTACATTTAAACAATTTTGTTTGCTTGTCTGCTGTCACTCAAATGGGGCTGTTTAAAATAAAGGGGCTTTCAGAGAATTCCCTTGAGCTAAAGCCGCTGAACATAAGGACTTGGAGTGGAAGCCTCAGACTTCAGTGTTTACACAGAACACACAGCACATCAAATTAGGATGTGTTTAGAAGATATTTAATGTGCATATTTACTCTGAAATTTCCTAACAACAGTTTTTTCTGTCTATTCAAACGCATCTGCTATTTGTAATGTTAAATTTGAATTGAATTGTCTCTATAAACACGATATTCTTTTTTTTTGTCGTTGGTTTTTTTTTGTGTGTTTTTTTCCTTGTTGGATGAGTTAAGTCATCCTTTCAACCCAAACCACTGGAGTGTCACTCTTATAGCTGTATCTGTTTCCACCGTTTTAATAATGGATATCTCAATGTAGCATATCCCAGACATGCTCACAACAAAATAAAACAGACACCACACAGGGCCGGAGAATGAAAGGTGGCACGGCTGGGGGTATAATCTTGTTGTGGAAATGCTGATATGCCTTGAGACACCACATTAAGAGGCCATCCTTGCTTGTCATCAGAGCTTTAATTGCCATGGCCAGGTGTAAACAGTATGTAATCTTGTTTGTCAGCCGGAGAGTTTTATTTTCCAATTTTGTCCTTTTGACAAGCAATTTGGAAATAGTGGGGGATTTGGGAGAGCAGGCGGCCGTGAGCTATTGGGGAGGAGTCGGATTTGGCCAAGCTGTGAGAGGAGAAAACAGGGGTGTCGATGGGTGTGTGGGTGTGTGTGTGTGTGTGGGGGGGGTGAGACCTCATTACTCCTGTTCAACCTTGTCCCCAGTCCCTTTGTCCTGAGGAATGCCTGGCTCAGTGAGTGCAGAAAATTACCCTCCTGCTCTATTCCTCTGCCTCATGAATATCACACACCACATGCACATGCTCTCTCTCACACACACGAACACACGCACACACACAATACCCTAAGCTCATCGTTAAAATTCTAAAGGATGTGAAATGGGATCATCCGTTTGCAGTTTTTTCAAGGCCACCCGCTTTAAGCTTTGTGCCTAAATACACCGGCAACAATACGTGAGGAGTTAAAACAAAAACTATTCAACTGCATCAGTAGAACGGGCAAAACACTCCTCTTTTCATAACAGCTGGCCCTGCTAAATGTCTTGCGCTGCCATCTCTAAAACACTGTGGGTGAATCTTGTCACTGAAGTGTCCAAGCATAGACCCAGTGGGTGCTGCAGAAAATTGTCCTTTACTCATTCATTGTTTGCTTGTGAGTTTTTTTGGTTTTTTTTCGTAATTTAACCTGTGAGATTGTGTGTCTGTACCTGTATTTATGCCGACATAGCTTTGACTAACAAGGCCAAGTGCGCGTGTCAGTGCAACTATACACGTGTGTCTATGTTTGTGTGTGAGTACAAGTTGGCCTCAATCCGACCTACACTTTTGTCACAGGGAGAGGAGCTTGTTTGCCCCGGCTTTCAGTTAGACGTCTCCCTAGTGCTGCGTCATACTGTCTCCTCAGGGAGCTCTCTGACCCACAACAATCTCTATTCATGTAGTTGTCAAATAGTTTAGCATAGGCAAGAACCCTTTTGTGTGGTTAAGGACCTTGGGACGAGGTCTGTTATGACAGGGTTTACCAAGTAAGGAGGAGGCTTTTGTCCATGAAGTACTTAGGCCCTGTGCCACCTTTCTCTTGATATTCAAATCTGGATCGCAGCCTTGGCCCGAGCATGTCAGGCAGGTGGAGGTCAAGAGCAATGAAAGGCTTTCTCAAAGACTCCTCATGCAGTTTTACTCCATAAAAAATCAGGACCAGGTCTATGGCAGCATGATTGACGGGCATGCAACGAGGCAGAAAAAAAAAGAGTAACTCACCACCAGCCACCGAGGCGTTTGTCTCCTGCATGTCCTAACTGACAAGACTCGACAGCTTTTGCACATGGATCCCCGTCTGCACCAGAGGAGAGAGAAAATTAGTTTCTCGATTTCTCTGTTTGAAAGAAAAAAAAAAACTGAGTGAATGGGACTAAAAAAATTTGCTTGGATATAAATATATAATTGTATGAAATGATGCAAAAGTTCACATACACCCACTCTCGATGCACAGAGGTGCAGAATTAATGCCTGAAACGAAAAGTGTGTGTGTGTGTGTGTGTGTGTGTGTGTAGGTCTGTGTGACTCAGCTTGCGTATAAGAATGAGAGAGAAAAAGAAGAGCGAGAGAAAGACAGAGAAGGGAGAAAACGATGCCAAATTCATTTGAAAACTCTGAAATTCTGAGAACAGAATGAGTGTAATGAGTTTTTTAATTGAGTCCCCCACTCTTTCGTGTTTTACATAGCACAAGCCACCATTAATACCCTGGTAATTAATTGTTTTGGAAACTTTTCACAGTGTCTGGCAATAAAGTTTTAATCATGCATTGTGATGTCCTCGCCAAGCCATGTCACCCAGATATTTAATTATTAATAGTTTGGTGATGTTTAATGTATTTTGGCAGTCAAGTAGCTGTGAGAGTACATCCGACGCCTGCTGTACGTGTAGCAGCCAAGACAGACATCGTGCTATATTTCTGATGCATGATAAGCAGGAGAATGCAGGGATGCCTCACCTAAGGGTAACATGCCACTTTTGCCTGACTGAATACCAGGGATAAAATATAGTTTCCGTGCCAGAATAAACAAAAATGCATTTCTTATTCATGGCACACCTCAGGTGCATTTCACACTGAAGTGCAAAATCTAAAGTCAGTTTGTATTAAAGCTACGGTGCAGCATTCAGACCTGTCAGTCTGTCTTTGCCCAAGGTTTTGGTTACTTTACACAATATTCTGAATGAAAAAGGTCTGGATTTTTTATTTTTTTCGACTGCTACAGAAAGCAAATGATTGAAGTTTAGGAAAATTGCGCTTTCAGGGAGAGGATGGATTTTTCTCCCCTAAACTTATGCTCTTACAATGACACAGCTGGCACTTCATGAGTCTACCTCCAGCACATGGATGGGCTGCCAACAAACTGCGATGATTATGCCATGGCCAATTTTACTGCTCCTCTCCTGCTGGTCCTTTGGCCTGGTGCAGGTATGACGTGATGGCTCAGTTTTTTCCTTCCCACACAGTGAGGAAGGCCATAAACAGCAATTGCTTGCAGTTTAATTGTAAATGAGCAGTTAGACTGTACATATGCCAGTGATATAGAAATATAAATTTTACTGCTTGGACAGATCATTTCATCAACTAATAATAATGATATCAGGCAACAACCCCTCATATATGTCCTATTCCTTCAGATTGTTGCTATCTGCAAATATGTTTATTTTTAAAGGGACAGTGGCAAAGATCAAGATTTCACATTTACTTTGGCCATTGAAAAACATGGAGCAACCCTAAAGCAGGCCCTTAAATATACGTCTGGGAAATCAAATTAGTCATACATCAATATAATTTATATGGTGACCAGAATAGAAATATGACCTTGCATGTAAACTTACGTTCCATTTAAACTGAATGAGATTCCACAAAAAACAAACTCTTTCTTTCATACAATATGCAGGCACTATCTCAGTAACTTTCAGCCAATACACCCCTTCAGGGATAGTCCTTATATTAAAAAACCAAGTGCATTTCACTGGAATTCATTTAACCCATCTTAGGCCTTGGAGACAAAATATTGATCCCTTTCTGTTGATTTTTATTGCTACTAGGAAGATTCATGTGCATTTGCAATGTTGCTTTGATTATTGTGTTTCCCAGAACTTGCTTTAATTCAATTCAGATTCAAGCTTCAAGGAAGGTCTGCAGGTCATTTGGATTGCAGTGTCTTTTCTGCTACAAAAAATGGGTCTCAGTTCTAATTCTAATAGTACTGGACATGTTAGGGATGGGCAGCCGCAAACATCTGTGCATGTCATGTATTGTAAAATGATTTATATATCAAAGACTCCAGTGTTACTATCAGTCACACACTGAACCATTTTGTGTTTCATCTAAGAAGCAGCTGCATCATTACAGTATGTTCTCTTTAGTTAAAACTTTTCGTGAACTCTGCAGATTTGACTTAGACTGCCTCCTCTTGCAAAGTTTTCAGCTTTTTTTTTCTTTTACCAAGAAAACAGCTAACTCTGAAGCATCCTATGCCTGACATAAACATTGTGTAATATGCACACTTGCACACACAAACTTCACACACATTCAAACAGAGGCGCAAATCCCTCTGGCCTCCCTTCTTCCCCTGCTGCACTTGATCAGGCATCCTTTCTTCATCTACAGAACACAGAGAAATGGCAGTGGTCCCATGTAGCCTTGTTTTCATCCTGCTTTTTTTCCCCATTTTATGCCCCAAAACACCAGTGAAAAAGCAGCTTGATTCTGACAAAGTCTTTTAGGTGTCCATCTACTTACTTGTTAGCCTGTCTGGCCAGCCGCCTGAGGGTCGAAAGTAGCAGTCCTATCAGCAACTTATGTCTCTTGTCGGATTCAAGGTTTCACCCTGGGAAATCGTATTGATGGGGGAACGACTGGCCCCTCCGCTGTGATGCTGCAGTGAGAAACTGTTGGAACATTTCTAATAAGAGGACAAGGGACTCAATCTCAGGTTTTTATGGGGTTGTTCAAATAAGATGAATTGTTAATGGGATGAAATGTGAGATGGACCTGAAAGGATATGGAAGGATTGATGGAGGATATGTGGATGTAAAACCTGCTTTGTCTTTGAAGTTGGACAGTTTTCAAAGCCAAGCTCAAGCCACTTTTAAAAATCTAACTTTAGACTTCCTGCTAGTGAAAGACAACGCGATTTCAACCAATAATTAGATTTGGAGTTTGTTCTTCTTCTTCTTCTGTGTGCACAGTCAAACCCTGAGCAGTGGATGGATGAGAGCAGAGGTAAAAACAGGTGTGAGCATGTATGTGTGTTCGATTAAAGAAAAAAACAACCCAGGCCATGTGACATAGTGGGATTTGATGTTTCACATTCTTGCCAACAAAGCATGGAGATGGAGGTCAATTTCTTTATCAGTGCTGTTCATGAGCACCATTCATGATTTCAGTTAACAGCACACTGAACTGTGTCAATTTACAGCAAATTTACTTCAGTCCCATTCTTTAAGTGGTAAGACTCACACTGGGTTTTCTTGACAACAGGAGATGGTCAGATAGAAGGAAGCTCTACTGAGAAAAACAATAGGGCAGATTAAGGTCAAAACCAAGCACATGGCTGGACTGTTTAGAGTCAATTATAAATATACATATATATATATATATATATATTTTTTTTTAACCATGACATTGTCTGACAAAATCCCCTACACACATAAATCAAAGAGAAGGACTGTGATTTCAACTAAGCCTATATATACTAATAAAATCATCACTTAAATTTAAAAGAGCCAGACTATTATTCTTTTCTTTAAGATATTTTTCAAGGCCTTTGCCTTTATTCTACTGGACTCTGCCCCGCAGTGCCTTGGCAAGGACAAAGCCCCCAAGATACGTGCTCCACCAGGACAGCTACAGACTTTTGTTAATGGCATGTCTTAATTCTGACAGTTTGAATATAGAATCATCATAGTAGTTAGCACTAAACCTTGTTACAGATGACTTCTGTCTCTCTCCCTCTCTCTAGTCTCTCCTATGTCAGATGATGATTTATTCCTCTGCCTCCTTTATTGATAATAATATATGTATTAAAACTAGTTTATTGGGGGCAAGGTGCAGTGTAGTGGAGTGGCTCCTCGGCCCCCCTGCTATTCCACTGCTCAGGGACCCAGAGTGACTCAGTTCAGTGCTGTAGCCCTGATGCCCACTCAGCATCCATACCTGGTCCAGTCAATACCCGGTTTATGTCCAGTTTGATTCTAAATATAGCAGGAATGTGTTAAATAACACATTAGCACTGCAACATTGCAGACCGCCCCGACAGCAAAGAGTCATTGAAACAGTTATATCAACATTGCATTGTCAACATTAAGTCACTGTATCAACACCGAACTTCAATGGTGATTCTTCATCAGTTCGCACCCTCCATTAACATTAAAATGTTGATTTTCTAACTATTTCAGATAACAAGAATATTGAAACAGTGCTGAAATTACCAACTAACTTAAGATCAACGTGCTTTCGATTATATTTCAATTGACATTAAACCACAATAATGAATAAATCCCTAAATGCCTAAATAAAAACAGCATTACTGAACTGATAAAATAGTTCCAGTCAACAACCTGTTCACACTTCCAGATTCATGCGCTGCAGCCGGTATTGAAAAAGAGTAACCATAGCAACAGGGCGTTTCCTACTTTAGACAAGTAAGATTCATAGCGACAAGTCGTTAGCATAGATGCCATCATTAAAAAAAAAAGTTAATGTACCTTTGTAATTCATTAGATGGCTGTAAATGGCTCCTGCTGCTTTTAAATTTATCGATAACACGAACTGAAAGCATCCTAACTGACCACGACTCCTCAAAGACGGTCAACAAGGTAGGCAGCCTGAGAGTGCTAACGCTAAGACTACACGTACACCGGCATCGATATATTCAGTAAACATCCTATTTATTTATGGCTAACGTTACCAATGAAAAATTAAGTGTATCCAGAGGCTTTCTTTGTAAATTTATGACTGCTTGTGAAGCATTTGAGTGAAGTTGCTATGATGCTGAAACAGCATGAGATAGTTGACCTGATTTGCTCCTAATAGCCGACAATTAAATCACAGTCAAGGGGGCGTGGCTTTGCGCTTACGTCAGCCGCGGACGGCCATACCGGAGCATTGTTATGGCAGGTTTCGTGTTATTGATGGCTCAGTTTGTATACTTACCAGAAAATATGCAGCTGCAGCAGTATTGTAAGTGTCCCGCGTTGTGGCGGAGGTGGGGATGTGGAGGCCTCGGCTCCGGGATGGGGGATGTTCGGGGAGAACTGGGAATCGAGCTCAGAGACATTTTGCTGTGAGGCGACAGCATTAAGCAACACGCCACGGCCCCACCCTTATTCATATAAGGGGGCGGGATCATTTTGTATCCGTGTATGAGGATATGCAGCAGGTGAATGCTGTGTATCCAATGAGTGTTTCTGTTGCCTTCTGCAGACTTATGAAGCTAAAATTGATTCAGAACTGTGGGTGGATCAGTTCAGTGTTTCAAACTCCACATATTTCTTAGTTATGCTGCTATCTATGGGGTTGTGAGAAGCCAAAATGGAAATCAAAGCTTGCACTGTTGGGCCGTTGCTCTCACATATTGTATCCGTTTATGGGAGCCACTGCTGTGGTAAAGACAAAAAACACATTTTCATACAGAAAATATTTGTAATCTGAACATGATTGAGGTGGTTTAATGTGTCTGATGTGGAATTTAAGGTAGTTAATGAAGTGTGAACTATCAACTCCAGATGTTCTCTGGAGGACTGAACTGAAGTGATGGCCTCAGACAGACATGTCCTTTTTTGTCATCCTTTTTGCCATTAATAGAACTGAATAAGATGTTACAGTTAACATTAAGACAATTCACCACATCAGTCAACTCCTTGTAGGCACAAATCATCCGTTCATCTCACTTTTCATCCACTTTCAGTTTCTCAGAGGTCTTTTTAACTGCTAAACCCCAGAAAAGTATTGATGGTTCTGACTTTGGTGAGAACATAATCCAGAGGCCAAAAAACAAGTCAAACTTTCCACTTGGCTGATTCACACTTTCCATGCCCTTCTCAGCTGTCTGTTTTTCTACCTGCATGGCCCACTGTAGTCTCAGGGCTGAGAGATTATCGTGTTGATCTGAAAGTGTGAATCAATTAAGCTCTCACAACATTTGCAATCAATAAACTGCAAAGCCACTGACAGGCCTTTGCTTCAATCCTTCTCTCATTGTCAAAATGTCCTCCAAAGCAGCTAAGCTCAAACTCCTGTAGAGACAGGAAAATAAAAATGACTATTCTAAGCATGTACATATTGACGGATACTAAGCACAGGGACTTGGGAGGACCAGGGGTAACAATAGAAAAGGGGGTTTCAAGAATCGAGATGGATTTGTGTCATGATTGTCAATGATCTATTCTCTTGCCCTCTTGGTCAGACAGTGAAGCCCGCTTTGTATTCCTGTTTCTTTTTTGTAACTGTCAGGGAGACAGACGTGTGTCCATGTCTGCCGTCGGGGCAGTCAATGAGCCATTGATTTGGAGAACGTGCTGATGTCTTAGATGCATATGTGATAGATGAGCTCCATTTTAAACAGAGGGTAAAAAGAGAGGCAAAAAAAAAAAAACTAATAAAAAAACAAGTGAAAGTATGAAACATATTAGTCCTGAAACTTTACAATTTGTCTATGCAGCCATTTCATTGTAAATGCTTCCATGGCAATGTGTTCCTTTGATAGTCCTTTGATAGTCCCTTTTTAAATTTTTTATGTCATTATCTGAAATAATGAAATGACTGCAGATTCTTCTCCACTTTAAAAGGTCTGGACGCATTTGAGCTGATTTCAAACATATGTCACATCAAAGTTGGCAATTTGAGCACATAACACACAGAAAGTGACAGAATGTTTGTTTGTGGGTGTACTGCACAAGTGCCACCTATTCCATCCATTGTTATGTTCCATTCATTACTGTCTGGCATTCAAAAAGCTGTCACTTGACAAGCCTTCTCTAAATTGACTTCTTTACACTACTTTAAATGATCATCGTACACCGCCTTGTGAAACAAAAAATATATATATATTCCCTGTAAGACTATGGTATCATCAAAGACAGGATACCAATTATTTGCATTGTTATCTATTGTTCCGTGCACATCTGCTCACATCCAACATGAACCACGCACGTTTTAGGCAGCTGCGTGCGTAGCTCCTCTCAAAGTGTTTGCTCAAGGGTCTATTTTGGTCAGTGTTGCAGAAAACATCTACAATACTGAAAGGGCAGAACACAAGGCAAAATTAAGCCAGTTGATGCATACCCAGTACAAAAATTTGACTCGTTAGTTTAATATAGGGTGTGAGCGAGCCCTCATTATTCCATTTTGCTGCTGCATATACTGTCAAATGAATTTAAATCTGGCAGAGTTAGTTGAAAAAAAAAAAGAACAAATGATCTGGTTTGTGAGGATGGGTTTACTGTACAAGTTGTATTTGTGTGCTGGCCCTATCATGTTGGAGTTTAGCTGCGCAGGAGAGGAAGATCAAGCTCTAATACAGAGGTTTGTGAATACGCAAATACAGCTAAGAGGTACACAGAAAAAGGACTGATGATGCACACAGCATAGTTAGTCTGAGTAGTGAGAAAAAGTGGAGCCTTTCTTTGTTCACATCTTTCTATGAACACAACTTTTGTTGGGATTGCCTCATTAGTGTAGGTATCATTGCATCACATCATAGCCTCATAGAGACTCTAGTGATGTGTACTGTCTGGGTGTTGTTGTGTTGTCATTTCCATAACTCAGAGTTTCTACTATTTGTATCTATCTAAGAGCAAGAAACAGTTTTCTTTGACCACCAGGAGATGAAGCTCTTAACATTCATGTCATTTATAACCAACAAGGAAAAGCAATTACACTGTCTCAATCATTCATCTTTAGTCTCCTTTTTTTCCTTGAAACATACTTTCCAATCCAAACAGTCCTGACCTGACTGTTTGTCCTCCTGTGTTAAGAGCATTGCAATCAAAGGCAGAGTACTTGTACCCTAGCTGAATATAGGTTAAGTAGGTGAATACAGACTGGAGCTCCCTGTAAAAGCTGGCACTTGATAGAATGATCTCTAAATGTGCTGTAATGATGTAAAATGGTGGGCTAACATTCCCAATCCCTCCTCATCACCCAGCACCATCCACATTAGTCTAAGTGCCTTGATCATCCATGTGCAAACCCTCTGTGAGAAAAGGGTGGGACGTGTTGGTGATGAAGGTGTGGTGACACATTCCTTCTTGCATCATATGAAACCCCCATTTCACGGCTGACTAACCTGATGGAAAGTAATAGGGGGCCAGGGAAATGATGAAGTAACATGGCCAATAACTTTCATTATGTGTCTGTAACCTTGTCCTTTTCGCTAATTAATTTTCCACTGGCAGTCATATGCCACTATGTGCTGGACCATGGAGTGGCATCCCAGGCAATTTCAAACTGTATTCAAACTGTTTCTCTTTTTTCTCCCACATAGCTTTGAACTAAGAGGTTCTTTAGTTCTGTATTTTCTAGTTTTATCATGTTGTGTAGGATCAGTGCGTAAAATAACAGGTGGGCCCCCCGAACTATTGATCTGAATTTCTTCTTGCCAGGTCAATATCTCAATACTCCCCAGGATTAAAATGCTGTTTTTTTTTTCTACTATAAATATTTTGATTCGGAGTTGGGGGCAACAACTAGGGGTCAGGGAGATTCTGAAGTACATAATATTTTGCACACAGAGGGAACAGCAGAACATGATACAGTAGCGCTAATCAATTAGCCTCCTTTATTTAATGATGCTGTGGGTTTATGCAAACCCGTTGCAACAAGAAGAATCAGCAGAATGAATAATAGATCACAAGACTACATCTGAACACGGGTGAACAGAAGAGAAAGCGCCCCAACAGTTCTTATCTTCATATTACCACTGGAAACAGTGGGCTGCTAAGTGCTCTGCTGTTCAGTGTTTAATCTGGGCTGTCTGGAGCCCATTATAGCTTTATTGCATTTCCTGTGTCATAATGACTGTTTTTTTTTTATCTTTGAAACACAATTAAACCTGGGACTGTAACTCTTTCCCTCTGCCTGCCAAACTCCTTCAACAACAACAGAGTCCGCCACATTTAAAGAAGCCCATGGGGTTCCATAGAACGGGCAGGAGCACAGGATTTCACCACCATCTAGTGGCAGCCTCTGAAATAGAACATTGCTCATGCAATAGGTTTAAAATGAAAACTTCCACGCTTAGAAATGCAGCATCAGGGAGCCAGTCTCAAGAACTTATTAAGGGTATACACATGGAGCTGATACTGGCATTACTCCAAAGATCACCATCAGAATCATAAGAGACAATCAGACATAGCTGAAGAGAGAGGAATATCTACTTTGCTGTTGTCGTTTGTGTCTTTCAGAGGCATTAAGGAAACAGCACAATGGCTCATAAGCCAAATGGTGTGGTATGAACCATCATTATAGAAATGATCGCAAGAAAAGCCAATGGGCAATGGAAATGATGACAATATCATATCATAGTTGCTTGATGTGTATTCGATTTCCCCCGGGTATGTCATCAACACAGAAATGCTGCGACCCAATGACGTCTTATTTTTCTTTCAATTATATTTCATTCATTCTTAATGGTGATTTCCACTTTCAAAGCAAACATAACGTATCTAAAGCCATTACTAATGGCTCAGACATTCACAATAGTCCATCTTAATCAGATCGCTTTTAATGAAGCATCATTTGCAAACGCAGATTCTTTCTCTCTCTGCTTTTATGTTTTCTTCTTGTAAATGTGTGTAAATGTTTGTGTGCTTTAGAAACACATCCATATAATGACAGGGACACTGCAGTAGGAAGCAAGTCTTTTAATTTTCTATTTCGCAAATAGATGTAAAAGGCAGCCATGAGCCACCACACCACCTACCTCTGGACAGAGCCTGTGACCAAAGATACAGGTGAAAAGAGACAGACTCCTTAACTACGAGTCTCATTTTGGCATCGGGGCTCAGCGTACCACAGAGACCAGGGAACGCACTGATGATGAAAAAGAATGTCCTAGATTTTCAGAGAAAGAACGAGGCTGGGCGGGGGAGGATTAAAGGATATGTTTTGACAGTAGTATTCTGTTTCAGACAAAGTCCTGCAACACATTTATGGTCTATACTCTTCCTCCCCTTTGCCAATTTCAGATTCACTATTGATATGGATCAGGGTCGGGGTCACGTTCTTTAAAATTCCAAATGAAGCAGTTTCCCCATTTGTTAAACAAATGCACCTGACACACTGAAAGTTGGCCAGCGACCACAGGATGAGATATTGCTAGTTATATTTATGAGCTGCTTTGCATTGTCCAACAAAAACGCTCATCATCCCCTTTTTTTCACTCCCTCCCCCATTCTCTTCTTCTGTCCATCCAACCTTATTCCTAACTAATAGAATCTGCCCAGTCTGTCAGGAGAGGCTGCCAGGTCTCTCTGTTTTATACTCACACACGCACGCACGCACGCACATAGGCAAGCGCACATGCTACCCCTCATAAATCCTGTATATGAACCTACCCTCTGCCCTCTATCTCTGTATCCCCCGATGCCTATCTTCAAAAAACTGCCTCCCCTCCTTCCCCCCCTCTTCACCCAAGGGTAGCCTCTCTCTTTTGTCTCCTTCGCATCTCTGTCAGTGAGGTATGCCTCTCGCTCTCTGTAATAATACGGATTTCAATAGCTGGTGGCATCGCTCTGGCTATTCATTACGGCCAACCCATGGTTCCAGAAAGATCACTTGTTGATGCCCATTATGAGGTGAGCCGGAGAGAGGGAGCGAGGGAGATAGATGGCACAGGGTGGGTCTCTACTAGGCAAACAAAGCCTTGGCTATTTCAAGGCTGTCATGTGTCATGCTGCCCATGGGCCTGTCCTCACACGGCTGTCTTTGCACAAGCCTGTCCACATTATGAATGGTTATCATGGACCCCAACTGTCAATCAAAGCAGACAAGGCCTCAAGGCTGGGGTTTATATAAGTACTGACAGGTGATGGTTAATCTCACATTGGAACAACTCAATTAAGTATCATTAGTTATTCATCATTGATAATTTGCAAATATACTTTGTTCTCACCTCCTGTCCACTATTTTTTATTTTTTTTTGCTTTTCAGTTTTCTTCCTGGCCCTGTTTTTTTTTGTTTGTTTGTTTGTTTGTTTTTTCTTGTTGTTGTTTTTTTGTTTTGTTTCTTTTTTCACGTTGAAATGCTCCTTGTGTCTCTTTTATGTTTATCTGTCCCTTAGTAGATGCCAGAAATGTGAGCACGCCTCAGGCCGGGAAGAAGGTCAGAGACAACAGCGCAAGGATCCTGTATAATTGTGTGCATCTCATATGCTCACATTTTCCATTTAGGTGTTAGAAACAGTTTTCACAACCTTCAGTGAAAGTCCAAGTCCTTCACAGTAGGTGAGTGGCATTGTAATGATCAGCTTTTTGTCTCCCTCTTATTTTCCTTTTTAAACCTGTTAACCTTACAATGTGCTTGTGTTTTATGTACACGTGCTGTAAAAGGTGAATTATCGCACGTTATTTACACTGGTGTCACTTTTTCTCTATTTGTAAATGAGGCTCATATTTCATTATTCTTACCTCAGAAAAAATCTCTGAGCAGGCATACAGATGAAGAGAGATCACTTATGTGTAATCTTTGTCCCCAACATTTAAATAGGCTGACAGAGCTGAGTGGCATGCAAGTAGTTATTTACAGTGTGCAGTGCGAACAAGTATCACTTTTGTCGACTGTATTGAGTCGCTTGAATTATATTCTGGTGCTGTATGGGTTTTGAAAATTTCATTTCAAGGATTGTGGTGACAACATTGTCTTCTCTTTCAAACAGAGGCTGATTGATGAGCACTTGTACAGGCTGTATTTTTTTTTCCTGAGACTCTTTTTAAATGTTTTGGCTGAAGTGAAGGTTATTGATCATCTGTGACTGTCGACAAGTTGGTGTTTTTCGAAATCCTATTTTTCAGATTTTGCAATTTTTGGATCAGTACATCAGCTTTATGTTGCACTATTTAACCATAGGTAGTAGCCTGACGCATCAAAATGTTACCTTGTTACATGTGACCAGAGTTAAGCACTCCCACACTGAAATTCTCAGCAGTCCATTCAATTTGAGATACAGCAATAGTGAATAGAGTTTATACTCGATCCCTGGTCACGCTCTCTGAAGTCCTTTTCAGAAGGAAAGCTGCATTATAACGCTTTATCTGTGCACGGCGGGGTTTTCATGGGTCCCCTACAAATCACCACTGAAGACAATGCTGTTTGTCCACTGTCTGCTCACCACCAGTGTCCCTGTAATGCACCTGTACCTTGTATGGTGCAAATTTTTTGCATTAAGTGAAAAATAAACCTCTTGTTAAACTTTCACACTAAAAACTCCACTCTGTCTTTTGCTTTTGAGGTTGCTGTCTACTTGATGCTACTTGATTTAAAAAAAAAAAAAAGAGTCTGACTGAGAAAGCTGATGCACGCTCCCATCACTGCTATGGGGAAGAAAAATGGTGTAAAACAAATGTGTACTGATTTCTGTGAACCAAACAAAGACTGCTGCCCATTTGTCTACTCTGGATGAATTGTTTGCAAATTGGCAAGGAGGAAAGGTGTTTTCCACAATGGAGCAGATTAATGTGCAGCTGCCCTTTCACAAAGACAGAAAACAGAAAGAATGACCTCAATGTGCCACTGCTGCTTAGCAAAATATCAACCCTAAGAGTGTGCCCCCCAAAACTGAAAAACTGTGTTCCTATATGGAGCTGTGCAAAGTAATGATAGATGTCACCTCATGAAGCCCTCAATACTTCCTTGTTCATGGTTCACTGCAGAGGCTATCCATCCAGATGAGGAGTGCATCAGTGTTGTCCTGAAAGTCTCTCCTTTTTCAAACGGTGTCTGAAGAGGATTTTTTGATTTTGTTCTAGCTGGATTTACTCTGAATACCACATTTAGATCAATTTGTCATTTTCATTGTCTCTTTTGTTAAAGTTCAGTTTCAGTTTTTCTCCATCTCAGTTTTTGGGATTGCTTTTTGCTGCTCCCCCCCCCACAGTATGTGGAGCAGGAAATGAGACATCCTCTGAGGTCTACCTTTCCTGTTTCCAGGCACAGATGGTGATATTTCTGAGGAGTCATCTTATTGAATAAAGTATGTTCTGTCTCTGGGAAAAAGAACTATTTGACTCTTTGTCTGCTATAAGTTGGGAGGTGGAATTGTGATGGTCTGAACTTATCGTCGGCTCATTGGTCTGTGATCCAAATAATAACTGAACCGATTTCATGTCCAAGGATATTACTTTTGGCCAGAATAGAGTAACAGCTCGGCAAGATTTTTAATAGAAAGGTAAAAATGCCTGTAATATCTGTTTTGACACTAAAATCATTCACTTGTAGCTGCACATTTATATAAAAGATGGGAAAATTTTTTTCACTGATATATTTCTACCTAACTGTCAACTGTGTTAAAACCTCCTTCCATTATTTTGTCCCTGCTTGAGTCCCATGACCTGACAAACTGCTGTGTAAAAAACTGAACTGTTACAATTAAGCTCATAGCTATTGGCATCAATGTTTTTTCAAAAATGTTTCAGCAGGGCCACACTGTGATTAAGGCATTTTAGAGCTCCAGTTGAACATGGCTGAATATCACCATTTTTATTGGAGCACAGACTCGAACTGAATGAGAGATTTTGACATTCAAGGTGACCTTTGTTGTGAGCAGGTGTGTGAAGGTAATAGGGCTGAATCAGTATGCTGGATTATGCATGTGTGTTGGCTGTCATGTCAGGAGCTCTGTGTGGTGTGGGCCAGCGTGCTCGCTTAAACTACAGCGCTAATTGAATCCATTCGGTGCTCTCTTGGGTGTCTGATGAGCAGGAACAGGAGGCTGAAAGGTTAGATATTTACAGCTTTGGTAACAGGGGTGAAAGGGGCAGGAGGGTATTTGACAAACATCACAAACACACATCAGTATGCATATGTTCGCCATTATCATCCTTTGATTCTGCTACCGGGTGCTTGCCCTCACCACTGCTCCAACCCTGAGGCAGTACCTGGGGGCTAAAGATTTTACAGGGCCCTGACTGTAAAGCATCGTTAGCAGACGGGGGAGAAGGATTGACGATTAAGAAGTGTGTCTGTAGAGTATTTGTCTGTGTATAGGAACGAGAGCAAAAGAAGAGAAGACAAACACATGCTGTCATCAGCCTCTCTTAGGGTGCTCCGGGGATATCAGGAAAGCCAATAGACCGGGCCACATTCAGCAGAGGAGACGGTATGTGGAGAGACTACAGAGCAGCAGGAGACAGCAGCACAGACCAGAGTCAAAACAGATTTGGCAGATGTAGCATCTTCTTCGCATTCCCTGGTGTTCAAAATATGCCTCATGGAAGACTTTATAATGTCAGGTAAGTTGTCCATCACTGAAACATACATACACTGTCCCTTTTTGTTTTTTTTGTTTTTTTTTCAACAACTGGGTAAATACCGTTATATACATTTTGAAGGAAAAATATATTGTTATGCAGCCTCACTGCAAGCACAAAACATAGGCAGAGATAAGTTATATTACATTAAGAGCCAGTTAGTAGTCCACTACAAAGGAAGTTGGACAGAAAGCTTCTTAATTAGAGATTCAAAGAGGACAAATCATCTGTGTCAAAATGACAGGCACAAAAAAAAAAGAAAAACTGGTTATCAGAAGCTCTTGTGCATGCCAAGAGTCTAACAGTCTCTCATATTGGGAGCAATCTTGAGAGAAAGATAAATTGCTACAAAAAAACAAAACAAAACATAGAACACAAATTAGAACAAACCAATGCAAATAAGCTCATTAATACTATATTACTGGTCAATAAAGACGTATTTTGCTTTTGTATATGGTGCAAAAGTAAGCTCCGTACTTTAATTATTTACAAATCCTGTTTGAAGCTGAGTTGCATCATGAATACTGCACATATATGTAGCATATTTAAACAACGTGAACTATAATCATCAGTTCCAGTGTTGCTGTATTGTAACTGGGTAGCCATCTTCTGTATAGGCACATCATATAGCAACAGGGACCCAGGAGTGTCAGATTATCCTGAAATGTATGTCAGTTTATACATTTGCATAGATTGCAAATATTTTCCCAGCTGTATTACTGACTTACAAGGGAGACAGAGAGGCCCTGACGACATGTAGCACAGGCAGGACGCACATGAGGAAAGCAGCCACACAAAGGAAATGTCACATAAACTGTTCCTAAAATAAAAAAAAAGAAAGAACTGAACTAATTATGCTCTGTTGTTGTTTATAAGACGCCAGAAGCCTCCATCTTTTATTCATCAAGATGCTTGGCGGCTGGAGGTTCTGTGTCTTTCTCTCTCATGCTCACGCTCTCAAATCTCATTTCAAACAGAACCCATTGAGCTGTAGAACTGCATTTAGAATCACAATGAACTTGTTTCTCTGCAATAAGAAAATGATGAAGGAGGAAAAGAACCTCCCCCCCTCAAAAAAAATGGCAAGAGTGAAGCAGCTGTAGCATGGCAAACAGATAAAGAGACGGAGAGGAGTGGGGGCTTTCTATGTAATACCTGACAATCACTGCAGCACAGCAGGTAAAGACGTGGATTCACAGAACAGAAAGTAGATGGCATGTTTTGGTATTGAGGGCAGGCCACTGGCTCAGAGTCAGTCAGTCTCAACCCGGTGTGCGCCGGTGCACTCAGCTCTGACACCCTGAAATACAGATACAGTACACACGGTAACAAACGTCGACAGGCCAACAACAACAAAAAAAAAAAGGCACTTTGACACACACATACACACACAAAACAAGGCTTTGATTTGGGAGGAAACTTTTTCGGGGACCATGAATTAATTGAGTTAGTCATCCTGACTACAGACTCTTTACCTCAGGGAGGACTCTTAATGTGAGATTCACATTATTTTGGGCAATTTCATGCTCATCTCCTGAACTGACCAAAGTGTATAGTCTGGCTATGCCTCATTAGACAAACTGCAGGATATTCTCCCCATGGATATATTGTACCTGCTTCTCTTCTTTTGGGATTTACCGACATGTTACATTTCTCATTTCCGCAGCCAGAAGTTCCCCTTGGGAATAAATAGTGTCGGCAGGGGATTTAAAGACTGTGTGTTAATAAGACCCATCACAGTTTGACAGGCTTTAGTGAGGGTACACAAAAGATTCATATGAAACAGGTGTGTGATGAAAAAAGACGTCTAAAAGTACAAGGAAACACTTCTATTCCCTGAACAATTTTTTGGCTTGATAAGATAAGAAATGCTTTCTGAAAAGTTTTCACAGTCAGTACTTTAATATTAGTGATTTTAAAAAAGTGACAGCGGCATTAAATATAAGTATAGCATGCTTGGTTTCTCTGATCTTTCCTGATGCAAAGTTATAATTTAAGTAACAAGTCCCACACTGAGCTTGTGGGTGAAATGGTAAAGTGCAAGTAATTTTTGAGGTACCCAGAAAAAAAAAAACAGTCTGGAGCTCAAAGAGACCTCCAGAGTTGATATGATCCATCTCTTAGCCGCCATCTGGCCTTGGCTTCTGTTAATAGAGCGTTTTGCTCTGAGCTAGCCAACACGTGGCAAGAGACAGATAGAGAGAGAAGAGTGTGTGTGTGTGTGTATAGAAACTTAAAGGTGAGAGTTGGAACAAGAAAGTGTAAGAGAAGAAGATGCAGAAGCAGCACAAAAGAGAGTCAGCAGGGTGCACAGGGAAAAGACAAGTGAAATTAAGTGAGAAAAATCTGGTTAGGTTGAGAGAATGAAGAAACAGAGAGAAAAGGAAAAGCTCAAGCAGGCGAGAGTGCAGTGCACTCTGGGGGAGAACATGTACTTAGAATAAGGAGTGAAGCGGAGGAGCGCTGCTTCGGAGTACATGTGCCCCAGGGAGGATGGTGTGAAGTACCTTTTGTCTTCCCACCATCAGGAGCTCCTTTTGAATAAACCTAGCCAAGCATTTCCTTTTTGTAAATCTCACTTTGAAGAAGGGCAAAGCTAAAGCTTCTCCCTCAGTGGCGATCGAGTATAGTTGTACTTCAGCCCACGCAAATCCCTTCCTCAGCAGCTGTGGGAGTGTAACAGTTTCATTTCCATTTTAGAGCACAGCGGGATCGTTCATTGCCGAGACACGTAGCAGCAGCTTCACCTTGGTTGTGTGGCTGCATATGTTGTCTGCAGTGATTGGCAAGGCTGTGTGGCTAATTTGATTTAAAGCTTTAGCCCTGCAGCCTTTATCCCCACTTGTCATAAATGACACGTCGGCCACGACGTGCTTCTGTAACCGCCATTACCTCTCCTTCCGCTTCGACCACCAAATCCCACTGGGGAAAGAAAAATCTCAAACAGGCTGAATTCACCGCCGGTGGTCATCATGATTCCTCTTTAATAGTTCTTTTGTTTTCTTTGGCATGTAGGTGCGCTCCACCAGACGTCCATGAGGGATTTGGGGATTTAAAATACAAGAGGAAGAGAACTGCTGTTCCTGCTGCAACGAGACTGGAAAGTCAGAGGGAGATCGCATTGGAGGGAGAGAGTGCTACACGTTACTGCAGGGAGATGGTCATCAAGCCCCGAGGCAGAGTGGTAATGGATATGCCCAAAACTATCATCCTCCGCTCTCCAGTGCCCCGACTCCATGAGCCAATGGCTTTTTTTCAACCCACAGAAATCAAAGATGGAAAAATGAAAGTGAACTCACTTCAACTATCACTTTGGCACCCGTCAAATGGCATTAAGTGCTGTGCGAATCATGACATATAACAGAGAATGCCATTTATTTATTTACTTCATTTTTAGTTTATGAATGTTGCCTGGTTATATGAAGGAAAATACTAAACAGGATCAATCACTGGCGATACCTGTGCACTGATAGGGAGGATTTATACCTTTTTTTTTCACCAGTTAGTTCTGTGGAAATGACCTACATGTGTAATAATGGGAAGACTGTGATGTTTGTTGTAAATGTTTGTCTTTTGATGTTTCTGTGTTTCACATTTTATCAGAACTGAGCAGACAAGAGCAATACAATTATTTGGCAACGTCATCATCTTTTAATGTCCAAAAGTGGTTGTAGTACGCCTGAGGGCTCAATCAAAGTTAAACACCACACACACACACACACACACACACATATACAAACCCAAAGAGAGACAATTTCACACTAATTATGAAATAAATTAGTATAAACTGGAGCATTTGCATAGTAAAGCAGTAAAATTACTTTAGTTACCTTATCAGCTGTGCTATTTTCAGGATGCTTGCTGTGCACTCTTTAACTACTCACAATGAAGTAACATAACTGAGGGAGCGGCTGGCTAATAAGGCGTGTTTTTGTTAGTTCACATCCCACTATGTCAAACAAAAGGAATGCATTGACATGAAATAAAGAGGAGATTTGACAAGTTTTTAATTTGTCTTCTTTCACTAATGACTAATACTTTTGAAATACATCAAGCCAAATTAGCTCTGTAATCAAAGTTCATTAATTAATTAAAGTAACTTTCTCCTATGCAGTCGCTGAGCAATTATTAATTATGTTTGAAGCTGATGGAAAATATATTATTTCAGATTTTATTTGTCTTCCCGTGGAAAGAAGGCAAATGAATAATGCAGCCCTGCTTTTCATCATGCAAATGCAAACACATGCGCACACATGCAGGCCCACGCACCCACACAGACACACAATGACCTGATTGCAACAGCTATGAAGAGGCATAAAATCATACAAATGTGCAGTTTTCTCAGTTGCCCGGGGACTGTTGGTATTGAACTACAAAATTGAGTGTCTCTTTGTATCTCAAAGTTCTCATTAAAAAAGCTCACATGCGCTGTTTTCCCCCAATCGCTCGCCTCATGGACGAATAAGAACAGACCTGAGGCTAATCATTCACCACTTCCTTTATTTCATGGCTTTGTTCATATGAAATGATAATGATAATAATTCATCATCCCAGACGAATAAGGACGATCCAGCTGGTAGCTACAGTGTGAATGAGAGATGGCTGAACATTTATTCCTTTGAAGCCTGAAAACAAGTCAGCAATATTGTGTGTTTTAATGCCACCCGTGGCTACTTTATTGTCAGAAACAAGACAGCTGGTGAGAAAAGCAGGCATCATCTGTGGCCATGTTGCTTGAATCCACTGATTTTTAGTCATTCTTAGGGACTCAAACTTACATTCAGAGCTTATCATGCATAAAACCTGTTGTGTTGTTCATCGACTGTTGCACTCAGATGATGAACTGAATTTTGGTGAAACAATTTCATTTCTCAGTTATGGAAGCGGAGACAACATGAAAAAAAGGAGGCTTTGTCCATGTCAGTATGGACTCAAATTAGGCTCAAAAAGATTATGAGTTTGGAAGGTGACGTTCAAGAGTTCCTCAGCATGTGTACAAACCTGCTTTATTTTACAAAAGTTGATTTAGAACTCGGTCAACGCTGTTGCCCCACAATAAGAAGGTTGTAGGTTCGGTTCCCGGCCTGGGGCCTTTCTGTGTGGAGTTTGCATGTTCTCCCTGTGCCTGTGTGGGTTTCCTCCGGGTACTCCGGTTTCCTCCCACCATCCAAAGACATCATGTTTGGGTTAATTGGTGACTCTAAATTGTCTGTAGGTCTGAGTGTGAGTGTGAGTGGTTGTTGGTCTCTGACTGTCTCTGTGTGTTGGCCCTGTGATGGACTGGTGACCTGTCCAGGGTGACCCCGCCCTCTCCCAGTGTGAGCTGGGATTGGCTCCAGCACCCCCCACGACCCAGAAAGGGACAAGCGGTTGAAGATGGGTGAGTGATTTTACAACTTCAATGTTTGAAATTATTTGTGGACCACATTTTACAAACTCACAATGTTATTGACCCTAATTTGACTGCATATGTTTGATTTTTTTAAAAACATTCATTCGAAATAACATTGAATCAATTAAATATTATATATAGTAGGGTGTTGTATTTTATTGTATATTATGTTTTTGGCGAGTATGATGCCATTCCTGTTTTTTTCCTTGATTCATTCCTCTTCCTCTGTGTTATTTACATAAATGTGGTCATTTTAATTTTCTTATGTAAATATATGTGTATCCATTCCGAATCTGTACAAATATATCTCTGATATTACATTTTGATCTTTGTTCCCCACGCCTGCTTTCTCATCTTTTCTTGTCGGTCGTACACACCCACACATATGCACGTGCTACTGTATTATCACACTCTTCCCATAATCAAATAAACCAGGGTACATCCCAGTGAAGGAGCTGCCAATCAACCCTCAGCAAGCAGGAGATGACAGTCAGAACCAGCCTGTTTAGTATGTATGCACATGCCTTCCCCAGAATACCGTGTAAGGAGATAAAGCAGCCTATACTTTAGCAGGCTGGGTTAGAGCATGACAGACATGGCATGCAATCATAGTCTTACAAATCTGTTGGACCTCTTGATGCTTTATGTGGTTTTGTTTCGAGAAAAAACATAACATGTTTTATTCAGTTAACTTTTTTTTTTTTTATCTCATGACAGTTGGCTTCAATTTATGTGACGGAGACAATCAAATGTTTGACTTGGCACAAGGTAAAAAAGAAAAGTAAGGTATTCTTGAAATACTGAATTTCATTCTGTCTTGAAAAAGCTGAATGTGCATGAGGCATGAATTTCAAATAATTGCATTGTGCATCTCAAGGACCCCTGGAGAGAGAATAATGACAGTGTGACAATGTGCTACTTGCACTGTTGTAGTTCTGTACCATAAAGTTCACAAAGAGCAAGCAGCAGCGGCCTCAAGGTCTCAGGGCTGGAAAGGCAATATGAAGATGCTCCCGAGAAAATTGTTCAGCGGGCATCAATAGATCCTTTTGACATATTAAATGTGTATAATTCTGTATGGTGGTGCTGACAAAGAGCATGCATGTTGTGCTCAGCAAAACCTCTGCTGGGTGACAGTTGAAATGAAATCCGTATGGACGTGACAGAAGGGGTGGAGGTATAATATATGATGAGCCTTGAGAAATACACTGAGAATTATATTAAATATCGCAACGCTTTATTGTTGGAGGAAGGCAGGGAATTGCGATTTGAATGCCATGACAATTACTGGTGTTTCAATAGCAAAAAATATACGTATACAGGAAACTTGAGTTTGTGCTTTCCCATTTGAACATATTCATTCATTTCGATTCACGAACCAGCTCTGTTTCTCTCCCAGATGGACTGCTTTGAAATTAAGATAACACACTACATTCTGTAGGTGCCAGACATCATATCACATATTATTTTGCAAAATAATAAAAGAGGTTTGGTGCCAATACAGCCATCTAACACTCATTCCCCATGTCATGTATTTTGATTAATGCATATCTTTGCAAGTCGCTTTTGCGAATACAATTCTCACCTTTGACGCCACACCAGAAATTGCTTTAGATTAAAATAAGAATGAGAGAGGGTTACTTCGCAGTCATTGTTAGCAGTACATCATGACAGGCTAGTCCAACGGCAATAGAAGAGCACAAATGAAATATACCGGAATAGACAGAGAAGAGGATGGCAGGGATGGGCTACTGCTGTACACATGCAACATCCTCATTACAATAAAAATGAGTGAACTCAAAGGATGAATGCTCCAAACAAGGCCTCTTGCTGAACAAGTCAGAATGTAATGTAAAAAAACAAAACAAAGTGAAGACCCTTTAGCAAACTCCAGCGCAGTGAATGCTGGCAAGCAAATTTAAGAATAGCCTGTTTACACTAATAGAGCCAAGTAATACAGCAATCATAGCAGTCACATGCCAAGTATCACTCATGCAAATGATTTAGCTGGAGTAAAAACCAAATGAGCGGCTAAGAAATTACTGAAGCAACACATGATCAAGACAAAGTGAAATGTGTGTCAAAAGTGTGACGCATCAGGACGTAAAGGCACAAGGTCTGTGAAAAAACAAACCCTTCAAGAAATGAGTGGACATTTTGACAAAGACACAGCATGACGTTGGTTCCAAAGACCCAGAACAAACCCAGATCAAATCAGCAGAGCCTTTTAAGCCCATTTACAATAAAGATAGATAAAGAAAGATACAATATTTAGCTCTTTGGTTCATCGTTTAAAGGCATGTTGAGAAAGTTCTCACTCAGACAAACGCTAAAATGACAAGCTGCAAAGCTGATTAACAAATATTTCTTGACATCCACCACGTCAAGGACCGCTGACAGAGTCAGGTGGGATCTGTTGGATACAATATTCATAAATACATTTTCATCCCTGCTAAAGCACCTGAATTTGGGCTGCATCTTTGTTTGAAAAGTTACAACTTACATAAAGTTCTTCTTTGTATTATTAATATAATTCTAATTAGTTAACAGTACAACAAAATGCAGATAACAACAGACTTCCCAGCCTTGATACATTTTCATACCAGCCCTCATTGAAGCAATGGTTCAAAAGTACGGCTGCACAGAAGAAACTTACATGAACTACCTCAGAGGGAATTTAAAGGATCTTCCAAGAACAGGAAAGGAGGTTAAGCCTGTTTAAGGTCGTGCTGCAAAGACTACAAACACCTTCCTCGGTTGATAGCATAATCAGATTAGACTGAGCAATGCTTCCCTCGTATAGAGTTGTAATCATGATTATGACTTGAGTGCTATAACGTGACTTTAAGCGTTTTCTTTATTTACCCACATACATTTTTCACAGCTCTCTTAGGGCCTGCATACATTTAACAGGATTCCCAAAAGGGGATTGCAGAAAACAAGTTTGTTTGTTTTTTTTGTTTATCGTTTTTTAGAGAGGTGCTTAAATTCTTGCTGGAAAATCTGCTGAGGGGAAAATTACTGGAGGAGGCGAAAGAAAGGTTAAGAGAACATAGTTTCATATGTAACAGGTCGACATATGTGACTTGGGGCTCCAGGTGTCATGAAAATGCACGAGGAGCAAAATCTGTGACGTAGACTTTGGTAACACAACCCTCACCGGCAACTTCTGTCTGATCCCCAGTCTGTTTTCAGCTTATCCTTAAACATGCCTGACTGAAGGAGACATTCCAATTCAAGCTTCTCCAACGTCGTCCCTCTCTTCACTGTCCCATATTAATACACAAGTCATCCTCCAGTTGGAGAACATTAATAAATGTAAATAAGTGTCTCAATTGAAAGACAAAATGTGTGGTGCATCACATGTTCTGTAACAAAATCCCAAAAAAAAGGGGATGTTTAATGAAGCGCCGTACGCCGTACCTCAGCTGGCACTGTTTCACTGAAGCATGGATTACTACTAAATATGTGCTTCCTTCTACGACAGCTAAACACAGTCATTACAACTGGGACAGCACAGCTTCTGGGTAGAGCTGCTCTCGCAGACCCGTGGTTTTCTGAGCAGAGAACAGAATATGAATGTCAAAGTGAAAAAAGGGGAAGACTTGAAGGGTCCCTCATTCTTCCTGTTCGTTTTTGTTGTGTCTGTTACAGTTCCACGCTCTCTACCTCCAAAAGCCTTCTCTGTCATGCATGCATGTTTAAATCTACATTACATACTTACCGCAGCTGAAAAGAAGGATTTTACAGCCCATCCCTTGTTTTTTGCTTCTTTTTTTTTTTATAAATCTTTTCAGTCTCAGTCTCCCTTCTCGGATTATTGGTCATTGGCATCAGTATCTGGGGTAGAAAGAAAACACGATTTATTATGATTTAATTTGAAATTTAGATCGATTAGGAGGTTTAGGATATCTAGGTTGTTTGAAAAAATACCAGTTTGGGACTTGAGACAAATAGAAAAATTTGGTCATTGCATGCCTGGCTATGGTGCCCACCTTGGTATTATGCATGAGAAAAGAAATGCCCTGGTGTTGGGTATCTTTTTACAAGAACTTACGCAACACCAAAATGACCTTTTCCTATTCATGGACTGATCAGGGTTTAAATAGAGAAGTGAGCATGACGGAAAAGCATGAAGAAATCTGAAGACCACTCACAGAATGAACATGATGGCAGGTAGAGTTTCACATTTCAGGGTAAAGAAAGTTGTGATTGTGTAAATTTTGCCACTAAGAGGTAATATTACAGCTTCTGTGTGTGCATCCCTTTGTCTTCAGTCAAGCAGCCAAGGGCATGGGCTGTACTCCTCTGGCCCTGCATGCTCACTATGAGCATCCCACTAGACTGTAAGGAGGAGCCGGGCAGCGTCTCCCGCTGCAACTCCATCTCCCAAGAAAAACTTCTAGACCGAGTCATCCAACACGCTGAGCTCATCTACCGCGTCTCGGAAGAGTCATTTTCTATGTTTGTGAGTAAATCTTTGCGCTCGCACTGAATGGAGTAAAACAATCTTCCTGCTGATGTTTTGCCTCTTATGCCTAAAGAATATAGCCTCAGGAGAAACTGAACCACTCTTCACACTAAGCATCACATGATAACTGAAAATATTTTTTGTTGTGACTAGACTGAGCGGATATAGCTGCAGTGCTATTCGCTTGCATGTGGGAATTCTCATTGTTGCTGTTGGGTACAAGCTTTTTTTTCTTTTCAATGAAAGTTGAAATCAGCATTTCAAAGATCAGCGCTGTAGACACATAACCTGAGGAAAAGGTTACAGTGACAGTGAAAATACTAGTAATTAATATAAGGGGGAAAAAAAGCAATAAAATGGAGTCTTCCTCAGAATTAAATTCTTTTTTGTTTTAACATACCAATGTAAAAAAATGAATTAAAAACACATTTTTCAGCAGCTCAGCCCACATTTTCCAAATTCAGTTATTGTTTTATCATAAAATCTAGAAATACACGCTGACTGAATTTTCCATTGAGAGGAAAAGGACTTCTTGCTGGTCTTTTTCAAAATATACTGGAGCAAAAGTATTGACATTTCCGGTTAGATACTCTCTGTTATTTGCTTTTGATTCTGAGATGATCATCACCTCACCATCTGGCCTCAAAGTAATCTCCTATTTCTCTTGTGAGGCAAAGATATTTTATTGAAGAAACAAGCATACAGTGGAGCAATACCAATGTGATAATGATATACAACAGAAGTGAGGCTGCATCATTTGTAGCCTGTTGAATCCCCTTCACTTGGCAGCTCGAGATCCAAAATGGTCTTTGAAATGGGATGATGTAGAGCTTGTTACTGAGTAGACACTGCATGAGGTCCACAGATGAGAACAAGCTGGAAAACAAAATGTGCCTCTCCGGTGAGACTGCTGAGGCTTTTGTTACTGCCTTTTCTAATGTGTCTTTCTGTGTGTTGTGCCAGAAATTGTGTGTTCGTGTAATTCAAAGCTCAGTGAAACAAAGGTTTTCAGATCAGTTAGAGAAATCTACTAGTGTTGTGTTGCTCATCTGTTATATAAGAAGATCAGCACAAGAGTGCTGCCATTTGGATCTAAATTCAAAAAACAAATAGAAGTCCAAACACAAAGATGCATATTGGGCCTCTGAATATATTTGAAGGTAAATGGGCGAGTTTGTATTTGTACTTTTTTAAACCTTATGTTTGTATTGATTATAGGAGGAGATGTTTATCCCCTTTCCATTGCGGATCCAAAGGAACCAGGCTGGTTATGCATGCATCACCAAAACCTTACCCATCCCCAGCTCCAAAAGTGAAACCCAACAGATATCTGTAAGTACACGGCCTCCAAACATCGTTTCTTTCCTTTTTCTTTATTAAGAGTGTGTATGCCAACTCTACATAAATCGAAACTTAAATTCTGGACTATAGCAGCACCAAAATGTAGTATAAACACCAAAACCTCCACAATACTGTAGCTGCAGCTAACAAACACACACAAAACACATTCTTGCTAGGCAACACAATGCTGTACAATGTTGCACACACCTGTCTGAATGTCACCCTATGTCTTGAACATCTGTAAACACCTCCACAATCTGCTCTAAATCAGGCTTCAGAGTCACGTTGGGTCTGCAGTCACAATAGAAATGATTAGGAACAGCAGGGCTGACGTGCACAGCTTGCTGACGGAGGCTGAATCATCCACCGGCATTATTTTAGCATAAGCCAGACCCAGATACCTGCCAAGATGCTGCTGGCCACACAACAGGATTTTATTTCGGACACTTGCCATGGTCATTGAGAAAAGCATCCCATTTTTCTTATCTGCTGCAGCTTCTGCTCTGACTCGTTGCATTTAATCAATGATTGAGTTCTTACTCACTCAATCATAACATCATCATGTGTCTATTGTTTGAACTTGAGATGTAGCCGCACTGATTTTTTAAATACTCCAAGTACAGACAAAAAAAAAAAAAAAAAAAAGACTTTGTTACAGTACTGAGAATAGTTGTAAATTTTGACTTCCTCCACTGGTGCTGATGCAAGAATTTCAGCAGACCCGTCTGCGTTCACTTTGCACTTGGACTGGTGCTAAAAGCCCGAGCTTTTCTTTGCAGTAAAAGTGTCCAAGTGTGCAAGTCAAAGGCAGTCAGCTGCTGAGCGATGTTATGTTGGCAGTAATTACAATTACAAAAGGTGCTCAAAGTGTGTTCATTAAAATGCGTGTGTGGGTAACATTTCAAAACATTCCTGTCTGTGTGTGCTGTGGTCATGGCTAATGTCCAGTGGGGTGCAGCCTTTCAGCTAAAGGTCAACTTGATCAGTTGAGTGGAAGCTAAGTTGTGCCAAAGGCCAGTGATGGGTGAATTGGCTCATGTGAACTGTAATTTGGTTAATGTGAAGTTTGACAAAAATCCTGTCAAGAAAGAAAGAAAGGCCAAGTACAGGCTAAACAGAGAAAGCTATTTTATTTAAGGACTCGTTTTATTAATATTGCAACTGCTTGTTGAGTAATGTTATCACTATAATAAGTGTGATCTTTGAAAATGGACATACGGCAAGGCTCATCTTAATGATTTTATGTATTGAAATATTGCCAGCTCTGTGGTTTAATGGCCATTTGTATGGCAGTCATTTTCTCTTGCTCTACAGTCTGCTGTGCTTTGGGGAATTTAAGCAGACTCCATTTCTTTACCCGTGACATTTCAACCTTCATTTATTGCTGAATGTTTTGCAGCTGATAAACCATTTATACAAATCAATGCTGTTATTCAGGCCTTACGTCCTCTTTTAACACCCTTCTTTGTCAATATCTAGCTCCAATTCTGAGGGCAAATTGCTGCTATTCACTATAAATACAAATATTTGCAGGTAGACACAGTGAAGTGTTGATGCAGCTTTACCTATATTGCATTACCTTTAACATTGTGCTCCGTGTTTGAATTCACTCATTCTTCCAATTGTATGAACCCCTCCCCCTGTCGGTCCTGAAGGATAAATGGTTGCTCCACTCTGTGCTGATGCTGGTCCAGTCTTGGATTGAACCGTTGGTCTACCTGCAGACCACATTAGAACGCTATGACGATGCTCCGGAAATGCTGCTCAACAAGACCAAATGGATGTCTGAGAAACTGATCAGTCTGGAGCAAGGGGTGGTGGTCCTTATCAAGAAGGTGGGTCAAATCACAATAGAGGTCTTTTTTAATATCATAACTAAGGTTTAAGTTACAATATCAAATATATTTATATACAGTTAGGCTGTATTAGCTATGTTATTATCACTTCAGTGCATATTAATACTAAACTTACTAACGCTGTCACACAGATGCTAGATGAGGGGACTCTGAGCACAACATACAGTGATCAAGGCATATTCCAGCATGATGCACAGCCAGAGATGCTGGAATCCATTTTGAGAGACTATACCCTGCTCGGCTGCTTCAAGAAGGATGCCCATAAGATGGAGGCTTTCCTCAAGCTCCTCAAGTGTCGACAAACTGACAAATACAACTGTGCATAAAACCTAAAGTGCAGCACTTAAATAATATAGTTCTTAGCTTTAAATGAATTCCTGAGGTTGGAAGCTGTGCACTTACAGATATGTCCATGCCTTAGGCAAATCAGCCTTGCTTGCAATGCGATGCATTCTATATTGATTATTTTGGAACACCTTCACTCAAAACTAAGTAAGTGTAATGCTGTGCCCTTCCTTCATCATACTGCATTTTATATTTGTGATCTCAGTTGTTATTTTAACCCGGCATAGGCAACAGAGGGCAAACTCCCAAAAGATTATTTGTGTGTCAAGCTGTCAAAAAAAATCTGCATATCCTGCCATTGATTTCCATTTCCTTTGTTCTTAACTGGAGTTTGTATTCCTCACTGCCTCTTGCAGTGTTTTGATTATTCCCACGGCCCCTTGAGTATTCACTGAGACTGAGACTTTTTAAATGGAGTTGGTTTCACTTCAGCATTAGTGAAATGAAACACTTTCACCAGCGATGGGAGTCAAATAGAGAATTTGCTACTCAGAAAAATAGATTCATTTTGACTGGCGAAAGAGAGTTTCTGTTCACGAGTGAAAGAGAGAAAGAGAGAGAACAAAAAAACAAAAATGCGAGGAAAGGCTTATCTGGAACCTTTGGTTCGACTCAGGTTAAAATTTGTTGAGTGCTCATCAAAAATTTCGGAATATTTTTCTGTTCAAATGTGCCTAATTTAACTTTAATGTAATAAAAGACATCTATTAAGTATATACTTTATTCACTTTGGATAAATAATTCAAATGAATGTTAAATTTTAACTGGTCAAGGCTATGAATATGAAATGCCAGATGAAATCCTTATGTGTTTGTAATCTTGTGTCAATATAAACCCAGTGTTTTGTGAAAACCTTTCGAGTCAACTGCTGGTGATCTGAAAAGCTAATAAAGCAAGCTGTGGATAGAAAACTGAAAAAAAAGAGAGTTTTTTTTTTTTATTTATTATTCTGTGTTGAGTGAGCGAGTGAGTGAGTGAGGTTCAGGAGTCTCAGAAGTCAAAATGAAATGGGACCATCAAGAAGTGTTCAGGATTCTGCCCTTTGCACCCAAAGACACAAGAGGGTAGTAGTGCTCTTTCATGAAGGTTATTTTAATCACTGAATGTTTCGCTTGAACAATCATGCATTTTACCACTTTATGTTTTTACACTGCCAAAAGTAGTGCTAAAATGCTCTGGAATGGGTGGGATGAACTAAACCGTGTTTGCTTCCTCTTTTTTGAGTGCTTGAATCTTGTTAATTTTCTTTTATTATATTTAGATAGATAAAGAAGCAAAAGTGCATTAATATAGTACATGGGCCCTGTAAAAACCCATGTATAAACGTTTCATACTGGGAACATATTGTTGCAGCACACATTGTTGATCTGTGTGATCCCATAAGCCAAAACAAAGCACTTGCAGTAGTTATCCCACTTGCAGGTAATAAGCACAAATTAAGCTCTATTGCTTGTTCCTGTTTACATCTGCCACCACACCATGAGAGAGGGAAACAATAAAGGAAGTCGCCACAAGCAGTTTTCTTTCCTATTATTCCCTCCGATCTCAGGTTTCCTCTTGACTGTATTTCACTTCTTTTGAGTGTCCTGCTACATCCCCATCCTCTGTAACCATATCACAAGAAGTAAATCAGCCTTGTGGTTGCCACAGTGACTGTGGTGTCAGCATAGAGAGATGGTGTCATGTGGTGTGGGTGGATGGTCGAGGCAGGATGTGGTAAGGGGGCCTAGTGTCAGCAAAGTCAGGTTCAGCTTCCTGTGGCCTAATCACTTCAGTATGGGAACTTAGAGGAGATTGGGGAGCCTCTATTCTGCTCTGCAGGGCTGCAGGTCCACAGAATCAACTTTTGTGGAGCAACCAACACCTTCCTATGTTTGGTTCCTAAAAATATGTGAGTAATCACAGGCAAGCTCAAGCCCTGTGCCCCCACCCACTTCTCAAGCTTTGAGGCCATAAATATTAAAGATTGGCTATAAGTAGATAGAGGAAGAAGGGGATCAGTGGAGGAAGATAAAGATGTTAGGGAGTTGAAGGGGAAAGAAGGACACAGAGATGAAGGGAGGGATGTGGGGCCTGGGTGATTTCACAGTCTAACTATTATAACCTGAGGAAAGGAAATCTAGACTGCTGAGGTGCATAAGTGGAGCAGAGGAGGCGGAGAGAGAGGGAAAGGAAAGAAGCAGGAAATGTAAATAAAATTGACTTGGTGAGGGAGGCAAAGAGAGGTAAAGTGGGCAGCTGTTTTTTTTTTTTCTCTGTCAAAAACAGTTGAAAAGACAACAGAGGAGAAAAACGAGTGGGGAAGGGTCTGAGCACAGCTCTAAACAGTGTGATATGTAGGGAAGTGGGGTGGACCTAGAGAGAAAATGGATGGCTGGAAGGCAGGTATACAGCTGGAGGAGTTAGGCTGGAAAGTGGTGTTGGCATGAAATGAAACCAAGACTCAAAGTATGAAGTCCTTGAGCCTCCACTGACTCAGTTGGCTCCCACACTGATGTTTTGCTTTCACTTATGGCTCAAAATGACAGCTTGGAAAGTCCTAAAACAGTTTCACAACCCCACTATGATCTCCAACTCTGAAAACCATGTAGTAACGGCTATTTGCCTTTTCCTCCTCATTTCCTTGGCTTTAATGATATATTTAGGCTGTAGCACAAACTTGTCTGCTATAAGGTTTGTATGTTCGCTTATGTAAAAGTTGAAAATGGGGAATGAGCAGAGATGAGTGCTGGGGGATGGTCTTCCCTTTTCATATCCACTTCTGACAGCTGAGACTGCTGCATTTATGAGACAGCCACTGCTGCAAACCACAGGGAATTTGTTTGTGCCATCAGGGACGGCACACGGTCTCAAATAGAGCCAACAAACCAATCTTGAGCTCAGTAGGCCCGAGGCTACAGTATGCATAGTTGTTGGCGTGCAATCTTTGTCAACCATGTCTATTGGATAGTTGGCATGTCTGAACCGTTAGATGTCCGCCCTCACCTCACCCACCGCCACTAGGATAGCTCCCCAGATGAGGCATCTCATCAAGGTTCTGTGAAGAAGTGAGTGAAGGTCAGAAGTCACAGGGACAGAGGCCATCCTAACTGTTCCAAAATGAAAAAAGATGTCAGGTTGTAACAGCTTGGGATCATGTTTCACTCAGCAAAGACAATGTTGGACAGTGAAAGAGAAATTCGTGAATTTAAAGCATTTCTTCCTGTCATCCCTGTAGGATGAGCACAAACACATACCTGAATGTCAATGAATTTATTTTGTATCATAGTTCCTTTACATGTCCTTTGATAAATACTTCATCAGACACTCAAATTTACATTAGGCCTACATCTTTTATAGAAAATGAACAGATAAGAAGATGAATTTTGTGATATAAAGTGCAATTTAGCAATTTTTCACCTGCTAGGTGAAAGCTTCCTATACAGTCGTTTTCATGGTGTTGGCCATTACATAACCTACACATGGTGCAGACACAAACAGAGG
The DNA here is from genome assembly GCA_034769265.1 of Remorina albescens. Taxonomy (NCBI): domain Eukaryota; kingdom Metazoa; phylum Chordata; class Actinopteri; order Carangiformes; family Echeneidae; genus Remorina; species Remorina albescens. The sequence goes on along the minus strand of CM068497.1, from coordinate 6,015,996 downwards.
GGATGCCTTCACATCTGGCTATGATTAATAGGGGAATAGTCCAGTTGTGACGAAACAACCTCTATGGGGTGTCTCCTGGTTTGTGACAGTTGAAGGCCGTGAATTGAAGGATTTACAAGTTCAGGAAATTAGGTGATTACCTAGGAGAAGGTGAGGCAACCTGCCGATGCTATTTGTACGAGGGAATTAGCCCATCACTTGTCCTAAACTGAAGGTATCACATTCAAAAGTTATGAAAACACAAAGAAGAGCAGAAAGAAAACACTGAGTTTTAAATGAACACTTTAGACAAGGCCCAAATATATGTCTTTAAACTCAGCTTTTTCAAAGCGATCATTTCATCTCAGAGATTTTCTCTGGTTATAGCATTTACTGAAGGAAATACTAAATTCTTCCTTTTTTAAGTTTTATTATGGCCTCAAGTGAGTTGGTGGTACTGTGTGAATAACTGTGGTCAAAAGTTTTCATGAGCAATCTCAGGATGAAGATGAAGAAAAGATTAACCCGTCATCATTAAACAAACTATTAAATAAACAATAAAATTACATAAAAAAGACTGAAATGAAAAGTTAATATAAAAAAGGGCAAATTATTCACTAAAACCTTTTCTATATAAATGTTGAAATGTTTTTGTCAGTTATTCTTCAGATCAATAAAACATCAGGTTGACTGGAGGAACCAGAGTTTGAGTCGACTAAAAGCTGAACAAATTAATTGAAAGTCACTGGGACTTCTCAGTTTTTCACAAAGACGAAATCTAAAAACAGGGGACAAAATTAACAGTATTCCCGTTATCATTATTTGACAAGGTATTTAATAAGCATTTATTGGCTCACAATAAATACAATGTCCTTTTCTGGAGATAGATTTGTAGAAAACGATCACGGATTCCACTTCTTTGACAGATGAGGAGAAAAAGGAGACGTATTTATAGTCCATTATAATAGAACACCAGCTACTACCATTACTGCCCTTAATGTCCCTTTTTGATGAGTTGCATTCAGCTTTAGACGGCTGAACAAAGTGATTCATTTTCTTCGTACACATCATTGCAGATTTTATTTGTGAATGAATACAGTAGTTTGTCCATCATTTCATGCTCATCCACACACACACAAAAGCTGCCTGCAGTTTCGTTTCTGGGTTTCTGTCACAAAGCACTGAGATGCTGCCACTCACTTTCACTAAGTTTACTGTGGATATGAGAGACAGAGAAAAACCTCTTGGATGACTGTATCTAAATCAGCGGCTGTGCAACACACGCCCTCTCTTTAGGAAAGAAAAACAAAGATGAGGGACTGATGCCAAAAGAAGCTGAAAGTAAATCAATGCAATCTCCTCCCATCACGTCTCTCACCGGGAGGACTTTTTGGAGTTTCCACCTCTTTCTCTTCGGAAAAAAAAGAGGAAAAAAATTCAATTCCTCCATTGTGGAATATAATGTAAGTCAAAGAATCAAGGAGGAGCTGGGTGAATAAAAGAGAGGGGAGTTGAGACAGGCCATATATTTGTCTTTCTGCCAGTGTGTGTCTGTTTATGTTTTTCTTAGATCAAGACACAAGCCCAAAAATCTCATGCATTTCCTTCACTTCAGGAAGCACTTTCATAACTTCAAATATAATAATTTCCTTTTTGGAAAGACGCCGGGGATCATCCATGTGTATTTGGCTTTCATTTATCTGTTTTCTTCCCCTGAAAGAAAAGGATGGGAGAAAAAAGGCTGGGGGGCGGCTCACAGACAGTAAATGGTTGGACCTCTGGCCTCAGATCCTAAATGGGTTTTGATAGGTGTGGTGAATTCAGTTTCGGCTCAGGGATTATGATTTACTGTATCTCTGGTTGGGCTCCAGGAAAGCAGCGCTCACATCCTCTGCCTATTTTCCTGTTTCTTATGTCTTCCTTTGATGGCAGCAATAATGAATATAAAAGGTATGCAGGAAGAATCAACCCCAGCCGCGCCCCCACCCCCATCCTCGTCCATATGATGCTGTAAGGGGGAAATGCCGAGATTGAGTGCGCCTGATTCATTAAAAATAATAATAATAAAAAAAAATAGAAACCCAAAACTGACACATATTAATAAAAATTCATGAGATTTATTGTATCTGATAAGAAGCAATAACCGAGGAAGATTTGTGCGTGACTAACACACTAAGACTTTAACTTAACTCTAACTCTCCACTAAAATGGGGATTTTGTTGCTGCCGCCTTCTCCTTCAGTCAGGATCCCTCCGGCTTCGGCCCTTCAGGAGTTTTTCACCAGGAAATGAATTATGTGCAAAAGTCCTCTCCTCTGTGAAACAAATGGACCAGGTGATTGAAACCGATTAAAACAACAAAAAAAAAAAACGGCGTATAAAGGAGTTTGTGTTTAAAATCCATTTCCCTCAAAGCCGCTCAGCAGACAGCGGAAGGCGGAAGAGACAGACCCTGCTCTGTGAAAACCGAGCTAAACTGTATATATAATGAAACAACTCAATTATCCCGTCCATAAATTATTCAAGTCTGACCGCATCGCTAATGAGTGTACGTATATTTGTAGTAGAGTGTGTAAAGTGCGGACAGCTTTAATTTAAATTGATTAATAGTGGAAAAAGTTTTAGTTTTGACCGCAGCTCTTTATCTCACGGAGACTCTGGCGGTGACATTTTTTCCCCCCTACTGTGGTTTTATGTGAGCCCTGTCTGAATTTGAGGAGTTAAAAACGGAATAAATTCGTTTTTTTTAATTGGTTCGATAGACATTTTTGGTTTTTCACTCGATCGGACTGTTTGTGAGCCGTTTGTCGAAAATATGAATTTTTAACTTCGAAGTTCGACGAACTCTTTAGCATGCTAGCTGAGTTAGCTAGCGGTTAGCTAAATGTTTGCTAAGTTGGCTAACTTTGTTACTCGTTTCCGAGCAGCGGCTGTGGACTTAAAGGGCACCGAGCAGGACAGAGGATAACCACGGACCGAAGCACCGGGGTTTACTGAATCCGGTAAGTGCCAACGAATCAGACTTGAGTGACATATTTTTGTGTTTTGATGTGGCTTTTGGTTCACCCCGCCACTCCCTACTGCAGAGTCAGGCGGGGCAATTACCTCCCTTGTGACAAGTGTGTGAATTAGAAGGGCTGCTGGTGAGGAGTCAACCGATTCAATGCTTATTAATCCTCATTTTTGTTAGTAAAATGATGGAGAAAGTGCAAACATTTTGCTTATGACAAGCGATAACATACTGTTAAAATGTACAGGCGGCTCGATCATATTGCTTAGCTAATCAGAAGCTAAGTAATGTTGTATTTCCAAAGATTTAATTGAAATATAACTGGAGTAGAAGTGTGTCATAACAAATGTGACCTAAAACTGAATAAAATAGTCAATGGCCATTTTGAATGTTTCAGCCAGATAAAGTGGATATGATGCTACTTTTTAAGTCACAATTATGGATTTTACTGGGATCAAAAATGTATGGAAACATTTGGGACAATGTAGCTGCTTTTAGACATTTTAATGTGGAAAAGTTACATATTATACCTGTAGGTTCGGGTCACACTGCTTTGACACATATGGCCTTAGCTGTCTCCACATTCATTCATTCATTCATCTTCTACCGCTTATCTGTTTATGGGTTGCAGGGGGTGCTGGAGCCAATCCCAGCTCGCATTGGGCATGGGCAGGGTACACCCTGGCCAACATACAGAGACAGACAGAGACAAGAAACCACTCACACTCAAATCTACGGGCAATTTAGAGTCACCAATTAACCTAAATATGCATGTCTTTGGACAGTGGGAGGAAACCGGAGTACCCGGAGGAAACCCACGCATGCATGGGCAGAACGTGCAAACTCCACACAGAAAGGCCCCAGGCCCGGGAACTGAACCCATGACCTTCTTGTTGTTGTCTCCACATGCAGTTGCAAAAAATGTTTTCACTTTGTGAACTTTGTGGAAAGTTTTTCCAATGAAGGTGTTTCTTTACTGCTTTCACCCCTATCTATCCTCTTAAGTAAGATGAAGTACCATTGACCCTTGTTTGTAATACTTCCTCCTCACACTCTTTCCAACATTAGACCTCCCCAGAAGAGTGGACAACCAGTAAATTATATTCTTGGTGTAATGTTGTTGCAAAGTTTTCGCTCCTGTTACTGCAATTGCTATAATGAGGAAAGTGACTATATAAGTGTCCTAAAACTTATAAGGTGTCTTGTTCAATTCTGAATGAGTGATGAGTATGAGAAAGTGACAGCTTATGTATTTATAGGCTTTCCATGGACATTTAAATCATTATTATAGCCATTTTTGCATTATCTTGCCAGTGATAGATTTCCCTTGGTTCATGGAAATTAATTTCAGTTTGGCAGAAGTCAAACTTTCATGTTTTGTAGCTAAAGCGCTCCATATGCATAACTGTGAACATCCATTCTTCATCCAACCACCATGGTCGGTCCTTGAAATTACTGTGTTTACATGCTGTGGGCCCCCATACTCTACCCCCAAATTTGTGGCTTTCTCTTATGCCCTCCACAGCTGACCAACTGTTTATGTAGCTCTAAACCACTTAAATCAGGCTGTGAGGGTGGGTCGATCTTCATGTGGCATTTGGTGAAAACTGATGTCCTATACTTTTTGATAATAAAGAAGGAAGCGTAATAGGATTGGTTCAAAGCCAGCAGCTTTGTGGATAGAAGCAGTACGTCAGGTTATTTTATGGTAGTAGATGGAATTAGTGAGGGGGAAAAAAAAGTCATTAGAGTCTACCATAGCACAGCAATGTAACCAATGAGAGTATGTTAGCTGTTAGAGAAAACAATAATTAGATGGACTTGGAAAAACTCTCCTACACGGCACCACAAGACTGCTGAAAAATGAGACTGGCTATGAAACAAGTTGAATGGCTACTGTGCTGGTGATGTCCTATAAGAGAGAGATGTGAAGCAAAAGAAATTAAAGGCATCATGCAGTTGCAGTTGCAGTTTCAAGGATGCAATTCAAAATCTATTTCCTCCTAATTTGGAGGAAGCTGCAGAGCAGATTGTTCTGAAGACACAATATTCAGGTGGTCTTATGTGGCAAGGACAACTCTGTGACTGACGGGAGTATGAAGCGAGGAGAAGTGTAGATGTCTGGCAAGTGAGCATGTGCCATGTTTTACACGATCCATAGCTCATTAACGACTTCTTGAAAAAGCAGCACAGATTTTTATGTTATCTGAACAGGAATGCCATCTGCAGTCGTACGTTGCATGCATCATATCACACACCCATTATTGTCCCAGACTAAGGTTCCTTCATTTGCAACTTGTGTTATGGCATGTCTATGTTGTACGACATTTAAATTGGAAAACACTTGTACCATCTTAACGAACACATATTCTATGATGCTAGTAATTGTCCTCTAACATTTTCCTGCTGTATGTGGCATAACTGCTATGCTGGTTCTGTAAAAATAAAAAAACCATTTGTGTCCTGAGACTGGATTGTAAACTTCCTGGATATATCTGTGCTGGAAATTGAAGCAGAGAGGACAGAGGAACGCTGCAGCTGGGTGGAGTGTTACAGTTATGAAAGTGATCGTAGGCAGATGTGGACAGGTTGTGAAAGAGGTATACCACAGTGTGTTTTTTGTACATGTTCCTGACTAAGGTCTGACTATAAATCAGACAGAGCAGAACTCTTGATGGCCGTTTGTGTAGCCACACGTCCAACATGTCTAAGCTTTGCAGCTGCTTTTAACTGGCACAGTTTCAGAACCATTTCAGTTAATATTAATTAATATTAACTATGGCATTTCAGGATATCTGAATGCACAAAATTACTATATGTATTTTAAATTGCATACTTATTCAAGTTGTCTCAGCCCCTCAGTCAGCAGTGAAATATTTGGATGTTTGACCTTAACATTTAACCCTCGCACAAGGAGACAAGCCTCTCTTCACCAGACTAATGGTGCAGCCATGTTGATTTAAGCGATCTGTTCTTGCCTTTCTTCTTACTATATTTTTTCCTCTCTAAATGCTGAAAGATTAAATCATAGCTATTTATAGCTCAAAGATATTTTGGGAAATCACTGGAAAATCAAATGAGATGATGAAGGAAGTGCATTATGTACATTTTTAGCTATGAACATGTTCATTTAAGAGGTAAAGTGAAATGGTTATCATTTAATATGGACTAATAACAGTTTAGTATAGTAGCAAAAAGAAGTTTTATCTATTACTCATCTGAATTACACATGTGAAACAATTTAGAATTCAGTATCATACCTGAGGTCACTAGAGGAACACTGACCTCTGAATGCTGGACCATAGCCACCAAGTTTAGGGAGTTAACATTAATGTCAATGGTGTCATTATTACATAGCCATTAATTCTTGTGACTTAATGCAAATGAGTTGCAGCTGAGATCTTGTTCATTGTCACTTTATATACACAAGGAAATGAAGTCAGAAGTGTATCTACCTATTGTGGAGAAATGGAGCAATGGGGCTTTAAGAATAGACATCATGAAACACAATGAAATCAGAGGGGAAAAATGTTGCTTTGTGTCTTAAAGCATGCTAACTTGATATCTATTTGTGGCAGGACAAGGCTTTGATAGTCCTGCACTCATTTTTTCTTCTACCCCCCTTTTTTTCATTTTCATAGCAAATGCTTATCCTGCCTGCCCTATTGTTCCAGCTATGTGGCGTGAACACAGCTTCCTGGATTCCCACTCAGCGAGGCAAAGGACAGCACTCCAACTCCCTGCCAAGACACCTTATCTGTGCCTGGCAGCCTGTAGACAGGATGGAGGGTTGAGGGTGAAGTGGGAGGGGTGGAGAGGGTAAAGCCTACAGGATGGGATGGGGAAAGTACAAGAAAGGGCTTGGTGGATGATGGAAGGGTGAAAGAAATCTTGAATTACTCTACATGGGAGCTGTGAATTGAATTAATATCAGAGGGTGAATTATTTTTTGCCACTAGCATGCAAGAAAACAAATTTAAAAAGAAAAGATAACTAACAATTAATTTTACGGTTTTGTAGCACAATTCTTAGACAAATACAAACTTAGAACTTTTGAGGAACAATTGTTGATAAAATTGCAGTTTGTACTAAGGGTGGACCGAACAGTCATGGGGATACATAGTATCCATAATGGGTAGGTGAGCAGCATTCTTGTACCCACATATAGTTTTGTAGGTCCTTGCTTTTCAAATGTCTTTAGTGTCCTGCATTGTTTCAACTGTCTTTGACATGATGAATGAGCAGTGGTGAACAGATCTACGGGTACAAATCTGTTTTGTTTTTGCTTTGGCTATTTCAAGGCCACATGGCTGCCAACTGGTGACTTTTAAAAGGCAAATGTCTAATTAAAGGTATAAAACCAAGGTTGTGTTTGGCGGTAGGATGATTCACTAGTTCCCTCTGTTTGAAACTGATAAGGGTGATTTATTTGACTTTCCATTTCTCTGCTGATGTGTTTCTGTTGTTTGTTGTGGTTTGCTTTGGCATTGAAGCATAACTTGACATTGGATTGATTTTTTTAGGTGTGAACAAGATTGAAAGTTCACCATTTTGCTCTAGCTCAAACTTCACATTGATTATTTGTGTGTGTGTGTGTGTGTGTGTGTGTGTGTGTGTGTATACACGTGCATGCATCTATGCTTGTGAGATCAGTCGGGGCTAGCCTGCAGCCTGCTGTGCCCATGGGTTTAGGCTTGAGGATGAAATATCGTATCTGTTTATAGGTTGTACCATGTGTTTATAGATTTTTCAAACTTCACAGTGAAGTATAAACAAGAAGCCAGTGTCCTGGTGAACTCTTTGAGATTCAACTCCCATGCTGGTTCTATAACATCTTGTGGTTCGAATCATCTTAACTATTTGAAATTACCTGATATGGCTCAATAAATGATCTGCTTGGCTTTGCTCTGTTCTCTGGTGCAGAGAGATTTCTGGAGCACTTTCCCATGACATAAGAAGAAATTGTTTTCTGCAAAGCACTTTCATGGTTATTTCTCAATATTGAAAAAGATATGCACATACCATGTTAGTTGGGCATGCAGTGTTTTCATTCAGCAGACGGCACAGACATGCAACATTTTAATACTGATTTTGTGCCAATGCATTTCAACTCCATAAATATTTAAGAATTAATAGTTGGGTTACAATAAAAGTAATTCTAAATGTCTTATGTTGACTAAAATCTATCAAAGTTACAATGAAGTGTGATCACTGCTAAGACAAAACTAAGGACAGATGAAATTCTGTTTGTGTGCATAAATGTGTCTGTGGGTATATTGTCCACGGGCAGAGGGAACAACAGTGACTGGGACTGGAGAGAAAAAGGGTTTTAGGATCATTAAAGAGCCTCAGATTGTCTTGGAGCTCTTAGTCCAGACATCCAGCAGGTTCCACACCATCTGGTGTGCTAGTGTACTGCAACATCTCTCTACACACAGTGTGAAATGGCAACTACCAACCACAACTGCGTGCATCATTTGTGATAACCTGCAGCCACCAGACACAACCACTAGATGACAGTCATGTACCTTAAAATGTTGGACAGAGAATGGATTTGAAGGATGATCAGAAAAAATTAATTCCTATCATTATGGCTTTTGGGTAACACTATATTGCACTTTGGCTCTTTGATGTGATATGCAGATGGAGTGGTGCATAGGGAGGTATTTTGCCCGCACATGGCTGTTCAAGCACTTCAGCAGATGCCTCTTTCATTCCATCCCTCAAACTCTTTCTCTGCCATTATCTTACTCTCTCTCTCTCTTTCTGTTTCTGCTAAATCAGAGTATTTGTGTTCGCTAAACTCCATCAAAGACGGATTGCAATGTTCAAACTCAAAACGGCTGTGATGGGATGAGATACGATCAGTGACAAAAAAAAATCTGTCAACAGGAGAGCTACAACAAACATAAAGGTCCTGCTTTACATGTGATATTGTCAGTCTGTGTGTCTGCCGTGCAGGAGAGTGTGAGATGGTGTGTGAATGCAGATATGAGCACCACGACAAAGAGAGATTGCTTGTAAAACCTTCTGTGACCCTCAAGGCAGAAATTAAAACCTTCCGATGAAATCCAAGTTAAATATGTGATTACATTATGGTTCAAAGTTGGCCTAATTTTGAGGATTAATCAAAATGTTCAATAATGATACACATTGCTCAAATGATTAAAGAGAAATTAATTTTATGCCTTGAAAATGACCTGCTCTAATCGAGGAAAAATTTAAACCATTGAACTAGATTTCTGGAGAAAAGTCTCCTCTAATTAGCCATGTCGGTTTTCATGAATTCTGCTCTTAAAAAAAAAAAAAGGTCAAAATAAAGCTTCCTTATCAGACAGGATGGGTTAAAGATCAGATAATATTTATTTCTGTAGATGGAGTAACTGCTGCATATTTGTCTTTCCTTTTGCTACTTTCCTGAAATTTCTTTCCTTCCTTTTTTCCTTCCTTCCCTCCTTCCTTCCTTCCTTCCTTCCTTCCTTCCTTCCCACCTTTCACACTTTTCTTACCCCTCCACTCTCTCTCTCAGTGGGACCTCGTGCAGACTCTACCCAAACACTGCTCTCTTGTTTAGGGCTGGGCAAGCTCTGTGTCTGACCACTCCCTGAGCCTAATCGCCACAGAGTTCTTTCCAAATTGCAATTACTGATAAACAGAAGTTGGCTGATGGGGACAAGTGATTGCAGAGGCCATAGAGGGCAGTATCTGGCATCAGCCTAATTGTCACAAACAATCTGCCTCATTTCTTTGCCCTTGCTACTACAGAGTGATTGCACTGAGCACACTTGAGGGGCAAACCATTTATGAGTCTGCTCATTTGGGACCACTTTGAAGTGTTCTACAGTGTTTCTCGAGAAAATTTTCCTCCTCTCAACAGTCTGCGTTCTGGGATTGTCTCTAAACAGTTGTTTTAGTCTCTGGTGATAAACAGCCTCCATTTAGACTTGTTTTGATTTGTCATCAGAGATGGAGGGGAAAATATTCAGCGAGTATGACACACAAATTTTTGGTGTTTGATGTAGTTTTCCCAGGATGATCCAAGCAAATTCTATCTTCTAAGTGTAGTTTTTCATCATTTACTGTATGATAATATTTCTTTTTCTTGTAACTGAGATTTGGAGATTTTCAACATCCAGAAAATGCTTCAGAACAAATTGCCTCACATTCCTACCGTTAAAGCGTGATTGCACATCTGGGAGCTGTGCTGCACAACCACAGCCCAACACACACTTTTTGCCCCCCTGAATCAGGTAGGATATATTGCCATTATTCAAGATGTTACTTGCATGTTCCTGTCACAAGCCTGTTTTTCAGCCCGATACCCGATTTAGAATTATATGAGTCCCACAGTCTCATAAGGCTTCATTCTTCCCTGATGTGAAGTGAGTGTGCTACATGGGGGGCAAATATGCAGCTTTCACAATAGTTAAACTGGAACAAAAAAAAAACAAAACAGTTTTCTGCATGTCTTTTCTACATGCGATTTGTGTGTGAGTGAGAGACAGGTTGAAGGTGAAGGTAAAGGGAGGAAGCTGTGACCTTGTTTCTCCATCCCTTTTGCGAGTCAACCTCAGTGAAGCCTGAACTCTCCCTGAGCAGAGAGAAAGAGGAAATGACCCAATTTGAACAGGAAGTGCTGCAAGGTGACCAGTAGCAGTCTACTGGGAGGTGGGGATGGTATGCTCTTATTGATATATGTGTGCTCTCACATGTGTGTGGCAGACAGAGGTTTTGGTTTGTATTCACCTACCTCTGGTCCTGCTACACCACTTTTTCAGCAGTTTGGGGCAGGAAACAGCTGTGGAGAGCGAGGCAGAGGTGAAAGTCTGCACACAGCCGTTTGAGGGTTACGGTGCACTGGTAGCTAATATCAATCAAATTGCATGAAGCTGGGCTCTTACTGAGTTAGAAAACCACATCATGTTAGCACATTCACACGGACACAGGCTCCAGCATTCTGTCAGTCATCCAGGGAGATACGTGGCCACCCTGATAGAGGTGGATCATAATTATAGATTCAGCCCTCGGTTCCAGAGATATTTTTATCTGAGTGAATGAAAACTTGGCAAGTTTTTGGAATTGATTTATGTGCATTTTCAAGATGAAAGTGGCCTAAACGAACAACCAAAATATAGAGCAGATGAGGAGTAAAAGTAAAATAAAGATGAATGAAGAGTTGAGGGGAAAAAGGACAGACTCATTGGAATATTTTGAGCTTCATAGTTTGCAGTGACGACGTGTCACTTTCTGGGTAAATTAGTCACACCCCTCACCCAACTGGCCACATCACCAAAATCGACTCGGTGGCTTCTCCGCGGCTTTTTGCTCTTGACAGTTAACACATTTTAATATAATTAAAACCATAATATGGCAAGCTGATGGATTGCAGCGTGTCTGCATGTGAGCATGGAGCAGGATGTTGGCAGGACTTTTTAAATTTTTTTAAATGAATACAGACACTCACCATTTACTCCTGGAGCAGAGCCTGAAGCAAATTTTACTTTTTTACCCTGCATTTTCACAGCACCACTCTACCTGTAGCTACTCCCCAAAGCAGGGGCATTTTAGGTAACATAAGTCCCAAGACCTTGATCTTAGCGGTTAGGTTAAGGTGCAATGCGTCTGTCTACGTTTGTCAAGCCTGCAGGCAACTTCAGCATTCACTGATGATGCAGTAACAAATTAAGATTGGCTCAACTGGAATAATCTAATATGGATTTGAATTTGGATGATGATTTGTGAGGAATGTTAAAAGCTCAGGGGCAAAGTACTATATTTTCCTTCTTGCTATCATCAAAGACTTTTTTTTATGACAGAACATTAGATTAAATAACTGAGACATATTTAAAGGTTGCATGTTGTCTTATTTGAGGCTTTCACGTTATTTATTTATTTTTTTTAATGGGTCTGGATTATGAAAGTATCAAAGTGCTGAACCAACAGAGAGATGCACATGGTCTGCATTTAAAAATTTCCTTAAAATTATGACTTTTGTAACCTTGTGATGACACAACAAAACAGTTACTGCTCTCAATGGATCCGCCATTCAACCTTGCAGGACCAGGTTTCTATTTTTTTGTATCTTAAAACTACAAGTATATCCTACTGTTTATATCTCCTTTAAACGTAATGCAGTCTTTCACAAGACTAACCCGTGAAAAGCAACTATTTAACTCCGCCTCTGCAATTAAATGTTAAGAGCTTTAGAAAGGTAATATTTACTTCACTGCTTCAGTTCCATTATATTTTACAGATATTGTAGGTACTTTGCCTGGCAGCTATAATGTACGCAGTCCATGGCCCCCTGATTGAAAGAGAAGTGTTTGTGTTTGTATGTTCAACATCTTTGTACAAGTGTCAAGCTCAGAAGGCAGCATGAGTCAAATGGTAGAAAAGTTGAAACCAAACCTTTCTAAGTTATGTTCAACCCAAAACTGCTAGGAGACCCGGGAGCATTGGCAGGTAACAGGAAAAGATCCCCAGAGACGAACAGAGGAGGCTTATGGGGAGACCAGTGAAAGATGCTGTCAATCCCCACATCCATGAACTCCAAATATTATTCCTTGCAAAAAATCTGCATTAACTAATGCAACAAGAAAGACAGCACAAAAACACAAGCTGATGTCCCAGGGGAGCCCCCACATGAGCCAGCCATCCAACACCTCATAGCTTAATCCATTTCTTGTCAGATCAGTTTAAGACACCCATATATTAGCTTGGACCTCTTACTGTCACCCTGTATCCCCCCTGGCTATTGTTTGGAACCACTGGTTTGTTTCAGAGAAAAATGACATTATTAATCAATGGCCAATAGCAAATGGTTAAACTGTAGCACTTTTTTAATAATCATCTGAGTTTAACTGGAAGCAGCTGGTAGCGGTATTTATAGAATGATCTAAAATTTCATTGTATCTGTTATCCAGCTGCTGAGAGTGCAACTGGCATGCAGCCTGCTATACCTTGGAAGCCCATTTCTCTCTCATTTTCTCTTTCCCAGCTCTGACTCTCTTCATCTCTCATCTCTTTTGTTGTCTCGCAAAAGTCATTTAATTGAATATAAAATGGAAACATGGTCAACTGTGGCATTGATTATGCCAGAACATGTAAGCTCACCTGGCTGAACAGTGTATAGTTTTATAAAGGAAAGAATTCGGTGCACTTCAGTCTGTCTGGAACTGACAGCAAGCTACTGTTACATTTTAAACCCACATTGTGTACCCAAATAGAAACTTAATTAGATTGATACTTCATGAAATGTATGATAACACTGTGTAGCCTCTGAAATGTGCTTCAATTCTATGGATGTTTTTGAGACAAATGTTTTTTGTAAACAAGTGAATGTGATCTGTTATTAAGTTAACAAATTGATGCTCCCTTTAGGGCAGACATGTTAAGTATATTTAGGTCCTTGTATATGTCCTGTCATAAGTGCAGACACTCTAAAGAGCTATTTACAATATCTCCATGCCCAAGTTGTAAATTATACAGCCAGTCTGAGGGTTGGTTTGGAAGCTCTCATGGCTCTCTATCACATTTTTATAGATTACAGTTCCTCAAAGTGAAATTCCATGCAGAAATAGAGTTCCCACATGTTTTTGCAATGACAGGCAGTTCCACCTGGATTGGTTTTGGTCATCAGAGAGAGACACAAAGGAATTGTAATGCTGATCTGAAATAGTCATCAAGTAATCCCCCAAATAATTTTTGCTGACAATGAATTTGAGACATAATTCGAGTACATGCATGTTTTTATGAATTATTTATCTCTTTAAAACCACTCAAGTGAGAGTGAATTTGTTTTGTTTTATCTAAAACAAAGTCTGAGGTCAACCGCAGCACAGAACCCCACGATCTGGTCTGCTTTTAGAGTCTTCTTCAAAGAACTTTCTCCAGGGTGTATGTTTGCTGTCATGGTTGCTTAAATCCCATGCTGTGTTTGTGGATTCAGTCACTCACTGTTGATTGCATAGTTTACTGATGACATCACACATCTTTCTGTCTCCTCTTTGCGTTCTGTACCACCAAAAGGCAGACGTTCATAATGGAAATCGCTGTTTGCGTGGATGTTTGCATAGTTTTTGTTGAACATGATTTTCCCATCACAGCGGCTATAAAAAAAGTGAAGGCAAGACAAAAATAAAAGCTTTCCAGGGTGTTTATTAGCTATGCCCACACATATGCATATTTACACATAGTTTAGATAGATAAAAAATCCAATGCATCTTGCTTCATACGCCTGTACCACTTTTTTCCAACAACCAATTTGTATATGCAGCAATGCACGCAGGCACACATGCAAACACACCATACTAAATGCGCTTAATATTTACAGACTGTCTGTCTGGTGAATCAGGCCAAGCAGATTTGTCTGAATCCTTCCAAAGTCACGCTACTCCCAGATTTTTGCAGTGCCACGCCCTCAGTTATAGCTCCCTCTGGATGAAACCATTACTGATGACCCGAGTATGCCTCTGAGAGTGACACATCAAACGGCAACCTATTTATACATTAGACATGAAAATGAGTCAGACATAAATCTACAATTAGAAATCATACAAAAGATTATAGTAAAAGTACAGAATTGCAGCTCTTTTTAATATGAAACACTGCTGCTACTTCTTAGTCCATTGTATGACTGCAGTAATAGTAATAAAGGCTTTTTTTAAGATTGAGGGAAAAACATAATTTGAGAATACCTTTCTGTTTGCTACATAGTTTATAAAAATGTAAAATAAATATTTCTGCACATTGAATACATCATCTTGAGGTGGAGTGCATCAGTTACTGTAAAAGCAGTGATATATATCTGAATGTGTGGTGTTCTGTGGGTTAGGCTTTGATTGTGTGGGTGTGTGTGTGTGTGTGTGTGTTTATAGATGGTGTAGTTTCAGTTTTCTCTTTTAGTTCCACTCACTGGTTTTTTGATTCAAAGTACAAAGAGACCACATGTCATAAAGTTGGATTTTAAAGCATTTTGAGTAATTTTGAGTTGTCATTGCTTTCTCATGTGTTAGACAGTTTTTGTGTGTATGTGATTCAGTGTGGACTCATCCACAGAGAGCTGTGACAGAACTTGAGAAGAATGTATGTTAAATTTTCTAACACGTGGCCCTGACTGACTTAGTTTGGTGTCAGTGTGGCATGTTCCAGCGAGGTGCATATTAGGACCTTGCTGGATCACGGGCTGTTTCTGTTGGAGCGCCGGGCCACATATTTGAATATTTGAGCCACATGTGCGTTTGAGACTGGGAGACCAGATGAAACGCACACTGGGACGCAGAAGTGCAGCGTCTGCACTTGCATTCCTGAAAGCAGACTCACAGACTGACAAAGAGAGGATGACTGTCACGGCTGAAATGGTATTCCGGGAATTATATGGACGTCTCATTGTTATAGTTTTATTTCTTTTTGAATAGTTTGGAAGCTTTGCTACTGTTTGTTTTTCAAGTCTAACTGCAGTAACAACCTTTTATTGACAGAGGGCAGCAGTAAGCCATTAAAAAATACAAAAAAAACCACCACATGTCCCGTTTTGGTCTCAGACCAGAGCCACATGCCAAATACAAGCCATCAGCCATAGTCGATCACACTTTCCCTAATTTGTCCCATTTAAGCTTCTTTGATTCGTTGGTTGAAAATTATCTCTCTGAAAAGAGCCAAACCACCATTTGCTCCGTCTCCAAAGCATATTTGACAGCCTGCCAGCCATATTTGGGGTTGCATGCACATGTCTGCATTGAAACAATATGTCAGTTTGGAGCATGACTTAATTTGAGCAACAGGCAAATATGCTCACTGAGCCATCTTGATACTGTGTAACAAAGTGGATGACAAGGGGAGTAACAAGGGTTCAAAGACACTATTAACCTTTTGTCATAAGTTTTTTTTTTTTTTTTTTTTGTAGCTCTGGGATTGTGTGTTGGCCTCTTGAGACATTTTTATTACTTCTTTTGTCCATATGAGAGAGTTTAATATTACATATGTGTCCCCCTTGAGAGTTTCATTCTATAGGGTGTGTGTATGTGTGTATATATATATATATATATATATATATATATATATATATATATATATATATATACCCCCTATAGGATGGAGCTGTGAAAAGTAATCCTCTCTGTGACAGACTGTAAAAACAATCGTAAGTTTCTGCCATTGTCCTTGGCCATCACAGCTGATTTTTGAACACAGCTCATACGAATTTATTTTGTGTGTGGCACTGATTCAAGACAGTAATTATGCCGTCACTTAGTCACATATGAGAGGGTTTGGGCTGTAACAGAATTCAGTTGGATATCAGCATGCATGGGTGCAGAAAGGGTTGGTTGTACAATATGTGTCATGGTGTGGCCTGGAGTGGAAAACCCTCCTTTATCAACATTGCGTCTGGCCTCTGCTATGTAGTTCATGATTTTTCTGATCAGAGAACAGTGAATCACTTAGTAGAGTGAGATGGATACTGTGGTGTTGGATAGAGCAGTAGGGAGGGCAAAACGTTAAAATACTCAAAGAACTGGTCGCACTTGTTGGCGTCACCCAGGGCTCCTTCTCTTGAGTCTGTCTTCGCAATCAGAGGTTATTCGGGTACAGGGGTGAGGATTGTTGAAGGGGGGGGTTCATTCCTGCAAGGGTTCATGTACTTGAGCTTGGCATTTTTCATATTTACATTGTTTGAAAGTCTCAGAAGATTTGTTTGTGATATTTCCTCCCTCACTGTTTGTTTGTGATTCTTTCTTCTCAGCTAATGTGCTCTCTCCCCATCTCACGCCATCTCTCTTTCTTTTTCTCTCTCTCCTGTCAGTATGATAACTTGCATCTTAGGTTTCGAAGTCCATTCTCAGATAATTTTTTTTTCATTGTTCTGTCATTTCACTGCATTACACTTGATATGCTTGATGAAATCCATATATTTCTTTTCATACAGGATATACTTAAATTTCAAACACACAGAGAAGAGATCTGCATAAAACCTATGACTGCACATAAAACTGATGGGCTACTTGTTTTGACAAAAATGTAGCTGACTGTTGTGAAGTGAACAGAGACAAAAACCAGACTGTTTCTGATTGAAGGAGAAAGTGCATTTCCCCTGGTATACCTGGCTTAAAAAGAAAAAACATCCCAAAAATTTCTTAGTGGATCCATTTCCACTGCACTCAGTTTACTTTTAACTGTTTCAGCCGTCTGTCCCACACCTGGCTGCTGAGTGTGGCACTGAACAGAGCACGCTCTGTTCTGCACCCAGACAAATCTGCCGAGCCATGCGGAAAATAAATCAGCTCCACATTCATTAAACAAAAAAGCTGTGGGCAGATTTATTTCATTATTGGGTCTCTCATTTTTAGCATCTGCATAGCTTTTTCCTCCTTACCTTCTACTTTTTTTTCCCCCCTCTCAAGTACAGTAATTTAACTCATTAAGGTAGTCTTCCACCTCATTCTTTTTGGGCTCCTTCAGGAGTATAGGGCCTCAAACACCTCCAGTGAACCCTTTAAAGTGAAATAGTGTATTTTGTGCGTCCGCCCCTTTGCTATCTGTTATGCTGCGGTTTTTGAGGTGCTGTGAAAAATGCTGGCCCAACAACCAAATTGCTGCATAATAACCCAGTGAAATGTCCCCTGGCAGGAGAGCCTGGGCTCTCTGAAACAACGCAGACGAACTGGCACAAATACACCTCACTGTTTACAGAGAGGCAAAACCTTATCGGCCTATTAGGGTCTTCTTTCCCCTCACTCATAATATTTCATACAATTCCCAAACAATGTCCCTGAGCGGCAGCAATTCTTTGCAATATAATTCATCCCTTAGTAAATCTCACTCCTTCTCAGTGTCTCTCTGGTGCATGGTGCAATGATAGGAGTTTTGATTTTTGCGAGAGCGGTGCACACTGAGGTCCCACAGTAGAAAACCTGTAAAACCACAGTTCTAGATCTTGTCAAAATAAAGTTTATTTTGATCCCCACTCCTTTTTGAAATGATAGTAATAATAATAATAACAATCTGTAATGCAAGTAGCATTTGAGAAAATAGTTGTAGTTGACTCATTGTTAGTCTTTTTTTACTGGAACATAACTGAGGCCATTTGAAGTATCACCTGGTTTTCACGTGTGTGATGGCCTTGTCTGTGCCTTCCCAGCTGCTGACAGTACAACTAACTTTGAGTTGCTATCAGCGCCATCCTCTCAGCATCCTCTGAGGAAGGAAGCAGGGCAAGCTGCATTAGTGCCCTGCAAGCCTTGCTCTGCCATCTCCCGCAGGGGCACTGGTTATTTTTGGAGCAAGGGCGGATCGTGTTACGACTACGAGAAGACCCCTCAGACAGGAAATCACCAGCACGCCATCCAGCAACTCCTGCATTCTTGGCCCAAGGCCCTGACTGGCCGAGCACTGGTTGGTGATTTGGCCCAGTGTGCAGACAGCGATCAGAGAGAGAGGAAAGCCCAACCGAACAAGAGAGCCATCTTCTTTTTCACTCCGGATGACCTCTTACCCCCTACTGTAGTCAGTGGACACACAACCCATCAGCCACGTGAGACATGAATATACATCACCACACCCAGGGAACTCAGGCACGCAGTGGCTCACTGTTGGCTTAGCACTTGTTCACATTATATTGAGCGTATTTCAATATAAAGATTGTTGGCGATCCTTCTGCATGTTGCTATGTTCCAAGTTCATGAGTGCTGTGCACATAAAATCATTTTAAAATAAGAGAATGCCATAAAGTCATAACTCAATGATGATATGTGATAAATTTATGTTGTTTACATCATATTTTTCTTGGCTGGTGTATTTGGCTTACAATAAAGTGACAGATGGAAATGCATACATAACTCCACCCTTCAGTATCTTGCCAGTCCGTTCATGCACGCTCCTACTCCTCTACAAAACAGTAAAGCCCTTTTTTCTTTTTTTCTTTTTTACACTTTCTCACAATGATGTATTCACTCAAATGATCACACAAAATATGATCTAATCCTGAAATGGTCTAAAGAGGTGAAAGGAAGATTAAATCCAGTTTGTACATGACTGAAATATTTCCTGAATCATTAGCGTAGACACGGTGTAATGCAGTCATGTCCTGTGTGCTATTTGTTTCATATGAACATTCCTGGGGTTAGCTGAAAGACCACATAGTTATTATGTGGGAAATATCAAAGACTGTGTGGCCAACAGGGCTGAAGTGGAGAGCGTGGGAGGTTTGTGACATACCCCCTGATTTCTCTCCATCTGCCCACTGAAAACACACATGCACTGTGTTTGTGAGTCTGTCTGTGCATGTGGCTAAGAGTGGCGAGGCTGCATCTAATGAAGTTGCTTGGCTGTGTTATAGTGGACTTCCACCCAGTTTCATCGAAGCATCGTTACTCCCCGGCCCAAATACCTCCCTGGGGGAAGTCCATAGTAAACCCACATGAAGAATGTTTTGTAAAATGGGCAATATGTTTCTGTTGTTTTGGCATTCATAGACGGTTTGATGTATTTGGAATGAAGGTAAACAATGTTTGTGGATTCTTCAAGATTGTTGAGCTTCTGCCAACTCAAATTAAATCTGAATGGATGTTTTTCTTTTTCACAAAATAACTAAATAATTGTGCATTTCTGGATACAAACCCTTGGCTTTTTGAGGTTTTGATTTGTGGCAGAGCTAATTTTTCTTGGCTGTGTATCTCTGCATTTGAGAAAAAGTATGTGTGCCAGTGCCCGGTTTATTGGTGTTCACATCACACTGACCTCAGGGTGTAAAAGGACTGTTTTTTTCACTGTGACTTCACGAGCTCAGGTTCCACACCTCCACCTCGGAGAAAGCAACACAGAGGTGACCACTGGCTGAAACCAGATCAAGAAATCATTCTCAGAGGCACCCACATTTGGATTAGGGATTGTTCTGCATGGGCAAAGAAAAGCTCAAATGGATACCAAATGCACACTGGAGTCATATACTTCTGGCCTTAAAAACACATATCTGGAATAAATCTTGTTAACACAAATTTGACCCTAGCCTGTAAACACAACATGGAAATGTGTGTAATCGTCTCTTACTGGTGAGGACAGAGGGACACTTGACTCTATAATAAATGCTATAAATGTGAATGTCCCTGTGGGTATGTAAACAGTCCCCAGAAGTTAGAGCTACCCTGTGGTGTGGGGTTTCAGCTGAGTAATGACCATCATTGGCCTTTGCAGGTCTGTGAATGTTACTGACACCTATATTACTGAGTATTTATGGATCTGGTTTGTGAACCTCAACACGACACTCTCCTCATCTACTGCAATGTGCTTCCTACCCATCACTGCAGAAATCCTTCAGCCACCCTCTAAGTCTATTAGCATCACCAGTAAGGTAATGTGAGTAAAGGGGTTAGGAACCTATGTGGGTCGTGGGGGGTTGGGGGTATGGTATAACTGTACAAGTCATTCATCTCAATATTTTTCTCACTTTTAATAGCAATCTCAGTTCCTATCTATATGACGGAAGACATGCTGGTATCCCTCCACTCTGTGGAGAGAGCAGCATCTGAGAAAGCTAGAAAACAGCACGGAAGTTAACTATAAATAAATGGATTCCTCCTCTCCCCCCATACAAGCTTGGGTACAGTACTTTCATAGTTTGCAAGGTATAGAGGGTAGTGAGGAAGAGGGAGTCAACCGTCTCCCCCCTCTTTCATCATTTCCCCCACTCCCTCCACACTGCTGCTGCCCGAGAACCCACCTTCATTAAAACTCACTAGAGGGTTATGAATGGGCCTGTCTGGCGTGCTGCTCGGCCTTGAAAGCCCAGCTGCTTCCTATTACAGGCTCTCACAGTCCACGTGGATGTGTGTGCATGTGTGTGGGTGCGGGTGTGGGTGAGAGACAGAGAGGGAGAGAGAGCTCAGTCATCTGACACTGAGGGGTAACAGGTTCTGCTTAATCCCTGGCAGGTAGTGCTGATGAGACCCAGGATTCAGGTGCTGCCAGAGTGGAGCAGAGGTGGGGTAAGGGAGGGCAGCGACTGTAGACTGGGATGAGGAAGTCAGATTTAGTCCTCTTTTTCAGGCCTTATAGGGTGTCCTCCTCAACCTCCCGGGCATTTTGCCTCTTCATCATCATCTCGGTTGTCCTCTTCCTTCTTTTCATTCATCCCGCTTCCACTAACCACCTCTTTTCTGTCGACTACTCTCTCCTGCCCTTTGTGATTTATAGTGATAAATAAAAAAAAAAAAGTTGTCCTCTCTTTTTGGTCAGGCATTATTTTCCTGGCTGCAATCCAAACACAAGGATGGGATATTGGGCCCCTAGCCAGACATTTTGGGCCCATTTTTATGAAAGTGTATAAATCTGAGTGAGCCACAGAGGGGAGGTATATATGCTCAGTCCCGTGGCCTTTTGTTCTCATGTTGGACTCCTGTTGCAGCAATGGGGGGTTACAGGCTGATATAAAACTGTTGAATGAAGAGTCCATGGTACAACAGCTTCATGTATCATCTAAACAAGGGCAGACTTCGTGCATGTCTCAGTCTTAGTGGTCGATTTGTTAAAGAGACTAATGGCTGCTACAAGATTACCATCATTATGAATCAAAATTACATCATAAATCCATGTAATCCCATCATCTCTGAATTATGTTCAATGCTGGAGGCCTACATGAAAAGGACCCTTAATGTACATTTGCTCCAAAGGGGGGAAAAAAAAAACATGACAGCATGATTGGTGTAAAAGTGCATTCTTGATATTTGAGCCACATGTATGTTGATGAATATCAGACTTCTTTGAATGGCAGATGCTAAAAAGCGGTACATCACTGAGGGTCATGGTGACAAGGGAGATGCAGAAATAGAAAGAGCAGATGTCTTTTTTTTATGATAGCATGTTGTTTGTTGGACAGTATTGCTTAAATGAAGCCCCCCTTACACTGCCACCCCAGCCCCTCCCCACCTTCTATTCCCAGGCTTTTGTAAATTGCCTCACTTGCATTGAGCTTTACATTCTCATGCTCTCCCAACCAGCAGACCCCCAGCACCCTCCCCTGACATACACATTTTTCCTTCCACCCTCTCGTTCTTTCTCCCATCAGTAACACCCTCATTCACAATAGCAAGTTACCAAGCTATACCCCAACCCCCCCGCCCCCACCACCACCATTTTAAATTGCTGCACAGTGCAACACATGTGCTTCCAATTTGGTTTTCTTTTGTGAAGAAGCAAGGCTTCTCAGACCACCGCCTCCTTCTTGTATTCACACACCCCCACTTTAGTTCACATGAACATGTGTGTACAAAGCCTTACGAGCACCCTCTTCATAGTGGAGTTACACCCTGTTTGACACAAAACACATCCAAATTGTCCCAATGCCTAAATTTGCCACCCCCATATTCAATGTTTGTAGGAGATTTTGATGTGATGGTTGATATTATTCATTGATGCTGTGGTGTATGTAAAGAATTAGTGCATGCTTGCTGCACTCACAGGGCTCCCAGCATAAGAACAAATGTCATCACTGTCTGTTGCTCTGATGGAGTCACACTGTAAGATGTGAGAATCTGATTCAACAGCATGTAGTTCAAGCTGTGGCCACTAGAGGAACCCTTATAACACATGAACACCACCAGTCTGCTCTGAGACAAACACAGACTTGCTGCAGTTTTAAGGTGCTTTTCATTTGTCACACTTCAGTAAAGTCTTTTCAATCTACATTGCAATCATATTTCAACCACTAATGCTTAATGTGGTCTCCTGTTGCCCCCAAACAGCTCAGGGGTCTTGGAAGTCTTCCAAGACACATTTCTCAATATTAGATTGTACATGAACTTTTCTAAAATGGGACAGAGAACAACTATGTGCACACGTACATAGATCATTTGATTGTTTGCTTGTGACTCACGTAGCAGCTTTGTTTAAGTGTTGTTGTTTTCTGGGCCGCCGTTGCTGCTGCGGTTCGTGATTGAAATTGCAGTTGCCAGGGAAACGCTCTAATTTGGCTTCATTGTAGACATTGTGGTTTGAGCAACAGGTGCCTGTTATTTTTGGGTGCTTTTTTTTTTTTTTTTTCAGGTTGCTGTGTTTTTAAGTACCTGTGTGTGTGTGTGTGTGTGTGTGTGTGTGTGTGTGTGTGTGTGTGTGTGTGTGTGTGTCTGCAGGGGTGTATGCACACAAGTCTGTGTGCTGATGTGTGTCCTACCATGCTACCTTTGCATCTTCACAGGCACAGAAATACGCAGACACAATCCAACACAGGGTAGGAGCAAATAAGGCTTTGCGGTTCACCGAGCTCCACACCCATGGGATCCATAGCATTTGTGTAGCCCACCCACCAACCCAAAAGGTGTAAGTTTAAAAAAAGAGGTTTATTCAAACCTCTGTTCAGTTCACACACGCAAATCAGGCCAAAGAAAAAATCAGGTTACCAATGCAGTTGTGTGCTCTGAATCAACCGCCACTCAATGTGACCTTTCAGTTTTTCCATTCCTCAATTTAACTAAGCTGATGCATAAGGGCAGACAGAAAGGGTTAGCAGATGCACTCTGATTAGGCTTTACAAACTCCAAACCTCCATCTCTTATACGAAACCGAGAGCAGTCCTCACTTATTACTAATTTAAATGAGAGATGTTAAGACATTAAAGACTAGATATAGATTTAGTGGTAAATAACATTTCACTGATCCACATACTATGTTTTTCATTGTGGACTATGCCAAACTGCCACACATCTTAGTCAACTTCAGAAAGGAGGCATGGTGGTGTCATTTTTGCAAGCAATAAGGATTGTCCCATTTCATATCATAATACCTGATCATGTTTTGTGCTTAATGTGAAGTTTGACATATTTATCATCTCCAGAGCCACTGAGGTCTCAATAAACATTGTTTTATATTGCTGCAATTGTATGCAATTTGCATAATGTGCAGAAAATCATCAGAACAACATTTCCCAATGGAAAAAAGGTGAATAAAATCAAATTAAGTAGCACAGAATTGCACTATTCTACTATTGCACTATAGAACTGCTGTGCAGTGATAAATTAATCTGAAATAAATAGAGACAGCTCTTTATTTGAAAGTGGTTCAATTTACAGAAAGTTGGTTCCATCCGTATGCAGCATAGTTGTTAGGAGTGTTGGCTCTGACTCGAGGCACTACCAGCTGACTGCCTTTCTAATATCTAAAGGACCTGCTGGGTTTATGTTTGTACACCATGTAAGAAAGTCCTGCACAGTACTGCCTGAGCAGTTAAGTCTGACAAAGCAAAAAAAAAAAACAATCTAAAATGTACACGGACAGTGGTCCTGATGGTTGTTTGGAAGAGAGGACAAGCTTCTCCACAGCTCAACATTTTTAGCCATCCACAACAAACGTATTGGAGAAGTTGGTGCAGACACTGGCAGGAGAGAATTACCCCCACAGGATTTTTAAAAGTGCTGAGAATTAGTTGATTTATCATAATGTTAACAGGGTCAGACTAGATTATTCGACCATCATAATGCAATTTAACCTTCTTGAAGCCATCGGCTGCTGAGGCCCATGTGTTGGCATTTAGCACACAGCTACATTGACACTTGGTCCTAGTCTGTGCAGATAAGTATTAGAATGGCAGACATACAGATAATGCATGTATTTTGCATTTTGCCAAAAACACACAAATTTACTTCACTCTTTCTGGTTCCCTCACACATTTGGGGCATTCAGTGATAAATGTCTTGCAACCAAGAGGGGGTCTGCTGACCTTAGCCACTGTGTCCACCCACCACATGCCCCAGGGAGCCCACATCCATCTGACCTCTCGCCTCACTGATCTATGTTTGAGAGAGAGGGAGAGAAGTTGAAGATAAATCGGGGAAAAAAAAGTTCTCCTACCCTGTGACCTCTCTCCAGGCCCCGAGCATGGAGTGGGGTTGAGCCCACCACGCCACATGAGGCTCCACTGTGTGGTGCTTTCATTCTCTGTTATTCCAACTCTCTGGTTACAGTCCTAAACCCAAGGGGGTCTTTAACAGGGGCCTTGGGATCACAAGCCTGACTGTTAACAGCTCCAAGGTGAAAGGCCTCGGACACTGCCCTAAGCCCTCTATGTCACATATTCCCCTGGCTTAGCCAACTCCTGGGAGATTTCAGCCAGTTCCTTGGACTTCTCTTGTTAGTTCTCAATGCCAGTAGAGATGCTGCGTTTTACAAACTGCTTCTCAACTGCTTCTTGGACACATTCATTTAGATTTGCTGAAGAGCATGGCTTTTAATGCTTAATTAATTCAATATCTTTACCACCAATTATCAACAGTGTTTACTTGATTGTGACATGGCTTGTCACCCAACCGCCGTCCAAATTGTTTGTCTCTCAGGAAATGATGGATTGCAGACGAGAGAGTCAACTTCTAATCATTCAAATATATGCATGCTTGTCAGCTAAATATTCAGATTTTGTTTCAGCCCCTTTTCTGACCCGACAATTTATCTTTTTGACAGTGGGACGGTGTCAGCTCAGTGAAATTTCCATTATCTCTCAAACCATTATCTGCTTATGTACCACATTTTAACCTGTCAAAATCAATCCAGATGTGGTAATTGATGTGTGATCCTTTGCAGGCCTAAAGACCCGCTGCTCTTTCTGTCAAAATTACACTTGTCATTTTCTATCTGAAGACATGCCTCTCAAGATAACAGTTGTTCTATTCCCACAGGTGTGATTTGTCTCTGCTGTCGTTTCCATTTGACACTTCAGCTCCCCCTTCTCAGTTAATCACATTACCTTTAAAGCATGTGTTGCAGTACATATTTTGGAAACCCTGATTGTTGTTCAAGGCGATATTTATATGTTTTGTCTGAGTGTCAGAAGCATCAGCCATTGTTCTTATTATAATACAAGAGGCTACAATACACCCTTTGAGTAGCATCGTTATCAGGGCAGATCAATGACTCACCTTTGGAAAGAGCTTGGCTTGTTTAATTGATCATTTAAGTGTGGGAAAGGATGTGATGGAGAGTTAATATTTAGTTTTTTTCCACTGATGGAAATAACTTGCTGAGTTGATGTTGAATTCACAACACCTTGGTGACTAATTGGTAAACAGGTGTTCATACTAACGAGATGTAGTTATACTGAACCTTACAAATAGTTCCTGTGTGTCCGAGGAAAGTTAGAGACATTCAATATTTCATAAAACAGGAGATTACATGTTTGCCTGAATAAAAAGTGATAAGTCATTTTATAATAATGCTGCTGTATGAACTGAAAAGCAGACACTTATAGTTCAATATACTCCCATTTATGTCAAAAGTAACCACTTTTTAAAATTTTTCTTTGGACTTGTACCAAAACAGAAACAACCTGTGAAAAACATCACAGGCAGACGGTAAAGAGCGATAATAATTATACTGTTGTGTCTGGGCTGGCTGAGGATTTCCTCTGGGAAGCGTCTGGCTGCAGTCTCAGTGATGCTTCATTGAAAGTGGGTGGAGGTCCATGGCTTAATGCTGAAACAGGCCGCATTAGGTGAAGAGCAGGATGACCCCTTTCAGTTAGACACATTTACACAGGTGTACACACACAAACACACACACAGGGATATACAGAGTAAGAAGCCTTTTGGATGAGTGTGTGCGACTCCAATTCAATCACAGGATGCAATGTAGACGTTACCAATACTCTCCCTACGAATTCCATATCTCAACTCTTTGTCGTTACTGTCAACGACAGAAACAATTTAAATGCTTTTTATTTTTGTCCTTGCTTGTTCATGGGCAAAAAAATATATACTCCTTATGATACAACAATCCAATTTTGCTTTCAGAGGCAGTACTTGACAATCTTTTGATAAGACCACTTCTGTTCCTGTCCATTTGAACCTCCAGACAATAGACTTGAATTATCATGCACTTCGGTCTTGTTTTGCAACTGCTTACTTGCGTCTCCTATAACCCTTGTTGCTCTACTATCTCAGTTTCACAGACGCATCACACCTACGCTGGTGAGCCAGTGGCCTTGCTCCTCTATTGTCTCCCATCCCTCCAGCTATGACCCCGGCCAGCTCACTGTAGGGGTCTGTTCCTATTTATAAAAGGGGGGTTTCCTCTTCTTCTATTGTTGCTATTTGCCAGCACTTCCTCTTTGCATTTACTGACCTCTTCTCTACTTCCTGTTTGTGCGGTGAATCAGTGGCCATCCCGAGGGTCTTTTTTGTAAATTTTCTTAATTACTCTGGCTACAAAGGGAGTGGTTGAAGCTGCATAATGGAATGAAAGAAATCTGAGTCATGTCTGGATCCTTGGCGATGTGTCCAATAATGGCCTCATTATCCTATTGAACCAAGGTGAATAAATGTAAATTATGTTTCTTTGAAAAATACGGCTGCCTCCCCTCCTTTAAAAAAAAAAAATATATATATATATATATAAAAATCCATTGTTTACAGTTTCAGATTCAGTGTCTTGTACAAGGGTCCTTTAACATGTGGATTTTAGGAGCTTAGGACAAAATCTCCAACCTTGGTGGATTGGTGGCTGAGCTACAGCTCCATGTGGCAGTCTGATAGAAGCATCAGACTTATGAAGGGAAGTGCTTGCTCTTTCGGCATTTCAACGACATCATCAAAATTTTTATATTATTCAAAAAATATTAGTGAAGTCGATATACTATTTATACTTTTCTATAAAGACATGTTCAGCTTTATTCTCAAGATGAAGGTAAAAAAAAAAAGAAAGTCTAGTTTTAGAATCATTCTTTCCTTAACTGAACACCAAACATGAACCATCTTTATTAAAAAATGGTTTCACATCCTCTTATATACTCACAAGCTTAAAAAGCATAGATTTGAAATGTCCGCTTTTTTGTGTTGTTTTGGTAAACAGCAGCCACTAATAGTGATGCTAACCTTTAGTTAATATTGCTTAGACGACTTGTGTGAAATTATCTATTGACGTTCTTGCTCTAGATAACTTTACTGTAACTTTTCGCTGCCACCAAAGACCCACTATTTATCAGTTTCTGAAGATCCAGGCTGGTGGTGTGCAGTCGCCTCTGATTGCAGAACAATTTGTGAGTTCCACTTCAGATCTCATGTCCCAAGGGAGACCTTTTTATAGTTTAACAGGAACCAAACCTCCCCTGTGGCTTCTACTCATCTGCACGAATGACACAGTTCTCTTCATAATTTATCTCTGTTATTTTCTCCCCGGTTTTATGTTCCTCACACAAAGTAATCAGCAGTCATAAGGGAGCTGGGAGTAAATATATTTATATTTTTTTTCTGTGTGTGTTGAAGGGTTAAAAACTGGAACACAATGATACTTTTCAGCTAAAACTCCAAACCATAATCACATGCATACACAGTTCTGCCAGTTGTGTGCCAGTCTTTTGTTTTTCTGTAAATATGGTATAGTATTCAGATGAGCAATTGAAAATGAACAATACAGTTGACACTGCAATTCAATATCAAACAATCTCCAACACAACAATGAACTGAAGCGTGGGCAGTACAAGTGAATAGCTACCACTGATGCAAACATCACTTTGTTGCCCAGTCAATGTTAAAACTATAGCAGGAAATGATGTAAATGGTGACCTGGCGAGGCACAAACATTGTATAAAGGGAGTCTCATGAGAGTCTGGCTGACAATGGATCAAAATGAGAGCAGGAACAATGGAACACAAGTTACTGACAACATTCACAGCCTCAACCAGATGCAAGTGTGAGGGGGAAAAAAAAAAAAGAAAAACCTGCAGTTTGATTATTTGGACCTTTGAGCAGTCGGAGCCAAGGCTACAGCCCACCTGGATGTTACAAAGCCTCATCATACAGAGTTGGGAGGCTGAACTCTAACTCATGAGCTCTTATCTCATCCCGACATCTGTTTGCACTGGGTCTTCCAGATGTTTCCTGCTTGGCTTCTGCTGATTCTTAACAGGACCAATGGCCTGCGCACTTGTCCTACAGGCCAGTGTTGGTGCAAGACCTTCGGGTCCCATCAAATGTGTTTACCTAAGGCCCCAAGCTGATAGTAACCTGGCGACAAGGCTAAATCATATTGCAAATGTCATCATCTGTGAGTGGGAGAGGCGAGCTATTTTTGATACAGGCCAAATGCTTTGGCCTTCAAGAAATGGGAGGATTTTTCACTGTGTGCTTCCTTATCCATGCCATTATACAACTGTAGTCTTTCAAGCTGCTCTACAAAACAATTAAAATAGTCAATCAAATCTGATAGTCATCCATTGCAGATTAGTCATTCAGGCCTACGTGACTCCATTCATTACTTATTATCGTTGTTAATAATGTCCTTTGTTTTCTTAAAGAGATGCTTTGGATGGCAGCCAATTTCACCTTTCAAGCTAGTGCAGCTGCAGCCAGAAATATGAACAATAAGTCCATGTTTATATCTGAGGTAACATATGGTAAACAAGGCCAGAGTTGAGACACGTACATAACCTGGCACCTGGAATGAAGTAATCAATCAATGTAACCAGGTGTAGAATTAAATATCAAGAACCACTTTCCCGGTGTATATTATTAACATCAATTTATAAAAAGGGTATTTGATTAACTGTCTAAAATCATCATTATTATGTTCACAACAGATCAGATGACCATTTTTAATGAAAAAAAATTATCACTTTATTTATTATCAAATTATGTCAGAGGTAATAATCTCCTACTTAATTATTAGCTTCATTACTAGCCTGTTTCAGGTCATTGTTACTGTTTTACAGTACTTTTTACTCTGAGGGTGCCATTTGTATGTTTTGCAGTTGCTACATAGCCAAATCTTACAGTAATGGTCCTATACATACCAATCCAAGAGAAACATTGAAGTTTAGCACAAAACATAGGATACAAAGCAGCTACAGGGTTTTTCCTGCATAGAGAATTTGGTGGCAGCCGCCACCGCCAAATTTGTTACCGCCACCAGCTCACGGCTCAATGTTTTCAATTGGAAATTCTATCAAGCGTTTCCCCGTCGGGATCTGTCATTTCAGTCATTTGTAACTGCAGTTGCAGGCAACCGCCAGTAGTGGCGGTGGCGCTGTGCTGAAATTAGCGGATGAACTGGCGCTACAAATGAATGAAGGATTCACTGGTCAACCACCATAGACTGTCATATCAAAGTATCTTTGATACAGTAAAACCACCAATAAATCCAAAGGAAGAAGAGGATTACATGATGCTACCTCAAAAGGAGGTCCAGGGATCTCTAAGATCCTTGAGGGTTATTGCTCCAAACTGTTGAACGAAGTACTTAAAAAAAATAAATGAATATACTTTAAAATAATACTTGTCATGTTTTAATCATGTAATGTAGACTCCTAGTAAA
This sequence comes from Remorina albescens, assembly GCA_034769265.1. Lineage (NCBI taxonomy): Eukaryota > Metazoa > Chordata > Actinopteri > Carangiformes > Echeneidae > Remorina > Remorina albescens. Next base: position 5,985,726 of record CM068497.1, on the reverse strand, counting down.
ACATTTGCTTGAGCTAGTTGCAGGCAAGTTACATGTGCGAGTGTGAGCTCACGATCAGGCACCACCACCACCTCATTTTAAGCCAGGAAAAACCCTGAGCTAGCCTCGCGGTTGGGATTGGGGGGGGTTTATTTATTTATTTATTTTTAACTGTCCATCATACGAGTTATTTATGTTATATGACAGTTTATTGGAACCTAACTTGGGAAATGAAAATACATGTGAACATATTTTAAACCTCTTTCCTTAACGATATCATTGCTCCAAGAATATGAAACAATTCACAAAAAACCTAATAGAATAGTTGTAATCAATATAACAAATGATACCTGCCACTGAATGTCAGGTGTGGGCCGCAAATATTGTTGAAACTGTGTTGCATTAAGAGTAAAAGCATCCGGTAAATGATTGTTAGTTGCTCACATTGTAGTCATCTATAACCTTATACTTCCTAACTATTATCTTATACCTGTATAGTGCTATGGGATTGGTTGTGAACTAATAAGTGGTTTTATCTTTATATTCACCCTTAGATCTTGTTTCTTTGTAAAGGGTCCCCGCTTTGCCAAAGCGTTGACCTTCTGCCCTGCTGTAGAAACTCACATCTTCTGGGTCTCTATCTAAGTAGTGCAGGGATCAGGGTTTTCCTGCAGCCTGATAATAGTCAGACAGTCTCTTACACGATGCTGAGTTACTCTATCATCGCTGACAGCTATGGCGACTGCTTGCCTATCTCCTCTCTCATCCTCTGCCTCCTTCAACACTTCTCCCAACTTGCCACGTAACCCTGTCCCCCTGTTAAACCGACCCCTCTTCCTTTTCGTTTTTTGTTTTTTTAAGCAGTCTTTCTTCAGCCATCTGATCTCTGATTTTCACTGTTTCACACATAAGCAAACAAAAAAATTGTTTGGGATTTTGTTTGTTATTTCACTGACATTTCATGAACATAAACCCCTCCTAACTCCTGTGCTCGGAAAATAATAACATCAGACATGCGGCGTCTGTCGTAGTAGGTTTGCACGCTGCAGGGCAAGGTGCAGTCAGCAGACGAGAACAAAGAGCACATATTACATCATGAACTGAGTTTCTGAAGTCTTGCACAGCAGCTACGTTGTTTGATGGTTTGCTAAAATGCGCAAGTGCCACTTTTCTTCACCCACATGCACAAACAAACCCAGAACCTGACACCACCCCTGACACAAAGCGCCTCATTGTGATTTTTTTATTGCGGATCACAAACGCTTAAAGTGAAGAATGATTGTAGTGTGGCTATGTTGTCATTTTTTTGTGATAAAACACTCAGAGCCAGGGATAGAGTTTGTGCAAATGTCTTAAATCACTGCAACCACTTTTGCCAGCTTCTTTTGAAACCTTAATAGGGAAAAGCGATTTTGACAACAAGGAAATATACAGACAAATAGAGTCTGATTCTGAGTGACTGATTGTATATATATTGGATAGATGCAGTACTGTAGACGCTGTAGCATGTCTTGAGTTTTCTGTGTAAGTCTGTTATCAATTTTGAGTTATTTCTAGTAAGCATCTATTCCTGGTGAGTTGCAGTGCTCACACCACTGGCACTGATATACATTGACTTTCAGGCAATGGGATCTATTTAATATCCTCTTACGTTTTATTTGAATTATAAGGATCAGAGCATATTTATAGGATGTACTGCCAAGATGTGTGATTCTTTCCAGACCATTTGGCACAAAGCTTTTGAGAGTGCCCTGCAGATGGTTCTTTTATGCACCTTATCTGCCTTTCTTTCTCTTTTTTCCCATTTTTCTTTCATAAAATGCCATCAGCTTAGTCTTTTTTGGAGAAAGAAAGAGGAAATCCATCAGATCTGCTGTGGTGCACCATACCTCTGGGGTCATAAATTGTACATGCCTCAAAGTAGCAGGAAGTACAGGCCTAATAGGGTGTATCCTCCAGGTTTCCTGTTAGGTTAACCCACTGGGCCTGGGTTATTCTACATTGCTATTGGACACAGCTACCACTTGCCCTGACACTTAAAATGAATGGACACATAATTCAGTCAGGACGCAAAGTCCCCACTGAATTGTATTGTATTGTACTTTTGTACCATGCTTTTTATAGAAATATAAAACCCTCAACCTCGGCTATTTTAATGATGTCGTTAGTGTTGATGCCAGTTACAGAGAGCCATCAGTCTGTTAGGTGATTTTTCATCATGTCATGCATCAACGTCTAACTTTCGTAAAAGAATTAACAAATCACACTTGTCAAAGCGATTGGGTTTCCGTATCGTTATAGGAATCTCATTCATTCTGATACACACATGCAGACAATTTTTCTCAGCTTGATTCAATTTTAAGCTCTTCACTAAATCTTTGGGGAATTAAGTGTGGCTGGCATTGAAAGGGTTAGATGTGAGCACAGGAACCTCCAGCTCAGAGAAAGAAAGAAATACTGAGAGGTGATCAGGTGCCCCCATCTGGATCCAATCCCACCTGGGTCCAGATAAAAATAGAGGATGGGTAATGTGCAATAGGCACACTAGCCCTTCTTCAAAGGTCTTAGAGGGAGGAAGGCTGTGTGGGCAGCGGTGATACTGACCCTGAATAGTTTCTAAATTTTTAAAATGAATTTTTTTAATGTTAATTTTGTCTTACATGACTACTCAAATAAAAAAAAAGTGCTGTTGTAGGAAACCCTCTCCCCTGTCTCCCCTTCGGCCTCCTTACCCTTCATTTCTCTCCTGAATGGGTTGCAGGTGTTGGGAGGGCAGTTCTGCACCACAATCCCATTTTTCCAGCATCTGCTTTAGTTGGTTCGGCTGGTGAGGAGACGGCCACGGTTTCATCACTGAATTGAGTTAGGCCTTTGAACCACGGGTGTCATCCCCCCTGTGCCTCCTTTCACAGATAAAATGCTCAGATAGGACATGTTGAAAGGATATGTTTCCAATTTGACTCGTGCCACCCTTATCCCTCTCAGCCCCCCTCCTCCCCATCATCTTTCTTCCTATCTCCCTCCCTCTGTCTGGCTCCCTGTCTGCCTCAGTGCATGTGTCAGACAGCTGATTAATTCCCCAGGGGAGAGAGGTGGAATGAGATAGAGCGGGGAACACAAGAGGTGGATTGATAAATCATCTCTTTCTTCATCCACAGGTAAATAAAAAAACATGGCAGAACTCAGAAATACATACACCCCCCCCCCCCCCCCCCCCCCCCCCCAACAACCACAGATGCTCTGCATTAATGTCTTCCTGGCTTCAGTGTAAGATGATAATTTATAAACTGCTTTTACATGCAGACCCCAGGGATGACTCTTATCTGTACTGCACTCAGATGCATATGTGTCTTGTTCCTCAAGAGGGATTGTGTGTGTGTGTTCAAACTAACATCTAATTCTAAGGCACTTTTATAGTTGAGGCTATAACCACAGTCCTGTATTTTAAGGTAAACTTTGGGCATGTTCAATAAAGTTTAAACCTGTCCCTTCTCTTCAGTTTTATTTGTTTAAAGCCAAAGGCCAAGAATAATGAAGCAATATTTGACTAATTAAGCAACGAAAGTCAGTACACCCTTTAAATTACGTTATTATTACATTTTTTCCATTGCCCTCTTTGTGTGTGTGTATATATATATATATATATATGTACAAAACTTTCCCATTCATGTGAACAGGAGTGCCCATCCAAACTTTTTGACTGGTACTGTATATATTTTGTATGCCCGCTTTTATCTCTGATGATGGATTAGATCCTCCCAGGTAAGGATGGTACTGTTCTTGTACAAATCTGTGAAGACATGTTCTGCCATTCTGCACAGATGATCCTTTTCAGCTGTTCTCTGCTTAGGGGGATTTGCCTTCTGCCTTAAAATACTCCAAAGGTGTTCTATTGGATTCAAGTTTTTCCTCTTTTAAAATCTTCAGAGATTTTAGGGATTATTGTTATGCTGGAAAATTCCCTTTTTGCAAGGATTCTTGGGACTGGGAGCGACGCTTTCCTTCAGTCTTTTAGGATTCAAACTCGCATTCATAATGAAATCTATAAATGTCATCGCCACTATACCCGTTGCTTGCATGCACCCTGTTACCAGCACACTCCCACCTCCATGTTTCACTTCAGTAGTCTTCAGTTAAACTGAAGACTCGTTACAGCCACAAAAGATGCTTGATTCAATACAACAAAGACATGCTGGGTCAAACTCGGTCAAAAGGGTACTTTAAGAGGCTCCCAGGTGAATTTCCATAGGACAGATGTTTCAGATGGAGAACAGGGGGTGGGAGTGGCACAAGTGTTGTAGGCTCCAAGACCTCAGACTTAAGTCAAATTAAGAAATCAGTCAAGTGAATAACTAGATGAGGAAGTAGAAATGACACTGAGTGTCTTAGTTTACATTACTCGCAGATATATAGTTTATATCTAAGTACATGGTTGTTCATGTTTGCAAAACAGCAAGCTACCCAATAGTGGAGGCTAAAACATTACAGAAGCAACAATTAAGATCAGCAATGTCACCTGAAAGCATCACTATTTTACTGCAGTGAATTGCTGCACAGTTAACATTTTCACTCCTTTTAATTTTTATTATATTTTATTTTTTTGCCAAACAGTCTGAACAGCATGTTTCACCTGATGGTAACTCCCCTCGGCTGAAAGGAAAATGTGTCAGTCACAATCTGTGCTATTTAAAGCAGTCTAAACTTCATCGCAGTATTCAGGTGGGGTTTTAACACTGTTTAAAGTTGAATTGCTTTTATTTATGAGGCTGGAAAGAAGTTAGCTTGGTATAGAAGGTAAAAGATGAGAAAAAAGGAAAAGGTGAACACTTTCATCGGTGTCAGAGTGCAGATGTGTATCAGTTTCCTGGAGGCAGTGTGTACCACTGTGAACTTGATTCATACTGAAGGTGCTGAAATTTAGGAAAAGATTGGTGTGTTCATTTTGGGCCAGTATTTTCTGCAGCTGTGTTTTGGCTTGAGTTCAATGGTGGTACTGATGCGCTTGAACCTCATCCATCTTTTTAAAAACTCTGAATCTGGTTTCTTATTTGTTCAGGTAATTCCTTAAACTGTGGAGCTATTTGGCATTAAACATAAACTGGGTGCTATTGTCATTACATTCAATGTTTTTTTAATCACATTTTTTGTTTAAATCCAGTGGGCAAAATTTCTGTCATCACTATAAATCTGTTGACACACATATTGGACAAAGCTCGTCCGATGACATCTCATCACAGTTAAACACATAGTTGTAAGTATTAATTATCACCCAGACAGGTTAAGACCCAGGTGTCCAATCTGCACACTCTTCAACACCGAAAGCCCTTTTCACAACTGCTTTCAGCACAGTAATTATTATTCATCGCTCTTTTGTAAACATGGACCTGTGGCTGGAATTAATGCATTTTGTGCAGATTTCTTCCTGTAAATGTTTTTCTAATTATATTTAACAAGGTATGAAATATGTAACAGGGTGCGAGTTGTGTTATGTCAGTTAATCGAAACACCCAAGAGGGTTTTGAATTTTCCTCTCGAGCAACACATTTTTACTCTCACCACCTGCTCTTTGTTCTCTCTCACTCTCTCTCACCATCTGCCTCTCTTTCTCTCTCCTCACATATATGTATAAATACACATGCATACAGTACAGATCATGTTCATGCTGACTGGTGTGGTCTTTTTCTACAGTATAGAATTGATGTGATGTTTTTATTCAGGAACATATATTAAAATCAGTTGTTAAGTAAGTTTGACTTGTTAGGTGACTTGCCATAGAGTTAGCTGGAAGGTTTATACAAATTTAATTTGTGCAGGATCAGGAGAGACTGGTCTAGACTTGTTAGTGTGGTTTTGGGCCAGTAGGTGGCAGGAACTTGGGTAGTTCTGCCAAAATAAGAGAAATATGTCTTCTGATAATCCAAAAGTTGTCTTGGGTCTTAGCCGGCAAGCTAAGGTGCTAATAAGGCTGCATTCAGGAATCACAAGAATATGAAACGTCTGTTTAGCCTAAAGCTTCACTATAAATCCCCAGATTGGTACCATTAAGCCTCAGGGCTGCCTTGGTCGTCAAAAAAAGAAATGATGCAGATCTGATCCAGATGAGCCATGGCTTCACTGACACAAACTAAACCAGAATACTTTAAGGTTATTATTCAATCTGAAAGTAACAATGTCCGTTTGCAACCACAACAATAATAATGATGTTATGTTTATAACCTCTGGGACTGCATCCATCTACTTGAATTTCATTATATAGTAGTGATTGGCGATACCACACTTTTAAGATTCGATACGATACCAATTACTTTTTGCATAAAATATTCAATACCGATTACTGGTAATTTCTTATTGGTGAATTTTTTCTCATAATATTAGTACCTTTAAAACAAATCACGTCAAATACTGGCCATGCACCAACTTTAATGTGCACTGTTCAAAATATAAAAGTTAAACAAATAATTAACATAAATATTAATTAAATAAAACAAAACACATTTGAGCTTTCTTTGAACTTTTGCTGAGCAGCATTATTTTCAAAACAATGAAATGATCCTGACAGAAATGTAAATCATTACAATTATCATCAATCCAATGCAATAAATAATAAATATGAATGAAATAAAATTATAAAAAAACAAAAAAGTTTCAGCACAAAACACTGGAGTAAGTTACCTAAACAATATTTGGAATTGACACATGCGCTTTTATTTTGCATTTATTAATTAGTAGTTGATACTTTAATGGAGTAGTCGATACCAAAACGGTCGACGTGCGGGTATGGAAATATCGATACCATGGGATCGATCTGCCCATCACTATCATACAGCCCCATGCTCCTTCTCAAACATAATGTTCCTCTGAGGGAGATCATCTGCAGTATCGACTCAGACTTTTCCCTGGTGACAGAACAAGCTACCAAATACCATCAGATCAGGGACATCTCTCTCTATTTAGAAGAATCTTTTTAAGACCCTTCTCTTCTGACAGTAGTAAGTCACTTTGGATTACAGAGTCCAAACTACTGATTGCTAATTTCCTTGTTTATTTTACCTTTGACTGATCCAAAACCTTAACTATGTGTTTATCACTGTAACTGTAATGACAAAGATCCACCAACTTTAAGAACTATATTTGGCCCAAAACTCAATCATTTCGTAAAGCTAAACAGGTGGTTGCCCTATAACCTAACCAAACTAAAACCATTTCTCAGCAGTAACCTGCATCTGTTATTGTTACCAAAATGACAAAAATCAGGTATCGTCTTATTAGTGACATATTGATTGGTAGGGACGAAAGAAATTATGTGGCCATTTAGGATGGTTTAAGATAAATGTCCACTGACAAGATACTTGTTGCCTCATTAATTTTTATTTCTCCACTCATGGCATCTTTCTATGGTTATGTTGGAGCAGTTTACAAAGAACATCTTCTATTTTTTCAGTATTCATCATCCATTTTTCCAATATTTTACAAGAATGAAAATCTTATCCTAACCATAATGGCAGTTTTTTAGTAGCCTACAGCCACACCACATTTTGGATGGAGGACCCAGAATTCATTTTCAGGCCTCCACTTTGTACACCCACCACTCTGACCACCTTCCCACGACCTCTGACTTTTACACAGGAAAATAATAACTTTTGGAAATACAAGACCTGTTTCAAATTAAGAAAATCTAATTTAATAATCAAATTTGGAAATCCAAGTTATTACTATACCAATTTCTAAAAGACTGGGGTCTAAATAGAAAAAAAAATGAGCCTTGTAGTAGTTGGTTGTGGACTGAGTAATAAAAAGGAACAATGTACAGTAACTGTGAATTTGTCAAGTAAAGTAATTCAAACCCCAACACTACTTGTCTAATACCAAAATCAAGGTGGTCAGTTACTTTTAATCAAAGTTTCTTCAAGTGACATTGGGATTTTTCAAGCTCAAAATCTCAGCAGATGTAGCTACCCTTATTGCTGTTAAGGCGCCTGCCGGTATGGCCCAGCCTGTTTTGGCAGGGAGTAGATGACTGTGTTGGAACATAATGTTTATACAAGCAGTGTACCATGCTGCTGAACTTACAGTTAATGAATATGCGGCTCTTTGAACTTTTATATTTCCAAACAGCAACTATTTTGCTAAACTTTTGACCAAGGTAGTATAAAAAGGAGAAAAAGGTAATCATCAATCGCCAATCAAGTGATCTGAAGGAAGCCAAAAGGAATTTGTTATGCTCTGGAATTACACCCCCTTTCAATAGATGACAGTGTATAGCAGTGGCAGTATGTTTTTATCAGTCAAATGGATTCAGTCAAGACTGATGATGTCTCAGTTTTTGTATATGTGTGTGTGTGTGTGTGTGTGTGTGTGTGCGTGTGTGTGCGCGTGTGTGTGTGTTTGTTCGTTTGTGTTCTTTTCTGCAGACATATTGTTTGGAGTAGGGCTGAGGTTTGTGGGGTTTTTTTTAAAACTGGTTAAGGTGCCTAACAGTGCGAGTGCAGCAAAAAATTACTGGGGTGGAGTTTCTGATAAAGGTGGTTTCCTGTATTTGCTTCTTTTAGCAAGGTTCTGTGTGTGTGTGTGTGTGTGTGTGTGTGTGTGTGTGTGTGTGTGTGTGTGTGTGTGTGTGAGCGAGCGAGCAAGAAAGAGCAGTTAAGAAAAGCAGTTCCAGTTCAAGCTAAACAGAAAGTGTAGAGGATTGTCAAATCAGCAGACTGTATCCTCTTGGCCATTCCACAGTCTCAAAGTGTGTGTGTTTCTTTATGATTGTGTCTGTGTGTCAGTGAATGGAGGTACATGTGCGTGCCGACATGCATGTGTAACTGCTCCACTTCTAATACACAGTGTTTTCAACTGTGGAGTTAGTTGCTAGTGGTTGCCTGGCCAATGACCCTCAAAACAAACCGCCTCCACCCTGCCTCCTCCTGCTCACCAGGCCCTATCAGTGCCACCGCCGCCGCCCACTCACTCTCATCTGCAGACATGGAAGGAAGACTGAGTGTTCAGAAACTGAGAGGGCTGTAGCAGCTCTACGTAGATCACACACACACATTGATTTCTGTAAAGGATTTCAAGAGAAAGACTGTACTCTTCTTCACTGTAACTTTTGGTTTTACAATTTCTTTAACCCTGAGTAACAGTTGGTGAGTGAGTTATTGGAAACCATCAACAGGATTCACTTTAGACTTTATATTTGGCTTATAATAAAAACAGGAAAACCACTAGCACTACTTTATTATTGAAATTTGGTGATGTGAAGTAGCTAAACTATACTTGCAACAGCTGAATAGACCTTTATTTTAGACATGACATATATACTTGCGGTCAGACTGACTACATCCACCATAAATTAGGATGATTTATATAATTAAATGTTTTGGGGGTTTTTTTTTTAATCCCACCATTTGAAACTGCAATCATACATTTGTTTTTTTGTCTCGTTATGTACGTCTGACAGGGTGCTGATGTTAGTGAAAGGAAGGCTCTACATGAAATTACAATTGTCAAACAGAGGTTGTGTTTCAGTGCTGTGTTTTCTGTTTGCTCAGTGGATTAATTTATGTAATTGATATGTATAATCATCATATGCTCCATGAGCAAAGATGATTGATCGGTGGAACAAAATCAAAATCTGTGATTAATTTAAGAAGTACTTTCAGGACACAGATCATACGCACAAATGTTAGCAAGAGGTCCACATGTTGTGGATGCACAGAGTTGTTAATATTTTGCAGTTGTCAGATGAGTCATTTCCAAAGGATGCATACAGTTTATCTTTGATTATGGGAATAGACAAACACAACTGTTTAGGAAAACACTGATGTTAATCTAATTTAGCTGCTATCCTGACAAGATCACAATAAACATTTTATTCTAAAATTCAAGAGAAGCTCCGCTCTGTTACTGTTCGCCGTGGTTTGTTATCGCATGACAGTGAGTTCCCTTTCGCCACACATCAGCTGTCCTCTGACTCCCTGACCACACATTTGCCGAGTCTTTTCCCTCCACTCCGGCCATCTCTCTCTCTCTCTCTCTCTCTCTCTCTCTCTCTCTCTCTCTCTGTGTGTGTGCTGGGTTAGGGACTACAGGGGGAGATGGTGAGAACAGAGGGCCACAGCCTTTCCCAGCCACAGCCCAGAAGATTGCCGTGGAGCACCTCTCGCCTCAGCCCCCACCCCCCGGCCCCCAGTGATGTGGGAAAAGCCTGGGTGGGTGTCCCACCGATCATACTCAGGCAGTTATCCCAGGCTCCAAACCTATCACTGCAGACCCACTCAGCGGCTGCACCAGTTATCCCGGGCCAAGCTTGTAAATGGCAACTTGCTTCATGACTGTTTTCTTTGCCATGTTGTTTCACCTTCCCTCAGACCAAACAGAAAGTGCCACACAAGTTGCAGCGAGAGTCAGTGGGGTTCAGCTGCACCAGTGAGTCGAGACTTCTCAATACCACTTTGGAAGATTTTTTGTAAACATCTGTTTGGCTTTCATGAAATAGTCACGAGAAGGCTATTGATTGACATAAAAAAAAATAAAACTGAAGTGTAATGACGAGAATAATAGTTGCATCACCAAAGTCTGAGAATTATACAACATCCATGTGGAACATGAGCCAATGGTGGCTTGGTGAGTAATCTCTGGCTAGTTCCAGTATGTTAAACTGATAAAGAGCAGGAGGATCTGTGTAGCGTCAAATCCTATAACAAGGGAAACGCACACACACATACACACACATGCAGATAAAACAACTTTACACCAATGCAGATGATTAGAGTACCAAAACATGGGAGAGGAATAAAGAGAGATCATTGACCTTCAGCTGGGTTTAGAAAACAATATCGTTTTAAGATCCTTGCATGTCTCCAGCAGAATTCATTTCCATGGGGATGGATGTATCGTTCCACATATTACAAATCCTCTGTCATAATGTTTTCACGTGAGAGGCAGAGCAAAACTCAAAACTGCCCTGAAGTTCCAAGATTTTTTCTTTTCTTTTTTTCTTTTTTCTTTTATTTTTTTTTACAAAATACACAGAGAATCATAAATCAATACTGCTATACTGTATGCTCACCCAGAGGAACACCCTCGCCTCAGCTGAGAGTTAGCCAACCTATTGCAGAAATTCACTGTCCATATGCATGGTGGCAGATCTCGGTATGGGAAACTCTGTGACCTCAGGAGCACTGGTTACTCCGCAGCATGTGAACAGCAACCATCCTCCGTCTGTTTCCCCACGCTCCCCTTCCACCCCTTCTGGATTATGTTTTTCTTTTGTCCTCTTTAGGTTTTATTGTCTCAGAGAAGCCGTGACCAGTGGGCATCCTGTGTCTGCTTTACATTAGCTCTGAGTCACCAGAAGACCCCTGTTTACACTGACTGAGACAAGGACACTTGCCAGGGGAGAATCCTCCCCCACCACTGTCCTTTTTTTCCATCCTGGATCCTGTGAGATACATGCACTGTCACAGACTGGTTGAAAGACTTATTGTGTGTGTGTTTTTAACCCGTGTGTGATGGCCGGGTGGGGCAAAGGGGGTGGGGGGGGGGGTTTGTGGTTATGTGAGTTAAAGGTTCTTGGCACATCATCATCTGTTTCATTCTCACACACAGTGAGAGAAAAAAAGGGGATGTGATGCGAGCACACAGGTTGTTTTATTGTGGAGAGGGATCACAGTTGCAGAGTCACAGTAAACACAGGATTACATAGCAACCACAGAGCGTTTTTCAGCCAGTTTATGTAAATATAGGTGAGGTGCTATTGACTCTGCGGGTTCTCCAGGATATTTGCTGCTCATTTGAAAAATACAGTGATTTCGTTGTCCTGTGGTTGTGGGAGAAATATTCTGCTGATGCCACTTAGGGCATACCTGAGCAGCACTTAGAAGGCAGACAAGTCATTCATTCTATGCCTAAATTTAATTGGGAAAGACCAGTTTTATTTCAAACCATCAAGTACAGCAGATGAATAAATGAAACACAGCTTTCTCAGTATAAATCATATGTGAATTGTGCGAGAAAAATAAATTATGTGCAAGTATTTAAAACTAAAACAGGCACATAAGCAGTAGAGAAACTCCAGGCAAGGTTTCTTCTGGTGGAAAAAAAAACTTAAGAGACTATTAAATCTAGAGAGTAACTATTGTTGATATGCCTAAAAATGAAAGCCAAGCACATAGATTATTATGCACCCCAGCCTTTCCAAGATAAGTTCTGCTTAAATTTAATTTAGAAACGTCTTCTACCCAGGATTCCCAGGAGCTCGGATTGGCCATTCCTGTCCTCCAGACCTCTTTGGTTCCCTCTCAGCTGCCAAGCAAAAACACAGTTCCGGACACAAAAAGCATTAAGTACTGGAAATTCATGTGATATCAATAAATCACATCTTTCCACACTCGGATATAGTTAAGGCCAGAAATTGCAGTAAGGAGTTGGTGGTCAAGGTGACACAGGGAAAGGTGGAGCTGCACAGGTGAGCTCCGTGACACAGATCGCAGTGACATAACATAAAGTTTAATATGATAATGTAAGATTTTGTGCTACATTAACTTTGAGTGAAACTGAATAAGGCTTTGGGAAAGTTGACAAATCATCTACTGGAACATGATCAGACTGTCTGCTTTGGAATAATAAAAATAATTAATAGCAGACATTATCAGCTTGGGAAAGTTGGGTTGGTTTTTTTTTTTCTTTTCTTTTCTTTTTTCTTTTTACAGTTCAGTAATGATCCAAATAACTAAATGTTTCTATAATTGTAGAAAAACTTCCACTAGTGTCCATAAAAATCTTAGCCAGTATAGACTAAGAAACAATACTCACAGTGTAGTTAAAACTCTGAGAAGCTGTTTAACACTACAGTTGGTGGTGCTAAAATGTTAAAATGAGAATGTTAACATCTTCATTTCATATAACATATTTGAAATTTTAGCTCAACATATTAGCAAGGTAACATTTATCAAATTATATTTGAGTGCAGCTTAGGTTTTGCAGGTATTTTTTTTCAAGGCAAAATATATTGAACATGTTTTATAATGGTGCCTACCAATTTATAAATAAAAGGCATGGCAGTCCAGCCAATAGGCATTCAGACATCTCAAACAAATCACTCAGTGGCTTCTGGGGATCATGAATGTCTGTATTTTGTCCACCAGTAGCTGTTAAGATAGTCTGAACTAAGTCTAAACTATGGACCAACATTGTTGTTCATGAAGCCCTGCCACAAAAAATTTGAATACGTATAAGCTTGCTTAAAATGTACATTGAATTTTAGATCCCATCTACCTCTGTTATAATTTTTTAGTCATTATTCTGTAAAGACATACTCATCTGAGTATTCTTCTGGCCTCTGCCTGAGTGACAGGGGGGCAGCACTCACTTCTCAATATCTTCCTGTCTGCGCTATCATGTTTCATCGCTCAGGACTCAGCATTTGTACTTACTGTTATTGGAACAAAAATAGTCCATTTATTTTGTATACATGTGCCTTCACACAAGCCGCGGGTGTTTCTGTCCTTTCCCACAAAACTTTAACCTCTGAAGTTCCAAAGGTTGAAACAGCTCACTGTGGTCTTTGCAGCAAAGAGTTTTGCTTTAATTCCTCGTGGGGACAAGACGTTTAGTGTCTCTAGTTTTTCTAATCAGAAAGTGTTTTACTGGAGTTTTACCAAACCATTCAGTAATAACCTGACTCGTTATTCCCCTGTTTCCAAGCTTTCACTGTAACCTTTCAAATTATCTTGTAAAAATCTTAGTCTGAGATCATCTGTATGAAGCAATCACTCGGCCACCTCCTCTATAAATTTAGCCAAAACAGAGCATGCAACATGTCACGAAACACCATCATCAGCCAGTTCTCATGACTCACAGCAAACAGTGGGACAAGCAGGTGCTGAGATCTGGCCTTTCACTACCACCTCCTCCACCTCTGCTGTGCATATAAGGGAACCACTGCACTGACCATATTTTAAGGGGTCCTTTTCTTTCTTTTTTTTTTTTACTTTGTGCTTGCTGTGCAGGGCAAACAAGGAAGAGGCAAGTGGAGCTAGACAAGTGGCAGTGAAACAGCCAGACTGCAGTGAAGACCAAGGAAAAAGAAATGCAGGTCCAGTAAAGGAAGCTGAAATTGTACTAAAGGGAAAATGACTTACCTCGATAAGTCAAAAAGAAACGTAGATGTATGATTGATGAAAAACTAGGAAATCCAAATCCAAAGTAGCATGACTATTATACATATGTCTTTACTTAAAACGCTGGACTTCAGATCCAAAGTAATTTTTCTTTGACATACATTGTTGTCCATCATCAACCCCTTCAATCAAACAAAATGTCTTATATAGGAAAAAGAAATAACAAGTGAGCTCTTTTGGAGAAAAATAATCCATAGGTCTGAGAGACTGACAAAGACTGAAAGGCAACGATATGTAATTGCTATGGTGCTATGAATTGCTCATCCTAATTGCTATGAATACCATGAATCCATTTCCTATTTCTTCATCTTTTTTTTGGATCATGTTGGGGGAAAAATAAATTTCCAAATCAGCTGGAAGTTGCAGCTGTTTCATTAGTATAGTTTTAGTAGTGAGGTTTCTGATGATGAGTAATTTCAAGAGAAAATTTAAAAGTAGTTATGGATGTTATGAAATTCAATGTTTCCTGGAAGCTTAGTGGTGTTAACACAAACATTATAATATAGGCAGCTCATTTCTCTTTCTTGTGGCTCTCTGTGAAAAATGTTTGCATTTTCAGAGCACTGTCCTCAACAGTTTGGTCCAGCTGCTGCACAGAACTGTAATAACTCTCAAATTTCACCTGACCAACCTCATATCTTCAGTTATTTCTCCCATGATTATTTCTCTGTGGGGGCCAAAGCCTATTAAGTAGTGCGCTGGCAGAAACAACACAATCAGCATTACTGATGATAGCAAGCTATTGCTACGAACTGGAGTAACTGCTGCTTATATTTAGTGTTTTCTCTTTGGCTACAATGAATCATCGTGCTTGTTGCTGAATTTCTCTGGAAAGTACCTGCTATAATAAGCAAGGTTTTCTACAGTTTGTTGACTTGTTGTACTTGAAAGTCACGCAATATGAACAACAGCAGTGACCACACAGGAGGGGCTGAGCTGTCAATGAAAGACAGAGCAGTACAGTAAGGAAGAATGAAAGAATAGCAAAGACTGATGCTTGTGGCCAGAGAAGTTGACCCATGATACTATTTTCTCATGAAAAGGGTGGGATGAAGTGCTGAGGGCAGCAGTTGCAGAGTTTTGTTCGTTGTGTGTTCCAATGTGTGTGCATGTGAAAACAGTTTTCTCTTTACCAATTTCGGCCCTTTTTGCTCCCATTCAGTCCGGTCAGATCTGATTCACAAGCACAATTATGAATAATAATGTATCATTCTGGGATGTCAAATGGTTGACACTTGACACATGTTAAATCACTCATGTGTAAACACAACAGCTGTTGCAATAAGCTTGAGTTTGTAGTGTACATAATGCATGTTCAATGTCACTTAAAGCAATATGGCAGTTGAAACAAGTAGGTTGTAACAGAAAGGTTGCCTGGAGTATGTGAGTGTGTGTGAGTGTGTGTGTGTGTGTGTGTGTGTGTGTGTATAACCCAGACAGAGGGGAGAAAGAGAAGCGGCCTTTTCACTAACATTGATTGGAAGCAGATGTTAGCGAAAGCCAAGACAGAGAAGAAAATGTTTCGGAAAATTCTCAGGGCTCAGCCTTCCCTTTCTGGGCCCTGGCCTGGGCAGCCAATCACGGCACAGAACCCCCTGGTCTTAAGGGTGAAAGACGCCGTCTTATTGGATGGAGATTCAAAACGTGGGTGTTGGGAGCAGATGTCCTGGGAAAGTTGCTTAATCCCAGTCGACTCTCAGTAAAAAGAAGAGCGAAAACATTTGCCTGTTCAACTGGACAGTGACCAAAACCTGTTTTAATGTAACCCAACTCCCTCCCTCTCTTTCTGTCTTGTAGCACTTGTGCAAACACTATAACAATGTATCTGAATACCTTTGACTTATAAAATTCAAATACAAGGTCATTCAAATAGATATTCAATTGGCTCACAAAAGGAAACCTAAGAATAATCTTTTGTGAGAAAATAAAGTTAACATACAGACCTCTCTCCTTTCTGCTGTCTTCTATCATCTAGTGTTGAGATGACGCTTCAAATAAACACACTTAAGAGTTTCCAAGCCTTCGCCATGATCACACTATGTCTCTAAACCCTTTGCCCTTCCTTTTCATACCCTCACCTTCAACCTCCCATATTCAGCCCTCCATCCCATCTCTCATCTCTTTTCATCTCCATCCCCAAACCCCTTCTCTCCTTTTTATTCTCCTCCCCAGCCATCATCAGCACCCTGATTCAGTCACACTCTAGTTCACGTACAGTGTCACCTACACACAAAGCCCCCATCTTACGCTTTTATTCTGCCGGTCTATTGCTTATTCACAACAACGGCACGGCACAAATCAATCATCTTTCCTAATGGAAAGTCCACATTAACATGAGAGGACGCTCCATTTCCGTCGCAGAATGCCAGGTCGGCTGGTACGAGAGCCTCAGTGAGTGGAGATTGGAGGGCTGGCAGGCGCTCTCATTTCAGGTGGGATAGTAAGGGGATGCCATTGGGTCCAGGGGTGGCTCTGGGAGTCAATGGTGTATTAACTGAGGATGTGACAGTGGCAATAAAAATGCAAATCGCAAGCCAAAGCAGGGGATGGCTTGGTTCTGCCCTTTACAGGCCTGGATAATATAGTCACCACACCTGCCAAGCTGTGTGGTTCAACAAATACTCAGACACAAAAACACAATGAATGAGGGGAGGGGAGGGGAGGGAAGGAACAGGAGAGTGCATAACAAAACCTCAGATCATAGGTGCCTTGGCTAAGAAAGAAGCTTTTTATCCATGTTGGTCATTGTTGGTTGGTTAAATAGCCTTCATTATGTTCATTTCCATTATTTTAATAAGAAAGCTAATATATGGTATTGAAGAGCATGGACCATAAATATCATTTGTAAGTTCTCAAGTTCTCAAGGTTCATTAAGAAAGTGACTTCAACCACGTTCATTGATTTTGGGTCCTGCGAAACAGAGATTGCAGGCATTACATTTCTATGTGTAGAAACCCGTACCCTACCTGAACTACTTGTGCTTCTTAGTCATTTAGTGTTAGTTGATGACAAAGAGCTTTCTGGAAATAGGATGAGACTAATGGTACCACAGCGGGGCTTCTTATCACTGTTATTATTTGGGAGCAAACATTACCATAAAGGGTTGCTGTCTATCAAATTATGGTCATATGAGTTCCCAACCTGAACAACCGTATAGGTTGTTTGTTATTGATTCAGTGTAACTTACCCACTAATGCTGTGACAGTGCTATAGTAAAAGTTTGCTTAGGTTTAGGCGCAAAAACAATCTGGCTGGCTTTGAGGAAAAGTCCTGGTTTGGTTTAACTAAGTTTAGAGGGCGTTCTTCACCACGGTTGCGGTAATAAACGTGATTATGGTTATAGAAACAATGTTATCCGTCACAACAAACGGTTTTGTCGCACATTTATGTCTAAGGTTTGGTCCACTCATCCATCATAACCAACCACTCAGTGCGGGCTCTGTCGCTACATATCAACATAACCTGACTTTCTTTGCTCCCATAACTCCATAACTAAAGCCACTGGAAAGCGTTGTCACGCAAACTCACAACGTGTTTATTTCCAATTTAAATGGTCAGTGAAGTCATGTACAATAACCAGGCACTTTATTAAGGACACTGTACCAACACTGGGTTTCTCTTTGTTCGAAAAAACTAAATTCTTTGAGTCATGGACTCCACAAGACTTTTGAAATGCTACCTTGAGGTTCTGATCCAGGATATTTTTCAGCAATTTGAGCCGCAGTTTTATCTTTATGACATTGCTCATTGTTCTGCTGGAGGAAGATGGTAAATCACTGCCATAAAGGGATATGCATGGTCAGCAACAATACTCAGACGGGCAGTGAAATTCAAACCACGATTGATTGAAAGTGTTCTAAGAAAACATTTTTCACAATATTACATCACAACTAGCAGCCTGAACTTATTCACATGTTTAATGTGAACATAAACTGAAGTGCCTGATCTTTATCACCAGGATCTTATGTGTTGCAATGCTACCACGATTGACCACATGACCACATGATAACCCCAGTGCGCCGGTTTTCAAAAACCTTAATTTACTGGAAGTAAACCAGATTAGCACAATGTTTCATGAGAAGGGTCATATTTGAGAAAACATGGTTCTTCTGACTCTGCTAATGATAATCCCTGGACACCACTGGAGTCCATACTGGCCAAAGTCAGCCCAGCCATGAAGGACAATAGGACATGACCATATCCCCATGCAACTGTGTCTCTCTTCAGGCCATCAGGGTCCCAAGAGAGACATTGGTTGTATTTCACAAGTTCTCTGCGTAATGGAACCACTGAGTTGGTCTCTTGTGCGTCACAGGGATTCTCTTTCTATGAAGAGGACAGTAACTATGGACAGAGAGGATAGATAAAGCTGTATTTCATCCTTATCAAAGCAGAGGGCACATAGTTCTTAAATGTAAAGACTCCAGACTCAAAAGTTCAAAGCTTTTGCAGTAATGACGTTTGGAGCATGTGATTTTCTCAAGATAAAATAGTAAAAATGCCACATGATATTTCCATCATGATGGTGGTCAGAATTTAATTCAGCTACCAGCTGCTGCACTGATTTTAACAATTTATTTAGATGGCACACACACATGCACTTTAACATTATCATACAGAGATTTATGGATCTAGCTTTGAGGATTTATAACAAGTAAACACTTAAAGTCTCACCACATACACACTTCAGCACCCCTGAGTGTGACTGGTTTAAGAGATACAAGGAAAGATTTATAAATATATAGTAATAATAATAATACATATATTGTATATAGTGTTAAATACTGCTGTCAGCTTAATAAAAGGGTTAGTAATTGAAAAAAATTCAAACAAGCAGTAATTCTCCCAGGCCTTCAATCATAGACACCATTTGGTCGTCTGTAGTGGACAATCATCATTTATGAGTCAGTTTCCATTCTCCCTTTCATATTTTCTACTCCCACACAGAAGAAAGCATACTGCTCAATCTCAATTCTTCCATTCATTTTGTCATTAACAATACAGACAGGACTTATCTGATACGTTACATTTTATACAGCCTTCGACACTAATAGCCTAACCAGTTAGCCAAAAGGAGAATCCCAAAGACATAAACAGATTAAACACTCCGTTTTTATTGTAACAACGTCGCAAACATGGCCAATATTTCCCAACTTTGTGGTAACACTAGTTCATCATTTAATCTCCCCCCCCCTGTCCTTCTCAGTCATGTTAAGACTACGTGCAGGAGACAGATGTAGCTTGGTAAGACCCTTTGGATAAATATTTAGGTTTGAAATCTGACAAACGAACGGCACTCCAGTGTCAGGAGAGCTGTAAGCTGCTGACATAAGAAGGCAGAATTCATCAGACATCTTTCAGCCTCTGTCAGGTGTGACAGTTCTCACTTTCTGCAGAGGCTTCCTTGTCTATATGTCTCTCTCATCCGTTTTTCACTTTTAAACGTTGCTTTAAATCACTGGAAGTTTTTTTTTTTTTTTTTTTGAATGAGGTACAACAGGGAGAAAAAATGGATAAAGTGTATCTGCATGAGCCAGCTTTGTGTCTAAGTTTGAATGTGGATTAAGCAGGTATGAGTGGTATCATAATGGTTTGGATTTAGTTCCAGGTCTGTCGGAACATGCACCCGCACAGACAAGTGTTTAAAAATGTGCCGAGCCATCACGTCTGGTCTGGATCATCGGCTCGGTCAGGGCGGGGGAGGTGGAACACGAGAGGAACCACCTGGGTAACCTCAGCCTGCCGTTTGCCAAGAACACCACCAACAGATCCAGGGGAGGAATATGGGTTTGATTTTTACAGAAGACAGCTCTATCATGTTTGCTTTGGGGTTACATGTGAAATGTATGAAATCTATCATCTATATTCTATTTTTTTACAATATGCGGGCCTTATTTGAGCAGCACCCCATTTTCATTTTTATATCACTTTTTTTATGTCGTTCATTAAAAATGGTCCAAAACTAAATACACATTTCTAAAACTATGTGATGGTGGCCTTCAAACTGGAGGGGTCCTGCATGGGGGCCGTGTGGATGAATGTAGTGGAAAAATATGGAGTGAAACTGATTGTGCTGTTCCGTTGTGCTGATATTCTCTAAAATGAGAATATTTTTTGTTTGTTACTGTCATACCTAATGACTGATAAAAGCCGTGGGATGGGTGAGCCATGAACAGTTTTTCTTTTCTTTTTTTTTTGGCTTCTGAGGGCGGATATGGCAGAAAAACCTTGAGAATCACTGATTTCAGATTTTAGATGTGCTTTGTGTTTCATTCCTACATTCAGACTGTCGTTTGGTTTAAACTGAAAAACAGCTTGATCTGTTGGATCTGTGTGTTGGCTGTAATGCTACAGTGCTGCAGCAGGACCGAACAGCTGTGCAGTTTAGGGCAGCAGGCCACGGCCCTGTATGTTTTCTATCTGCAGTGGAATTTATATGAGCCCGGGGTTACAAGCACATGAATGGGCCCCAGTGTGCTGGTTCTGTTTTGACGTCACCTCATCAGTGCACATGGGCTTCGTTCATCAAAACTGGGACACACCACGGTCCGTGTGCATTTCAAAGGCAACCTCAACCTCCTTTGAAGCAGCACTGTGTTGATTTGAACAATGGATAATCTCATTTGGACACACAAATGCAATTCTATCAATAATTTCATGTATGTGTAAGTGATTACTACCTGCCCTGTGAATGTCTCTGATAATGCTTATTGTGAAGACACATCAAATAGAAAAGGTTTGAGGATGCTTGAATCTCAAAATCACATCTCAGACTGCAGGAGTTCCTGCAATTTAGGTGTAAACTAACACCATGTTTCGATATAGAAAACTACCCAAGTAAGACAGTGGTGTATATTAGTATATTAGTATATAAGTGTTGTTATATAGCATGGTGTAATAAAAGAGCATGTTCGTGAATTGAAACAGTAAGACCACACCGAATTATGAAATCTTTGTTCACATATATTTTATAACATTTTGAAGTACATTAAGTACATTTTAGAAATAGAAGCTAAAGTTTATAAAACCTTTCCAGCAGAAATCATTGATGGGCCAGCATCAGCCTTTTTTCTCTAGCAGACAGGTCTATTCTCTATATAAAAAAGGATTAGACGACAAACAAACAAACAAAAAATAAAATCAAAACAATAACAAAAAAATAATATCGCTACATTATTTTGTCCTGCGCTACCTTTAAATTCCCATGAAAGCACCAGCTGTCTGCATCTCTTGTCTTTTATAAAATATAAATTATTGAAAAATATTCAAATGTTTGTGAACTAAATACAATAAAAAATGATCTCTTAAAAAAAATACAGACTATAAAATATACAAAAACAATATCCAAAACAAACAAACAAAAAAAGTTGTTTTCCTTCTGAATCCACACTGAGATATGAATATGCCACAATCTATTGGTGTGTATACATTTGCTTGACTATGGTTTGTTAATACATAAGATCTGCAGTAATTTCTGACAGTTAAAGACAGTATGTTTTCCTGACAAAATCATCAAATCACTGAGCATTTAAAGGAACTGAATGTTTTATCACACTGATCTCAACCATAGTCAAACATAGAACATCATAACCTTGTGTTGGGGCATTACCAACTGGTACAAATACATAAAAAAAAAAAAAATCTGTAAAGCTCTCTTTAACATAAAACACTGACATTAGTAAAAAAAAAAAAAAAAAAAGAACAAAACAAAAACAGTGTTTTGAAACCTTGACACCAACATGCAGAACAGAATGGAGGTACAGTGAAGCTTATTACAATTCACTCGCTGAATTTTTCTGTGTCGGACGATGGGCGTGGTGAAGGTTTGTGAGTCAGTGCTTGATGATTGTGGATGCGTTTGTTACCAATTAAACGTTAAGGACATACGCAGCATCTCTTTTCTGCGCTCAGTGGGAACCCAAGGTCAGCGGAGGCGCCTCCCTTTGCCCTAAAGCTG
This sequence comes from Remorina albescens, assembly GCA_034769265.1. Lineage (NCBI taxonomy): Eukaryota > Metazoa > Chordata > Actinopteri > Carangiformes > Echeneidae > Remorina > Remorina albescens. The sequence goes on along the minus strand of CM068497.1, from coordinate 5,963,622 downwards.
TGTGCTTTTGAAAGAAAAGTCAACACTTCTGGTCCCTGTCTTCCAACAATTGTGAACGATATGCGAAGCTCTGTTGCCAAAGACCTCACATGGGTTTTGGTTATTATTCCTGCTTTGACTGTTGCTTATTTATTTAATCTGGGTCTCAATAAAGCATTATGAAATACAATCTGTACAAATAGACATCTCAGAAGCTATTTTCATCCATATGGGTAACATTCAGCCACTGTAAACAATAACATTATATTCCAAGATGATTTTTGACTTTGGCATTTCCCATACGGCCAGTGTATAGCCACTGTTCCCACTGTTGATAGGAAACTGTTGCCAACTTGTTCAAATCTAACCATTGAATCTCTATGCAGATATTGTGAGCAAACAACACAAATATGGTTGGAATCCTGCATCGGTAAACCGCTATAAACTGAACTTTATGTAGTTCGTAGATAAATAACACAAAAGCCTACAAATTGTAATACAAATATTTGTCACTGCTCCTTCATTCTTTTCCATGTTTAATCAGGTCCTAGCTGAAAACTGCATCCAATCTTGGTGGCAGTGGCAAAATTCAATACACAGCCCATGTGACACAAACCTACAAAGAATGCCAACCCGCATCATTTTTGTCATTCCTTTTCTTCACAAATGATCATTATCTGCGGGATCCACAGATTTCTTTCAGTCACCTTCATCTACCCCATACACTCTCAAATTCTCTCTAGTCTCTCTTTTTTCTATTGCCTGTCTCTTTTTCCAACACCGTATCTTCACACTACACTGCAGCCATTACTGTATGGCCAAAATGCCCCACATGACAAAGGAGACAATAATCTGACATTCTTAGGATTGTGTAAAGTCACTCTCTCAACAGCTTCACAGGTGATTGTACAGACATACAGACTACTCAAACACTTCTAAAGCAACACTATCATGGACAGTGAACTGACAAAACTAATCTGCACATTGAACGACGTTTCTTACCAAAAACTCCTGATTTTCCCCACATCGATTGTCTACAGTTTGCTAATACTGGTGGTATATGCAAAAAATGCACAGTTTCTATGCATTTTGCAAGTTTCAGTCACAATATGCATCTCGAACGAAGTGGCAAATATGTACGTAAAGGTGAAAGCATCAGTTTCAAACGCAACGGCTACTTTCAGTTGTCTTGTCTATCAGACACTCTTGGTATGAGTAACTACCACCAGGTCCTCGCGCCTCATAAAAAGCACTGGGCCAGTGTCTATAGTGTTGTCTGATAACGACTCAGCACGTTGCAGTTAGAGGCTCTGAGAGAAGAGAACAGTATAGACTACTGATGGCATCCAATATTTGGTTCCACTGTGATACCTTCATTGAACTTCAGCAAAAAATAATCTTTCCAATATTTGCCTGCAAAGTAGGTTTATATTGGGTGTTCTCAACATCAATAATAGAATACTGGCACAAGCTTCTGCTGCTTGATCAACAAATTACAAACAACACTTTTTGGTCCGAGCTGAAAACTCTCTCCTTTCTTAAGAGAAACAGTGAAAATAATATCTAAAGAATGACATTAAACCTTCCTCAGCTGTTTTTTTGTTTTTTTGTTTTTTTTTTGGTCTTTGGGGGGGGTCTTTTTTTTATTATTTCTTTCTTCTTCTTCTTTTTTTTTTTGTTTGTTTGTTTTTTGGTTTTTTGGCAACCATTTTTCTTAGCGGGAACTTTCCGCCCACTATGCTCGTCTCCCCACTGTGCTACTTAGGCAGAATGGAACCTGAACTCTACCTGACAGCACTCCAGCCGCCTCGAGCTGCTAAATAATACCAGTATATATCACACATACGGATGCTCATACACACACACACACACACACACACACACACACACACGCATGTGCGCGTGCACACATCTCAAATGCAACAGAGTATGAATATAGGCTTGGGTTGTGCCTTTCTTTTGAAAACATGGTCAGGGAGCCGGGAGCTCAAAGTTGACAAAGACCACAGTTAGCCATTAAAAAAACATTTTGGTCCCCAAGAAATATGGTTTACTGATACTATCAAACAGTTAAGACCACTTTACGAGCCCCAGTCCATGTGGCTCCTCAATGTTTGTCCTCACTTCCATTTTTCAGCTTCGCTTTCACTCGTCCGTATCGGGCTTTACGTCCAACATGGCGTGCAGCTCCTCGGGAGTGTACCCCAGCAGGCTTTTTAAGTCACAGACAAAGCGGTAGACGTAGCGTTTCCCCGATGTCTTGTGGATGATATTCTTGTCGTAGTAGTAGCGCAGGCCACGGCTCAGCTTCTCATAGTTCATTTTGGGCTTGTTTTTCCTCTTGCCCCACCTCCGAGCAACCTAAAACAATACAGGGAACGTGCATGGTCAAGATGTGTCATAAAGAGTTAGAAAACCATACAGTTATAGTTTCATATCAGATTCACTTAAAAAAAAATCCACATTTTCATAGAAGGGAAATACTTTGGTTTTTAGTATTCCTCAGTCATTTTGAAATTAATCATTGCTGACGTGAAGACTGCACGGTATCTCTCAAAGAGGAGGAGAAAAAAAAACAAAACAAGAATGCAGCCAAACGAAACTTTCAACCCCTCCGAAAATGTAAGAAGATATCTTGTTCATCTGCTTAACTACTGAGGACCTCCCAGTTCGTGTGCCGGTGACCAGCGGTGTCGCAACCTCTCACCTCATCTGGGTCAGAGAGCTTGAACTCCCAGCCGTCGCCTGTCCAGCTGATGAAGGACTGGCAGGACTTGTCGGTCAGCAGCTCCAGAAGAAATTGCCACAGCTGGATGGGGCCGCTGCCTGCAGAACAGATGTGGGAGAGAGGGAGAGGGAGGTGTTCAGTTAAATAGGAGCTGTTTACACTGTGGAAGACATGTAGTTTTTGGTTACTGTGGTAGGTTTAAGTCACAAAGTGTGATATCAGGGGAAAGAGATCAAGATTCAGATTCAGGGCAGACTCGGGTTCTTTTGCTAAGTGTTCAAAAGTGCAGAATGACACTGATCTATGAAATCTCGAGTTTTTGCATATGAAATTGTTACATTTCACTGCAAATTATTCTCTAATACCTGAAGAGCAGCAAAGTAAACCTCATAATGTGGGTCCTACTGAAGTGCAGCAATTGAACCGAATGTCCTCCTACATACAACGGTCCCATTCATTATGTATTCCCTTGTCTGCCAGTTGCCCTGTGCAGTATGTGACTCTAGAGTCTGAGTTCCACACTGATGAAATCACTAGTTTAAAATAAGAGAGTTGAATACAGACTGTGTGTGTGTGTGTGCGAGTGTGAAGGAGAGAGGAAGAGTTGCTAATTCATCTATAAAGTTATAACGAAATACATTTTTCAAGCTCGAAGTTTAATTAGCAGGTAAAAACCAAACTTTGTGTTTTTTGTGTCTCATGGAAAAATGGGGGGAAAACACAAAGAAAGATAACAAAGAAAGAGAGAGAGAGAGACTCTGCGTATGTTTCAGAGCTAGATTCACAGAAGTACACTTTGATCTTGTGGTTTTTCAGCAAGAACACTAACCCACCCACTTTTGAGGCTTGCATGTTGAAATCACACCTGCCTATGCAGTAAACCGCCTCAGCAGTACTGTGGCTCGGCAAAAGTTAACTCTGTTGCTCACCTCGCAAGAACCAAATATACCCTCATACAACACACACACACAAAAAAAAGCTTTCAGGGGAACTGGGAGTGTGGGCTGAACACTCGAAATTGTGTTTTGCGGGCCTCTTTGCTCCTGATTGGATTGGAGAAGGTGCATGACAACAGCCACCCCGACTCTGGAAAGGGGAAAAAAAAAGAGACTCCAAAACACTGACTCTCTTTCAGTTCGGAGTTTTGACTCACATTCCAAAAGTCTGCTACTGTAACAGCAAGCCCACATAAGGGTAATACAGTGCCCGTTTAGCAGCCCCCTGTGCTCTCACGCTAGAATGCTGACGACTCTCTAACAAAAAAAAAAGTTTCCAAAAATATGTTTCAAGTCTCTGCACACAATAAGCCTCATTGAAAAAGCATACAGTGTGGCAAAGATGGGAGGGTTAGGGTGGGGGCTAGCACTCACAGCAGTGTTAAGCATTCAACCCTCGGCATGCTAAATGAGTCTTGAGCATATGCAGCCATGAGCATGACAACAGTTGTTGTGACTGAGGCTGCCAATGAGGGTGAAGCTACGGTTATAATTTTTGTCATTGTGAAAGTTTTATAAAGGTATTCAAAGCTGGATTTGAGAAACTGTGAGCCCCAGGTGGTAACTATAACTCATTAATAGCATAACCAACATTTAGTGATGATGCAAATGAAAGGCCTTGGTGTGTTCATAATTTTGTAGTTGTGGAGAAAGAGGAAAGAGGTAGCATGTTGTGAGGCTGCTTGAACTCAGTGTACACAGAGGTGTAAAAAGCAAATTATAACAGGAAACCACGAAGATGACAACTGGAGCTTCACTTATCTCTCTGAAGCCTTATCAGGCTCCCTGTCCTCGCTACAAGTGTCACCTTGACTGAAACAGGAAGCTGAGCACAACAAGCTGTCAAGTTGTCATAAACATCAATTTGGAATTTTACAAAAGCTTGCCTCTTTATTTTGAGGTTTCATTTTACTTTTTTTTTTGGTTCAGGTTATTCTCTCTCACTGTCACTCGCTCTCCCTTTCCTCTCCTATTTCCTCATCCACCCACACATATGCACACTGACTTGCTCACACATGTACACTCAAAAAAATTCTTCCTTCTGTCAAGAACTACACTTTTCCTTACACTAATAATAGCTGACCAGACTGGGCTGCTCAGCATTTTTCCTCTTCAAGGGAACTTTGCGTGTTTTACCTTTTTTTTTTTTTTTTTACCCCATTTCCACATTGTGTAAAAGCTCATAGGAGACTCCCTTTCCTCAGTGGGGATTCGTTGCTGTGCATTCGGCTGGTGACACGCACACAAGGCTTTCACACATGAGCTCTCAAGTGTTGAGGTTTTTGTCAAAATGACTGAGATGTATCAGACATCGCAATTAAAGTGACAAATGCAGCCAAAATGTTGTGATCTGCATTTGCAAAAGTTTTGGAAGAAGATCTCTCCACATGCATTGGCCCTCATTTTCATTGCACAAAAAACCTCTCTGATAATCTAAAAGTTTTTAGAAAATTAACACGTTTGATGTTGTCTGGCCATGACTCCTGCTTATATCTAACAAAATCAGTTTAGGGTTATATTTAATTTTATCCTTTTATCTAATGTGGCGTGCCTTGAACTTTTGTTTGTATTTGATTATGTAGATTATATTATTGTCTCACGCCATCATCACAGATGGATGACTCATCGTTCGATACATAGCGTTTAAACTAATTCCCATAGAGATGGGATTTGTGTAATTTGTGCATACCAACTTTGGGACAGTCTGTTGAGATCTGATGTATGCATTGTTAGTGATGTTGGAGATCTGCTTGGAGTTCCCCTGTCACAATGTTGGCTACTTCGCGGCCTTGTGACTTATAATTTGAACGCGGCTGAAAAAGTCCCAACCACTTCAGCGTTAAGAGACGATTCAGCGTCCGCTGTGTAACTCTTCCTCTTCCTCTCCAATCCCATTTTTTTAAGCAGCAATTTGTGCCATAAAGATTAAATAAAAATCCTTTATTGATGTCCGCAAGGATTTTTATGTATGTTCTTATGCAACTCATGATTTGGAAAATCTACTCTGCATGTGTTAAGCATTATGAGTAATTTTACACAATACCAGAAAAGCCTTTCAGTAAGTTTCCTACGGTTCATAGAATTGTGGAAGCAGCCTGGTGTAAAAATGCACATCCTTGTAAACTGTTAAAAGTAGTAACAGTGGGAGTTTTTTTTTTTTCTTTTTATGCACATTTTCAAACCATAAACCATGACAGATGTTAAAATAGTGCATTTGCTTTTTAGAGAAGCTTGCAAATATCTCCACATCTTAAAGGAAGATGGAGAACGTACTACACATGAACACGCTCTCTGAGTGTGTACGAGATGAAGAGATAATTTCCACTTGGTGTTGTGTGCAGGCGCAGGCACCATTACTGTTTCGCCAGTGTTGCTAGGACGACCCAGAAGAAGAATGAAAAAAAAAAAAAAAAAAAAGGTTAAGATGCAGGCTGCAGATAACAAGGAGGTAGACGATAAGTGAAGACAGAAGAAAAAGAGTACGACAGTAAGAGAGATGGAGGGAGAAAAAAGAAGAGAAAAGGTGGTGCAAGCGAAGTCTGTTTTGTTTCCTGTGATGTTCCTTGGTAAAATGTGTTGTCGTTCTTTTGGGGGGGTTTTTTCGGTCTAAAAGAAGTGCATTAAGGCTCGCCCTATCTGAGGCTTTTGCAAAGCCTCAACAAATATATGCAGTGAATATGGCTTCTCCAGTGGAGGCAATTCTGCAGCGTGTGAAAATATTTCACTCCAAACAAAGAATAGAGTATCTTCAAAAGACAATTTGCTGTTTTTAGTGAGTTGTGTATGTTTATGTTTATAAAGATGCATGGTTTTGCCTGGGCAAGGTTCCATGCCATTGGATTTTTTTTCCCACTATGTACAAGAGTGACGGTCAAAAGAGCTGAATTTTTTGAATAAGAAAAACAAGACAAGTCTTCTAATGGCATGCAGGTGCTACCAGGAACGGTCATGCCTACCAATAATATGTAAAATCTCAGTATATGTTTAGAGATCCTTTAAATTAGTCCTGGGGCTGTTTGGCTTACATGCACGTCTACACCATTAATGTTATTGGTTACCCTGAACCTTTCCTGCAACAGTCTGCTGTGAAAAGGGTCTATAAAATGTTATAGAACTTTTCGGGGTCGGATTCAACAAAAATTTAATTAATAAACTCTGACCTCCGGGCATCTCTTACCTGTGTATCCTGCCAGCGCCGCTGCAGGGATGACGGGTTTATCCTTGCTCAGATCGGAGCGATCCCTCACGTAGTCTTTGAAGGTGCCCTTGGGCTTGTGGCCATGCAGGGCCGTGGGGTAGTCTTCCGAGTCAAAGCTGTCGTATGAAGGTACCCGCTGCAGGCTGCTGAATGAAGACTGGCTGCTCCATGACTGGGTCAGTCGGTCACAGCTCTCAAAGCTTTCAATGCTCTCAAATGAGTCCTGGCCACCGAGCTTACCTGAAAGGAAATGGAAAAAATTGTTACTTTTCTAAATTAAAAGGCGAAAACTGGAAATGTTATACCATATCATACTGTCAGATTGAATACATAGTGTGTATTATTTATTGTTTAGTATTTTCTCAGAAAAAAAATGCACGTTTATTAATACGTAAGCTGCATTTTCTGTAAATGTGAGCAATGAATAGAAGTGACATCAACAACACCTCAGCAGTAAATTACATTCCTGCTAAATAAGCTATAGTTTTATGTTCAGTGCCACATCTCTCTCTGCATTTAACACCTCATTTGACTTGCACAACCACCATTTGAGTTTGATTTTAAATGGAAGACAATCACACAAATTGCCTTGCTATTTTTGGACCTTGGGAAAGATAAGAGAAGCCTTTTAAATGTGCGTCATTAACAAATGACAGATAATGCAGCGCCTCAATTGATGCAGAAATCTTCCAACTGCTGAAATTGAAGCCACATGTAGATGTCAAGTTGCACTGCAAAATACTTTCCCACGTTGGGAAAGCACAACGTAATGCTCAGGAGCTTGGTATGTGTGATGCATGAAGACTCGACCTCATACATTGCAGGAAAATGCATAAAGCACCATGAGGGGCCTTGTATAGTGCACTTGGCACATGCTATTCATTTATACAGCTGGAGATTTGTGAGAAGAAAATCCCAGCTTAGAGACTATAAATGTAAACCATGCTGCTAATTCCTCTGTAAACTATCACTGGGAGAGAAAACAAGCCGTTGTATTCAGAAAAGCAAACAGTTTCATGAGAAAACCCCACACTTGTTAACCGGGGATGACACCTCTATCTCCTTACCCAGAACATTAAAGTTCAGTCAAGAAAAAGAGGCCAACAGAGGCAGGAAAAAAAATTCTCGAAGTTTACACCACTTGAACTGTTTTACATAAAAGACAGGCGGCAAGAAGAGAACTTTGTGGCTTTGGTTCATGCATCACTCCGACAAAAACAAAAGTTTTCTTTTTTTTTCCCTCTCTCTCTCAAACCAGTCAAGAGTGTATGAGGCAGGTTTCTTTGAACCACAACCACACAGAGAGCCTGCTTTTCTTTTCATCTAGCACATCCACACTGATGTGGCACGACAAGATTCTGGTAGCTTCAGCACAATAACACGCACGCATTAACCCACAGAAACATTTAACATTTAGATGTACTAACACAAACGCAGCCATTCATCACATATAGACATATTCTTCATGCAGCTGACCTAAGATGAGGGTTTTGAGTGCAACATAAATGCAGCACATTCTTCACTGCAATGATCTTCCAGGTTGATCCTGCATTCCTGGTATTTAAATCAAATCACAACTACGTTCTCTATATCCAGCATATGACTCACCTCTGCTGAGGCGTCCCACACACATGTTGTCGGGGGATACCACCTCCTGCTTGACAGAAAAGTAGTCCCCCTGCAGAGGGTTTAGGGGCGTGTCCCGCAGGATGACAGCAGGGTATTCACTCTCATACTTGAGCGTCAGCAATTCCTCTGAGCTGATGGGATGAAGCGTCTGGTAGGACTCTGTGATGAAACCGGGCTCTGAGTATTCAGAAGGAGGGACACACTGAGCATGCTCAACACCGTAGCCTGGAGGCATGGAGGAAAACAAGTGCAGATAGAAAGCAGGGAGAGAAAGCAATGGGCAAAACAGAGGACAAAAAGATCAATCTTAAGAGACTGGTGTTATTATCCCTTCTGTGCCAACCTGCTGCACGAATGCTAAGGATGTGAGACCACAGCCTTGAGTGCATAAGAGGAACGCTGTACATTTTAGGGAAAACAATTCATCGCACTTAAATACAGAAAAACATGAATGCCACATTATTTTCTGTGATATGTGGTCAGTATGCACTGATGGCTACAAAATCTGCACAGTGGATTAATAGCAATTTTTTACACAAAAAAATCCAGATCCGCTTTCATCCATCTATTATTGCATTTGCATTCAGAATCTAGGCATGCATCTTACTATCATGCAGAGTGATTAACAATACGAGTGTAATGAGTACTTACTGACAAAGTAGTCTGAGGTATAACGGGATTCCTGGAAGTTGGAGGTCAGTCCATTGATGGGATAATGCTTTGTATCCTCTTCATGAAAAATAGATAAAGAGCGTCAGTGACCTCGTCATTGATTTCATGTATCGTGTAACTGCATCTAGCATTATCAAAAATTAATGACCTGAGCTAAACGGTGTCTTCCTGTTTGGCTCCAGTATAGCAAATGCCAGCAGCATATCAAGCCATTTGGTATGTGTGAGCTTTTCTCACTTAAACTGTGTGAAGTGATAAGTCTACCAGCCTCTAGTCTTGGTCTTGAAACCACCTCACAATGCCACAAATAATGTCATAAATAATTTGAGAATCAGTCTTTGGGTGAAATCTGGCCTCACCTTTTTGAAGCATTTCTAAATGTTCCCACAGGATGTCACCCACAAAGTCTGGCGCTAGGTCGAGGAAGCGCTCCTTCCCCATCGCACACAGGCTGGCTCCATTCATGCGGAATTTGTCAAATTCAACATTCTTCAGAGAGAACTCGTTCACTGTCCACATCAGCCACTCAGCCACGTGGTTTTCTGTCCACTGTCTGGGATCTGAAAGAGCAGGTATGGGATTGTCATATCGTTTACACAGCTTTTTTGTGCCACATTATACTTGCTGAGTGATCAAACATTGGACTTATCATGTTGCTGATATGACAACACAGAAAGTTTGACTTTTATTTCCAACACTATGAGCAGCCATAAATCAGATCCTAAATTAAGTTCTGTTTTCTCCACTAGAAAACTCAGACGTCTGGTTATGCTGCAAAATTTCACGCTGCCCCTGTGGTAAATACCAATAGGAAATCAATCAGCAGCAAACAGGGAGGCAGCAGTGGATCTAAATAGCAGTGGTAATGACGCGCCAAAAGCTTAGTTTGCAGATATAACACCATTAGATAGTGAAGATACTGAAAGTCCTGCTGTTTCCAAACAGCATGAAGAGGCTCCACCTGAATTTAGGAAGCAAACTAATTTTTTCACTGTCTGTTTCTGTGTTTACATGCACTGAATGTTGGAATGTCAGTCCGACTGCCTGGACTGAATGCATTTTAGTGTAACACCATTTTTGGAACAACTAGGTTTGCCCTACCTTTCAGAGAATCCCTCTAGGAGGCACCTTCACTGAATGATCTAAAGCCGGCTATGACATATAAGGATATAATGAATGTGCGTCTTTGACATTTGATGGGTTAAGGTGATTTTACGGGCTTGCGCTTGTCTGATAAGATTGAATTTTCATGATGCAAATGTTTGTTTGAACTAATGAGAGTAAAAGCAACTTGAATTCTTACCTTTGGGAATACCCAGCCGCTGCTGTTCCTTTGTGAATCCACTAAAGGTGGCCTTCAGAGCCTGGGACATCATCTCTTTACTTCCTGGCGTGAGCAGGGGGACATCTCCACACTCTGATTCTGCAAAGAGTTACATTACAAACAACATTAATAGGATATTATTTTGAGGTATATCATTATCCATTTCATTTGGCACCGTAATGACTAACATGATGACTTATGTACTGCTTTAATTCTTACTGACAACCAAAGCTAAAACAATGCATCCTGTATTGAACTACATGGCAGTAAAGCTTACTGAAAGGAAAAGTGAAATGAGAAAGAGAGAGATAAAGAAAAAGGAGGGGGTTAGAAAGAAAGATGCGGTTCGGTTACCTTTTACACAGCAGACACACACATGCTCCCAAACGCAAACAAAGTCACAGTACATCTGAGCGTGATCAACAACATGGCTCAACAATTACCTCCTGTCTAGCCAGACACTGTTGCTATCCAAGATCCAATTTATTTAAACAAGGGCTGTCGCACCATTAGGTCTGAGCGCTTTAAGAATTGAGGTAACTTTTCATGTGCTTTGCTTCTGCAGGAAATACACATGTGCATGTGTCAGTAGGCTGAAAAGCAGATAGTGGAAGTCAGTGCCATTTATACATTTTAGTGTGTGGTGAGTTGGGACAGATGTCATGCAAGTCACTTGCAAACATTTTTAGCAACTACTTTTTTTAACAACTACACTTTTGCAATTTCGGGCCAGCTCCTACGTCATACAGGCTCCTCTGGCATTAAAAATAAACGCAGATGTTTATTTGCAAATTCTGCAAGACTTTTTTGTCTTGATTTTTCTCCAATCCACACATCCTGGGTGGGACACCATGACCCCTGCTAGCCCTCCTACCATGTTGGCCCTACACAGTAGGCCTACTGTCACTGGGCCGAGCATGGGGTCAGACACCCTGAGAGGTCAAAGGTTGAAGGATGAGGTGATGATGTCACCGTGGCTGCTGGCGGGTGACTTGGAGAAGATGGGGGTGGGCAGTCTCGAGGGTCTCAGTCACAACACTAGGCTTTCTGTTCTCTGCTCACAGCCAGTGGGCACCCAGTGGGGAACAGAGCTCCCTTTGATGGCTTTAAACAGTGCCTGATGACTCACACTCATCTAATTAGATTTACAAGGCTGCAGAAGTGTGGGATAAGGGGGCAAAACTGATGGAGATGATGAGGGTAGAAGGGGAAAGACCCTTGGGCCACGACGCTGGACTAGACTGCTAAAAACAAACCGGGCCTTCTGCCTTTGTGTCTTTCTCGTTAGCTCGTCGCTAAAGCTTATTTGTCTGATTAGAATAGTCGAAAGCCACAAATGGCTTGTGTCAAAGCTAAACTAGCAGTAAGGAAAAGCCGTATCACTCTTTCGACAGCAACAGCGTTTGCTGAACCCAGATGTTCTGGCATCTCCACTGGCTGGTTGTTTTATCTTCCAGCAGTACACTGGGGCAACATACAGTTCATTCTTGTTTTCACCGCTCGCTGACGTCTCGACCTCGTCTGGAATGCACAGCAGCTGTCCCTCCTTCACCAGTTGTAACCAATGTCTGTCTGGCTTTTTGTAAAATTAGGTCTTCCACTTTCTTTTTTTTTTTTTTTGTCTCTGATTCTTTTTTCCTTCTATCTTTTCCCTAAAGAAAGAAATTTTGCAACAAACCTGAGACAAAGGACAGACAAGAAGCTCTTTGCTTCTTCATGTGATTCAATTAGGCCTGTAATAATATAGACTGGTGAAGGAGCACAAAGTTATTCATTCTCGTCAGGAGTAAAAGCACAGACGAAGAGCTGAGAAAAAACTGTTTTACAGTCTTGCCTAAGACCTCAGTTAAACTGTTGAGGCACACCTCACACATATACATAAAGTATTTCCAATAAGAGCTGAACGAGTTGCCTTTATGCAAAAGGTGACCCTGACGGCAAGGCTTCCCAGGCTTCTATGGAGTCCATTTTTCTTTTAAGTATGTTGGTGGCGCGAAAATGTACACGCAAACGGCTGCAAACTGGGATGGGATGGGACCGGGGGCTCAGACAGTCTGCGCTTTGATGTGAAGGCAAACGGCGAAATGTGGCAGTTTATTTAAGCTGGATCGAGTGGAGTTTGTCTGCACTTTCCAACCATTTACACCCCTCCCTCCCCATGGCTTTTATCAACCCAGCCCCAGTCTGTACTTGCCCACACAGACTTGAACCCACTTTAGCACTAAATCCTCCATCAAAGACATTCAACACCATCTTGCATGAGAACTGCCATTGGGCGCTACAAAGAGAGAAATATATGAAGCATGATTATAGGGCAAAATAAAGTGTTAACTGCAACTTGTGTGAGCAATTTTAAGAATTATTTTATTGAAAATTGCTTGTTTTATTGTTTAAAGTTGGATTTGTTTTTACTGTCATTTCAAAGCACAACAAATATCTTTTGGGTTTTAACTGTTAGGTGACAAAAGCTTTAATGCCTACAGTAGGTTACGTTTATGTGCAATGCTTTAGTGTATTTTTTTCAACAGTGAAAGGCAAAAAGGAGACTTAAAAGTGCTATGATAATAGAGCAGTCTCCATGGTGAATGATCCATATGAAAGTTATCTGCGGCTGAGCTAATGTACAGTGTGCATCCATTAGTGAGAGAGCTGAGCCTGGATCTAGACGATCACTGGTAAATGGTGAAGTCCTGATAGGATTTCAATGCCTGTGAGTCCCATTAGATACAGAATGGTCAGTACATACTGAGAGTTACAGCATCCACAAGTCATCACTTTCCACATTAGCCCCATCCACTTAGCTCCTGAAATGTGGGAGTGGGTGTAAGTCACAGGCAGCATAAAGACATTCACTCTTTCCCTTATAAGACAAGCTCTAAAAACAGCAAAAAGTCTGAAATGGCACAGATTTCTTCTCATGACATAGACAAAGTAATAAGTCTCTCTGCTCTAAGAATCACTGATGAAGTGAGATTGATGTTTAGCCTGAATGTAAATGTACATTAAAAGGTATTGATCAGCCACTCCCCTCCTGCCATGATATGATTAATGGACAGTCAGCTGAGTGCAACGGCAATATGGCTCCCAGGGATTCTCACTAACAGAGTATGCTCCATCCAGCCCTTGTGACCAACCCCTGATGCAACCTTAGACAGTGTAAAGTTCGCTGTTCGGCACCTTAGGCTGTTAAACCGACACACACAGAACACACACACTCACACACAAACTAAATTAACAGTCTTCTTCGCCTGCGCGCCGGAGCGTGGGCGTGAAATTGGGAATTTTTCTGCGGCTGGGGTCAAAGTCTATGGGGCTGGAACAGGCAGGGCAGGGCAGGGCAGGGCAGGACAGGGCCAAGGGAAGATAACAAGAGAGCATCTCGGTGGGTGAGGGGTAACTATGTAGGGGTCTAGGGAGTAGGACAGAAGCGGGGGGTCACTAGCTGAAATATGAGCCCATCACAGGACAAGACAACTCGGGAGGGCATAGGGAGAGTGAGAAAGAGACAGAGAGAGAGAGTGAGAGAGAGACAGAAGGATGAATGGGAGGTCTCATAATGCTCCCTCTCTTCTCGTTGTCTCTGGAGTGACATCACAGTGGGATCATTGCCATCCCCCAGCCTCTGGCAGAGACTCAGTTCATTCATAAAGCCTGGACTGCTGCCTCCACTCAGAATGATGCAATGATACAAGCAGAGCAGGCAACCAGACCCAACAAATAAGGGACAATATGCTTTCTATCATGTGATTGAGCTATAAATAACCCTATAGAGTTTATCTAATGAGTGGGTGTGTGTGAGTTGGTGAAGGAAAAAAAAGAAGAAAGAGGATGACATCTGAAAGGCTATTCAAAGCTGAGTGAAACACACTGGGGTCAAATAATCATTTATTTATATCTGAAGTCAGAGCATGTGGCCCCCCCATTTCTCCCTCTCCTTGCCCCTCTGTGTACAGTGGGCTTTTTTTAAATATGCGAATGAGTCAATTTCCTGTGGCTAAGTTGCCATTTCCTGTGGGAAGTGAGGTGAGTTGTGGGTTCAGGTGAGGGTTAAACATTTCAAATCCACCATTGAGCCCTCAGACTCTTCCAGAATATCCCAAGATGCACATGGGTCCATATCAGCAAAGGTCATGACGAGGTGCAGGGGCAAAAAAGAGAGGAGGCTTTGGCTACTTGCCAAGGGCTTATAATCAGCTCTTAAAGTCAGAGCAGTCTACCCACAGCATACCAGGGGTGATAGTGGTATCTGAGAGAGAGCGCCTTTGAGGGAGATCTGTATCTGGACCCTTGGTCTTAGAACGCGGGGTCATAAACCCAGCAAACATGAAGGGGGCCTATTCAGCGCCACAGGGTGATAAAGTGGTGGCTAAGGGCTGCAGTGGAGCAAGAGGAGGAGGGACAGAGTGGCAGTCTGGGTTTTGAGAGGGCTGCTTGTTCAGCCAGCTGCTCAGCTGTTTAGATTTCCATCTCAATGCCAAGGACCAGGAATAGATGCGTAGGCCTGGCTCAAACCGATGTGAAGAGGCCAGACCAGAGCTAGACCTAGCCCTAGTCCAGTAAGCACAGGATTAATCTAAAGAGATCCAACTCACTAACCAGGAGCATCCCACCATCAGACAGCAGTGCTGAAGCACTAGTTTTATTCTTAGGCCTTCACCGCTGGCTTCTGGCTGCCCCCTGGAAGCACAAACCTGTGGTGGTATAAAACAGCTGTACAGGACAAAGCCACAACTGCTGACATCTGTCTCTGGCCATGAAACTAGAGTTGTCTGGGACGATCGCTGCCACAGACACACTGGCTACTGAAGCAGACAATAAGTGAGACTAATACCCCATAGCTGCCTTGCCTTGTCTGTTTTTTCTTCCACTCCCTCTATCTCTGAAATCATATTAGCTTATGATGTGAAAGTGCATTAACTCTACTGTTTATTCCAAAGTCTCAGAGCTTTATATGACATTACCTCTGAGCCTGAAATGATCCACACCGTCGCCAACAGACACTTTATTTATTTATTTATTTATTTATTTATTTAATTAACAAAAAGCTTGATGGAAATTCTCTTCTTTCCAGAACAGGAGAAAAGGAGACAAGACGGGATCTGGCTCTTTGTTGCTTATTTTACCGCCAATAAGTTTGGTTGCTATGTTATCCGTGTCAGTGTGAAACAGCCTGGGTCTTAGGTATGCCTCAAGTATTAAAGGTTGAGCAAGAGTAATGTACTTCTCACAACGGCCCATTGCACAACGCTCAAGCCCTCTATTATTTTGACAAGGCAGACAAATAATATTGGGAAAAAGCTACACCCCACTATGTACTATAGCAACACACAAACAGTAGATATCTGACAAATCCCACTCAACTGGAACGTTTTCCATTACCTCCATATATGTTAAATATTTATAATGAAAGCACTTTTCAGTCCAAAAGAATTTGACTGTCTTTTTTTAAAATCCATCGGTGTTCTACACAGTAGTAGAGAAAAGTGAACTGAAGGGGTGAACACTGTACTTGCGTGAGTGCAGGTGCTGCTAACCTAGCTGTGTCTGGGCTAGCTGCCCTCCCAGGCCCCCGTCCTCTGTTGTAAACAGAGAGGGGATGCTCTGGGGGAACTGTTTAGGCCTTAAACCAAACACATGATACATCTGACAAACAGTTTACTCTCTGTTTTGCATTTTTTCCACAAAACACAGCGACTGCCTCAATTTTTAGTCCAAACTGATACATTCCACAAACCAGTGCCCTCATATAAGTGTGAATTATGTGGGACAGTGCACAGCCACACATTCAATGACCATCTTTTTGTGCGAAATGTACGCAAGGGTGTCTTTCTGTGACTGGGTCTAATTGTACATCATACATGTTTAAGAGTTTGTTGCTTGTTTGAAGCCAGGCTATGGGCGACAGATGGATACTAGATAAATAAATTCCCCCAAGACCACAGTGTTTTCATGTTGCATGCCTCGCATTCCACCTCTGTTTTACAATCACTAATGTGCTTCTCACAGCTTTCTTGTTTTCCTCTAATGTGACCAAAAATGACTTGTGGTCTAAGTGGCAAAATGGCTCCAGCCTGGGATGATGAATTATCCGTCTATTTTAAGCTCAGCGCAGGCGCTATCATTAATAGGAGCGTAAAACATCAAACATCTGTCCTTATTGCTTGTCTGGGATCTTATTTAAGATAGGTTATTTTTCACGAAGGCAAAGACACTCAAAGTTTACTTGACCATGCCGATTAAAAAGTTGTGAACCACATTTTGATAACTGGAAATTTACACCTCAGTGTTTTGCAATAAAGGACATAAGTAATTTCTAAAATGTGTGCATATCATTGCTGTTGTGCAAACTCTTTGTGCGCTATCTCTCTCTAAGGCACACACACATACACAAGCATGGACAAGTTGTGACTCATTTAATCAAAGAATGACTGGACTTTCGAGGTTATCATGCTGCTTTATTCGACAGTATGACTGGTCATGATGAAAGCAGTGACCATATCTTGTAAAATTCTTTCTGGATGACTCAGCTACCTTGTAACTATATAATACATTTTTGAGGCCAAGAGTACAAAATTTCAGTGAGATAATTTTCCATGAACACAGTGGCATCTGTGTCAAAAATGTGATGGTGTTCAGAGCATGTGGACCTAAAAGTTGATGTAGCCGACAAAGGCAACTGATTTTAACACGTAGAAATTTGTTACAGTAAGGAGGTCAGATTGAGAAAGTCAAAGCTTAGAAAATCCAGCTGCTTTTACTTTCATAACCACATCTCCAACAGCAGCGTAAAACCTATTCCTGGAACTCCTCCATGGCTGCAAGAACCCACGTGCTTCACATTTGAGTGCCACTGAGTCGCACCTACATAACACAGCCTGCCACCCACACGAACACACCCTTCTTTATCATTCTTTCCTTTGGCAGGCCAAGCCATCAATACAAGTCTGACACTGGAGTTCTGACACATAAAGTCTGTAACCGTGGCCCACTTGTTCACCTGATTACAAAAACAGCACACAGCACACACTGACTCCAAAAACAGGTGACGTGCAGCAAAACACAGACAAAAGAGCCAACCGGGGGGGGGGGGGGGGGGGATCTGGAACACAAACTGAACAGAAATGAATGACTTGGCATCTTTGTGGACAGCTGGGCATCTGTGGTGAAACAGACACACTGATTTTTTTCAGGACAGCAAGACTGATTCTCAAAGCAGGCTAAACTAGCCTATTTTCCATTCTATTAAAAAAAAGGCATCAGCTAAATGTAGAGCTACAAAACAGAAACGGCAACGATGCGAGATGAGAAAAAAAAAAGGCTTCAAAGCGTTCAGGACGATGTTGAGATGCGTGGGTAGTTGTGGGGCCATTTTGGGGCAGAGTCAGGCCAGTTGGGTTTCACAGTCAAGACTGGTAATGTGGTGAAGGGAGAGGCCTGTGGTAGCTGAAAACAGTGTGCGAGCCAAGCAGATGCACAGTCGGACAGTCAGTGGCGTGCGGTACATAAAGCAGGCGTCTAATGCAATGACTCAGGGATTACAAGCAAGGAATGAGTGGGGATAGCACAAAGTGCACTTCCCAGGAACTCGCTTTACACACTTCACCACATCAAGGTGTCGTGAGAGAAACTCTTGTGGCCAGTAGAAAGACATGGAAACAAGAGGAATAAAGGGAAAGGAAGAGGGGAGGGAGAGAGCCAGAGGAGGAAATGTGTGAGTGGGTGAGTAAATGATTGAAAAGAGTTGTCTGTTACAAAACAAGCTTGTTAATGCTGTATTTCCCCAGCCAAGGAACATATTTTCCTTTGTTTTGGTAGTTGGCTTTTTGTGGAATGTGAGTAAAAAGAGAAGCTGTTGAAGACTGATTGTTGGGGAGAGGCACTAAAATCATTTTCATCTCTAATTTTTTAGCAAGGAATATTTACTGCCATTACATCAACAGGCGCACCTTGGACAATCTGTCTCTCTCCATCCCTAACCCCCCCCCCCCCCCCCAACACCCACCCCTGTTTCTCTCTTACCATATGTTTGCTATTTAGCAGACGGCTGTGTCTTGTGCTAACATGCCTCACAGTATGACTAAGGCTTCATAAGGAAAGATAAAGGTGTGTATTCACCCTGGAGGTGCCAAAATAGGACCCATGCAGTTTAATAATTTCATGATTATATGGACAAGACAGCAGAGAATGGGATGATTGAATTAAGTGCAAGCTGATTAGGGGGGTGGGGTTTGGCCCATTTGATGTAACATAGTGGGCATCAGTGAATAGCGCGGGAAGAAAAGAAAGACAAGGTCATTGTGGAAACTAACAGACATCCAATTCACCCAGTCTGTTGATAAGTCTGACAAGCACAGAGAGGCCCATTCAACAAGCTGGTATCTGTTGTGTCTGGGCGCAGACACAACCTGGTCAAACAGCACCTAATGACATATGTGTGATGCACTCAACGCTGGCCTGAGTCATCAGGTTTTGATCTGGCAAAACGTATCGGCCTAAGTCGGACACAAGATGAAAAACTGACCTGTTTGCTCCGTTTGGCCCGATTCATTGACAAACCACATCAAGAGAGACCTGGATCACCCAACCAGTGTTTGCACAGCTGCCAGCCAGCCACACTCAAACATTGGCATATATTACACTGCACTACTGAAGGAGTGCTGACACAAACAAAGTGGATGAGAGAGAGAAAAAAAAAAAGAAAGAACCTGAAGCTTATGTAACTCTCTCTGTTCTGGCACAAGCCACCCCTTTCCACACTGTACCAACATTGGAGGCACCACGGAAAAGAAAGCAAGTGAAGCCTTTTTAAGAGTCATACGTACGCTGCGGCCTGTGTGTGGAAGGAGATGCCATATAAGGGCTCTTGGCAGAGACACAAGGCATACCAGTTATTACAAACAGCAGCATTTTGATCAGATTAAAAAAAAAAAAAGAGCCTCCCCCTCGAGATCCTTCTATGCTTCCATGCATGCCACCCAGCAGGGCATGCTCACAAACATTCCTGTCACTCACTGAACCCTGACCTGCCAAACACAGCAGGAAAGCAAAAGGAGGGATGACTCACTCCATCTCAGACAGACTTGTACTGTAAATGATTGACAGCTCTCTTGAATATTAAATCATACTTGACCCCAGGACAATGTCATGTAAATAATATCTACCATAACCACATAAAGAGAGTCAGTGATAGGCAAATAAAAGAAAGATGAGGCTTTTTTGCTTTCATGTCTGCTATTATTTCACAGCAGAAACACCTTCCCTCTTAAGTAAAAGTCACTTTGAAGAGCTGACAGTTTTGTTATGGCTACATGATGCCTTCAGTTACAACCTACCGCGATCTGGGTTACATTAAAGTAAGTGTGCTGTGTCAGGAGTTGACTGCTACAAATAGAGAAATAAAAGCTCGGTGGAACGTTAGAAGTCTTGTTTGGGTGCAACTCTGACCCCGGCAGTGTGTGAGCGCTTTGAAGGGAATTACCTCTGGTGGAGAGAGGGAGAGAAAGTGAGAGGACAGGACTTGGGTAAGCTGACACTGGCTGCACTTCCGTTACAAAGGAAAACAAATAATATGTTAAGGTGGGCTGAAAGCCACTTATGCCTCTTAGATGGGTCTGCACATATGCACAATGCGCGGCTGCAGGTAGACAGTAGGGTCTATGTTTTGTTCCCACAATTTCATAGCTCTGCGCTTGAAAAGGGCCAAGCAAATTACAACACTCAACAAATGCATTCTGGCTTTCTATGAAGTGCTTATCTCGATCAGTAAGTTGTAAACAAACAGCCTGTCATGGTGCTTTACATGCAGGCAGCACGGTGTCTTATTTGGATCAAGAGCAGGCTTGGACATGGGCAGCGCATTTATCCTGGTAAGCATGGCAATATCAAAGAGTGAACATAAAAGCCAGCCTGCGTGTTTGTGCGTGCAAGAGAAGTTGAGAAACGATGCGTTTGTGTGAAGCTCAACTTCTCAACTTGACCCGAGTGCACCCAAGTGAGCATAAGCAGGAGCAAGAATTGCGAAATGGTTTTGCGAAACAGCACTACGCTCTGGTGACTTAACTGTAGCTGTCAGCAATTTTTTATGTGAGTTTGTGAGATGCATGTGTGAAAATCTATGCTCTGCAGGTATTGATGGTGAAGAGAAATTGGTAAATGTGGTGAGTCAGAGCCATTCAGTGGGTCAACACTTGCAAGTAGTATCAAATTTCCATGACGCATCGATGCTGTTTGCTGCTTTTCAGATAGACTTGATGCCACCTGAACTGCGAAAAGCACTTGGGGATTTGGATGTAAACAGCTGCAAAATGCAAATCATCCAATACGTGGCACCGTGTGTACAATTTGGTTCTGTAAAATTAGAAGTGAAACCACACTGAGTTTAAAAAACCCAACACAAACACAGCTTACAGTTGCAGGCTTCCCCGTCTGTGCCCTGGACTACCCCTGGAGCGAGCCAAGTCTTCCAGGCAGCAGGGTCACAGAGGCAAGCCTCAGCACTGCAGATTCATCACCTCAGTCTGTCTCTCTTTCCCTCTGGAAAGTCAGTTTGAACCACTAAGGAGGAGGGCGAGGTAAAGAAAAAAGGAGGGAGGGAGGGAGAGGGAGACAGTGGGAATGGTGGGGGGGGGCGGTAATTAGGCACCAATGCTTGTCTCCGATGCTGGCTGGGCAGAATGCCCCGTCTCTCCCAGTATGGCACCGAGTATATGGGTCAGAGGTGGGTGCTTAGATGGGAGAGAGAGGGAGGAGGTGGTGATAGATCCCAAGTGAGATCAAAGCAGGATGAAAGAGAGAGGGCTATTATTTGTACAACAAACCCACAAAGCATACATCAGCAGCCAATTTGAGCAACACACGTTCAAATCCAAAATGGAACAGAACTGAGCTGACACAAGGACACATGAGAAAATAAATGTGTTCAAGTAATTGGCTGTAATTGGATTAGGATGTGTTTAAGCTCCAGAGGATGACAGCCACGAGAAGGAATATTAAAGCACAGGAACTGTCACAGCATCATTTGGTTTTTTTTAAGCCGGTTAAACATGTTCTCTGCTGTTTGACATTTTATCTGCATCTAGGCATCATTAAGACTTTCTGTAATCACACACTACAGACTGGTGGGGGGTCAAATAACTTTTTTTTATATTGGCACCTTGTTTTACAGCAGATATTAGGAAAGGAGGATCAGAATCTGATTCATGAAACACACACAGTTACAGGACAGTCTATTGCATGACACAGGCGCTTCAGGCATGCATTTTCCCCTCACAAGTGTTGTCGTGTTATCCGATATGAAGCAACCGGCCCCGGTTTTTTTTTTTGTTTGTTTGTTTGTTTGGTTTTTTTTTTTTTTTGCCCTTTCGGTGAAACACCGGGACGTCTGGTCGCATCTACCCACCGAGGATCAACACTGACGGCCACATGAACGCGGCGTGTCAGCCGGCCGCTTCTGACACAACAACAACAACAACAACAACAACAACAACAACCGGACAAACATCCGAGGACTCACATCAGTCTGCTGTTCACCGTCAAGCTCAAACAGAAGAGTTGTGTTACTCACCGTCCGTCTTCTCAGCCTTTATGTTTATTAACGTCGGTTTCATATCGACAGCTGCCGTCATGACCATCAGATCAGTGGGATTTAATATCGCCGCGTCCCTTTTTCTTTTTCTTTTTTTATTCTAACAGCTCCGAGAACACAATATAAAGGAAAAAAAAATCTCCTCTTCCTTTTGGCGCCCCGGTCAATTCTACCAGTAGATGTTTCTTTATTATTATTATTATTATTATTATTTCTTTAGCTTTCCCCAGATTTCGGCTTCTCTGACCCTAAACTTATCTCTCTCTCTCTCTCTCTCTCTTTCTTTCTCTCTCCTCTCTCTCCTCTCCGGCTACATGTACACACACTCCCTCTTTTCCTCGTTCTTTCTCACTCACTCACACTCTCACTCACTCCTTCCTCTCTACCTCTGGGTGTGGGCGTTGCATTTGCGAAGAGCCGGAGCGCGACGACAGCTGAAAGGGGTGGTGTTTAAGGAGGAGGAGGGGGGGGGGTGACTTGCCAGTTGATTCATAATTCAATTACAATGCCCCCTTGCCCCACCCGTCTAAACACGCATACATACACACGCACAACCTGATTGTCCCATGACCCCTTCACGTCACTGGGGGTTTACATGTTCCCGCAAATTACTCGCGTTTCTCTGGGATGAAGCCGAACAACATTACCCAAAGATGACAGCAAAAAAAAACAAACCAAACATCTTCCCATCTTCCTTCCCATCCCAAGAAATTACTGTGAGGTTTTTAAAAATGCCATCCAATTACAAAAGGATTCGCAAACTAGTGGGATGTTTTGCTTTTTTTTTATATATATAAGATTAAACACAATGTGAGCTGTTATAAGGACATTATAGGGGCAGTGCTGCAATATTTGAGAGTGAGTCAAAAACAATCTATTAATACATGTGGAGATGGTTTAGGATCTTAAAATAGCTCCAGTTTAAGTGTAGTTTATCTGAAAAGAGCCATGAGCTAAGAAAAGGAGAATCTGTCTCCGTCGTATTTTCTGCAGGTCCAGGCTTCCCCATAACTTGTAACTCACCCTCATAAACACCTCAGAGAATTTCCTGTTCACCTTGTCCTGATCAATAAAAAGCAACCGTGTCTTTTTTAACAGCCACATCAGGCAGCTTATTAGTGAAATATATCTTTTCAAATAGAGCGATACTGCAAGACTTTCTAAATCCCTCTCGTTTAAAAATAATACTCAAGTTTTAAAGATAGTTTAGTAGGACAGATGCTAAAATCCATCAAACCTGATCTCGGCTAGGGTATCGATGAGGACATCGTTTGGAATAAGGCATTTTGCATGTGATCTAACTTACACTTTCTATTGCTTTCTTAAGATTTATGTGCTTTCCTATCAACAGTAATCAGGCACAGTCACCATGCCTTGCTGAAAAATTAAATTGAAAATTTTCTCCCACTGGAAAAGAACAAAGAAGAATGAAAGATTGGTCTCTTTTAGCCACAGCAAGACTTCACTTTGAGCAAACCGCTGCCATTAGGGAACACCTCCCATGGCAACACAACAGTAATAACAGATTATAGTAGTAATTCTCACACGAGTTCCAAACCTACTGCTTTAAATAGAAGAAAAAATAAAAAGCAACCCCAAAAGAAACAGCGGTACAGACTACGCCGTCCTTTTATTCAACAAAAACACAATGAAGGCTTAATGATTTTCTTTGAGGCACCGACTATCTCTTTTCATATATGCAGGCTCTTCACAACCTTGTTAGGGTGAAGTCATATGGTGCAACCTGTGATGCGCGTCAATATGATACTCCTGCATGTACTGTACTCGTGTATTTCTAAATGGGATGATCTGGATGGAGGCTGGGGAGCCAGGGATATTGATCACACATGGATTTTTAAACCGGTGGTACTTCAATGGCTCCATTAGCAGCCCTGGATCAGGTTTCATTGGCCTGATAGGAGCCTCGTCTGGGAAGAGTGCTGGTGGGTTTTGCGGTGAGAGGAGCTGCCTCACCCGGGGCAAAGTAGTGGGGGGCAATGGAGGAGAGGAACAGAGAAGAGGGTGTGTGGGAGGGGCGGGGGGCAACAGC
Organism: Remorina albescens; assembly: GCA_034769265.1. Taxonomy (NCBI): domain Eukaryota; kingdom Metazoa; phylum Chordata; class Actinopteri; order Carangiformes; family Echeneidae; genus Remorina; species Remorina albescens. Next base: position 5,939,462 of record CM068497.1, on the reverse strand, counting down.
ACCTCTCACTTCATCTCAGTCAGTCAGTCTCTCACTCTCTCTGACTGGTCCTCTTTGTTTTCTCTTAATGAACTCCCTCGTATCTGTTCTTAAAAGGCCAGCCTGGGTCCTTTTGTGCCTAAGGGCAGCCATTAGGGGTTTAATGGTGTTGCTGACTAATATCAAGGCTGGCGTCGCTGTAACCCATTTCACCTTGGGTTTTCTTCGCTCTGTTTTCCCTTCGTTATATCAGAATTTGTCCGTCCTATAAATAACATTTTGATTGCAATCTGTTCCATCAGAATGTATATGCATGTCAAACAGAAGTGTGTGGACACAGAAACTGTGACACCATGTGCACTTATGAGACTATAATGCAAACAGGGGGCAAATAAGTTATTACAACAGCATTGCTGCTTTAAATCTCTGTTGCCAGGAAACATCTGAGTACATCTGTCTCTATCTCAGTACAGTATGTTACTGATTTGTCTCTCAGAGCAATGACCATTTCAATTGCCCTCAAACAGCCTGGTGTACAGTGACCTTGGAGAAAAACACATTTTTATGAGCAATGTGCTGACATGGGGCAAGTAGTTTCAACAAAAATGTAATGTTTAAATACCAAACACTGAGTTTATCTTCAAAGAGAGCTTTGTGTCAAATGCTCATGTCGAAGTTTTGCGCAATTCGACCCCCCCCCCCAAAAAAAAAGAACTATTGTTGAAACAAATTGTGTCATTTCCTTTTTGAGACAGGGGGGATTGTTAATTGTCTTACTCTTATCGAACAACCAGGAAGCGTATGAACCAGCACGCTTAAGGACACATGTCTCAGATCAAACAAGTTTTGGTTTCACCGTCTTTTCTCTTCACCTGGCAAATGCTGTTGCCATGGTTTTGACAGTTAGCTGGCTTGACTCATTTGCGTTGCAGACTCCTCGCAGCTCTCTCTCTTTCGCTCTCTCGCTGTCTCTCTTACACTCCCTCACTTCCAAGCTGCTCTCTCAAGCTTTCTGTCTGTCTCTTGCTGTCACATCTGTGTTGTCTGCCTGTCTATAGTTCTCAGATGTAACCGTCACACCTGCTACTTTTCGCAGAGTTAACTGAAAGGTTACTCGATTTTAGAGCAATCCACGCAGCTGTCAGGAGATGTTTAGTCGGTGGCGTCGGTGGCCTCACAGCAACTCACAAGATCTTTAGTTGCTTTAAATATTTAGATTCCAACACATTTTTTGTACATATGTACAAACATTAAATCTGAAATGAAGATGGTCAAAGCATAGAAAAAATCTCAGACGACCGAATGGGCCGTACAGGCTTAGGGCTTGATATGTTGTGTGAATAGACAGCATTTAGCATGCAATCAATCAGTCACTCATTTACAGGCACTCAAGCAGACACACAGATGGGTGACGGACACGCACAGACACACACAGCAGACAGTGAAACAGTAAAACAGTGGGGTCCTTGTGGCCTCTGTCTAGTAGCTCAGTCTCAGCTCTGTCTGTGGTGGATACAGTCTGAAGGTGCCACAGGCTGGATGCACTCCTGCTGAGATCAGAAGGTTAGCTGGGACATGAGCGGTGTATCCCTGTGTGTGTGTGTGCACGTGTGTGTGCACGTGTATGTTCTCATGCACATTTCTCTCTTGCGGCTCACATTCCATAACCTCTTCTGAGAAAATTTTTGTTTGTGTGTGTGTGTGTTTGCGTGCGTGATACTAAATTGTGTACTTATGAGTGCACTGGGAAAGTAGCAGGGCCTCCCTGAACAAAGGCTCAGCTCTTTTCTGAACAATTAGCTTCGCTAAAAAGGACATCTCTTCCTCCATTAGCGGCACCACGTGCCCCCCATCACTCCATTGTGCAGATAATTCAATTATCCCCACCCCCCTCTGAGTCTCTTTGCCTCCCAGACCTCCCTCTCCTCATCTTGCCCTCGATCCTCTCTGTTACCAGCATAGTCTCAGATAAAGCTCCGCTAGTCCTCACAGCTGAAAGGAAAATACATCTGTCTGCGGATTTAATTTATTTGTCATTCAATAAATACCACTCAAAGGAATGGTGCCTCCTGAAAAGATAATAATCTGTGAAAATACAGTTGCCCGTTACTGTGTTTTCTTAAATGTTACATAAGCCTTCTTTATTTTGGGTGATTATTTTGAAATTAAACTACCGTAATATGGGTTCGATGACTTTGAACGTGTATTTCGACAGAATAAGAAGTATTCCCTCTTGCCATTACCAGTGTACACTCATTCCTGGTAACATATTGTTAAGCTTACAGTATTTACACTAAAACAATTTGAGGTCTCTCTCAGGGTTTATTAAAGCACCACCTTTCCTGATGAGCTGGCATCTGTTGCATCATCACCCGTCAGTGATCGCATGAGTTTCTAGAACTGTATGTTCTCTGACTGAAGAGCTTTGTATTTAGTCACCACGCTATCAAGAGGAACTTACCAAACTCCTAAACCCCAGAAATACAACTTGTGGAGCTTTGGGAAGAGGAAACTTTAAAAACAAAATCCAGGAATTATGAGGGGCCATTGTTTAGCCAGTAGCTGTTTGTATTTGGCTTATTTAAGTTCAGCAGAGTACTTTGAGTTATGTTACACAGAGGAGTTCCACTGTAAAATTTTAAAGCATAATATGGAAACTCAATAGAACATATCTAACACTTCTGTTCTCAGAGCTATCATCGCACCCGCAGTTCAAACCAAGGACGACAGCAGCAGCGTAGCTCATTCCTCCACAGTTGTCTGTCGCTTTTCCGTGTTTCCACTCTTGTTTTGTTTTATTGTTGGAGGGGGAAGTGTGCGCCGGCCTGATTAGCATCACTGTTTCCTCCTTTCCCATAACCCCCCAGACCCCCACAGGCTGCCTGTTTACTTTTAGAAATAAAAAATGGGCCTGCGCCCGTGAGGACGTGCCCCTCATCAGAGAAGAAGTGCCCCCCCCCCTTTCCTTGGCCAAGACTCCAAATCTCAGATCCTCCTCCCCTCCCCTCATCGCTTCTCCTCCCATCAACGCCAGTTGTAGTCCTGTGACTTATCCCTCTCCTTATCCGTCTTCTCTCCTCAAACTGTATTCCGCCCACTCTCCTCTGCTTTCCACCCCGATCCCCTCCTCTTCCAAATGTCCAGCTGTCAAATCACATCAAATAAAACACAGGCCAATGGTCCCTGAGTGCCAGATCACAGCTGTGTCTGTGTACTAAATGGGAGTGCATGTTTAAATGTACAGTGAACCCACGAGTGCCTGGGAGTGGATGTGCGTGTATATGTGTGTGTTTCTGTGTGTGTGTGTGTGTATTTGCCTGATTTACTGAATGGGAGGATGCTGTAATACAATACACACCAGAGTGCAGGGTGTGAATTTAATGAATGAATATGTGGAGTGTGCATCACTGTAGGATGTTGTTGGAGTGTGTATCCATCTTTGTGATACAGTATCTGCGCCTGGATTTCAATGAAATCGCACAGAAGAACAGAATGAGATCCCCACAGACACACTTGCTCAGTGGATTTCCACAATGGAAGTTTACACCCGGCCCCATGGTGTGATGCGAGTTGGATAGTGCAGAGTAGTGCTAGGTTAGTGTAAACATCACAATGGCATGGCTGTTGTCAGGAAGGAGTGTGTGTGACATTGGGCTCTGGGCCAAATATGTGATGGTCCTTTAACATCCAACATCCCCGCCTCACATCTGCTCTGTGCTTTTTCGTTCTCACACTAGCACAATTCATTTTAACAGCAACCGATTCCTTCTCAAAGAAAAGAAAAGTGACTTTGGTTCTCAAAAACTCAGTCAAATAAAATATCTCACCCTAAATACCTAAGACAGTGAATTTATGGTGGAGATTGTTAAACTCTTTGTCCCGTGGTGCTTTAAAAAGTTTCTGATTTACTTTTATGCTGATGGCCATGGTGTGATTTAGAAACAGCTAATTTACTTCCTTTTTGTCACCCTACTAGTGAACACCTTGTAGTTTGTTATATCCCATGCATCCTCAGTTTGATGCCAGAGATAGAACATTAGTTTACTTAAACACTTAAAAACTGGCACAACAAAAATGAAGGTGATTTTGAAAGTACTGAGCTCAAAAAAACATTTACCAGGAGGATCCTACTGAGATAGTTTCCCATTTTTAATAATTAACCGTGTTGAAATCTCTTGTGCAAAAAAAAAAATATAGAAATTAAAAATGGTGGAGAGCCAATGTTTCAGTTTGAAAGAAATGAGTCAAAGCAACGGCTGCAGGGTGTGAAGACTGTGTCAGAGGTTACTGAGCTGCTTTTGAGGTTAGCAGAGACTCATATCACCATATGCTGGCAGCACAAAAAACTCATATATATGACACAGGCAACAGGAGCTAAATGACTCTAACAGCATCTCCAGGTGGCTGAAATGCTCTTAGACCTGCGGTCTGCATCATGTAGGATTTAGGAGGAGGACGAGAGAAGATGAAAAAAAGAAAACCGAAAAAGGTCAATGCTCGGTCATTTTTTTCCACTGAGCAATGTTTATGTCAACGGTTTAGCGTTGGGAGCAATGAAGTGAGGGCTCCAAAGGAGTGTGTCTGTGGCAACAAACATCAGCAAATCCCATCAAATCCTGACTCCCTCTCTCTCTCTCACACACACACACAAACACTCAGACCCCTCCTCCTCTCCAGAGGCCAAACCAGAGGCTTGGGAAAAAGATGGCCGCCCTTTGGCCCCCTGTCTTGCCCCCTGCATCCAGCTCAGGGAGGTGACGGAAGAAAGCCTGTGCCCCTCAGCACCCCTACCCTACTCCCGTGGCGTGCATCCCAGTCCACTAGCATCAATCACTTTTGAGGACGAGAAGAGGCCAGAGTCAAATGCACTGGAAGGGATTTTTTTCCCCAGTTTGAAGTAAAAGGCATTTGAAAAAAAAAAAGGGTGAAGAAAATTAGCAAAAGAGGATTACAAGTTAAAACAAAAAAAAAAAATTCTGGGTATTTGGTTGTGGAGCAGAGAGCAAGTAAGAGACAGAGAGAAAAGCAAATGACAAGGGGTGTCTGGTAAAGGCATTGCCCTCAGGGTCAGCATCACCAACGTCCTTTGTGCAGCAGAGACAGAACAACAGGCACAGTTGAGACTGTGCACGTGTGTGTGTGTGTGTGTGTGTGTGTGTGTGTGGGTGTGTGTGTGCGCGCGTTTGTACATGTGTTTGTGAGGGAGTTGAAACATGTTTGTCAAGAATGTGGACATGAACGCTAGAGTGTGACTGATTGTCTGCTTAGCATTGGTTTGTTTTGAGATATTAAGCCACAAAGGACCACTAACTGTTTTTGGTCATTATATGTTGTAGTGTGATCAGTATGACTGAAGAAGCTGAGTTTTTCAGATGTACAATGAAAATGTTTTTTTGATTAAAGGTTGACCTTGTCAGAAAATCCTCCACTTTAACGTAATCATATCAACGAACAAATGCAGTATACTTGTAAATATTGGCAGTTATTGATTATGCACTTATGAGGCCTGTTCTTCTCTTCATACCTTGTTTGGGTTCTGACTCTCTATGTTAATTTCTTACCAGTAGGGCACACGTCGTGTCCGTTGGGTACCTCCTGCAGGGGTATATCCTGAGGGTAGAGGGGCTGCGATGGGTAACACTGCTGCTGAGGGTGAACCACACCTGGAAGCTGGGTCTGAGGGCCCAATGCCACCCCCCCACTCTGCCTCTGGAGACGAATGACAAACGGTAAGGTTTAGCCAAAAATGAACCAAACACCATGGCAAAGACACATGCTGTATACAGAGCTGGTGTTTTAGATGAGAAACTAAAAAACTATGGAAATAAAATGTATTTTCTTTTTTCAGTAAGTTTTACGGAGTTCAAACAATAAAATCAATCAGAATCACACTTAATAATTGGAGTGACAGTGCAACATCTGTTTTACTGTTTTAACTAAATTACTGTGTTTTCCTGTAATAAATAATTTTGGACGGGGTTTTATTTCTTAACTAATGAAAGACATTTATTTTGTGCCTGGGGATGTGGTGAAAGATTAAGCTGAAAACAGCTGATCAAACTATCAAGTGGCTTTAGCCAACAGTGCAACCTTGGATTTTGAAAACATTTTTTTTTTTTTTTTATTGTTCTCCCTCCCAGATAACCCCTCACGGCTAAATTTGACTCATTCAGTTTATCTTTGCACTGTTGTTTTATCCTGCTTATCACAGAGCTGTTCACGGAAGAGGTCGCAACAAAGTGGGGGGAAATCTGAAGTCAGCACTTGACCGGGGGGGCCAGCGGAGATATGAAATTCTGTGTGGACACAAGAGATAGTAAGGAAGAAGATAGCCGCTTGGCCATTTATAGCATATCAAAATCTTCATTCCACAACAAAAAAAAACCTCAATAGATATTGTTGGAGGTTACAAACTGATGTGAACGAGATATTTACAGTTTTCTCACAGCGTGCTTAACCTGGAATAGTGTACTCTTTAACTTTACTACGGTACATTTTTAAATATTGATATAAAATGTTTTCACATCTGGTGCTTGCATTTCATATAATCTGCTTCCAGAGTTTATGCTCATTTCTCATTTCTCATTTCTCATGCCACTCAGTGTGGAAGAATAGCTCATTTTGACTAGTAACGCGTCAAAGGAGACAAAGAGCAGCACCAGAGTTCGTCTTGCGAATGTAGCTGCCACGAACAGGGATGCTAACCTGTCATATGTTATGTGTCGTATGCGTAACTGCCAGACAGGCTGACAGAGTGATTGCCGATCTGATAAGCAGCCCCTGTTTAAGCACAGCGGCGTTTATCAGCACCCGGCCAGCTTTATGGATGGCTAACATGACCGGAGGATCAGGGAGGCCAGTTTACGAGGCTCCTCGGAGCTGTGCGTGGGACGCTGCCGGCTCCTATCAGGCCAGTCAGCGAGGGGAGAAAGTTACATAAGCATGGAAGGGGCCACAGACAGGTAGACTGACAGATAACAGTGGAGATACCATCAACACAATATTTATTTCTGTTTAAATGTAGAACAACTCAATGCCCAGGTCAGTTTGTGGATCGGACGACAGCCGTGGGGGGGGGGCTTGTATGTGTCCGCAGTTTGAAGACTACACTAAATAACTTTCCATTCTGCTCACTGCAATATATCTCTTAATATAGAAATAGAAGTTGGCTTGTGTTTCAAGAGAAAGGCCATAATATAATGTGATTAGAATGGGAGCGTACTGCCAGCCATTTTTTCTGACCAGTCACTATCCCATTTTGAATGATAATAAAACGATGAAATACACATTTTAGCAATATTTCTAATAATAATAAGGCAACATTTGAGTAGCACGCCATAGTGTTTTCACTCCTGTGAGGCCTGAATAAACTAGCACAAGGACTAGTGATAATCATCTTCTTCTCGCTTGCAAATTCAAACATCTGACAGATTCTGTTGGAAAATAGGCAAAGGCACAGCATTCTTCTGTTTCTATATGCTATAAATAGGTTATTGAATTTGATGTCGTGCCTCCTGTCTCAAACACTTAAAGCTCATGTAAAAATCCCAGTGTCATCAAAGTAGATGCGTGCTTATTAACATTTTCATCACCTGCCTGTTAACCTGCAAAGTAACTATGAATAGAAAAGAATGTATTTTTTTAAATTACACAATGTGTCTTGCAACATGCGAACATGAGGCACAGTTGTAAAAATGGCTGAAATTTCCCAATGTTTTCCCAATGCTGTGAGATTCCATTTAGGTTGAACTTTTCTTACACAATCTCTCATGCTTAAACACGCATATTTGTTAGTTAATAAATGAATTGTCTGGTCTTTCTGCCCCCTAGTGGTTTGGTGTCACACCTCTGCTATTCCTGAAATGGCAAATTTAAATATTTGCATTGGGAAATCCGTCGTGCACCAAATTTTCCCCACTCACCCTTCCCCCACAGAAAAAATTTTCTTTCTCCTACCCATCCCATGATGCAATCTCTTGCATTTTATAGAATAATTCGGTGCACCTCTACATCTGTCAGTGGTGATGCAACATGGCAGTGATTCAGAGGGTTGATTCATGTGATTCCAAACCTAAACCTGAATCAGGAAGAGTGCTCTGCTGTGCCATATGTTACATGTACTACAGTGTGGAAGGATTTTTTTTTTTTTTTTTTAGAAATTAAGATCACCTTGATCCAACAAAAAGGCTTCTGGTACGTTTTTAGCTCATACAGGCAGCTAGCTCGTTGTGTTTTTTCTTCAGTCTTTGTAATTCCTATAGAGGACACTGACCAAAGTGGAAAAAAGAAAACATAACAAATAAAACACATCTAGCCCGCTGCTTTTTCCTGGTAATTTGGTAAATGCAAGAGAATAGACCTACCGAGGTGACAGAGTTCACCCTTTGACCAAGTCTGTCCTAGTATACCGTTGACTCAATTTCAAAGGCAAGCCCCACCACCTGAGCCAATTACAACCCACGGAGCTGTATTCTTCTATGTTTTCTATCAGGTCGGGGTGGGGTTGACATTTGCATATAACCTCACTCTTATCCTAATGTGCCGGCGCTCTGCATACAAATGGAGGCATTTATTTTCTCGCTCCTTGGCCTTCACCCTTGAAATGCTCTCCTGACAGGAATCCCAATGTTCCCAGCTACCACCACCGTGTCTGACTCTGTATTCAGCACTTTCATTTGGAAATTATTTAGAGCTTTTTTTTTGTTGTTGTTGTTCTTGCAAACAGATTGCTGCAAAGCACTGTGTGGGCGGCTTCGCTATGAAAACTGTTATTCAGTAGTTATGGTCTGACTCCAGTTTGATTGGTTAGTGGCAAAGTTGGAGGCCTACAGGTCTCAATATTTACATTATCACTCGCTAAAGAGAAGTGCATTTTGGCAGCGGCCGGTTACGCAACAGAAAAAGGGTTCATAAGGGCGATTTCACAGACTTGTAGAAAATCATCTTGTTCAACAGCTCAGTTTCCCAACTTTTGACGAAATCACAATGAACACCATGTACAGATGGAGACACTGCAACTAAACCGGAAAAATTTTCAGATAGAGCGTGTTCTTGTGAGATGATGGAATCCACAGTTGCACGCACACGAACAAACCATTCATTCCTGCACTACCATGTGCCTGAGTGGCTACACATACACGCACACGTACACACACACCACGCAAATGCTCATTCCCTCACGCTCCTTCCTGGCTGTGTGGTAGGTAGCTCCGCAAGCCTTAACACGGAGGTAATTTACGAGGGGGGTCTTACCATTGCGCCCAGACGGTCATAGGGGTGAAGGGCCGGGTAGGAAGAAACTGGATCCATGTAGTAACTCATTGCGGACGCTGTGGACAGGAGAAGCAGGGCCTGCTGAAGGGATCAACACACAAACAGATGAAGCAGGGTGGAGTGACCTATCTATCACGCGCTGTTTACACTTTGCTGTGCAAGTGTGTGGCATATGCTATGTGTGTGGATGGGTGCAGTGTTTATCTGGGTGTAGAGAGATGGACGGAGGGGGAAAAGGGTCAAAAAGAGTGAGGGGAAGAAATTTGAGCTCAGTATGCTGCAACATCAGATGCACGATGCAGATTGGTGAAACTAATTTAAGGAAAAAAAAAAGAACAGATGTATGTTGTTCTTTTCAACTTTTGTCTGATTCAAGTTTTACGACTCACAGGATGTTTTTTAGTTGTTATGTGGGAAGATTCAGCAAATCCATCCAGAGGCTTGTCCACCTCACATTTCCATCACTTCTCCCTCACTGTATCCCTCCCTTCTCCGCATGCAAAAACTGTCTCCTCCTCTCCTCCTCCTTTACTTCTTCCTCTCTTTCCTCCCCTCCTACACACTTTGCTTATCACTTAACATTGTTTACCCGAAGCAGCATCAACAAAAAGGGACTAGAGACTGAGCTAAAGGATTACATTAGAAAGAGAAGTGGCATACAAGTCCCATCTTCCTCACATTAATATGTTAAACGATTTGGACTATCTAGTCTGTGGCAGCTGCTGATAGATGTTTCAGTGCTCAATGCTTGCAGATGTTCACCAGCTCAAAAAAAAAAAAAAAAAAAAGACACAAATCGGTGCCATCATTCAGATCATACCCTACCTTTAGACTTAACAAAGAAGACATCAATGCTAAATAATATTTAAAGAAAAAAACAGCACTGACATTCCTAAAGCCCTAATTATGCATTCGGTGATATAAATAGATACTATTTATGCATAATATAATTTTGAATGCTCTATCTGAAGTCTCAAGTGAACAAAAGGGAAAAAAGTTTTAGACATTTTTCCCAAAAAATAAGCCGGGTTGAAACAGCGCATCTCTCTCTCTCTCTCTTTTTTTTTTTCTTATAACGGCGCTGCAACAAGAATTCCTGCCGGGAAATCAGAAAAAAAAAAAAAAAAAAACTTTAAAGACGACACTTTCCTTTTAGTCGCATCAAAGGAGCGGTGATCACCGATAACAGCACACAGTCACTGAATAGATCATCGCTTTTTTTTTTTTTTTGTTGTTGTTTGTTTGTTTGTTTGTTAATTTTTTTTTGGTGCAAAGAAATGAAAAAAGAAAAAACTTTGCACTTACCGACTGCGGTGTGAGAAGTTTGGTGTAAAGTGGACGCGGCGGGCAGCTGAGGCTGGACTGCACAGATGCTGTACCTGCTCACAGCGAGTCCCACAGAGGAAGGAATATTATGCACACTTTTTAGTCCCTCCCTCCAATTCACGGTGATCCTCTCCAAATCCTATTTTTCCCCCTCCGCATGTTCAGCCTTTGGGGCTTCACAATGCACAGGTGTGAACTTGTGCAGAGTCTGTGGTGCTCACAAATGGGTTTGGTTGGACACAACTTGTCCTTGTGTTTCACTTTTCATTAATGAAGCATCCCCCTAATCTTGTGGGTGTTTTTATCCAATGTAAAGTTAGCTATTAAGTTCTTTTTTTTTTCCAGTGTTTTTGTTGAGGAATCTAAACAATGAGGAGAACTTATTCATTCCTTAAACAATCCAGAGGTATATTTTTCTCCTTGCTTTGTGTAAACGGCTCATTAAATTTGGTTGAAGTCTGTTTGTTTGTTGGTGAGTGTGCTTTCCTTTTGCCAAAGTCTTACTGGGAAAAATAGCAGGAAAGGGGGAGGAAAACATCACACAGAGACGTCTATAATGACAACGATAATAGCTGATCTTCCTGTGATGTTGTCATCTGGAAAAAGAAAGATCAGTGTGTGTGTGTATGTGTCATATCAGGCAGAGGTCTATTTAAAGCACCGAAATGCAGAAATCAAACATGAATAAATATGATAACATTTTAAATATGCTGATATATCTCTCCTGGATCCGCCGTCGTCCCGCACGGTGAACACCTTGAAGTCTGGCATCAAACCTGGTTAAAACTAACCCTTTGAGAAACCATAGCTGTCAAATCAATTTGTCTCAGGGTTCGCCAGAATGCACCTGAGAAGCATCAGCCTCTGTAGAATTTATTTACTGTAGATGACTGACTATCCTATCACCCCCACCACACACACACCTCCTGCCCCTTAACCCCAACCAACAGCCAGTACATGTGAGACACTGATTAAAGCTGTGACAGAAACGCTGACCACTCTTCTGCGAAATGAGAAGTTCCCTCGGTACGACAGATCTACATCCACCTGCTCTGATAGGGGTTAGTGATAACCAGGTTTATCTATTTGCTTATTTATCGCTATATTTGTTTATTTATTTCCACGCTGCAAGCTCTCAAGCTTTCTGCTGCATTGCTGCCTAACAGCTTAGAGCTCTCTCTCCCTCTCTCTCTATCAGCTTAACACTCAACACTTGCGAGTCATCTGAAACACCTTGTGGCTCCATGATAATTCTGTGACCCCAGTGCAGCATTTGTTTGAATTAGAAAGTGCACGGTTCAAACCTCCTGACAGCCACTGCTCTTAACGGTAAATCTTAAAAGTCTCTGGGTAAGGAGGTGTGTGTGTGTGTGTGTGTGTATGAGGGAAGAGCAGAGGGGAGGGAGGGGGTCAAGTCCAAGGTGAGAGGCGTGAAGAAGTACCATAAGGGGCTCCGTGGCAGGCAGCCTGTATTTTCTCAAGACCTCGTCTGAATCCTTCTGAGTTTTGTGGGCCTCAGCACCAAGGGCCCCCGGGGGACACAGATGGGCAACACGTCGAGGGCAAAAGGCTGGAGTATGACTTATCGCCATGTGGAGAGAAAAGCACGGGGCGCGCCCCCGTGATGAGACCAAATTGAATAAGAGCAAGGATGAATGCGATCCAGATCTTCAGCCGATGCCCTGGCAATGCTGTTTCAATTAGACGGCTCACCAGTTCAAAGGCGAGGCCCCTTGATTCACTTCTGGTCCGCATGAAGCCACTATCATTACGTTGCCCCCTTTGCCTTTCACCTCTCCGTTATGGTGCCACCTTTCTGCGCTCCGAGCCTCCTCCTCTGTGCCTGACGGACTCATGTTTTGCATTAAACAGATAGTGAACGCCCTGCCATCACCACCAGTAAAAGCTATCAGTCAAAAATACCTGCAGGGGTTTATGGCCCTCACCATCACTCTCCTTGTAAAATCTCTGAGTGTTTTTGCATCTGCATTGATTCATAATTTAACTGATATGAAAATAAGGCTTGAATAATCTGTCATCCACATACTTTCGTACTTTTTTCCCCCGGTGTTTATAGCATTTAATCCCAACAAATGCCAGCAAACTCTGAAATAAAATTCTCATGATACACAAAGTTGATCATCTCTTGAGGTAAGAAAACCAAATGTTTGGTAGATTAAACAAAAGTTATAAAATACGAGACTGCTCCCCAGATCTTGTTTTGTCTTCACCTTGGGACATCGATGTCAAACCAGTCCTTTTTTTATATCAGTACACCGAACCATCCTGCTGTCTGTCCTCCTCTGGTGCCTTGGTCTTGGTGAGCAGCTACAGACTGTGAATCCTTTTGTCTCATTTTCTCATTTTGGATTTTCCAAAGATAGCGCTGACAGGTGATATTAATGGTCTTTTATTAGCGTCATCCTGATTGCTGCAGATTTTTGGAAGCAGGAGGAAAGGAGCGAGGAGAGAGGGGGAAAAAATGAAAGAGAGAGAATATGGAAGCCCTCCGCCCACTGCTTCTCACAGGAGATCGCCTCTCTCTTTGATAGCCTGCCCAAATCTGTTCCCCCCATAGAAACTGCCCTGCAGATGTTGTTGCTGAATGCCGACTACAAAGAAGGAGCCCTTTATGAGGAGAACATCTATTTTGGGCCTCAGTGTTTCCGAGCTGTGGCGCTCAGTGAGAGAAGTACAGACCTATTCTTTCTGCCGCTGAAAACTCTGTTTTATTCCCTGCCCGTGATATTTTTAGATTAAAGCCCAGTTCTAATGAATAAAGTGAGGATGTAATATTTTATGACAGTATCAATATGCCCTCACTGCAGTGGGCTTGGGCCTGAAAAAGCCTGCGTAGCTATTGGCATGAGCAAAGAGAGCGAGCGAGAGTGGAGGACCATGGGGAAGTAACCTCAAGAAACATGGAGATGCCTTTGTGTCAGGCCTGACAAGTTTCATTTAGGAGTGTTTGTGATTGCAACTCTCACCCTCACCCACAGAACCATGACTTTGTTGCACTGTTGACTGTGGGACTCTGAGGCAAAGGTCTTGGGGGCAATATTAGCTCTTGATATTATCTTTAATTAAAGCACCAATCCTTCAGCCAAGTTGTCCAAACACTCCTAAATAGGCTCTGTAAATCAGACAAACATCCTCAATATTTGATGGGCCGAGAGTGTGCACGATGGCCTCCAGATGGTTTGAGTTTCTTAAGCGTTTCACGAGGGATGGTACGGGACAGTGATCTTCTGTTAGAGCATGCCTCTTGACAGAGCGAGTTCCTCCAAATGACACGCTGAGTCGTTGGATTCCTGCCGAGGTCGCTCTCTCTTTCCCTTTTTGTGCTCCCTCTCCTCTGTGTGTGGGTTTCTCTGTAGGTTATATGTGTGCACTTAATACTGTAACATTTATTTTTTTCTGCTTTACAAATGACATACCCACAACCACCTCAGTCTACAGTCAAAAGTAATACTGCACATACTGTATAATGGTTATCCAGAACAAAAGTGCAGCACATGGTACCGATCATTGATTTGCATGTATTTTACATCATACTGAAAAAGCTCAGATAGTAAGCGTCTCTTTCAAAGCCTTTTCCATTCATTCATCTTCTACCACTTATCTGTTTCCAGGTCGCTGGGGGTCCTGGAGCCAATCCCAGCTCACATTGGGCGAGGGTGGGGTACACCCTGGACAGGTCCATCGCAGAGCCAACACACAGAGACAGACAGAGACCAACAACCACTCAGAACTACGGACAATTTTGAGTCACCATTCAACCCAAACATGATGACTTTGGACGGTCGGAGGAAATTGGAGCACCCAGAGGAAACCCACACAGGCACGAGGAGAACATGCAAACGGGAACCGAACCCGCGACCTTCTTGTTGTGGGGCAACAGCACTAATCATTATGTCGCTGTGCTGCCCAAGCCTTTACCAGATTTAATTACATATAAAGTTAATGTTATTTGGCAAAATAACACCCATACACTGACCTTTGTGAGAAAAAAATGTGTGTAAAAGGATGAAAGGAAAGACCAGGCTAATGATGAGTCCAACATGGTCAGCTTGATAAGCTCCTGGCGTGGCGCCAGAATACACCCCCCCCCCCCCAATACACACAAACACACAAACACCCCACCCAGTGTCTAGTTTGCCCCCCCCCCCCCCTTTGCATCGCATACACACACACCACCACTATCCCAACTCCAGTGGCGTCTCCAGCTCACTATTCCTCTTCATTTAGTGTCCCAGAACGAGATGCTTGTCATGTAATTAGCAGAGGAGGTTTTCTGAATGCTTGTGTAACATCCACTCTCATTAGAGACATAAGAGAAGGGTGCAGCGAGAAAACAGAGGTGGAGACACAGGCCTGGGAGGCACATAGACAGCAGAGCAATCAGACAGACAGATGAGGAGAGAGAAAGACAGGGACAAGGAGAACATGCCAGGAGATTCAGAAAAAAGGAGAAAAAATGAAACTTATATGATGAGGGGTAGTTCTGCACCAACTAAGGGTGTGAGTGACAGCTACTCGGTCAGGACAAATATTATATTGACTGACTTCAGTCTACTGGTATTCTTGTTAATATTCATAAATTCTGTAGCCTTCCCTCACTTTTCTTGCAGAGCCATCAGATTTAAATGTGATGTGTGCGAAGAGAGACATATAATATGATATGTGAACTTAGTGCCCTGATGTTTTTCAAGTTTTGTTCCATGCTCCAAGTCTTTTGCTCTCCATACAGACTGTGGGAGTGGATCTCTCCTCTGAAGAGTTACAGATGATATCTTCTTTTATCTGTCTTCACAGTTTTGACCCATCAAAACACATCCTGGAATTATTACAAGTTTGCTAATCTGGCAGCATCAAAAGTGTGAGGTATTTAACGACGTTGGTTCTGAGAGTCAGCCTGTAGATTTCCCCGGTCACATATTGTAAGAAAGCAGCGTCATTACTGCCACTACATCCCTATTGTGTTTGCACTGATAACAAAATCAGCACCGTCAGTAGCCTTGTCAGCATCGTTCAGTTCTTCCAGTCCGTGATGAGGTGTGGTTCAGGCTGCAGAGGAGGGCTTATCGGGGTGATGAGAGGGAAGAAGGAGCCACTTGTCAATGTCCGGCTTTCAATGGAGTCTGTGTTGTGTCCCGGCAAGCAGGAGTCTCATTCACGTCTCCTCCACCACGCCACACTTTTAGAGAGGAGAATATCTTTTATGCTTTGTTTTATAGCCCACACAGGCGGCAGGTGGGCAGCATACAAAGAAAAGGGCAGTAACTAAGTATACTTTTCTGTGTTGCACAGCTTTCTTTATTTACTGTTCTGATGCAATGTGGAGCTCCACTGTTGAAACAAATGCCACGAGATATATTCATTTCACTGAAATCTAATAGCAGAGTCCAGTGTATCATCTGGGGAAGTAGAATTCTTACATTAGATTATCTACAATAACTTAGTACACACTTTTTTATACAACTTGTTTCTTTCAAAAGAGCTATTTGTAAGTCGTACTATTGCCACTTGGCCAACATTACCAGCTCTTTACTTTACCAGTATTGGTATTGCATTAGGATAACAAGAAGTTGCAGTCAAACTTCTAGGCAACAGTACTTCCTAATGGCAGACCCGATGCTAAATGACACTCTAGGTCAAAGAGCCGAGCTGGGTAGCACACTAATTTTAAAAGAAGAAATATTAGCCCTCTGTCTATATTTAATACAGCTGCTAGCTGAGTAACCACATAGTAATTCATATAATTGTTTATGCTTTGTATGAATATGCTACCAGTGAAGTTTTCAGAGTCAATGAAATTCATTTTTGATGTTAAATGTATAACATGAAATAGTGCACTTGGGAAACAAGTTTGTTTCGCCGCTGTGCTGAAATACATTGTTGCTCTTAAATCCACGGTGGATCCGAGCTGACTGTGGCAAGCGGTTTGTGACTGTGACGGACGGATATTTTTACTTAATATCCAGTTACATATGTTCATGTTGATGACTTTATAATATCATTTCTTAATGAGAGATTTGCCACAGCCAGCTATTAGTGAGCAGTATGTCCGTTCTCCTCCAATACGGAAAATATGCACAGAAACAGGCGCAGACAAACAGTCAATCATTCACCCAACACAACACAACGCGTCCTCAGGGAGCCGCTTAACTGGCCGGATTTAGTGAGTTTTGGTTGAGTTCATTCACATCATGTTGATACTTACAGTCCCTGATGCAGTGCATCATTTTAAGTTTGTGAGAAATGTGAACCTGCGGTGCAGATTGTAACTACAGGTGTCAGATAAATGCCTTGAATGTGGTAAATTTAAAGTAGAATAGAATTCACAAGTCAGTCAACAGGTGAACATGCTCCTCTGCTGCATTTGTTTAAGTTTCATTAAAAAAGAAATGCTGTTTCCAGAAGGTGAGCGTGTTTACCAAGTGAAAGTGCTTTGATAGGGAAACTCATGGGAGCCTGATTGAGGCTGCCTCTCTTCCTCTTTGACTTTCTGACACCTACTCTATATTTCTCTCCATTTTTGTCTCGCCTGTGCACGCACACAAACACACACCCAGTCAAGCCCATCTCTCACCACTGCTGTCTGGCAGGGCAGCCTCTCTTTCTTTGTTTCTCTCCAACTCTTCACTCCCATTCTCAAACTGCATATCCCATTTCCAACCGCCAGCCGACCCCACTCACCCGCACCTCGCTCAGCCCTACTCCCACTCCACTCCCACCTCTTACTGTGCAGAAATGAGGTTATTTTTAGAGCTCTCTTGACGGTTTAAGGATGTTAAGTCCACATTGTGCCATGGATTTTCAGTGAGGAAACAGGCTGTTTCTCCTCTTGCCCCCTCACTTCCACTTAATTTTCTTCCCAGCGTCCTGTCTTTCCTTCTCAAAAGCCCTTTCTCCACAACACCCCCTCGACAACACACTTTCTCTTTCTCCCCGTAGCTTCTCCCTCTCTCTAGCTACCCAATTGTCAACACACGCTCTCACCTCGCTCCTCACACCTACACAGTTCTCTTGTTTTCTCATTCTCTTTCTCGTCTTCGTTCTCTGTCTTCCTAGCAGAGGGCTTTTTTTCACCGCCTAAATACAATCTGGGCCTGTCATCATTCAGACTGCTCACCCACTCTGCTGTCTGTGTATTGATGCTTTCAGTATGGCACCTCACAATCCTGTGAGGGCCGCCTGTGATGCACAGATTATCCGCCCCCCCCCCCCCCCGGCAAAAAAAGTTCACACACAAAACTGTACATCATAAAATCCTGAAAAAGCAGCAGTCACACTTCCAGACTGTAAATCTTACTCCAGTTTTGAACGAGTTTTTACCAAGTTAAGGGAATTTTAGCTGACAATACAAATCACATAAAACATCAGTTGACTTAATTGGAAACACTTTTTTGTTTGGCATGAAAAGTGGACTTACGGTTAAAGCTTCAGAAGCATTGACGCACTGGCGACAAATATGAAAGTGAACAAACAGATGTAATAAAATATATACAACCTTTTTTTAAAGTGTCACACTTTAAGAAAAGTTCCTTGTCCAAAGATTTTGACATTAGCCAGTACTGCTGTCAGTCTTGTTTCACAGCTCAACTCTGCCCTCTATCTCTGATTAATAGAAATGCAGATATAATGTGTCTTTTAGCAGCAGAGTGACACAAACCAAAAATAAAAGTCTGCTTGGCTTTGAATTTAATTTTTTTGTGTGTATTTTATTTTATTTTATTTACTTTATGGGATGTTTTATCAGTTTGTCCCACTTTGACAAATTATAAAAACATCTCCAAAGCTGTTTTATTTTTTTTACACATTATCTGGTGGAGCATTTGAGCTGGTGGTAGACTCTGCTGTCAGAGAGCTGGCACGGCCACCTACTGGCTTCTGTGCGTCTCACCAGCCGTCTCAAATAGCCCTCACCATGTGTTAACACTTTGCTCCCCAAACACCCATGATGACAGCGTCGTTCTGTATCTTTAAGACCTGGCGAGGAATGCTGTGGTTTGCTCAGGCGTTTGGGGTAGTGCCCTCATCCACATGGTAAACACAACCCTAAAAGTGACATGACTCACTCTCTTTTTCGTTGTCTCTCTCCAAAATCATTCTTAGATGCCTCTTTGAACTTGTCCACCCCGAGTGAGGATGTTTCTTGTGCTTTTTCTGCGGCTTTCAGTCTGCGCTATACTCTGGAGAAACAGAAAACAATGTCCTGACCTCATCTGGCTGGCACCGTGTCAGTGTGCAGCAGCGTCTGTTTCCTGTTTCACATGTTTGTTTGTGCCACAGGTGAATAAGGAGTGTGCCGTTGTCTTTGGCCTGAACAAACATCTTATCTTGCAGATGTTAAGGCTAAGAGGAAGTATCTGTATACAGTGCAGAGTCCCAAGATAAATCACAGGTACATGTACCACTTTCTCAAACCTGTCAGACTGTTGAGTCCCACTTTAAGTTTCTCTTTAACACATTTTCCAATAAGATGTTCTGTTGTTTATGTGTAATATCCTAGTCATCAATTACTTTGGCTAATAGACTGAAAATTTTCATCACTTTTTCTTCATAATGTCCCCAAGTTTGAACAAAAGGGTACCCAAGTCCCCAATGCGCCACCTCTAGCTTGAGCCAGAGAGCCCTCCAGTGGCAAGAGTTGGCATTGCATCTCCCTATGAATAGGATCAATAGTCAAGCTTCCTTTATTAGATCCAGATTTGACCGTCTGAAGGCACAGATGAATGATTTTTGTAGTCTGGTGAGCAGCCCACATCGAGTTCAGCCTGTCAGACATGTCTGGGGGGACGTGGGGGAGGAAAGGGAGACGCGGGCCTCAAAGTAAAAGCCTTGAGAATGCGGGACAGGGGTAAACCCTAAACCTGAGAGCTCAGACCAGGCTCGCAGCCTTCCAGGGAACAACACTTTTCTTATTGAGCTAGTGGGCCAGACCCAAATGAGAGGTGACAGCATATTCATTTCACTCAGTGTTTTTCTTTAAGGGCTTTTTAAAATGCTGCTGAATGATGAGCGGTCAGTAGATTTATAGTTCAGGGGATGATTTAGGCCTTCTAAATGGCACCGCTTCCCTCCTGTGCTCGCTCACCCTACTTTTTTCCGCAAGAGTCGTCATTTGCAGGAGCTTTATTTCAGCTTCATGTTGTTCATGTAGGGATGACTCCCCCACTGGCAAACCAGACTGATTTAAAATGTGAAGGGAGCACCTTGGATTCCCATGCCCAGTCTGGACTAGAGGCAGGGTGTGTCCACAGTTACAACCAAACTGACAGAAGATAAATGGTCTGGGAAATGTGTACACGCACGGAGAAGAGAGATTCTTTGTATTTTGTGGCGTTGTGAAGAGTAATTATATGAACACAGAATGTAGAGCCACAAAGCATAGACAGGCACACACACTTTTCTTATGATAAAGCACATACCGCAGCATATTGTATGTAATGACAACATGCGTTTTGTCTCGACACCATATGTCCCTATCCAAACATCCAGTCTCCTGAGCACTCATCTCAGTATTACACCCTGAAGCAAGAATACCAAGACTGAACAGATAAGGTCACAGAGTGGACAGATCAGCAGTTTGCTCCGGACCTGATGAGTGGCAACACATCAGAGGTGCTGGGAGGTCGTAAATTTATAGGGATGCTATTACCTTCATAAATGCTTGCCTCATAAAATGACTGGCTTGCTTTAATTTAATACTTCCCCTTTCTAATTATCACTGCACACACAAGTAGGCTGCTGTCTGCACCCTGCATTGTATAAACGACTTCAAATGGATAGACAGGGTGTGAGTTATGATCCTTTTTTTGGGGGTGGGGGGTTGTTCGTTCAGTTCAGTGTCTTGATGTTAGACTGACATTACAAGCATGATTTCGAATCACTTTCAAAACCAACCCAAGCTTTAGTTTTGATGTTTGCTGCAGTTTGTTTTACGTCGATGTCAGCGTTCAGACGGCACAAACAGGTTAAGGGCTTAGTCCAGGAGCTACAGTTGTCATAGTTTAACGTTGGAACAAGGAAATCTACACCTACTGCTTCTCCAGCAGGCCTCTCCTAAATCTTTCAAGATGTAATTCAATACATGAAAATATTTCTTGAAAATATGAAGGAAGTGAAGACTTCTACTGTTTTGAGTGTGTGCCCTGTACTTACTGTTGTCTGGCCCATGACTGTCTGAAAGCTTGCATGAAAAGATTTGATATTCTGCCCTGCCTTCCCTGGTGCCACACTGCCATTTTTCCTCTCCCTGAGGAGTGAAAAGAAAGAAAAAGAAAAAGGGGGCTGGAATGAGACTGATATCCATCTCCAGATCATCTCTCAGTAGCCCCTTCAACTAAATAAATAACTCATTACAGTTCAGAGTGAGGAGCTTCATTTACTCTAGGCGATGTAATCACAGATGTCTGTAGGTTGCCCACATCATCTCAAATACAAGTGCTTTTGGTGGGATCCCAAGAGAAGGAACTCTGAAATGTTAACATACCAGTGAAGAAAGACTGGCAGTGGACTGCATATGGGAAACTGTTGATGGTAGATTGTTTGGCCGGAGTGCAGAATGGGATTAAGTCTTCTTATTAAAGCACAAGGGGATATTCTGTTTGCAACCATAGTAATGAATATATGCAAGATAAACATTAGAGACCGCCGAGACTGTCAGGAGTCTTGTTTGAGCTCTCCTCAAGAGGCTCGATCACCTCACACATTCCTCATGTAATGTCATTACCATAGCAAAGCACAAAAACAAGAAGTCCTAGATGGAGCAAGATTTGATGAAACAACCAGACAGAGGATTTGAAAGATTTTCAAATATATTCAGTTTTGTTCAGCTCCTTCACAAATACACGTGAGGGTTGTTACAAAGCAAGCAGTGTCAGAAGATTACAGTCACATATAGAGCAGATCGATTCAACAACCTCTGATATCTGACCTGATGCCGTTTTACTGTCATCTGAGGTTGAAGAAGTGATAACAACAGTTAGAGAAATTAATCAATTCAGTGTAGTAGGATAGGTTTAGAGTGGCAGAAGTCATTTTGAACGTGACTGTTCTGTCTCGTCGTTGTCTTTTCAGTGCTGATAAATCGAGATTTAACTTCAAATGTTTTGGAAATGCCGACAAACTCGACAGAGAATCCCATCAAAGGGTGTTTTAGGTTGAATTTGAACAGCTTGATAGGGTGATAGCTCGATCGGCCTTTGTTAATATTTGTATCAACATTAGCACAAAATGCCATGGTTTTTTTTTTTTTGGTTTGTTTTTTTTTTTACTCTTTGAGAATTTAATAGTTGCTGTTCAAATGTGTTAGAAAACTTCTTTTACTGTATCCTGAGGAAGGCAAAACAGCGGGCGCTTGAATGCCGTTTTTCAGTAAAACGGATGTTGGGATTTCCGTCCATTGTTTTGTGCTGGGAACACTATTATCAATGTTGTTGTTCTTAATCATTGCATTAGGAAACGGTGCAACAAACAGAAGGTCTAGCCGGTGATGAAAGATGACCTTTTTACCAGATGACCCCCCAACAGCACCAACACTTTTTTCTTTCTTTTCTTTTTAATCAATGAAACCAGTCAGAAAATTATGACATCTAAGTGTAAGAGCCAAATGGCTCAGGACAAGCTATTCTGTTGCCTTGTTATTTTTGTTCATTGTATATGTTGAAACGTGCTGAGGTTACGGTTATTCTCCATTATTTGCTGTCAAGTGTATTTATACGGTTGCACTTTACGGCAGGTGATTATGTCGTAAAACTAGTTTTGGTCCTTTTGGATCAGGCAGAGCCGGCGGGGACCGGAGCGGAATTTGGATCAAAATGACTTTTACACCGTGTGAAATGTGAAGGATTTAACATGTGTTGAACATCGAGTCGGCAATGGACCAAGCCGAGAGGTAAAAATCAAATCAAATCAAATCAGGTAATATAAAGTGTCTCACCTGCTGTGACGCTCACAGGCCTGAACGGAGGAACAAGCTG
The DNA here is from genome assembly GCA_034769265.1 of Remorina albescens. Taxonomy (NCBI): domain Eukaryota; kingdom Metazoa; phylum Chordata; class Actinopteri; order Carangiformes; family Echeneidae; genus Remorina; species Remorina albescens. The sequence goes on along the minus strand of CM068497.1, from coordinate 5,916,897 downwards.
ACGTCCATCTTGGCCGGCCTGACTGTGAGTGGGCGACTTTGGCTTGTCACAATAAGTTTGAATGAATCCGGTTTAAACAAAACCGGTCTGCACTCTGAGGTGGTAAAAAGGGAGCCAAAGGAGGGGGTTGTTTTATTTTTCTTTGTTTTATGTAATAAGCGATTAATTTACTCAAAAGAGACTATCGTTATTGAAATTCTCCTCACAATAAATCAACCAGAAAGTGGAATAATTACATCACCGCTTGGCACCATGCAGTCCATTATATGTTGTCAAATAATCGGCACTCAGAAGAAAATGTTTTTTTTTTCTTTTTTATAACAGATGCATGTTGCAATGATCACATTAAAAAAACAGGTCCAATTGAATTTACAGCAGATTAGCTGACTGTGTTTTGTCTCATAGGCTCTGTAATGTTAATAATAATAATAAAAAAAAAGTTACAGGCGACTTCTCTGTTACACTCTGGTTGCCCTGCGTGAAATAGCGACCTTGATGAGGCTATAAAATGCCATGGTTGGGCGACTTTCCTCACCGTGAATTGCCCCACATCCTTTGGTGGGACTCTTTGGTCGAAGTTGAGGCCAAGCAGAGTGAAGGAAATGAAGTTAGTGAAGTGAGTGGGGTCAACTGGGCAGGAAAAGACAAACCCGCTGCGGAGGAACTCGTGTTGCTGTTGTATTCCTCCGGGAACTGTCGGTCCGAGGACAGACAGGAACATGAACGAGTGTTTGAGTCCCAACCATTACCGACCATTCATCTAAACCTCATTCTTTGCATCAGAGCTGATATTTGTGAGTTTTTAACTGGAGGTTTAGAAAAGTAACAATCCAGAAGCTGCCTGATCATCTAGAAATATTTCACTTTCAAGTTTGATCGGTTTTGTTTAATATTTTGGGTGATTTGTTGTATAGAAAAGATTTGTTGTTAAATCATTGAGCTTAGATTCAGCATGAAAACACTTTGTCCACCATTTAATGTGAGAAAGGGAAAGCAGGTCAGGAGACATAAACTACAATCTGATTAATTTTTTTTCTTAGAAGAAATAGAAATAGTGTTGGTTGTTTGTTTGTTTTTTTGCAGGGATGCTTGTGGTGCGTCTGAAGTTGTCTGCCTGTTCACACAGCAGGTCACCTCAGATGCGCCTCTGCTGCTGGGATGCATGAACAGATGAAATAAATAAAACAAACACCGAGAGAAAGAGAAAAATATTTATCTGTTCCCAATTTTCGACACGTTTTCTGGAGCAGAAGACTTTGTAAAGCAGATTTATGACGCTCTTTCTCTCTCTGCTTTTCCCCTATTTCATGGTTCAGTGGCCTCACACGGCAGGCAGGGGAGGTTTTCTCTCGCTGCTCATTGGTCGCGGCTCTCTCCGTCTCACCAACATTTCCATTCATGCACCCGGCGCTCCTTTTCAGCCCCTTTCAAAATAACTCACTGTCATCATAATCGGGAAAACGGCTTTGCCTGGACGGGACTAATTATTCAGAGTCGGAGGAGGAGTGATCCGATCGAAATCGATCAAGCCACCGACGCAGTTAAACGGCAGGTGAGTGTGAAAAAATACCAAATTTGATTATTATTATTATTTTTTCTATTTTATTTTGTTTCTTTATTTTGCGTTTGCTGCACGCCGTGTGCGGTAAATGTTTCATTTCTTGTTTGGAGAAATATATATATATATATATATATATTTTTTTTTTAAAGTGCCTGAACTCACTTTTTCTTTGAAAAATAATGGAAGCTGAAGAAATTAGTGCAAAAGGCAAAACACTCCTGCAGCTTCCATCTCAAAATATCGACCATGTTTCACTCTTACGGCGATAAGACACGTTATTGGATGTTTCACCTTATTCGACATTTGAGTTAAATCTGACTTTTGCAATCGAAAAACAACACTGATCTCCTGCCAGATCAAGTCGTGTGCAAGTCTCACTTTTTTTTAGGGGGAGTCTATGGGTAAAAAAAAAAAAAAAAGCTGAGGGAGGGGGGTGGGGGTGGAATGCGTATTAGTTGAAAATCAGTTGGCCCTCGTTTATGATGGATAACAGCAAGGTAAGATGCTTAAAATGTAACACTAGAGGGGTCCCGGCCCACGGGGCTGTCTCGGAGGAAGGTTCACGCCGTTATTCACCAGTCCGCCTCTGCCTAATTGGCTGCAGATGCGGTATCCTATGCTCTTTTTTACCGCGTAGAAATTGGATGCATTTGGGGAACTTTATGAGGCGAGCCCTGCGTTTGCCTGCAGGAGCTGAGGAGACAAAAAAAAAACGGTCCCTTACAACTATTTGAACCGTGCCACGTTCATGTATTACCCTCCTGCCCCCCCATCTCACCCACCCAACCCCCTTTTTCTTTGGCTAATTTATCATGAGGCAGGAATTCAATGAAAAAAAAAAAAAAACTTGCAGAAACGTGAAATTGCGCAGTAAAAGGAAAAAAAAGAAACTGAGGTGTTATTAAACTTCTAATCGTGTGCAGTAAACTGTGAAGGTTTTTTTTTTTATTATTGTCATTCATTTTTGTTAAATTTTCCTTTCAGGTATTGGCTTATGATCACAAGGCCCCTGTGATCTGCATATCCACCACTAATTGTTATAAAATCCTTACAGGTGAAGGCACACGTGCTACTGAAGAGAAGAAAGATGTCCCATAGGTCTTGTTAAGATGTGTTGGACTTTAATGGTGCGTCCTGGACGCCATTGTTGAGGTCCATATGCGTTAATTTGCTTTATCACACAGTCCATATAACAGTCGTTTGTGATGGTATATGCCACTGCCTTTCCTAATAATTGCACAAGGAGGGCAGGGCTAAAGACACCGTCCTCTAAGTGCCCTTTCACCCTAGACTTTGTAAGCTGCACTTATTAAAGCGAAAAGTGTTTCAATATGTGGTAAGCTTTAGGGGGAAAACGTAATGGGGGTTGGGATGAGGCCCTCTTTTTCTTCCTGCTGCCCAGCTCCCATTGGGCGACTCGGAGCACTTCATTTATGTTACCAGTGTTTTTAGTGGTGCAATTTCCATTTGTTGGTGTTTTCAAATGTATGCGCAGCTGTAATTAAAACCTACCCATATCTAATACCACTGAAAGAAGTGAAGAAGAAAAAAAAAAAAAAAAACACTGAATGAATGAAGGTATTATGTGCGCAGTTGCACATACAGGGGGGCCATTAAGCAAATTTGACTCTTTGACTCTCCCTTTATTTTTGTGGAAATGGTAACCCCTGAGTGCCCCTGTATGGAGGTTCACAAAAACAACTAATGGTAATAATGATGATAAATAATATGAAGAAAGGAAAGTTATTAAATAATGATTGATTGGATGTGTGTTGTTTTTCTCAGGGCCCACTGGACACTGAGCACCCTTGGGCCTGTCTGTCAAGTAGACATGTTTCAAACTGTCCCTGACACGTCGTCTTACGTCAAGGTAAGACACCACCGTCTCTTCCATCAGGTAATGTTGGGGGGGGACAAAGTGGGGTCGTTTCCTTTCTTATGACTACGCATGTGTAACCACACCCCCTGTAATATTATTATCTATGCAATGCAAAAAAAAAAAAAAGACTTAGTAATTAGAATTAAGCCTTTAGACTGCATTTTGTCTTGATTTCGTGTGAATAGAATTGGGGGGGGGGGAGTTTCCAACATGAAATAAGTTGAACACCTGCAGCTTCACCGTTGTTCACGTGTGTCAGACCTGTTCTGTGTGACTTGTTATTTCTCCCTGTGGTTGAAAATGTCTGCATGCTGGCTCTGCTGTCATCCACCTCAATATCGATTTGAATCACTCTCTCTTTTATTTTTTTTAATTCAAAATGTGCTGCTGTAATGGCTCAGTATGATCGCTACTTGACGTCATGAATCTCTATCTGTCTCTCTCTCCCCCTCTCTTTCCCTCCCTCTCTCTGCCACAGTCCGGAGAATGTAAATAAAGCAAACTGCGCACATCTGGTTTTCACATAAAAAAAAAAAAAATGCTATCGTGCCACATATGGCGCAGACTCTGCGTTTCTGCTACATTTCTGAGGCGCTCCGAGCATCAAGTCTTTCTTTTTGATATAAAACCATGTATGACCTCGCACACTGAGGCCCAACAACACGATGTTCAAGGCGCACTTTGCCTGCGGTTGTCTCTGTGAGTCCTGGCTTCTTGCGTGACCACGTTTGCATCACATCATAATAATACACCGAGGGTGACTGCTTGGATTGTACCTCATTAAAATGAGCCATTATGCTGTGGCCAACTCCGTGATATCTCCATAATCAAGATTTTTTTCCCCTCCAAGGGCGACTTACTAATGTTTTGAAGACTTATTCCCCCTTTGAATAAGGGCTCTTTTCATCCAGGCGCAGCGTTTGTGCCACAGCGCAGAAACGCAGTTTGGGCCTCAGAACAATTCCTGATTTGTTTGTGAGGGAGTTGAATGGAGGGGAATGAATATGCTTTTAAAATGAGTCTCCCAGTTCCCTAAAATAAAGAATGAAGGAGGGAAAGAAGTTGGGGTGGGGGGCTGAATTAACTTCCAAATTTACCGTACTGGCATCTCATAGTTTCTTTGATTTGCTGTGAAAATGCAATGCAGGCAGCCGAGATTGTTTGTTCTGATTCAAATAAAGCAAGGCCCATTTATTTTATTCTTTTTTTCTATATTCTATCCTGAATCCGTGTTGGCGCGTTTTTTTTTTTTTGTGCGTGCAAGTGCTGCATTCACTTACTCACCCACATTCAGGGAGATATTGGTCAGAATGTGGCACGCCTCAATACAAAATTTAAAAGAAATATCCCTCATTCAAGCGAATCCACTGCCCAGCATTTGGTTTTGTTTGGTTAAGGCCAGGCGAGACTGGAACTCTCCAATAAAAATAAATCTCAAATTAATTATGGCCTAGAGCGAGGGGCCAGACAGTTCATACTTATATGCGTTGCAGACTCCACTCTTTTTGCCTTCAGTATTTTGACTTGGGCTGTCTTTTAGCCCGAGAGAAGGAATGATTTGAATAAAAGTCTGCAGTCTAATAAACAGCAACTTTACCGGGCTCACATGAAACGGGACTATTTGTTCATTGAAATAACAGTCCGCCAAAAAACCTTCTCACAACAGCCAGAAAAAAAAAACATCCAAATGCACAGCTGGTTTCATATGTGTTATGCAAAGACAAAAACAATTCGGTCCAAAAAAAAGGATAATTTATTTAGATTAATTCACATGCATGAAGCAGAACTTACTTTGCACCCTGTGTAGAGAAAGCAGCTACCTTAAAGCACCCCCCCAGTTTATTTCCCTTTATATCCACCCTTTGACTGACTGTTTTCACTTGCTGAGCCTGTGTGACAAGTAAAAGTTGAAGTACTCACTTTTTTTTTTCTCTTGTGTATGACCTATAACTCCATATACTCTAAATCTCAGTAGCCCTTCATATATGTTAGAGAAGTAAGGATGGGGCCAACAATTGAAAGGCTGCTGAACATAAACCCTCCATAGTGTCCGCCCACCTCTGGCTTGTTGCCCCAGCGGAGAGACAGAGGAGCTACTGGCTCGTGGTGTAAGGCAGAAATGTCTGGCTGTCTAGCTCCAGCGTCAAGCCAGATGTTCTGTGGTTCACTGTGTAAACCAACTTGCATCTGTTTATTGGCCTTCCAAAATGTTTGTTACCACTGTATTCATTATGGTCTTGGTAGGTCCTGGACCCCCAGCCCTCCCAATCAGCTTTATGACTGGGGGTGACAGGTATTTGAATACAGAGAGGGAGGTAATGCTGTCTGATGGTTTAGTGTAATTTGAAAAGCATCCTGTAAATTCCATAAAATTACACTGTAGCTATTTACACAGTGTAAACTGATCCTACCCCCGCAGTGGGGTGGAGAGTAAACCAGACTTGTTTATTAATAATGGGACTGATGACATAAATCAAAAGAAGCACATCATAGTGGAAGTATGGGGCATTTTGAGACACTTTGTAATTGTGCTCATAAAGCTTTGGATGGAGATTCGCAATCTAAAGGTCAAAGCTCAAGCACCGCCTTAATTTTTCACTTCATCAATGGCCTCCTCACAATAAAACGTCTATATTGAACCCACAAACAAAGGAATGTAGAAAAAGAAAGACGAAACCAAACCAGTCACCGAAGAGTTAAACAAGGTGTCTCCCTTAATTACACTAGTCTGAACTGGCCTCAGGCAAGAGAAGCCTTGACCCTTAGCAGGATCCAGATGTGGTGGTCCCAAGGGTGGGGGCCCACAGCTCCACCAGACCCCCGAGTCGAAAGCAGACAGGCCGGCCCTGCTGTCAGTCGTCGCGGCGGCACAGGCCGCTCCCCAAGGCAACAACCCCATCACTGCAAAAAATATTCATCATGATTTCAGCCCCATCTTATCAGGCCTATGTTGTTAAACACTATAAGAACAGGCAGTGTAATGAGATATTTTCACTTTTGTTCAAAGTAAAGTCTTAAAAGAATTTTTTTTCCCTATCAAATTGGGTTTTCTTGATGATGATGATGGAGTGATCCCCCTTTTTTCTTTTTTCTTTTCTTTTTTCAAAATTCTACTCAAGCTTGTTTAAAAAATCCCCCCAAAACAACTGCAGTGCAACCTGAATTAATATATAATATTACTTAAGTACTCAAACCTGAGCTACCTTCTTGTTTGATTTATATCATTTGTCTCTAGTGACTTGGGGAAGAAAAAAAAAAAAAAACAACAACAAATTGAAATGCTGAATGTAAAATTAAATTTGTGAAAGTGGACGTTTCTTGCAGTGTTATCGGCCTGCTCACGTTCAGAGCTGGCTCCACGTCCAGCATCTGCACTAAAATTATGCCTGAGTTGATGAAGGCAATTTCTTAGGGTAGTCTTAAAAAAAAAAAAAAAAAAAAAAAAAAAGAAAAGAGGAAAAGTACCTATGTGGGGGTGGGGATTAGGGGATATTCTGTTTTCTTTAAGGCTCAGGCGAGGAGAGGGAGAAGTCATCGTTTAACAATGGCAAATCCAATGCGCAGAAATAATTGACTGATGATGATGATGATAATAGTAATATTAGATTTGAGTCTGTTTTGTTGACGCAGGCTCCATCTCCTCCATCCAGCCCGCTGTCCCACACGTGTGGGGCAGATCTTCAGACTATAGTGCGGTCAGGAACTGGATGCTTGCCTTTTTCTTTTTTCTTTTTTTTTTAATTAATGGTGTCTCAGGGAAACTTGACGGAGAGCTTTAACCGAAAAGACAAAGTCGCGACAGCTCCTGCCAAAGGTGTTCAGCCTCAGGAACGTCTGCCCCCATAATGATCAACTCTGTTCAACGTATCGGCGAGAAACAGCGCGATATAAAAACGGAAAATGTGTTGATTTACAGAAGGATGGGAGGCTTGGAGGTGCAAGTGTGAAGTGTAGGAGAGAACCCCAGGAGCTCTAAAACTCGGAATCACATAACTGAAAGTGTTCTGTGACAGCAAACCTCATTCCAGGAAAAAAAAAAAAAACAAACAAAACAAAACTGGAGTATAAACGTGTGCAAGAAATAATTCATAAGCCAGAAAAATAGTAAACCCTTCCACACCATCTGTGCCATTACTGGGGAAAGTTTAAAAAAAAAAAAAAAAAGAAAAAAGAAAAACACACAACACTATTCTACAGCAGTCTACACGGCAATGGCTGTGCACAACGCAGGCAGCCATCCTGTAAATATTTCCGAGCAGAAAAACATAACAGCGGAGCGAACTCAATTGTTTTCCCTGCTTATCTCCCCGGGACAGTATCCTGCCTTTTTTTTTTTTTTTTTTTTTTTTTTTTGAAGGCAGGGCTTTCGGTGACACACAGCTTCCTTCTCAACCTTCTCAACAGTGGTGACTTCACTTCCCAAATTTAGAGGAAAGAAAAAACTCAATCCGGTAAAAGTGTCTCTTTCTCTCCGCCACATACCGGGGGCTGGATTTAATTCAGGGAGCGTGTCATGTTTGGGATGTTGTCGGGGTCCGCTGAAAATTGCGCAAAATGGACGGAACTATTAAGGTAAGGGTGGAGAACGGGGTGTAAGTTTTTTTGTGGGAGACTGCTTTTTTTTCGGAGTTGCGCCTCCTTTTTTTTTAAGCATTGGGTTGAAATGCCCCTCTGTGTCGGTCTGTGGGACCTCCAATCTGACGACGATGAGCGGCTTTTTTCCCTCGGTCTGAAAGCGGTAACCAAAGTTTCCTGCTTTTCTTCCCCTCTTTGAAAGTATCCTTCGTCCTCCTCAGTATTTTTTTCTCAATAAGAAGCTTGGTTGTGAGGACGCGCTGCTTTTGGATTTTTAAATTTTTTTTAAGGCTAAATCAGAATCACTGCCGCGGATTTTGGGGGAACCAAGCGCACAATTACGCACGTCTGGAAAGACACAAAGGAGTGGCTATTTGTTTCAGACAACGTGCCGTAGGTCGTCATTTCATTATCGGTATTGGCTTTACACGAGTTCAACGGTTTTGGTTGTGTGTCTGGGAAGCTGGGATTGAGCAATAGCTGTGACTGGATGGACCGCTGGATGCGATGTGTCGAGCTGCGCAACAACGGTGTGGCACATCGCCCGGCTCGGTCCGGAGATCTCTTCGCTGAGTCAAAAAAAAATATATACATATAAAGAAAAACTGTGGTGATTTATGGTGTGTTTGTGTGCGGTTTGAAACGAAACAAGCTTTCTCTCGCTGTTGCCGTTTATTGTTGTAAGTGATCTCGCTCCGTTTTGTCGGACAGAGACTTTGGTCAAAGTGTAGAGAAAGCTGTCATTTGGCAACTTCGTGCGGTAACTGCAGAGTTTGCAACACTTTAAACCGCAAGGCTTCACAATGATACCTTGGCTTGCTTCTTATATAGTTACACAACTATTTTGAAATGGTATGTTGGTAGTCGAGAGCGCTGGTCTACATTAACATTGGCTACTGGCCCCCCGACAGTCAAATTCCAGATGTATTATGGCTGCAGCCACCAGATGTTGAATGGCAAGTCCCTCTTAGTTCACCCCGCCATGCGTCCAGTCTGAGTCCTCTGTCTAACAAGTCTCAGCCCAGAAGAATGCAGCATCTGTATTTACTCTTATTGTAGCCGAAATGTGATGGGACTTATTTTCTTTTGGAAATTTAAAGTAGCTGGTTTGTGGCAGCTGGGTGTGGTGTGAGTTTTGGAGGAGTGTAAACGCTGGCCAGACAAAAATGTCAGGCTGCATATATAGTCACTTTGAATCCCATCATTCACTGAGCGTTGTTATTTTCTGGGGATGAATGGCACACTATAGGAGGACATGTGAGTCTCAGCCTGGATGTCTATGACAAAGCAGGAGGTTGTGTGAATTAGTGTAATCATAATTGAATCCCTGGGTGTAAATGACTGGCTGTGAGCTGCATTCATGCTCTCTAAAAGAAAGGAAGGGCTCTCTAACCATGAGAGCTTCCCGTCCTACACAATCTTTTCCTGACAGGTTTCCTTTTCCTTCTTAAACAAAAGACAGGAATGCTCCCCCACCACCCCCTCCTCCTCCCCCCCCACACACACACACACCCCGGGTGGCTACTGCTTAGATTGCTGTGTGTGTGAATGCCAAACAGACACGTTCAATTTGGATGTCGGAGTTGTTGCACATATATATCCAGGCTCCTCCAGACGCGCTATGACGCACTTGGAGAGATGGACTGGACTGATGTAAACAGAGCTGAGGTGGCTCCCAGCAGGTGTCACACTCACACAATGCTTACAGCAGGGCTCGCAGCTTCACAGCTGAGTTATGAGTTATTTGATGTGTTCTTTTTCCCTCCCTCCTTTGTCTTTTGCCCTATAAAAATGTATACGGCACAACCACATTTCAGAACTTCAAAAAAAAAAGTAACAATTTTTTTTAAATATATTTCAAAAGTTTTTTTGTTATTAAGGTTAAAAATAATAGTACCAGTCTTCAGGAGAAGCTAATCTCTAGTGCTCAAAAGCAGCATTTAGCCATTTCACAAATTATCTAGACATTTTGAGATAGTCAGACTAACTGTTCACTGACAGTATGTGTGTGTTCCTCTCAGATACTGGAAAGAAGACACAGCAAACTGGCACTGCTCCGTCATCCTTTCAGCATCTCCTGATGAGCACGGCGAGCTCCTATTTTAAAAAAAACAAAAAAAAACAAAAAAAAAAACCCCTCTGCAATCTTGATAGGCCCACACCACTTGCCAATCATGGTTTCAATTGCACGGGCTGATATGTCACTGTAAATATAACGTGCAACAGTCAAAATAGTCCAGTGGGCCCTTATCGAGCTGTAATGAGACATTCCCTCACTCTTCTACACTTTATCATCCACAGACGAGCTGCTGTGCTCTGCTCAGATAGTGAGTCCCGCTGCCAGCGTTCAGACTATGATGGATCCGCTGATGAAATCACTGGAAAATCTAATTCTGGCGAGATGGTTAAATGCTTCTGTAGAGGTTCTGCTTCTCTCTCTTTTTTTCTTCTGTCTTTTTTTTTGAGTAACCATTAACCTGAAGAGCAGCACTTTAGAGTTTGTTTTGTTTTTGTATGTGTGGCGTAGGCCCTCGCTATTTCTAACTGTTGGAAAACCGTTAAATATAGTGAGTTTTTTCTCAGTTTAGTTTGAGAAGCCGTTGTCAGTTTATTTAATCAAATTATTAAGTCACCAGTTCAGAAAAGATTAAAACTTTAAGACAAAAATATAAATCTCTGTATCCGTACTTTACAGCCACTAACAGAGCTGTGATATTGAAAAGGGGCACTGTGCTCCCTGTTTCCATGACAAAAGTTGCCATAATTTCTGAAATAACTCACACAGAGCAAAGACTTCGTCTTTCACCGTCTCCTGTTGGATCAGTTTCTCTGTGAAGAACCATTTGCTTTAACTCCAATAGTGAAAAAGTGACAATTACTTTTAAAAAGACTCAGATGAAAAATATCTGTAACCGTTCTCGATTGAGAGTTCAGAATTATCCCACAAATTTCAAATTTACTGTTACATTTTTTTCATTTGTAGTTACTCTTGTGTTTCTGTCCATACCATGTCACCAGTCCATCTCTAGTGATGCCCATGCAAACTTTTGCTCCAAGAAGAGACATTTGTCGTTCAAACGGGCCCAAGTGAAGACTTTCCACTCGCATGAAATGTCTTAGAAAGGAATGGCACTGAAGTTATGTGAGATCAGGAGGATTTCACTTTCATAAAAGTAACATTTTAGAGAATGCAAACGATATGTTGGAAATATTGATCAATGAATATCAAGTAGCATTTTCCCCCTGAAGCAGATATGTGGCATTTTGGAATGAAATAATTCAGTCCCAGGGGATTAGACACGTCTCAGTCTAAGCTGTGCCATCAGATCCTATCCGATCCAGATGTGCGTCAGACCTGAGCCTAATCCTCAGCAGAAGCATATGACTGTAATGATTTCACTTGACATTCTGAGTTTCTTTTTGTTTGTGTGTTTGTTTGTTTTTTTTTATTGTTTTTAAAAAAGATGATGGGAATGTTTATAACAAAGGCTGACTCATCAAGTCATTGTGTGGCGGTTTCTAGTCTCAGCGCCAGCTAAACAATATTGCCAGGCGCAGGACTGGGATGGCGATATTACCCAACTCTGCTCACTATCAAACACCAAGTGCTGACGTCTGCTAAATAAAATATAACCCATCAAGTGCCTAATAAGACTCACTTCCAAGACATTACACAAGGAGCACGTACAAACCACGTAATATTTTGGCCAGCCCCAAGTTTTCTGCGTTTGTTTTCTTTAATAAACTTACATTGCTCCAGCTGAGCCACAGCAGAGGGGTCAGTGTAGCCGGATCCCCCTCGCCTCCGCCTCCCTACTTCTGTTGAGTGGTCAGCTGTGGAGGGAAGCCCAAGGTCCAGACAAGGCAGACACATCAGGGGATTTTTGTGTCCAGTGATGTTAAGATGATACTGATAATAGGCAAAAGAAAACAAAGCCAGTAATTGGGGAAATTTGTTGGGATGTCAGCATATTGTTTTATTTTTTTAAATGGTTGTCATTACTGATTGAAAAAAACCATACCTAATGGATGAACTGTTAGTAAACCAGTACGTTGGATGTGCCCCAATCTTACAACTCTGTCTTACTCCACTGTGGGCATGATTGAAGTCATCCCAACATCAACAGGAAATGACAGATGCTACATGGGCTGAGTACACAAACTACTTAGGATGCCAGACTGTGATATGACCCATAACTGCACATAATTGCTATAAACAGAAATACACAAGAGACTTTGAAATTTACATAACAAGTTTCTGGGTAGTGTCAAACGAGAGACTGATGTTGTATCTGCTTATGATTCTGAGTGTATTCTAATCATTCCTACTTGATGACTGCATCCTCCCACTCTTAAAGGAATAGTTAGGCGTTTGGGGGAAATCTAACCCTGATATCACTCTGATATCTGTTTGAATACTGAGCTAAAGCCTGTGGGCAGTTAGCTTAGCAAAAAGAAAGCAGGGAGAACCAGCTTTCCTGACTCCGACTAAAGCACCTTGAAAGCTGTAACTCCTAATGAAGAATCCAAATGAGAGTGTCCCCCCAAAATGCGAAACTATTCCTTCAATGTGTGAAAATACAATATGATGGCTTTATGTGACTTGTTTGGTGTTTGCTGAGTTGAGAAACGCGCACCAAGTATTTGCTCCTTCCACCTCCAGGAGGCGCTATCAGTGGTGAGTGAAGACCAGTCTTTATTTGAGCCTCCGTACGCTGCTGCTGCCCCTCTCCCCAAGACAGACATGACTGCATCTGGCACACAGGACTATGGCCAGACCCACAAAATCAACCCTTTGCCCCCCCAGCAGGAGTGGATCAACCAGCCAGTGCGGGTCAACGTCAAGAGAGAATATGAGCACATGAATGGATCCAGGTATAGCATGACAGCCACTTCCTGTGTCTTACATTCTTATGTGTTATGTGAAATATGGCTTCTTCTTCTTTTTTTAAATGGTAATTTCTTTACCACAACTAAGCTTCACATTTACCGCCAATATTTGATGTATTTGGTCCCTGGCAAGCTGACATCTTAAATATCCCATGCCAAAGTCAATGACTGGAAAGGAAAACTAACAACACCCAATTTATCTGCTGATAATATTTTTACTACTTACTTGTATGTGTGTGTTTATGTAGCAGGGAGTCTCCAGTGGACTGCAGTGTGGGTAAATGCAATAAGCTGGTGGGGGGTACTGACACTTCTCAGATGAACTATGGAAACTACATGGATGAGAAGAACGCCCCTCCCCCCAACATGACCACCAATGAGCGTAGAGTCATCGTACCTGCAGGTACCAAATGCTATTTGATCGCCAGCGTCCAAAATAAAGCAAAGTTCGTCTGTATATGAGATGAATAATTGCGATTTCTCATGAAGGAGTGCATGTGTAGAATCACTGCGTATTTCTAAAGGTGAAAAATTGTACCCGGGGCTCCTCCTGCACTGCACCTGTGAGATCTCTGTTTAGGAATAATTTTGCCAATGCTGCAAAACTCCTATTTCCTATTTACCCAGTTCATGGTGCAAAGCATTGCTCCAGTTTATTACTTTGTATGTCAGTTTGTCCTCCAGCCCTATATATTTTTTCACTGTTTCCTCAAATTGGATTTTCTTGATAGGCAGAACAATACACGACAGAGTGAGTGAGTAACAAGTGCAGTTTCAGGGTTAAAGCCTTTCATTTTAATGTGTACGTTGATTATTTTGTAAGCCCAGGAGCCAGAAAGAATGACTGTTTTTTCCCAAACTATGAGAACATCTAATTCATTTAATTAAAATCGAATGGAGGGTTGGTAAATTTTCCATTATAAAGGCTATTCAAGTGTTAGTATCAAGCTAACGCAAAAGGCCACTCATCTATCAACCTAATAGGAGCACCACATGGAGGCCACTCCTTAACCACAAGTGGTAAGTTTGGGGTTTGGTTTTCCAACTTGGCTGTGCAGTATATCAGACTTAGGTCAAGTAGTACATGGAAATATTTTGTATTTAGTTTAAACAAGGCAAAACCTACTGCAAAGTTTGATCACAAAAAGGGATCTAAGAGTCAACGTTTCTGTGTGGAAGTTGATTTACCTGAAACCTGTTATGAGTCATCCTGCTCAAGCTGACCCGATTCATTTGGTCAAAGTAGGACAAAGAGTATTTACAACGAGCTGAACGTCTGCTACTGATATAAAATTCTGTTTCCAATTTGTTCTTCCCTTCCCTTTCCTTTTACCTTAGCGAGACACTGCCAGCTCCGTCTTTTCTGCTGTCTGAACACAATCAATCATTTCACATTGAATATATTTCCCAATGCTGTCTTCACGCAGACCCGTCGTTGTGGTCCCAGGACCATGTGCGCCAATGGCTGGAGTGGGCCATCAAGGAGTACGGCCTGTTAGAGATCGACACGGCCATGTTTCAAAACACCGACGGCAAAGAACTCTGCAAGATGAGCAAGGACGACTTTCTCCGGCTCACCACCATGTATAACGCTGAAGTGCTTCTCTCTCATCTCAATTACCTCAGGGAAAGTAAGTACAACCCGAACAAAGACAGTTCATGGATTAGTGGAGCAAATACTCCACTAATCCACTAATGTAGAAAACGCAACAGAAGAATCCAGACAATCATTTTTATCTGAAAGTAAAAGGAGTGTAATGCTGATGCCCTCTGCTCTTCGTGTTCCTGCTGTATATGCTGACTGTGCCTCGGCTGAAGTCTGTACTGGCACCAGCTTTGCCAAAGAAAAGTCAAAATCCACTTTCAATCAAAACACAGGCCTCTTTTCATATTTGGTTCTGTACTTTTGGATGAGAGGAAAAAGTGAAAAAATGCCAAACCCGGGCAAACAACATGACACTTTTTTTTTATCACCGCACTATATTCACATTACCAACAATAAACAATGAAATTGCTTTTACTGGAAGCAAATTTCTCCATAATGTCTACCCAGTACTAAGGAAAGTATTGGAAACCAAGATGGGTTTTTTTCCCCTTCTCTAGATAACCATCAACTGTGCACCCCCCCCCCCCCCCCCCCCCACCCACCCCAAAACTACACTTTGCAGCGCCTTATTCCACATGGTCCACAGAAAGATGAAGCCCAGGTGCATTGCCTCAGGAATCACGCCAGGTCTGTGTGTTCAGCACAGCAAAAGAAAGTTGATCTGCAATTTGCAACGGAGGCCACTAAATTTGAGCGTCCTACCTTTGAAGCGCTTCTCGGTGCAATCCGGATTCATATGTTTCGGTGGGGAAACTGAGCCAATTTTCTGAGGCAGTATGCAAATTGCATTTCAATACAAGACGTAACATCTGGTGTGGGTATTGGTCTGAATACACAGTAATGTCTAGCTCCGACAATAGCCTCATCCACTGTTTGCTATGAAAATAATAAGAGTGATACGATTGGTGAACACGGAGTTCTTTACATTCTGTACTTTTAAAGATGGAGAACTGCTTTTACTGCGGCTGCAGAATATCATGACACCACGCTGGGTGGAGTGACTGATGGCTCAACTAAATTTAACATTTACTCCCAAAAAATTGTGATGGGCCTCAGCGTGATGTAATGGGAACTGTATTTTGTGGGTGTCAACAGTTTTCTCTGTGCACAGCGTCTGGGCAGAGAGAGATGCTTGTCATGAGTATAACAGCCTCATTGTGTAGCACTGCAGCGGGTGGATCTGTCTGACCGCCGCTGGGCACACTCCGCAGAGCAGTTTTCATTATGGCCACTGGCTGCGGGACTTAGCCACGGCTTAGGCGTGCTGCACCGCGACTCTGCCCATTGCTGTCCTTTTTTTGATTTAGACCTTGTGTGTTTTGGAGACAGAAGAGATGTCTTGGGAATCCTCCCCACTTGCCAGTTGAAATTGCTTTGGACCCGATCCCGACAATCAAAAAGATGAATGCTCCTGTCCCGCGCCTGGACTGGCTGACCTGTTTTGGGGCGGCTCTGAGAGGGGAGCAGTGTGTATTATTGACATTGGGAGCCTAAGGGCAAGAGGAACCATGTTAGCAAATGAATGTCTGAGGAGGACTGAGAAGGAGGAAGAAGAGGAGGAGGAGGGCTGAGGCTTCATGCAGACCCTGCAGGGCTGATGATTTGGAAACCAAAGCTGTTCTCTCCTCTCCCCCTGCAGCACAAACAAACACAATCATAGTCGAAGTGTAACCCCGTCCAGAAAATAGACCTCTGGCTTCACTCACGAGAGCTGGAGCTCAGCCGGGCTTCCAGGATACTGAAGAAAAGAGAGGGAGGGGAAAGGCTGAGCCGACCCTGGAAAAATTAGTGATTGCAGGTCATTTGATGTCTTCTTCACTCACCCATTCACCAATCTTTACTATATTACCTCCCATCCTCCTAAAAAAGATTGGATGGTCCGAGGGGTTACTACATCATTTCATTCACATCTGTGTGCATCATGTGTGCACTTGGTTCTGCTTATTGAACCTCTGATTAACATTCCTCACAGTCATTAAGCGGCGTATGTACACTCGGCACGGGGCAGGGACATACTCCCCAACCCTACAGCCATACCATAACAAAACATTCCTGCCACGTCATGCACCGAAATATCGTTCAGACACCCACATTGGTGCAACTGTGGGCACAATCTGAACATCTGTCTGACTGCCCAGCTGCTTGCAGTAACAAGGGTAGTTACCCATGCATTATTTTGGCCTCATTGTTGGTCACTTATCCAGATTTTTATAAGTGATGGCCGCCCGCACCCCAATGTGCTTTCAATTTTGGGTGCAATTTGAGAATTTGTTCAAATTAGTCTGTCAGGGAGGGACCGCGGACTGTTTGCTTTATCGCACCCATGTAGGTCGGTTTGATACCACATGTGCTGGAAACGGAGCAGCGCGAGAAAACCTCAGACAACAAGAGACTGTATCCTCCAACGCACAGAGATGCAAGAGCAGAGGGAGAGAAAGAGTGGGAAGAAGGCAGGAATGAAAGGAGGGAAAGAAAATGAGAAATGGGAGCAGATCTGGTAGAAAATGGGTGAAAAAACAAAGATATCCTTGACAGTCAGCTTTTGCAGTAGTTATTTGAGGACAAGGCAAAGAGAGTGTGAGCAAGAGAAGGTTGTAGAGCGCGAGTGTGAGATAGAGAAAAACTTTTGAACTATTTTTTTAAGAAGCGTGTGGAAATGGTCCGAGGTGGTCATGATTGAGTGCCTTTGGAGGATAGCAATAGTTCTGTTTCCCAGCTGTCGCCATTGCTTGTGTGTCTGGATGGATTTACAGAAAGGGAGTCAAGACAGAGGGGGAGAAAGAGAGAGAGAGAGAGAGAGAGAGAGGGAGATAAGTCTAGGCTTCTGCACTGCTGCTCCAGAGAGGGGGACATTCTCGAGCCCTCAATAGTTTATACAGACCATAAACATCTGGGCTCGAAGGCTGAGTAGGGAAAAAGGAGGTCTGGAGAGCTCTCTCTCATTCTCTTTCTCGTGCTCTCTCACTCACTCCTTCTCCTCTCACAACATTTTTATTGAGCTCCCCTTGCATTAGTTCTTTCAATTGGCAGATTATCACTGGTGCAGAGGGGCTCAACGGCCTGGCTCGGCGCCCTTCACTGTTAGCTGACTGCTGTTAGCCACCATTACGAAGCGAGCAGTCTGTGGCGGCTCACTCAACTGCTGGGCCACAGAAACTTAACACTACAAGAATTTACGCACATATCGCATTAGCATAGATCGAGCGGGAGATAATAAGCAGTTGGCATTTGTGTAAACACCGAGATGAGCTCAGCTGTAACTACAGCTAGCTGGTCAGTGTTACATAATTGTACTCGCAAGCGATCTGCCGGTTAAGAGTGTTGATATCGTCTCTGAATTGCAACTGCGCAGTTAGATAATAACCATGACGAAATGATCCAAAAGGTGTGAGGATGTGAGAGACTTTTTTTTTTTTTCCCTCTCCATTCTTTACAAAACCACACCAATTTTGTCCCAATTGAGGGTTTCCATCCTTCGCGGTAAGCCATTTACAAATTTGTGGCCCTCCGTTGCCGCTGAAGACAGTGACGTTAGCTGCCATATTTTTTCTATTACTGGCACACATTGGGTCTTGGAATAGGTTGCTCCATGAAGGACCCACCGGTAGGAGCCTTGTTGTCCAGGAAAAGAGGGCCACCAGTGAAGGAATAGGCCAGCCTAGTCGCACAACTGTAGTGCAGCAGGACTTCAAATGCAGCCTCCATTCCTTCAGTGGGAGGAAACTAATATGACCTTTCTGGTCAGTTGCATGTACTGACTACTTAATTCAATTTGAAATAGTGCACATTTAATCGTAAGGGCATCAGCAGGGCAACTGCTCACATGGGTCATTTTTGAAACTATATTTTGTTTGGACCTGTAGGAAATTGCATGTGCACTAAGGATGCCTCACCATTGGCTGGAGATCATTGACGTCCCTTCAGTTGGAGAGACGCCCAAAACTGGGTGACTTTCAGTTTGTTGACAAATCTCAGACCACATGTTTGAGACGATGGTATCATATGGCTCTGCAAGATAAACAGCAGGGGCCCGATGGAGGTCCACTACATGCTTAGCAAACCCTAAGAGAACCTCGTCAATATCGTGAGCGTGCAAAACTGGAGGACGGGACCATTTGAAAGAGCCATCAGTCATAGGGATGGCAGAAAAGAAAATTGTTTGTGGATGTTATGTAATCCAGCAGACTCTGAGCAGATGTGACTCGGGAGGGAAAGAGAGTGAGGGGCTAAGAGGCTGAACATGGGCCAATCCTCCCACTGTGCTGTCAGTTATCAGGACATGTTTGTTTTCTGAGAGAGGAAGAGGCCGTCCAAATAAATAGGCAGCACCGCCAAGACTCCTTCCACCAAACCATCAGCTGTGGTCTCTCTCGCTCTCTCCACCTCATTCTCCATGTTGCTCGCTCACCCATACGCTCGCTCTTTCACTCTCACTCTCTTGCACAGCAGCGCTGCATTTGTCCGTGGGATGGCTTGAGGTTTTCTCAGCAATGCTGCCTGTTTGTCTGTCTGGGTCAGCCCACATATGTGGCACACAGTAGGAAAAGGGTTAACAACCCCCCCTCATCTCCCCTTTTTTTTCTTCCTCATTTTTTCTGCCAATCTGTCCATCTTTCTACTACACATTCCCCTTCTTTCCAGAGATGGTGCTCTGGTGGCTCACTTTGCACCCGTCCGCTTACACTCTGCGTGTGGAATTATTTTTGTACGGAGAGCTGCATTTGATTGCTGAGCAGGGACCCTGGCTCATACAATGGCTCCCCTGTTCTGAGGCCCCCAGGTTTCTAAACTAGACCCAGAGGCTTGGGGGTGCCGTGGAGAAGGTAGAACTAGGAGGGGTGGGGGGGGTGTCAGGAGGTTAGAATACATTTTGTGGAGCACCCCGCTCTTCCCCCATCTCACGGCCACCCCCTACAAAAAAAACAGACCCCTAGTCTGCCAGTATGGGCCAGCTTCAACCCCCAAACTCCACCAGCAGCAGCAAAATGAGTTGGGTAAGAACCCTCCAGCAAAAAGAAAGCCACATCAAAAATTTAAGTTGCACTAAAGCTTTTTGTCCCCCTTTTTTCGAGGTTTCTCCATTCACAAAAGGCATCTTCCCCACTTAGTAGAGTCCCTCAGCCCCCTTCCCAGTGCTAAATCTGCACACTACCCGTGAAGTAGCTGCTCTTGTGTTTTCTCTGTGCATTTTTGGGTCTGTTTTTCCACTCGCTGATTTATGCCTGGGGGCAGCTAAAATTAAGAGAGCATTTTGGTGCCGCCCAGGGTGCCTGTGTAAGTGGAGGAATGCGGCGCAGAGTTCTGCTCCATAAGGTGAAATGAATAGGCAGCCATAAGCAGAGTCTTGCCTCCCTGACTTTATTATTAAGGAGCAGGGTTTGCCATTAAAACGCTGACGGGCTGCAGGCTTTTTCCTCGTTCCCTCCATTTAAAGACATTTGAAGTGAGTGTGACTGAGCTGGCTTTGCTTGGGGCGAGATTTATGTGTGATGAGTTATTTTCCCTTTGAGATAAGTTTTTAAGATAAAACAGCGACATGGTTCGAAAGTTGAAAAGGACCCTTTGCCGCTCCTTGACAACAACGGTGCTGCACTTTTTTACTGCCACCTGCTGGCTATTGTTGTAGCCTTTTGTGGTTTTTGTCACCCTGGCTTCATTAAGGGTGCTCTGATGTTGCTCTGCATGGCCTTCTTATAAAGCCAAATTTATAACAATGCCTGCACCACATTTAACTTTATAAATGGAATCATGTATAAAATAAACTTAGAATAGATGGATGAATGAACCATATTTCTTACCCGAGTTTTTGTGTAGTTCTTTGTGGTGTCATTCATTTCTCTTTGTGTATTATCTTCTTTTCTTACAGGTAGCTCGTCATTAACATACAATACACCATCTCACGCAGACCCATCCCCACGCCTGGCTGCCAAAGAGGGTAGGAACACATTCTGCTCTCTACTCTGTCTCTGTTCCTTGTGTGTCTGTATTTTTGGGTTGCTTTCTTTGGATTGGTGTAACTGTTTTATATCGGGGGAGTGAGGTGAGAAACCAGCAGTCAGAGAATTCTCCTCTGCCCTGTAAAAACTATAATAAGGCAAATTCTGCTTCTCCATGCCCGCCAGTTTCAGCGTAGCAGATACACATAAAGAACGCGCACATGTACACACTTGAGAATATTCATGCCTGCTTGCATCCAAAGCACACGCACGGGTCGGCGGTTGCAGTTGACAGAGCTTTTGGCAGGTGCGCCTTTTGTGTTGTTAAAATAATAAGAGTCAAGCTGCTACAGCGGGCCGTGCTATTCAGAGCCGTTTACCTGAACATTATGGCAACACGTCCGCAGCACAGAGGGGGCGTCTACAGAATAGGGGCATATTAACAACAAGACAAAAGAGGTGTGCTGATGAGTTCTATCCATGGCAGCAGACGCGAGAGCAGGCTGTGAATGCAGTGATTATGGGAAAGAAGCAAGAGGACGTGACACCTGAATGTTTAATGGAAAGAAAAGCATCGGAGACAGGTGGTGAGGCAGCAATGCGTAAGGCAAACACCCCGGGGGAGGCAATTCGGATGCTTCAGGCCAGACTGGAGTAGTGTGGAGACTGTGTTTGTGCTGGCTGTTGCTGTATTTACAAGACAATTAATGGCAGAGAGGATGACAAAAGGTTGGAGAGAGGCAGCTTCTGTCATTTGCGCCTCGCAAAATCCATCTGTCTGTGAAACATATTTACTCCGAAGCAAACATGGGCCCAGGGATTTCTGAGTGTTGGCCTGCAAAGATATCCATCTGAAGAGACAGTTTAATGTGCCACTTAGTCTTTATTTTTCTCAGCAAGAATAGAAATCCGTTGTTGCTTTCAATGGAAATCTACCCCTTAAATTTTTTTTTTTTTAAAGAGGAAAGATTCAAATGCAATGTCAATTTTTATCTCATCTAGTCTTTTTTGAGGTATTGTCTGAGGACTAGGAAGAGTAGGTGCTTTAACACGTTTGAGCTCTGTCTTTATGTGTGTGTAACCCCCCTATGAGTTTAAGGATAAAGCAGGAGTTGGTTGTTTGCATTATTCTGATGAGAGTCTTCAGGGTTGTTGTTCACGGGTTTCTGAGTAGAAACTATGTTTATATGGACAAATCTATCATAACAGAAAGCAGCAGTAAAATGAGATGTGCTGTAGTGTTGGTACTGATGACTTGTGCAAAAGTCGAGCTGACTTTCTAAGAACAATGCGCCCCTAACAAGTCAGGAAGATTGTCTTTTTCCTCTGGATACCTTCTCACTCTACAAACATTATTTTGTGCTGACATAACACGAACTAGTTGAAGGCTACACAAAAAAGCTACACATCCTTTACATCAGCTATACAGTGTCACCACCAGAGACGAGAGAAAAGACTGGAATAACAATGATAGCCTTCCTCACAGGATGAAGGCCCCTATCAAGGCATTAGAGGAGGAAACACGAGGTCTGATAAGTGTCCAAGAATGCCCTCTGCCCCGCTGCTGAGCATTCGCAGGTTGCGTACTTGTTCACGCCCGGCTTCAGTACCATTAGACCATTGGGCAGGTCAGATAAGATTCGGCTCAGTCACCCTCGACCCCGGTCTTCCTGACTCTCAGCGCCAGGTATTTGGACTGGCAGGAATTGAGAGTCACTCCCTTCAACAGCATTTCCCTTCCACAAGAGGCAACTTCTATTATGGGCTCCCGTAACAGCAACTGCGCCTCTGCTTGTGTCCTGTGATCCCACCCTGTGTGCAGCCGCTCGCTGATACGGCCATGTTATCAGATCCAGGCCCGTCCACTTTTACGCAAATCACTTAACTTGTTAACCATATCCAACATCACAAAATGTTACCTTCATGCAAAGTTAAATGTAAGAAGATGAGTTACGATGAACTTAAAATTTGGAGCCGGGAGTTTGTGACAACAATAAAAGAATTGTGGCTTCAGGAGAAGCCTTTATTAACATTTTCACAGATCAGCATTGCCAGATGTTTCAGGTTCATATTGACTTTTGAGAACAGTCAAATACCATGCAGGCTCTTTGGGGTAGAGTAAGCACGAGCATACAGCAGGAGACAACCCTTAATCCGCTCCAGACCCTGTGGTGTAAAATGCAATGTTATGAATAAAAGAGAGCATATAAAACACGGAATGCAGCAGCTATGAAAGCGTGTGTGTGTGTGTGTGTGTGTGTGTGTGTGTGTGTGTGTGTGTGTGTGTGTGTGTGCGAGAGTTCCTGTACGTCTTATAATGGCATGCATTACAGTATGCATTTACACTATATTTTCAGTGTGTATTTTGGAAGCTATATGCATATTGCACATCTGGGTGTTACATTTATACTCAAAAGTTATGTTTGTTGGCCACTTTTCTAGCCTTTTTTTTCCCCCTCCAGTCTCTGCACCAGTTTTTTGTTTGTGTCACTACTGTGAAATTGTGGCGTTTTGTAATTTGTGGCGAGAACACTCATATTCTCCGCCACCTCTCTGTGCCGGAGGGAAGGTGATGATTCACCTCTGTGAAAGTATTTGTTTTGCCACCGTATCAAAATGGCAATACAACGTGCACGCAAGCTGTTGAACATCCATGACTTTTAATCGTTGTGTTATTTTTTTTTTTTTTAAGCAAAGAGAAAAAAACCTTCAGCCGGTAATGTGTTTTTGTTTGTGTGTTCAGTGGAGATATTGTCCCCCGTTAGTCTGAAGTATTATTGCAGTTGATGCTTTTCTCTCCTCTGGTGCACTCGCTGTCTCTTCACTGTAAGCAACTCTTGTGCTTTGCTGATATTCTCCTCCTCTTATGGCTCCGTCCTCACACAGATGGCTTTTGAAGCACCTGTATAACGAGTATTTAAAAAAAAAAAAAAAAAAAAAAAAAAAGTTGATCCCGTCTGGGTCTCTCTGCTTGGCTCAGACTCCGGGTTAAAAACAGTCCACGACTTGTCTCTCTCCTCTCCTCTATCTCACCTTGTATGCGCAGTCCGTCTTTCCTTCTCTCCCACTCTGTCTCCCCTCTGTCTTTGTCCTCTCTCTCTCTCTCTCTCTCTCTCTGTCTAGCACTCAGGCCTTGTTTTGACTAACTGGTCCTGCAGTCAAACTCTCCCAGGAGCGTGTACCACACCCCAGACCAGAGTGGAAACTGGCTCAAGTCGCAGTCAGAGCAAGGCCTGGAAAAATGAGGGGGGGGGCTGTGTGTGTGTGTGTGTGTGTGTGTGTGTGCGCACATTTGGGACTGTGTCTGTGTTTTCATGGCTGGCTTGTACCACGTACCCCCACAACCACTTGGGCTTTTGTATGTTTTACTTCTGCTGTTGCTTCTTCCTACGACTGATCTTTCACTTCCACTTCACACCTTTTCTTCGTATCCATTTTACCTCCGAATGGAGTCGTGCCACTGATGAGAACTTTAAATTGTGTGGTGCGTTTTCAGGTTTTGATTTATTTATTTTTTTTTGGCTTTCAGTCCCTGTGTCTATTCTCACTTGCAGGATGGTTAAGGGAAAATTGTTGTTGAGGTTAATGTGATCTGGTGCCAGCAGCTACACCCAGGGTATCAAAAAGATGTGGATGAGTCCACAGTGCTGCTGGGCACATCCATCCACCTCATACCAGACAGGAGTTGGATTTGCTGCCATTGTTTTCTTTTCAAATTCCAAAGTTGTGTTTCGTCTGAGTCAATTTTTTTCTGGGTCATTATTTCACTCCTCCCACCCCTTAAGTTTCTTCTTCATGCACTCACTCTCCATCTTTATTTGTCTGCTTCTTTCTAATCTCTTCTTCATTCATCTCTGGTTCTTCTCCCCGACCACCAGCTCCTCTTGTGTTTGTAACCCCCACCTCATGCACAGAGATGGAGGTAGCCCCGTTGTGGTTTTTTTTTTTTTTTCTTCTTCTTTCTTTTTAGTGTGTTGGAGGGTGGATGGAGGGCTGTGGAGCTGGGGGGGGGGGTACTGGCGGTGAGTAGAGGGGAAAAAAGGGCCAGTAAAACAAAGAGAGGTTGTCTGCAGGCGAGGCAGGCAGGAAACGCAAGTCTCCCAGGACTCTCCCCCAGTCACTGCTCCTTGGCTATTCTGCCGGCCCACACCAGATTGAACCTGACAGCCCCGCTGAGCCACGGCAGCCCACTTGTTATTTGTCCTTTTTCTCCTTTTTGTCTTTCCCTCTGTTACACTCACCTTTATTTCATTCATTTGATCATTTCCTTCTTCTTTTTTTTTTTTTTTTTTTTCAAACACCCTGTTGCTACTTCATCATCGTCCTTTATTTCACTTTATTTCCATGTTTTTGCGCCAAGGGTTACAAGTTGAAAAGTTAGAAATTAGTGAGGACATCAAGCGTTCCCTGAGCAGCAGGAATTTGTCCCAGTGGAGGATGTTCTGCCGGTGAGGAGAGAAAACAAGGCAGCAAAAACATCCTTTGGAAGCAGCACAAGACACATAATTGGATTTGATGTGTTTTTACATTTTCACCGGTGGATTATGAAATGAATAAAACATTTGTGCAGTAGGTAGCCAGAAAAACTTTGTTTTCACAGTCGCATGGCGATTAGAATTTAAAGTTCAATTGTGTTAAAATAAGAAGCTTAATTATCTGTTTATTTGTAGAGGAGAGCAGGCTGTCAGTGTGCTCTGATCCACAGGAGGGCACTGTTGGACAGCGTTTAAAAATGGCCTGCTGATGACACATTTGATGTTGTTGGATGTTTATCTGGTGCGGCTGTGTGAGGTCATCTGGTCCAACTGAATTGTTTTTGCACCTTTATTTGTTTTTGGACAATAAAAATGAAAAGCCTCACACACTTATGAAAAATGTACTTCAAGTTTAATTTTCACATTAAAATCTATAAATGAGAGCCACAAAAGTTTAGATAAATGTGTCGAAAAATACGTTTTTATGCAAATAGTGACACCTTATCAGTGTGTGAATAATTAAAAAATGTACCAGATGAAACGCAGATGAGAGTGACTCGAAAACTAATAAATATTCATGTCTGGTAAAACAAACACCTACACACAAAGAATGAATTTATAGTCTGGCATTACCGCACTAACCGTCATCTGACACGTCAAAATATTTCACTCTAATGATCACACTTTTTCAGTTTGATAATTAAGAAACGCTGCATTCTCTGTGTTTGGGGCTCCGGCTCCTCTTTATCTCACACCATGTCACTGGTTAGTCAGTTCAACACAGAATTTGGTGTCCACTTTGTCGCAGTAGGATCAGCTCTCGTCCATTCTGCCGCCGTATTAGGAGGATTGTCAACGAGCCTGCTCCTCCAAACCTCAGCCTATCTGCTGATGGAAAACAGGATTGCCTCTTGACCTTCTAACAGCTTCCTGATCCCAGAAGCTACCACTGTCATCACCGTTACACGGTCTCAATCTGTCGGCCCCTGGGAGAAGCACCGCTGACAAAAAGAGTTACACATCATGATAAGGCAGTCAAATGTTGCACACAACACACACCCGGCCGCGGTGTACACGCTGCGTTACCCCCCGTCCGCTGGTGACTGTTTGAAATGTTCAAACGCACAATGATACAAACTATCAAGGGTGCGGGCCAGGTACTCTGTTACTATGCCAGGGTGTATTTTTGAGACATTACCAGGGGAACTTTACATCCTCTCTTTTATCTGCTGGTGTCAGAGGGATTGATTGCTCCTGGAAGCCGTCCACCTTCACACCCCCTCGACTTCGCAGGTTTGGAGCGAAAAACACACAGCAGGTAGAACTCCCTGCAAACGGTGCTAGTTTGGCTGCTTGTCAAGGTTTCCGAGAAATTAGATCGTGTAGAGTGATATAAAGAGGACGAACATCATGCACTTTTATAGTCTCTGTGTGTGTGTGTGTGTGTGTGTGTGTGTGCCTCCTTCTGTTGTACGTTAATTTGCATCAGACCCCTTTATTTGTGGTCAGAGTGTTGCAATCTGCTCAACCAACTGTACCCTCTGTCAAAGATTGTGCCATCTAACCACCAGTGTTCCAAACAAAACCGCATTAGCATGTCCAGATATCCTGTGAAAAGCATCTTCAACCATGATCTGATAGATTTATTGATGCCAATTTGCAGCGGCCTCCCTGCAGCCTTTTCTTTTCCACTGTGACAGTTACATTCCTGAGAACACACAAAGAGAAGAGACACTTGCAATACAGACACACACACACACACACATATTTTGAGCTCACATCATGACTAAATACACAGATAGCTGTGTGTTCACACAGCACTTAAGATTGCTTCAGAGTTCTGCATATACCTAAACCTCATAGAAATAAACAACACAAATGGGAAACTTTTTATTTTGAATTTTACATAAACTCAAATTCTGTCCTCTCTCCTTTCCTCTGTCTTCTTCAGACCCTTCATATGATGCTGTGCGGCGGACAGGATGGTCAAACAACATGCACAGTGGCAAAGGTGAGGATGAGAAAATCATTCAAGATCCTCTTTTATTTGACTTGAGCAGACAGTACCAGCTGAGTAGAGAAGGCCTGCTTGTACATTTCAGCTGAGTTCATTTTGTACATAGCACAGGCTACAACATTCAGCTAATCTCTGTTAAATCTAAAGCTGCATCACACTAGTGGATGTTGCAGCATCCACAGTGGGAGTCCAGACGTGCAGGACTGGTGATTGTAGCTTCAGTCATCAGAAGTCAGTCTGGCCGTATTTACTCTGGACCTCTGCTGACTTGCCTTCATGATATGTAGCGTGGATATCTGCAGCCCACTGATGTTTTCTCTCAACATTTTTATGTCTCTCTCTCTCTCTCTCTCTGCAGGTTCACCGGTGGTCACCCAGAACGTGACCAAGTCCACTGAGCAGCCCAGAGCTCAGCCAGGTAACACCTCAGCTTACCTGCGTCTTTGATTCATTTAACTGTTTGGTTTTTTTTTTCATTTTGTGCCAGCTTTCTTAACATCTTTTTTTAAATGGATCAACTTGACTAAATCCTCAGAGCCCGAATAACACCACTCTTTACAAGTGATTCACCACCTTTTTTTTTTTTTTTTTTTAAATGCTGTTGACCACTGAGCTTGTTACTGCCTGTATTTTTCCCCTTACGTCTCAGCCTGACTTTAGCATGTTAAATTGGTATTCCTGGCCATTTAATTGGTTATTGAGCACTCAGTAACCAAAAGTTCACACACACCAATGCAAGACTAGACTACATACTGCAATCATTTTGCTCCTGATATTATGAGCCACATGAAAGATTAATTTTTTTTTCTACAAATCATTACCATTTAGCCGTTGCCCAGCAACTTGTTTATTTTCTATTCGGTCTTCCATCCTAATCAGTGCAACTCACATGCTATTGTATCATATCAGTAATCAATGTATAGACCAACACAGCTCTGCTTGTGTCCACAGATCCTTACCAGATTCTTGGTCCCACTAGTAGTCGCCTAGCCAACCCTGGTAAGATTTTCAGCACATCTTTGTCTCTACACTGCAGCTGCTGTGAATACACAGTGGACAATGAATAATGTATTTGGATGTTTTCTGTGTTGGATGAGACTGCATCTCTTTCTGACTTATTTTGTGTGTGTGTTTAATGTCAGGTTCAGGCCAGATCCAACTGTGGCAGTTCCTCCTGGAGCTCCTGTCTGACAGCGCCAACGCTGGCTGCATCACCTGGGAGGGCACCAATGGCGAGTTCAAGATGACGGACCCCGACGAGGTGGCGCGGCGCTGGGGCGAGCGTAAGAGCAAGCCTAACATGAACTATGACAAGCTGAGCCGTGCGCTGCGCTACTACTATGACAAAAATATCATGACCAAGGTGCACGGCAAGCGCTACGCCTACAAGTTCGACTTCCACGGCATCGCCCAGGCGCTGCAGCCGCACCCCACCGAGTCCTCAATGTACAAGTACCCCTCGGACCTGGCCTATGTGCCTTCCTACCACGCCCACCAGCAGAAAGTCAACTTTGTGTCCCCGCACCCTCCGTCTATGCCCGTCACATCCTCCAACTTCTTCGGACCCACTGCTCCATACTGGAGCTCACCCACTGCTGGCATCTACCCCAACCCAAACGTTCCTCGCCACCCTAACACCCACGTGCCTTCCCACCTGGGCAGTTACTATTAAAGTATGGCTTTTTTGTCCACCCGTCACCCTAGAAACCTCGCCCTCACCCAACAACAAAGTCCACAATTGCTGACCTACACTCCCACGACGCCAAACCAATGAAGACTGAATAGATGGAGGCAATTTGTCCTTGGAAGAAAATTTGCTCCTAAATGAAGGATGATTAAATTGAAGGACTTTTTTTTATATATATGTAAGAATTTATAAACAACTGGATGCTCTGCTCCAAAATGGAATACTACTTAACTTTTACAAGACTAGCGACTATTTGTTGATGTTTTTTTTTTTTTTTTTTTTACGTGCGTCTGAGTTTCCTGTGCCTTTCTATTTCCCCTCCTCCTGAAAGCTGCACCTACGGGTGTTCTTCCCCAAAACCTTCCCAAAACCAAAGCGTGAGGAAGGGAGAAACCACCCGAGTCTGTCTGCCTCCTCATCCTGCTACAATACCAGACATGGGCCTCTTATTTATAGGTCTCAATATACATCCTCCTCAGCACATTATGTACATTATGCTTTCAAGCATCTGCCTTTTCCGCTTGTCTACAGCCTTGCCTGTGGGGTTTCTTATCCTCGTCTGCTTGTCTGTCCATCTGCATCGTCTTATGTGTGTGTCGAGAGTCTTCTGGAATTCGCTGGGGAAGGAAGAGCTCTCAGAGGGACGGACTTTTCTCAGCACTGAATGAAATTTGGCAACTGGAATATGCCATTCACAATTTAATTTATCCTCCAAACTGGAAGGCTAGAGAAGAGTTAAATCTCGGAGAAGGAAGCGCTGTATGTTTTGCTGACCTGGGTCAACTCAGTTACTCAAAATGCTTTTCTGTGTGCTGCGTGTGGAGTTCAAGACAGCCGTTGTGTACAATCGAGTCGTTTATGCTGGGGAAGCTGAGTCAAGATGTAATTGAAGTCATTTGCAACAATAATTCAACCCAGGTCAGATGTTTTCAGGGGGGCCACACACTAGGCTACTAATTGTTTGCCATGTTGCTGCCTTTCAGCAATGCCATTTCCAGATGTTTTGTTGCTGGACCATGTCAGTATTAATGTGAATGTCTGCTGGTTTGTGAAATGCGTAAAAGGGATACCCCCCTGCAGCAAAATCCAATTTTGTCAGATGTTCCTTTTTTATATATATATTTGGTTGAAATTTTTAACGGAGAAAATGAATTCCCTTCATCCAGAAGATCACATTTGCTGCACCTGTATAAATCTCAAACAGGAGAGGTGTGATTTTGTAGATATTATCTACTTAGCAATGCTAATACTCTATGTGGATACGTGGGTGTTATTGTTGGTTTGTTTATCCAAAGTATCAATCTATTTTTACTATGAGGGGTTTACTTTGTGACAAAATGAGACCCAGACCTCTCACCCTCCAAGTGTTAGTGCCTTAACTGCTGTTTTTATACCGTATATTCCTATTCATTCAATATGAAACAGCATTACAGCTTAAAAATGTATTCTTTCAATGTCTGACCGGAAATCTGACAATTTTTGATTTTGAAGTGCACTCCGATAAGAGCAGCTGCCACGGTGTCTCCTTCCTCTATGTAGGCCAGTCAGGACCGTATAGGTCAGCACAGAGAAGTGGCTTAGTAGTAAGTCATGTTAGACAGTCAAGTTGCATTATTATTATTTTTTATTTTTTATTTTTTTACCAGGGCTGGATCCTAGTTTGAGAGCAGCATGTGTGTTTGAATGTTAGTTTCTCACTGATCTAGAGCCCAGCAAAATGCACATGAATCTCAAGTCAGGATTTCATCATCATCATGTAATAGTATATCAAAAACATATCGGTGTTCAAAGCTGTTTATAGCCGAAGCATTCCTTAAGAGTAACTGAAAATGGACACTTGAAAATAAATTACTTGGGACTAAGTAGTTTATCAGCGAACAAAACCAATAAAGTATGACGAGATGAAACAAAGAAATCCTCAGATTCGCAAACGCTGTGCGTTTGTCAGACCTATTTTTTATTATTTTATAAGCATCAGTCAACTAGGCATTAAAGCAACTTACTGTATAAATTATGCAGAGTTATTTTCATATGTGACACAGTATAAAAAAAAAAAAGTCAAGAGAATTAATACGAGTTGACCTCGGTCAAAAAGGCAAACCTTTTAGGTCCATTTCTGCTAAGTAGTGTGTTCAGCATTTAAGCGTTTTTATATCTGTACATTTGGGCAATGCATTTTAACATTTTTATTGTCTTATTTTTTTCTGGAATTCAGTTGTAACATCCTAAATGCCTTTAAATGCACAAGATGTCTTCTTGTCCATTTAACCATAAATGCCTGCTTGAATCATAACCCAAGTGCCAGGGATTCCTCCCCCTCTACAGTATATGCAACATGTGATTAGGATGATTTGTTCACTTTCTATGCCACATAGTCTTTGGATTGGTAGCTTTTCCTGTACATTAAAGAATTTCAGGTATTTTATGCAAAATAATACCAACAGTATTATTATCCGCATCCAGCTTCTCCTGAAGATCTATAGCTTTAAAAGAACAAATAAAAAGGGAACATGTAATTTGTAGCATAAAGAAATTATTTTTATGTACCCTTAACTTCCAAGTTTCACAAGCATCGACAATGAAAAGGGATCTGTGCTACTCCGTATATGCAATGTATTTTGGATATCAAATATATATATAAATATATATATATATATATATATATATAGATATGTGTGCGTGCATATGGATGTGTGCGTGTGTTTGTGTGTGTGTGCGTGCGTGCATATGTGTGTATAATTTTACAATTAACCAGTGTATTATTATAATTATTATTGTAATTCCTGAAATGTATGAATACCTTTTGGAAAAGGACTTTTGTATAGGAAAATGTGACAAAATAAATGTTTTTACCTCTCGTGTTATCCTCCATTGCCTTGCTCTGGCTTCACCAGATCGATTACCAAAGATGAAAAGGACGTCGTTCAGGACATTTTGAGAAACCAGACGTACAAAAGTACAATCTTCAACGTGACTTGTACATTTTGCACACCACTTGTCTCAGTTTTTTGGGTTATTTCTTCCTCATCAGATATTTTCAGTGTATTTGTTCCTTTAGGTGAGAAGTAATGTGTTCCAGTTTTGTGCAGTATGGTGCATAAGACTTTTATAGATTATATTTATAGCTGCAGTAAAGAGGTGTGACACCTGTTTTTCTCCTTCTCCACCTCCTCATCTTAAGCCTGCTTTGTTAGTATCTGTATGAACATACATGCATGCATTCATTATAAAAAAAACTAACAAACAAATATTGTGCGTTTAATGTTTTTTGCTAATGCTTAAGAGTAGCTGTTTCACTTTGGCCTACATATATTTAAAAATAGAGAGTGTCCACTTTTTGATTTATAGCTCAGGAACTCAGGCTGTATCTCTGACTATAACATAATCTAATCTATGCACAAACTAAACATGTTGGGGGACAATGGAAATTTGGTGTCTTATTAAGAGAATTTTATTCTCTTAAGAAATTTTTTCTGGTCTTTATGCATAGCTAATGCAGTCTGTTACGGCCATGCAGACTTCAAGGTTAGAACGTTGTGATTTTGATGGTTATTTTAGAGGCTGTAGATGGCATTGCCGTCTGCAGCCACATTTAAAATGCGTTATGAAGGGTAGAGTAAATATGAAACTGTTTTTGTTGGCCTTGTCTCACCAAGTAGCCAGAGAGAGCGTTTATCATTTCCAGTTGAAAGATGTGTGGAAGGGAGGATATGGGGGAGTTGGTGAAGAAAACGCACAACTTTCACAAACTTTCTTTCCTTCAGCTGATGATCACAAGTTCCATTTTAGTCATGGCAAAAACAATGATGAGCTGCGTTTATACCGTTTTCAGTCCAGTCAGGTTTGGACTCAGCAGAGCATACGAGACAACGAGGAAATTATACTTTTCTTTGTAGACAGCGACACAATAAACACTTAAATATGAAGACTGCCTAGAATAGAGAGGAAAACATAGCCATAGCAACATAGCCATACAGACATGCTGCTGTTAATTCTTACAGCCACACATTTCATCAGCTGAGTAAGAATGCAGCAATCCCTCAGGGCAGTTATTCATTCACTGTGAAAAGTCAAATGTAAATATCAGTTAACACTTGCCTTATAATACTGTCAGCCTTGTATTATATCAGCTTATCTTTCTTGTTTATCTCAGACTAATTTCACTGTTGCACATGTGTTGTCAACTGCATATTATACATGGTGACATCAGTTATCTGGAAGTACTGAGAAAAAATTCAGGGAGTGAATGCATCATTTTTAAATGAGAAAAGATGTACAGTAGTGACAGACTGAGAGAGATCCCGGCTCTGTGGTGTAAACACACCCTGACCTTTTTTTTCTGATGTAAATATCAAATCTCATCTGAAATGTCATTTAATACAAACTGCACACACAGCTGAGCTACAAAGGGGCATGGTGAGTAAAATCCCTTTTAGCTGGTATACGGTATGTATCAATTTTTAGGATGACTCTCCTACATATTGCTTTCCTTCATAGAAACACACTTAACGGGTTAACTATCGGCTTGTTGCCTCATTGAATTTTCTTTTTGAACACAGGTTCAAATTGTAGGCACTGTGAATTTAACAACCAGCCTGCATCCTGTCTGTGCCTTTTATCTTGCATATAGATGCATGAAAATGGAAATATGTAACGCAAGTTACAAAAAATAGCTTTCAAAAGACCATTTTGTAATTAAAATGTGACTGTTACGCATGTATCATCTTGACGCCACTTAGTAATTTCACATATTTGTCTATATTCATAGTAATTATATATATATATATATATATATATATATATATATGTATATTTTTATTTTTTTTTACCGTGGCTTTGCTTATTATTCTCATTTGCTGCAGCATCATGCAGACACATGCAGAACACTGCAGGCATATGCAGTTCATTAGAGGGGCCTTAGCAGGAGGTCGGCGTTAAAAAAACCTGTCAAAGCTCCATGCTAGCAGACAGTATGTGCTGTTATTTCCCAAATGGAGAGTTCAGGTTTCATGTTCAGAATCTGCGGGCAAAATGTTGGAGAATAAGCAACAGCACTCATCTTCCAAACAACCACCACTCTGTTGTGTTTGTTTTCCTGTTTGCTGTCACAACTTCATTTTGTTTATAGATAATAATAAGAAAAAAAAAAGTCATAGGGGTTGGCACCTGTCATCGTGCTGCCTTGACCGTTTTGATCACAGTCCTCATGTGATGTTCCAGCTTTGTTGGAATGTGAATAGGAATAATACGGCTCACTTCTTTAAAAAATGCAAAAATAGCCTTTATTTCAGTGTATTTACCCTGAGATCAAATACAAAAAAAAAAGACTCCACAAAGACAATTGATTTTCATACTATAGTCGGTGCTGAGTGCAGCCCATATTTTAAGTGTTTCCTTCGAGCTCTGTTCTCTCACAATGTCCTCGCTCAAGAAAACCACAACTGCATCACCCAGCGTTTGAAAAGATAGGCCTTCTGAGACCAACCTTTTGCTGGTGCCCCAGTGTCTGAACAGTTAAAGCACTCTCTAATGGCTCAAGTCCAAGTGTATCTTTGTGTGCTATAGCATACAGCATGTATTCAGTAAAGGAACACGAATTATGGAAGAACTACTTTATCTTTTTCTCATCCATGACACCGTCTGGCCCCCAGCACCGGTCTTTCAAGTAACTGCAAGATTTATGTACATTTTTTTTCATCTTTTCATACTTGGTAAACCTGGTATGCAAGGCCAATGGTGAAATCAAAATAGAGCAGGAGCACATCTGTATAATTCTTATGATTAACTTGTAAAATCCTTTTGTGTGTGTGTGTGTGTGTGTGTGTTCTTGAATTGTACCTTCAATATCTTGTATGACCCAGCCTCCCTTTGAAAACGGGTTTTCGGTCAGCAGACAGTGGCAGGCGTGGTTTTACATACAAATACTTCACAATAAGTGTCTCACGGATGACCCACAGACAGGTTCCTTATCTTTGTTCAACACAAAAAGAATAACAAATAAGTAGGTTTTGTTTTCTTCATATTTAAATGCTACACAACATGCTGTCCATCATCAGGTCACCTAAAAGTCATATTAAAGACCCTGTTTGGCCTTTAGAGTCTTTTGAGACATACAAGCCTCTACCAGTCTCAATTGCTATAGTTCATTGCATATTGTTGCCTCTGCAGTCTCACATCTTGGTGACATTTGGGTGATCATTGATTTCGATCACCTCAAAGCCCTCGTTGTCGTTTCCATCTCTGGAGTGGTGATGATGCCCCTTGATGTTGTGGAAACAGTAGGCACAGTGTGCGGTTGCTACAGGCACCACTTTGGAAAAGTTGGAGAAGTCTACTCTGTACTTGCCCTCCTTGCTTCTGGAGATGATGGGCAAGAAGTTGTATCCCCACATGATCTCCTGAGGAATAAAGGAGGTCCGCACTTGGCAGGAGGAGCTGGTGGACTCTGCTGTGCCGTCCAGGAAGACAACCAGCTCGAACTCTTGCTTGTGGAGCGTGTCCACCGCTATCTCGAAAAAGGGGCTGCTCTTGTTGATTACATGATAGAGTGTGAGCGGACATACGAAGAAGAGGTTCTCCTTCCCGGCGTCCACCAAAAAGTCAATGTTCACCTGGTCCATGATGATCGTCTCCCCGTCCGACGTGTTGGTCATTCTCAGAAGTTTCCCGTATATCTGGCTTCCTATCATCAGCGTCTTACGCAGGTTGGCCACTCTGATGGACAGGCACAGCGAGCCATTTTTGGGACTGATGACCGCCATGTCACTAAATGTGATGGTCTTTGCCCTCTTCTTAGGCAAAGAGATTTTGGACAGGATGATTCCACACATGAAACAGTTGATAATGGCTCCGATGAGGGACTGAATGACGAGAAGGGCCACGGCGCCTGGACAGAAGGGGGTCAGTGCCCGTCCACCGTACCCAATGGTTGTCTGGGTTTCTAGGGAGTAGAGAAACGCTGTGGTGAGTCCTATAACATTGTCTATGCAAGGAGTGTGGTCTGGTTTTGGATTTTGCCACGTCAGGTCACCGTTACTGCGGGCAATCCAGTACCACAGCAGACCAAAAATGAACCAGCTGAGAGTGAACGAGGTGATGAAGAAGAAGAGGACAAAACGCCACCGGGTCTCCACAAAGGTGGTCCAGAAGTCAGCCAGGAAGGCGAAGTGGTTGCTGTACTTGACATTTCCATATTCAATGTTGCAGCGACCATCTTTGGTCACCAGTCTGGTCCTGCGAATTTTTCGCTCAGCCAGACAGTCCTGGATACGTTTGTTCAAGGATCCAAACATTTTCTACAAGCCCACAGCCTAAAAGATAATAAGATAAAAAAGATAAACGAAAAAATGTAGTTCCAACAACACTATGGAGGTAAAAGAAAATTACAGCATAAATTGCAAATAATAAATGTACTTGATAAAGCCCCGACTTTGTATCGTAGTCCATATATATCATTTCACCAGTCAAGCACTCACAGGCCTTCACAGTTAATGTGTCAGTCATCCTTCAGTGATATAGTTCATTACAATCAAAGCTGTCTGTCAGAGGGAAAGAAGGAAAGAAGGAAAGGGGGCTCGTGCATATTATACACACACACACACACACACATATATATATAAATATATATATATATATGAATACACAGCAATATTTAGCACCTATAGAAAGCAGGAAATGATTCTGTAACTAGCATGGCAATCTAAACGACATTTTTTTTCTTCTTCGACGTTTTTCCTCTTACTACTCTTCCCATGGTGACATGGCTGAGTCTCACTGCACTTATGCACGATCTCATTTGTACAAAGCTGCTTGGTCCCACTGCAGTTTTGATCCTCAGTGAAATGCCACGAGTGGATGCAAGACTGCAGTAAAGTTATGACGAGAAAATCTTCCGCTGAAGCAAGACATATAGTAGCTGCAAATAAATGAAAAAATTGGGGAATTTTAGTCCTGTGGAAGTGTCTCCAAACAGGCATCATCTTTGTTCGCAGGATTTCAGCGCAGCAAAAATAAATGTGGCATTAAAATAATTTGGGCAACCCCTGCCAAGGGCCAGCTGCTCATAGACATAACAATCTTTGACTTTATTCAAGCTCTGAGTTCTCGTAAGTCTGGCACTTGATGGATAGTTAACTGGCTGTATTGGCTGTGCGGAGGTTTCCAAATAGGTATGGTCTCTGTTCCTGCCAAGTCATGCAAACTGCCCATTTAGATCACGGCGTGCTCGTTAGTGAGTGTTAAACAGTACAAAACGATCAGTGCACCAAGTTTATATTTTGTTTTCAGCCCTCAAAGCTAAAATCCAGCTATTTTGCCAAAAGAAATCTGATCATCCCATTTCTGGAGCTCGCCTGCAAATTTTAATCCTCTTGGAAGTAAACCTTCTCCTTGCAAACCTCATCATTATGTCAGCATGTTTTCATATCGTAACAAGTTAAGTAAGAAAATAATTTCAGGTATTTGAGTCCTGTAATTGTACGTCTGACAGCAATGTGATCTAAATTATAGTTTAGCATCTGAAAACAAGTCGTTTTACAAATGGAAATGACTAGTGTGAAGATTTGTTGAAGAGACACAACTTTAAATCTGAGAGCTGCCTCACTCTTTTGGCTCCCTGTCAAAGCATGAACTAAAATGTAATAAATCAAGTAAAGAAGAACACTGTTAGGATCATGTATTATTCAGTAGTTTCCTTTAGATGGATGCTCCAATATAATCACAAGGGGCTTTTTGAATGTGCCTCAAAGTTAAACGGTGTTTGGGGTTTAAAGGCTTTAAGACTGTTCGAACTTTTTCTGGTTTTAGATTTACATTTGGGGATGAACTGTCTTCTTGCAGGCAGCACGGTGGCATTGTGGTTAGCGCTGTTGCCCCAAAACAAGTGGCTCGTGGGTTCAATTCCCAGGCTGGGGACCTTTCTGTGCGGAGTTTGCATGTTCTCCCTGACTGGCGACCTGTCCAGGGTGACCCCGCCCTCGCCAAAAATGAGCTGGGATTGGCTCCAGCACCCCCCGTGACCTGGAAACAGGTAAGCTGTAGAAAATGAATGTGATTTTATTTTCTTTTTTTAATCAATTCTATACATATGTATATATAGGAAACAACTAAAATTTGTGGTTAAATGTTGCATTAATTGCTGTCATGATTCATATTACTGTAATTAAATATATCTGCTTCTTTGTATTTTCATCATTATATCCTGCAGCTATTTTGGGCTTATTCTGTATGATCTATAGAAAGTTTCATTCTTGGCTTTATTAAAGTGCAGAGTGGCTATTACACACTTCCAGCTGTAGCGCAGGGATTTAGCATTACTTTTGAGTTAAAAGGGAGATTATTGGAATAAGTCTGTAATGAGCTCTTTATTTGTGGCGAATGCTTTCTTTAGTTAATGAGGTGCAAGCCAGAGAAGAAATAGTACCAATTAACTTATTTTCAGCCCTTTTTTGTTTCTTTATTTTTCTTTAAACAATCACAGTGACAATCCTATTTCCAATCAAACCAAGTGTATCATAGTCTTTCGCCCTAAAAGATAATTCCCACAATACATTTGCAATTCTGCAAGGAAAAAAAAGTGAAGTGAAATCCCAACTGTTTAAACTCACCCCTGTGATATGAAGTCAAAGTTGCTGGCTGCACATGCAGAGGGTGATGAGTGGAAAGCTCCTGTTGGTCCGTCTCTGCTCACGTCCGTGGTCTTTCTTACGCACAAAAAGAGTTTAGGTGTGTCCTCCTGTTGTATATGCTAACCAATACCTGTGTGCATTTATACTGTCCTGCCTCATGTGCTGGAATCACCCAGGTGAAGTTTACGCCCACAAAGGCATCAAGCACCCCGCCGCCCTCGCACACGCACGCATGCACACAAACACACACGCCCTTCCCCCGGCTCTAATGCTGTTTACTCCACAGATGCCTGCCTGGCACCAAGAGCCATGCTGACCTCTATCACTCCCAGACCAAGGTAGGCTGGGACTGTTTGTGTGTTTTAACCACTTGTTTCAAGTTTATTACATCTGAACTGAAACTTCATCACAGTTCAATAATTCCGGGAAAATTTGGCGAATGACAGCAATAACTAATACAAAACCTATATGTACTGTAATTCTATACGGTTCCAAGTTGTTGTGTTTCAATGACAAACTGTCTGGACAACATTATTTACTGTGGACACACAGTGACACACACTATTTCATTGCCTTTGTTTTGCAGAAGTTCAATTTTTCAGTTTGTGTCAGAATTTGCTGAGGGGGGTGGGTAGTATTAATGTGCTTTATAATAATGTTGTTCTGAGAATGTGCTCATTATGAATAAAAAGAGTTTACCTTGCATATTCCTCCGCTTCTTTGAAAATTGTCAC
The DNA here is from genome assembly GCA_034769265.1 of Remorina albescens. Lineage (NCBI taxonomy): Eukaryota > Metazoa > Chordata > Actinopteri > Carangiformes > Echeneidae > Remorina > Remorina albescens. The sequence goes on along the minus strand of CM068497.1, from coordinate 5,877,911 downwards.
CATAAAAAAAAAAAAAAGTTCAGCAAATGTCAGACAGTGTTGTTGCTGTAAATCAAACATCAGCACAGCGCAGCCGTCTCGCTCTCAGCGACACCCACTGTCCCCTCTCCTGAGCAACTCCAGAGCTGCGTTGAGATGAAATGTGGGGACCAAAGGACATAAATAGATAATAGTGGGGGAGACAACAGAGCTCACTGAGATTAGAAAGCAGAAGCACCGGATCCAAATAGAAAGCTCTCCGGGGTCGACCAGGAGCTGAACTCACTTCATGAGCTGAAGATGTTCAGAGCGTGCTCAGGGAGAAAAGTTGTGAATTGCAATGGGAGTCATTTTTCAGCTCTATTCTTCTTGGCAAAAGTGCTACAAAGGACTGTAGTATTAGTTTGCATGCTGCAGAGTATGTACTCTTTTTAAAGATACAATGCATGCAATGCTGTTGACAAGAAATAAGATTAGTTTCTAAATACCTGTTCTTGTAAAGAAAGATGATGAGCTCTGCATTTAAGGTTTTTTTTTATTATTATTCAGGAAGAGATTTGCCCATTGTTTAAATCAGCCACCACCACCCCTCCTTTTATATCAAACAAAAGGCTGGTGAATAGACACTAGAGCACATACCTGCACTGATTGCTGGGCTGGTTTGGCAACTTCAAGAGATGTGGAGGCCCCGCTGGATTGATGATGCAATCCGGGAAAGTTACTGTCACTGAATAATAACAAGAAAAACAACAGCAGATGAGTCCCCCAATGGGGGGATGCTGGTTCTATATCTGAGAAGAAACACGGTTATTAACTGATCATCAAGAACCATTCAGAGATTTCTTTCATCAGATAGAATGAAATCCTGTGATCTTCTTGACTGCAATGATAAGCAATTCATAATGAACGACACAAAATGTGTAAAAAAAACAAAACAAAACATGGATGCAGTTTTGGTTTGTGGATGTGACATGCATGCAATAAATCATTTTTCTTGAAAGTCTTTTAAACATTTTAAATATTGATTGAAATTTCATGAGGTTGTTTGAATGTAATAAATCTAAATTTTTATGAAATAGCACAGTAACAGAATAACTGCACCAGTGTCTAAATGTAAAGTACAGATTACAGATTGATAGAATGGTGCATTAGAGAGGCCTTTTTCTATTCTCTGCTCTAACCACCGGCGACACACTGTGGTAAACAGATGCTCGTGTTTACCTTTGTACTTATGATAAGCTGATTAGTACATAAACATTACATTGTCACTGTAAACCCTGATGAATGGAAATACATGTTTCTGCCCTTAAGTGCCTTTGATAACTAGATGTGTTGTGGTGATAGCAAACAATGGTAGTTTCTCTGCGCATCAATCTGACCACTCAAATGACTAATGTTGGTTTCTGTATCAGTTTCTGTCAATCAACCTCAGGGCCAGCAGGCTGGCAGCAGTCGGTGCTAAACTTCACTGCTTGTATAACGTGGTAAGTGTTGAAACAAAAGGGCAAAAGAGATCAAAATGGAAATGTGGAAATGTGCTGCTCACACTCTGACATCATTAAATCCTATGTTTGCATGCCTCAATCAAGAACGGCACTTCTAATGTGATTGCATTCCTACTTAGTGTTTAACAAATTATTTAGTTACCCAGGGTGAATAAAAAAAACTTCTAAAATAACCATGACTGCTGCCTATTTAGCCTCAGATTTAGATCTGCATGAGATTCATCACGTTTATATTCTAACAATTAGAAATTTATATTTTATATTTTAAATTTATATTTTATTGACTATATAAATTCGTTCATTGACTATTTATTCATTCATCTTCTACTGTTTCCGGGTTGCGGGGGGTGCTGGAGCCAATCCCAGCTCACATTGGGCAAGGGCGGGGTCACCCTGAACAGGTCACCAGTCCATCACAGGGCCAACATACAGAGACAGACAGAGACTAACAACCACTCACACTCACACTCAGACCTACGGACAATTTAAAGTCACCAATTAACCCAAACATGATGTCTTTGGATTGTGGGAAGAAACCAGAGTACCCGGAGGAAACCCACACAGGCACAGGGAGAACATGCAAACTCCACACAGAAAGGCCCCAGGCGAACGTTCAACCTTCTTGTTTTGGGGCAACAGCGCTAACTACTATGCCGCCGTGCTACCTTTATTTTATTCATACATAGGAAAACTTGTAGATAGTAAAATCCAGTGTTTCGCCCTTTTAGATGGCAACACAAGCTAGGTGTGAACAGCACTGACTTATCACCATCTCATAAGCCCATGCAGGACACGTGTTAACAGGTAATCATTTGCACATCCAGCAGACACAGAGCAAAATTAGCATTCAATTGAAGTTGTGTTTTGGTCACCTGGCAAAATTAGATCTCATATTCAGACTCTTTTAATAAAGTGAGAAACATCTGGCTTTGCTAAATGTGCCACTTTCATTCCACCTTTTATGTGTTGGCTGTTTGGTGCGGAGCAGGTAAAGGTACAGTGAGTTTTTTTACAGCCGTCTCAGGCCAGAAAACCAACAGGCTAAACGATGCTATAAAGTTCAATGGAGCAGAAAGGAAGTGCAGCGTTGGCTGATTTTCTTTGAGGGTTCATTATTATCGGGGGGCACATTTGACACAATCATTTGCTCCACTGTTGATATACAAATCATTGCTGCTAAAAGTTGTTTAATAACCTGAAAAACAAACCTATAATCAAAGTCATGGGGGTCACTTACCAATAAAAAGATTTAAAAGGAATTTTCTGCTGGTCTGTGGGAGAGAGAGGGTTTAAAGTAATGTGCCAACAGCTATAAGCAACAGTGATTCTGAAGAACATTTTAAGTTTTTCCTGATGGCAACACTAAAAACTCAAATCAACATTTATTGAGCTTTGGAAGAGTTTACTCTCACTTTTGCTTGCGTTACTGGCAAATTGATGATTTGAAATGACAGCACTTCTCGGGCAGTGAAATCAAGACCAGAGATCTCTTTTTAAGTCTGTTGACTCCTGACTGAGGTCTTGAGGCTGAGGAGGCTTTGAAGCTGTTAAACAGTCAACAAGTTGTCATGGCCTTTTAAGGTTCATGCATCGCTTCACATTAAGGCCCTTTGTGGTTCCTTTTACTTGACCTGCAGTTGTGCCTCCAATCTGTGAGAGCTTGATGGTGACGGGCGCCACACTTTTAAGATTTCAGTTTAGTTTTTAGTTTTTTTTCTCTCAATTTTAAGGTTCCAAGTTAACAAATACTCATTCATACTTTGCTTTTTTTCATGCATGCCTTTTGGCTTTTTTACAACGGATAAAAATCTATTGCAGTCAGAATCAGTTATGAAATGTAGCATAAAGTATTGAGCGAAAACTTTTTAAATAAATCTGGCGTGAATTAAAACTATGCCTGTTTTTTTAATTCAGACGTGCTTTGGAAATATTCACATACTCAGAGGATTCTCCACGTGGCTTCATATATTATGATCTGCTTGAATATGAATCAGTTGAATGTGCGTATACTTATAGATTGTGCAAGTGTCTGATTGTGGGAATGGAGCTGTTTGCGGATGGCAGCCATTTTGCTGGGTCATCATGTCAGCGAGCATTCATATTCCATATCCATCTTTCTCAGAGTAAAAATGGCAAAGTGCTAAATGCCAAGCATTGTAATCCCATGCTGTGCAATGTGCCTGTAAAGCATTTAACGCTTGTGATAACACAAACATAAACCGCAAAACCTTTTTTCATGTAGACATCTCTACTTTTCCCAATGCTCTGGCCCAAATGACAGCACACTTTTGCAGAGGACCATCTGGTCTTCAAAATGCAGACATGCAGGTATGCACAGAACGAAAGCTGTTGTGATTATAAAGCCCTCAGGATCTATCCATTCAGTATTGATGCCTTTGGGTACAATGTGCATATCAATAGGAGTCTGTAAACAAGGAACTTTACTGTTAAGGCCGAAAGAGGTCAAAGATGACAGGCCCGGCCACTGGGGTTTCTGGGAATTTTCCACTGAAGGATTAGACTTGTACACTAGCTTTCAGGTTTCACTAAAAAGTATCATACCCTACCTCATCTTTTTCTTACCACAGAAAAAGTCTAAGGCGGATCATATCTTCTTCATGAGATTTAGTGCAGTACTATATTCTGGCTGTGTAATGCACTCTGCTGTGTGGCATTATTCTATATGCAACTAATTGTCCCACTCCTGTCAAATACCCAACAAAGCAAAGCTTCTCACTTCTCCCACCCCATTTCTATTCTATGGCACAATCAGTGCAGTTAAAATTTGTGCAATGTAAAGCGATACCCAGTTACAAAAACACTGACCTATTGTTCCATTTGAGGGAAAAATACCTTTCCTCACTTGTGTATACAGCTAGACAGCTGCTATATCTAGTTTCATGTATTTTCACATTTCCTTTACCATTCCTTTAAGACTACTTCTTTCTTTTGTATTTCAAGAAGTGATATCTTCTGAATGAAAAAAAAAAGAAATGAGCTTTTGGTTACAGAGATAATCTCTGCTTTGCAGTGGTTACAATGACAGCCTAACAGCACTATGCTGCATATTGAAGTTAGCATATGAAATTTTTCACAAGAATGTAGTAGAGCTGAAAGGCAGCAGAGATTTTGGCAGTCCTACTTCCTGCAAGGATGTTCGAGATGTACAAGACTTTGCTGCTCAGTAAGAACTCAACATGACAGCAGGTCCAGGAAGACCATACTTTTTATTACTTAGCCATAACAGGAGAACAATGCTCCAAAGCACAGATGACAAAGCTCTGTGACTTTAATGGGAATGGGTTGGTGGAAAGTTAATAGAAAATTTCAAGTGTTATTGTCTTAAAAGTATTTATATATTGTTTAGGTGTTGTTGTTTTTTTCATAAAAAGGATTTAAATTAATTAAAATATCCATGTCTGTCTGAAGGCATTTAGGAGGTTCCTTCCTTCCTTTTACTCTTGTCACACTGAAAAATGCACTTTACTCAGGTAATATCACTGATGTTAGTCTCCACTTTGCTGAGCAGGTCACATCAACCCAGCTGGATACACGCAATTTCCCACATGACGTGGGAGAAAGATGCAAACAATTTTGCTGCTGATAACAAAGACAAATGAGTCACTGAAAAAACATCTCATTGCCAAGTGAGAGATTTGAGGGGTCCTTGGTGATTATACCAAGGACACTCATCATATGTGAAAGGCCAGCGAGGCTGTTAAAAGTATAGGGAACCCCCAAGGGTTTTAGAGACTGATGATGGTGATGGTGGGAAGAAGAGAAGCTGGAGATCTGGATGTGATGAGGTGTGGAGCGGAGGTGAAGAACTGGACATAAAAGGGCTGCAGGACGGTCAAATACGTACTACAGCTGAGAGCAGAAGAGACTTTCAAATTTGAAAGCGCAAATGCTAAATAAATTTGTGAACGAAGGAAGACTAAAGATCTCTTCAGCTTCCAGATTGAACTTACATTTAGTTTAGTTTTTCAGAGTCCTGGGTGTTTTTTGATTTCATGGATGTTTATATTAGCGACTGACTGAGAGATGCAGCTTCAGCCTGTTTCACACTGTTAGTCACATATTATTTCTACCAATTATCCCTAAGAATCGGCAATTAGACTGCTAAAATGTCCAAAATGTCATTTTTTAGGAGCGAAGATTAAAGTAAATCCTCTTGAGACATTTCCAAACACAGAGCGGCAGTCGCTGCTATACCTCTTTTGTCCACGTAGTGTCACTGTGTTGGGACTGTGCAGTGAAGCTCCAGTCAGGAACGCTCAAATTCTGCTCAGGCATTAAACAGCAGCAGATAATTTGAGGTTCATTATATGATAATTTCTATAAATCATAATCGTTTTGCAGTGATTACAGTAGGAGAGAAAAAAAACAACTTTTTGAAGAGAAGCTGATGAATATGTAACACATGAAGACATTTGCATTTATGAGGAATTTTTCATCAATTGTGTAATTGTGGTGACTCACTCTTGACAATTAAGTTGCAAATGAAAACAATCTTCCGATGAAGCAATAAAACATGAAATGCATAACAACAGTTATTCTCAGTATGAAGAAGAGGGCACAAATCTGAATGCTACTTTTCAGAAAGTGTGTACTGGTCACTTTTGTGAGCTCTGTATACGTCTGCTTTATTTTAGGACTTCCTCTTTGAAGCTTCCTGTGAACAAGATAAAAACATGCTACTGTCTCCCTGAATTATGTATTCATATGTAACAAGCACAGCACTGCACCATACTTCTTCACACTCATATAATTCATAATTTAAACACTAATAGATGTGCTCATTCCCTAAAGTTAGGCTTCGCCTTAAATTATAGTGCATCCCTATAAACATAAAGAATATATTATGGGTGCTGAGATGACCCAGTAGCATGTTCATTTTCTCTATAATGATCTGTTGGACCAGTGTATTGGCACGGACAAATTTGTTTCAGTTAAAGCTATTCCACATTGCTCAGATAGATTGCTCAATAATTTACACATTTTCAAATGCAAACATACCTTGCCTCCTTATGCATTCACCAGTTCTGAGTGAAATTAAATTCAGGCCTCCAGCTCTACTTTTTGTTCAACATCAGATGTAAAACAGGCATTTGGTTGAACGATTAAATATTTTATATATTTCCATCCAGTGGCACAGCATCCATGACAACTTCAAAATTTTTGCTAAACAAATCAGTACTTAAGACAGAAAGTGTGAAACATTTGTGCAATTTTGTTTCGGTGTCTCAACACATGCATGCCAACTTTCTCCATCATGCCCCGTGCAGTCATATTGTATGTTTATTGTGCTTGTCCCCCTTGATTTTCATTTGAGCTCCTTTTTGTCCCGCTCCACGGGTAACAATGCAGTGCATCATAGCACCACAAGCTCTGACAAGAGGATCAATCAGAGCTAATGAATGCTGGGAGAAGGTGAGAGAAGGCAAAGAGGGCTGGAGCCAAAAGGAAGAGTGAATGAGAGAGTGGGGGTGGGGGTGGGAGCAGGGCTATAGGGGTTAGTGGAGGAAGAAGAATACTAGAGCCGAGGGAGCAGAGAGAGGATTAAGAAAAATGACACTTCCTCCTCGCTTTCTCACCCCATGCAAGAATGAACTAATTCCTCTTCCCTTGGTTATGACCACTGAAACAACCATTTCTTCACCTGATGGCCTCGGCCTGACGCGCTATCAACTGTGGGCTGCCACGAACAAGTCAGAGCTGCTTGGTTTGGACTGCAGCATTTTGCACCAGAGCCCAGAATGAACCCCAATACTGCCGTCCTATCTGATGTGTACAAGCAGAATGGACAAATCAATTATTTATGTTGTGGTTTTCCTTTTCTACAATCAACTCAGTTTGTGTGGGTTTACGCCAGAGTTCGCACGCTGCCCGTAATGCATGCTTATTTTTCAGTCTGCACGAAGAATACCGAGAATAGCACACATACCTACAAAGAGCATGGGTGATAGAGCTTGGTTTATTTCATATGGAAATGCCTGCATTGATGAATATTAAATCAGACTCAGAACATGCATAACACTTCACAGTATTTGTATTAGATGTCCTTATCCCACAGTTCACTTTGGCAGGATAAACCAGTTTGATACCTCTAATGAATCATCTATTAAAGGACCTGTTGGGTTGTGTTACCCACAAGCCTTTATTTTTATGCAAATGGCTCTACACTATACACAAGTTTTCTCCGAGCACTTGTAATAATGAATGTGCCAAGAAGCTTTATTAATGTGTGATTAATGTGACCCGGTACAACCGACTGAATGGATTTTTCCACAGGATGAACGACGAAGGCATTAGGATGGAGGGAACCTAGCTTGGATCGATAAAGGTGTAACCTCAGTAGGGGAAATAATTACACATGCCCGGGATCAAAAGCACTGGGGGCCGTGAGTAGCTGATCTGCAGGCGGGTTCGATGTAGCGCTGCCGCCCAAGGATTTGAATTTTTACAGTAAGCATCACCACAGCACTTCATGATCACCACTGAGATTAGCACTTCTACCTTGGGGGGCGAGCACGGCCCATAGGTCATATGCTTCAAGGAAAATCCTCATTACTGCAGCCCGACTCCTTGATATTCTCTAATCCACTGTTATTGGCTCCTCGGCTGCAGGGAGCTAGGAGAAGAGGTATCTCCCAGTCATCTTGTTGCACCCCTGCGACTCAGCAGGGTTGTTACACGCAGGAACAAAGAGGGGGTTGCAGTCATCAATCTCCTCTCAGAACGCAATGCAGGAAGTATATGAAAAGCCTTTCTGGTGATAGCTTCCTCTGTCCCCACCCCCCTTGTCTTGTCATCATCATCTCCCTATCTTCCTCTCTTTCTTTGCTCTCACCCCCATTGCTCCTCCTCCATTATGTCAAGTCTGCATTCAATTTTACTCATGCCTAATAACGTCTCAGTGTCAAGTATCCATCGGTCTGGCCCTTTCTATCTCATGTGCACACACTTGGCCATCATACATCACACACTTCTCCAGGGCGGTTTCTGTGCAGAATTAAAAAATATGGGGAATAAATGATACCATTCTCCATCCTTCTGCTAAGCCATGTGAATCTCTTCTACATCTGAACCTAGCTTCATGAGCACGCTGCCCATTAGCGTGGTTAATGCGATGGTAATGTGGCCATGCTGAGGTCAGTCCACTTTCAGTTCAGATCATTCAAGACGCATCATTTACTGTCTGTTAAGAGCCGCGGTACGTTGAAGTGTTTAATGAAAGTGACACCCAATCTGACTTCTGGGGACAAATTCTTGTGCATAAAAATATGGATTTCTCCACTTTTATATCTGGCTAACTGCTCTTGCTTGTACTTGTACCCATTTTCACTCTTTTCTCCAGCAACTTTGTTGCTTACTTCATCTTTCTGTCCTGTCTTTTGTCTTTCTCTGTGTCTATATCAAATACTCTTGTCTGCTTCTACTTTAAATCTCTTTCAAATCCTCTGGGCTTTTTTCAACAGCAATTTTAGAGCAGTTGATTATACCTCTTCACAATTGCTCTTTCCCTGTCAGTGTCCCCATCTCACACACACACACACACACACACAAATCTCTCGTCCTACCTCTCCTTGTACCGCTGTACTTGACTTTTCTTATCATATTTCACTCTGCCTTTGCAGCAGTGGAGCGGGAACCATGTGGTAGATGTAGACACACACACGCACAGTGATGCTGATGCTCTGCACAAAAAGGCATAAACACACACACACACGCACAGAGACAGAGACACACACACGCATGTGTCTAAAAAACAACAAATCCTGAGAGACGAGCGGTAGACTCTCTGCGTGAAGTGAGAAGAGAGGAACATTCAAGAGAGAGCACAAGCATATTTACATCCTTTATCTCTCCTCTGTCACCCACTCATTCTCTCTCTCTATCCCTCTCTCCCTTACACACACACATGCACAGGCAGACCCCCTCTCACATAGGAGTAGATAGAGAGCGGCGAAGAGCAGAAGGAGCTGGGTGGCAGGAGAGAGGCAGGAGGGTTGTTGTAGACTGAACAAAGCCAGGAAAGGAGTGCGCAGTCCCGGCGAGAAGAGCAGCTGTGAAATGCCTCGAAGGGAGCCTGCCAGCTACTCCTGCAGAGACCTGAAGGTAAGCTTTGTGTGCTACTGACAGAGAAAAAAAAAGAGGATGGCAAAAAGAGGAGCAGGGAGGTTGTAAAGCCGCTGATGCATGGTACAATTGTGGCTCCACGTCCAAGCTGCCTCCGCTCAATTTGTCTGTGGATGGCAATGCATGCTGTGACTGCATTATAGGTTTCATAGTGCAGCTACCAATCTGATCTGGAATGGGTTTGCCCAAAAAATAAAAAGTGTGCATTAGTTCAGGAGGGATCAGAAACTATGAGGGTCAGATTGCGAGAAATGGACACAGAGCAAGGGAAGATGTGAGACAATGCAAGACATTTCATGGGCAAGACCGCAGGCAAAAGTGTCAATGGGAAAAGTGGCTGGTTTATCTCCCAGCATCAGCCCGTATCTTTTATTGTCACATCTTCCTTCCTCCACCTCAAGTCACTGCAGGAATACACAGATTATCACCGTGCATCTCCTTGCCCTCATAGCGGGGGCTGGGTAACCAAAAAGCAAATGGATTTCTCCTCTGACGCAAGCACAGAAAAGCCTGTCAACACTCAGGCTGTGTGGCTACTCCTGTGCTCTGCTGTAGTTCTTTCAGTGCAATGCAGGAGTTTTACAAGCGCAGCAGCAGCAGCAAGAAGCAGGACTCAATGTGTGTAACAGCAAATGGGTGTGTTGTGCCGCTGACACACGCCACAGCGTGTTTCAGTTCTTACACGTTTCTATACATCCAATAAAAGCAGGACATGAAGCTGCGGATGTAGGGGTAGTGATAGCTGCTGGCTGTGTTTTCATGAATATTGTAGACTACAGCAAAAGCATCGCGAGGATGTATCGATTCCCTGGAAACACTCTCTGGGCTGAGGATTAAGGGCTGCAGGCTTTAATGTCTTTTGTACACCCCTTTTATCTCTCTATCTATAGCTCCAGTTCAGTGCACTCCGCAGGACACAATATCTGGAGAGTTGTTTCTCTAAAACTTTGATGACAATGCAGTGAGCTCAGCAGCCGCGTTAATTGAGCACAGCGCGCGTCCTTCGTGGCATTATCACCATCGGACAATGTCCAAAAAAAAAAAAGTCTAAGCGGTGTGCAAACTCAATGTTACAATTTCTAAGATCTATTTTCAAGTGCACTGGAGAAAGAACTAAGTGACGGCCATCTCTGCCGTCATCATAAACTAAATATTTTTTCACAGCACAGTCTCTACTCAAACCCATTTGCAATGAAATGAATGGGAAAGCCTAGTCTGGTGGATCTCTCTATGCTGTATTTGGAAGTAAACCTATTTGCCACACTTCAGGCTACTTTTATCACTGTAATCTACCATGACCCTTTTCACAGCTTGCTAAACTCTGATTGGCTGTTTAGGGAGCGAACGGGGGGGAGGGCGGGGTTCGAAGAGCTACGACATAATGGCTTTTGATAGATGGCCTTTTGACCTTATTCTCTGTGGTATCACTGTAGCTGCAGGTCAGTGCCGTCTACATCACTCCCCTCCTGCACGGTTATTATCAATGCCCTGATCTCCCCAAACAAGAGCACAAAAAAGAGCAAAGGGGGGATGTAATGCTCAGCAGGATCTGCGGAGAGTCTCAAAAGAGAAGACACTGTGAATAATTAATTGGGTCTGTTTATTTAGTCAAGACTGTGTGTCTCTAGGGGGATGTGGGGAAAGCTCTGCTCTTCAAGCAGATCTACATTATCTAATACCACAGCGGCACATTTGTGTCAAGAGCTTAGGCAGGCGTGAAGATTTTATTTATTTAATTCTTTTTGTATTTAGTGTCCAGGAAATGTGATGAGCACATCCAAATGCAAATACAGCTTTTTTTTTTCTCTTTTCTTTTTTTTTTTTTTGACTGTTGACAGACCTACACACATATACAACGTTCATGCAGCACTGCTGAATTAGTTGTCATCTATTTATTTGCCTTGAGCCCTAGTTTGTACACTTTGTTTTTTGAAAAAAAAAAAACAAAAAAAAAACTTTGTGTTATAGTTTCTTAAGTGATAACTGTACATTTTACGAGCTGCGCATGAATAGAATCCAATCTCTTGGCATTTCTATGAAATTGATAACCAGCATGATGTTTCCTCTACAATCTTGTCACCACCCCCCCCAAATAAAATCCCTCTATTTATGTCCTCATACACTCTTTAACAAATGAAAATTCAGGCCTCCATATATACTGTGTTGTAAAGTATCATCTAGATTGCCTGTGTACCAGATTTACGGGACACCTCAATCACTGATTCAGCAACAACCTCCCAAATGTGTGTAGTTCTGCTCCTGTTGTGGGACACATAGTCGATATAGTCCTCAGTCTAATACAACTAACCTTCACATTCTGTTTTGTGGGGAGTTGGTTGTTTCAGGGATCACTTCCTCTCTTTGCTGCTTGGCCACCTCACCTACACCAACATACATGGACATGAAATTGTGATAACACATGTGCACACATCCCTCTCCTGAGTCTCCTGTCATGGAAAATAGATAATGACAGAAAATACAGCTCCCCTACTCTTGGGGGAATATGTGAAACCGTCTTTGATTTCTACACAATTTTCGGCAATTAAGTAAAAGCTGCTGCTTGCGTCAGGTCACCTTACCCTCAGCATCTGTCTGTATGCTCATCTGCAGCAATCCTTTTACTGTTCAGGTGGCAGTTTGGAGGGAATATCATTTATGTGGCAATGCTTTGTGGTTACCAGTGACACTTCCCAGTGTAGTATCTTCCAGGTGACATTTCAACAGCAATAGATATGCATTCCATGTTCTATCCCATGTCCAGGTTAAATGGCTCTCAGGAATCTTCATAATGGCTCAGGCTCTTATCTGTCAGCAGCAGGTTATGTTGAATGAAATGGATGTTTTATAGTGTCACCTGCTTCAGGCTTAGCCAGTAGGGCTGAACCAGCCTTTATCTGTTGGTATGATAGAGGAGGATCCGTCACTCTATTCAGGACTACGTTAGTTCCACATAGCAGATGACAGCAGAGATGGCATAGCACTGTCTGATGTCTGGCTGATAAACATTCAGGTAAGTCCAGTTAAACTAAATCACATGCCAGTTCATCTTTAGAGTGTAGCAGGAATCCTGCATTGATATAATGCACGTTCTTGTAAATGATAGGGTGGATATGGATATGAATATGGTTTGATTTTTTTATGTTATTCACTAAATTGTCTCTACAACAAATGGCCATTAATTACTTTTGCAGACATAGTGACAGCTCCACTAATTCCACAGTCATTTATATGATGGAAGGACAATTTAGTTTCCATTATAATCTAAACAGAGATCATTCAACACGTACATGCACACAGATATTTTTAAAAATGTTACTGTATCTGTTAATCAAGATGTCGAGGAGTAAATGTGTTCAAGTCTTTTTTTTTTTTTTTGCTATATAAACATCACAATCCATCACCCAGGGGAAGCACATCACTGTACATTTGCAGCTCATTAACATCGATGGAATACGGAAATACTTAACAGTTAATAAGGCCTGAGCAGCTTTTTGCCACATTGTTTTGTTTTATTCATTCAATTACTCATTTATGTTGTTTTTTTTATGTAATTTTGTAAAGAATAAGTTGTTGCTAAGCAATTTTCTCCCAACTTGCCTCACATGTACGCAGCTAAGCCTCATTCACACCTTGCCGTCAGCTGTCAGCAGTCGAGGTTTAAGCTCATCACTAAAGGACACCCTGCCAGAAACTGTGAAGAGCCAGGGGGCCGTTACTGTGCCAGACAAGCCGGTCTGAGGATTTTTAACATACAACTGTCAGGTTATAATGTCATTTTATTCAGACTCAGTATGTGCTGACTATAGAGAAGGAGGCTCCTCAAAGGGACAAGCACGGGGACACAGCGAAGCATGTCAGGAATTCCAATCAAGGCCATTTGACCTTTGGCTCCTGCAGCATTCAGCATGTGCTGTTTGGCTCTACAGCTCAGCCCCACCCTACTGGTGGCCCCCCATCCTCCCACCCTCCCTCCTTCCATTCCTCCCAGTTCCCCCATCCTCTACCATGAGGTGAGACGGAAGATTAATGAACTACATGCAATATCATAGGATGGAGTTGGATGCAGAGGATTTTTATAAAGTGTTCTGGTTCATAACAACCAACAAATCGATATTGGCATTAGTGTCATTATGAAAACGCAGGATTATACTCCTCATACATCCCTCTCATTGCAGTTTTGCATTTTTGCTTAGCCATCACTTCTGCCTCTTGAACAGAGCAGGAGCATATAGGGACTGTGGGATCTAGAGCCGTAAATCACAGCAAGAGCCTGACAGAAACACCTGATAAGGGGAGGAAACAGGGTGTTGGGGAGCATGCCCACCCACTCAGTTGCTCATTTGAAACACCTTTTCTCCATCAATTGTCTCACGCTGCAGGTCAGCATGATAGAAGAGGGTGTTATTTGGCTGCAGCAGGTGTTGGGTTTTAATCCCAGACTACCCTGCTACTTCAAAAGCAAAGTGAAATGTTGGCTGTCACTACACACACATACAAAAAAAAAAAGAGTGAGGTTGATCTGAAAAAAACAAGCAACAACACAGAAGCTATAATTGGTTTATGCAAAATGTACTCTAACACCAAGATTGAATGTGGGACAGAAACGCAGAAAAGAAGTGTGTGTGTGAGAGAGAAAGAGAGAGAGAGAGAGAAGGGGAACTGCACATCATTAGAGAAATTGTTCATCAAGCGTGAGTCAAACGTCACGGTGCAGCAGTATCACTCCGGAGAAGGTCATCCATGAGAAGGACACAACTGGATACACTCAGCTCACTATCGGGCATAATGGGAAAATGGGAGGGAGCGATGGTATGAACTTTGTGTGTATGCGCGTGTGCATGAGAGTTTGTGTAGGAGTCTGCTGTGCCTGGAGCCAAACGAGCTGGGGCCCTTTTTAGTCATTTGACCCACCCGACCTCAAAGTGTCATAAGTGAGCAGAGATAGGGATGAAGCCATGTTATTTTATAAGCCAATCTTAGCCTAGGACACAATTATGACAGGTCCAGTAACCCTGAGCCTTTGTTTTCACTAAAGGGGCGGAGAGACGAAACAGTGACAAGAGAATCAAAGAAATAGAAAGTTCTAATGCTTCCAAGGCCAAAGAAGAGCAACAGCGGATAAGCTGGATGGACTCTGCCTGAGCAGATACCTGTCTGATGCAGCGTTCCTTCCTCTTTTTTTCCTCTATCTTTCTTTCCTTTCTGACATTTTTTTTTCTTTCCCACTCCAGCATTGTATTTGATGAACCAGCAGAAAAACCACAAGAACATGACCTTAAAATCTATGGATGAGCGGCCACTAATAGTCAAATTTGTATTGTAAACTAAGTAGCACTGCTGCGTTTGCAACATTTTCCTGTTATTCATAACGCTGCCGTGCGAAGGGTTACATCCTACAAGAAGACTCAAAACATAAGCACTGTGCTGTCAGGTGAGAGCCTGGAAGGGTTGCTCAGATGCATAGACGTTAGATATATATATTCCGAAAATAGTGATGATTTTTACTTTTTTTCTGAGAAGTAAACTATTTGGTGATACAGAGCTTGTTCACCACAGTCAGCATTCTCAGCACATCTACGCAAATTACGAACTGAAAAAGTTTTTCTCCATGGACTGGAGAGGCTAAATTGATTACTTTCATATTATGGGAAATTTAAAAAAAAAAAAAAAATCACAGAATAAATCCGTTTACAAACATGTTGATCAACCAAGAATTAGTGTAATTCAGGTAATTAACTTGTAGCAGGTTCTTTATTGGGGTTGTGATTAGCAATGATAAAAAAATTAAAATAAATAAATTTTAAGAAATCCTTCCTTGGCTCAGCTCCTGGCCAGCTATTACCTTTCAGAAGTGCACGTCGAGCTGACAGCACAAGTTTCTTAAAAACTTGTGCTACATTTCTGAAATTGTAGAAAATGAAATCATGGAGCGAATGCTCTTAAGTACAATACAGACCCAAAGGGAAAATTGGAGATCTGGCCACAGATTTGAAGTGAAAGAGACACATTTTGTTGCTGTTCTGTACAGATCATTGTTTACAGTGTGCAGCGTCAGCGAATAAGGAAAACATATGTACTGAAGAAATCCCTTAGGAAGTAAGCTCTGTGGATTTACTAGTACCTCTTGGCTTTAAAACACAACAGATGAGTGCTTTTGTTATCAGGACACACACACAATTCAGCCAAAGCATCCTGCCACTCTGCCGGTAAAACAGATAAATCCTTGTTACCCTCTTAAAGCGCAAAGATAAAACACCTCGGCTGGTATCTATGTTCAAACACCTCTCATTTGGGCTTTCGAGTTTGCTGCTGCAAACGGACAGCCTTACTGAAAATACACATAGATGTGGAGTTCATAAATCCCCTGGGAGTCATGTTTAATTCATAAAAGAACCTAAAATGAGTCAGAAAGCGAGACCTTGCAACCCCTCTAATGTATTCAGTGAGGTTTTCCAGAGGCTTTGTGTGTGTGTCCCGTACCTCCGCTGTCCGTCCATCTGTCTGTCTTTCCCCTGCTCAGATGCCTGTCACGTCACTCTGCCCTTTGCTTTGGAGCATCAATGTCAACACCACATTCCTGTGTGGATCCGATTTGTGACGTAGTCCTCTCACTTCTCGGCGCTTGCCTTTGCTTTCCCCTCTCCTCGCTTGTTGGCGATCAAATAGAGTAACATCTAAGACAGATGACAAAGAAATGTCAAATATTGTCGAAGACCTGAACCAATGGCAAAAGTGATTTAGCCTTGTTCTTTCTCTCGGTTTGGTTACAGAGTCTCGTGTAGCCCTTGTTCTTTTAGTAAATTAAAAGTAGTTGATTTTCAAACAACACCCAGGGGCTCTATAACTTAATTGCCTCTTGTGGAGCTCCAGAGGTGTTATAAGATTGCTGCTAAAATTAGAGCTTTATCAGGGGTCCAGCCCCACTCAAACGCACTCACACCCCCACTCCCCTCTATAACTATAGCGGTGTTTGCTATTAAATCCCCACATGGTTGAGCAAGCATTTAAAGTGTTCCTTTTCTGCTTCTGCTGTCACTTTGGACCTCCTCAAACAGATGTTTAAAAATACCTGTTTTGTCATACAACTTGAGAGCAGAGACATACTTTTTAAAATCACATCACACATATTGTGCTCTGTCAGCACATCACATAGTCGCTCCAGCTGGGCTAAAAACAGCCACAAAGATAAAATGTTCAGTCATTTCATTTTTTGATTCAACATAAAGTGAAAGACACCACTGGATTTTATGTGATGGTAGGTCAGATAGGACAATTCATTTCTCTGTCTCCCAACACATTATGTAGTATGTAGTGTTTTTCTAGCTGTGCATGCATGTGTTTGTCTGCATGTGGGCACATGTAGCTGTGAAGCAACTGGCAAGGCTGGCACTGTCGAGCCTGCTCTTTGGGAAAATGATGCAGTTAAGAGCACTGCAGCTGTGCCTGCTTCATTGAAACAGCAAATTAGCCAACAGTGGCCACTTGGTCATCTCCCATGTGATGTCGGCTAATCCCTTACTTTAGTCCTCCAGCTGTGGCAATGCAGAACCCTTATCAGTTTAAGTGTTTTTGTTCATTGTTTATTGGGGCCACAAATTTTATGTTTTATTTTTTTCCTCTCTCATGGTTAATCATAATGCAATACATTTTGTTTGCTTGTGGTTTCATTGAACTTGCATTCAACTGTCATTACTGTCTTTTTTTTTAATCACAAAACTGATTTGTTTAGTTAAATGTTAACACAATTCCTGGAAGTACTACCGTTGAGTGCCAAATGCAAATTGTCACATGATCGGTCCCGTGTGTGGATAGGTTTAGGCGGCAAAACACAAAAGCGTAAATCTCCCCGTGATTCCACATTGACCGCAAATGTTCACTGACTTTTAACTGGCACAGTCAACAATCACAAATAACCAAAGCCTTTGTTTGCAACAAACAGATGTTGAACTTCGGCAAGTGCTTGTACTGTTGAGAAATACGTTGTTAGTGGATATTTTGCTGGAGTAAAAAAATTTTAGAACTTGGTAAATGTGTGTGGGACTTGGGCGCAACAGTGGTTTGAGCTAACTGATCACATTGGTTGTGTTAACATGTTGATGTTTAACAGGAACAGTGTTCATCTTGTTATGTCTTAGTTTAACATAGCATAGCATTAGCAGAGTAATTAACGGTTGCCAATTAGCAAGTACAATTGATGCTGACAGGAAGGATGTGTGTTGTGAGGGTCAAAAGTAAAGTATTTAAAGTAACATTTTAACCTGATTATGGTACGGAATGAAGGGTCAGAGGATCAGTTTGCACAAATGTAATAATGTAATGCTAATAAAATATAAAAATGTAAGCCTCAATGAGGAGCAGTAGGCTGATCAGCAAATAACCAGTCAGATTCATTAAATTTCCCAGCAATCAATCGAGTACAAAAATTTCAAACCCTGCAGGTTGATTTATGTGGTAACACCACCATTAGTAGAGGGGTACAGTTAAACAGAACACATTTTCACTTCACTGAAAGCATTAAAGCTTGATAACATTTAGCAGTAGTTGATGGATAAAAGAAGCCTACATCCCCTGAATATGGGTAGTAGTTGGTATTAGTGAGAATTCAGTCATAATATGGGATGTGAAAGAAATGACATCCCTGCCTTTGACTGACCTCAGCTCTGTGGTAGTTCCAGATGCCATTCATCTTCAGATTATTTTGCTTTGCATATTAATACTTCATTTGCTGCTGATTTGCATGAATCATGGTGAATTTTGTCTTTAACCAACAATTTAATATGCCACAGTCATCTGCCACAGTTTAGTTTGGTATAATGAGATGACAAACACAATCATGTAAACAATATAAACAAAATATTTTAAAAAGCAATATACATTCAAACATCTTAGTCTGTGGGGGATCTATCCTTTTAATAATTCAAATTGCCTGGTGTCTGTGGGTTCTAATGACACCAGGTAACACATATCAGCATATTGATGAACTGAAACAATTTCAATGACAGATAGAAAAAATTGCCCCCGGGGGATTGCACTATGCATCAACCTAACATTATTAGTGTAGACATAATGTATGTACTTGTCAGACAAGATGTGCAACTTAGATAGCTGCAAGTTGAAAGGCTGAAAGGCCTAATGGATGAGACTTGTGTATTGTGTTGTGAGGGCACCGTAGCTTTGACCTTTACACTCTGTTGTATTGGTTGGCTTTGTTATTGATGATCGTTAAATTGAAGCTCATTCTGCAGCTGCAAATTCCAGGAAAAAAACCCTCAAATTTTTTTAACATGTATATTTTTAAGTGTAAATTAAATTCATTGATGTGCTTTCTTATTCGTTGTAGGTGTTCAGCTTCAGCTGAGAATGGCAGGAGACTCTCGAGTCCTCATGGACCACAACATGGAGATAGGAGTCACACCTGCACAGGTAAACTGCACAAACACTACCAGTCAAACACTGCACAGAATCTTATTTACTCTCCACAACTGGGGGGAAATGTGAAATAGGAGACACAGTTTATGAGACAGAGGCAGTGTGGTGGTCGGGGTTCATTGAGAAAGCAGAAGAAGGTGGAGAAGATACACAAAGATGGGGATGATTGGGGACAGGGCTTTCAAAAATGGTGGGAAAGTATTAAAGGATTGTTAAATAAACTGTGGGTATGATGCATACATAAATCAATGATTAAATTAGGGGTACAGATTATATATCAAGTCCAACAAAGTGGGACCAAATCTGTTCCTTCAGTTCTGATAGTTCAGTTTCCTTATCTGTGGACATAAGTTAAACAGTTGGTGGAGTCATACAGGTCATCTGTACTGATTCTCCAGCTGATTGAAACGTACTTTCAACTCAAGCACGAACGCAAAGACTCAATGAGAGAAAATATCCACCATTTACCACAACCACAGGAGGAGAGTTAATGAATTTTTTTATGGGCCATCACCCCCAGGGACTGTACTGACTATAAAGGCCAAAGATTGGGCAGAATCACTTGTGAAAGCTTAGTCTATCGCTCAATTAGCTCGAGCCCAAAGTGTGCTAATGAATTACCCCATTTTGGCCATCTTTTATTTAAAAGCAGTGTCGTACTGATTAGCAACACTTTTAAAAGCAGCTGTGTACATTAACACTTTAACACAGATGATTCCTATTGTCCACCAGGACCTTTTGCTTATTTTAACCATAAACGGGCCAGAAAATGTCCTGTCAGTAAGAACCTTCAAGTACATCGAAAGATTATATTAACAGTTAACAACGAAGGAGCAGGCTCACCGACTTCGGCAACAGCGCAAGTGGAATTACCGTAATGACCCTATATTGGCTCTGAAGCGCGACTTCTTAGCTTTAAGAAACAGCTGGAATTTCTCCAAGAGAGCAAATATTTGCAATCCTATGGTTGTGAAAATGTGTCACTGGCGGCACGCTCGGTTAATTAGGGTTGACTGATCTTGCTAGTGGACAGTTTGATGCTAAACAGCCATGGACTGACTGTGATGCCAATTTATATTTGACCCAATATCCCTGAGTACAGCTGGTAATAAGGGAGCCCACTGACATTTAGCGAGCGCATTGTCATCAAGCCACTAATTGCAATGAGGGTCAATAGGCATTGTCTTTCAATTCCTCTTTGTTGAAAGGTTCCTTAAAAGGGGATCACGTCAAATCAATATCTGTTCACTCGATACGTGCAGGCCTGACTGAATGTGCATGTACACAGGGACAGTGGTGAAAGCACCTGACATCTCAATGAAATTATCCCAAATAAATCTGTCAGACTTTATTATCCTTGCCTCACAATCAAAGGTGCTGCAAGGATATTGTAGTTGTATTGTGTCCTTCCCGGAGTTAACTCTGTGGGCGATCAGCAGTAAGATGGGAGCAGAGCAGCACTTGATGTAAGCACAATGGGAGGCAGCTTTCCTGGTGATGTAAGCATAAGTAGAGAGACATGGATCACAGGTGTCCGATTAGTACTGAGAGATTCATGTGGGGGGGGGGGCTATTTTCTTGCTTTAACAAAATGCATTTCAATTATCAGGTCAAATTGGAAAGTGTCAGGACTCTGCCAACGTCTCCTGCGTCCACTTGAAAGGTGCCGTACGAGCTTTGTCCCTCCGCGCATTTTTGTGTTCATCATGTATATATGCATGCGTTTGTCCAAGCAGGGGGGGTCAAACAAATGCACAAAATCTATGCAACCTTTGCAGGAAAACGATGCAAAGCTTAATGCTAAGTTAAACAGATAAAATACGAATCCCACATGGATTTGCATGAAAGCCAGTTTGTAAATATACGTGTAATCATGTGCCCAGTCATATGCCACTCTTTTTAAGGGAGCTATACTGGTTTTACTGGTGAAGGATGGAAGATCTGTTCCCATCCAGCCTTGCCAATGCAGAAAAGGGTGCAAGCAGAGTGCGCACAGGGGACAAGAAAGCAGCCAGGGCACAGCTGCGGAGCCAGATCGCTCCGCTGGAGATGGGCCAGCATAAACAAAGACCTTGGCGTCGTTGTGTTCTTGTTATGTCCTTCCTTTGCGTTTCTCCTTTCTCCTGTATATACATACACCTACAATGTCAGTGTGGAGCAGGACAGAGTGTTGACTTTGGAACAGCTCATAATTGTATTAGTCTTCCTGCCTGTAGCAGAGAACAGTGTGTTTTAGCAAAGGTTTATAGAAAATCCCACAAAGTAAGTTAACACCTACATCTTTCCAGTACAGACTCAATATGGCCAAAAAAAAAAAAAAAAATCTGTGGGATTGTAAAGCAAACCCTGCCACTGTTTTCTTCTATTCTTTATCTGCTCTCATCTTTCAAGTCTTTGTCCTTATTTTGCCTCTCTCCCTCTCAATCTTTCCTGTTCCACACAGGTAAAAAAGCTTCCTAAACACTTGCGAGAGGCTCAGATCTCAACAGAAAGAACCCACTTGATTTCAGACCCGGCGAAGAAGCCACGGCAGCGATACGTGCAGAAGGACGGCAAGTGCAACGTCCATCATGGAAATGTGCAAGAGACATACCGTTACCTCAGTGACTTGTTCACCACCTTGGTGGACCTACGATGGCGTCTTAGCCTTTTCATTTTCACTTTGGTATACGTTGTCAACTGGCTTTTCTTCGGCTTTCTATGGTGGCTGATAGCGCTCATCCGTGGAGATCTGGTGCACGCTGACGAGGAGGGCTGGACCCCATGTGTGGAGAACCTCAACAGTTTTGTCTCAGCCTTTCTCTTCTCCATTGAAACAGAGACCACCATCGGGTATGGTTATCGTGTGATCACTGAAAAATGCCCTGAAGGTATCATACTGCTTTTGCTGCAGGCCATTTTGGGTTCCATTGTTAACGCCATGATGGTGGGCTGCATGTTTGTCAAGATCTCACAGCCAAAGAACCGCGCTGAGACCCTCATGTTCTCACACAAAGCTGTTATATCGGTGCGAGACAACAAGATGTGCCTGATGTTTCGGGTGGGAGACCTGAGGAATTCTCACATTGTCGAGGCATCGATCCGAGCGAAGCTAATCCGCTCGCAGCAGACCAAGGAAGGGGAATTCATCCCGCTCAACCAGACTGACATCAACATTGGCTTTGACACGGGAGACGATCGGCTGTTCCTGGTGTCGCCGCTCATCATCTCTCACGAAATCAACGAGAAAAGCCCCTTCTGGGAGATGTCGCAAGCGCAAATGGAGAAGGAGGAGTTCGAGATCGTGGTTATCCTTGAGGGAATGGTGGAGGCCACAGGTATGGTACATAGGGAGTGGGGGGGGATTATGTGTAGGAATAAAGACAAGGAGAGTGAAAAAAGTGAAACGGAAGGACACATGGATGACAGAGAGAGTCAAAGATTAATGAACTGTTGAATACAGGAAGTGAGCGCAGTGAGCAGGATGGGATGTATGGATAAATGGATGGAGAGGCAGAAAAGGCTTACATGGAATGGTTGTGCTGCTTACAAGAAAGGAAGAGGAGCTGGAGTGAGTACCTGTAATTGCTGCAAATTGCAAAAGATAATAATGTAATGGATGGAAAGAAAAAGAGGCTGACATTTACAGATATCTGACTCACTAAGTGAGACATAAATAATATAAAAGCGTTTCAGTCAAACTATTAATGAAGATTTAGTGCTTTAATGATTTTTTAATAGCAGACAAATGTTTGTTGTGTTCTTCTTTTTATGTTGGAAATTGGAGGAAGGTGGGCAATTATCCTTCAACGACTTTTCTGTCTTCGTGAACAAATTATTTCTACACATTTGCAGTATTTGTTACTTTTAACTGAGGCAAAGGACTGAAAGGTGATCATGCCACAACCACCTTGCAAATGTTTCTCTGCACTCACTGCAGCCCGCATTTCCACTGTTGCTACTTCAAGGTTATGTCTTTGATATTGTTTATTTCAAAATGAGTGAAGTGTAGCTACCCACACTGCTGGTCTGTGTTTTGGGTAAATGCCCAGCAGTCCTTAAAAGTGCTCCAGGCTGGTTACATTTTTTGAAGCAGATGTTTTCTGGTGTTTTTGTAAAGTTCCATGCAGCTTCTATTTCACAGAATGAGGCTATAACCAAAGGCACAAGAGGAAACATGCAGCATCTTATACTCATTAGTCAAACTATACAAATCAATCCACTTTTTACTCACCATTGGAATGTGATGAGCAGAGACATTTACTACATGATAGCCCACAGCTAGCTGTTAATTCGCTGTTCTAGCGTGTTGTCTGTGAAAAATTGGCTAAATCAGTTTTTGTTTATATACCTAGGCTGAAATGTTTATTGGATTTTGTTCCAGGACGAATTATAATTTACTAATTTGAAATAAAATGCATTATACATGTCACCAATTTACTTTACTGGGTATAACTGGATTTTGCATGAGTAAATGAGACACACTGTTTGATTAGAAGTGTTTAGTCTCGTTGACACCACTGTCTTTTTAAAAACTCCAACAAACCGTCAAGCTCTCTAATGCGATCAGACATGGCTTTGCATGAAACTGAACATTTCTTTTTTTCATTCATTCATCTTCAACTGGTTATCCGTTTCTGGGTCGCGGACTGAACATTTCTGCTCTATTTAATTTTTGATTTTTTATTTATCCATTTTTTTGATCAAATTTTTCCCCAACAAACCATCAGTAGTCAGAATGTTGCCTTCTCACGCTGCTGAAGACTTGACTCAGGCATTAAATCACCTTTATTTCACCTGCAGGGAGCGTGGCATCCCCCTTGACTGCTAGCCAACAGAACCATCTATTGGTCCCCCCCTACTCTGTCCCCAGGTGACCCGAATGAAAATGACTAAACAGGTCAATGGTTGTACGTCTGAGAGTTACAGGACAGATCAAGTTTTTTTGTTTTTTTTGTTTTTTTTAACCAACCAGGAAACACTGGGAAACAAAACTTTCAGAGTTTGATTAACACTTGTGTTAAATTAACAGTGAATTAATTTTTTTGCATTGTTTGGGATTGAGGTCAGGGTTAACTACTGACCACACCGCCCTAAGAGTACTAATACACTTGCCAAAGAAGATCTCAGAAAACTAGAGATAGTCAATTCTCCACTTTCCACATACTTCCCATACAGTAATTACCAAAAAGGATTACTACATCAAATGAGAAACAATTTCAGGTTTTATCTGTTATATGGACAATGCATGAACAAATTATTATTTCTTTTTTAGCGTTAATCCTCACTTACAGACAGAGAAATTAACCTTATCTAAATACTTACATTTGGAGTTAGTTTGTTGTTATGAAGCGTATTCAAATTACCAGATATATTTAAGGATTCAGAGGAGAAGGGCTGCTCAAATGTGAAAATGAATTACATAAAACTATATTTTGCAGCTGCTGTCTTTTGGAAGTGGAATTTTCTATTTTCAGACCTATCAAACATTACAAGAGGTCAAAATCTCATTTGTGTCTCTTAGGTCATAAGGTATTAAGGTGTTTAAAAAGAAAAAACTATATAAGAGTGTGCTTTTAGAAGGGACCCTGAGACTCCAGGAACACAAATTGGAACATTAAGGTTGAAACCTTCAAAAACTAATCTTCATGTCATTTTCATTGGCATTTAAGGCTGTAAGGTCACAAGCTGTCAAATATATAGCTGACTAAGTAGCCCAACTTGCTATTTAAAAAAATGATGAATGTGTTGTCGGAATAGCTATTATTGGGGAATTGATTACCAGTGCTTGTGTATATGAAAAGTAATGTTTTATCTGATCCAAAATGATAATATAATGTAATTTAATATCCTAAAAATATAGAAGTAAGGTCAGTGTAGAGATATAGTACATTTTACAAAATGAAATTATAATAATAAAAAAAAACTGGAGGAAAGGGAATAATGGTCTCACATCAAGCAAGAAATTATCTGATGAAAGATTCCAATTGGATCTGATTACCTCAACTGATTTACTACAGAGGATATATAACCTACTACAGCGAAAAAACACACCAATAAACGAAATGTTTAAAGCATCACAAGCTGGATGCTGTCACAGACAGAAGTAGAAGATAAGAGAGTTGTGAAATGGTTTCCTTTTCACTTTCATCAGCTATTTGTTATTTGGTTGACAACCAGTCAGTGGTTTTCAACATAATTATGAGTCAATCTCCAGGATTCACTTGAAACATTTGTTTCCCAGGCACTCCCAAAGCATCTGTGATGCAAAGTAAAACAGACGAAAGAACATTATACTCTCCTACGTGATGGCACAGTAGAGCTGCACAGACAATATATAAAAACAGCTGTTCGTTGAGCTGTTCACCTGAACATTTTATTTCATTAATAGTGTAATAGATTCTGCTTTTTATCACATCCACTTTCTTATAATTTAGTCCACATTTCCAGAAACCACTGCTTTATTTAAATGGTCCTGGTGCTTGGTCCCATCATCAGTTATATGTGTTGGTGTTGCCGACAACAAAGCCTTGTTTTCATTATTGAAGTAACAGTAGAAATAGTTGGCTTAAAGGTACACTGTTTCCTTAACAGTAGTTACATTATTAATACATCAGATAAGATGTGCTTTATAAAATTTCTCAGAATACAAGAATACAAAAAAATATTTTGCATCAGTAGTGTGGATGTGAAAACAAGTGTTTCTCCTGTGGCACTTTTCGTTTTAGACTTCATGGGAAAAAAACACAAGGAAAATAGACACCTGTAAGGTCTATAGTAAAGTTTTAGTAAAGGCTGCATTTGGTGGTTTGTCCTTGTGGTGGCTATGATACTATATTAAGAAAAGGCCAACTGGACAGCTTTTCAAATTGAAATATTCCCCAAAAACAGATCTGGCATTCACACTTATATGAGATTCCATTTAAAGACATTTTCCAGTTGTCCCCCTACCCCACATGTTCAGCAAATATTGAGATTTGTTCACACATCACTGTCTGTCCTCTGTGCTCCCAGAATGTCCTTGTAGTTGAGGTAGGAAGGCTGAAACTCACAAGATTTAATTTGGGCGCAGATGAAAAAGGAAAATAAAAGAAAAAACAAAAAAGTCCTGACATTACAGATATAACCAATTCACATTATATGCCAAATCTAAACTAAGTCTGAAAAGGACACAAGCGCAAATGGCAATTTGTAATTTAATACAAGAGCACATGAATAACACCTGGTCGTAGGTTTTATTCTATTTTATCTTTATCTCATCATTTGTCTTATTTAACATTGGCTAAATGGACCACGGTGAACATTTACAGATACAAAATAAAAAATGGACAAAATGGTTCATTTTCAACTGCAGACATTTTTCAAAGCAAGACATATATACAAATATAATAATATTTATAATATTTATAATATAAATGATTACGTCAGCCAGCTCACCGGGAACAGAATATCACATGAAAGCGAAATACGTCAACTGTTATTAATTGACATACAGGCTCTCTCTCTCTCTCGACACTGCTCGGAATAATCCACTCTGCTGACCACAGCAGAGATCGGGGAGTGACAATAAAAAAAGGCCCTCCAGGGGAATTTGGCAGTCTAGAGGTGGATGCTGGGGTGGAGGTCATGAGCCCTCATGGTGTGCTACATGAAAAACAGCAGCAGCATGTGATAACAGCAGTTACACCTGGTTTGTCTACGCATGTAAAACACAAGTGTAGCTAATAACAATCAACGATGACCCTGTTACGTTTGAATGAGCAAGTAAGCCACTGTTCACAATATTATGACCCTGAAACTGACAGACCTACAAGGAAAGAAGATCATTTTCATACTAATTAAATACACATAAATTTGACAAGTGAAAAAAAGTCTGTTGTCTTTGCTCGTGCGGCATTTGTGCATGCATCATTCCGTTTCTTACAGTTGAGTTTAAGCACAATCTTGCTACTCTGATTGTTTAGGTGAAACTAAGCTCTATGTGCTTTTACGTGCTGTGGAAATCCCCAGCTATGGCTTTTGTAATGTAAAGAAGCCACCGAATTCACAGCATCCCTTTATGAAATGGCTTATTGTTTGTTGCTTTGTCATTGAGGCTCAGGTGGAGAAGCCACTTAATCACTGTCAACAATAATGATGAAAAACTGTAGTATAAGTCACAATTACTGTTTTTTTTTTTTTTATTAGGCTGGTGAACAGGTCTTTACATGTTAAATATGAGCATCAGGACACATTGTTATGGAAAAAAAAGATAATGTGATCACTAATCTCTTGAAATTGTAAAGTCTTTGTAGGACATGAACACATCACAGCCCCGATGTCCTACACACACAGCACACCACAGCCAACAGCACACTTTCGACAAAAGAACCCAGGCATTGTTTGCAAAATATGCAAGGAAAAAGCCTAATCACTGTTCTGGAGCCCAGAGCTTATAGCAGAAGAAAAAGGGACACATTACCATACGATAATTATTCCAGCTCAGAGTGAAAAATTAAGTTTGCCTTCAACTGAAGATAGTTTGCAGTTTTCGTTGTAGTTTTATCTGAAAACTTTATCTGTGTGTGTGTTCATGAGTCTATGGCAGATGAGGGACAGCACATCCATGTTTGCTTATATTTGTGAATTCATTCAGTCAAATGAATAAATGTAAAATTTTTACAATCCATCAGGAAATAACTGCTCCCTAAATGTGTTTTCCAGTGCATCAGTGAAATAAATAGTCTCTCATAGGACATCCACAATTTCAATAAAAGCCAACTGGACTCCTAATATGACAAGGTATTAATAAATCTTCACAAATATAACTTATTGTAGTTGTACCACTGATCTTAAAACCATCGCATGTGCCAACACCTTCAGTAGCCGGAAACCTTTCTCATTTGAAAGTGAAAGACACAATATTGTCTTTGACTATCCAGTCACGGGAACAACAAGCATATCACAAGTTAAATGTGGAAACTAGGCCACTCGTGTCCACAGGGAAAGCTGAAGAAAAGGTGCGAAAGCCCCTCCTCTCACCGCGACATTAGACTCCGTATCAAATTTGGCATCTACGTCTATTTTAGAGAACATGCTTAACACTACAGTATGCAACTCAAAAGCTGGATGAGCCAGTCATCTATGGTGAGTTACAAGAAAATATTTTGTGATACTCAACCAAAACTACATCTTTCAGGTAGCAAACACTCGCTGGCTCACTGGTAGGCTTCAAAGGTGGTTCTAATATGCTTCGGCCTTCATTAGCTCTTTTCCCTAATCAGGAGTCTAATTAGCTAAATTGCATAGAGTCTTGTAAAATCAGACAGAGGTGAATGAGAGGTGTAAAATAACAGCAACTTATCTCCTTAAGAAGCTTGTTGACATTTCAGTGATTCTCGTGAGACCATGCTGAAGTATTTAGATGACTGTTTTTTACATGTAGCTTTCTTTGTCTCTCCTCACAATTCAAACAAGGTTTTGTTTTAGCAGCAAATACATTAATTTGCATGTTTGGTTTGTCTTATTTATGCTGATATTGAATCCCCCAGATGTAGTCTGTAATTTATGTACAGTGGCTGTAATTTATGATAAATTATGTTTTCTAATTTCCAATTCTTACTTCATCGGTATATATTACAAACTGAGCTATTAGCTGCATAGGTAACTAGCTCACCTCCCTTTGCTAAATTGCCATTTTCATGGCAAACACCAAAAAGCACAGGTATTATCAATGCCAGTAATGACTGTAATCTATCAAGGTATTTTGATATTGCTTGCTCACTGAAGCTGCTGAGATACGTAATGGAACTGAGCCGTGATTCATGCTTTTGGTTACACCTGAGATTTTTCCACTGAAATTCAAAATGTCACAACTGTGTGGCACCTACAAAAAAACATTTTCCGAAAATAAAATAATGTCTGATGTTTCAATATGCCTGATACTACCAATACAGTGAAAGGGTGAAACTCTATAGTGAAGCTCCTAATTTTCTTATTGGCAAAAACATTTCCATCATTCTGCATGTATGTAATCACCCAAACTGCTAATACTTAAAACAAATTCACCAGACCTGTTTACTGAGATCAGTGACAGGTTTCCAACATGGCAGTTTTATCAGGTATGATTGAGGCTTCGAGGAACTATGCAAGGCTTAACCCTTTCTGTGTGCACTTCCTGTTTAACCATGAATAATTTACTGATGCTGTCTCTCTCTCCCCATTCATGTCTGCCCATCTGTTTGTTTACCTGTCCGCTGTGAGTCTGTCTTCTCGTTCATTATGTATGTGTGTAACATATTGATGTTGTGTGTTTGTGTGCATGTGGGCACGTGCACAGGGATGACATGTCAGGCACGAAGTTCCTACCTGGACACAGAGGTACTTTGGGGGCATCGCTTCACGCCAGTGCTCTCATTGGAGAAGGGCTTCTACGAAGTAGACTACAACAACTTCCACGATGTCTACAAGACCAACACCCCCACCTGCAGTGCCAAGGAGCTAGCTGCTAAGCTTCGGGAGGGGCCTCTATTGCCTCAGCTTTCGCTGCTCAGCCCGGAGCCTAAAATTCATACTTTTGACCCCCTAGACCGCCTGTCCAAACAGGACCCACTAAACCAGGATGAGGACAAGGAGGAAAGAGATTCAGGGGGTGACAGAGGAGAAACCAATGGTTCAGCTGCTGCTTTGGAGGAACCTCCCCTTGTTGATGGACTGCCTGACTGACAAAATCCAGGAAAGACTGGACAAGAGGACAGGACAAATATAATGCTTCACTTAGTCAACGGCAAGCTTGTTCTACTGCAGTGCTTGGAGATACAAGACATCCGTCTCCTCTCCCCGACTTGTGCAATACTCCTCTACTAGAGTGTCAATCTATAGTATAGATTGGTTTTGTAGACATGCAAGTACGTATACACAGACACACACATACAATATATATATCTACACTTAAAGGTTGGTGGTTCAGATTGTCCTTTTATAATCGTAATGACCACTTACTGCTATAACAGCTCAAGTTGTATAACGTTAACTTGAGCTAAAACTGGTAGCCATTTCAAAGTACCATGGGCTTATTATGGATACTCCAATATTCTCATTTTAGAGTGTGTTGATTCACCTTCATTTAAACAGAGTATCAGTCTCATAACTTATGTGTCTGACAACAGCTTCTCTGTGGTAATGGAACCTTGCTGATGACTTTAAAAAAAAATGTGGGAGATTATTATTTCCTTTTTCTGTCTGTGTAGTTACTATTCTGTGTCGGAAACTGCACTCACCTAGGAGGAGATGTACAAGGCCTCTAGTTCACATAGACAAGAGAAGATGTAGGAAACTGTTCTATACAAGGCAAAATTTAGTGGCAAACGCAACCCTTTTTTTTTTATATGTTCACACCTTTTTCATGGTTGTATTGTGCTAAATACTCCTATTGTGTGTGTGTGTTTAATTGTCTATCACACTGGGAGCCTTGACCCAACAGAAACCGGCAAGTACCTCATTTTATACTCAATTTCAGGATTTGAAATGAACAAAAAGGAAGTATTTAAATGCTGGTAAAAGCTACGTGCTACTGACTGAGTATTGTGGAAACTTCTTGGCTGATTAAAGATTTACATCCCCCTCCCACCGCAGCCACTAAAACATTAATTCTGAGCCCATTTCTTGTTATGTAAAGCACAAATTCCCATGAGGAGACGCCACACTGACCGAAGCACCCACCTAGCCACCGCTACTAACTGATGCATGTCAGTCCTCTTTAAAAGTCACATTCAAATGTAGTTTCAAATATTTATATGAAATATTTATGCTCAACTGCTATTTGAAATGTTCTTGATTTTTATACACAACACACATAAATATTTCAAATGCTCCATAATCAAAATGAAAATGCTCCATTTATCTTTTTGTGTTTGTTTTCCTTTTGTTTTAAATATTCAGAAGAATTCAACCTTGTACTTGTACAGTTCGCATAGAAGCGGCTGATGAGTTTAGTATGTCACCGGCCCTGTGACCTGCAGTATTCGCTGTCTACGTAACAATTTTTCTCTAACCTTCACCTTTAGCTTTACCCTATATATTCTAAAGTCTCCTTTGGCCACACACACCTCAGCCTACTTCCACCAACAGTTGGCGTGTCTTTCGCTTGGTATAGTTTATGGCCCCTGTGGCTACTGTTTTGGAAGCAGACACCTGAACCTTTTTTTGACTTTTTGGGGGGGGGAAAGTGAACACATCAGAGCCTGCATGCTTGTATCCACTGCCCCCCCCACGCCCCCCATTGCTGGGTAGGTTTCAAACGATAAGAAATACAGGGTATTTTCTAGGCATGCAAATTATGAGATTTCTACAAAGTTACCAGATAATGTGTTAATAGCCAACTATCATTTCTTGATGGAGAAATTAGATTCCCGATAATTTAAAAACTCCCACTTGCCAGTTTAATTTTTTCTTTTTTGCTTTTTTACAGATGCTTGTCCAATCAAAGTATTTATTTTCACTGTGACATTAACGCATCTTACTATGTATTCCATTTTGCAAAATGACACATTTGTCATTAGAGAGAGAAACAGAAAGATCATCTTTCATTGCTGGAATGTCATCTGTTTTCTGTGTGTTCTCATGGGAATAAACATAATATGGCCGAAAGAACAAGATGGTCCTGTTAGATAATGTGTGCATGCATGAGAAAGTGCATGAGTGTGCGTGTGAGAATGTGTTGTTACTTTGCACAGTACTTTACAAAGCATCAGGAGAAGCCTTATATAGCATGTGTGACGTTCCACCCTCATAGCTGCGGTA
The DNA here is from genome assembly GCA_034769265.1 of Remorina albescens. Taxonomy (NCBI): domain Eukaryota; kingdom Metazoa; phylum Chordata; class Actinopteri; order Carangiformes; family Echeneidae; genus Remorina; species Remorina albescens. Next base: position 5,846,097 of record CM068497.1, on the reverse strand, counting down.
TGACGAAATAAGAGATTTAACCTATGGCTCTTGGTAGTAAGACTGCGTCTTATGCATAAGTTACCTGAAAACTGGATTAGCTGTGCATCAAATCATGAAAAGGAGACTTAAACCACCTTTGACTATCAACGCAGAACAACCTTTCCTGCACCTAATCTCAAGGGAAAAACTGTTTCATGCAAGCTCAGGGAACCAATATGAAGGATAACATCGAGAAATGTGTCACCTTCCCCCTCTTTCTACATCGGAATTTGAATTAATGTATTAAAAATTTACAGTCAGGATGCATTTCAGCCATAACCCAAACCCTTCCTCAGCTCCATACTGGAAACTGATTGTGTATTTCCATTTGAAAATAACCGATGGTTGCACATGGATTAAGATGAGTAGGCTGCTGAAGTCCTCAGGACCTGAACAGCATCCCTGAGTCAGCTTCGTGTGTTGGGACACAGCAATAACGTTCAGACCAACATACACATACACACGCACCCACGTACGCAAGGACAGATACATTCAGAGAAAACAGCCTGCAGATTGATTAAGACGGCCACCGCAGCTATTAACTAGTGACAGAGAAAACACTGCAGAAGTCACAGGGGTAATCACATTGGTCCTGTGCCTGGAGAGTACAACCAGTCACAAAATGAAACATGATGTTACACTCGGGGTCCAGCATGTCATAGAAATTCACTGGATCACTGCAATGTGCTGTCAAGGCTATTCTTGTCTGAGCTATTAAATTTGGAAGCTGGATCGTCACAAAGATGACAGTCCCTGATTCAAATCTGAATAATGTACGATGACGAATATAATGCATCTATTGAATGGTGTATTGAAATAGGTACCAAAGGCAGGTGCATAGGGGTGAACACGTGTGTGTGTCCATGTGTGTGTGAGAGAGGGGGGTGGGGGTCATAATTAGTCATCACAACCTCAAGCCCATAGCGCACATGCACACACAATGACACTAACAAACAAAACACAAAATCATCAGGGATGCTTTTGCCAAGGCAGATATGGCCTTTTAATGGTTTTGAAATTATGAAAGGAAAAGAACAAAGAAAAATAAAATTGCTAAAGCTGATAAATGGCACCGCACCAATAGTGCACCTAGCTATTGTTCTTGCTTTCCGCAGCTAACTAATACTCCTCCCTCCTCCTTTAAATAATACATGCTTGTCATAAAGAAGGAAGCACATATGCCATTAAAAACTGTTTAGTCAGAATAAAACATACTGGATTTAAAAAAAAAAAAGCATATTATAAAAAGAGAGGGACAAAAAACAAGTAGGAGGAATTTTACTGTGTTGCATCAGTGTGAGCTCTTTCCGTAGTCTTCCTCCATACAACTTGGACGTGTCTGATTTTACTCACCCCATCAAACAACTCCCACACAGAGGAAAAACACACACACCAGTGCAAACTCACACTGCGATCAAGCAGAGAAAAGTGAACAACTGCCTGGTGATGTTTCTTTCTTCCACCATCCAGAGAAGAAAAGCAGAGCTCCTAAACCTCATTGTCCCTTCTTTAGCAACTCCGACTCCCTGCTACAATTATACCTTATTAAGCCTTCAAATCTCTTCTTACATGATATGGTAATGGACCCTTTTCGTTTTTTTTTTTTTTGTTTTTTTTTGCACATGCATCTTCATGTGCAGCTCTACATCAAACCCTCCAGAGGTGGTGAGATTCCAGGGAATCCTAAAGCTGTGTAGTTACAGAATCCAGCAGTGAACATGTTATAAAAACCTTATGTAACACCGCCTGACACACAAAGTGAACCAATCACGAGGAACTGCTGTTTGTTCATGGTGAAAATATGTTTGAAGCAGCTTTCTTAATCAGTTTGGATCAGATGAGATAAATTTGTAGAATGCAGGGGCGACGGATAATGTAAGCTATTCAGCCACCCACATATTTTGTACTAGATTAGAATAACACACTTTTTTTTTTTTGTCATACAGACATTTCACTAGGAGAGGTCTGCTTGATTAAGATTATTTTTTTCCCTGAGTTTTAGCAAATCAAATCAAATCAAATCAAATTTATTTGTATAGCACCAAATCATAACAAAGTTACATCAAGGCACTTTACATATAGAAAAGGTGTAGACCAAACTCTTTATAAAATTATTTAAAGAGACCCAACAGAACCCCAATGAGCAAGCACTTGGCGACAGTGGCAAGGAAAAATATCCTTTAAGAGGCAGAAACCTCAGGCAGAACCAGGCTCAGAGGGGGGGCCATCTGCCTCGACCGGTTGGGTTGAGAGAGAGAGAGAGAGAGAGAAAGAGAGAGGGTGGGAGGGAGAGAGAGAGAGAGGCACGGGGGGGCAAAGTTGGGTAGAGTAGGGAGAGAAAGAGAAAGCAGCAGGTTAGTTTGTCTTAGTATTAAGAATAGAAACTGGAGGGGAATAGCTGGCCTGGCTCACTCTAAATGTATCAAACCCCACTCACGTCTAAGGCTGACTTTTGGTGATGTTGTATCGGGTATAATTTAGACATAAAAGTAAAACTGAGGGCATGTTATCTCCTAATCTCTAACCTCAGCAAGAAAGATATTTTCCCAGGTGACGAATAAAGGCCACAGCAAACAGGAACTACAAAGGAAACAAAACAGTTTGCTTCACTTAATGTCATAAACTTCTGGAGCTGTTTTATTTTTTTGTTTGGTTGGGTTTTTTTTTTTTATGCTCTGTGAGCAAATTCTATCACCTCAGGCCCCGTTTAAAAGAGTACGAGCCAATGGAGTACACAGAGCTGGATTAATTAACATTGACCTTTTACCATCATAGTCAGCCATTACTTCTACGTTAATACTGCAGTGAAACATGAACTGAATGTAGAGCTTCTGCATGACGTGGAGGGAAGAGGTCCACAGTCACTTTAGATTCTCACTGACTCATCGTCACGGCACAACACGGGGAGATGCATCAAACATTTGATGTTGTGATGTTTGGATTTGTAAAAAGCCGAGGAGGTTTGTTTACTTTGTGTGTGCACTCTTAGCATTTCTTTTAGTTTATTATGCAAATAAAGTGAGTTTCCGAGACACTCAGATAGCCAGTGGGAGGATGAATTTTTCACACATAGGTTGGCCTTATTTAATGAAATGTGTTTAAAGCGAAACATAACAGCATTTTACAAGTATAATATATCATTATCTATCAGTTCATATTATATCATATTTGTATTATTTCTCTTACAGACTTGCATAATTTTGAAACAGGTAATAAATGTACCGTCTTTTTTTTAATACTTCCCTCTTTTCTGAAACCAGTTGTGACAAAAAGAATACTTCTCTGCCTCTTATCACACTGCGTTGGTAAACGCTGAGGGAAAATAGGCTGGAGCTGTTGCACGCCTTTAAAGCAGTAGATTTGGAGCCCACTCGAGAGCGTTTGAGCAGGAAAAGTCTGTGAGATGTGAGAGATCCCACATCAGTGATAAAGATAAATCAATAGTTCCACAGAAAGGCTCCAAATGAAGGCATCGGTTCGCTTTGTCTGGGAGCTCCGTTACTGAGAAGCTCTTTGTTCTAACAGGATTTAAGGCCTCCACAGGACATGCAGTGTGCATGGGTATTATGGAGGTTTACTGTGATGTTTAAACTGTCTGCCATTCAAGAAGGAGGCTCTATTATTCTATATGCTAAGGATGCAAAAGAGCTGACAAAAGGTGCAAATGCTTTAAGGGGTTTATTGATTTTGTGATGCCGTACGCTAACAGTGTCTTAATCAACGACCCAAGTCTACAAAGCAGCTTCCTGTTCTGTGAAAATTATACAAATTAAAAGAATGGTAGACTTATTCATGTTTTCATTATTCCCAGCAGAGAAGTTCATGTGTAATGTTGTAAATGTAGAAAAACAAACTGTGCTTTTTGAGGAAATCTTAAAATTACCAGGAATACAGTATAAGCGTTTTTATAGTTATTTAACAGAGAAGATATTGTGAAGCCTACAGTAAACCTTGGACTGTATATCAAATGAAAAAGCTTGAGACCGCATATTGTGCGGTTCTCCAGCTTTAGGCACCTGTGGGAAAACCAAATTACTTCATGCAGAGATAAGTTTGTGCCCCCTAAATTTATCTCTTAATTTCTCTCTCCTGCTCTCTCTCTCTCTGTTTCTATCCATCTCTCATTGAGCAGGTAACCCTCATGACTCCGCTCCCTCCCACACCAAAACAATACTAGAACAGGAAAAAGTGCTGTCCGGTTCTTACCTACCTTTGGGTGACTAACTGGTCTCAAGACAACTAAATCACCACTGCGCACACACAAGCACGGACGTGGATCACAAAACCAAACTCCTGCGTCATCAAAATCAATATGCAATTTCAAATGTATCATGACTCTGTTTTCGGGAGGAATTTGGAATTAACTAAACATCACAAGGAGAATCTGGCACTGAGTGTAAAACAATGAATTGTGTCAGCACAGGAGATGGTTTTTGTCCACAAGCTCTAAAACAGCTCATGTTTAATGCCTCAGCTTAAAGTCTGCGTTACAAAATACAGCACTCTACCAGCTGACAGAGTGAGTGTACTGTCAGCCAAATCCTTGCCTCTTAACAGCGATGCTCACTGATTACTCATACCTCCAAATCACAGCTTGTACAGTATGAAAGCTGCCTCACTTCAACTTTGGGTTGGGGCTTGGATAGAGACATCAAATATTTATAGACATCCCTAAACTACACTGTGTAGAATTGCACTGAATTTGAGCATTTTCAACCAGGGTACTGTCTCCTCAGGGTTCTGGCATTGACTTGCATTTTGTGAACTGCCATGTGCTATGACTCTTCATGCATAAGGCAACTGGCCTTTGTGAGCCATGCTATAATCACATTAAGAATATACACAGCTACACATACATTCCCTGCTGTTTCACATGCATTCAAGGGAAGACATTCGAAGCGTGAAGTGCTGAAGGAAACGCTCTGTACGTCTTTGCCTCCTCTATGCAAACGAAGACCACAAGTCTCAAAGACTCTTGAAGTCCCAGAAGCTTTATGCATCTTCAACACGTGCTTCCATGTCACTGCATGTCCTCCCTCCAGCCAAGCTACTTGTTTTGCCTGTGACCTTTTAACAGATTCCCCTGGCATCACTGCAGCCTGCAGTCATTTGCAGTGTGCTCTGTCACAAGCAGCATAGTAAACGTTTCCAAACCGGTCATAAACTGTATGTCAAGCATCAGAGGCGGGCATTTGATGATTTTTACACAGATTGCGTATGTTGCTGCCATGATGAAATATTTCATGGGTGAAGAATCAGTAATGTGCCCCCCCCAAACACACACACACACACTGTAATTTGTTTGTTTGGCCTTCAGCATTGGATTAGGACTATATTTAGACGAATGAAGTATGCTAATGAGCACCTAGCTTCTGGAAGGCATATCTGACAGCTTCCACCACACGGTCTGCCAAGTCCATAATCTTTACCCCAAATCCCTTTTTTCCTAGCTTCTATTTTTTCTTCACTCTATTGTGAACCTACTGTTATAAGGGCTTATGGGAATGCATAACATAAAGTGGATATGGGTGTGAAGTGTGAGGGCAATTCTCACGTTTATCAGGTGCTGCGTTGTGGTGTATCGTTATTTGACACTTTGCAGGACCCCAGAGACAGGAAACTGTTGCATGACTGTGCTTGCTCATAACGGAGATGACAAATTTGTCCCTTGTCAGGACATCAGCGACTGTCCTGGTGAATCACACATGCGCATTATTTGTGTTAATATCGATCCAGATGAAGCAAGCCATTAAAATGTGTCTCTTTCATAGAAACCTCCACTACTGAGAAAGAGCGAAAGAAAGTTTAGACACGGCAAAAGACTTTTCTTGTTTGATCTAAAAATAATAATAATAATATTACTTTAGGGGCAGTGCTGGTATTTGCTATCTAAGCTACTACAGATGTGCCAACAAGCTAGGACAACAGGCAGGCCTGAAAACATCGACGGCTTTAAAATCACAGATAAAACTTAAAATAAAAGACAGGAAAGAAAGGGAGAACACTTCACTGCTTTTAATTAAGAGCTGCAGCATTTCTAAAAATCAATGGAAGTTATTTTCAGCAGCGAGCTTTCAAGACTCAGACATCAATTCTCTGTAAGCATCTGGATTAGTATGAATAAAGTATTACAAAAGAATTAAGGGTTTCTATGAGCAAACTGTGACGTCTTTTCTGTGTTAACCAAACAAGTGGGTAAAATGATGTTATTCAAGTAAAATTATTTAATTGAACCAGAAAACCTGTAACCTGGGGAAACTTGGAAATATCTGTTACAGGTTTATTATATCAACATTAACCAAAGATGATTTTGAACACAACGTTGCATTAAAGGTTGATGTATGGTCTTCAGCTACAACCAGTAGTTTGTAAGTTTAGGCTTTCCAATTAATTTCATAAATGTTTATTGTGCTGATCTTGGTTTTAAATTTATTTAATGAGTAATTATGTCCCAGTTAGACAAAGCTAATCATAAATTATATGTTCCAGAAATCTTTAGAGTGGATTAGTATTTCTATCAGGACTTTTCAATTAATGTAGTCATACTACACTTTGTTGTGTATCTTGCATAAGTAAACTTAGTATTCTTTAAGTAAAAAGGTATATGTGTCACACATTACACAGCCAACTTCATTTACCTGAAAGCTTTGTTAGATAAATAATGCTTGAAACACCTAACACTATGTGAAACAGTGAGGGTTATGAAAAAGGAAAATTGCCTTTTCACAATAAGAGCTTCCCAGCTCTTATTGTGTAATCTCTTGGAATGTCTTTTAGTATGAGATACTATTTCTTAATATTTGTGTGGGGCGACAAGGGCATCTTCAAAATAAATCATTTTACTTTTATTCTTACATAAGATTGAATCAATTACCAATCAAAAGGCTCAGACACCTGCATGTTTGAATTATAAAAAGTAAACTGAAAGTCTTAGTTCAAGTAACACAATTCATTTAAAATCTTTCTCTAAAGTACTTGAAGTCACACTATCTGATAAATCCTCCATGTTCTTTCCAGAGATCCATCCATTTAAGCAGTATCTCAGTTACAGGCCCACTCTAAGCATAAAGGTATGAAAACTGAGATACTATATCTTTCTACTAGTTCCAGCACAAATTGCATTTTTGGGTACAGCTAACAACTGTTTGGGTTCATGTTTTTAAAGACTCCTGATAAGCTGCAGGCATTCACATGAAATTAATCACAATAAAACTGTTAATTAGCAAACATCAAGCAAATTGCATTGTAAATTGTGAGATATTGGCAGTGGTTAATATTGAATAAAATGGTAACAGACAAGTCTGCCAGTTTGATGATATATATGGTACTAATAGATCTAGTATTTTTTTTAGTCAAAAGTAAAACTTCCTTCCTTCACCTCATTTGGTAAGTCATTCTTCAAGAGTGACTTACAGACGATTTCCACATTTCATAAAATGATCTAAAATCAAAGAGGTTTTAAAGCATGGCAGTGAAAAGCACAATCCCTTAAAATGATTGTTCCCTAATCTGCATGTCAATTGAAACATTTCAGCAGGATATTTGCTAGTTCGCTCATTAGTTGATTCAGTGGTTCATTTTTCATTGTGACCAGTGTTGGAACTTAATTTAAATTTACATTTTGTAAATACACCAACTGTAATTTAGCGTTGATTTAACACCCATGTATCTCATACAATCCAATCCCTGACTATTCTTTTTCTTACCATCTTTCTCAAGGCTGTTTTCACACTGACAAAAATGACAAAAACTATCATTAAGACTCCTTTCACCAGCAAATCCAGTAACATTAAGGGACCAGAGCTTGGGATTTCTGTGGTTTTTAGCGTGTGGTTTTCACTTCAGGCAGCGAGATCCCTCATATTGATTTTTGGTTTGTCACAGTTTGATTATCCTTCAAAATTTATGTTAAAAAAAAGTACTTAAAAATTTTCAAGGGCCTAACAATTCATCCAGGTCCAGGATTTCACATTTGTTGCATAATAAGACCTCATCCCTCATTTCCCACACTCCACACTGCCTAATCAAGCAAAAGCCCCGTGATGGCAATCTCATGATGGCTCTCAGGAGATGATGAATAATGTTTTGTGAATCCTTCAGTGCTACTGATTCCATTTATTAGCATGCTGCTAAAATTGCAATAGGCTGTAAAATTGTCTTTTTTTGCCACTTAAGGATGTCAATTTATGCCACTTTGATTGCCACCTTTATAGTTGATGAAACACAAATTCCTTCATGTTTTCCTATGGAATAGAAATTCACTTTCATGCTTAATCTGATGAATGGTTGTATTTAGTTGATGTTCAGCCAGCTTATTATCACGTTTTAATGAATCTCTGTGAAAACACAATCCCGCAAAACAGGACAAGCATCTCCAAGGGCTCCAAAATAAATGATTGAAATGCTTTGATTACAGAACTACAGGCAATGTCTGACGTCAAAGGAATAATTTTACATTTTGAGAAATGCAGTTTTCTCAAGATGAGCAAATTGTTACCACTCTCACATTTGAAGGGTGGATAAATAAAGCTGTCACCATGCAGTTATTCTGCTTAGCTTAACACAAGGGCAGGAAACAGCCGGAACATGTCAGTTTTTTTCCACACTCAGCTCACTTTTGTGCAGCTTTAACAAACAAGAGTGGGCTTCAGAGCGGCTGGGAGGAACATTTTGTTGCCTCTAGACAGAGTCTGGCTTTCTAGGTTTCCCCATGTTCAGTCTTGGTGGTAAAATCAGCTAACTTGCCTTTGATGGCGGCCTTATATTTCATGTACACTTGTGGACGGGCTGTCGCTCATGTCTTATTACTCCTCACAGAAAAACACATTTTCCACAACGTTTAAATATTCCTTATGTAAGTATATTCCTCACTGAATAGAAAAAAGAAATATTTTATTACATTTATGTTCTTGTAATGTTTTAATGAGGATAAGATGATGGCCTCTCTCATTGATATGGAATTTTAAAAACAGCTCTACTTAGAAATGTGTTCAATTTGAAGCAGAAAAGTTGTGTTGTCTTTTTTTTTGTTTGTTTGTTTTCACATTTTTTTGTCATTGTAGACATGTTCTACTCATGGCAGCCAGTTTGTCCCTGTTAACATGTCTGTGTGTGTATTTAGGCGAGGACTCTGCTGTAAAAGCTCTTTAATTAGGATTGGATGGCTCCTTATATTCTGGGTATTCTCAGCTATTACACAGGCAGCACTCCTATGGGATAAGCTCCCCTAAATTAGAAATGAGAACTGCTTTTCACTAAGATTTATTCAACCATTCCAGCTATTCATCAAAGAGCAAAGGCCTTGTATTTTCCTCTGCTGTCATATGTGGTGCATCTGGGACCATCTCGCAGCAATTCAACTAGAAATTTTTTAATTAGTCTCCAATAAGACAATGCTCTTTCAATCTCAGCGTCATTGCTCCGCAAAGGTAGCATCAGAATGGCGACAAAGAAACAATGACATCACATTAGCTTTCCGTTCACAAAACACTAATGCACCAGCTGACAAACTCTTCTTGATGGCTCTTATTATTGTCATTCTTTAGCTGCACATATACCCTTGGGGCGGATGTTAAGCATGAAGGCTCTGTCAGCCATCTGCGACATGACACAATCATCAGAAAAATGTCATGCAAGTTGGAAAGCTCATGTGAGACATTGGTGACAGTTTGCTTGTATGACTGGACTTTAAAAGAAAATTTAACACTTATGGGCAATGAACTGACTTCAAATAAAATGTTTTCTTCTACTCCTTACAGACATTTTTTTGCAGTTTCCCTTGTTGTCTCTCCTGTCTTCATTTTCCCAAAAGTAAGACTAGTGAGTTTCTTTCAATATGAACAATTCATGTATTAAACACATGTACAAGCAAGACAGTCACCTGCAATGAACATAAAATCCATTCATAAATTACGTTGGAGCAGGTATTTTTTGTGAACTGTTTCATGCTGGATGCAAGTAAATCTGCCTTTAAAATGATCAAAAGCCAAAACAGACACCTGACTGCTGCTGGCATGGAAATAATCATCACACAACTGTGTCAGCTCTCTGCATTTAAAAAGGTAATGCTCTCTGTCAGCACAGTCTGCTTCGCTCAGCATGCCAGCTATAAATGGTGCGAATTTATGCCCACTTATAGCACTGGTGTTTTTCTGTGTTATCCTAGAAATAGAATTTTATCAATTTATTCAGATTCACATTGGGTCAAACACAAAAACTGTGCTATATTTTTTAAGATTGTGGCGTCAAAAACGCATAAATGTGGGGGTGACACTGGATTATAGTGCTGTGGTTATGATAAATCTTTAAGGTAACAGTAAATAAATAAACACGATAAATTATTAACCATAAATAAAGAAGATACATAATGATGTGTTATCAGCCTGACACAGTGGAGAATAAAATGTGCCTTTGCCTGCAAATTGGCTTTCCGCTGGTTTTCAGTGGGTGTATTGTGCATTGGTTGAAGACATTCAAAGGAGTTAAGCCTGATTTGACAGCACAACCAAAAGAAAAAACACACAAAACCATAAAAAACAGCAAAACAGCAAGCCAACACGTGGTAGGCAATTCCTTTAAAACTCACAACATGTCTCTTGTTATGTTTTACTGCAGATTATCTACATCTGGCATCTGTTTCTTCACAGTCTGTTTTTGGTACAGTACGTTCAATTCAGTTCAGCCTCAACCGTGACACTTCATCAAGATGAGTGGCAAATACCAAGCCTTGAATTTGACCAAGTGATTGACAGACAGTCTGCTGCCTCAAGGTGAGACGTTTGAATTTTTAACCTCAAAACTTACACCCTTAATATTTCAGGATGAGGATGTGGTCTGTGTCTATTATAAAAGTATATCTTTGCGTCAAATGGACACATATATCGGCTGGTTTGAGACCAATGCTCTCCACATCAACGCCAGCAAGACTAAGGAGTTGGTGAGAGACTTTAGTAGGAAGTCACCCCCTGCCACACTGGTGAACATCCAAGGAAAAGACACTGAGACAGTGGACTCTTATAAATATCTGGGTGTTCACCTAAACAATAAACTGAACTGGACCACTAACATAGATGCTCTATACAAGAAGGGCCAAAGTCAATTCCACCTGCTGAGGAGAGGAGGTCCTTTGGTGTCTGCAGAACTCTGTTAAGGATGTTGTATGACACTGAAGTGGCATCCGCCATCTTTTATGCTGTAGTCTGCTTGGGAGGTGAATGCACTGACAGGGACAGGCGCAGGATTGACAAACTGGTGAAAAGGACTTGCTCTGTGCTGGGAGTTTGTCTGGAGTCTGTGGTGGAGGTGGGTGAGAGGAGGATGTTGCAAAATTCAATTCAACATCCATCTTAAATAACCCCTCTCACCCTCTGTACAAGACTGTGGGTGGTAAATTTATATTTATATATATATATATATATATATTTCTTTGCCGTATATTAGGGCTGGGCGATATGGACCAAAAGTCATATCCCGATATATTTAGGCTGAATATCGATATACAATATATATACCGATATTTTTTCGCAAAGTCAGAGCAAATGTTCAGTCCAAGTCAAAGCCAAATATGACACGTCACAAGTAGTATTATTGAAACCGGCTACTTCAGTGAACAGTTACAAAATCAAATGAATAAATAATAAACAGGTTTCTTCACCTGGTTTATGATTAAATAGCAACAGAATGTTAAACATAAATACTGTATAACAAGGAGTACCTTTTTTTAAAATCAAAGCTCCATCAGGTGCACATTTAAATAAAAAAATACCTTAAATAAAAATAACCTATAAAATAAAATAGGCCAACCTTTTTCCGAAATAAATATATTTATATGAGACAACTACAATATCAATTTTTTTTTGACAACTATAAATGGCTTATGAAAAACAAATTACAGATTTTCTTCTTGTTTCTAACAAATCCACAGATGCAAATAACAACATTACAAAAGAACAAAACATGACAAACCCTAGTAAGGTGAGCTTTGTTTCAGGGCTGGAGCTTTTTCGGGTTGTGGATTGCAGTTGGGGCTGATGCAGCACGCAGTTTCACAAACTCTTCATACTTAGGTGGTGAAAAAAAATTGTAGTGCTCCCACCCCTGTTTGTAACTTGTTTATGGCAGTCCCTACATATAATGTGATTTTGTTGCTCATCGGATACTTGGATCCGAGCTATCTCCAAATTACTGAGCTACTGGTTTTTCTTTTACTAACCAATTCCTCCACCGCACGCTCAGCATACATTGTTGCTTCCTCCATGTTTGTTGAAGAGTGCCGGGTGTCTGTTCCTGCCCCTCCCCCCTCTGTGCATGAAAGAGGAGGGACGGGGGCGCGGGGAGCAGTGCAGAGACCTCCGGGTCAGCTGCTTGCTTGGAGGGAGGATCACTGCGCAAATTTGAACTATATCGATATATGCGATATGGTCTAATTCCATATCACATTTAAAAATATATCGATATATCGCCCAGTCCTACTGTATATACAGTAGTGTTCTTTATTTGGTTTGTAATCATATTTAATTTTATTCTGTTTCTGTCTGTACAGAGCTGTGGTAACGAGCAAATTTCCCCAAGTGGGATCAATAAAGTGTCATCTCATCTAAATCATGAAACCCTGGCTGTAATTTTTTGTCAACAAGGGAAAATGTGGTTTACCTCCCTTCTCTGGAAATTTCTGGAAAATTAAGGGTGTACAGTGAGAGAAAGAGCCATTTCAAAAGAGATTATGGGTCTACTGGCAGTTAGTGGATCTCGTATAGTTCACTGTGCGCAGGAAGACACAGATGCTCCACTCCTCTCTCTTTAGTTTAGAGTAACTGTCTGTCTCACTCATGGATCTGCTGAGCCTAACAGCAGTGCTTGAGCAAAACTGACATTAAAACTGTTGTAATAATAGTGAATAATTGCTTCTTAAGGTAATAAGCAAATGAACAATATCTCGCTCATCATCGTTAAGAAGCTGCTGTCACATTTTAAATAGCTAATTGACAACTTGGTCCCAACCAACCAACCAGCTTCTGTTGCTGAACTGAACTGCAGCACCAAAACGGGCTGAATCCCTGTGACACTGTCATTATGTGGACTGGAGCCCCAACTCATTCATATTTTAAATTCAATGATTCTTCTGACAGCAGCATCCCTCTCGCAAAGTTAATTGGACAAAGAATATGACTGCCTATCCCTATTTTTCGAATAGTGGTCCTCCTACTCTAAGTCTAATTAATGGATAAACCAGCTACAGCTGACAGCAGGCCTTTGATGTAGGTCTATCAGAACATAATATGCCCCTGCAGCTGAGGTTTTATTAGCCACTGTTTTGATACAGTGAGCTCAGCTGAGGTTAAGAGGCTCCCTTGGCCCAGACTCCCTGCGGGGAACCTGTGTAATAGATCCTGTTCCACTCTCCCCTCCATCCTGATGTGTTGATGGTCAAAATGTATTTTCTCCATCTACCTCTCAATTTCAGTCCTTCCTGTTCTGTACACCGTCAGTCTCTTTCTTTCTCCCTCTCCGACAGCCATCAATCACATGAAGACAGATGGCAGCTTATACTGAGCCCAAACAGAAACATGGGATGTCTGATATGCATCAATACCAACTTTTCCCAACAGTTACAGGTGGTTACATCTGAGTGAACACATTAGCCATTCAAGACTGAAACATAACTGTGAATTCAGGTGTATGGTTGAGTAAGTAAAAAAAACTGCTTTCGAAGTCTTCAGACAGACTTACAAAACTAATTTCAACACTTTCTGACTCACATAACCGCAAATATAACTATTAACTTAGTCTGAAAACCAGCCTAATTTACTAATATTTTTACTACTTTTTACTGCATAAGTATGATGTTCAAATATGTTGTGTTAGGATTATATATTTAAAAATCCTTCTAAGATAAACCCAATAGTTTCTTCTTTTGCAATATTTAGTTGTAACCAAGTGTAAAATCGAAAGTCATGTTCACATTTTGCCGTAACAATTTCTCACTGCCAAGTAAAGCTTGATCAGGCTTAACTGCTGGAAAATTGTCTAGTAGAATACCTCACTGATTCAATCAGCTTTATTGTCTTTATCTGTTCTTTTATACATTTATTTATACAGCACTGAATCAAGTAAGGCTGCCAACCTGCTATGAAAAACTAAGCTGAAGACACTGGTGTAACACACAGACTGTCAAATTCCTGAGGCAGCTGCCAAGAAGACAAAAAAACAATGGATATAGTGCAAAAATTATGACAGAGAAAAAGCACCCGTTTTGGATGCTTTTGCCAACATGGTCATTACTTCAGGCAATGATAATAATAATTAGCCACACTCTGGTACTCACTCTGGTCACTATTACTAATGACTGCTCATTCTTCTTCATGGAAAAAACACAAAGGTGTTGCAGACAGGATTTAAAGGTATTTTTTGAGAAATGGGAATATGTTAATTTGTTTGCAGGCTAGAACGAAGTTATCCAAAAGCAACTGCACCATTCACTCGAACGTCGACCCTCAGGCAATGACAGTTCCCACGTCATAAGGCTGGGGTCACAACACGCTGCTGAACATATGCTGCACATTAACGAAGATCCAGATCATGCCACATTTGTCTATGCATCACAGAGAATTAACTAATTTCTATTGTTATGCTACTCCATCATTGTGGACAGAATTAGAGTCCAGGCAGACTCTCCAAACTGCAAGGGCACTGACTGCACAAACTCTGAACAAATAAACTGGATGTTCAGTCCATGCACTGCCGTGTATATTCTGTTTATTCCTCCTAGTTGCACAAGATTTTCTAGATGTTATTCATCCAAACAAAACAAACAAAGGTGCGCTTCTTCCTGTTGTCAGGATGCTGCTATCATTTTTCCTGACTTTTGTGTGAAATCCGCACGCTGTTTAACCTGCTGTCAGATTTTCGTTTAAAGGCTTTAAATTTAAAATACTAGCAAAACCAGAAGCAGGTGAAGTGATTGGGTAACAAGCAAGTACAAAATATTCTAGCTCGGAACGTTAAGAGGAAAGATTCGTTTCTGACAGCTTTACCATTTTTGATGAATGTTACACAGACCTGTGGGCGTGTCTTCACTCTGATACGCATGAGGCAAATTGAAATACTAAAATATAGCGGGAGGGACAAATCTGTCAATTAGCTTCAGGGTGTAATCTGCCCACTCCCAACAGGAGCTACGAGCCTGGGTTGAGTGGCTCGGGGCTATTCCTAGATTTTCATCTGCATTGAGGGTTATCAATTTTTTAAACATGATTTCAAAATTAATCATTAGCCAATAGAAGGAGGCCAAGATCTGAATGATAAATATAACATTTCCTTAAATTTTTTAAGCCCTGAGGCTACATTTCAGACCAGTTGAGTCAACTCCAGTTTAGGCAGGAATAAATGAGATAAATGCATGGAGAACTGTCTTTAGGGCAGCATAGCATAAAAGAGACCATAGTTCAGAGATATTTCTCTAATTAGGAAAGCAAGGCAGCTCAGACCTTTGAGTAGCAAAACAAAGGTTTAGAGATACAAGCTTCCTATGGACCAATACTGTCTAGAAGTCTGTACTGTCAAAGGTCTGAGTCGTGATACACTAACTGCCCTCATTCTATGTTCAGAGGAGGAGAAAATTAACTCCTGCTTAAATCATCAACTATCCAGCTGTTTGACAAGCTGTTTTCAGCCCTGAAGTTGAGAAAGTTTGGCTTTTGAAAACCCAGCAGTCAGAGTTCATAATATAGTCTACTGTTGTAAACTGAGTGTGTGCGTGTGTCCATATGTCTACGTCCATGCTAATTAATTGGGACAAGAACCAAGGGAGAGTGGATCTCCAGCTGCTCCTCTCTGCCTCTGTACCTCTGTGTTAACTCACTCCTCTGAGACCAATACACATGCATTCACTCACTTCCTCTCTCTGTCTCTCTCACACACACACACACACACTAAATAAACAGAAGGCAAGAAAAAAGTCAGATGGAAGACAAAGAGCCAGAGGTTAAGATGAACAAGGTGTTAAAACTGATAGTTTGGAAGAGGCTAAATGGGAGCAAATAGTGACATTTGCCACTCCACAGAGACTTGCTGTCTTGTCCGATTCTTACTGAAAAAAACAACAACAACAACAAAAAAAAAAAACAGCCCCTGAGGTGCAACTGTGGCAGCTTGGTCCTGATTACAAAATGGCGCCGCACATTTAAATGTACATGACCAATGACAATTTGACTTTTGGGGATCAGCAGGCCAAGATAAGCTAATTAAAATGTATGTAGCTTAATTGAGTGTTTAGCCTTTACGTTAGGATTTTGATACTGCTGAAATAACTGGTCTCAGATTTGAACCCAATATTGCCACTCTCCAAGTTATGTGCTGTGCAGGAGAGCAGATGTCATTTACAGAGATATTAGCAATTGTAATTAGGTACTGTATTCCAGCACCTGAGCTGGAACCTGCACGCTGACATGTGTGTCAGGTTTTGCAGCGATGGGCTTTCTTCATCTGGTAGGAGTACTTGGTATAAAAGAGGTGTAATTCTGTCTCTGACATCAGAGCTGACTTGACAGCTGACTGTGGCTCCCACCACCTGACAAGTTTGACACTCCAGCGGCAAGGACTCAAACACTGAGGAAAAAATTGTGACAAGTGAAAAATAAATCTGACAACTCTCACACAAACACACAGCTGGTACACTGTAATCCGATACTAGTCTAGGCCATTATTAACTGGACTGTACCTTAAAAAACAAAACAAAAACAAAAACAAAACTCTGCTATCATACTTATCTTTTACACATCCCTTTCACTTCTCTTCTTCTGGGGCACTAGACTTTGAGTTCTGCACAGAGTTGGCACAAATGTTTAAATCGTAACATTATAACCTACTGTTGAAGTGAGTAAAAACAAAATAAAACACAGTTTTGCCTCTCTTTGAGTTCAGAGCTGACTTTTTACAAGTTTTGTGGAACAATTTTGAAAAGTTCTGATTAAATTTCAGTAAAAAATAAAATTTCCACTATAGTTACCACCTACAGGCATTGTTTTATAAACTGGGTTTAAATATATTCATTACCAGACTGTGTGTGTTGCCATAGAACAGCGGTTCTCAATTGTTTTCTGTTACGCCCCGCCCCATGAAGCAGTAAAAGTTCCCCCCCCCACTACTATAAGTATTGTAGTATTAAATTAATATGCTAGTAATACTATAATATTGTGTTTGTCTATAAAATTGTTACAAGTACAACTCTGCATAACATTGTATGTGTATTAAAATTAAAGAAAACTAAAGTAAAAAAGAAATACAGATCCACTTACAAAAAGATTAACTATATTAACCCTGTTTTTCAGTCTGAGTCCATTTTCAGAAAAGATTAAAATTGCATCAATTTGCAATTCAACAAAGTTAAATCCTTGTAAACCTTAAACACTTTTCAACCTACAAGATGAATGCGACTGCTGCAACAATCTTCAAGAAATAAGTTATAACACAAACTTACAGCAACAACTGCTTGGACCATCTCTTACTGCAAAATAAACTTGAATAAAATTAATAAATAAGAATAAATCAGGAACACAATAAATAAAACACTTTAACCTTTTTTTTTTCTTTCTTTCTTTCCCCTTTCGTCTTTTTTCCCTGTCCAGGGTCGCCACAGCAAGTCAGCGGTGTCTACACAGCTGCCTGTGCCTTGTATGGAGCAAAGATAGGAGGTTAAGGTCACAGAAAATCAGCAAATAGGGCCAGCAGACGAGCTCCACTGCTTCTAATGACTGCATCATCTATCACTGTCATTTAAGAGCTCAGGGAGATGAAGGCTTGAATCAGTCTCAAGTTAGTCCCAGATGGGAGAAACTGAGCTTACTGTACAGTACAGTGAGAGTCTTGTTCTCCACGTGTATGCAGCAAAACTGAGACAGGAATATGGAAAATAAATGGACAGAGACAGTGGCTGTTTCTGTAGGAATGAAAAGCAGATAGTTCACAGAAATCTTGGATGCTCAACAATGGGAGGCATGCAACTTGGACTGCTGTTGGGAACTTGAATCCTTTGCTTTCTGGTGTGTGGTGTGGTCCCTCCTTATGTCTTTTTAACTAGTGTGAAAGATTTAATTTAAACATGAGGCAAAAGTGTTCTTGTGACATTTGTACGGACGATCACCAAAACAGTATAAAATCTGTATACAAAATAGACACTCATTATCGTGACAGTGCTGACAAGTGGATTCTGTAAAGTAGCTCTCTTGCCCTCAAAGTATTCACTTCTGAATATAATTTAGACAGGGGGAAAAAAAGAAATTTGTGGCATTATGAAACCATACACTTCTGGCAGTATTTTTACATTGTTTCATACTGTCATTTTTCAAGCAGACAGGGAGAGGGAAAAAGAGAGTATTGACCTCTTGATAACGTGGGTGGGCATTACCACATCGAGAGGTTGTAGTCAGGTACAAAAGGTTTCCGCTTATTCCAAAAAAGTCGATTGAATACCAAAAAAGCAGCAACCCATTATTATGTAAGTGCACATTACAAAGCCAAAAAATATTTTCCCATAAGAGTGCAATATGCAGTGCAATTATACATAGCAGCTCTGAGTCTTTTTAAGAGAGAAAAGACAGGGGCATGAAATTACATTAAAAAAAGGGAAAAAAAGCCAACAATATTAACACACATGCAGACTTATTATTTATCTGTATATAACAATAACAGCCAGATCTCACACAGCATGACAGATCCCATCATCTTCAACTATTCGTCTGGATTTACAGTCAACATGACCTGATAAGTGAAATGCTCGCATGTGTCAGCAAACAATTTTATTGATAAACAAATACGCCTTGCCTGACATAAAGCAACAAGACGCATAAGGGTCTGTCTCTGTTGCACCCTACGGGTGTCACCATATCAGTCACATGTTCATGTAGCATAAATTTATAACACGGAACTATTGAGTAAAAGAATATATTCATTTTTAAGGGGAGACCCTTTGTCATTGATAGTCTGCTGTAAAATCCAATGAGCTGTAATGGACTAGATGTCATAAACATTAATAGTGTGTTTAAATTACACCGTATATCCATCTTCCTTTCTGCATCACTCCATTTCCAGAGTAAGGAGGAGGTGGCGTCTGTCCTACAATAAGTCAACTCATAATGTACTCCAGTACTACTCATATTAAGATTTTATTGACTATTGTGGAGGTGGTGGGTCTGAACATTCGATGCCTGGGACTTGGACTTGGAGACCATTATAGCTGATGCCTTGATTCTGCTGCCATTGCGTCTGTTCTCATGGGGTTAAAAAGGCATTCTCATGTACTGTAGAGAAGTCTTGATCTATTGGATTTGATAAATAAAAGATTTTCTAGCACCTTTGTTTAAGTGTGACAATTTCTTTATAAAACTAATTTGAACTTTTTTCCCCCCAGAGACCTGAAAAAACATTCATTCAATTGTTAATCATCAAATGAGTTTGTTTACTTTCCACTGAGACTTGGTCATCACTATAAAAACAAAAACATGGTTGTTTGGCATTATTAGTTACAAATACAGCTATATGAAAGTATTTGCAACACGGTGCTGCTTCTACCCCCCTAAAGTGGGGAATGCAAAGAAAAACACAAACATGATGTAGCTTCAGTCATGTCCAATGTCATTTACCACAAACATTATACAAACATATTCACAAAATGTCCCATTTCCAAAGCACAACAATGTCCTTTTAAGTAATTATAATATAAAATAAAAAATTTATCAGCACCTTAATTGTAACCTTCTATTACTGAAAAAGATGACTTTGGTGAAATCGCAGTTTAAAAAACAAAAATATAAGCAATAAATCAGAAAAATACCTTAATTGGTCCTTTGAGGTTCAGCAAAACACCGGATATAAACTTTGCATAGTCACTTTTGAGCTAACAAATATAAACTATTTTGTCTCTTTATATTGAAAAAATGACGCAGTTCTTAAATTGCAGCATTAGTCTTAATCAAACAACATAAAATCAAACCGACAGTAAAAAAAAAAAAAAAAAAATGGCGACTTTATACAGCGCGTTACAGCACGCTTGTGGCACGGTTAGCAAACAAGCCAAAGCAGCGCGGCATTTCAAATTAGCCCGCTAAATTCAGGTTTAAAAGTTATTTTACAAACTGATAGTTTACTCCCCGTGTCTTATAGCATTTAAAAATACGTATTGACAAAGTCAAAGGTAGAATAGCTTTAGTGCTTACCTGTTTGGGGACAACATGGCGTCAGTCAGGTCCAATGTTTTCATACTGAACGAGGCATCAGCAATCGAAAATCGATCACTAGAGTACAAAATGTTAATATAAAATCAACAGAAATAAAGAAAACTGTGGGAAATGTGACCTAAGTCGCCTTTTCCAAAATGTTACACAAAGTAAATAAAAGTCGATAAAACAAAGATAAACTTCTTAACTTTTTAAATCCGATTTATCTTTTTTTTTTTTTTTTTTTTTTACTATTTTGCCTGAAAGGTCCGAGCAATGGATTACTGACAACATTGAAGAGAGCATTTTTAATTTGATGCCTTTTATAAAGCAACGGATTATCCCACTTTTAATCAAGCATTGCAATGAATTAAAGCATTCATCATAGCCGTTTTACATCATCCTTTAATTTAAATTTTTTATTATCTTCTGTTTTATAGTTTTCTATTCAATTTATTCAGAATTACAACATACGTATTACCATTAAACTGTCAAAATGGCCGTGCAGCACTTTTTCTCTCACATTGATCAAATAAAATACCCACAGTTGGAATAATGAAATGAATTTAAACACATTTTAAACACTTGAGGATCCAGTCATCGCTACATCCTTTGATTTCATAATTTACTTTTCTGACAGTTTCTTCATTTGTGATGCATTTACAAAGAAAACATATTATTCAGCATATTAAACGTGGGAAGTTTGTGTTTTTTCCACAGAGCTACTGAGAATAAACTGACTTTAGTTGTAAAAGCCTTACCTATTATCTTAGCTCACCTTAACATGGCTCAGTATTTTCAATACAAATAAATGGGATCAGTCTTCTTGAGGCTCTTTGGTCCTGTCATGAGTGTTGAATGGGACAGGTGTGCCACCATGCCACAAACACACCACACACGCTGTGCCACTATAATGTAAAGGTGCCTGCTGCAGCATTCAGTTCATGCAGCACGTTAGGCCCTTTCCTATCTCTAGTGACACAAAATAAAAGTAAAATAGTGGGTGCTGTGTTATACACACTGTCGCCTCCAGACATCCAGTCCTCGAGGACATGCTGACAGATGTACCAGCAGAATAACAGACAGAGTGGTGCCACCATGCCAGGATAAGACTCCACCCTCTTTGGCACAATAGAGGGAGGACAGGATTGTCATATCACACTCCATGTGTGTAGCAGGATAAATGTGTTATATGGCTCAGCAATACAAACCTACAGATCTGCACATGAAGCCAGAACAAATCAGATCATCCAAACACAAACAAGAAACACAAAGTGTGGTTTATATTTGTAACTGTGTCTGTAAAGCATTCAGAAAGTGGCTACTTCAACTCTCAGTTTATTCTCTGTATTACAGCCTTGTCTCCTGCCAGGGCTGAGATCCATGTTATGTCTGTCAGCTCAGGTTTCTGCCACATCTGTAAATTTAATATGTGGACCTGATTTTTTTAAAGACTTGCCACAGATGTAATCAAACACCTTGTGTATTTTATGGTGAAACATAACCTTTTTTTTAACTTAAGGAAATCAGTGATTGAACAGGAATAAAACATGTAAATAAAAGTAATTTTAGGGATAAATAAACAATTCTTTTTCTATGTTTGTTTGATAATTATATTATTCAGAACTTTTATAGTGCAGGCATCGATCCAGTACAGAAGACTCCAAAGAACAGACAGCCTGTATGTATATATATATATATATATATATATGTGTGTGTGTGTGTGTGTGTATCCACCTAGACCATAAATCCGTATCTCACCACACTATGACATTTTGACATTAGCCATGCTTACCCAAAACTGGCACTGTTTAATAAGTTAATTTTGTCAAGCTGATGACACCACACACATCTTTGATGAGGCCTCTTCTGAAGCGTTAGCACAAGTAGAAATGGTATGCTTTTGCACTATATAGTCACCGTGAATGAGTCACTGTCTGTTATGAGGCTGTGTATTATCTGTACTTTTAATATCTTCCATGTGTTACACATATTTATTGGGCCTGACTGACGATCAGAGCTGTGGGCACGAGATTATTATTTAAATGACTAACTCAGCTGCAGGTATAGATTTGTGTTTTTCTTTTGCCCCACATTAAAAGCATTTTCATTTTATCATTACCATTTAAATGCATTAATGGAACTTTATTTTTTAAATGCCATCATTAAAACAGCTTTGTGATATTGAGGCAAGCAAATATTGAGTTTCTCTTGTTCCACTGCCATGTCATTATAATGATTTTTGACTTGCAGATTTGAAACATGAACTTGCTCTAACAGACCCGTGGCTTAATTTGGCCTGAGATCTTCTTGAGTTTTTGCTCCATATTGCTTTAATGTCTTTTTGAAGAAAGTAACCAAAGGGGGGTGTAAGTTTCTTAAAAGCTGATTATTAAACCTTCCTTTTAACCAAGAGTTTAATTTCAGCAGCACATCTACTAGTAGGAAATCATAATAATGCGTCGTTTTTTAATGAGTTCACAGTGAAAACAAATACTGAGCTGACATAAAATGTTTCTTTGGCTGCCTGTGAGGAAACAATGATGGTGTGTTAGCCTTTAAATCAGCTGAGTTGGCTGACCTTTTGGGTTGTGTAATAGATACAAGGAACCACTTAGCATAAAGTGTTGTGAATTAGTCTCCTTCTATTTTTTCATCCTGTTTTTTTTTTCCAGTCTGTTGCTATTTTTGACACTTGTCCTTTTCAAGAAAACTGTGCATCACATTCTTTTATTTTTCCTTTTTTTTTTTTCAGCCCAAAGCCTCCTGTGGGGAGGAATGGATGGAAGTCATAGCAAAAAATCTAACATCACAAGGAAGCAGTTCCCACATGAGAGTCAGGAAAAGGGGCTTTATGAAGGAAAAGCAGAAGTAGCAAAACACACTGGAGAAAAGACGCTTATCGTTTGTTTTGTTTTTTTTCCTCCCTCACTCTGATTTTCCACTAATTCTCCTGGTTCCCATGGTAGTGTTGTGTTTGCATGAGCACCTGACTCACGGCCGCTCTCTGGGCTGTGAGGGAGTTATCAGTGAGCCAAGCCAGATGCCCTCTCTCTAGGTAGCCGGCTACATACTGTACCTCTTCCCACACAAACTGTCCACTGGGCTCCTTACTAAGATGCACCGTAGAGACCATAGTTCATGTGTCTTCATTTTTTTTAACAAAGTCAAGAATAAAGGAGGCCTCGGGTGTCTTAACTAGATCGCTGTGCACCTGGCATTATCAGGTCAATTGTCTTCAGGGAAAAAGCTAGTCCCCAGCAATGGCTCTATTGCTTCTCTGGCTTGATGCACCTCCAAATAAAATGCTCCAGCTCCTGATCCCCCTGGTGCAAAACTAACTATTTTATTCTTGTTCACTTTACTTCTTTTTCTTTTTTGTTCATTAAAAACCTTATTGTGTAGAATGCGCAATCATCTTGTGGTCCATCAGAGTGTCATGACTTTCAAGCAGAAAACAACTGCTTTAAAGTAAGATGTACCGGCAGATTGAGAGCAGCGTGCAGGGAGCAGATGGTGTAATGAGATATACAGTAATAACAACCACACAGTCAGAGCTTCTGCCTGCATGAGGCTGCACAGCCATTACCATGGACCATGTATTCTTCTATAAAACTGCTGCATTGCAAGCTCTAAACCATGCATTCAGGTTAGAGTTTAACAGGGCTCCTACTCAGAGTTCAAAGCTATGCATTTTAAATCATGTTGTTGTTTAGAGCACATATGGGCTCATTCGGTCACCATAATATTCATAGATGGACTTAGGAGGAGGATGGGGGGGGCTCAGTTGGTGGAGAACAGATCAGTGCCAGGGTTAGGAGTTTAATTCACAAGGGAACAACTCATGCTAAAAAAAAATATGCAGTCATTGTACCATGACATGATTTGGTTAACAGCACAACGGTGCATAACGTGTTTGTTCTGCAGCACAGTAACAAACACTCCAGACGAGGGGAGATGGGGGTTCAAAGGTTGTGCTTACAGTGCGATAGTTTCTCTGCAAAAATCTGACCTGATTTCCAGTTGTCATATAAACAGCCCGCAGATTCAAAGAAACCATGTTCAATTATGTAACTCCCTGTTGTGTTCCCGCAAGGGGAAGTGAACACAGACTATCAAGCATGACATGACAGGGCCCTTCTTCAACACATCCACTGCATTGTTTGGGAAACAAATAGATATCATCAATGGTCCAGCTAATTTAATGATGTCTACATATGCTGTTGGTTTTTTATGGGGTTTTTTGTTTTTTTTTGTTAGGAAAGGGCTGGTTACATATTTTGAAGAGATAATAACAGGGCTGAGAAGAAACATGCATGTATAGTAGGTGTGTTATCATGTGATGTGACTGAATAGTGTGAATAAATATCAAACTCATGCTTTGAAAACATGTTTGAAATCCTGGAAAAAGGGTTAAAAAAAGACGGCGTTGACACTAAGAAACAATATCCCCTTCATGCATAATGACCAGCTCTCAAAACTGAAATGCTTAGTTGAAAATGGACTGAAAAGAGCATCTTGTTTGCTGTCAGATTTGCTTTCACTGGCAAGAAAATCAGTTTGCACCATCAATTGACAATCTGAGTGAAATGAATAAGAGGGTAGGCGTATGATTGTGGTCTGTACCCTGCTGAAAATGATAGGATTGCTTTGCATATCAGCAAAAACCCAGGCAAAACACGCAGATTTAAGCGAAATGGAATGTGCAGAGCAAATGTACTATAACAAAATTAGTGCGTGGCATTAAAACAGTCCTTCATGAGTTCTGCTCGGATAACAGCAGATACTGGCACCGAGCATCTTAGTCAGTATTAAAATACCTGTCTAATATTGTGACCTTCAGGATTAGCTTCTATGTCACTCATAAATACCACTCTGCACTTGAGTGCACATCACTCAAGATTACACTTGAACATAGTTGTACCAGAATATTGAGAATTTGGTAGCACTAGTAGGCTGCTACTATTATTATTAATAGTAATAGTTGTTGCTGCTGCAGCAGCAGCACTGGGACTAACCTTGCTACTGTGTTAAATATGATTAACAAATGTGTCCTGTCACTCAGATCTCAGGACATGAACTGGACCCTGTCTCAGCTGATGTTGCACCACCACATGAGTAAGCCTAGTCGAGAAATGCCAAGGGCACAACTCCGTTCATGTCAACACTAATTGAGAGGTGTGTGTACAGAGACTGGAAACCATCATGAAACATCTGTCACTGGTGGCAAATCTGTGGTAGTCATTCTCAATTATTTGCACGGCCATCCAGATGTTATTACTGTACATGTGCTACTGCTAGTTTTGCTGTTACCATTACCCCAGGCGCTTTGAGATGGGCTGCTGCATGACTGCACCATGTGCAGTGCAGTACATAACCTACTGTATAAAACACATGAAACATAGGCTTTCTGCCATCTAGTGGTGAGCAGTGATGTTATATTCTTCCACGTCAAATAGACATCAGCTTGGTAATAGTCACTCACGGCATCTCAGAAAGGTGTAGTGATTCCCATCTAAGCCGAGTGCAATAATTCATGTGAAAGTGAATGAGTTGGCAAAAAAAAAACAAGAATTATGCTGTTTGGATAAATAAGAATCAAATGAAATATATCTTCATTTCCTTTTAATTAAAAATCTATTTCATTCTTTACAATAATAAAAAAATTCCAGTTACTTCATTTTGGACAACAAATTTAATAAATTAAAGAAACATTATAATCTTATTGTAAAAAATACAAATTGTATTTTCGGTCTGAAGAAATCTAAAAGTACTGTATGAATCAGGTTTACTCAGTTCATTTTAATTTCTTATAAACTAAAAGGTACATTAAAATTTCACCCCAAAAATCCCCAGAGATTATAAAACACCCATTTTTTATCTCATAAACTATATCTGAAAAATAAATAGGCTTAAGAAGTATGGACTAATATACCCCAATCTGAGCTGAGTAGACCTGAAACCTTTGAATCTGACAGTGTGACATTTATAAATCGTAGCTATCACAAAAAAGACTTCAATTAATGCTTATTATCAGATGTTAATTAGATCTGGATTATCACAAACCTACACCCCATAAACAGCAAGTTTACCCATAATAGTTACCAACCATAAACATTTATAATTTTTTTTATTATTTGATCTAATCAACATTACCCTTCTTCTTCATAAATTGAAGCAAACACATCAAAAACAACAGTTATATCACATTTTACATCCTTTAGCTCTCCATAATATAAGGTGCCAAGGAGATAAATGTTGTCAAGTGCTAAATCTGTGATACTTAAAATGCCTCAACAAAAAAATGACTTGTATTCCACTGCAGAAGGCACATTAAGGTCCCATTTGAATCAGATGACGCACACCAAACACAGACACAATTTAGTGTACAGTATTTTTTTGTTTGTTTGTTTTTTGGAGTTTTTTGGGGTTTGATTTTGGGATTTAATCTAACTGGAAAAATTGTGGGTGTCATTAATGTGGGTGCAAGTACAGAATGGCTCCTAAATCCTCCAGTCTTTTTAAGGCTTCACCTTCAAGATTGATGTCATGATAAGAATTCTGCAACAGAGAGAAAAAGTAAGAGCAGATCAGCATTTTAAGGATTTACAGCATGTGTTTCACTGCAGACAGCAAGCAAATAACCGCTAACCCACCTTCATTGACCTCATGGTGTCATAGCCGTAGTAATGGATAAGTTGCCTTTGGTTATTTGAGTTGGGGTATCCAAAACCAGCAATGTGGACCACATCACAGTAGTTGAGAGCAACGAACACAGCGAGGATACCCGTGGTAGGATGTGCTGGAAACTGTAACAAACAGAAATAATGACAGCCCACTGTTCTCATTTGTGGCTCTTAAAGAAAAAAAAAGACATTAAAATGGTCCGTTCTTACTGAGATCCACGTGGTTGCATCAAAATATATCCTGGAAAAAAGAATGAGATGACGGAGACTTCAATTCCTCAAACAAAATCCTGTTCAAACTAAAACTCTTTAAGCACATTAAGCAACTTTTGCAAATTTCATGTTTGCTGTAGATAAGTAATGGTCAAATAAAAGTGTTAAAGAAACACACAACATTGAGTTTCATACAGTATACGCTGCACAAATTGCAGGCTCTCATTTCACCACCAGATGGTAGCAGAGGGAAAGAGAAGCTGATGCAGGGGGACGAGCACTGAGGTCAACACAATCCTTTCCACGTGTATAGTAGGATTTCGTAATCTCAGCAGCTCTTTGTGTGTTACAGCTCTTGTAATAATTTTATTTATTTATCTTTTTTTTTTTTACTTTTTTTTTTTTGCAGTGGTTGTGTACCCCAGTTTTCTCATAGGACAGTAGAGAGAGAGACAGGAAATTGGACAGCCAGAATTGGAATGACATGTAAGAAAGAGTGGAACCAGGGGCTAATCTGATCAGAGCATCTGCCTAATGAACATTATATTTAACCGCAACATCCTGGGCATGTATACTCTCGGGCGTTAGTGTTTTTCACTCTGCTGCTGGCAGTTCTGCAACTCAGTCACCTCGGTGTGACCTCTGCTGGAGAGGAGCGCCTGTGATGCAAGTAACACGTAACAATGTCGGGCCAAATTTCCCACTTGATGTTTTGGGCAATAATGGGAATTGGCCACTTCTTCAGTTGAAATGAGTCTTAAGCTTCAGCTGTTTCTGAATTCATACAAGAAAAGAAAAATCATCTCACTGCTGCATTTGATTGCGTCAACACAGCAATATTCTCTGAAATTCTGTTCAATGGCTTATTTTTGGCTATATCTGTTCTGCTTTTTATTATCATGTGTCACAAATATATGATATATGTGTCTTCTAAAAAAATGTACCCAAATGGTCTGAAGTTGGTGTGAACTACAACTGCAATAACACCACCTCTACTTGAAATAGAACTTGCAGTATCTTGCTCTCTTCCCCCTTGTTTCCTGCCATCAGTGTTTCAAAATTCTGCCGTCACAATAAATCTAGTGCAAGCAAGTGCACCCCACGAAAAATCCCAGGGGGCTGCCTATAAGCAATACAACTGGTTTTAAAAAGGCACCTGTAAATATTTTTAAATCTATTCATACCTCTGCTCCTGAAGCTTTAAATCCCGGACACATCAATCTGTTCAGCTGACTTTGATTCCCGGTTGTTTCGCTCCATTGAGGAGGTCTGCACATCTGGATTGTGGTTTTGTTTTCCTTGTTCTATTCAATAATCAATGCAATAATTAATGTGTCCGATGGATTCATTTGATAAAAGAACAATCTAGAAAGGAAAGCTGAATATCAATTATTAGCATATAATTTCAAATAGTTTCTTTAAAATGGTGATGTCATGACTGATTCTCCATAAAATTTAGTTGCATTAAAAGTGCTACAATCCATCTTCCAGCAGTTTTTCTGCCATGCCTTTTTTTATTTAATAAAGGCATCATCTGACCCCGGTGACACCTTTTTCTGTTCCTGTTTTTGAAAAACGAAGAAATAAAAGTAATGTGAGAGCTAATCAGTTGAGACATGTGTTGTGTTGTCCCTGGCGGGCTCTTACTGTGCACAGATTTCCCCATGTTGTTTGCCATTTCCCCCATGGCTGTCAGTGATTATCTGTGTTCACAGAGGCAAGAAGGAGAATCACTTCCACATGACCTGGAGATAGAAGAAACACTCTCTTTCCATCCCCTTCCAAAATGCTGATCATGTTTCCCAACAGTCTTTTCATTCCCTTCTCCTCTACAGCTTTCCATGTTATCATCCATTTTCCTTTACTGCAAAGACACAACTACTGTCCAGTGTGGTGCATGTGCCAGCATTTATTTTGTTACTTTCCTCAAGCTAAGGTTATTGATTGCTGTAACCACTTGAAGGTCCTTTATTGGTTAACTACAGATTCAGATTAAATGATGTATATGTGTGTGTGTGTATATATATATATATATTACATTGGTACATTGGTTTCAGAATCTACTCATTGCAAATTGCTACTTCAAAAAGAGTATAGCCAGATGACAGAGAAGCAGGATCCCTGCAACAAATGGATCCTTTTTCTTCTAAACTGTTTCTATTGCTTAGATAAATTTGGTCTGATTTTAGTAGAGGTTAGTGAAATATCAGATTTGACAGATTTGAAGTCCACAGTTTAAAACCTGAATGAAACTGGGAATAAACCTTTTTGTTGTTTTGCATTTTGGTGATTAATACACTCAACTGATTTTTTACCTGCCCGTGCTGTTTCACAGTCATATTAATTAAATATAAATCATTTCAGTGACTTTATATTTATTCCTATGACATTCTTATTCTTCCCATTTTTCTTATTATTATTCTTAATTTTCATCTTCTTTTTATTCTTATTATTCTTATGCTGCTCTTTTCTACTGCAGCTTATTGTTAAATGATCATATTTACTAATAACGTGGCTGTATTGGTCTGGCTGTGCTCTGGTCTCCATCCTCTTTTTCGAAAATGACTTAATGGACATCAGGTTATTTTGCTGTGTTTGCGTGCGTGTGTGCGAACTGCACATATGGTGATGCTTGCTCATGTATCTGTCTTGCCAAATGCTGGTCTCCAGTTTTGTAGCAAATTACAAACATTAGGCCAAGGTTTTAGCCTGGAAGACCTTCATCAAAACACAGTGCCTGCAGGTTTGGCCAGGGAGGTGCAAAAGCCTCATGTGCAGCAGCTTTCGCATGCAGGGGCGCCGCTAGGGATTTTGGGCCCCATGAAAAGAATCTTTACAATTTATAATTTATATAAATTATAATTTTATTAGGGGCGTCTCTGGGCCCTTCTCAATCATGGGCCCCTGGAATCCCTCTCCTTTTTCCCCCCTTTTCGGCACCCCAGCTCGCATGGATAACAGAAAAGCTCTCTGCTTCTGGCCTTCCTGATAAGAGCCTGTGTCTGTGCACACTACAGTACGTTTGTCTATGTGTGCGTGTGTGTTCTTGGGATAAACCTTACTCATGGCTAAATGTGACCTAAATAAAGGTCTACCTAATCTGCTGCAGTGATATAGAAGGTGATCTAACCACGATAGCTTTGTCAGGAGCTATCACTTTCCTCTCTAATACATTCAAATTGATCAATTTCACTCACCTTTTCATTGAGCATGGCTGGTTTTTTTGTGTCAATTCAGAAACTGATAAGCACCTCACAATGGGACACAGCTGACATTCTAGCCTCATGTGGTTGCCAACACACAGGCCAACACCAGAGCTCTGCAGAAGCCCAGCGCATAGTTTGGACGCAGGCCCGTGGAGCCTTGGAGAGAGGAGGGGAATAAAAGGGGGGCAGCACACTGTCACTGCTGCAAGCCAGACCTACAAGAACTCAACACAAGCCTGTGTTTTGGGAGACAAGTGTGAACATGAGAGCATTGTGTGTGTGTGTGTGTGTGTGTGTGTGTGTGTGTGCGTGCGCGTGTACTTGCGAGCCTCCAAACAAGGAAGAGAAGAAAAGGGAGAATTTTTGCATTGTGTTGAGATTGTCCCTTAGCCAAGGAAGGGTGTGGTACCTATAGACTGTGCTACAGGGAGGAACTCTGCTCACATTTAGTGGATTAGAAATACTCTTGAATAAAAAAGAGACAAGATGGTGAAAGGAAATCATTTTAAGTGTGATAAACCTCTTTTGTTTGAGAAATAGATAACAGTTCTGCATTGGCCGATAAACTTTCTTAATTGTGTTAAACCAAGCTAAAGCAAACCGATGTAACACTTCATCTCTCCATCTTACACCTTCTTCTCCCCGCCGACTATACAGCCTGTGCAGATGGCGCAGAGCTCCTGTCGGGCAAGCCCGCTGGTTGCCGTTAGGATCACTGCCTTCCCACTGCTCACTCTTCTAGCGCACCAGCCAGTTGTGTTTGTACTGCAGTCCAAAAGGGTAACACCCCCGTCACTCTTTGACAAAAAGGGCTCGGGAGAGGGGAACAAGCAGAACCAAAACAAAACTTGGCTTGGGCCCACGCCAGTCAGAGACGATCCCAACCAAACACACAACAAGCCCCACTTGGCAGATGGGATGCAATGAGCCAATAAAAACTTCATTCTACATGAGTAATGGTTCCAGTCAAATCCCAGGGTTTTTCAAAATACAAAGACCTCAGCCAAAGAGGTGAGTTGTGGTCCAATTTGAAAAAAAACTAAAACTCATCAATGGTAACGTACAAAATCAAAGTAGCATGTTTTCTCATTGCGAAACCTCTGCCCTTCAATTAAGTTTAGTGTGTTAGTTTTCAGTGATGTGTCTTCCTTTTTAACTCATTTTCATCAGGCCATCTTGTGTTCACTTTACTTTATCCCTCATTTTCATTTTCATTCAGTTGCTGCAAAAGTCTCAAACATGCTCGATAAAGATCAAGTAAACCTTGAAATTGCGGTTTAAAAAAAACACCAAAACAACCAAGGAAACATCAGCAATGAGCTTTACAAAGAAAGATCACTGGGACCTGCTGTTATTCTCAAAAGAGAGTGTCTGGTTGAAATTTATACAGCATTTTGGCTTGCCTTCAAAAGCCAATTATATTCCAGGGATTCACTGCAAAGCCAGAGGACACGAGGGGCTTATCTTGTAATGAGATGCCTGAATGCCAAGCAGAAGCTAATCTTCATCGTGTTTTGGAGTAAGTGGATCCACAAAATCGCTATTGACCCGGCTACATATCAGGAAAAATGCCTCTTCCAGTAAACTGTTTATCACAGCGCTCAAGACGTATCACTCGAGGAGCTGTGGCTAATCAGTGGATGCTCCTTCCAGCCTTGTTAACATTCATGTGGGAAGCAGAGAAGGGTAAAATGGAGGAAAAAAGGGAGGTATGTGAGAGAGGGAACAAACAACAGAGAGGGTCTTGGTGGGGAAATTGTAGCTGGGGATGCCAGAAATGGTCAGTCAGTGTTAATGGTCTGCAACAGATAAAAACAAATCCCCACCACCTTTATATATCATCCGTTAGAGATCTCATTGGTTTGATTGGGAGCAGGGAAACAAATGGGATCTGAAGCAAAGCTCTGCTGCTAATTCCCAAAATGAAGACATAACAGCAACTGTCTCTCACCTTTCTGCTCTTTTGGTGCTTGGAAATCTGGAGAAGTCTAGTTGCAGTTTGGTGCATAAAGTGCGGGTCCAGCACTCTGATTTTACTGAAGTCACCCAGCCAGATTTGCGGAGGGTCCTTCCAGAAGCCTTTAGTGACCTAGAATGCACAAATAAACAGTAGAGAAAGATAAGAAGACTCCTGCCTCTTTGTTGGATGTTGTGCACTTGAAAGGAACCCAAGAACAGAAAGAGATTAAAATATTGCTGAAATTGGTCAGCACGCTGACTTCATTTACGCAAATAGAGATGCAATTGAACCTATGACTCCCTTATGTCTTGAAGCAACTAAATCAATGTGCAAATTAGGGGTTAATGACCCAGCAACTACTAGCAGCAGGAGCCCGGAGATGCCGGGAGCAAAGGAGTGACGGATGTCTGCAATGGAAACTCCATTTAACCCTGAAGGGTACAGGCATCACTGAAGTTGAACTTTTTAAGTGTTTGTTCATGATATGGATGACTGACAAGAGCTGGGAGAGAGAGTAAAAGGAGTGTTTAAGTGATGGAAAGAAAGTAAGTGAGACAGAGTGATATGGCAACTATGAGTGTGTGAGAGAGAAAGGGAGGAAAAGAGAAAGTGCATTCTCACACAAATACTGTACCCTCTTCTCATCATAGAGGATTTCTTTGATCCACTGCAGATCTTGCAGTTTGAAAGGCACCAGGACCATGAGAGTGCTGGGCTCATTATGCAGTCCAGGGTTGTAGGAGGCTGATTCGGGGTAGAAAAACCTCATGGTGGTCTTATTCCCCACGTCCTCCTCGTAGCCTCTCACTGGGCCATTATTCACCCTGAGTCAGGGACATGGAAATACATTTACAAACAAGAGGTTTCAAGTTGTTTTTGTTTTTTTAGATCTCAGTACTTCCTTTTTTATTGTTTAGTTTTTTGTTTTTTTTTTCTTTGAAATCATTGTGAAACTATTGTGTCATTGTGCCATCTTGTAATTGTGTCTTTTCAGACAAATGGGCCCTGCTAACTTTGCATTTGACTTAGAAAGTGTAACTTGGCTTTGAGTCTACAAGTCTTTGAACTCTGAAGCATTGACTCTAAACTCACAAGCTATGTCCATTGTTCATATACAGTCAAAGCTTGGAAATGAGCCTTCATCAACAATATGTTGTGTTTCACAGCCAAAGGCTGATTATACCTATACAATTATTTTGTGTGGGTTGTGGGCAAGTTGCGGTGCTGCAGCTTGTTCAGACGTGTTTAAAGGTGCATGAAGTTGGAGATTAAGGATAAAAAATCTGGAGAATTGCTTCAAAAGAGAGCTGTATGCCAATCAAACAACCATTGTTTAAATTTGTTGAAATCATGAAGGCTTCAGTTTTTATAACAAGTGATTTGTATTTTCAGAAGTACCAACGCTAGCAGAACAGAGTGTTCAGGAATTAGATCCTTGTAGCCGGCAGCTTAGGTTGGGTGTTTTAACAAACAACAGAATCTAAACATTCCTCGGCTAACGTTTGTTTTATTTCTGTAATACAAACAGTTGTGTTGATGCCGCAAAGCGATTAAACATTGGTATGTGGGTTACGACGTCTAGTCGGCATGTTGATGTCAGGGGTATACCTGGAAAAAATGTCCCCTAAAGCAGTCGTAAAAAAAAAAAATTTCAGGGCTGAAAATTTGGAACATGCCTCGTTTTGAAAACATCCCAGTTACATTATATTTAACAAATTCTCGACCCAGCAACATCATTTTTTAACCAAGAATTAGCGCAGTAGCAGAGACTGGGACTGTGTTTGGTTAAACGATTAGTCGCCACTTTGAAAACTTCAGTCTCAACAGTCTAACAAACTCTAGAGGCGTTTCTATGACCAGAAGCAGCTCGGTGACGTCACACTTTAAGGCACGTATTGAATTCTTAATGTCAATAACCTCACTGCACATGGTCAGAAAACGATTAACTTCTGAGAAGAGGGGGAGATAAGGGTGGGAGGGGGAGGACAGGGGGTTGATGAGGGGGATTAAAATGCATTGTGAACAGGCCAAATTCTGCCTTTGAAAGAGGTTTATAAAAGCTCAGAATGCATGTGTTCATTCCAAGGCTCTAAAGTCAGATGCCTGACAGTGCCTTTGTCCTTGAGAAAACTAAACACTGTCTTACCTCCTATAAAGACCTCGATTTGACCCCAAAGTTTGCTAATTGCTTGCCGGACTGCTCGATGGTGGGGTTGGACAGTTACACCGTCGGATACTATATCCATGATTAGATAATGACCAAGTAAATTTATATTCAGTTTTAAGTTGTTGGAGATAGTCAACACTTTCCCTTTTGCAGGGATCCATCTGTTTCTAATTTGTCTGTGATGAAACATGAAAGTAGGGCGGGAGAGATTTGAAGCTTGCTGCTATTAAGTTGAGCATCACTGTTTTGTTTGTTTCCTCTTTCTTCTCTATAACGCATCAGATAGCACAAACAATGAGCAAATGTGGTGGCGCCAAGTTTTATGTGGTGTTGTCTTTCTTACCGAATGACCACGTCGTATGAGTTGATGATGCTTCCCAAGGAGCTGTTTTTAATAACAAAGCCATTGCCTACAACTACGCAGGTTCTACATTCAAGCCTGCGAAGAAACATTACACACACACACACACACACACACACCTGTTTGAAATACATTAAATTTAGATTTATCCTTACCTCAGCATTGTAATAAAGTATTATTTTTATATTTTGCTATAAATAATAAATATAAAGTTGTGAAAGTAATAAAACATTTGATAAATGTACTTCTCAAGCTGTGATCTGTTTCAAAGTAAAGCCGTTTTGTCATTCTCTCAGTCATTAGTACAGCAATGCAGGAAAAAACATTTGCTTCTTTCAAGTAAAATTTTTTATTTTTTATTAATCACTTTCCCACAATAAAACTGAGTCAGTTGAATCAATGACAACTTTTCTCGTGTTTTTTGCAACTGCTCTTTACCAGAGCAATAACATCTTTGGCACTATTAGGAAGTGTAGAATGTGGCTTGGTACAAATTGTGTCATGTACACCAGACCCATCAAAGATGCCATGTGAAATGAAAAAAGAAGAAAAAAAAAAAAGCTTATCAGAGCTGGAGGAACTACTGTTGTGCAGCACATAAAAAAACAATAAGGACGGCAACGGCAACTAAACAAAACAGAAAACTCAGATATAACAAAAAGTGACTAAGGGGCTATTGTGTACTTTCACTTACTTCTCAATGTTGGCTGGTACTTTATAATTTGCTGTTACAGCAAGAACTTGCGATAACAGCAGCTCTAGGAGAAAAAGCAAGAAATAATAGCAGCTTAAAAGGAATGCTCATTTAAAACCTTTAAAAATAAAAAGTGAAACTTACTTAAAATACAAAGGTCTTCAATTCCCACGCCATAAATTTAATTTACCTTAATTATAAAGAGGTACTACGATGAAGGTTTGAAATCTTCCTATTAAATGTGCTTTATAAATTTGAAAGTATTAAACTACGATGCCTTCATGACAGCACAGCATCAACACTGTCATTGTTAGAGCTATATTCAAATGTATTTTAATAATATATCCAATCTAAAATATTCCAGCACATTGCTATCTAACATTTAATTCCAAGTGCAAGTGGGTATTAAGAGTTAAAGCTACTGTGGCCTTTTCATGAGGGGAAATGTGTGAATATATGAGTATG
The DNA here is from genome assembly GCA_034769265.1 of Remorina albescens. Taxonomy (NCBI): domain Eukaryota; kingdom Metazoa; phylum Chordata; class Actinopteri; order Carangiformes; family Echeneidae; genus Remorina; species Remorina albescens. Next base: position 5,810,114 of record CM068497.1, on the reverse strand, counting down.
AAAAAAGAAAATCTAACAACCAGTGACAGCCAGTTGTGGAGCATGAGCTGAGTGAACTGAGCAGACAGAGCAGAGGATAATATGAAGTCAACATACCACTGCCCTTAATGCCATAAGGTAGCCCCCGCTCTGACAGATGCTTGTGCCAGAAGAAATCCCCCATTTTCAGAAAGAGCTGTGTCCGTCTGCTAATGCTGCATGAGAAATATCACAGCAGGCATTACGACATAATACTGCCGTGCACAGGCTTTCACTGTGTAGATACATTATATTACAGAAGGATTTGTGGCTGAGAAAAGGGGGATGTGGGGATGGGCGGGGGGGTGGAATGAGGCAGCGAGGATGAAGAACACCACAGAATTTTTTGGCTATAATAACTATCAAACCACACAATGGACAATACCAAATGCGCTGCCAAGCAGTACAGTGTTCACACTGGCACATGGAAAACTATTTGATAGACTTCACTGATGCCTTAACTTTCCCAAATGTTCTGGTATCTATTAAGCAGGTAAAACAGACTCATTATAAGAAAAGCAGCCATTTGCATGATGTCATTCCATAGAAATTTCCCTCATTAAAATCCTCCATTGGCATTTTCTCTGCTGAGGAGAGGGAAAAGAAAACAATAACATTCTCAGAGGCCATAGAGTGAGACAAATGTGGCAGGTTGTAATACAGGAAACAATTTCTTTTCTGTGTCTGCCAGCCTCACACTCCAGCTGTTTACAAGCCGCAGTCTTTGACAGTGAGTCTCTCAGATGTTTATTACCCTCGTGTGCCGACTAGCTCTCCATGGGAGATTGGAATAAATCTCCAGGGAGAGGTTTAATCAGAGAATTGTCACTGTCATTTGCCTACACCAAAATGCAAATTGCGTTCCTTTTGGGGGGGTTAAACTAAGGCATTATTAATTTTGACTGTTTCAAAGGTCAGATGGCAGATAGTGGAGGGTCCACTGGGCTGAAGAGATATACCTGGAGACCCTGAAGTGAGTTTGGTCAAACCTCAGACTGAGACCAGATCACCATGCAATAACACAACTTTATTAAAAACTCACTCTTTCTTCGCCATTCTTGCTTTTTATATTAACTGTTCTTCTCACCCATTTCATGAAGACATTCCTCTTGAACTACTGAAACTTAATGTAACGATTAAGATGGAAAAATATTTTTTAAATAAACTCCTGGTCTTTCTCAAACTTTGCTTTCCTTTTCCTTCATGACTGGTAAAGACTTTAAGTTCAATAAAAATGTTGGCACGCCACCCTTTCTTAATAATCCATTCACTCTGTCCAGTTTCTGTTTAAAACACACAAACACACACACACACACACACAGACACACATATACACACACACAGACATTACTCACTTAAAGTTTAGGCGCTCCCACTTCTTCTGGGTTAGCCAGCCAGCACACAGCATCTTGCTACTGTTGAGAGGCTTGGCGGTACTGCCATAGCTGAAAGACAGACAAATCACCACAATTGGCATGAAAACAACTGCTGAATCCATAAAAACGCAGTGTGCCAGAAACCAGATCCAGAACACTCAAAAAAAGTGAAAGAATGGGCATGTGTGAGGGCCTAAATTGACCAGCAGCTCAGACCGCTGCATGATCAAAATGTGGTATGTCTTCTTAACTTTTAGTGACTCAGCACTTCACAGACCTCATGAGCTTAGTCTTTACCAGAAATGGGCATTTCTGTAATTATGTGACCTCAATAGCAGAGAATCGGAGACAGAAAGGAAGAAACGTGCTAGTTTGTGTGTAATTACCTCTGGAGTATGGCATCTGAACAGTAATATGTGACAAAGGAGATGAAGAAGAGGAAAACTGGGAGCAGCCTAAAGCACCATGCTGGAGTCCACAAAGACAAAGACAAAACAAAAGCAGAGGAAAATATACAAAAGTGAAATAAATAAATAAATAAATAAATTCCAACACAACACATCCTGGCTTCAAAGTCTCAATGACTTAAAACAGACATCTAAAGTTTCATTGATGTTACGTAAATTAAAATATTCTAACTTTATCAAAGAAGAAAAACAAAAAAAACAAAAAAAAAAACCCAGAAACTTTTAAAAATTGTTTCTGCTCTTGAACAGGAAACACTCACTGCAGGTGTGGTAAACCCCCAACATGGTACTGAAAGATGAAACTGAAATACATAGAAAATATTTTACAGTTAACAGAAAACTATACAGCTACACAGGAAACAGATCATCATGGTCTTGATTCAATAAAAAAGGGGGAAACTGCCACAATATTGCAGATACAGATGACACAACATCCGTTGTTTAAAAAAAACCCAAAAAAACAAAAACAACAAAAAAAAAACCTTATTGAGAAATGTCCCCCAGTAATAATGAAATTATGCCTTTCTAACATGAGTTTTCTATACTGGGACAAGTCGGCAAAGGGGCTCATTTTTTTTTCCACAGATTGCTATGAAAAACATAGGTAACCTTAATTAATTCATATACATGCGAGGAAGTATAAGCTGCTCTTTCTCCTGCGTGTCCTAAGCAGGATAATGGGCAGAAAGGTGATCACTGTTTGGTAAAAGAACAGTAAAGTTTATTTAGAGAAATAAACAATTTGCTTTGAGAGTCTGGCTGTCAACAAAATTAACACGTCATATTATAAACATGCTTAATTCATATAAAAACATTTTATATATATATATATATATATAGATAGATGTATATAAAACTGTGGAAATGTCAATTTGCAGTGTTACGGAAAGTAAAGTGCGAGAATATTTCTTGGCAAGGAACAGTGAATTGCCTGTCTGTACTGACTGATTGCATGGATGGAAAACATTTACACTGAAGTAATCTGCTGTATGGCCACAACAACTGAGATAAATCTGTGACCCCCCCAAAAAAATCATCCACAGATTTCATCTTACCTTTAGTTGTCTTTTGGGACATCTTCATGTGCACCTTGGTCCTCTCGTCTTTACAGTGCAGGTTATCCTAGTCATGCATTGAGGGAAGAGGAAAAATGTTTGCCTGATTTACATAAAAAAAGTTTCCTCCCTGCCTTCAGAAGATTATTAGTAAAATTTTTCAGTTAATTGAGTGATAATATACAATCTGTACCAGTGCCTACTTCCCTCCCGCCTGGCGACACACCTAAAATGGTCGAGTGCAAAACACAAATTACAGCATTTGCAAGCTGACGCAGGAACTGCTTACAAATTGTCCCCTTTCAAAAAAAAAAAAAAAAAAAAATCTTTGTATAAAACGCTAAAAATGTATTCAGTTATAATTTTTTTTTTCAGTGAAGATTAAAAGAAAAGATTCCAACTAAAACCCCAATCATATATTGTAATTGCAAGATTTTTTTTTTGCATACATCCACAAACAATCTTACAAGTACACTGCCCTGACTCGGGTTCAGATGAGGCTGCAGGGCAAGGGAGTGGTAAGTAAATAAAAGAGAGGAATTAAAGGATATATGTAATCAAAGAGTATCACATCAACTTTTACAATGTTCTGCTCTGGAGAGTTTAGATTACAGCTTCGGTCAGATTAAAAAGGTATTTGACGCAACATTCAACTGACTACTCAATGCACAATACACATATTATGTATAATTTCCCCTTTTCATGATTTGCAGGTCAGAGGCAACCATTTAATCCTCTGGCCTGCAAGCAATTAATTTCACTGTAGACGTTTGACACTCTTTCAAAAACCCCACAACAGTGAGAATCAACACCATTCTGACAGAGCTTACAGCTGAATATTTATTTTAAGAACGGCAGCAAATTGACCCCGCTGCTGTAAGTCTTCTTCCTAAATTGTGCACAGCCAAACTCGGATACAGGCGAGGAGTAGGAAGCCACAGGATCAATTAACACCACCGTGGGGATGCTCTGTGGATTTTACCCCTTTGTATCTGAGCACTCAAGCCCCTCCCTGTTAAACAAAGTAGTCCTGTCACAGCATAAAATATGAGGCAACATTGTGGCCTTGATGCTGAGCTGGAAATGAGGCCGTCTTGTGTCATTTGTTAGGCGTTGAAAACAGGAAAACACTGAAAAACAAGCAAAGGATCTTTTTTTTTGTTTTTTTAATGGTGCATGCATTATGATCTTTTCCCTCTTCCCTCTGTTGCGCTGCCATCTTTGGCAGCTTGAAGAGGCAGCACAGTTCCCTACATTCCACTTCATCCTTCAGCTGCCAGAAAATTAATCCTAAACTATTTTCTTGACTCGTCATTTGTGTAATCAATACAAACAAGACTACTGAAGAGAAACATGTTCTTACCCGTAGTGGCCTACTAGCGCACAAGTACCTTTTTAAAGACCGTACATTTGAAGCTTTTTAGGATCATGATGCTTGAATCTACTCATTTCAAAGTCTACTGGGCTTGTTATGGTGCCAGTTCATGAGCAAAGCTTTGAAATTTTGCACTCTGCAGCAATTCTGTAGAAATTTAGGTGAAAAGTGACTGCAAGCCTGGCTTCATCTGAGGGGGACGAGAAATGAAACTAACATGCTTGATTAAACATATTCAGTATTTGGAACACTACAGGCTTTGATTAATTTTTTTTAACACAATGTGAGCATTTTTTTTTATCCCAATGCATGTTCAGCTACTCTTCCTTTAGTTGCTCATGTAACGATGAATAAATAAATAATACATGCTTTTCGATGCACAAAAACGTGAACTAGTGCTAAACACAAGTAAAACACTTTCAAGGCTCAGTTGTTCGCTGTGGTCTTTGCGTGAGAATCCGCATTCATGTCAAAAAGTTCAGAGTTTGCAAATCAATCAAAAAGTTTTATACACGCTGGAGGCAAATGTTCTCATTCGTACAGCATTGTAATAAGGGGAGTTGAACCTGTGCCTGTCTGGTTTGAGCGGGATTCTGAAGTTTTATTCACTGCCACTGTCAAACATTGCCAAAGTTGACCTTTGTAGAATTTTGCATCAATGCATCGATTCCTCTTCTTCAGTTACAGAAAAACAGAAGAGCTAAGCCTTCTGTAAGTTTCACTTTCTTAAACTTGCAGACCACTCCTTAAATCTATCATGCATGCCTTAACTGAGCCTTAATTAACTTTAAGATTTAAGCTTTAGGCTTAAGTAAGCAATGAAACCTTTTAAAACCGGACCTGACATGTTTGGGGTCTTTCCTTTGTCTTTGCAGGTTGCGTCAGTTAAGTGGTTCACACAAAGTCTTTTAGCCAGAAAGCTCTGAGTTAAAACAACACCAAGAACAGATATATGTGCAGAGATTCACTTGAAATCCCAACAGGAAGGACCTGCATTCTCCAGAGGTCTCAGTGTAGTATCATTGTGATTATCATTGGGCTCTGGGATTGTTAGCTAGAAAAAACAAAATAACAACAACAACAACAAAAAAAAAAACCTAACCAAATGTGTCACTTGGGCCTTGCAAGATTTAATGGGAATGTCCACTCTTTATGTAGACTTAAACAAACCATCCCTGAAAGAACAGGCTGAAGAATGATTAATCTCACAACTTAAGCAGGTGTATATCTAACAAACTGGTGCCTTGGTTTCTGCAAAATAACTTGTAGTAGCTAAGATAACCAGAAACTCGTGGAGTCACCAATTGTCAAAAATCTGACCTTAGCTTAGTTCACCGCACTACAAACACTGCAACACAAATAAAAAAGTCACAACGGAAGTGAGTGGTCCGATTATATAATGACCCCAGGTTACCGGGCCTAATGGAAGAAGAGTGGAAGCAAAAGAAAAAGTAGGTGAAATGTTGTTTTTTATTAAAGCGTTATTTTCATTCGAATAAGTCACGTTACTTTGCAATGTGTTATACTAATGCAGTTTTGCCTTTTGGCTTCAGGTTTTATAACCCAATCCAGGCCATTTTATTTATAGAGCACATTTACAAACAGCCAAGTTGACCAAAGTGCTTTGCACAGGTATGAAAATAAATAAAATCAACATTAAGTAAAATATAAGAAGACGCCAAATAAAAGCAATTAAAAGAGCAAACAACAATAAGAATGTAAAAGCTGAAATTTTTGGGTCTCAAACTATATTTAAAGCCAAGGAATAAGAGTCTTTTAAAACAGCTAGGCTGGGGGCTTGGTTCACATGAAGGGGCAGGGAGTTCCAGAGTTTGGGGCCAGCTACGGAAATAGCACAGTCTGGTCTGAGGGAGCTCAAGGAGCAGCTGGTCTTTGGATCTGAGGGACCGAGAGGGGGACACAGGGCTTCAAAAGGTCAGTCAGATAAAAAGGGGCAAGACCATTAAGAGCTTTAAAAACAACCATTAAGATCTTAAAATCAACCCTAAAATGAAGTGGGAGCCAGCGGAGTGAAACAAGGACTGGAATGATGTGTTCCTTTTTCACGTGTGCCGGTCAAGAGACGGGCTGCTGCATTTTGGACCATAGGCGGGAAAGTGAGGATTGACTGACAGCAAGATACAGTCCGTTACAGTAGTCTAAAAAAAGTCTAAAAAGACAAGAATGGTTTAACCTTTGACAGCATTCTAAAATGATAAAAACAAGCTTTGACCACAGCATTGATCCGTTTATCTAGTTTAAAATCACTGTCCATTTTGGCACCACAGGCGTGACAAAGGGTCCAAAGGGACTTTACTTAAATGGAACTGGGTTTGAAGACAATGACCTTTGTATTGCTTTCATTAAAATTTCAAGAGTTCAAGGCTAACAAGGCTTTTATATCATTCAAAGAGTTTGAAAGCAAATTAAAAGGACTCCCGTTGTTTCTTTTTAGGGGAAGGTAGATCCATGTGTGATCGGCATACAAAAGAAATGGCATATTTCCTTAAAATTGAGAGGATGCTAATCGTGCCAACTTAAGTCACTTATTGATATTAAAATGACAATTTCATACAAATAATGGTTCATTTACTTTTTCTTTTTTAATCTCTTTTTGCTTCTTCTCTTCTTCTTCTATTGTCCCCGATAACTTGGACAAATTATACAGTCAGACCAGACACTACCGGTGTGGCTTTTCTATTTGCATCGCCTTTTTTATTTGAGTTTGCAGTGCGATGAGCTTTCTCAGCCACCGTACCTGATATGGTTTGAGCACAGACCATCTGAGCACACTGGTCCCTGAAAACAAGACTATCAATTTAAGTCACGACCAGATGAAACTTTGACTGCATGCCACTTCCCCATTTCCTCTCTGTTTACTATGACCCGTGACATGAAGGCATCAAAGGACAATTCCCTTTAGAAAAATAAAAAAACAAAACCAAAAACTTACCTTTTCCTTCTTTCATTTCAGCAACTGTGTTCTCAATAATTTTGGTATTGTGGGTTTGTACACATCCCTGTAGTGAACACAAAACAAAATACAAATAACAATGTACGAGTAGAATGATAACTTGTTATTTTTCCCAAATATGAAAATATCGAAATCATGTTCCATTAGTAAACTTTTCAAATGATCAATCACATTTTTTCCCCATTTTTAAGGTAACAACAGGTGAAAAAGTATGTTTTACGGTTGGCCACAATTGTGACTGGTTCACAATTTCTGCTTCAGTTATAAATTTTATTATATCCCAATCCAGATTTTACTGGGCTGCCATGTAAAGCTGTATTACTGGAAGAGGCTGAACCGGTATGTTTGTCATTTGTCAATCTTCTGCCTTTATTGACTATTAAATGAAATGCAACATCTCCTAAAAGTTGAGGTACATCCAGGTGATCCATTCAGACTGAAAAAAGGGTATGTTTTTTTAATTTAATCTTTATTTACCCAGGGAGTACCCAGTGAGGATCCATTCAAGGATGTCCTGGTCAAGAAGAGCAACAAACACAAGCAAACATACACAGCAAGAGAAAGAAACACTCAACAATTTCAAAGCTAAGTGTCAAAGGTGGAGTTGGTGATTAATAGTTCTGTGAGAGTATGTTTAAAGCCAGAAAGAGGGTTGAGAGATCCCATCCCACAAGACTGTGGGTCGTCTGGACAGCAATAAGAAGTGAACATTAAATAAATGTATTTATTTAGGATAGAGGTGGAGGTTTATGTCTGACTGAGCTCAGCAAAGATGGGCCTAACCTTAAAGAAGGGGTTATCAATGATTATTGTGTTGGGAACCACATGAACTGAGGCCATTATTTCATCGAAGCAATTGCTTTGCATGACTTCTGAAATGCATTGTGTGTATACGTCACTGTCAAGTGACCGATACATGGCTCTTCTTGGAACTGAGCTGTGCCCAGATGTGATGATCATTCAATTCAATGTAAGGAGTTCAGCCAGACTCAGATTCAGTTGCTTGCCCTCGGTCCATGTGGAGTAGAGGTTGGACATTTCAATGCTCAGCTCTCCTCGGGTGGGTAGATACATTTGTAAGAAAATATTTATCAGGGGGGTTAAAATTCTGCAGTATTTGGGCTTTAAACTGCAAATTTTGTAATCCCAACTATGGCACGCCTCTTAGATCATTTGATAACTCCGTCTTTATTTTTGACCACCTGCACGGTAAATGGCCCGTCTCTTCCTCATTGTGCAAGTGTTCTTGTTTTTTGTTTTTTTTTCTGCGGGCTTCGATGCAGCTGTCCTCCTCTGTTGGTGCATCTTGTAAGTAATTAGCTCTGGCCATGTGGCAATTTACACCAAAACATGTGACACTGATCATATGTGAGGGGGGGGTTATTCATTCATTATTTTTGGGAAATTTCATTTACATTAATCAGTAACATTTTTAGGTCCCTTTAATCAAAAATGTTTTTTACAGTCACTATTGTGACCAATGGGATTAAATGGGTTTAACCATTGTGAATCATCGATGAGGCAGAAATGCCTCTTTCCAGCTGGTTGTCAGTTTGTAAAATGTTCTGCTTCCCAAGTTTTATATCATCATAAATTGATTTTAGCCTATTGGTTTGGTTAAACAAATGATTTTAAGACGTTAAGCCCTCGTTGAATTTTCTCCTCTTTAATTTTTTTTTTTTTTTTATAGTTTGCATAACTCAATCAGTTAATAAAATAATCATTGGTAGCTGTCCCCATATATGTCCATCCTTTCACCTTTGGGACACAGCCAGACATACTGTACCTCCCAGGTGTTTGAAACACAGAAAAGATTGGAGGCACAGGACCTCCTCACAGACGCTGCAACGCAACACAAGGGCAGACTGTGTGTGATACACTGCGCGGCCAGAGTGACTGTGCACCGTACTGTGCAAAAACCATGAGGCAAACAGCCCTGCACCACTGACACAAGTTGTCAAGATTTGAGGGACACCAGACTCGAGATTTAATGGTGCCCGCGACCACAGACGTTCTTAAAGCATAGCTGCAGGTCTAAGCTAATATCGTGAAGGAAACACAGACAGACCACTTAAAGAGCTTAGTCACACACTGTAGTGATTAAAGATGAGTCAGGCAGCTTCAACAGCAAAGCCCACTGGAAGCGATTCCGGCAAAAGTACTCCATGGGAAAATGTCAGTAATTTACTGGTTGAAGCTGCTTACTCTTGATTTTCTGCAAATGTTGAGGCCTGAGAAGGCTAATGCTGTAGGTAAGAGGCATTAACAGAAGCCTATAAAACTTAATGTTGTCATAAACTAACCTCAATCTCACAGATATGTATTTACACCTATGAACTTGGGAGGTATTTACATGCACTCTGCTAGTGTTTCATAGCAGGTTTCTGTAAAGGTGTTAATGATTATTCACAATAATTTATATTTAACATCATCATTCAGCAGTAATGGGTGCTGCTTGTATTTATTTTAAATTATTGTGAGAATATATCATCACACACACACACATACACACCATGAAAATTGATTGGTTTGATTCTGAATGCAGGTGAGGTGTTTACAAAGAAAATCACCTCTAAAATATATAATCCCTGGATTTAATCCCCTCAAAAGGGCTAAATCTAGTGCTCATTTGAAATATTGTAAGAAAATGTAGGCTATTATCAACCCTTTTCGGTTCCCAAAAACATCTGAATGTGAAAAGGGACCTTAAAAGGAGCAATAAATGTGGTGAACTTACATGAACATTCGATAAAACACAGTAACTCTGTGCAGGGTTTGTGTGGCAATCATGGTAAGTGAAAGTTATTCTGTCAGATCGTGGCTCTTCTCTAAAAATCTTATTTCAACTTCCCTTTTTTTGAGATTTCACATGACAATTACAAGGGAAAAGCCGAAAGGAGAAGAAGAAGACATGACAATTACAACAAATCCACTAAGCCACAGAACACACATAAACTAATAGGAGGTTCTTCTATGCTTGCCAATTGTTCCGTCAAAATATTCAACCAATTAAACAAAAAAGGCTTAGTTAATACATTGGCTAAAATCATGTCCGCATATTAAGACAGTAACACAATACGCTTATTGTGTTAACAAGGGAGCAGGAAAAAGGCTAAATGGCTAAAGTACACAGCAACACCTGATCAATAAAAGTATAAAGACTAAGATGAATGTTGAAGCACTTTTAATCATATAAATAATTTGCAGGTCTGAACCGATGAATGGTTGATGGGTTCATGGTTGTGTAGTGCTGGCCGAATAATTAGAGACAAAAGAAGTTTGTGCTTGTACTTGATCACCAAGTAACTTAATTCATGTCTTTGGACAGTCACAAGAAGCCACAGCACTTAGAGCGTTCTCACACAAGCACACAAACAACATGGAAAGGCACCAGGCTCCGGGAATCGAGCCCAGAACCTTCGAGTGTCTGCGGTTGAATTATACAGCTAAAAGAGATAAATGAGTTATTGAAAAGTCCAGTCATGACCTAAGCACTGAAAAAAATCAGCCCAACAGAAAGAAAATTGTCAGGGATGTCCACTTTTAACTTATTCGTCATGTTAAAAATATTCAGTGTCGAGCAGCACAATGAAAAAAGGGTGAGGCTTATATTTTGCATTGCGCCAGCTGAGCTGTTCTTGTTGTTGAATACATGTTGATGATTATCTGTCATCGACACGTATTATGCCCACGCTGGGGAATGAAATTATAATATTACGAGAATAAAGTTGCAATACCACAGGAAAAAGCATCAATTATATAAGATAAAAGTTGAAATGTCATAATTTTACTGGCTTATTTCAGAAGACAAATATTCAATGAGCAGCCCTCTGCATTAAAACGATAGTCGTGGAGCTCTTTGTTAAATTGTACTTCAGTATAGGTTTCACAAATATGAAATACTTCATCTTCAAAGTTTGGACATTCATTCATTTGAATGGAAAAGTGTGTCCAAACTTTTGACTGGTGGTGTAGATGAAGATTGATCGTCATGGGTATCAGGGCATTCAAAAGAATATGCATGACTTGAGTGTGTCATGGCTTGACATCAGACAGGCTGGGGATAGTTCCGGTTGGAATGCAGCTTGGTTACTCAGGTACTGAATGTCTTCAATAGCTGAGTGATGTCTTCCATTTTTCATTTTGTCAAAACATGTTTGTGTAACACCTGGAGGTGTTTAACGTCAGATTAGTTAGATATTCTTGTGATTAAGAATAGGATGACGGTTGTACCACGTGATAATCTTTGGAAGGATAAAATCAGGATTGTCTTGTTGCTAGTGACAGGTTATCATAACATTATCGCAACACAAAGAAACAGTCAATATTTCGCAACAGGCACTTGTTTTTTCCTCATTTCCAAGACTACATGTTGACACCCACTGTTAAATTCTATCTACAAACCTTCTTCCACAGCCAAGTTTTCTTGTTGTCTTTTGTTGGTGGGTCTTTTTCTTAATGTTGACAGTAACTGATTTGAGGATCTGACTTTTTTTAATGTTTTGGTATATTTGGCATTAAAGAAATTGGATTAAATAAATAACATTTGTAAGTAAAAAGTAAATAAAGAGAAGTTTTAATGCAGAAAAACTAACATTCAGCCTTCAGTATGTTTGTCCTGTAATTATAATTTCAGTTCCTTACATTTTATCTACTTGAGATACCCCATTTCCTTTTCCTCACCAGGATGTCAGATCCTTTTGGGTTTTTGGGTTTAGACCTTTTAACACCAACATACAAAACCCTGCAGGATACCTCCGGTGTGGACCACTACCCAGGGAGTTGGCAACAACACCTACAGCAGACCAGAGGGTGTGAAAACACACCTTTGGGTTGGGGGGCGTTCCTCAAGTATAAATGTTTAGCTCTCCCCATGCTTGGGGTCTTTCTTCATTTTTACCGCTCATGTGATGATCGACCTTTTCTTTGCAAAGAAAATAAAAACTTGTCTCTATTTCATTCTTCACCAGCAGCGGACAATTTCCACAACAGTCCACAGACTGTAGATAAAGTTCGACAGAGCCTCTGTGATCTCATCGATAATTTTCTGAAGAGCGGTTTTAAAGCTTGTGCCGTCTGCTGCACTGTTGCCATCTTGGCAGGATTTGAGTGCACCTAAATCCTCACCAATCAAAAAATAAGTTGGTGGAGGGGTTGATAGAATTGAGCTCGAGGTTAATGTCGGTTTGTGGCAAGCATACACTCACAACACAACAAAACACAAAAGCTGACCTTTTCCAGTTGGTCATCACAGACTATTGCCACACTACCATACTAAACCAGGATTATTTCTTTTGGGACATTTTTGTCTGTCCTATGCGCAAATTTCACACAGCGTTCAAGGGCTCAGTTGACGTGAGCATGCTGTACAAAGGTTTGGCTGGTAGCCGTTACAAGGATCCAAGGCCAGTCCAGTTGGTCTGGTATAAGCAGACTTTCCACCTCGGGTATTGAGCTGTGACAGCCCCATCACCAGCTTAACAAGGCAACACTCCTATTTCAACAATGCAACTTCTTTTTGACTGTTTTATTTGATATTCTTTAACTGTGTATGTGTAACGTATCACACATTCATTATCTACAGACAATGAATCTTGGGAGAGCTTGAGCCATGAAGGATCCACCTGTTAGAGTCTTTCCTGCCTTGGAGAAGGAAACTTTTCCCTGTGCAGTGGGAAAGCCCCTTTGTGTAAATGATCTTCAAATGCAGTCCCTGGATTATTATCTCTATTTGTACACATCGAAAAGTATGAGGATATTTCACCATGTCTCCATGAAATTGCAAAAAAAAAGCTGATGGGTGTAGATACTCTACTTAACAAGCGGAAGTTAATTTTCCCACTGTTAATGAATGATTTATAAGATGACATAAAGATGATTCTGACTGGATGTCCTCTTTCAGGCCTTTCAAAATGGCCTGTTTTGAAAGTCTTTTTGTTTATTTGTATTGTATTGACCTTGCAGTGCTTGAAGAGACTATCTGACAGTTTTCATCTAAGTGTGAGGGCAGTAAAAAGTCCAAAATATCAGAAGTGAAAGTGAATAAAATAAAAACTACACGAATAACGAAATAAATTCTTCAATGGCATTAGAGAAAGAAAAAAGATGTGTGAGAGCATTATGGACGTAAACCGGAGAGTTAATCCAGTCATTCCTTTCTATAGAACAACACCTTGAAGTTAGTTAATGCTTTGAATAGAAGGGAGTTCATGTTTAGTGATCTTTATAATTTCAGTTTTCCAGATTTGTTTGTCAGAGAGTGAAGACAAGTTTAGTATCTTTCTAATTTGAAAAATCTCAGAAAACGCTGCTCAAGCACTCATGGGCCTGTGGGCTTTCACTGCGCACACCAGTCCAGCTGAGTATGATTACATTTCCTTGAATGTTTTGAGGGCATATCTGTGTTCATCATATTTTTCAGAGCACGGCGAGTGATTCAAGCAGAAGAGAGTCATTCCTCCAGAGAGCAAGTCAGGGTGTCATAGATGATTCTGCTGTAAGCTGCCATGTGCTAGTTATCTCTAAGCCCCATTAAATGCAACAACTGCCGCTCAAATAAAAAAAAAGTAATCCTCTCTAATGTAGCTGCTGTTACAGCGACTCAATACAACTTCCTGAACCCTAAACAGCTAAAAAAAAGAAATTATTTATACATGTCTATCTATCTATCTATCTATCTATCATATGCTTTTACGCAAATATATATGCATGTGCAAATCAAACTCAGTCTGCCTTCACTGCAGGGTGATGCAATGGTCGAACTGGTCAGTCGCCATTAGTTGTCCTCCTAAATCCAAGTATCACAAGCCTCATGAAACAGCGCAAGCCAAAATTTCTTTACCCAATTCAACTGATGACCGACGTTAACGCAACTTGTTTCAAAAAATACCTACCCTCTCACACACCTGCCAAAGACAAGATCGCACAAGCTTTGCCCCTCAGGTCAGGGGTTGTGAAATTAACCATGGCAGTCATCATCCGCAAATATAATCTTAATATATATAAACAGAAGATTAGTCCCCTTTTTCATTAAACCGGTGTCTAGATGATCCAATATAGTCTTGTATGCGCTGCCAACAACAAGGCTATTGTCTGCCTTACAGTGACGATAATTAAAGCAGTGTGAAGCGGTGGGATTGCAGCAATAAGTGACATACAAAGAAACGGCAAATAGAGAAATACCAATGGATGGATGAATAAATAAAAATGATAAGAAGTCACGAATGTTTACATTGAAACAGTGCGAATGCAGCTACCTCAACCTGAAAATGTCATCACCGGTCAGATACATCGACAGCCTGTTTATTGGACACGCTGCTTTAAAACCAGGAAACCATGAGGTTTGCTGGCAGACTGCAACTTTAACCCCACTTCAAGACTGATCTAGTGCCACCGATGCAAGGAAGCAGTAATGGAGAAGCCTGTGGTATCATCATCATCATCCTGGATGGACATTTTCCATCCCCTAAAGAGTATATCCATCTATCTATCTCTCCAACCAAAATGGAACAAAGTGGAGGACAGACAGAAACCTCGCTGTCACGAATGTCCAAACCAAACTAGTGTGATGTGACAGCTTGTGATCCAGTGATGCCAGTTTTTTGTTGCTTTGTTTTTTGAGGGGGCTACATCAGATCAGTTGGTTTGGTGCCTCCCAGCATGTTAGAAGAAACCTCCAACATGTTAGAAAAACCTCCAACATGTTAGAAAAACCTCCAGCACGTTAGAAGAAACCTCCAACATGTTAGAAAAACCTCCAACACGTTAGAAGAAACCTCCAACACGTTAGAAAAACCTCCAACATGTTAGAAAAAAC
Source organism: Remorina albescens (assembly GCA_034769265.1). Taxonomy (NCBI): domain Eukaryota; kingdom Metazoa; phylum Chordata; class Actinopteri; order Carangiformes; family Echeneidae; genus Remorina; species Remorina albescens. The sequence goes on along the minus strand of CM068497.1, from coordinate 5,795,033 downwards.
CTCCAACATGTTAGAAAAACCTCCAACATGTTAGAAAAAACCTCCAACATGTTAGAAAAACCTCCAACATGTTAGAAAAACTCTCCAGCATGTTAGAAAAACCTCCAACATGTTAGAAAAACTCTCCAGCATGTTAGAAGAAACCTCCAACATGTTAGAAAAACCTCCAACATGTTAGAAAAACTCTCCAGCATGCAGCGGTACTCACCGGCAGCGCTACCCCGACAGAAGAGCTTGAATCCGCCTGCCGTGTCCGTCTGCACGCTGATGTTTGAACCAAGTTGGCTTTTTGGTACGGTGACATTCAGTGCGCAGAGAAAACGATCATCACGCCTCTGGGCGGCATCATGCGCACCCACAGGAGGACAAAAAAAAACCAACAAAAGTGTGGCGTAATGACAGTTTTAAAGTTCCGCTGCAAACCCGACACACAGACAGGGATGGGGGGGTGAAGGGGGTAGGGGTGGTGGTGGTGGTGGGGGCGGTGCGGGCACATGCAGGCGGAGTCGTGTTGGTGTGACTGACTGGCATCGAACCTTTGGTTTTTCTGCCCGTTACAGCTCGTTCCCGTTTTTTTCTCCTGGCACGCATGCGCACCCGGCTACGCGCGTCGGCTTGACTGGCTGGACTGATCTGACACCCCCCCCCCCCCAAAAAAAGCAAATAAATAAATAAAAAAGAATAAAATAAAATAAATGTTAAAAAAGCTGTAAAGACCTCCAGACTCTTCAGGAGACGGTGCTGGAGCTGGAGGAAGGAGGGCAACACATTTACAGATGATTATTGCAGCTTCTGTCCCGATGCTAAATGTTTTTGGGGTTTTTTTGTAGTTGTTTGTTTTTTTTTTTGACCGCAGAGGAAACGACATCTGGAAAGTTTTGCTGTTGATCTTGTAGGGTTTTGTTTGTTTGTTTGTTTGTTTTTTAAGCTCTGAAATGAACATAGGTTGTGAAACACATTGATGGAAGAGGAACTCATTCTTTTCCACTCAAGATCACACACACAAAAAAAAAAAACATTTTACTCCTTCTCAGTATTACACAATAGAATATGCTTGGCACGGTGCTTGCCTTACATCACATCTCCCTGAACCTGAACACAAACACAGTTTGTACACTGCTGAACCTGTCCAGGATGTACTCTGTCCTCACCCAATGTTGGCTGCGATCGGCTCCAGCACCCTCCTCTGACTCTGAGTGGTAAAGATATAAGATATATAATAGATATTACAGAAAACTTCAAAACTGTAGTTTTACTTCAGTGAATGTCTTTGGTTTCCACTTTCCTCCATCATAATTTGTGAATGACAAAATAATCAAAGCTTTTAATTTTCTTTCAGTCCTTTAAGGTCATGTCACGCTGTTCAATGAATGTCAATTATTAACTCAGAATTGATTTTAAGTATTTCCCTGCTGCATCACATTTACTCATTTGACTCGTGCTCATCTCTACGGTATTAAGGGTGCCAACTTAAAAGTTAGAACGTGTGTATGGATACTCTTTGTACATGTTGAGGAAAGATTGCTGCTTCGTTTCATTAAGTGATTCAAACTTTCTCATGTATTTGGTTGAACTTCTCACACTGAAAGGCTGTTCCTTGCGTGCTTTATCAACCACTGTCATGCACTTTGTTTTGTCTTGTTTTCAGCCACATACAGTATGTGTGTGGGAAATTATGTCTCTCAGGAAGACCGGAATAATATATTGGACAATAATTCAGATTTATGTTTATTGTGCAAAGTAATCTACATTTAATAGTATGGGATCGACAGGTGTTGCTGTCAGTGTCCACAAGTCAGGCAATAACATGCTGTGTGTATTAATCCTCGTGCTGTCTTCACTTTCTGTATACACCCCGTGTTCTCAGGGTCAAAAATGACCCGCCTTCACTAAACCCCTAAAATACAGCAGCTTAATTCAATTTTAAGTCTCAAATCTATTTCACCTGTCATTCACCACAAACTTTGTCAATATCTGGGTTTTGCCTCTTCACACTGCAGAAAGACTGCATTTAATCAGTGGACACCATCCATCCATCTATCTTCTACCACTTTTCCGTTTCTGGGTCGCGGGGTTGCTGGAGCCAATCCCTACTCACTCTGCACAGGTTGCCATTCCATGAAACTCACACAGAGAACATCAAGAGCACAGAAAGGCCCCAGGCTGGGAACCGAACTGAATAAGTACAGGTTACAACTTGCCCAGTTGCTCATGTTACAGCTCTCTCCCCTACTGTCATCTGCAGCACTTTTATCATCCCCCATTCGTAGTTATTTATTTTATTTTATTTTTATGTTGTTGTAATTTTTTACAACAATAACTTGGCTAAAAAAAGTTCTATCTTATCTTATCTTAGTAAGCAATTAGTACGGAGCCCCTAAAGTCCCAAAAGGTGGTATTTTTTTATTTTGTGCGCACAAGAAAAAAAAACAAAAAACTTTTGGGACTTTAGGGGCTTCGTAATTTTCAACCATCTCACCCACCAAAAAAATTGACAATTCAAATAAAGCAATGAACGCCGCCATGTTTCAAACATACCTGAGAAATCAACAAACTATTAAAAGCTATAAGCGCAGCTTACCCTCGTGGTCTTCAAAGCATAGACCTATCACACTGTTCCCACAAGATAATTATCTCGTGCGCACAAGATAAATAACTTTTTCCCACAAAATATTAACTTGTGCGTACAAGATAAAAAAATACCACCTTTTGGGACTTTAGGGGCTCCGTAAATTAGAAATGTTTGTTGGAAAATTTGAACATTTCAAGTAATGTTTGTTTTGTCTGTGAACTTCATGTGTGGGGTCATCGGAGGGGAGATGCTGCATGTGCACAAGAAAGTTGTAGTTTTGTCTGAGTTCAGTCAGTAGCACACATAATCTGAACTTCTTATTGTGTGTGTGTGTGAACTGCCGGGTCAAAAATGACCCCTAGGACAATCTTTGTACCCTTTTTATGTACAGCTGTCATGGAAATATGAACAAAGGCAATGTTTCACTTTTTCTAATGTTTGGCTCACTGGAGGAAAAGTCATCAAATTTCAAGATAAAAAAGATGATTTTTCTGTGCTGTTAAACATGGTCTCGGGTCATTTTTGACCCCTAAAACAACTCGAGGGTTAAATTCAGCCCTAATCAACGTCGATCCAGGCAGATCCAGACACATCTGAATACCGTGTTTGTGTGAATAGGCTCAAAGTGTCTGAACTGCTGTTACAGCATACTTTTTAATGCACTTCTCATTGTCAGTAATTAATCGTGATGATTTGTCCCTTCTTCACCTCAATCTGGCTCACATGTTTTTCCCAGAGGGACCAACATCTGGACAGTCTTGTTGCTGTTGGCTGTGATTTTGTAAATTTCTGTTTGTAAAGGAGATAACGCACTGCAATGGACAGCTCAGGAACAAGATAAAACTGAGCTTCTGCCAGGCTGATGCCTCATATAAAGGATATATTTACTGGAGAAATGAAATGTCGCCTTTTAACATTAACAGATTATTTTGCTCTAAAATTTATATTGTTGGGTTTTGTTTTGTTTTGTTTTTTTCAAACACAAATCTGTTGGAGTCTTAAAAATGACTATCTAAGTATCTCCACATATATTCTGGCAAGAAAATTTTTTTTCTAGTTCTGGATGAAGGACCATGACTGGGTCCTGTGAATGGGCGGAGACAGCCTGAAGGGTGAAGCACTCCTCTCTTTCTACAAGCCTATTAGTAGCACTGTCAACACTTAACATCTGACTCTGCAAAACGTGAATACTGTTCCTTATCTTTGAAGATATAAATAAGGAACTACTCAGTTTTAAAGTTCATCTTTCACTTTACTTGTAAAGTTCTGCTCTTGCATTTGACATTATAGAAGTTTGTCTCATTCTGCTGTATGCCCTAATTTACTAATAATCCCAATGTCATGTTTGGATATCCTGCTCTTGCCTTCAATAACCCAAGCTGGTGCTTTGCTACAGAAGTTCTTCACCACAGACAGAAAAGTCCACCGTACTCAGGAGAGACTACCACGATGACTAACAGCTAAGTGCTTTTCCATACTGTTGTTGGACCAAAGCACACCAGCTCGCCATCTTGAGGCCTCCACTTCTGCTTTCTTTCACTTTTTGCTTTGTGGCGGAAAGTGGTGAGATGCTGACACACAGTCTGGGGCCTTTCAGATCTTCCGGCTGAACTAGTCAGGTAGTTTAAGATTTAGCTTAATTTTAATCCTTAAAGTCTATATGTGTTTATTCTGTTAATCATCCCAATATTTCTTATCATAGTCACAGAAAACTAATAAAATTATAATTTTGTATGAATCTACAATTAAAATTTTAGGCTAACTAAGAACTATTAGTGAGAAAAAATATGTTGGGTACATAGCACTATACTGTTTTAATAATAGGTTGAATACTAGTCTGTACACACCGATTCGTTTTTTCAAGAATATCAGTCGACCCTTTTTGCAGGCTCAGACATCTGGCCACTGGCCACTCCCAAAAATAATTAAAGCAAGAGTAAAATGCTTTGTATTTACATTGAACTGGCATGGATAAAATCTAAATCAACAGTACCAGTGTCAGGGTCTGGGTTTTTGTTGCTTTTGTTTTGGGTTTTCTTTTCTACTTCCTCCTTCTTGTGTTGTGTTCAGCTTGTGTGCAGAAGGCGTGGCCGACCAACTCTCCACCTTCCACCTTCCCTGGCCTACAGTGGAGGCACACCTGGTTCTCATTTGTCATAATCAACCACTCCATAAAACCCTGGTCATCTCTCCACCACTTTGCCAGATAATTCTGATCTGCTCTGTAGTGCCTCAGCAGAACCCCTAGTGTTTTTTGTTCGGAGTCAGTTTTTATTGCAGTCTTCTTCTCACTAACTCGTCTCTTGTCCCTGTCCTGTTCCAGTGTGTGCCTCGCTAAGTTTTTGTGTTTTCCCGTCGCCAGTGCCTGAGCTGCCATTCCTCGCCAGCACCTCTGCCTCGACCGGCTCCTGTCTTCCCCCACCAAGTTTTTGAAGAGCCAGACCCTTTTTCTTTGCACTTTGCCCTGCTAACCTTCTCAGTTCATTAAATATACTGAAAATGTTCACCAGTGTCTGTCTCCGCTACTGTTGGTCCACCCCTACCCTAACCCTAACCCCTAACCCTAACCCTACACGTGTCAACCAGACTATGAAAGGCGCCGTGCCCTAACCCTAACCCTAAACCTATCTTGGTTAGCCATTGTAGCTGGCAGGGATACTGGTTAAGACCTCAATATGTAGTCACATATAGTTATAGAGTGAAATTCCACCACATGCTGCTTTTTGGGATAGATATGATATAACTTAAATGAATAATGAAATATATTAAAAGCCAGCAGCTGCTTAACTTAACTTTGTCTAAGAAATACAAATACAATTTAGTAAGAGCATATTTCCAGGATATTAGACTATCCTTAAGTACAGCAGGCTTTACAACAGGTTGGCAGAGGCTGGAACTAGGCATTATGGCAGGGTGTACAATTTCTCCATTAGCATTCACAGTGGCGATGGAAGTAATTATTAGAGCTTCTAAGTGGGTTGTAGGTGGAGAGAGGCGGCAGGATGGGATGCGCCTTACACCAATTAGGGCCTACATGGATATGATGTTGGTGACTACAACGGTGCCATGTATGAAAAGAGTACTTGAGAGATTTACTAAAAACTTAAAGTGGGCTAGTATGAAAATCAAGCCTAGTAAGTCTATAAGTATCTCAATAAGTAGAGGGAGATTAAGTGATCGTGTCACACCGTGGTGAGGTTGTCTTGTCCTGGTTTAGTTTTTGTCCCGTCATTTCCTGTTTTATTTTGAAAGTCTAACCCTCCTCTCGTTTCAGAGCACTTGCCCTTCTTCATGTCTCAACCGTCCGTCTACCTTGATTACCCATTGTCTCCACCTGTTCCCCATTTACCTCCATGTGGTTAAATAGTCTGTGTCCCCCTTGTCATGCACCAGAGCTCTCTTTTCATGCTCACAGCCATTGACTGCCTAGTAAGCATTGTTCCTCGAATCGAGTGATTTTTTTTTTTTTTTTTTTTTTTTGTAAATTTTGATAACCATAGCTTTTTTTCATAGCCCTTTTGTTTTTCCTCGTTACGAGTTATTTTCTGTTATTACCTTTTGTATCTAGCGTATAGCCTAGTTAGTTTATTCATAGCTCTTTTGTTTTTCCTCGCCCAGAGTGATTTTCATTTCTGTATTTTTTTTTTAGATTATTTCATATCCTCCACCTTTTGCGTGAGTTGATTCTTTTGGTTTTCCTTAGTCAGGTTTCCCTCCTAACAGAGCGTTTTGTGTTTATCTTTTGTTTCTCCTAGTTAGTGTTTATCCTCCTCCAGGAGTTAGAGTAGTTAGACTCTAGAGAATAGTGTCGACCTCCTGTAGTTAAAGTTACATAGCCTCTTGCTTTGTCACTCGGATTTGAGGTCATTGTGTTTCTAATAAAGTCAATTATACCTGAAAGTCTCTGCATCTGGGTCCTGTTTAAGTCTCGGCCTGATAGATCGAAAGTTTGTAATAGATGAAGACGAAATTCCAATAATTAGGGAAAAATCAGTAAAGAGTCTGGGTAGGTGGTACAAGGCAGACTTGCATGATGGAGAACAGGTAGTGCAGTTTCGGAAGGATGTTGCTGAGGGACTAGATAGAATAGATAAATCAGGGCTTCCAGGAAAGTTGAAGCTGTGGTGTTTGCAGTTCAGATTATTTCCCAGGTTGATGTGGCCACTGTCTGTATATGAGATTCCATTATCTGCTGCAGAGAAAATGGAAAGATTAGTTAGCTTTTACATTAGGAAGTGGCTAGGTGTTCCTAGATTTTTAAGTACTGTGGCACTGTATGGGAAAGGCATACTTCAGCTCCCAGTATCTAGTCTAGTGGAAGAGTTGAAATGTACTAAGGTTAGGACAGAGTTCCTGCTATCTGGGAGTAAAGATGTGGTAGTTAGCAAGGTGGTTCCAAACCCAACCAAGGGGAGAAAATGGAATCCAAGAATGGCAGTGCAGGAAGTGAAAGCAACTCTTAGGCATACCAAGATTGTGGGTAATGTGCAAATAGGCCGGGGAGGCTTGGGGCTTGGCCCAGGCAAACTGGTGTGGAGTAGACCGGGTCCCAAAGAGAAGAGAAAAGCTAGTTGTGGCGCAGGTTCGTAGACAGGAGGAAATATTAAGGGGTGCAAAGGCAGTGGCTCAGGCTAAGCAGGGACAGTGGTTCAACTGGGAAGGTGTAGAGAAGAAAAAGCTTAGTTGGAAAGAGCTGTGGAATATGGAGGAAAGTAGTATTACATTTTTGATAGGGGCAGCATATGATGTATTACCAACTCCCCAGAACTTAAAACTCTGGGTAAATGGAGACCCGCTATGTTCATTGTGTTCAGGTACTGCAACTTTAAAGCACATTTTGTCAGGTTGTAAGGTTAGTCTGTCACAAGGACGGTATACGTGGCCACATAACCAAGTTTTAAAAAGCTTAGCTGCAGGCATTGAAGATATACGGAGGCAGGCAAATTTAGGAGGGTCTAAGACAAAGAGAGTTGCAATTCAGTTTGTTCAAGAGGGAGAGAAAGTTAATATCACAACAAGGAGGCAAGGCAGTTTAGAGGATGATTGTGACTGGGAGATGCAGGTAGATTTAGGAGGAAAGCTTGTTGTTTCCCAGGAAATAGCCTGTACAAAACAAAGGCCTGATATAATTTTGTGGTCTAGGAGTAGAATGAGAGTATATTTCATAGAGCTGACTGTTCCATGGGAGGATTCAGTTGTAGAAGCATATGAAAAGAAAAAGCTTTAGTATGTAGAGTTAGGGGTGGAAGTGGAGCAGCGAGGATGGAAAGTTAGGATTTGTCCAGTGGAAGTAGGATGTAGAGGGGTTTGTAGCAAGGTCTGTTGTCTCTTTGTTTAGGGAGTTAGGAGGAAGGGGACAGAGTGTGAGGAAAATAGTGAAGGAAATGTTGGATGAGGCAGTAAGATCCAGTCAGTGGATCTGGATTAGAAGAAGTAATAGTAGCTGGGGGCCCAGCAGCGGGAGCACTTACGATAGACAGACTCTTGGGAGAAGCAAGGAAGAAATGCAGGAAGAGGAAACGTATTTAATTGGAGGGTGTGGCCTGTGTGAGCCTCTTTGAGACCATGTGGTTAGTCCAGGTGAGTTGGCCTGTATTGGTGTGATTTGGCTTGTATTATGTCTTTGTCTCTGATTATAGGACTGTTTAGGTGAGTTTGTTTGCTGAATCTGCTAGTGTATCTTGTCTTGTGTATCTTGTGTATCTTGTCCTCCACCTCCTGCACCCTCTATACTTTCATTACCCCCTACCCGAACCAGGGTCTGTATCCCCACCCCGCTTTTACTGGTGCAGTTGGTGAGAGGTCGGTGTAGTTGACGATAGTGCTGTTTGTGGTAGCATAGGCAAAGTAAAGGAGATAATTGTCTTGGTGTGAGGAGCGGTGATAGCTGGCATTAGGGGGGTGACTCTGGGACGCCAGTGATCACTGTCTAGCCTCCTGGAGGTGTCGTGGGACCAACTAGACAAAACACTGGTGAAAGGAGGTTCCCACCTGATGACCCCAAAGACATGTTAGTTATCACTGCTCACTGGGCTAGTTATAGTTATCTTTAGGGTATGTAGGGCAGGTTGCAAGGTTGTTAAGTTTAGGGAATTAGTCACTGAGTTTGGTCCAGTTATTTTTTCTTTTTCTTTTTTTCGTAGCACAAGTTTCTTGTGTTTATTTCGAATGTCTGTCCAACAATATAAAAATCCTTTTGGGGCACCTCTCACATTCCAAATCCAATGATAATGTGATTATTTGTGAATAATTCAAAATCAAAACATTTTGTTATATTTAGTGGAGATATAGTAAAGGCTTAATGTCACGATAGAATACAATGATGTCATATTTATCACTATTTGTTAATGAAAGTAACACTTGCATATACTGAGGCCCTGCCCTGTTTTGTCCAACTTTAAATATAATTTTAATAAAAACAGATCGAACCCTTCTGCATCAGTGCTTTGGAAGTTTACTTTTCATGTGAGATAAATGATGTATTTTCCATAAGAAACTGCTTTTCTCTGGAGTCAGTGAGCATTTAGATATCCCACTGTGTGTGTTTGTGTGTGTGTAATGTGTGTGTCATCTGGAGAAGGATTTGTTATGGTAAAAATAAAAGCCTCGTAGAACATCTGTGCCTTTCAGAGATTAGTCTAAATTTTTCTGCTACAATGTTGGCTTGCCATGAAAGAGATGATTATCAAGGGTCTTTTGTTGTGGTCCTAAATGTCTGCTGTTGTTTAGGATGATGGGAAAACGGGAGATGATACAGCATTAATAAAAGTCAGTGAAAGGGAACACGCAGCCCTTCTTGGAAGCAGATGGTGCCTCGTATAAAAGGTAAAAAAAAAACCTGGCTTGTGTCATTCAGAGGGGAAAAAAAAAAAAAAAAAGAATAAAAATGTAATGATCCAGTTGACTCAATTGATACTGATATTCTACATCGTTGGAATGCCAACAGCCTAAAATCCCACACTGCCAGCTTGCTTGATTAACGGGGCAAAGCACTGCCAAGGACATTCAGTCATACCTCACAGAAAATTGAAAGTTCATTTTTAGGGCTCTTTCGGTGGAGGAGAAAGGCTGTTCCTTCCAATTCAACATGTTCAGAGTTTGCTCCAACACGCTGCGCTAAAAAAGCCTCAGATAAAAGTATCAATAATAGAAGGTCAGAGAAAAATACTCTGATATCTTGCTGTGTTTAAGAAAGATATGAAGTTCTGTCTCGTTTTGTTACATTTGCCTTATTGCTACCTACAATCCAGCTCGGTTCAGATTACCTCCTTATCGCCATTATCACCATTTTTTAATGGTGGGTATTTCCTTTTTGCTTTTCCTTTTGTCCTCTCGCCTATAATTATACACATACATACATATATTATTGTACAGGAAAATGCACCACCCAGTGGCAAAAACAATTTACAACATTCGTTTATAACAGTATGACCACCTGCCTAATAATGTGCAAGTCCAAAGTTTCTAGGCAGAACTTTGCCTCCACCAGCTAGTCTCTGTCTTGTTTTTCCGAAGTAAATGGCACACACATGGACCCAAAACATGAATAATCAGACCAAGTCACCCTTTTGCATGGCTCTGTGGTCCAGCCATGACACTAATGTGCATAGTGATGGTGCTCTAACCAGAGGCCAGGGGTCAACATTGGCACCCTGGCCATCCTGCAGCTACAGAGCAACAGACTGTGACGTATTCTCACATTTTTCCATCAGAACCAACATTCACTTTTTGCCCATTTTTCTTGCTTCCAACACATCAACTGCGAGGACAAATTGTTCACCTGATGCCGAATACATCCCAACTGCTGACAGAGGCCATTGTGACAAGATAATCAGTGTTATTCACTTCACCTGTAAGTGGTCGTGATGTTATGACTAGTCAGTGTATATCACAAAGGACTTGTCCAATACACTTAAGTATTGCTTCTCTCTGTTAAATGAAGATAGTGGTGCTTTAGTTACCTTTATTTTAAACAGGGTGTATGTAAGCTATGCTATAGAACCAAGCTGCATGTCAACAGACACAATTTCCCACAGTAGGTGTCCATTTTAAGTAGCAGTTTGTGATTGCAAAATACTGGCAGACATGACTAAATTTGCCTTGCACTGCTTGGAATAAAACATTTCCTGTTCACTACTTGACCATCCTAACCACACACCCTGTTTTTATTACAAAAAAAGAGGACAAGATGAAAAGCCTTAGTAAAGACACTATAGTTTACTTTCTTTCTAATGGCATCATGATGTGAGAATGGCACAATTTCAAATTCAGTTCAAGCAATAGCAGCAATAGTTTTTGTTTGTTTTGGGTTTTTTTTTTTTCAGCCAGAAAAACCCCCACTTCATTATGTGTTTTCAAAGGTGTTCATCTCTCTTGGGCATTTCTTTTAGTGGAATTGAAGTCATTGAAGCACTGTCATTGTCTGGGATCAGTTCATCTGCTCCTGAGCTGGCTTCCCCACCATCAGCACCACTCGAGCTCTCCATGCTGCACTCATGTGCCCTTTCATTTTTAACCAGGTTTTCTAGGTCTGCAGAATAAAACAAGAAGATAATATTTAACATAGATTTTTTTTTTTTTTGCAGATCATGACAACAGTGATAAACAGAGCCCTGGAAGTTTGTATTTTGAAAGGAAAAAAAAAACTATTATATTATCATGACCACAATCTTGTGAATGGAGCTGGATGAACAAACAATTGTTTCCACTACTCACAGTTGAGCACAGTCATGTTGATGCGGGTATAAGCTGTGTCAGTGTTACGATTCAGGTTGATGTAGATATAGAACTTCAGTTCGTGAGGATACTGAGAATGGGGTAGATTCTTTATCAGGGGAATCAGCCGATTGGACATGGGCCCCTCCGCAAGAACTTGGTGCATCATGTACTTGCACCACTCTTCCTGCAGAAAGTTAGGGGTGATAAGCAGAGCCTGCATGTGGCTCTCCTGCACAACTTGGCAGAATTCAGTGGGAACTGCACCTCCAACACAGACGTCCCTCTGCCATAGAAAGCACCTCAGACTACAGGGTGAAGCCTCCAGGAAAGAGACCAGCCGTTTAGCTTCTTCAATGTCACTGTCTGCAAGGCTGTGACACACAAGCAGGTCATACTGTCGTGTCCATCTCTGTGTGGAGCTCAGAGCAGATGGTGGCACTTGCGGTTTGGAAGGAGTTGTCTGTGATGATGATGAAGAGCTGATTGATGATGTAACTGGAGGTGATGTTGATACGCCTGTCACTTTATCTTTTTGTTCCTGTGATGACGAAGATGTTCTTGATTTAAAAAGTTTTTGGAACCAACCTAAAAGACAATATGAACATATTTTTGACTTGTGACTGCATTTAGTTATCCTTATAAGCCACATCTGAAATCACAATCACTACTGTGTACAGTATAATAATCAATCTGTCAAATCAAATCAAATCAGATTTATTTGTATAGCACCAAATCATAACAAGTTACATCAAGGCACTTTACATATAGAGCAGGTGTAGACCAAACTCATTATAAAATTATTTAAAGAGACCCAACAGAACCCCGATGAGCAAGCACTCGGCGATAGTGGCAAGGAAAAACTTCCTTTAAGAGGCAGAAACCTCGGGCAGAACCAGGCTCAGGGGGGGCGGCCATCTGCCTCGACTGATTGGGTTTAGAGAGGGAGAGAGAGAAAGGGAGGCATGGGGGGGGGGCAAAGTTGGGTAGAGTAGGGAGAGAAAGAGAGCAGGAGGAGGTGATATTCAAACAGGTGTAGGCAGGAACATGATGCTGCATGAAGTTCATAGGAATGTTGCTGAATAGAGTTCATGAAGATGTGGGATTAGCAGGCGTTGCAGGAACATGGGTGATGATTCACCACCTGCAGGATGAGGACAGGGAGAGAGAGGAGAGGAACTGGGAGAGACAGAGACTTTGGAAAAACATGGTTAGTAAATGCAGTGCACATGTTTGGAACTGAGAGAAGCTGGGATTTCGGAGAAGCAGGTTGTTGGTATGTCGGCACATGCAAGGGGAAGAGGGAGAGAGGGGGGGGGGGGGGGGAGTGGTGCTCAGTCCTTCCCCCAGCATCTAGGCCTATAGCAGCATAGCTAAAGAGTAAATGAACTTTAACTTTTTAACTATAAGCTCTGTCATACAGAAAGGTTTTAAGCCTGATCTTGAAAATTGCTAAAGAGTCTGCCCCCCGGACCAATACTGGAAGTTGGTTCCATAGAAGAGGAGCCTGATAACTGAAAGATCTACCTCCTGATTTACTCTTGGAGACTCTAGGAACCACAAGTAAACCTCCATCTAGAGAGCGGAGTGGCCTACTAGGACAGTAAGGAACTATGAGCTCTCTGAGGTATGACGGAGCTTGGCCAGTAAGAGCTTTATATGGTAAAAGAAGTATTTAAGTTCTATTCTGAATTTTACTGGCAGCCAATGAAGAGCAGCTAAAACAGGAGAGATGTGATCCCTTTTTCTAGTTCCTGTTAATATTCATGCAGCAGCATTCTGAATCAACTGAAGGCCTTTCAGAGATTTGTTTGGACATCCAGATGATAATGAGTTACAGTTGTCCAGCCTAGAAGTTACGAATGCATGCACTAGTTTTTCTGCATCCTCTTGAGAGAGGATGTTTCTGATTTTCCTAATGTTTCTCAGGTGGAAGAAAGCTGCCCTACTGACTTGCTTTATGTGAGGGACAAAGGACATGTCCTGGTCAAAGGTTACTCCAAGGTCTCTTACAGTGGAGTTGGAAGCCAAAGTAATGCCATCCAGACTGATTAAATGATTAGATAGGGTTTCTCTAAGGTGTTTAGGGCTGAGTACAATAACTTCAGTTTTGTCAGAGTTTAGAAGTAAAAAATTATGGGTCATCCAGACTTTTATGTTTTCAAGACATGTCGGCAGTCTGACTATCTGACTAACTTCATTTGGCTTCATTGATAAATACAGCTGAGTTTGGTCTGCGTAACAGTGAAAATTGATGCTGTGTTTCCTGATAACGTTTCCTAAAGGAAGCAGATAAAGAGTTAAGAGGATTGGTCCAAGTACCGAACCCATAACTGGCTATAGTGCGTGAGGAGGAGCTGTTGTTAACATGTACAAACTGATATCTATCTGATAAATAGGATTTGAACCACCTTAGAGCAGTTCCTTTAATGCCAATTTCATGTTCCAGTCTCTGTAATAAAATATGGTGATCAATGGTGTCAAATGCAGCACTGAGATCTAAGAGGAGAAGTATGGAGGCTGATCCATTGTCTGAAGCCGTTAGAATATCATTGGAGACTTTAACCAGTGCTGCTTCTGTGGTGTGGTGAGCTCTAAATCCTGACTGAAACTCTTCAAGCAAACTGTTCCTATGCAGATGGTGATGTAATTGGTTTGCTACTGCTTTCTCAATGATTTTAGACATGAACGGAAGGTTCGATATGGGTCTACAATTGGCCAAAACATCTGGATCAAGAATCGGCTTTTTAAGCTGGGTTTTGATGACTGTGGTCTTAAGAATATGGGGTACATAACCCAAACATAACGTCAAATTAATGAGATCTAGAAAGAAGGGCTCAATTAAGTAGAAAATGTCTTTAAAGAGGCTGGTCCACACTGGGTCTAATAGACAGGTTGACGGTCTAGATGACGAGACTATAGAAGCTAGCTCTGAGAGATTCAGAGATGAGGATGATTCCAGATGTAAAATAGGCATTGCAGTTGATTCAGGAGTTGCTGTATTCAGTAGATTATTGTCTATTGTAGATAAGAACTGATGAATTTTTTCTCTGATTGTTATAATTTTATTAGTAAAAAAGCCCATAAAGTCATTGCTGATGAGCGCTAAGGGGATCACTGGTTCTATTGAACTATGACTCTCTGTCAGCCTGGCTACAGTGCTGAAGAGAAACCTGGGGTTTGTTCTTGTTTTTTTCTATTAGTGCTGAATAATATGAGCTTCTAGCACTGCGGAGAGCTTTTTTATACGTTTTTAAGCTTTCTTTCCAGGCTCGGTGAGACTCTTCCGAGTTGCTGGAACGCCAATTTCTTTCTAATTTCTGTGACATCTGCTTTAAGGCACAAATTTGAGAATTATACCACGGAGCCAGCCTCCTCTGTTTTACTTTCTTTTTGAGAGGGGCAGCATCATCAAGATTTGAACACAGTGTGGCCATAGTGCTAGTCACAAGGTGTGTATGGGAGAAATCCTCATTTGAATTTAGATATGGCATTGCTGCAAATGATGACCAAATATTCTCTTTAAATTTAGCCACAGCATCTTCAGGTAAACATCTTCTATAGCCGAATTTATTCCTCGATGCTGTGCAGTCAATTAAAGTAAACTCAAATGTAATGAGGTAATGGTCAGTCAAAAGACAGTTTTGAGGAAAATTTGTTAACTTGTCAATTTCAATGCCATATGTTAGAACAAGATCAAGGATATGATTGAAGCAGTGAGTGGGTTCATTCACATGCTGGGAAAAGCCAATTGAGTCTAGTAATGAAAGAAACCCAGAACTAAGGCTGTCACTTTCTACATCTACATGAATATTGAAATCTCCCACTATAATGATTTTATCTCTACTGAGTACTAACTTTGATATAAACTCAGAAAACTCTGAGTACGGACCAGGTGGACGGTATACTGTAACTAACACAACTGGTTTTTCAACTTTCCAGTTTGAGTGGGAAAGACTAAGAGTGAGGCTTTCAAAAGACCTACAGCCAGATTTTGGTCTAGGGTTGATTAATAAGCTTGACTGAAATATCGCAGCCACTCCCCCTCCTCGACCTGTGGTACGAGGGACATGAAAATTAACATGAGTGGGGGGTGTAGCTTCATTAATACTAACATACTCATCCTGCTGCAGCCAAGTTTCAGTTATACAAAATAAATCAATGCGATGATCAGCTATGAGATCACTGACTAATAGAGATTTTGATGATAGTGATCTAATATTCAACAGTCCACATTTAACAGCAGTATTATTTGAGACCGAATTTGTGGCTGTTTTGATTTCTATTAAGTTTTTGTTTTTAGCTCCTCTTCTGTTTAATTTAATTTTAGTAACTTTTCTAAATTTAGGTGGTCGGGGGAGAGATATAGTTTCTATAGACCTAGACATAGACAGAGGCAACCGCTCTGACTGAGGCGCAGAGGAGCGTGTTAAACTGCGGCTCTGCCTCCAGGTCTCGACTCGGGGTTGTCAGGTTGTCTGTGGTAACTATTTGCTTCCACCCCACAGCAGTGTAATGATTTTCTGTATTTGCACAACCCAAGTGAAAAAGTGAGCATTTAAGGATTAACTACAGGAATAAAAAGTATTCAAACAGAAAGAAACCTGGTTTTACATTAGAAAAAAGTATGAAAGCTTAACTTACCATGCATTTTGTTAAGATCATCATGCCTGTTCAACTCTGCTAAAAAATCCTTCCTGTAAATAAATCTTGAACAGCCTCCATTTCTAGTTTGTGGTTCATACTGTAGCTGAAGCATGAACTGCTCCAACAAAGAGCAGTCACTTTCAAAGAGAATAACTGAACACCAAGTTGACACAGTGAGAAAACTGTGGACTTTGTTGAGTGTCACTGACATCACAAGAAAAAAAAAAAAAAGGAAGTAACACAGTCAAATTTCACATGCAAAGTGTTTTGAACGTCACACGTAACCGAGCTTTCTGTTAACTTTCTTTTTTGGTCACCGTTAATGATAACAGCCATTGACATTAATGACTGTAGTTAGAAACCAGCTGTCCAAAAAAGAAAATTAATTCCCTCTTCTGACTTAGTAAAAAAAGGGTAAAAATACTCCATGGGAACGGAAGAACAGAGCAGATGTTCTGAATAGACATTAAACTAAATTTAGCGATGGAAGTACTTGTATGTTTTAATGATGGAGCCTCCTGGCTGTTGTGTAGACTTACTGATCTGTGCATCATATTTTCATATAACAATCTCATGGTTTGAAAATATTAAGAATTAGTGGACAAAATCTGTATTTAACACTGAAATGCTGCTGCTATTTTTGTTAGAAACAATAGAAAATTGGTGTTTTTTAAAATGTTATTATTATTAATTATTTAACAGTTCTAAACATTAAAAGAGTTTAAAACGATTACAAAAACGAAGCGTATTTAAGATTACACTGCGCATGCGGGAAATTACGGGGGAGGGGAGGGGGGGGATTCCCGGAAGTAAACGTCACTTCCTGGCTGTGCATCTGACGTGTCTGAAACAGTTTTACGCCGGTGGTGGGTTTCATCGTTGTTTTTTCCTAGCAAGTATTATCTGGTAAGATTGAATTAAAATGTTTAAAAGAAAACTTATGTATCTTTCTTTCTTTTCGCTCTCTTTTTTTTTACCCCCCCCCCCCCCCCCTTTTCCAACGTCGTGTGCGTGTGTATGTGTGTCTGTGTTTTTAATCCAGATACGTGAGGCAAGATGCTAGATTTCTTCACCATCTTCAGCAAAGGGGGGATAGTGTTGTGGTGTTTTCAGGGAGCCGGGGTCACCGAGTCCTTCACGGGGCCTGTCAACGCCTTGATCCGCTCCGTGATCCTCCAGGTGAGACTCTGAAATCCTGTTTATGTTAAACCTCAGCGATCTTCCGACAGCTAACGCTAACAGGTAGCAAGTGTTAGCTTATTGCGTAAGCGCCACTGTGCCAAACATGCGACCTCTTCTCTAAAATATCACATTATTGTGTTTTTCTTTTTTTTTTTTTTAAAGATTTCATTTTAATATTGTTTTGCAGTTTTCAGCTTTCTTAGGTAGGTGGAGGAAGTTAACCGTAGCAGCTGAGACTGTGTGTTTAGCTCCCGCTGACATGTCACGTATGTTTTTCTGTTGTGATGTTTTATTTCAGGAGCGAAGTGGGAACAACTCGTTCACCCACGAAGCCCTGAGTCTGAAATACAAACTCGACAATGAGTTTGAGCTGATTTTTGTGGTGAGTCTCTCAGCTCAACAACAGATGGAAACGAAAGTGAAATGAGAAGTATGAGATGGATTCGTGTCTAATTCCTCCCTCTGTTTCCTGTTAGGTGGGTTTTCAAAAGATCCTGACGCTGACATATGTGGACAAGTTCATAGATGATGTCCAGCTTCATTTTAGGGATCGTTATAAAAATGAGCTGGAGCAAAAGGGAGCTTTGAAACTCCTCAGCAACAACTTTGAATTCGAGGATGACTTCAAGATGCTTCTTAGGTAAAGATGGACACACTCACTGATATGAACTCAATCAGGACTTCACATTAACTTTACTCTAACAGCTGTTGAAGGCAGTTAGGATGTTCTTCTCAGTTTTTGCCCAGTCAAAGCGTTGACATTATTTATATCAAATACTGGCCGATGAAGTTGTGAGTTAATTTCAACAAAAAACACAAAGATGCTTCACTAACCAAAACACCTCTTGTTGTCTTTGTGCTGACGTGAACCAAATGCTGACCGTCAGGGAGGCGGAGGAGAGCAGCAAAGCTCGGAGCCACGCTCCTATGCGGACCTTTAAGGAGTCTGAGAAATCCCAAAAAACTGTGAAGTCTATGATTGAGACGAAAGGTGGGGTCAAAGGAAAGGAGCAGGGGGGCAAGAAGAATAAAAATACCAAAAAGGAGGGTATGTGCAGTTATTGGTGGCTCTTTCATATTTCTTATTTTATGTGTATTGTGATACAGTTTAAATCCCAACTTGTTTTTGTATCCTCTTCAGCTCCTACAGCTGAGCCTGCCAAACTTGATCAAGGCAAGTCCACATCCTCGGGGCAGAAGATGGTTGAGAATGGCAACCAGGGCTTGACTTCTGAGGAGGTCATACAGAAGAACAGAGAAGAGTTCTTCCGCAAACGCATGGCAACAACTACTGAAAAAGCAGGGTGAGAAAAAAAAGATACTAAAAATATATACCAAGGTAGAGGTTTATTTCGACTGTTTTGACACCAGCATCACACTCAATAATTAGCTACTGCTGTTATTGGCTTGTATATCCTTGTTAGTCAAACTCATAGATTAAAATTGTTGTGTTCTCACCAGAAATACACATCGAAACTATCACTTAAATTATCTTCTTTCTAAAAGATTATGTCAGTGTCTCAGTGTAAAGCTGGTCTAACCTCTTATTTCTCCTTGCGTCATTCTGATATTTTGTCATTTCAAAGTAAGTCTCCCAAGCCTCAAAAACCGAAAGAGAAACAAATGCGTGTTTGGGAAATGGGTGGCAGCAGCACCAAGAACCTGGATTACAGTGAAAGCAATGGAGGCAGTTCCCCCAATGGTGGCGAACAGAACCTGGAGGCACAAAATGACCCAGTATGTATCCATTCTCCTTTAAGAGACATCAAATTGACTTGGCACATATTAGAGCTGTGATGATAAGTCCTTCATCTCCTGGTACGTTTTAGGGGATGCAGGTGAGCTCCATGGAGGGAGACCTGCTGCCCGTGGACTATGAGTCCAGTGAGGAAGAGGAGATGGAGGAAGAAGAGAGAGTGGTTGTCAATGAAACAAGAAAGGGGAGGTAAGAAAGTGTCATGACACAATGTTAAAACATTTGCCTAAAATATAAGTGTAGAGTGAACAAGCATTTTCTTTGTCTCTACATCTCAGCTCCAAAAAGGGTGGCAGTTTTGGTGGCATGTTTGGGATGCTGAAGGGCCTGGTGGGCTCTAAGAACCTGACCCGTGAGGACATGGAGCCAGTGCTAGAGAAGATGAGGGACCACCTCATCGGTATATTATATATATCTCTCTCTCTCACTTTCTTTATTCTGTTAGATATGGGGGCGAATTGTCTGAATGTGTGTGTGAATTAATTCTCATTTGTCGCTCTGTAGCAAAGAATGTAGCAGCCGACATTTCTTCTCAGCTGTGTGACTCCGTAGCCAAAAAACTGGAGGGCAAAGTCATGGGCACATTCACCAGTAAGTGCATTTTCACATTTATTTAATGCACCAACAAGAGACACCAGATCCTCATTGCCTTTTTTAATCTATCTTCATTCACTGTATTGCTTTTCTCTGCCCCCTTCTTCTTCTGTGAGAGGCCCAGTCTAGATGATGGGAACAATATGTGATTATAGTAATACATTTCCCCAATATTGACTTCATGATTGCCAAAGTAAATGGATTAGCATATCCTCGTTTTTTCATGTGATTCATAATATGAAAGTTGCAGGCTTAAGTATTAGGACTGAAACAAAATGTATCAAAGATGTTGAAAGTCTTTGAGTTTCTTTGAGATTTAGGCCACATGATTAAACCTCATCTGTGTGTTTTGTGTGTTTTAATAGCTGTGGCCTCAACAGTAAAGCAGGCCCTGCAGGACTCACTGGTGCAAATACTGCAGCCCAAGCGAAGGGTAGATATTCTGAGAGATGTGATGGAGGCGCAGAGCCAGCGAAGGCCCTTTGTCATCACATTTTGTGGCGTCAATGGGGTTGGAAAGTCCACTAACCTGGCCAAGGTGAGGCACTAAAAAGGCACTGATGTGTACCCAAAATCAACCACCTGCCTGCATTTTCAAGTCTTGCTACTGTGGTTTGTGCACCATTTACACACCAGCTTTGCCCTGGAATGTTGAGTTTGTGGTGAGGTTTAGCTCTGCTCATAGATACTATTTATTCTGGGGCATGTTGTGGTTAAAATAAGTCTCACAATGAGTCTCCACTTAGACTCATTTTGACCCCCTTTGGTGTAAAGAAACCTGCAGATGACAGTGGTGACATTTAGTAAATACATACTTTGAATTTCTTTGTATGACTTATAAGCCTGTCCCATGCAAAAGGCCTGTTCTCAAAGCTGTAAAAATAAAAAAGGACAATGAGTGTTTGCCCAGCTCCACCTGTTCTTCCTTTTTAAATGTCATAGTTAATTTGGCATACTTTTTTTTGTCTTGGTCCAGATCTCGTTTTGGCTGATAGAGAATGGTTTCACAGTGCTGATTGCAGCCTGTGACACATTTCGTGCAGGGGCAGTGGAGCAGCTCCGCACTCATCAGCGCCGCCTGAACTCTCTGCATCCTCCAGAACAGCACGGAGGACGGCCCGTAGTCCAGCTCTATGAGAAGGGCTACGGGAAGGATGCAGCTGGCATTGCCATGGAGGCCATTGCCTATGGTAAAATGCTTTCTTTCTAGTTGACTATATATTACCTGATCACCGATGTCCCACAGTGACATTGAAACCTGTGTTTCATCCCTGCAGCTCGCAACCAGGCCTTTGATGTGGTGCTGGTTGACACTGCCGGGCGTATGCAGGACAACGCCCCCCTAATGACAGCCCTGGCCAAACTCATTGCAGTCAACATGCCCGACCTAGTACTGTTTGTTGGGGAGGCTCTGGTTGGAAACGAGGCAGTTGATCAGCTGGTGAGGTCACTGACATACACTGCTGAATACTAATGAAACATTTGTGTCTTAGTTATTAGATCAGCTGTGAGAACATAGTACTGACTCAAACGGGGACTTGTGGTTATGAATCAGCTTCAGCTGTGTATACAGGCTTAGGCTCCTGTGCTTATCAGTGCTTTACAGCAATAAATCAGAGAATGCTTTAGGATAAAATGGATTTCTAGAGATTAAACTGTCCAGCAGAGGTCAGTGTTGCCCCAGTGAATTGCTGCCTTGTTAAACATTCATCATGTTTCCACAGACCTGTGTGTTTTCCCCTCCTCTTCACTTTGTAAATAGTGAGATGGAAAGCTTGCAGTGTACATATTAATTCTGTTCTAATTATTTTTATCCATGAGTGACTCATTTGTCCTCCTCATGTCATCAGGTAAAGTTCAATCAGGCTCTGGCAGACCACTCCATGTCTGACAAACCTCGGCTCATTGATGGAATTGTTCTCACTAAGTTTGACACCATTGACGACAAGGTATTAATGTTAATGTTATCTGTCTGATTGTAAATGTGATTTGGACTCTTGATGCTAACGATTAATCTGTGGCTGTTTGTTGTCTTATCCGTAATTAGCAGTTGCAAAGCTGATAACGCTATTCTCACAGGTTGGTGCAGCCATCTCCATGACGTACATCACAGGCCAGCCCATTGTGTTTGTGGGCACGGGGCAGACCTACAACGACCTGCGCAGCCTCAATGCCCGTGCCGTGGTCAGCGCCCTGATGAAGGCTTAAGTGGCTGTATGTTTTGCTGTTAATTCATCGTCGCAAATGAAGCCAACAATACTTTCGCTACACTGCCGTGAGATGTTCCAGCCGTGCTAGCCTGCATTCTCATCCTCCTACCGTGCCCTCTCAACTTTGCATCAATTGATGAACTTGTGTCATGCACAGGGGCTTTATTCTCCCAGTAAAGGACAAGTGTGCAGTTTGAAAGATGGATCATTTTACAACAAAGCCAGAGCAGCTTCACTTTGAATCACTTTTAAACTTCTGGCGCAGATTGAAAAGTACTTCAGATCAGCCTGAAATTAAAAACAAATGACATTTTAGCTGAATGGGTTTTGGCTGTAAATGTCATGTGTTTACTGGTTTACACAGTAAAGACTTACAAAACAAATTCCCAACCTGGCATTTTGTCAGTCAGTTTTCCCCTCTTTATGTAAATGAGGTCAGGTCGTGAAGGCTTGCTCGATGTGACATTTCAGCAGCTGCTGGTGCCTGAGGAAAGCTTAGTGACCATAGTGCCTATCTGTCTCCTGTTTTGTTGGTTAACACTTTCACTACATGGGTGATCATCCATCGAGTGATGGCAGTTCAGGTCAAGAAACACTCCTGCCAGTCTAAAGGAGAGTGTCTGATCAGTTTACAGTCAGTCAACTGAAATCATTAGATGTTGTACGCAACTGTTACAATGGCTAACAAATTTGTGGAATAGTAAAGACCAGGCTCTGTCAACGCTGATCCACTGTCGTGTAAGGAAGTAAATCACATCCTCTAAATGCATTAACAACTGCAATGCACTTGTCTCAGATACATTACACAATGAACCTCATCCTCCAGAGTTCCTCATTCCCCTACCAATATATTAACACATTATTACATAATGGAGACTATGATCCTTTGGTTTATAAATAATCCCTGTTTAAAAACTAGAATAGTATTTTGTATATTATTTTATTTTTATTTTTCCAGGTTGTCCGCAGACTCCCCTCTTAAGTGCGGTAAATGGAAGTTCTATGGGCCTTTTATTTGTTTTCCCCTGATGATTTATTCTTCATTTATACAAGGAAATGTGTCTTAATTGACTTAAGCCCCCCTTTAATTTGTGCTAGTGCAATATGAGAGTCAGGAATTAAAGAAGATCTGAGCTAATTTATGAGAATGTAAACATTTCTAAATAAAGCTGCTATCTGCTACGACAGCCTGTAAAGTGGAAGTTGTTCTGTCTTGTGATGAAGAAACACCTGGTCCGTAGCTCTGTTAGTCTGGTGCAGTATGGTCACGATACGAAATATGAAAACAGGACGAATGGGATACCAAAAGCTTTATTTTGAAAATAGTACTTATAAATACTATGTCAGAAAACACATGCAAGTATTAAAAATACAAAAACAGGCTTACAAAGAACATTTCTTTTTATTTTCAGTACAGGAGTGGCAAAGTGATTGCTACTGGCAGAGCCTCTCTGCTATGAAAGCACTCTCCTGAACTTATAGTTGAGGACAGAATCATACCAGAAATGTGTCTGAAAAACCAAGTAACCATCCATGACTGAGAAGATTTTCCACCTTTCACATTCCCCTGCCAGTTATGTGCAAATCAAGTTTTCCTGGTTTAAGGTTCGAGCATGAAAGAAACAATCCTCACCAAGACGCTTTTTTTTTTTTTTCTTCAGTTAAGAACATGTGATGTGCGCTACAGCTTGCCTCTGATTATCAGGCAGGTAGGTCAGTGATGCAGTTTAGCTGCATTCTTGTTTATTGCATGTCTAAATCAAAGCAGCATATCATTGAATTATCTGTGGACTTATAACTCGCAGTTAGCATTCCAAACGTTGAGGTTTCAGCGACATTTAAATACAGTACAGTGGGAACTGTGAGGTCAATGATAGTTACCTTTAAACATCTGTAAAATACTGACAGCTTTTAGGTCTCCCATTGCCAATAATGTTCCTGGAATTCCTAAGTCCACCGAATGAAATCATGACCAAGTACTACTTGAAAAACACTGATCTCTCGACAGAGCTGTGGAGGAAAATGACTGATATTGATCCCGACCGTGTGCCTGTCAGGAATGATAGTCTGGGGCAAAAAGAGAAGGGATGGGCTTAAGTGAGCAGTTGAATAACAAAGACCATCAACTGAAATGTTGCCACTGATTGCCATGCATGCAATTCTGCAAAGCCAGGTGTAACATTGTGCAAAGGTAAAACCAGCAGGTCTTCTGACAACCAAAACCAAGCAAAAACTTGGATTTTCTATCTATCAGCATGCAGTAAGAAATCAAGACTCTTGGACAGGGCTTAGCTGTGTTATTCTGGAAATGTCTCTTGCTAGTGGCCATTGTCTGAATTCAAAGAGAAGCATTCAGTCCTAACCTTGAAGTAGGCTTTTCTGTGTGTTGAATCCATTCTGCTGCTCTTCGCCGTTTTGTGAGGGAGATCCTGTTGGCACAGGTAAAAAAGCTATTACAAAATGCAGACATGCTGTATTCCTTTCAGAAAGGAGAGCAAATTAATCAGATGTGCTGAACTGAAATGCAGTAAAATCCCACCCCACATTCACTTTTCGAAGAGAGATGATGACAGAAAAAGCAATTTTCTAAAGCCACAACCAGCAACAACAATTTAAATCACATCTGCAACACAGCAGGTTAACTTGGCCTTGGCCTCTGCTTCCAGGCCAGTTTTAAAACTCTGCTCTAACTCATGTTGAAACACATCTCCCGGAAAGAGACAAGACCTGCTTTTTCATCTCAGTCTCGTTTAAAAGTATTTCTTGATTTAACAAAACCCGACTACTTGCATTAAACCCCACAAGAAATAGTAGATTCTGTAGCTCCAGGTGTCAAACATACAAAGAACACAAAGTATTTAAATGCAGGACTGCAGAGATTTGGTATTGGTATTGTGGTACTCCACAAGTTGTGGAGCTTGTCAAAATCAGAGCAGTAGAAGTGAAGATAACCTGATGTTTCATTCTTGGTATAGGTTGGTTCCACATTGGGGTTTTTTTGTTGTTGTTTTTTTACCCCAAACCCTCCTTACCCTTGCTACAATATAAAAATTACAAAAAGCTAAGCCAAAAAAGAAAACAAAAAACAACAAACAACAAACCAAAACGCACACATCCCCCCTTAAAGTCACCCATGATCAAAAACCCTCCTCCTTACCCCAGCCATTGATGGACACATCGCGGTTGCAGATCTCGTTGGCAAGCCTCTCAAAGTACTCAGGTAGGTCGCCGTACTCGTCTCCATAGGAGATGACTTTGATTCCCTTATCCAGCATGTTGTCACGCAGCTTCTTGAACTCACCAACGTCCTCGCGCCGTACAAGCATGAAGTGCTCCAGGTCTGATTTGTGTTTGACCGCCTCCAAGAACAGAGCCTGAAAGGTGGTGTCGTCTACTGTGCGCCCACAACCAAGAAATACGAACGATTTGGTCTCATACAGCTTCTGGATCTCACGCTGTTGAACCCAGCAGCAATACATCAATCAAACATGAAACTCTGAGGTAGTGAGGCAATTTGATACGGAGAGTCAAGAAGTGCAACTTGTAACTCAATTTACAATTTTAAATTTTAACCAGGCGTTAGATTCCTGGGTCACAAACAAAACAACCAAAAAATTTCAATGCTCACCATGACCTCAGTGTTCCTCAGAACATTCTGGTAGCCAGCAGGGTGCAGTACAATACCACTGGGGTTGGTATAAACGCCGTGGATATGCAGAACACTTAACCTCCGTTTCTCCTGAGCCCACTCCAACACCTAGACATGCACACACACTTAACAGTCCATTGCACTCAATCCTGTTCTAGCTGGGCAGAGTGTAAAAATCACTGAACAGCAGCGGGAGGATATTAGCCCTGATGGACAGGAGGCATAAATACCAGGACTGAGAGGCACGGTGATGCGTCTCTTGGAAAACTCTTATTAATTATTGGAAATTTGTTTTGTACTTAAATAATCAAATGAATTATATTATAATATGTAATTAACAATAAATGACACAACTGGGTGACTTCAGATTTAATATAGAAACTGGTCAGAAAGGAAACAAACCTATGTTTACTTAGAAATCCCATGCTTCCTCTTAACTGCAGTCTTAAACCAAGGCAAATATTGTTCAATCTATAAAATTCAACAGCAGCTGAGTAATGACTAGAACTTTAACCTTCCTCCACCTGTCAGAGACAAAAGGCTCCTTCAGCTCAAAGTATTATCTATGTTTTCCCAAAGACTAAGAACAAACAACTTAGCTCAAAAGAATTTTACACAAATGAATGATCGGTAACTGAGTCAGCTCAACCACATGCTCAGAGGACAAAATGCCATTCAGGTGCATTTATCTATGATTTCCTTCATCTAGTGAATTTAGGTTATATTTTAAATGTTTTGCAGAGCACCGCAAGTTAATTTTTTTTTTTCCAATTCAAAACGGCTACATTTTGAGCTTGGTATAATAAAAAATGCTTGCTTAAGGGCATACTTTCCTGAACTTTGCACTCATTTGAAAAAGAAGACTAAGTTGTGTTGTGGCAGGAAAGATCAATCAATCCATGACACAACACAATCTGAACACTTTACCTTCTTCTCATCTGTCAGGTCCAAAGACTCCAGCTTGGTGCCCTGGTGAGCTGCATATATCTCCAACAAGTTGTCAAAGTTAGTGGTGAGGACCAGTGCACCACTCTCCATTAACTGCAACACTGAGCGCAATAGATGTTTCCCCGCATGCTCCATCTTGCACTCCAAATCGTCAAACACCTCGTAGAGACAGTCCTTGAAGAATGTGGATCGAACATTGCCAGTTCTCTGTAACAAGGAATATGACTAATGATGTTTTGTATTAAAGAACTCCACGTTTTTACTGTATAGACTACGCATGTGTAAAGAGTTATTAAAAAGCCGGCACACTTCTCAGTTGCTTTACAGGTTTGAAAATTTGCTGGCAGTCATGATAATATTACTGCAGAAAATATCTTAAATAAGTTTTAAGACTTCATACAGTGAATGATGCATTCAAGACAGGCCATATCCTCCACATCTGCATACTTAAAATCAATTTTAACCAAGCACCTTAAACAGCACCGTATTACCATCAAAGGCAGAAGGGAAAAGAACTAAAACAAAAGCGCAGTAATTATGTGTGCCAACAAGAAGTCACAATGAACAGTACATCCTGTATAATCACTGAAGCACTGCTCATGTGAAAGTGTCAAATCTAAAAAGTAGCCTGCAGGCTGCCAATTTTTCACAACAACAACAAAAAAAAGTGTCCATTATAAAGCTATTACCTGGGGCTGTTAGTCTGTCACAGGGCTGAGTCACTTGAGTCTAAAATGTATGTCTTTGGACTGTGGAAGAAGGATAGGAGTATTTGGGGGAAAGCCACAACGGCAAGAGTAGAACTTATAACCACAGCGGGGCCCCAGCAAGCCAGCAGGCATGTTTGAACCCAGAGCTCCTTCCCTCCATCACTGAGGCAACAGTCAACCACCAAACATCAGGGATGACCAAACTGTGTCTGCCCGTCTCCCAAATTCTTTTTTAATGTAGATAAAAACTGCCATGCTTCCAACTCTCCATGTTGTGAGCTAATAAAACATGGGTTAAACATTTCCTCACAGCTTTACTATGCTGTGAGTGTATTTTAATAGGAGCATTTGACTGCCCCATCATCACTGCTTTAA
This sequence comes from Remorina albescens, assembly GCA_034769265.1. Lineage (NCBI taxonomy): Eukaryota > Metazoa > Chordata > Actinopteri > Carangiformes > Echeneidae > Remorina > Remorina albescens. The sequence continues at coordinate 5,767,675 of CM068497.1, read as the reverse complement.
CTTGTTTGAACACAAGCATAAGTGGTGAAGTCTTTCATGTTTGAAAAAAAAAATAAAATCTACATTTACAGCAGTTGGAAATCGTCAAATTAATGTGCAACTGTGATGTTAAGTACGCTTCCACAAAACCACAAGAAGAATCCTTTTAACGGGATTGAACCCTTTTGAGTACAGTTTTACTCACCACACCATGTGACCTGACCAAGTGTCTTAAAGTAAATACCTGCATGTAAGCCAAGCTTTGCTCAAACGTTTTTTTTCATATGAAACAGAGTGAAACAATAGGATAACTGTTACCACCAACACTTAATGATTATTAATTAAAGGAACAGTGTGATGTAATTTCATTTTAGAAAAAAACAGAAAGGTAGATATATATTTTTTTTCCCAGAATATCATGTGTTATAACCCATAACTTGACAACCAAATACTCAAAGACAGCAGTCGGGTTTCCAAGCTTTAGAAATAACAGAAAAAGCAAGCTGTTTATTTATAGACGCTTTAAGCAAGTTTTGCTTTGTACAGGCCTTCACAGGAATTCCTAACAACACCTTAAATGCCTTAATTTACACTTCAGGAACCTGTCATGTGAAAAAAGCCCTCTTTTACTGTCTGTGATCCTGTCTACAGCTCCTTTAGGAACAACTTCACACCACAAGTCTGCTAAGACATTATGGGCTATGACTGACGGTTTACAGCTCAACCTTACCTGGCAGAGCCTACTGTAAAGGAGAAAGAAAAAAACAAAAACGTGACAGGAAGAGCCTTGCAGCTAAGTATAGCAAAGGGTAGAGCAGTAGATGCAGTGACCAAGGTGATTCTAGCACCGGGAAGTGCTCTGCTTGCTTCCAGAGATTACAGCTCTAATGGGCTAAACTGTAGGAGTCCTTTCCACAGGAAGAAGCTCATTATCCCCATAGTGTCTACAGCGACCATCCTGATCACGGTCCCTGAGCCGGTCTCACGACTTATGCAATAAATAAATTAAGCGTCAGTAAACAACTGCCAATATCTAAACATTTATTCTACTCTCAAAGATTATTTTTCAAATTAGCTTTGTGCTTGAGTTGTATCTACGCACAGTTACAGTTCCTTTCGTATTGACAATGGCATAAGCAGTATCATAGATTTAGATTATCTAATTTAATAATCTGTTTCTTTCTGAAGTATGCAATAAAATCCAAACCGAAAACAGGAACCATCAACAAATGTTCATCAGCTGATGATTAAATGTTACCCCCCCCGACCCCGTTTACATTTCTTGCTTGAATGAATTAATTCATAAACCAGTCAGCAAAGTTGTAATTAACCTCGTTTTTGCCAAGGTCAAAGGTGTGAGAGGATTTAGGACAAAATTCCTTCTCTTTGAGTTTTAATATTAAGTTTTAAGATTACCCTAATTACCTGCCTGCACACCACCATAATCCAACTGATACACAATTTAATGATAAGTGGGTTAAACTCTCACTGGCCCACTGTTAGTGGATTTAACTGGGCTACTCTCTCATAGCCTCAAGTGCCTCCAATTCTCAGGGTATTTTGAAGGGAGGTTCTCACTAGACATTCCAGAATTATTGACATCATATTGAAATTCCCAGTTACGTGTAAGCAATGAATACATACTTGATGATCTTAAGAGCTGATTCATCTCTGATAAGTTGCAGTGAAGACCAAGTGAATTCTGTGTTGAATTTAGCTTTAACCTTTGGGCCAAACATTATGATCGACATACAGAGAAACTCCTCTTTCCACAGCCAGCTGACAATAAAGTGAGGTGGAAAATGGGAAATATATTGTTGCTCATTTATGTCTTCTGTTGTCATTTACAGTATGCTAGCTGTTTGGGGGGGTGCATGAACTGTGTCTGAGTGGAAAAATCTGGGCTGGGGGTTCGGGGTGGTTGTCTGTTCACAATATCGCATGCTTATTTTTTTCTCAGCATGCTAGATCCTGCTGCATTTGTGGCCAACAGCAGTGGGCTGGTGTCTGCACAACTGGGGATTGAAATAAACACGATAGATAAAGCCATAAAAGCCATTTGTTCCCTTTGTGACAACAGGCTGACGGCTGAAACAAAGCGTGTTTTATCAATGTCAAAGGTGCGATGAGACATGACTAACACAGGAGGCAAACGGTATTAAGGCTCCCATCTGGCAGCCCTGCTCCAGAACAGACCTGTCCAATTAAAACCAACCTGGGTTATCTGGAAATCAAAAAATGAACACAACATTATCGAATAGGCAATGAAGAAATTAATTTTCTTTCTTTTGCCACCCCCATGAGAATTTCCTTTTCTACTCATTTATATTTACCATAAGTGACTTCCTTGCCACTGTCGCCAAGTGCTTGCTCATGGAGGGAATTGTTGGGTTTCTTTAAATAATTCTGTAAAGAGTTTGGTCTAGACCTGCTCTATATTTAAAGTGCCTTGATGTAACTTTGTTATGATTTGGCGCTATATAAATAAATCTGATTTGATTTTATATTTCGTACCTTGTAAGTTTTCTTTTTTCTATTTGTCTCTTTTCTTTCTTGATACAAGTATTTCTTAACAAAATGACTCATACAGCCTTTTTCCCCTAAACCATTTTCGTGGATATCCACAATTTAAGGTGGGCTGAGTTCTGACTCTCATATTTAAGCAAGCCTGGCGTGTTTCAGCTCTAGGTTGCTGTAAAATCATTTCTGCTTGGGAAATAGGGTTTTGAGAGAATTTACAATTGTAGTGAATACAAGACTGAAAAATTGAAACTTTCAAAAATTGGCAGTGGTCACTAAACAAATTTTGAAGAACTCCTTGTGGTAAATGTAGACTGCTTTTTGTTGATGAAAGTAAAACATTATCAAACTGACTAACCAAACTACCATATAATTATAGCTTTTTTTGGTACATGGAAAACCTGTGCAATGCAGAATTGTATGCTAGAAATGTATTGTAAGCCTTGATCAAGTAAAGCATAGGAGGCTGAAAAAACAACATAGTCGCCTGCTTCTATCCTGGTATTTTTTTTCCACCTAGCCCTGGAGGCTAGTTCTGGACTGGTGTTTTTTATAAACACCAATAAATGTGAAAGACAACATCCAGCCCTTTATTGTATGTGTGACTCAGCCAGCATCAACTGACTGACATATTTGTCTGTATTGACAGAAATTCCCCACCAGTCAAACAAACACTTCTTGTGTACTTCGATATAGGTCTTTTAATGAGATAAGTCTAAGATTTCTTATCTCAATCCATGGAAGTTGTGACCTGGCTAAAGGAAGGACAGTGAGCTGGCAGTCTGTCTACCATGTGTTTGTGCATGTGCAAGAAAAAAAAAAAAAGGGCATGGAAAAGGCTCAGGCAGTCTTACCGGGGAAAGTTTCTGAATGAGGTCATGCGCCACATGCACCAAATTCTTATCTTCCTGCATGTGTTTCTGGAAACGTCGATTTTCTTCCTCTTCGAGCAGATCAAAGTCATTGGCTGCATCAAGCAAGGCCTGAATGAGGCCCTTCCAGGAACGAAGTGCAGGGACCTGGGGGGCCACTGCAGAGCTCACCCCTGTGCCAATTACCAGGACCAGCTCTGGGGCTCGCTTGGTCTTCAGGCTGGGCAGTAGTTTCCTTTGGGGCAGGCAGAGATTGAGTGATGGTGGTTCCAAAGAAGCTGCTTCCCAAATTCTTCCGACAGCATGAAGGTTAAAAAGACCAATTTCAAGCACTCTAGCATGCACTGCAAAATTAAAAGCTCCCTTGATGTAAAACTGGTAAAAAAAATACATTAAAAACTCAACACAACAAAGATTTCAATCCCATAATTATGTATAATTATGTATGGCTGGCCAGAGCAGCAATTCCTCTTACCTGGGCTTCTTTGCATTTGAGTCTGCATCCTGAGAATCGGCTGCAGGTCGCTTCTCAGTTTTCACCGCTACAACAGAGGCCATTCAGCTCCTGAAACGGAGGGATGGTCAACCGCATGCAAACTCTGAAAGGTTTGGTTTTACTGAGCTCCAAGATGACCGTTTTGGCAAATAAAAGTCAAAATACACAGCAAGTACTGACAGTAAAGCGGTCACATACAACTGTTGGTACTGCTTGACTATGATTTCTCTAAACATCTAGCCAACACTGGAATCATATCAGATTGTACATTTGAATTTCCAACTCAGATGATGGTTTGTAAAAGGAAATGTCCTGTCTTGCTTAATTGCGTCCTAGTCATTGTACGAAAAGGAAAAAGCTGTCTGATCACATTCCTCCAGTCAGACTGCTGTTTAGGGAAACTTTAAACATAAACTTTAGGGACGTTTCTTGTATTAACAGCTGCTCTTTTTCCGGTAAAAGTTAATAATTGTCCTAACCAAGAGCTAGAGGTCACTGTTTGTATTCAGGCGACTGCAAATTTTGATAATCCAATTACTGTCAAGGGAAGAATTAGCGGAAAACATTTCACACAAAAAGTTTCCCATGTGCCAATGTTGACAAACACGCCCTCTTACCTTATCGTAGGTAAGTTAAAGTCCAGTGTTTATTTTTATTCAAGTACAGATCCTTTTGATTTAAAGTCGGCGGAAATCTCCTCTGTAACAACACGGGGCTCACGTTAAAAATAACTTAATAAAGCCACTTGAGACTTGCAGCTGAACTAAAGCTGTGTCCTACTGAAGAACCGACGTCGCCGGTTGAGCTAACGTTAGTTTGTTCGGCGCTAACTTAAAGCTAACTTAGCTTTTCTCCGGTCCGGATGTTGTTAAAAGTCCAAAACTGCGGCACTTTCACTCGACATCCTGGGGGCAACTAGTAAGAAAACGGCGGGTTTTTATTTCTTTTTAATTAGTCCCTGCTGGTGGACTGGGCTCTGTTAAGTTACCACGCCGAAAAAGCTCTCGACTTTCCCCGTTTGTGATCCAAACATTGCCCGTTTGTGTTGAAGTCACCGCCTGTAGTGATGAGTCCTGGGTCATGTGATGCCTTCAGGTGCTGTAGGAATAAATCCGCTATTCCCGCACATTGTTAGCGTGTGTGAAAGCATGGGGGGGCAAAAAACATACACTGTTAAAAAAAACAAACAAACAAACTATTAAAAACCCGGCGATCGTGTACACCACAAGTAAAATCAATGTGGGATATTATTTTGTAAGACATACAGTGATATGTATGTGTATATAATCTCTTTACAATATTTGTGTAAGGCAATGCCATATGAATGGTTGGATATACGCAAGACATGCAACGGGGTTCACTCACGCATTGCAAAGTGTTTCATGATCGCTTTATTTGTTAAAACAAAACCAAAAAAGCACAATTTAAAACCTATGAAAGGGAGATTTACAAAGAGCACTTAAATGCAGCAAATGCAGAGGCTTTCCGAGTGTGTGACGTCAACAAAGGTCAAAAGGCGACAGCAGTCTTCAGTACAGTGTACATTTTGTATAAACTGTTTTTGTTTTTGTTTTACACCACAAACTTTTGCATCTAATAAATTATTATTGCGCAGGTTACAGCCCTTTTGCAAGATCATTCAAAAGTCTGTGGAATTAAACACGTACAATCATTCAGAAACCATCAAAACTCAACAAATCTGTCTGTATGACATGATGATCAGAAATGGAATAAAGATAAAATTATATCCAAAACTTCAGTCCACGTGCATATGTATCTCTTTCATTCAAAGCCGCAGTTTCTATAGTTCAGAGTAACCCTGTAAACAGTTTTTCTTTTTTTTTTTTTTTTTTTTGGAAATCGCACCAAACCCTCTTGTAGTAAAGCTGACATTTACTGATACTCCCAACAGCAGATGTTTCCCCAGATGGACTGTTGATTTTCCTCCATAATTTATGCTAAACAGGAACACGTCGGCGTTGACTATTTCAGTAAACTCTTGCTATCCCAGCCTGCCACCTCCTGTTCAACACAAAAACTGCACTCAAAGTATTAAGGGCAAAAACATTTGCAGTTTAAATCGCTTAGTGTTTTAACTACTGCTTTTAGGTCATGTATTTTATTGGTAAGCAACATGAAGTTGATATATATATATATTGTTTTTATGTGACTTCATAAAGAAGAGGCAACATATTATTTGAAGTACTTTGGTGGACCAGCTGGAAGTCTGTCCAACCACTGAGACTAAATATTTACCCAAGGGTTGTGGGCTCAGTCACACATCTGGTGCATGTGCAAGTGGAATAAGTACAATTTATATGTTTTGCTGTCTCTTAAAAATAAAGAAAAACATAAAAACTTTAAAGCAGACGCCCTTCAGTCCTTCATGACTGTCTACCTATAACATGAATAGAAAGTCCATACTTTACAATATAAATACACACCTCTTTATTGCACTCCATGCCAGATTTGAAGCTGAAGTAGCAGGGAGTTTTTGAATCAATAACGCCACTTCTACAGGCTAACTGAAAGCAGACAATCAAATCCAAGCATTTTTTCATAATTTCAAACCAAAAGCTAAGGTTTGAGTAGGTGTGTTGGGATGAGCTAGTTGAACACTGAGCTATAAATTGTGTGCCTGTATGACAAGAGGTAGAAAAATTATGGTTAAAGGATGGTTGTGGGCTACAAGAATGGATGATAATTTGTAAAATAAAAAATAAATAAAAAATAAAAATACAGGTACATACAATACAATCTATGCTCAGTTCATATACAGGTTCACTCATTATCCACTTTCCTAATTTATTTGAGAATTAATCTAAATTAGCATTTTATAATCCAAAGTATGACATACCCCCAATCCCTTAAAGTACCAAATAAATCAGAAGTATAGGAGGGAGATGAACCCCATCGGTTACCCTGGTGTGTTATTATAGTGCAGAACATATTGTGTATAGGCATACTTCAAATGATACCCCACATCTCTGCATACAAGTTAGTATTAAATATATAACTTAATCAGCAGGCAAATTTTCAATCTATACATATCAATAGCCTCTTTAAAAACAGAACCCCTGAAATAAACCCCTCACTCTGATGCCTTCACTTGTTTACACCGAGCCAAGCAAAGCCAGAATATTGCCACCTCCGTGTGTGATTTCAGATTGCATGTCAGCATTCAACAAATAGCGTGACGTGTAACGCCAAAGTGTTAGTGTGTGTCCCACCTTGATGGCTGTCCCTTTTACAGAGATGTTGATTCAGCTCTGTGATTATTCATTACTCCCTCAATATCCCAACCTTGAACAGGGTGTGTAAAAGGGCTGAATCAATTCAAACATACAATCAAATGTTAAAAGGCATAATATTACCGTCTTCAACATTGAAAAAAGATTTCAAACTAATAAGGAACAGCAAAGCTATGAGATTTCATGGAAATTTGTACAAAGATGTGGAGAAAAGGCATACTGGTCATATCTAAGTTAAACCAATGATCTGTCACTAGTTTATTTGAGGAAAAACATTTGTCTAAGTTATAATACGCCGGTTAAAGGTCAAAAATCGAACTCAGAGCACCTGAAGAGGTAAAATCCTTGAACAAAGCAACATTTTCTTACTCTTTCCCTTTTCGTACGATTTCAAGAAACTCAATGTCACCCTGAAAGCTGAACGCACTACAAAAGCTTTAGTTTCTAGGCTGTCAGATATGGAGCTATGTTTTAAGTAGAAGTAAATTTAGTTGTCAATAAATATACACAAAGGAACTGTTAATGAGTAGTTATGATAACAGTTTTTACTGGTGCTTGCAAATGTTTTACTTGTATAGATTGTAACTAATCTGTTGAGGGAAGTAAGTGATATGACTCAACTCTTATGAGAGATCAGCATAATGTGGATTCTTCCTTCTATCAAAGTGAAATATGGCTTTAAGGGCACACAGAATTAGCAGAGGTCTGGTCATTGCGCAGCAAAAATAACTCTGCTCTAAACAGAGATAGAGCCCTCTCTAAAGTTGGTCTTCCCTATCAGAACATTGAGAAGTGTAGCTTTGCCCTCTCGGGTCTCCTTCTGAGCCTGTTTGATGATGTCACATAGCCTGTCCTCGTCCTTACGCCCTATAAGATAGCCCTTACCGCCGTAACCATCTGCCACAATATGATAATCTGCAAGGAAGAGGAGAAAAAAATGTTTCCAATCAACACGTGCCCAGGCATTACATGTATAGATTAAAAAATTCTGTTCAATGTGTGGGATATTATCTGCTGACATAATGCAAACACAGCAACCAAGCAACATGCTGCGGAGAAACCTTACCTGTAAATGCAAGGCCACATGCAACGTTGCTGCCAAGGATGGGAACCTGCTCTCTGGAGATCTGACTCCAACACGCATCATTTCCCACCACAGCTATAACTGGTGCCTGGTATCAAATAAAATAGTGGGGAGAGAGAATTATGGAAGGAATTTAATGTAAAATATCGGGAACAATTCACAGCTTAATTGTTTGCAGAAACATATAATGGGCTATCATTGCCCTTTAAAGGGTAATTTAGCCGGCAGGCGACACCATTTTCATTGTATAATTTCTACATAATTCTGCTCTAGGATTTGATAGCATTGATTGAGTGAAAGTCCCAATTAAGACAGAGACTGATAATTACGCCCAAAAAAACTGATACATGGATGTTTCATATCTAATCACAATGTTGTTGCTTAGTTATGGCTGTTAGTTTAGTCAGTCAGTTTCTAAACGACCACCAAAAGATGTAACTGATTGGCATTGTACATATCCAATCAAAGAATAGTGTTTTGTGTCCACTATACATTTTGTTGGTCAAAGATCATAATTATTGGCTTATATGTGAATTTAATTCTAATTTAAATACACCCTCCAGTACAGCTATATCACAACTTATACAACCTATATTAACTGTACCCTTATATATGCTGTATTATGCTTTGAAGTAATTTGAATTTAAATAAATTTTACCACGCATGCAATTCCCTACAGTAGCAACGCTCTGCTTGTTAATGGCTGGCCACACTTAACACTGCTTTATGTTACTTGATTTATTACACTTCTACATTTTTCATGCATGGAACAATTGGTTATAATTGTGAGGGTAATTTTACCTTGTGTCTGGTGAAAGTATCAAACTCTGCAACACTGTATCCTAGGGATCCATCACCGTACACTATCCATACCTGAAAGTCACACAAAGAGACATTTCATTCATAAATTGTAATGACACTAAAATGCTTTCAGAAGTGTCTGGAAAATACTATACCTCAGATTCAGGTCGACACAGTTTTGCCCCCAGGGCAAATCCTCCTCCAACTCCTAGGGTTCCAAAGGCTCCTATAGGATGGAGAACCAGGAAGATGATGACACTATGACTGCACAGAAATTAAGAAAGCACTATTAACCTCAAAACACAGCTTTTTAATATATGGAAACATTTGGATAGCACGGATGAACTTGACTTCTACACCATCATTTTTTATATGCAGACAAATGGCCATCAGTCATTGTACTGTTTTACAGAATCTCACCTGGATCCAGCCAGCGCATAGGTCCTCTTGGTCTCATTATGTAAGCCGCACTTCCAACAAAATCACCCCCATCGGCAACAATGATGCTGTCCTCAGCCATCAGCTCATCCACATGGTGGAGGACTTTCAGAGGATTTAAGTGGTGTTCTGTCTTTTGATCAGCTTTAGCCCTAAAATTACACACACACACAAAAAAAATCAGGTTTTCTAAGACTTCAATAGAGAGCTAATACACACAGAGACACACAGGACATCGAGCAGGGATCATCACCTCTGCATACCTGTTAGCATTTTCTTTGGTCACATCTCCTGCTTTGAGGCTCTGAGGCCATTCCTCTGGACAGCGATGGCCCTTCAGGCCTTTTGAAAGCCGCACTAGGAATGAACCTGCATCCCCTTAAATAAACCAATATTTACATTTTAGAATTAAAGCATTTAATTAATGTACACTATACATACTCTATTGATATATGTAATAAAGGTGTTCACAGTAGAAATTGCAGCTTGCGACTAGAAATATAAAATGACTTGCTACTTTAACTAGAAACGTGGATCATGATGGCAGATTGTGAACGTACCCTGAATTGCTATAGTTGGTTTCCAGAACATATCTGAGTTTCTCAGCAGCTGTGTTCTATCTCTGTTGACAGCGATGATCTTACTGCGTCTGTTGAGAACTCTGCCGTAGCTCAGGCGGAAGTCACACACTGTGCCTGCAAACACATCACACAATGTTAATGTTTTTCTTGGAATTCTGGGTGCCCCGTAGCTGTGCAAAATACTTCAACAAGGATCCAAAATAGTTGCTGAATTATTAAACAATGATTGAAATATTAAAATTTTCATTTAATTCAATCAAATTTTAAATTGTCTGACCTGCTAAAAGCACGACGTCAGCCTCTTTCAGAGCATCTCTCCTGTTCTGTCTGATGTGGATGGGACTGTCTTTACCAAGCATGCCACGAGACATGCCCCCGAGGAAGCAGGGGATGCCCAGGTCCTCCAATGCTTTTCTGGAAGGCAAGAAAACATTTTCAGTATCAACATTGAGCAAACGCATCTTTAAGTGCCAGAAAAACAGAAAGACACAGGAAAGAATAGTATAAAACAGAGAACAAAACATTGTCCTTTACCTAGTGTCATCTACTGGTGTTGGGGGTAGTGTTGTTTGGCTTCCCAGGAGAATCACAGGTTTCTTGGCTCGACTCACCAGCTCTATACACCTCTGTACCTGATGTGCATTTAAATTTTTTAAAAAGGAGCAAAATATTAAAAATTTATGTTGGACTCCTAAACACTATGCACAATAAACAGAGTTGTCTGATTAAGGTATTCACTAATAATGTTACTCTGTATAAAATGTAGCATCAAGTCTTTTAATACCAGGGAGTCTTACCTGATCATCTGTGGCTTGTGGGATGTCAACAGGAAGCGGAGACACATCCCTGGTCTCCCAAGCTCCAGCAAACAGGTTCATTAGGTGGTTACTGAGGTACCTTTGAGAGAAAAAAATAAATAAATCACACCATTACATGAAACAGTTTCATATCTAGTGTAGTTTGCAATATGTAGTATTATTCCATTTTTATCAGAGATGTTCTAATAAACTGATAAAATACCATGAGACGATTTTTCCCATCAGGCCTTTGGGAGGGTTCTTAACCCCAAACTCTTTGGACACCAGGTGGTAGGGGTAGAGTGTGTCAATGGGGAACTCTATGAAGACAGGACCAGGGGTTCCAGACTGGGCAATGGCCAGGGCCTTCCTGACCGTAGGCACAATCTCTCTGATGGTCCTGATGGAGGCACAAAACTTACACAGTGGCTTGAAGAGAGACATCTGGTCGATATCTTGCAGCGCTCCTCTTCCCTGTACCAACATGACAGAGAGGTTAAAAGTTGTAGTTGAGAACAGCTTCAGTATAAAGCTCATCATTAATCATACTGTGACGGACAGCAACTGAACCCATTGCTCCTGACTGCCAACTACTTTGTTCTGTCACTTTCTTTTGCTTGCACATTCATCCATCATATTCGCGGTAGTATTTGAACCCAGTTCACCTGTAGTAGTGTACCAGCAGCTCCCCCTATGAGAAGCAATGGTGATTCAGCCATCTGAGCATTCTTCACCGCCGTCACAGTGTTGGTGAGGCCCGGACCAGCAGTCACAGCTGCTACACCAACGGTGCCTGGTGGAAAGATAACCAAAGTAACTATCAACTTACCCAAAAAACACATTCACAGCAGATTCTGCACAACATGCAAGACACTCAGGGAGTTCTCAACATTTGCAAATCTAAATGTAATACATTGATTTTAACTACACTTCTCACACTAACTGTAACACGCTAAGACATGCCTTAACAAGGTTACAACACACCCAATCTAGTTATCCTACATAACTGCTGGTGGCATGAGCTCATTTAAGACAGAGGCTTATGTCTCAAATGAATAGGAATGTTTTGACTGGTACTGTATGTTGACACATTTATATTATTGTAACATAAACTGGTACCTGAGAGTCTTGCCACAGCATCTGCAGCAAAGACAGCAGTGGCCTCGTGTCTGGTATCCACGATCCGGATGCCCATCTTCTCGCAGGCCACCAGGATCGGTGAGATGTGTCCACCGACGAGAGTGAAAACATATTTGACCCCATGGGCACGGAGGACCTCTGCCACACTCTCTCCACCGTGCCGTGGACTCTGTGTTTCAGTCTGAAAGAAATGAGGTTGGCCCAGAGAAAATAAAATGTTGTTCCCCTTTCTTAGCAGGCAAAGGGGTCAAGTACAAAAAAATAACTCAATCATAGATAATCAGCTATCAGTGTGGGGTGACAGCCCCTCTAAGAGGTCACCTGTCACACCATCTTTCCACCTCACTGGCCTCTCATATTTCAGAACAACCACATGTTGTCAGGCTTGTGGTGGAGATGTGCCTCCGGCCTTTGTGTAATCCCACTAACAGCCTGGCCTTTGTGATAGCCTTTGTGCTAGAAAAACCACGGGGCTGGTCAAAGTTTACACAAATGGAGCCAAACGCACCTTTCACCTGAGACAACCTAGAAAGCTCAGGTGGGAGCAGGCGGTGCAGGGATAACCGGGTATTTGGGTATTTGCTATAGCTCATCTGTGCAACATGCTGCAAAAATAAATTATAATGCATGTGGAGGAAAGGTAAAAAAAAAAAACCATGAAAGTTGGAGAAATAAAACCTACCTTGTGGAACAACTGGTAGAGTAAGCCAAGTTTGCAGGCTACAAACAGAAGCCCACACACTGCAAAGCCCGCTGAGCATCCAAGAAATGTGCCGATGGCTCCGAATGACTCCATGTCCAGAAGTAAAATTTTAGTGGATTGAAAAAAAAAAAAAACGAAACAAAACTCAACTTGGCTAAACTTAAAATAACCAGATCTACTCCCAAACTCGCCCAGTTCAGCAGCTCGCCGGTTCGAGCTAGGCTAAGATACCTTAGAAGTGCTCCCACTGCTGCAGCACTCACATTGGGAAAAGTCCTAGTTTCCTATGTCACAACACTCACTGTGAATTTAATCAGCGCACAGTTTGCCAAAAAGAAAGCTTGGAAGGACATGAAGTCGACTCATCTGAGAGTTAAACACGACCGACCCCTCTTTCCGCAATTGTTGTGCCAACACGGTAACGTCAGCGTCAAGCAAGCTTACAGCTACAATTACAACTTCCGTGTTTGATCTCCAAAATAAAATCCGATCATTCGTTTTTAGCACATATATTCACAACCCTATCAATACACAAATTTAGATATTCGTGGATTCAATAAAAAGAGATGGAAGAGGGCTACTATTTTATCATTATATGCCATCAGCCCCCCTAGATTTTACAGTTTAACTCATGTTTAGCCTTTATTATGAAGGGAGTCTACAATGTTGGTTCCGGTCGCTGGCCTTCATTTCTACTTTTTTGTTTGTGGGTCAGATGTCGCTGAAGTTACAGACAAGCTGTCGGACCAATGAGAAGCTGTGAGGGCGAGTCAGGCTGTCTAAACTCACCATGACAGGACAAACAAAAGAAATCAACAAGGTGATGGTTTTTATTTAAATTTTTTTATTTCATAATGTGTCGGTTAAAAGTCACAATGTGCCACCATCAATGGAAGGGCGTGACATTTCAGCAGACCTTTGAAATAAAATACAAAATTAAGCATACTGCTGATTGATAGCTGCTGATACTAATTAGTGGCTTAATTGGGCACGGATTCAAATCACAATTACAGCTCGTTTCAATGCCCCCCCACTGTGTGTGTGTGTGTGTGTGTGTGTGTGTGTTTGTGTGAAAAAGCATGTGTGCTGTTACTTTATATTATTTTCACAGCAGTGTGCAAAAGGGGAGCTTGTAAATGTCAGTTGTCTTTCCATGCTCAGGATTTTCAGCAAACAGTATTTTGTCATCTGCTTTCTGTTCCTCGAAAACAATGATCTGCGAGAGAAGAGAAAGCACACAAAACGTTGTATGTGGATAATTCTCTTATTATCTGAGGAAAAATGGGAAGCACAGGTAAACTTCATTCCTCAACTAAAGTTAAATACCATCATGATCCAACATGGGTTTACCTGATTCTCTCCACTTTTGAGCCAAGGTCCTGGTAGGTAAAGAAAATGCTGAGGACCGATGAACCAGTACCGTCCAAGATTCTGCCCATTAACAAACACGGCTCCTTTACCCCAACCCTGCAGGTAGTTCACCAAATGATAAATAAAATAACACTTGCAAACTGCATTAATACCATGTAAAGTAACTTTTGAATTTTTTTTTGGCCTATCAAGCTTTTTGTGATAGTTTTACACATTCTTATCCTTGACACTTTTTTTCAACATACACAGGAAGTATTGTATTGATGACAGTATAATTGAAACAATAGAAACACTACATGAATATTAAACCAATTCCCAGCTTCTATTTTCACCATGAATGTAGTTGTTTTACTCACAGGGAGTCTGATGAAGGTGTCTCTGGGAGGCCCATCCACATAGAGCCTGGCCTGGAAAAACCCTGGAACGGAGGATGACTTTAAGTCAGACTCCCAATGACCTGAATGTGTTAATCTGAAATAAGATCAAACAATAATTTAAAACCTTATTGTAAAATAAAGTCAATCTGATATTATATAGTGATAAAACTCCTTGCAAATTATAACCTAGTGGTTGCAACTCCCTGAAATGTGCAGCGTGTGATGTACTAACATCAAGTGTGTGAGATATTTACAAGCAAATAATAATGCATCTGTGCAATTAGAGGCAGATAAGTCATATATTCAACACCTCTAAAACAAAAAAGATAGCAAGTTCAATAGCCTACCTGTTTAACATCAGAGGTTATGAGCAGAGTATGAAATATTTTTGTGTGAATCTGCCCTTTAATTTACTTGAGGAACTGTACTAGAGTCCTTGAAGAGTTCCAGTGGTCTGTACTATTTTCACAGCATTAAAAATGAAATTCAGTGCACAAACCGTTTCATAAAGGTTGGCTTCATATCTAAACAGAAGATGGTGAATCCTCTCAGGGGGATGTGATTCAACAGAATGTCTCCCACAATACCTAATACGAGGAAGAAATATGAAATACAGCAACTGCGGACTCTGTGTAGTCATAGATGCAGAAGACTGAACTGGTGGAAAAAGCATCAAACCAACATCACCCACTGCCCATGGCACTGCTGAGTGAGGACAAAGTACCTTTGCGCTGTTCATCCAGAGCTTTTCCGTAGTTCACTCTTCCACAGTTCTCCACAAGTACACTCAACATCCTCTCACCCTGAAATGCATATTTGGGAAGGTATTCAACAAAAAAAGGAATCACAAAGATACAGTCAAGTGTTTCTTTCAAGAGGATCCATGTGTACAGTTCAAATACTTCAAGAGGAACAGAGGATGTCATGTTCAGAAAAGACACAAAAAAAACAGTCGGTACCTCTCCATCAGGGACAGTCAGCTCTTGAGTCTTATAGCCCAAACTACCAACACATTGCTTGTCCACAAAAACCTATAGAGAAGTCAAAATGTGTGCACAGTACGTGCATAACCTTAGAAAAAGGTATTATGAAACTGCATTATGCAGGAGCAGCATTTATGTCTGTCTGAAGTTCGATCTGTACGTCCTCACCCAAGCTCTGTCTCTGATGTTGTTCCTGGAGTTGAGGATTCCTCCACTGCTGATGGTGGTTTCATACAGTGTGTAACCATATGACTGACCATTGCCGTTGTTGACAGGTAGACTCTCCATGTTCACTGGCCTCTCTGACCTGTACGGCTGGATGGTCAGTCAAACAAACAACATTTTAGATACAGCACTCCATTGAGTCTCTGGAAAAAATGGCACAATGTTACACCTTTATGTGTAGTTTTATGGGGAGGGCTATATGCAGCCACTGAGCTGGCTTTGTACTGTCACTGTGATTCAAATTGAAAAAGGAGAGTTTACAAAATAGCATATGGCAGATTCTTGTTTGTGTTGATAACTTGCTGTATGACCAAATCTGAGGAACCAGGTGTGAGACATCTGTCTTAAGCATAAACAACATTTTGTCAGAGCTCTTGACAAGTGGAGACACACGGGCTGATAACAATTTTAAAAGCCTGTGTGTCGGATGTCAGTCATGAGGTGCACCACATCTCCCACTTTGCTTTCACCCCAGAAGGGACAGTATGGCCTAGTTGCAGTTTGGATACATCATTTTCCCTTTGGTAGATTACAGAATCAAATGTCACACCAGACGGGTGCTTGGTATGTGTATCTTACCTTGTCTGTGAAGTGAAGGCTGTCCCACAGTGACAGGTGCTGCAAGATTACAACAGTGTCATAAGCTCTCTTCTCCCGAGGAGAGGGCACTTCAGGAAGAGGCTCAGCTGGAACATCAGTTCACAAAAAAAAAAAAAACCAACAAAAAACCCACTTAAGTAAGGCTACTTATGACAGACTCAATTACTCAGGCTAATTGAGTCATCAATTTAGCTTGCTCTATGTGGTTTTTCATAAAATTTGTCAAGCCATGAAAGCACATTAATGCTTAAACACAACATACAATGGTACTGGCTGAATAAATTCCTCAAAAGTTGATATTTTAGAGTGCAGTCTCCAGCCTCAGATAAGGGAGCATCATAATCTGCAATGTAAAAATGTACAATTACAGTACGAAGCAATGCATTTGGTTTGGGAAGACTTGAGCTTTAATGGCAGCAGATGTTTCCTACACCCACCATAACTGGTGACTTGCGGTCTGTAGGTACCGAAGTCCATTGCTCCATTCATGAAGCCAAAGCTGGTTCCACCATGAAACATGTACAGATTGATGGAAACACCTCTTTGCAGGATTTCTGACACCACAGCCAGCATATCTGTCAATGGAAACCACACAGATCAATTTCTAATAAGTTAATCAAGCCATATTGGACAACATGAGCCAATATGCAGTAATGGAAGGGATAAGTGAGGTATGGTGATGCTCTTTTCTGTAAGTTAAAGTTTACATTTTAATGCTGGAAAAACAATAGTTTGAAAGCATTTCCTACCCTCAGCGTGGAACACATGGTGGTGCTCCCCCCAGACATCGAACCACCCAGACCAGTACTCCGTCACCATTAGTGGTTTCTGGGGCTAGACGAACAGCACACAGGCCTCTATTAAATACATATCTTACTGTTGACAATCATTGCTCCTTGCTGTTTTCTTCTTTTATTGTGTTTTTATTTTTCCTTACTTGAGTACATTTAGTATAATTTCCTTTTTTTTGCCCCAGTTTTCTTTATTTTAATGTCTTTGTACTTTAGGTAGCTCAAGCTGTGTTTAAATGTGCTCTAGATATAAAGTTGACTGGTCTTAACTATTATCAGCCTTTTATGTAGCTCATTGAAGATCTTACATTTTGTATGAAAATGTAAAAACAACTCATAAATGTTACACTCACTTACCTGCATGTCAGCCAAGTGCTGGATGGCTCCAAATGACAGTCTCTGAAGGTTTATTGTTTTTAGAACTGAAATGAGCAACAAATCACATCCTCAGACATCATACACTTTCAAAAGCAAAATAAAAGAATAGAATAGTTAAAACGCCAATTAAACAAATGTTGTGTTTGGTTTTTTTTTTAACTCAAAGGTTACTCCTAATAACTTAATTACTTCCTTCTACTGCTGTGTATCTCAAGCCCTCCCAGTTGTCTGAAGTCAGCAGGAGCTCATTGATCCCTCTGATCTGCAGACACTGCAGTCAGAGAAAGATGTTACATACAAGAGGAATGCTAAATTATCTATTTTGGTGGCATATAAATATGTATACTCACATTCTTAATGAATGGGATGTACTTGTCATCCTTTGCAAATGATCCATACTCATTTTCAACTTGAACAGCAATGACTGGGCCTCCTTCTTCATACTTTAAAAAAGCAAATAAGGAAACGCCTCACCATGGATAGTTTTTGAAATGAGTATAAGGAATATGAAAACAGTAACTCACCATCAAAGGTTTGACAATGGAGACAAGCTTGTCAAAGTAAAGGTTGACAGCATCTACAAATCCAGGATATGTTGTCCTCAGCTGCATGTCTTTATCCTGCAACAACCAGCTGAAAGAAACATAAGACAATTGTGTTTATACTGCTTATCCAGACTTTGGCTGGGCTCCTGAGGAATATCAAATTGCGTTACCTCGGCAGACCGCCCAAATCCCATTCAGCACAAATATAAGGTCCAGGACGCAGGATGACCCAGAGACCCATGTCTGCTGCTAAACTGACATACGCTCTTAGAAAAGGAGAGACATCTTCCGCTCCATTAAAAAAAATCCTTTATGTCTTAGAATAATTTCAATAATTTCAAAAAGAGAAAAAAGATGAAGAGAAACTTACTTGAGGTCCAACTGATCCTGAAAGTTGAATGTACCTCTTTCAGGCTCATGTAGGTTCCATGGCACATATCTGAAAAAACAAACAAACAAGAGAACTGTTGTTTAAAGTCTAAAAGCAACTAAACAGTCCATTTTCCTGTAAAATCTAATCAGGTTCCATCTGTTTCACTATAGGGTGAACTGTTTCAGAAGGCTCTTAATACAAACACATATAATTAAACTTATTTTTGACTTCCTTTCAGTAAAAGGAGTGTGAAAATTGAGCAATATGAGGTAGAGCT
This sequence comes from Remorina albescens, assembly GCA_034769265.1. Taxonomy (NCBI): domain Eukaryota; kingdom Metazoa; phylum Chordata; class Actinopteri; order Carangiformes; family Echeneidae; genus Remorina; species Remorina albescens. Next base: position 5,749,093 of record CM068497.1, on the reverse strand, counting down.
GAGGTACAGCGGGAGCCTACGTTGTGAGAGTATTGAGGCCACAGGCCTTCATCTTCAGCAGCCGGTCCCCCCAGTAGGCCCTGGGGACTCGGAAGTAATGGATGGAGCCTCCCAGGATCCGAAAAGGCTCTCCCTCAAGAGTGAACTGAGATGAGTCAGCCCTCAGACCCTCCGAACGGCTCATTGTCCTCACTTCAGGGTGGCGATCTGAGAGGAAATTTTAGATTGAATACAACGTTAAAAAAAAAAAGTCCACTCCATGGAAAGAGTCAGCAGTATTGGATGATTATATTAAAATTTTACACAGGTATACTAAAACTTTCACGGGACTTCAAATGATAAATCACTGATACAAAAATACAAATAAACTTTCAAAACCTGATGAAAGAAAAACCTTACCAATTTAGAATTATAGAAAATCCCAATTACATCAAAAACACTGTCAAAGCTGTACCTTGAGGCTGAGCTTACCAGAAAGTGTTTCAAAAGGGGGACGGTGCTGGGAGGCCTCACGCTTTGTGGATAATGGGAAACTATTGTTGCTTCCAAACAAAAATATAATAGTGCTCTGTCTCTCTGTGTCTGTCTCGCTCTCTCACTCTGTGGCACTCAGTCAGGGAAGGGAGGCATTATAGTACATTGCATTGTATTGCTTTGGTTTCATGGAATAGTTTACAGCTACAGACTAAAGAGTCTACTAATGCCCTCCAGTGGCTCTGAGTTTAGTCACGGCCCAAAGGGACCGCATTAAACTAGTCAGAAAATTGTGTGTGAGTATAAATAAAAGTGGCCATTGCTGAGGTTTTTTTAAATTATTATTTTTGCATGCCTCTTAAAGTGCCTGAATATATTTTGTCACTAAAAAGACGAAAAGTCAAAATCAAAATCAGCAAATTCATTTTTAGTCCAATCCTAATGCATTTCCACTGAATCTTAAACAAGAGGCTGGAAAAGAGATTTTGTATGAAATTTTGTAAACTGGATTTAGAAATTAACTAGATATTTAATGTTGGTAAATGTTTCAAACAAACGTGTTGCAATGATAGAGGAAAGGTGGAGAGTGATAAAAGCTTTGGGATAAACCAATTCAAAAAGGATGACGAGAAAAATGACTGATAGAAATAAAATAAAAAAAGGTGACTATAGGACATACAAGTAAGTCAGTAAAAGAGCCACTTGTTGGGGGAAAATTTTTATATATTCATGAAAATTATAAAATAGAATCACAATAAAAGAAATAAGAAAGAAGTTGGGAAATAGAATAAAATTGAAACATTTTTATTTTTGAATTTTTAAATTTTTTTTACTCTTTTCTAAAGGCCTTCACTTTGAGGACGGTCCCTGGCCGCGGACGGCGGTGACAGTAGCGTGTTGTTCTTCTGCAGCGTCTCTGTTTAGTCTGAAGAAATATTTCACTTTATTTTACTTTAACTCCACCAACACAGCAGGGAAGTAAGATTTACTATCTCTGACACACAGACGGCGCTTTTTGCTCTTTGTTTTTTTATTATTATTATTTTTTATAAATTATTTACCCCGGAAGTGTGAATATCTTCGCTCTGTGTGGACATGGGGTAGCTCAATTTTATTTTTTGACAGCTTTTTCTTTTCTGCACCTGTTCAGGGTAGGGGGGGGGGGGGGGCGTCTTACCTGGTACGTCCCGGGACAGACACGGGGGACACTTTGTGCAGGTTTGACGCTGAAATGCGCTTTAATCCGTTTTATTATCAGAGAAACTCGGACTACAGCACGACCGCCAATGGAAAGCTCGTCAGTGTTTGGAGCTCGTCTGTCCCTAAAACAGAGATATTTCCTCCTGCTTTGTGTTGCTGCCGGAGCCATGGTTGTGTATCACTTAACGAGGTAAGAAAACTCTCAACCAGCCCACCATGTCCACGTCTAACTTTCCCATCAGGTCGAGTTGAAGCCGTGTATGAAAACACATTTCTGGGTAAAACACCCCGCCCCCCCCAAACAATCTTTAGACAGCAGCCTTACCAGCTTTTAAATTTATTTGTATTTATTTTGAGATATATATATATATATATATATATATATATATATATATATATATATATATATATATATATATATATATATATATATATATATAGACCATATGAAGCAGATTGGACACTGCTCACATGTGAAATCCCCCCCAGTCACTTGTAAACTTAACTGCTCTGTATTAATATGGCTCCAGATGTGTTCAAATCCAACATGTAAATCAAAGTACTTTCTTTGGATGGGGATGAGCTCATGTTAGTGGTGTGGGAAGAGTCCTCAATGAATGGACAGGATGAACAGGAACATTTTCTACGATCTGACCTAATAGGTCCACCTAGAACATGGCTCACACATGCTGGCGTTCAAAGGTTGTGCCTCACCTCTTCTGATTGCATTCAAATGAAACGACAGCGCCACTAAAAGGGAGGAGAATTCTGAAGTGCAGATTTTGTCTAATATTTTACTGAAATGTAGTATTTTCTTCCCTTTAAGAAAAAGAAAAAAAAAATGTCGCCACAGCCTTGAATATAGTTGCTTTAGTTCAATAAGTGCTTTTTTCAGTGAATAGTTTTTTTTTTTCCCTCTTCAGGAATAAAACTGAGCCTAAAAGAATGAACCGCTCGGAGGGTCTGAGGGCCAACTCGTCTCAGTTCACTCTGGAGAGAAAACCTTTTCGCATCCTGGGAGGCTCCATCCATTACTTCCGTGTCCCCAGAGCTTATTGGGAGGACAGGCTGCTGAAGATGAAGGCCTGTGGCCTCAATACTCTCACAACGTAAGCTCCCACTGCAATTCATGACAGGCTGAATGTACTTGACCTTGAAGCACTAGAACGTCCGCTGTTAGCGACTTGTTTTACTGCCGATTATGCATCATAGTAAAACACAAAATTTCCAAGCCAGTTATATAAACCACTTCTTTTTTTTTTCCAGTTATGTGCCGTGGAACCTGCATGAGCCTGAGCGAGGGGTGTTCAATTTTGAGGATCAGCTGGATTTAGGGTATTTCTAATTCAGAGCCCATGTTGGAGGGCAGATGAACTCCTGCAGATGGCATTGTTGTACTGCAAAGAACTGTAGCTTCAACAGGCTTGAATCATTTGATACTACTGACAAGGTGTACTTTTACCATTACCAAGTGCTTCTTATTAATTAGTTCTGTGATATCAGTCTCAAGGATTGTTGATTTATTGATTACAATGGCCCTGGTCCATGTCTAGTGTAACATCAGGACATTATCTCTAAAAAGAGATTTTAACATGAAAAATTGATAGTGTGACACATTTAAGGTGTTTTTTACTTTAACTTGAATGGAAAATTATTATCTGTCCATGCTGCAGTAAATGTTTGAAACTGACTGCACAAATAGTGAATAGACCCTACGGAAAGCTCCTTTTGTGCATGTTGTATCCTCCTCTCAGAGCCTACCTTAGCCTTGCAGCCAGCTTGGATCTCTGGGTGATTCTGCGTCCAGGACCCTACATCTGTGCTGAGTGGGATTTAGGTGGACTACCAAGGTAATAAATCACAGAGAAGCAATAACTTGCTACGTTTGCAGATATTTAGTATCTGACTCACTGACATAGTAACTTAAATGCATTGCTTTAAAACTGCCGATGGGGTTCGGCATTGATCCCTTAAATTGTCTTGGAAATTAATTGCTCAGCCAGGTAATTTGATAGTTAGCGGTGTCATTGCTACAGGGTAAAACCATTAAAACCTCAGAAATAATTCATGATTGTGTTTTGTGTACTATTTCAAGTATCTCGTGTTTGGCCAGTTTCATCAGATTGCACTGCTTTCATATGCATTCAGCACAACTCTCACTCAAGTGAAAATTAATGGGGATTTTTTGTGAGATTAAATCTGACAGAAACATCTTCCTGAAAGGCCGACTTTATTTAATTCTCCTGTCAAGGTAGATTCAGATGGAAAAAGGTTTAAATGTTGAAAGGAAAAGAATGGACGTAGGTATTTTTGGAGCAGTGCTTGCCTGTAGGGAATGTGAACTTGAGATAATATTTATTGGATAATCATCAATACAGTGTTTCGAGGGGCACACAATAAAGCATGATTTCCTCTGTGCAACATTTTATGATAGCCATGCATGGCTCTTTAATAGTTAACAACTGAAAGAGTTCTCAGCGCTGCACTTTGGGGAACTTGCTTCTTGGATGTTTTGTTTTTGTTTCAGTTGGCTGCTACGGGATAAAAACATGAAACTGAGAACAACCTACCCAGGATTTACTGATGCTGTCAACTCCTTCTTTAATCAACTCATTAAGAGAGTAGTTCCGCATCAGGTACTTTCCATTTTAGCGCAATTGAAATGGATTGAAAAGTTACTGGACTGAATCACAAAAAATAAGAAACATAAATACTAAATAGAAAAGCCATTTCATTCAAAGTTAGTATGACTTTGGCCTTACAGATTCCTCAGTAATTTTTTTCAAATCAAATTGACTTTTCTTGCAGTTAAAATAATCAATCCTAATCCAAGAGCAATATATTTTGCACCAGCGCTTTTTGTCTTGAATGCAATTTTTTATTATTTTTTTTAGCCACATTTGAATAACTACTGACCATACAGTACCCATTGCTAGCCAAACAATGAGTCACATCTGTGAATTGTGTAACTTGTGTCCTCTCAGCCATATTTTCTTTGCAAGAGCTCGATACAACATTGAACATGCTCTGATTTCCATTTCACAGAGTTTTTAAAAGTCAGGTGCACTGAGAATAGGAAGGAATTTTCAAGAGCTGGTGCCAAGCCCATAATATTTGTCTTTATTCCCTGGCTAATTTATGCACAGTACTCCAAAGGTGGCCCAGTTATTGCGGTTCAAGTCGAGAACGAATATGGCTCCTATGCTAAAGATAAAGAATACATGCCTTTCATCAAAGAGGTAAGAAACTATTATCTTAGAATAAATATGCTTATTGATGTTGTTTAGGTTGTTGCCTTCAAGTCTCACTCGGCTAAATTCAGCAATTAAAAAAAAAAAAATATATATATATATGTAAGTACCTTTTTGTTAAATTGCATTTATAATCCATTTTCTCTCCAGGCGTTATTGTCAAGGGGCATCAGAGAGCTGCTGCTGACCTCAGACAACAAGGAAGGACTAAAGCTGGGAGGAGTGAAAGGAGGTACTGTCACATAGGCTGACAGACAAACAAGCCATGCAAGTTCATAAGCATAATTAATATCGTTGCGGATGTGTTGTGTTTTCCTACACAAAGACGAGGTGACCCCGGTGTCAGGCAGCTGCAGTTCAGGACTAAGTTCTAAACACAAAATATTCTTTGTACTTTAGTACCAAAAAGCACTTTTTTAAGTGTACACATCCATCAATATTTTTGTGCCAGAAAAAATAATGAAAACTAATTTCACTTATTTTCTATGAATGCACAGACATGTACAACCATTGGTTTGCCTGCATGCGATTACAGTAATTTAAGTTTTCTTTATTACCACTGCAAAAATGTTGTGTTTTGCCAACATACCTTTGTGTTGATGTTTTGACCGTTTTCTGTCTTTTCTGTCTGAAGCACTAGAGACCATTAATTTTCAGAAACTGAACTTGAATGATTTCACCTATTTGGAGGAAATACACGTGAGTCTCATTTGGGTGCCACTGCCCACCTCTTTTTTGATATATGCTAGATGTATCCATTGGTTATCACTAGTTTTCTGATCGAATTAAGCTCCACTGGATATACACACCATTAGCAACTCTTCCTGATCACATCTTAAAGTGTAAATTCTGGGACATGAGACCTTAGAGAGACCTTAGATCTTTATTTGATAATATCATTTATCTATTATTTGTGATAGTGAAACAGATTTTTTTATTTAACCTCATGTGTTTCATTCCTGTACTTTTCTTCTTCACCATAGCCTCAGAAGCCTAAGATGGTGATGGAGTACTGGTCCGGCTGGTTCGATCTGTGGGGAAACCTTCATCATGTGTATGCAGCTGAGGGTAAGACTTGTTTGCTGCCGCTAAACAGCTACTTTAATATAAACTCTTTACTTACCAGTCTAGAGGACACGCCAGCATCAAACCTTTTTCCTTTTCCTGCTAAGAGCTCTTTCTGGTTAACAACCTTTCTTTCTTCTATTGCCATATTCATAATTATGTTTAATGATGTTCCTCATCCTCCTTTCTGTGTAGTGGGTTGATAGAGCTGACCAGAAGTTGTACTCTTGTGTTTTAAATGCAATTATGGCAGAAGCCTTTTGACACCTTGTACTGTACAGTGGCAGAGAACAAGTTACTTGTATTACCATTAAGATGGGTCTTTTTTTGGAAGTTGTATAGGACATCCGAATAAGAGTGAGGCAATTTTTCACTTGAGGCTAAGACAGGATTTCTACTGGTGAACTTTGCTGAGGGTGAAATAATTTCTTCCTGTAAGGAGGGTTAATAGGACTGGCTAATTTAAGAGTGGGGTAAGACAGGTTCTCTGCAGAACCTCTCAGGGTAAAACCATTTAGAGGGTAAGACGGAGTCTTTGAGCCTTAGGGTAAGAAAAGCTTAAGAAAGACCTTTTTTAGCTGAGGGTGAAATAGTCTCTGTGCCAGGGGTAAGACAAGATAAGGACAAACTCAGCGCTGTGGGGGCTGTGTGAGATAAATTCTCCAAGTGAGTGTAAAACAGTTTCTATAACGCTGTGGTTCCTTCACAAAAGGCACCGAGCCCACTCAGCTGGGACGTACAGTTGAGAATATGGTCATTTCTTAGTTGTTCTGTGGCTTTGTCAGAGATTTTTATATTTTTCATGCATACTAGGATGTGAGCCAAGTATCAAAAAAACTGTTTCTGGGCATTTCATCGACTTCACTTTGACTGCAACTGTGATATTTCATGTTCATAAGCCAGATTTTCAAATGATCCTTGTGCAGGATTGTTCAAGATGTTTGTCACTGATGTGCAATGACTCTTCTGAACTCGGTATGAGTTTTGTAGGAGTCACATTCATCTCATCCCCTCCCTCTTCCTCTGTGTCTGAACACCCCATCTGCTATCGTTGCACCTACACACAACTACACACTTTGAGTGTCCTGCCCTTGGCTGCATTAAATGACATTTCAGTTACGTGCTTTCCCATCAGTCTTTACTTGTGCTACAATGTGTAATACAGTCAGTCACAGGCTTGATGTTTGCTTCAGTATCTAGAGACCTGTGCCAGAGAACAAGACATAACAAATCATGTTTACATTCTTAAAAAAAATTAATAATATACTGTATATATGTGATGAACACATTACCTCCTCATAAAACGTTTACAGAACTGATTTTTGGACAATTTGGAAAGCAACATTTCTTTTACATTCATCCTTACTTGCCAGTAGTCTTGATCTTACTTGGCTCTGTTGGGACATTGCTACATTTCCTGGCGCTGTATTACACCAACTGTCCTTCGGTGAAATCATTTTCAAACTATTGGCAAGACTGCATATCACATTGGCTGCAATTTTCTTAAAAATCTCTGAATAAAAATGTGTAAATCGAAAGAAAGACTGTCATTGGAAAGACTGTCATTGTTTTTGATTCATATGGGCCCACCTAAAAAAACAAGAAGAATTACGAAGAATGAAACATGATTTCAAAAAATATGTATTGGTCTACATTAAAAGCATGCTGGAATATATTTATTTCTGTTCCTCCTTAAGTCTTTCTAGCTATAATGATTTTTATTAAAAAAAGGTAGTAACAGTAAATGATTTAATAATCTTAATGATTACAGAATGTGGGCGAGTGGACTCTGTTATAAGGTGGTGTGAAATAGGCTAAAATGCAACATCTCGATTAAAGTGCAAGTAGGTATTTTTCACTTTTCACATTTTTATGCAAATGATATATTTGCATATATTACACCATATATTTTCAAAGATCTTGGTTTGAGAGAACCTTTTGATCAGGTTAATGCTATGGAATAAAAATAAAAAAAGACAATATCTGAGGGAATAAGGAAATCTTGAAATAGCTTGTTTTGTTCTGCAAACATATTTAATTTGAAATTTTATATAACAGAGAAATAAAAACCACCATTTCCACTTGAGAGGCTGTAATAAGTCTATATTTGTCAAATATAAATGAAAAATATCTGTAAAAATATCAATTAAACCTCATGTCTTTTGGATTATAAGTTAGTGCATTCATTATTTTAGCTACATGTTACATACTAACATGGCATCAGTTATTTAAGGTGGATCATATTGTCCTGGCTGTTGGTTAAAGTGTGAAAAATGCGATGTCCATTTAAAATAGCCAGTGGCTTACACATGGACATTCAGCATCTCAGCCATATGACATGGTCCATACGGTGCAGCCAGGAGAGCGATATTTTTACCATCATGTAGATTCATGACAGAAATGTTAACATCTTTTTGACAATTTTAAAGATTAATGGCAGCCACACACCTCGCTGTCAACATCTTGATTGCTGACAGAAACATCTTCTTTCAGACATAGAGTGAAAAGCCTCAAGCCTCCTTTTTACTTTCAGTCGTTCCCAGCAACTATCCACATCATCACAAAAATTTTTCTGAAAATGAAAGGGCCAACAGGCTCACTTCTTAGTGTATTTTCTCTTCAGCGAGAAAGGGGAAAGGCAGATGGACCAAAAAAAACAAAAAAAAACAAAAAAAAAAGACCCTCTCCACGCTGAAAGTGTCACAGCTATGAAATGAACACTGGAATATTCGGATGGGATTCGTGTCCTTGACAGTTCAGTGCGCTGCAGACTATAACACGCCCAGTAGTTGGTCACAGCTAGTGCCACCACCGTGAAACTGACCGAGTCTGGCTCCGTCATTCACCCTTCTCTGTTGTTATTCACCAGGTCTAACACCCTTGATCCAGATCATTAAAGTCAGTCTAATTTGACTGCTGAAGTCCAATTTGAATGCTTAATTATTTACTCTGGCCTGTCCACTGCAACATACAGGTAGCTAATTTGTGCAGGGAGGTAGGCAATTTTTTATGAGTTTGAGTAGCACGTCGTAATGAATTATAGTGACCTGTAATAAGACATGTGGATGAGGTCCATCCCTATTTTAATTGAAGTGGAATTGTGGGCAACAGGATTATTGAAACATTGGCTCTTGCTTGTTAAAGCTGTCAAAAACAAGTCAAATTGATTTTTTTTCCTCCTTATTGTTACCTGTAGGTAACCTTGAACCTTGAATTTATTATTCTGGCCTTTACTCACCTTTCAAATGAAAACAGCTCAGTCAATTTATACATGTTAAGTATTTAATGAAATTTGTTTCCTGTTTTTGTTTTTTTGTTTTTTTTACTTGATACAGACATGATACCTGTGGTGACACAAATACTGAAACTGGACATGTCCATCAATCTATACATGTTCCATGGAGGGACAAACTTTGGCTTCATGAATGGGGCTTTTGCTGTAGGAATGCCAGCACCTAAACCGATGGTGACAAGCTACGGTATGTGTGATGATTCTGTATTTGACCTGCATTTTTTTAACAACTGAATGAGCAGAAATCCCTTTAAGAATCAGGAGATACATTAGTGCCTTAGTATGTTGTGCTGGTTGGTCAGGGTTCAAGTCCTTAACCCATTGTTCCAGCACCAAATTGCTGAAGGCGCCACCTGAGGAGGTGGATGAACACGTAATCATTATATTGCACATTCCCATAGATGGCGCCATCCGTACTCTGCAGCCTCTGACCTTCGGCTGCTTAGATATTTGAATATGCAGTGCACACTAATGGATTCATTACCTAATAAAATGCATGAGAAATGTAAATTAAAGATGGTACAATGGGTTTTATATCCTCCTCTAGGGTACTTAACATTGTAATGACCTCGTCCTTCAGGAAAGAGGAGAGCTGTGAAAAGTGTTCCGCAGTCGGTGACGGCCTCCTCTGACCTTCAGCACATTTGGTTCATGTGTTTACTCCTCTAAATGTCTTATACCTTTTGCCTCCAAAAGACTCCAATATCTGTCAAGATAATCCAAAATGTGTGTCTGCCTGCCACTGCTGCCTCACAATGTATGATAGGGGAGACCGGTGAAAGCATCTGTGACGTTAAGAGGCATCCCTGCCCCTCTCTCTGGCTCCCGAGCCTAGTGTTCTGATAGCGTATTATCTTTCAGATTATGATGCTCCATTATCCGAGGCTGGGGATTACACCACCAAGTACCATCTACTGAGGAATTTATTCAGCCACTATCACAGTGAGTGTTGTGTGTTGCCGCTGAGATGGGCCCCCACGTCTTCTGTCTCTCTTTCTCCCTCGCTTTCATCCCCCCCATTTAAATTAATTCTCCTTGTAGAACCTGTTCTCTGTTGGCTAAAGTAAGATAACTTTGCATATGATTACAAGCACGCGTTTTTTCTGTGTTTGTTCATGTGTGTGAGCTCTCTGCTAAAGCCAAAGACCCCTCAGCCTCTGCTCATTGTGACAATAATATCCTAGGCCTTGTTACATGTGTTTGTTGCTTATGCAGTTTTCTCTCTTCGTAAACCTAGGCTTTTGTGGTTAAGGGCAGGAGTCTTGTGCTTTTTGTGGCCTGCTCTGAAAATGTAGCTTTTGGCAATCTTGGATTGAATCCAGCACAACAAAGTAATAATTCATCCAGCGACGTGGTGATTGAAGATAGTTTGGAAGACTGTGTGTGATTCATCCTTGCGTTTGTAGTCTACTGAACAATGAGCAGTGGCCTGAATATGAGACTCTGCTAAGGCTTTGTGTTCTTTAGCAGCCACAAACATGTGACCTAATTTTTTAATTTGATCAGCTTGATATTTCATTATTGTTTGGTTGTCAAATCGCGTACATTGTGTCTGTTACTCTTTGCCTTGTGGTGTTGTTTCTTAATAACTTGACGTGGATTCGGGCTGCCCTGTCAAAAGGGTCTAAATAGGTCTGATATTTGACAACAACATGCTTCTTAAAATAAACTCATGACATGTATGCTTAGGGGTTTTGTCATTATTTCAAAGCTGTCTGAAATGCAAAAAAACAAAAAAAAAAAAACCCAATGTAATATCAAAATAGCTGCACAAGCATCTTGGCTCTGTTCAAGCCGTCTATTAATTTTACTATATGAATGCATTTTTACTTCTCATCATCCTTCTGTGACAGTCAAATGTCAGATATGAACAAATTTGGAACCACACAGCAAGTATCTTCCTCCCTGCTCAGTGCCATGGTCTCTATTGTATAAAGTGATATGTGTAAATTAGGATATATTTTGTTTCGAGAGCAGCAACTCTGCCCAACAGTGAGGTTTTGATGCTTTTAGCTTTGGACTGGAGACCTTCAGTTGGACAGTTTCTCTGTTTGTCTGCAGCCATTCTTCAATTTTGGCAGACACCGCCCTTTTAGCTGCAGCAAGCTTGGTCAGGAGCTCAGTGCTCTGTATGTTTAACTCCTGTGCTGACATGTCATCGAGGAATTTAGGAGTAATATGACCTGTGATGCAGGAATCCATGGCCTCAGCAGAGTGGAGAGGATTGAAGACACTTTCTCCGAAAAACCTTTGACCTATGGGCAATCCAAATGATATAGTGCAATAGAGTAAATATATCAACTGTGTAAAAGGAACAATAGCAGTCTCCTATAGTTTTCATTTAGTAAAACAGGTATGCCTTGTAGATAAATGTGTAATGTCTTATCTGGTAGTATGATGACAAGGATAAACAGTCCTTACATGTCCTTAGATTGCACTACATAAATGTATATAAAATGTGTCCTTTGCTGCGGGAAATATTTCAAGTCACGTAGTCATCTAAGTGTCCTACACATCACTTTTCCTCTTTTATTTGACACTTTGTACATAGTACCGAAGGCACTAGCTTGTAACCGTTTAGAGAGCCATTTAGATGTTGGCCAATATCCTCCAAGCTTTCCTTAAGTGATCCAGCTGTTAGCACTTGGTGATAAGGGAATGCTGTCAAGCCTTTTGCAGAGGGACCACTGGTGTCTCTGGATGCTTTAACACCTTTAACAGCAGTTAGAGGGCATGAGCAACCACTGTTAATCGTTGTAAAGAGACTTTTCTTTTTGAAACATAGAGCATGAACTGGATGCCGCTGTGGTGGGTAAATGGCTCACCCAAGGAGCCTTAAAAAGCAATTTCCAAGGGACGGATTATTTTTATGGATGGTGCTGGGTGATTCAGAGGCTGGAGAATAGGGAGACTTCTGCAAGAGAATGCAGAATGGGAGCCAGGCTGCAGTTTAATAGACAGGTTTCTATTAGAGTACTGCGGAGAAGGAGGCGCAATAGCTATTACTGATTCATTGAAGTGTTGCCGGCCAGTAGTTACATTAAAAGATCCTTCTTCATTGATTACAAAATTTAATGAGACAAAACCTTTTAGCTGATATCTAATTCACCTCTATGCATCAATAGGTCAGTCCAAATGACTGAATTTGCACTTAATCATTTGTGTTTTTTATGCAAACATATACTCAGATGTTCTACTATTGTTCAAACCTTTAGTCTTGATTTTTTTAAATACTCATGGAAGGTTAAAGGGCCCTTAGTTAAATAAAGGAAAAAAGAAATTAAATAAAAAATGGACAAACCACGACATAGCCTCATTCCACCTCCTTGTTTTTCAGCCCAACCTCTCCCTGAACTGCCCTCTCTCCAGGAGAGGCGAGCATACCAGGCTGTTGTCATCCAGCAGCACCTGTCTCTTTGGGACAGTCTGCATTTCACTGACAAGGTAAGCTTCAGACGCACAGAGAGTGCGTAGCAAACATCATCCGTGCCGCAATGCTCCAAACAGAGCTACAAGCAACAGCAGCAAAGCAAAAAACACTTCACACCTCAATACCGCATAAAATGCCAGTTCGATAAGCTCAAAAACATCAGTGGTTAATTGTGTGGATGTAAGGTATGTTGTGCTCTGTGTTTTTCTTAAACTGCTCACAAAGACTCGCATTGCCCATTATTTCCTAACCGAGCCAGTTCCTGCCTTTGGACACGTGTAATTTCAAGAGCCAGAGTCCAGGCAGAGTTTCAGCTCCATTAAATGATTTCATATTAACACTTCCAACTACTTCTCACCAGTAACTATTTCTAATTTGCTATACTAAGAATGTTTACTACAGATTCATCTTTAATGGGGTCTCTGCTTCAACTTCAACTTCAACACTTGTGTAATCGTATTCATTTTAGAAACTCATGCAAGATATGCAGTGACATATCTCTAATACATAAGCTCCTCAAGCGAACTCTGTTTCAGATACTTTTTTGATGAAAACATGAAAAATTTGACTTGGACATCTGAAAATTCACAGGGCGCGGCGGGTATGTGGCTGTGGTCATTTAAAATTGAGATTGCAGCTGCAACCCGTCTCTTGAACCAACCGAGAAAGTCTGAGTGCAAGAAATAAATGAATACCACTCACTCCTGAGCAAGACACTCTCTTCCCACTGTGTTCATCAAGTGTTGCCTCCTTTTATGTCTGCCAGCGTAGTTTGGACATTTAAGCCACACTCTTCAATGGAATTGATATTCAAGACAGATTTAGCACATCTGGCAGTTGCTTACAACATTAATTATTCACTCCACGTTGCAACAATTTGCTTCCCTCTGAGGCAACAATGACTTTGCTCCTGACCAGCCATGCACCTTCGTTTGAAGAGAGAATTTTTTTTCATAGCAGGGAGGGTTTATTGTCTTGTGAGGAGACCATGATGCATCTCCCAGGAGTATGCAGAGGGCTCGTTTCTGAATAAAAGAACCACTCGTAATATCAGACACGAGAGCTTCATTAAGTTTGACAAATCATCACTTTGGATGGAACCATTCAGAACAATTTCAGGACAAATCTTTAACAGTACACTGTAAATAAAGATGAATGTAGCTTTTGACCTCACCCATAGGTTTCTCTGAAGAGTCCTTTTGAAGCTCAGGTGTGGCTGATCTGCCAGTGGCATGTTGGCAGTGCTGGACCACATCTACTGCTCCTAATTAGCCGACTAAGAGGTGGGATGCGGTGGAGCCAAGACTTAGGTTCTTCCAAGTGTGTGCCAAGCATATGCTGAACACCTGTCACTTAAATGTCTTCGCCCTCAATTATGTAGAACTTAAAGCTTTAATAAGATTTAAACAGGTACTATGTCAGCAGTTTACCGCCTGTAAAATTGGCCTGAATTTGACTGAAACCCTTTTACGTACCAGACTGTAGACATGTTTACTTCTTTACTTGAAGCTGTAAAGGCTTAATTTTTTGGGGGTTGCTGCTTGATTTTAACATCTGTTTTTAGAGGCACGGACAAATCTTTATCTTATTCTTTTGCACGCATTTTAGCCTTTGAAGTCAGAGAAGCCGGTGAACATGGAGAATCTCCCTGTCAACAACAAGAACGGTCAGTCATACGGCTACACGCTGTACGAGACCACCATCACCAGTGGAGGAGCTCTTAACTCAAAGAACAATGTCAGAGACAGAGCACTGGTAAGGACGAGAAGACAGACTCACGGATGTAACGCAGTCCCAGTTATGCATTTACACTTATTTTCTTTGTGAGAACATTTGTACTTGAAAATCTGTAATCTCCTTGTTAGAAATCACACTCCTTATGCTGGTGGAGTGGAGTCCAATTAACAAGTTCAGTCTACCACCAGTTACTGGAGTGATTGATGTCACACAATTCAAAAAGGATTGCACCTCTCAGAAGTAGAAAGATTGAAGGCAGTGTGAAAACACTGTTTCAAAATATGTTTTTCATGGTGTCAGTTTTCTGCTCTGCTGAGCCTCTGTCATGTATATTCACTTCAGAAATGCTGGTTTCAGAGTTGGCTTGATATCATTCTTCGTTTCATTTTTCAACATGATTTCCTATATTCCACTTTCCTTTTCCTGTTAGGTTTTTGTGGACAAACATTTTGTTGGCGTTCTTGATTATAAGACACAAGAATTGGCGGTCCCTGATGGGAAGGTACTGAATGTGTATGTGTGTATGTTTTATTTGAGTTTGTATCCTTCGGTGTGTAATTTTGACCCAGTCTGCTGCCAGCTCCCTTCAGAAAGATAAAGTTGTTAATATTTAACAACGTGCAGCATGTGAAAGCTTCAGGGGGATGCTGATAGATGTTTTTGGCTGCAAGGTCCCAGTATTAAGCCAGCAGCAAATCATCAAATGAATGTTTGTTTTAACATATTTAAATAGTCAAATTCAGCTGTGATCAGTTATCCAAATCAGAACGGATGAGATGATAACTGACCTCTTTTTTTTTTTTTTTTTTCCTTAAGTATTTCTATACCTTTCTGGTGTGTAAATCTGAGTAATGCCTTTTAATATTTAACATCTTTTTGAAGGGAAGAAGAACTCTAAGTTTACTGGTGGAGAACTGTGGAAGAGTGAATTATGGGAAAACGCTTGATGAGCAGCGTAAAGGTACAAATTGTTCCGCGATTTATTTGTAAATGTTCCAGTCAGCACAAGTCTCTCCAAATGATGTTTTTCTCTGTAGACCTAGATACAGGCGTATTAACAATGTCTTCAAATAAGTCCATATTGATCACTGAGAACAGTTTGACTCACCTTTCAGGTCTGGTTGGAGATATTGAGTTAAACCAGCGGTTCCTCAGAGACTTCATTATTCACAGTCTTGATATGAAGCCAGGCTTTGTAAACAGGTTTGTGTCTTTCGATTATTATCCAGTTCCCCTCCTTGTTTGTGTTTCTCTGTCATTAAACCAGTTTGCATCTGATTCTATCGAGCTGATTAGATCCCTGCTTAATACAATTACAGCGGGGAACACAGTGGAATCAAAACACATCCGTCCGATTCCTTATCCCATGTTAAATCTCCAAGCACTACAATGGGCAGATAAGAAAGTTAGAGTCATATAGGATCTGCACTTTTAAATAACAGAAAGCCAAAAGGTTTTCGCAGTGTTACCAATGTAATGAACAGGGATGGAAAAAGTTTTACCTTTCCTGACAAAATAATGAAAACGCTACATAAACACATGAAAAAAAAAAAAGAAAAAAGATGGGGACTTTAACTGTGGCACCATCTTTTAATATTCATTACGTGTGGTAATCTCCCCACATGGAAATACAAGAGCCAAGCATAATAAGGTTATTTTACTGGACCTTGTGCAGCCCAAGGTCCAAATGCATTTCCCTCAAGATGTTTCCACGAGGCCTTAATATTTATATTATTAAGCCTCATTCTTAGGCTGATGGTTGTTCAGGTCAGTAGGATTATTTGACCTTTTAGTTTTTTTTTAAGAGGTTTTTATTTGTATGTAGTCGAATATCCAGGTACGTTCTTCATCCATTTTCAGGTTTCTCCTCATGTGTTGTAAAACTGCCACTTCTTTACCTCAGTGCCACCCTGAAAATGTCACGGCCTGAAGCTGTGAGTGAATTAACACTAAAATAACTGAGGAGAGGATTTTGGTCTCATTTTATGGCAACCTTTTGAATTTACTTTGAAGCAAAATATTGCCTATAGCCAATCCAACCAGAGCAAATCTGACTATTTTCCCAACCATCAATGTCCGAAATTTTATTTGACATTTACTGCAGGCAAATACATGCTGGAAGCATGACATGATATACTGTTACCATCCTAAAAGTCAAGACAAGAAAAATTTATACTTTTATAGACTGAAATTCTCATATGCTCTTTTTACAGACTTGAGACTGCAGGCCACTGGCTGCCTATGCGTCAGTGGCCAACCTTCCCGGGGTTTTTTAAGGCCAGATTGTATGTGCACAGCTTTCCTAAAGACACCTTCATCAAACTCCCTGTAAGCTGGGCAACAGCACTGCATGAGCTGACTTTATTCCATGTTATTCAGCACAAAAGTACATAGATATGGAACAAAAAAATCCTCAGAATACTAGGCAATAGTTTTGCTATTGGATAATATTACCATACAATGTCAGGTGACTGTGTTATTTTTCCCAAACTCTCATTGATTCACAGTAAAAATGAAAGTAGAATTTATTTATTGTATCAGATATGAATGTCTGGTTTTACTTGTCCTGGATATAAAAAAAATCAATGGAATATACCGTGAAAGATAATTTAGGTACTGCTGTGATTCAGGTGCACAGAAAACCGTTTTATAGATGCAATAAAAATTTTGACAGCTGGAATTATTTGATCCTTAGTGCATACGGATATCAGTTGTCACACCTCTGTCAAGCAGATTATCACAGTTGGCTGGTTGAACCATTATTTTGAGATTCAGTTAGTCTTTTATTTGTTATTTATACATTTAACACCATGATTATAGTCCCAGAGAAAAATCTTTGAGAAGCTTCATTTGGTGCAGACTCACTCATATTTCCATTTATACATTAAAAGCAATAGTTTGGATTATGTGCCACGAGGTTGTGTGAGATATATCTATAGTCAGCAGTTGTTGATTCAGATCAGTGTGCTCCCAGTTTAGAGACATTAGCCAATTAAAAATACAACTACAGGAAAATAAAGGTAATTACAGTTTAAGTCTATGCTACATTTTGAGCATTTTAACTACTATCTTGCAACTACACTGTTAAACTACTGTATTTCTACTCGAAAGCGCACCAACGGTGTGGGCTGTATTACTCCATGAATCAGCTGCAGAGCTAAGAGTTAAGAGCTAAGCTCAGATGCTTTATATATATATATATGTAAAGTTCATCCAGTCTGATAGCAAGAATATGTTAAAAAGGTCTTCACGTGTTTGAATGAACATCCCATTCTTACGCAGTTATATACATGTAGTTACTGATTACGTCCAATACTTCTTGACTGACTAAGACTGTAACTCATCTATCCAGAGCTGGATGCAGAAAAGCTTTAAGCTGTGATTGACAACGACCCACAATTCATTTGCCACAAGATGCAAATCACATTAGAAGGAAAGACTTTCATGTGTTATTTGCAATCATCACCATACTTCCTCTCTCACTCATTAACCTTTACTTGGCTGAGCCTGAGTAATGTCATGGTGAACAGAAGCTTGTTGTGTTTACAGGGGTGGTTAAAAGGCATCGTCTTTATCAACGGCAAAAACCTCGGACGATACTGGTCCATTGGTCCCCAGCAAACTCTCTACGTCCCAGGCCCCTGGCTTCACAGAGGGGACAACCAGGTACTGCTTTATCTATACCGACATTAACGTGGGGATACGTTTGACTGAAGTCACTGTGTAGCACATTTTAGAATTGATGACTTAATCTTTCTTTTTTTTTCTGGACTCCTTTGTACAACTTATGTATCTATAGTTTTGTTTTGTTTTGTTTTGGTTTTTTTTGGCAACATATTTTGAAAAACTTTAACTCGGCCAAAGTACACAAGATGTTTGATTCTTCATGTAAAAGGTGGCCAAGTTCTCCAAGATCGACTGATGAATCCAGTGGTGGTTTTGTCAGTAACCTCTGACCCTTGACTGGTTCCCACAATTCAAGGTGACATCTTAAAATGTCTTACTTGTAAGAAACTTGGTCAAAATATTCAATTTGTATCACATACCTACTTTTCATTGCAGAACAGGGAAATATTTTTGTTAAATTGAACACTCATAATATTAACTAAATTCTTCACAGTCATTAATACAGCTGAGTGAAAATGTACCACAGGTCAGCAGTTATAATATTACAGCATCACCCTTTACGTTTTAAGTTGTTGAAAAGGCCCGGAGCTACGTTTACAGGAACTATGTTTTGGCCTTTCCAAAATGCTCTACTTTCTGAGTGTACATAATATTTACATGAACCGTGAACCACCCACTCTGGCTGAGCTTTCATGACCTCGCTAAGCTGGTGCTTTTTTTGCTTCATCGCAGGTCATAGTGTTTGAAGAGCAGGAAACAGATGGCAAGATTCAGTTCGCCAGCAGCCCTGACTACGGCATGCCTGTTGATGTCCAGTAAGGACAGGAGGTCAGAGGGAAAGGTGGCTGAGGAGGAGGAGGAGGAGGATGGGAGAATAACTGGGAGGGAGAGAACTGAGGTGACAGTCGTGCGTCTTGTCTTCTTGTCGACAGCAACCAGCAGCACTCAAAAATGTCAATAAACATGACGTGGTGCGTCCTACCAGAAGATGCTGATGCTGCAGCGTAGTCAGTTTCCTCAAGCGGTTTCTAATTTAGTCACTAACATTTATTATTAAATGTTGAATACTTTTTATTCCACTTAGCCACAGTATCATTAACCTGGACTCATACTGTACATGGTATATGAAAGGCCTGGCAGGGAATTACCTTGATTATTCCAAACTGTTTACAAAAATAATATGTGAATAAATACTGGTGTGACTTTTGTCACTATCAAAGGACAAGGAAACGCAAGAACTGCTTTATTTATATTCACATGGTACACCAGTTTTATATTATAACTTTTCAAGTTTACCTTTTTCTTATGGCGTCCTCCTGCAGAGGAGTCAGGCTTAGAGACTGTTTGCAGTACGTTTTTTATCAAAACTCATCTGTTGTACAGTATGTATTACTAGCCAGTCAGGAAACAGCCACAATACTGTCCTTAAAGACTAATTCAGTGCAGACTATGCAGTTTTGGCAAATAGCATTATACTCAGTGAATTGATGTATTGATGAGTAGAAGTTTCCTATGACTGTTAAATCATGACATCAGTTGAACCAGTCTAAGAGCAATCATAACCTGATTAAAACCAAAGTTTTTCCTCGGTGGAAATTTGTCATTTGTGCATCATTAATTAAAATGATTCTTAACATCCCTTTTTGCTATAGCTATTTGTTCAAAGAACATGAAGTTGCTCATGCACGACCTTTTTAGATTAAGACAAATCTAAAATAATAGAATATAATCTTGTCAACAACTATTCATTTTAAATGCCATTTCACATAAACTATATCAGATTTGAGATACAGGATAGACTGTGATGTCGACATAATATATGTTTGCAGTATAATCACATATTTGCTCTCATTTTAAGTTGCATTAATAATACTAAAACACTGCAACAAAACCATCTCATGTATGCAAATATAAATAAAGCCCACCTACATAAGTTTTTGTAAACTAGTCCACTTCCTTACTAGCTCATTAACTTACTTACACATTGCTAAGCTTTTATAGGCTCCTCACTATACCAGTTTGTCCAATTTGTTGGTAAGGACTCGACTCATTATTTCTGTAAATTGAGACCAAAATAAAACTAAAACCACTATTTTAAGAAAAATATAGTGGATTTTGACAATGGGCTTTATGGGTGTTGTCCACTTTGTATAATATGAATTTCAGCAACAGGCTCTTTACAC